>OY783209.1:1478123-2956246 GCA_963678705.1 Panorpa germanica | reverse complement strand
TAGCGTTATATATAATTCATTGTATTATCTAGTGTGCTCATTGGATGCAATCAATTGTATTCGAACGCGTACATTGATTCAAACTTAATTTGATCATCCAGAATTATTCCTGTACTTTTGTTGTTCGGTAGGATTCGTGTGTACTCGTATTTTTACGTAAATGCTACACAGTTGCAATTCGTGTTTCATTTAATATAAATGTATACCAGTAATCTATTATTTTGTTTCAGTCAATTGGCTTTCTAGGAAATTGAATTTCTTTGATTGCTGCTACTATTATTAATAAATATCGCCTTCAAATTGTTGTACTGGGTATTTGGTATTAAATTCACTTAAATGTAAAGGATTTTACGTGAATCCTGGTTTCTGGTACCCCAATTATGATGATATTTTGCACTATAACATTACTTTGAAATACGTTGTTTTAGAGAACGGGCACAAGCTCTCAGTAATATGTTTTCTAATCACTTAATGCGTCAAACTGGGTGAAATAATAAAAATCAGTGTGATTTTCCGGAAAATCCCGCGCTCATTCGACGCAGTATATTATTCTATGTAGTATCCTATTCTATTTTATGTATTTATGTATTTCGTTGAAATTTTTTATTTAAAAATACTTTTAGCTGTAACCGCTGCTCACTGTTCTGCAATATAATTTCATTTCCATGTAAAACATAAAATACAGTACATACTTTTAATGCTAAAACAAAATTCGTTCGCTCTGACCCCTGGCAATTTAGTTGGCCCTTTATGTACAAAAATGTACGCTTTAAAAAGTTTTTGTTATATGATCACATTTTGAATTAAACAATATTGTTAAATAAAAACATATATGTTTTACATTAAATGGTTCGAAGACAACATCTCCAGTTTTATTAGGAATTGTAAATTTTTAATCAAACTTATGTGTTGCTTCTGAAATCAAAGTTTATTTTAGTAATTTACTTACACATTATAATAATTACACTGTTTAACTTAAATCATACTATCCTATCTGAAATCAAAGAAACGATAGTTAAAGTTTATTATTTAAATTAACAATACCTTTTTATCTAATTTTATTATAACCTGACAATATGCACAAGTCTTAGAGCATATATATATGGAGAGTGAATTCTGGACTGACTGGACCTGAAAATGTGTGCGACAAGGAAAGGTATATGTTCCGATTTGTTCTCTATGCGCATGCGTCGAAAGTGACAGTTGTTAAGTATGACATTATATTGATGTAGAATAAGGTAGATATGTATAAATATAAATATACTATATATAAATATAAATGTAACCAAAAACGTGAGTTTTGTTTATTCTAAATACCAAGTGTGTTTGACCGTTATCCCTACAGCGACATCTATGGCGTTCTTATATAATTTCTTTACATATTTAATATTTATTATATCTTAATAGAATATTAATATTTATTATATCTAGCTGTCACTTTCGACGCATGCGCATAGAGAACAAATAGGAACATATATCTTTCTCTCTCGCACACAATTTGGACACACTTTTAATCTATAGGAAATATAGACTATTCACTCTCCATATATATATGCTCTAAGGTTGTTATATGTAAAATTAATATAGAACGAGTTAAATATTTCAATTAAAAAATGGAATTGAAATTCAATTCACACACAAAAGACAGACGTCGCTTGCGATGGGGATAAACGCATAATTCGTCTGCCATTTCAAACAATTACTAAACCATGCAGTCTATTTATGGAATGTTCTAAATTACTATATGTGTGACCACCCTGTAATACGTACAGCACATACTAGACAACCAGCGCCTAGCATTCAGGCAACTAGGATTACTACAAGCGATAATCGTCTGACTTTAATTATTACGAATCTGTGGTATTCTCAACATTGGTAAACGCTGGTCTACTGGTCTACTGGTTAAATGGCTAGAACTCCATGCATTTGTGGTGGACCGACCACCAGCTGGATGCGGATGGGGATGTGGTCTGTAATACGGATTTTAGATACTTGGGATTGCAAATAAGTAGTTCACACATCAAACACCGATGCTATCAAAACATTACTGAAGTATATATTACTGCTGAGATATTTTACTGAATAATTGATGAGAGCATCTACGTCACCCTACGGATCAAACGGTCTGGTGATGAAATGCAACAGATATATGACTTTATGTATACATCAAGAAAATGATTTGAATATTAGATTTTGTAAATTATATATATTCCGACAAAATGATATTAAACTACTAGTAGCATTATATTTTTTTTTTACATTTTTCATCTATCCTAATCAATCAATTTCATGTACTATTTAATACAATAGATTAGAGTGTGAATAATTAGAGTGCCCATCTGCCGCCCACTCATTATTCCTGCATAACCTTAATTATAGATTCTATATATTTTTTTAATTTAATTTATTTAACGTCGACCTATTTCCGATACAGTGTCCCATTCCTGACGAGTTTTTCTTTCTATATTTGAAGTTTTTGTGATCATATATATGTAAAAAGTTTATGATTATGTATATACATAATAGCATCAAGTATCAATGCTCTAGCTCACTGTTGATAAGGCATTATTAATTGGAAAAGTACCGTTCAAGCAACGCAATGGCTTGACAAGTGTAATTCGGACTCAGTATTTTTTTCCAATAGAAAGCAATGCTTTGAGTATGGTACACATTCGTACGACATCCAACATTTGTTGTAAGAAGTTGTACAACACGTCCACACTAGTACGACATGCAACTTAATACGTCGGAAGCTTTTATATTTCTAACGATACATGCATATTTATAACGCACGCCAGGATACATGGTGATGGAGGAGCTAAAGAGGGACAAGATACGAATTAAAACAGGGGAAAGAGCGGTAAAATACGAGGAGAAATTGAACAGAGCGGAAAGCAAAATCTTAAAGAAAATAAGAGAGGATTACATAAAGAATGGGGGGAAAGGAGGTCCAAAAAAGAGAAAAGAATACTTTGAAAGGAATGGAATGGCGATCGAGGAGGCAGAGAGGAGAAGAGAAGGTGGCGCAAGTGTGGCAGAGGAGCTAAGGAGAAGGGATAAGGAGACACAACAGCAGGAGAGAATGGGAAAAATAGAAAAAAGTAACTACAATAAAAGATATAAGAGGTTATGGGAAAATAATGTGCCTCAGTACCTTATAGAAAAAGACATAAAACACATAAGAAGAACAGCAAGGTTTAGATTGGGAAATGAGGAAAAAGGAAACAGATACTGGGAAAAGAGTGAGGAAAGAAAGTGTAGAATGTGTGGAGCGGAGGACGAAACACTGGAGCACATTAAGTTTGAGTGTAAGGAAAAAGTAGCAAGCGAAAGGAATATTGGCCAGCTATTAAAGGGAGGCAGTGAAGGAAAGAGGTGGATGGCGGAAATAGTAAGAAGAAAAGGAAAAACAGGAGAATAAATAATCTGGTGGAGAATAATAGAGAGGGTCAAAAGAAGAAGAAGCAGAAAGCACTTTTGGAAGTAGTAAAAGTCGAGAAGATTTTAAGTTTATTTTAAGTTTAGTTTTAAGTTTGGAATGTATATAGGAATGAAATGTATTAGAAATATAATACTGTAGATTGTAAAGCCGAAAGGCATACACAATTAATATATAAATAAAAAATATTTCTAACGAAATCGTGCAACCTGCTTTAGAGAAAAAAATATTTCCAAAAAGAAAATGAGGTCTCTGCTAACTTAGTTTGACAAGGTTCTATTGTTCAAGTCTATTTCATTTGTTCCTTTAAATACCATTTTTTACTTATTTACTAAACATAACTAAAAGAAACGTCAACGCACAACGAGATTATACTGAAGACTGAGTACTCGACCTTTTTGTTCGAGATTACACTTACAACCGTAATTTCTTTAGATGTTTTGACTTAGGATTGAAACATTTTTGTTTCATAAAAATACTACCTAGAACTTTTTAAAATAGCATAAGTAAGGTTTTTATTAGTGTTGCATGTTTATGTTGCACCAGTTTGTACCAACACACGAAATTCAGATTTTTCGATTGTTTTGAAAATTACTAAAGTAGCGTCACTAAAACCGCTGTAAATCGTAAACTAATAGTCGGAATGTTATGAAATTTTAACACATAACGCTTGAAGGATGGTACTATCTAAAAATCATATGGATTTTTGTCTATAGTAGTGCTATCTATGCGTCATCCTACGTATGTATAGAGTGATGTTATTTAGGTATTCTTCAGTGTATTCTTTAGGTATATTTCAGTGTTATAATAAGTTTATGTAATATTTACGTTTTTTGTTTAACGTGATTTTATTAGTTTATATATGTTCCGCTGTTGCAGACGACGTTCTTTAAAGTTTTAATATGTATGCATAAAGTAATAAAGTAGATCAACAATTACAATAGAGTCAGGCATCCTGCTCCCACGAGTCTTATTCAAAGGGTTCTGTAAATTTCCCTGTTAAATAAAACATGAATTAATTATAAAACATAACCTCTTCTATCTCCACACACACACACACACACACACACAATAAAGTAACAAAACTCCGAATATAAGAATAATCAAATCATAAAAATATATCTGAATTAATTCCTTTTGTTTTCTGATTTCAACGATATATTTTTAATTACATTTCATTCCAATTTGTTAGTTATCAAGTTGCATTTTGAGGTTATACGTTTGTCACGTTAATAATTTACAGAATGGTGGCGCCTCAGGGCGGATTATATAGAAACTGAATATAGTTTAACGACGAAAATTTAAATGAGTAATAAAACGAATTAGTTCCTGAACTTAATTAAGCTCGTGCTTTTCCAGTTACTACTACATCTGCTGGTGAGCTTTACAATGTCTGATATCGGATTGCATTGGAAAATGATTACATTGTAAAACATCAATTAATTCGATTACTTATGATTTATGGTCTTAGATAGTATAAGTATTGCGACTTTCGTATTTATCTTATTGATCAAATTGAATGATTTTTGTTAAAGCATGATTGCATATAGTAATTTGTATCTTTTGACATAAATGGGCTTGTGTCCTCATTTTTTAGTGGTCGATTTTTCAATTGTTGATTGAAATTGATGTTAATAAATGTGTATTGGCGTGTCTATTTTATTAAATATCTAAATATTGACGGAGATATAGCAATTAAAAATTTAAATTGTAGTTTTAGCGCTAGAAATGGTCGGCCATATTTGTAAGACGAGAAATGCATTTTAACGTCAGTTATTTGTTGAGTAGGTCAGTGCTATGGTAATGTTTTGTAGCTGTTAGTAGTCACATAATCAAGTCAAATCAAAGAATAATAAGTTTTTATTTTATTTAACCCTGCTAAGGCTGACATAATATTGAAATTTAATTGTTCCTTGAAATAGCTGTAAATAATATAGCAGAGATGTATGATCTGTAAGGTTGGTAACCTTACACAAGGATTGTGATGTCACATGCACTTGGAATGTGTACAACGTTAAATCCCTTTAATAATTAAAGAGACAAAATGACTTTTTTAATTGTTAATATCTCTTAACATATAAGGAGTTATTAAAAAATAATTGAACATTTGAGGGTCTAGTAACCCACTTTATCAATATATAGTACACTTTTATAGAAATTAAGACATAGGACACAAGCCCATTGTCATTTTCTGGCGTAAATAATTTTTTTTATTTAAGGTTATATATTGTTACAAATAAACAAATATATTAGTAAAAACTTATAGAGAATTTACACTCCTTTTTTATTAAGCTTTGTTATATTAAGTTTTATTATTGTTTTCAATATAATCTACATATTTTAAAGTTAATACTCATTTTTACGCTTATTCACAGTCACTTTCACAAAGGACTAAAGAATAAAAATCAAATATTATCCCTACTTATGTAAACAAAAGTAATCTTACGATCAACGCCAGATGCTTCATATAGTTTGCACTGAGTATCTTCTATCTCACGCGCTAGGCCATGTATCGCATATTCCATAGTAGTTATATTGAGCAGCTACATGCGTTGTGGAGATCGCACATCTTCGAGCAAAAATAAATTTTAATTAAGTTGATTCCTTGCAACTTCCTAAATATAAAGTCAGTACGTAATTTGGGAATTATATGATATCTTGTGATTCTTTTTTCCCTTTCAGTGCAGCGCACGAGTGCACTTAAGATACAGCCGCCCCTGCTTTCCAGCTTGTGATTATAACGCAGACATTTTCAACTTATTTATCAAACGGCTCAAGTTATTCAAACGATAAGTTTTTATTGCCATGTTTTACAATAGCTTAACCGGACAAGGAGATATAACTTTAAAATGAAATTAAGGAACGCTTTACGACCGGAACGAATATTTTATACAATGTCCAATGTCCGACATACTCCATTCTCCCTTTATCCCGAAATCCGGATCCCGAACGAAAGTAAAACATAATCGTTGGCAATTTTAGGACATGACTCATAAAATTACACATAAATTTTTGTGAAATATTACATTACAAAAATTGTACATGTTTTCTTTAGTGTAGTGATATACATAAGATTGAAACATCGATATTCAGAGTTGTTCGATGTAGTGCCATCGATGATATAAATATATTGTTATGATTTGGGTGTTGCTTCTGTTCTCGTGAGTATTATGGGTATTAAAATATCAGTTAGAAGCCGGATTCGATCCTTGCGATGCGATTCTCTTCAACCAAACTACTTTTGTTGATAAATTAAATTCATTTTTTTTAGTCGAAGATATGACTCGTTTGCCTATGTCGTGTTTGCCTAGGAAGTGTTATTTATAGCATTCGTAACCCTATGCATTGGGTACAGACAGTATCGCTTGGACTGCTTAAGCCGATACTAAATAATGGTTGTGTGGTTGATGCTGGAACTAAATGTGTCCAACGTTCAGAAGAAAAACGTGGAAGAAGTTCGAGCTGTTATCGGTCTTTTGACCCGCGTCAAACGGGATTTTTCTAGCCCAACCACACACTTGATGCACATGTTATACACTACTGCACGAATCGTCCAACAAAGGAAGGTTTTATACTTAAAACTTTTCATATTTTATTGAAAGTTTTTGTTAAACAGTGTCAGTGTGATCAAACATTCGTTCCACCGTGTAGTAGGAAACTTGCCATGTCAATCGTCCAATATTTGACTGACACGTCGGAAGAACATTTGGATCAAACGTTTGGTATCGTGGATTTACAAACAGGAATAATCTCGTACTCATTAAGGCTCTATAATAATTATAAACAAGTTGTTAATATTTCACAGATGGCCAACGATTGTTCCAACAGACAATATTATCATCAATACAAATTTAAAATCTAAAAATAAATTCAAAAGTTTAAAACCAATGTATTGTATTTAATATGTGAGAGCATTCAGTGTTTCGTAAGCATACTTTATACGTTTTATACATAGATAGCACTAGCGGTGGCGGATATTACTTGCTGCCAAGTCGTAAACTATGCAAGAAGGTTGTACTCGTATTTTGTTATCAGTAGATATCACAAGAATGACCATAAACTCAAGTCAAACGAATATAAAACCGTCACCATCCCCGAAAAACCAAGCCTTACAAGGGATGAACTCAATAGACCATGTAGTTGATGGGGTTCTAGGAATACAGAGATTCTCTTACTCTAAAAATGTATCTAGATGTGTCTACAGAAATGTTTGCGCCATCAACTTGCAGACAAGATCCCGTTGAATAGAAAACCATTCTCTTCAACCAATTTGTGAACGTGTAATAGTACGTTAACAATGAAACACATATTTTTTTAACATTTAGAAAGTTATACAAAAGCGAAATCTTCTCGCTTTGCAATTTAGTTTTCATTTTCCTGCGTTTATCTTTCAAGTGGATCCATCTCTCAACAGTACAGGTGCTCAAATCAAATACTATCATATAATAACAAACTGTAAAGGTTAATCCAGTCTAAATAACAACCCTCTCAATAATGTAGTCCAAACAATGTTTTCATTCAGTTGAATATTCAGATGGATATATGGATATCAGTGTTACTAACACAACCATAACAAACTATGTACATTAGAAAATAACTATATTTGAATAATACAATATGTCTGCAATTCAATAGGAACAGCAAATTGTAAAGTAAAACTTATAACTATGTTATGTAGATCAGGGTTAATAAACCTTTCGCGCAAGTACGTAAATAGCACATTGAGAACATATATACGTCCGTGAAAAATGTCCAAACAGAAATTTTACTTTTTGTTAGGTAACAGAATCTAAATAGGACACAACTCTTAGCGAACTCTAAATAGAAATAAAAAGATTTATTTGTCAAAAATACTTTCTTCAGAAATGTGTTCTATTAGGGCAAATACACATTACAAATAGGATTCTCAAAAATCAAGATAAGGAAATATGGAAGTTTAAATATTTTATTTAATTGACACACATCCTTATAAGTCAGACACTTTCTTAAAAGCTAAATAATCCATTTTCAAACATTAATAACATTACAATCAATCAAACTCCATACAAAACACATTTATGACAATACTTTCCTTTTCACTGACAAGTTTTATCCCCTGTAAAGTTAGCCTAGATGGACATGAGATTTCTCAAATAATCAATTCTAATATTATGTTTAAAAAATCGAAAGAATTTTCGTAGAAATAATTTCTAATAGTTCAGATAATTTGCGTGATATAACGAATTCTGAACAACAGAAAACTGAGGTCTACCAATTTAGCTATATTCATATATACAAGTCTCTTAGACTTTAAAGGCCTAGATGACTTCGCTAAGCCAATTTATTTCACCAAAATATTCTCTGGGTTCTGTCATAAATCTAAAAATCAAGCTGTCATTTTATAAATTTGCTAAAGATAGAAGAAACCGTATGATTTAAAATAAAAGTTTGCTTTCATAAACAGAAATATGAAATTGTACACATCGTCATACATTGCAATAGTTATTAAGGTAAATACAAAACATATAAACTAAATTATTTTAAAACTCATCACACCGTTTTTATTGAAAACGAACTCAAAATTTTATAATTTTAACACAGACTTTTATTGAGAATATTTAAAAAAAGGAATAAGAATGTTTTTAACTGGGGCCACTAACTACTTCGCCTGAGTTATATCCATAATGCACAAAACTATGCTTTTAAATCAGCCTGTCAGTGAACAATTATCTCAGATGCGTTACGTTGCCCACCCCTGAAATAAAGTTGAGTACTAACGCTTGAAATATTTCGCTGATTTAATAATCATGTCCACGTTCTGCTACTATTGCCCCTACGGGCTTAGGCCAAGCAAACATCAATAATTCCAGATCCGTCTATTACAATGTACATCCTGTTAAGTTAATAACAGTGCTACACGAAACACGCGAAATTCAATATTTACTCACCCCCTTTAGAAACAACACCACCTACTTCCCCTACTCTATTCACACTCCGTAACCACCTCACCCTATTTTCAACTCCAACTGCTGACGTTTGGTCTGTCCACGACTGGTCTAATCACATTCAGAATCAGCATCAGATGGATGAGGATCTATTTTCAACACTACATCTGCCCCGTTACTCAACTATACCCCCACCTCCCGCTCAATGTAGCCAGCCTGCGATATTTGGAAATGTTTGGATAATAATAATTGTTATTATTAAATTATCTAGCAGGACGAAAATTGTCAGTGACCTTAACTATTAGACATGTGACGTCACGTAATGGCGCAGATCGTTGTACGATATATATACGATTTTACTTATATTTAAGTTAAGTGTAATTTGTATATTTGTAATAATTAGTTAACTAAAAGTGAGAAATAAAAAGAATCGTTACCATTTTTAAAAAGCCTCCCATTTTTGCACCTATAATATTTATAAATATTCATCATCTCAAGAATGTTAAAGCAACTTCCAAGACACTCTATGTGATATTCCAAAGTACTCTAATTGATTGCAATCTTACAGATCCCGGACATTCCTAATCCTTCCTTTTATAGTTCAGTGCTAGTGGAAAACCATGTCGATGGAATATATTTGTCTTCGCAACGATCGGGTTGAGTAAAAAGGACGGATCTATAATAAATGAACTACCGCTTGATGACAAGTGAAGTATTTTACTGTAACGGTTTCAATATCTCCAACCAACGACCGCCTCGCTTTAGCAATCATCAAGAAAATGATTGAATAAGAAATGAATTACGTGGATACTCCATTATTAAAAATTAAATATGCAGAATTTTTAAGATACAATGTAATACAGTTTAAGACGTTTCTTATTATTACATTTTGATTAGAAATAAAAGAAATCATTTTTACAAAGAATCTATAAATTTATTTGGAATTGGCCATTGCTTTACTTGAACGTAATTTTTTTCTTATTAAAAAGCAATACTTTATCAATATATGAAATTAGGAAAGTGTGTTTTTTTATGGATTAGGATTATATTTCGTATGTATATGTACAGGCAAGCTTGCATTTATTGATTACAGTCTCCAAATAAAATACCGGCTATACTTTTGCCCACTTTTGTCACTAACATAGTGTCAAATAGCTGTCTTGAGTTGTTGTTTTTTTAAGTGTAATCTGCAGTGAAAATCCGCAGAAACTTTCCATAAATTTGTTACGGAAAATATACGTTTTTGTTTTGTCATATCTCCGGTATTTATATCACTACATTTAACGTGCATTTTTAAAACAACTTTTCGTAACTAGCAGCGCTTCATGATGGCGATTCAGTGAACCACAAAAACTACCTCACTGATCTAATCCATCAACCCATCTTGTAGTTAAATATTCTATATTCTTAAGCTCAGAAAATGAAACATAAAGAATTATTCTTACTTTGTAATTTTAATAATATAACTTAATGTACATTGACTTTATTATTATGTAACGCTAACAAACAACGCCTGGGTATTTGCATATGAAACATCAAGAAAAACAACAATGGAGAGAGTCCTTTTTGCATTTTAAGACAAAGTAAAATATACTTATGCATTTAACACCCTAAGAACTTTGTGCACACATAACTAAAGAAACTGGAGCTGGAGAACTCCTCCGAGCTCCAGAACATCGTGATGCATTATATAGCACAAACATAAGAAGATACGAGTTTTTAAGTACAGAAGTTTAAAACGTCATACATTTTCATATCGAAAAGTTTATAGCTGCAATATTTATAACACTGGTTATGTACAAAAGTCTTTTTGATAGAATTATACATAAACATATATATTATATTATATACATATATACATATATGTGGAAAACGAGATTACTATCCCACTTCTGATGTGAAAAACGAGAGTACTATCCCAATTCTGAAGTGGAAACAATACCCAATCCGCTAATCTGATGTGGTATCAAGGTACTCTTATTTAATTTAGCGCAAATATCAATTCAGTTAATATTCAACTATGCAATATCTTAGTTTCTTGTCAAGATGATAAAGAATCACATAATTTGTTTAATACATTTATTTAATAAAATAAAAACGATGATAATAATACAATAAGGTTACAATATAAACGTTGGTATTTAGTTTACAAATACAGAACAATGAATGAACAAACCATCTTAAATTCTAGTTATTATATACTCCGTCCAACATTAGTTTTCAGTTAGATTTAATAGGTTTATTTTTACTAGGTTTATCTACAACTATATTCGCATAGGTTGATTAAAATTGCTCCAGAACTGTACTAATACTTTACTACAAAAGAACAAAGTCATATAATACCAAATAACAAAGCTTTACTCTGTTACACACCGTCTATATACTTTGTTACACCTAAACATTTAATATACTCGTACTTGTATAAATTGCTTCATTTTTATTTTCAACTTTTTAAAATAGTTTCCTTCACTTTTTGCATAATCTCTAAGTTCCAACCTCCACTGAAACCACGGCACTTTATTTTATTAGATTTACAAAATGGCGCTGACAGTTTCGGTAAAGGAGATAAGACAAATAAGACGACATTTCAACACCGCGTCAGATACGACCAAATAATATAATATAGCTTTTTAAAATCATCTTTTTATTCTATTTTTAAAAATAAAACTGTATATGTATATATATATATAAGAATATTCTATCGTGTTCACTGACCGTAACAATTGTTATCTTCAATCTTATATCTTAGATAGTTATTAGATATATTAGAGTAACTGCACAGCAAACTTTAGAGTTTCATAACATAGGAAATTGCAATTTTGAAATGATTATATTTCTATCTATAATTAATAAAGTTTATAAATATATAGCAATTTTTAAACACCCTGTATATGTGGTAGCATATAACTAACGTATACATAAAACGAAAGCCTAGATGTGTATATAAAACTCATCTCCTTTGAAACTTATGTTCTACAAGATTTTATTAAAATTAAATTCCGCTTACAAGGTGTTAAATTCAATTTTATTAACAGCGGCTTTTATTTATTCACTCTATTCTAATTACTTATATATAATCATTTAAATAACGTTGTAATTATATTCTGTAACTTACGATAATCTTTGATTTAAATGTAATATATTAAAATTGAATTAATATTTGAATTCTATAGATCTGGAATTCTTAAAGCTTCCTTCGGCTCTGTTTTAATCCACAAGCTTTAACTTTAAAGAGATGTAAAGGTACTTGATGAATAGAATTATTTTCTTTCATTCACTCATTGGTAATGATTAAAAATGGTTTTTACTAAAAATATTGTGAAAGTCTTGATAGAATAATATTTAATGTAAGAAAATTGCAGATATGTTATAATATTTTTTATATAAGATTGATGATAGTTGATAATAAAATCATTCTCGAAACGAATTTCAGTGGTCTAGATAGAAAATGGTGCTTGAAATTAGCTTGTGACAGCCTAGCAACTGACCTGACAGTAGACAGTTACTGCTTCTGTAAACTATCAGTTCAGTAGCTCTACTAGATTGCCAGGCGATTAGCTGTTATAAACATAGAGATATAATAGCGTACGCGAATGTACGGCCGCGTATAAGAGCAAGCGATAAAGGTAAAGCGAGAGATATCCTACCGAGAGTCCTATCTGTTTCTTCCTAGCCAAACCGCAGCTGCTGGCTTGGTTGATTGGCGGTATGGTAGGGGGTAAACAAGCAAGCAGACGTCGTTAGCGCGGCAGTCAATCACAGTACTCGGCCTGAAAGAGACACAGAGAACTTTCGCGGCTATCTCTCTCTTTGCCTTTCTCACAGTATTCAGCCTCTTGCATACTCTATAAATTGTGTTATGTCCTAACATCTGTTGGAGGAAAGTCAGTGACAGAGAAACAAAAAATGTTGTAGTTACTCGCATGCAAGTTACTGGCGCTACTCGTATATAACAGTAGCTCGCGCGACTTGTATGCGATAGTATGCTCTCCATTAAATAAATTTCTTAAATAAATATTAAACTAAAATAACATTTAAACTGTTACTATTGTTACATGTATTTTTTCGTTGTATATTTTGATTTCATTATTATTTTTGAGTTTATATATACAAAAGTATCTTATAGTTATTTGCTGATAGCTTTTGAACTGCATTTGCTACTGTTACAATGTTAGTTTTGATTGTCATTCACTTTTAAATAAAAAAGTTCAATTGGAACGATGCCAACTTAAACAAACTGACGTCCACTGCATCGAGGGTTTCATCGGGATCGTGAATGCACTTCTATTCGATAAGACGTTCGAAAGATATGAACTTAGATTGAAATCCATTACGACATTGAGTTCACATCTGATAAGAGAAACAAACACTAACTGAATCCGGGTAAAAGGACCAAAACAATTTTTGTTTTTATATTTCATTTAAATAAATGGGGTGTTATGGATGAAATTCACTTATAAAGTTATGATACAAATATTTGGAATCTGTAGAAGTTAATGGGGAATTATTTTTAATGCTGTGTGAAGTTTTAAAACCGCAAGATATAGTATTGATGCAGTATCTGGGTGCAAATAAATGGTCTTACCGTGCAAATTTAGCTTTATTAGAATTTCTATACTTTTAAGTCCTATATTAAGGGGGGTAAGGTTTCAACATTTCTCTTTTCATTTTCTTTTATTTATTTATATTAATGTACAACATATTAAGTTTATTATGTAAAATTTTTAAGTCGATTGAAGTAAAACTGTCGAAGATATAGAGTTTTAAGTGTTCACCTTTCTGGTCTGGTTTCGTCTTTCTTTGAAACTTTTAAATGCGGTTTCTCACACATCGCTTTTTCAGAAACGGTGCCCTCTCTAGCTCAAAATGTACTGGATCGATGATTTTGAAATTTTGCATATTCTTTCTCTACATAAATGACGAGGTAACGCTGTCGATTTTTTTTTAATATTTTTATTTTAACTTATTTTTTCTAATTTTTTTCATGAAAAATCGGTATCTTGACTTTTAAGTGCTATAAAAAATTGAAAAATCAATAAAAAAAAGAAAAACTTACAACGTTACCTGCAGAAACTTTTCAACTAATGAAATCATTTTGGTTTTTCGATTTCAGAAAATTCAGTGATGAGTTATGAGTGGCACCACAATGTTACTTTTTTTTGTGACGGCTGCGAAAATTCATTGTACAAATTTCCTCATTTCTTGATATTTATTTATGAAAATTTCACAAAGAATTCTTCAAATGTTATTTTATCATGTAGTAATTATAGAAATAATTATATATTAACTGTGTCGTCAAAAAACATTATCGAAAATATGCTTCTTTTTTATCGTTATTTTACAAAACTCAAACGATTGGCACTAATAATGTTCCATGAAATAACTCATTTAATTTACCTATAGTGAACATAGTCAATTTTCTATTAACTTTTCTTTCAGCGTCATATTTCAGTGAACTTTAATTTACCTTCAGTTTCTTATTATTTCCAAGCTTGCAAAAAGTTTTTCTTATTCTGTCACCCGTAACTAGCTTTTCATATCGGGTTTCTTTGCTCGTGGAAATTGGACTCTTTGACTAAGCAGGTAGCAGTAGCTCAGGCAAGCAGTTGTCTTGTTTTTCATTTAGGCTTTCATTACTTTTAGCTTTGATATTTAGAAGACAGGACTGATTTACTTGAATGAAAGGTTATTTCTATTTACTTAATTTAAATACAACGCGAATCATCAAACCTTTGCAAAGTACTAGTTGTTTTACTTAAAGAAAATGTGTAGTTTTCTTTTTGTATCTTTGTGAAATGGAAATAGTTCTGGATCATTTATTTTGAAAGTGGAGCAATAGTCCTCTTTTTTTATTGTGATTTTTTTTCCTTATATTCTTAGAGCATATATATATATATATGGAGAGAGAATGCTGGACCTGAAAGTGTGTCCAAAATGTGTGCGAGAGAGAAAGGTATATGTTCCTATTTGTTCTCTATGCGCATGCGTTGAAAGTGACAGTTGTCAAGTCATAGCTGTCTTGTTAAGTATGACATTATATTGATGTAGAATAATGTATAGATATGTATAATTACAAATAAACTAAATATAAATATAACTAAAAACGTGAGTTCTATCCACTCCAAAATTCAACTGTGTTGGCCGTTATTCCTACACCGATATCTATGGCGTTCATGAGTATATGTTTTCACTAAACGGTCGCTGTTTTATTGACAGACCAGCTTTATACCAACTAAAGAAATATAATTTCTTGTGTGTGAATTATTTAAATATGTGTGGGAATGGAAATGAATTGTCCAATAATGTTTATCGGTAACTCCTGAATAATCCTGTTCAAGATTGACATCGATGTATCCAATACCCAGTATATTACACTCATATATTATTCTTCCATTGCAATACCTCATTATAAAACAGTAACTAACATCTCTGGAATTATATTTATACAAGTATCAATAGCCTGTTGGACTTAGTGCAGGAGAGTGACGGGAATAGAGAGGGAGGAGGGAGGTAATACTCCTTTTCAATCGATAACATGGAGTTATTTATGTCACACAGTGTCGAGGGCTTCAGAGTTTCAGACACGGATCTAATCAGCAACGAGAGAGTAAAAGGGAGTGAGAGGGGAGCAGGGGAGGGGTTAGACTTCCTGGTGGACTTATTAGTGAGAGCTTGTTACCCGTTACTCTTTGCTGCCTGACTTAAGACTCTTGATTATAGAAATGATAACTTTAATTAAGAAATATTCTGATAAATAATAATTATAATATCTCAGGAAGAAAATGATGTTGTTATGTCTAGATTTTGTTAATTAATATTGCATACAAATAATCTTAATAAGATGTTACAAAATTAGACATTTATGTAACATAGTGTGATTGAGATAAATATTTAGGTTAGGTTAAAAATAAGTACATGAAATATTATTTTCCTTCAGCACCCCCCCCCCTCCCTATCCTTCCATGTCATATTTTGCGGACCCCTTAGTGTGATGTCTCATATTTCAATTAATAAAACTTTGTGTATTATTTCATGTAATTACGTTTTTCTTAACTCTTCTTTTTGCAATTTTGTTTTCACATATTTCATGCTGCATCTGACGTCGCAATGCTTCTGATCTTCTCCCACTCCTCTCGTGCTCTCGTGTAACGTAATTTATGGATGGCTTTTTACTTAATATTCATGTTTGTATTTCAATTTTGAAATAGAGAACCCCAATTTATTTATATGCTATTTTCTAGTTCTAGTTTATATGCTACTCCTGAATGCACCAATAAATTTGAAGTGCAAGTGATTAACTACCAAGTTCGCTGTACTACATATTGTTGTAATTAATTCACTAATTATTTAAATTTTCCAATAAAAATAATCAATGAATTCAACATACTCGTATAATATTCAATGAATTTTAATTACAAATCTATTTTGCATACAAATGTAATTATAATACATTTTAATTGCGATCTGATTAGCTGTAAACAAATTATATCATGCGTATTACATTGAAATGGTCTGTCTCGTTTCGTATCGTTTTCGTTACGGTTTCGTTCTTCAATTCATGTGTGTATTTGTGTGTGTGTGTGTGTGTGTGTGTGTGTGTGATCGTTATTATTTGCTTACAAAGTGATTGTAATTAAATAAACGATTTGTTAAAATGACCGTTATTATTTAAATTGTCTGTTTTAATAAATGGGTGTAGGTTTTTAGTGGATTTCAACCCCTAACCGATTTACGAGTGGTACCGATCATTGAAGCTATCAACCCTTCATGTAAACGTTATGAAATAAAAAGAAAATTAAGAGAGTTCACTAGCCTAACCACTTTCTACAGAATTTGATAAAATTTGATAATTACGTTATCAGTAAAACTAATTTAATCTCTGTATTTTAATTACCTAGACTCGCGTCTATAAGTTGTAAATTATGTATTGTAAATGTTTATAAATATATATGTAGTTTTAGGTGCTAATAACTTTTGAAAGTTGATGCACTCAAATAGATATTTAAAAAAAATTAATTACAAAATTTTATGTTTTGACCTGATGTGAATCTGTTTGATATTGTGGGCAGGTTATTAGTAGATGATGGACTATTACTTGCGTCTGACAGTTGTTGCACTGCGGAGCTGTTGTTTTACTGATTAGATGTTCATGCGTCAATCAATGCCTTTAAAATGACCTACGCAGTAAGCTAAATGTGGGTGTTTTGACCAAGGTAAAATCACCAATTAGCTCTGAAATATCCACCATTATTCTTCAAGAACTTATTAGTTTGCTATTTCCTCTGACGTAACAATTGTATTTTAAAAAACAAGACTCCTATTTTTTACAGCTTGTTCTTCACTGATATATTTAATTGAGATACTCAATTCTACTGGTTTAGGGTTCGCAGCATTCGATCAACCATTAATTTTATTTTCGCTTCTTTATTACTGTATATACTTTGTCTCACAAAATCTCTGGATGAATATTACGGCATCTGCTTTACTATATATATATATATATATAAAATACTACCATTAAAATCTAAATTCTAGTACTAACTAAAAAATATAAATTACAAAATTCGGACTTAGTATTTTTTCCCATTAAAAAGCATCGTTTAAAAAATTACAGAAGTGGCGTCGCTAAAACTACAATACCTCATAAACTAATGGTTGGAATGTTATGACATTTTAACACATATCGATTGAAGGTTGGTACTATCTAAAAATCGTAAAATCATATGTATTTATCGATAGTGGCGGCTTCTATAAGTCATCCTACGAACTTATTGAGTGATGTTATGACGAGAAAATGGTTAGAATTGTTATACGTGGTTCATACTATATTTGCTTTATGTATATTTACGATTACAAATATTTAATTTCCATAAAGAGATGAGCCATGTCAACGCCTGGCTCCAGGCAACCATATTAACGCGTACATAAATAATTCATAATTATATTGAATAGTTCATTTTGCGCGTCAACTACTCCGTAATATCTGTTTGTTGGGTTATTATTATAAATTGAAAATACTTTTTACAGTTCAGTGGAATATTAATGCAACAAATTGATACATACAAATACAGTATTATTATTCTCGGTTGACAAACAACTTCATTTGCATTAATTTACCAACACCACCCCCTCCCTCACTCACAACTTCCATCACTCTTGTAACCAGACTTGCAAAACCCCCTGTCGGCCGACAATGTAATTAAAATAATACAGACAACAGACCGATATGTTAATATCCGAAACGCAATTCATTTTGTTTTTAAATATGTACATATGTACTCCTATACGTATGCTTTTATTATTACATATTTTACTAGTAATGGAGTCTATCTAGAGCTTTCGTGCTTTTGTGCTTTAGAGCTTTTTATATAACCATCAGCAAGATAATTGAACCGTTAAATAAAATCGGTTATTTATAGATGATTGACCGATTATCAAAATATGGAAAAACTCGAGCATCGTTTTTGTTGATGTGTTCAATAAAGAGAGGGGTGAGAGGGTGAGAGAGTGTGAGAAAGAAGGGTGTGAAGTGTTACAATGAATTTCATAAAAACAAATTTAAAGCGTCGTTGATGAAGTGGACGTAATTTTATGCAAACGATTCAGTTTTTTATTTTAATATTTAGATGTATCAATCAGACGTATAGGCTGTAAAGAAATTGGCGGAAATTTTGAAATACAATAGTATTTATTATCAAATTTTAGGAACAGTATGCAAAGCATGATGTTACTCAATCGACGTGTATATAATAAATGTAACTTTTCGATGGTTAAGTTACATCAGGCAAAAAAGACCAATGTGCATTCCACAGTTGTTTATGTTAAGATAAGACTGTAGCACCAGCATTGTACTGGAAATCTTAGAGTGCAATATCGCTAACATTTAAATATTTATTTGATAAAATAAAGCGTAAAAGAATTAAAAAAATCAAATTTATTTGCTAAAAAACGTCATTAAAAATGTAAAAATTTTGAAAACATAAATTATCATTTTGACAGTCAAACCAATAATTTCTTTGATCATCACTCTGGTATTCAGACTTCTGGTATTTAAAAATTTTAGTTACAGAATTCTAAAACACTGGCTTCTTTTATAAATAACGTATAGCTAATTTTTCACAGTGCCAAGCATTCCATATGAAAACACACACCCAGACAAACTACACACTTGTTGACAACGCCACATGACTTTATCAAATTCCCTGGGGGTCAAGGGTCATGTTGTTGATATGGCTATCGCTATTGACTAAGGCAAGTCGTCCTGTCACTGTCAACAAAGCCAGGCAGGTTTAGGCTGCTCTCACACTGAGATCGCCGACTTCATTATACTGCTAGAGCTTCTAGAATGAAGCATACTTTGTCGGAGTTTTTTCCGTGAACTTTACACTTTACCCGACCTGATTTTTGGATATGTTTTAAAGTTATCCAGTGTGAAAGCAGCCTTACTCCGTAGAATCGTATCAAACTCCGTAGGTGGCGAATTAAACTATCTGCACGAGACATTCGACAATAGTATGACGTCAGAACCTTTAGTCTGTTGTGAGAGGGGTGGAGTGAGGGGGGTTATTTACAATATAAGACAGCCTACTGCGTATGGACACTTGGTGTTGGTTAAACGCTTGGGATTATTTCCTCGGGGGATATTTAAAAGAAAAAGCATTCTTGTTCAATCGATGTCCATCGAAATAGGACGAATAAGGGATGACATTTGCACAAAACAATTTATTTAATCCCACATGACGTCTCGTGACATTAAAGCCTTGTTATTTTATTTGTGTAGGTTGGAAGAGCTAGTTAAATAACTGGATAACATTTTCGGTCTCGGATATTTGCCCATTATTAGGGATATTCCCTCTCATTATATATCGTGTTATGAAACACTAGCGATAGAAAAATTTACGTCGAGACCGGGATTTGAATCCGGTTACTCAGCATAGTACGCTAATACTCTTCCATTGAGCTTCTTCGATCATTGAAATTTCTCCGGCAGGAAATGGTTACTCCTCTATTGATTAATTTAGTTCAATTAAATATTACAAATATCTTTGTCAAATATTCGTGTTACATTTCCATTAAACTTTTGTAATTTCACCTAATGATGTATTTAAACACTTTAAGCGTGTTTCTTTATGGTTCTATTTTGCATAAATGCATAAGAAATGAAATTAACAATTCCACTTTACAAAAGATTAAAATATCGTTACGATGCTTCTAGATATCTCAATCGTTTTACTTCTATTGTGTCTCCGACAAGCGGAAATTATATGAACTATTAAATCTATGTTGAATAACAGTGACGTACGGGATGTAGTCTTCTGTAGGTGTTACCATGAACTCACCCGATGGATGGAACATAACGAATAAAAGGAATAGTACACAAAAAAATTAGTCTTAGGTGTCGTTAAAAAATTGGGTTAAGATTAATTAAGTTGTGAGATCATTCCTTAAAGGTAATTTCTTAATAAAAATAGGCTTTACGCAACCCTTCATGTAGCCCCCCCCCCTCTCACACCTAACCTAACAGCAATAAAACCAAGTAGATTTCTTCAGTTCTTTACTAAGTTGTTTCCTTTGTTTTCAGCGTTCCTCACCCTGTGCCACTCTTTCTGCGTTCATTTTCTTTTTTTATTTTCAATATTTATTTGAGTGCATCAACTTTCAAAAGTTATTAGCACTTAAAAGAATATATACATTTATAAACATTTACAAGACTTAATTTATAACTTATAGGCAAGAGTATGGGAATTTAAAATAAGGAGATTAAATTAGTTTTATTGATAAAGCAAATAAGATTTCTTTGATTTCCCTGCTTTCAAATATCTGCTTATATTCCTTAGGCATATTACATCCTTGTCTGTGCGACGAGTACCTTGAGCATCGAAGAATTCTATGCTTTACCTTTAGTTAGCTGTTACATTATTCACATATTAGTTGCGGTTCTCTTTTGAATAAGTAGGTATGTGTAAGATTTGTATGACCTATTATGAGTCTACATATTACTACTTCTAGCTTTCTATTTAGTCCGAGCGATATCTCTTGTTTGAAAATTATTTGGTGCACTTCCTTTAATTTATTATCACTTTCTTCGTTCCCATTCTTCATTTTCTTCTTACTTCACCCTCCTGCTTCTTCCTTTTCTCTTCTCTGCAATACATCTTTCATACTCACTTTGTTTATAACTTATTTTTATATTCTTTTCTTTCACCATCAGAACCAGGCTGTGATAGTAGATGCAAGATTAACACTTTCGTGGACTCTCTTTATATTCACTTCTTGTATATACCCGTTGTATGTTCCCATTGGTACGCCACTGCTTCCAACGCAAACAAGTTAAACCACGTTCCGCGGGTAAGAGTAACATTGCATATACAACGTATAATACACAATAGTATATTAAATGACAATGGGTATTTAAAGTAGAATTTGATTTCAATTGTATTTCATTGTTTCAATGAAAATACAATTCATTTCCTCAGACTTCTTTAAATCTACAAGAAAAAGGATTAACAAAGAAAATAATAAAATACAACTGTTACTATTAGGACAGTTATACTTTTTATAAAAGTTTATATTTTTAAATTCATTTTTATTGTTTTCTGTTTTCTATTGTAAGAGAGTATTTATACTAGGTCTGGGTTATTCATAGCTATTTCAATTGTTTCTTTTTTGTCGTCCTTGTTATCCTTGTTGTCGTTGTCGTTATCGTTGTCCTTGTCACGTTGTCGTTATGCATATCAAAACTTTTCACTGGTGAAAAGTTTTTAGTATCAGTTGAAAAATAATAACAGAAGAAAAAAAAACAATTAAATAAAATTTATAAAGTAAAGTTTTTATTTTAATACAGTGAACACAAAAAAGGTAATCAAATACAATGAAATAAATTCTAAAGAAACAATTACCTCCGCTGCACCTACCCCCCCCCCCATTCTCTGTATCATCTATCGTTCTTCCTATAGAGAATTATAAATTGTATAGATTATGTCGTATAAAATGTTGATAAACATTAAAATATATTAGTTTAGGTGTTAATAACTACCAATAGTTGATGCACTATAAATAAATATAAAAAAGAATCAAAAGAAGGCTAAAAACATAATTTTTTTCAAATGTGTGATGTCACAACAGGGGGACGGGGTACACAATGTGTGACAAGATGTGAAAATGATACCGGTTTTAAAATCATGAAATTTGTGTTACTTAATTTAAGGATGTAGTTCCCAAGTTATGTAAAATGTGTTTAAAAAGAATAACAATTTTAACTGTTATTTTGTTTAATCAACTATCTTATATACAAATACTATATTTTGCTCCATGTGGACTATACCTATAACACTAATACCTATAATATAAAAATACCAAACCTAATTACTTATATGAATAAATAATATATTAGCGCTAATAAACATTCTTCAACAGATTTACCACTTCCAATATCGAATAGCAATATCTCTTGTTCAAAACTAGTTGCTTATTCCCTGTATCATACTTTGAAGAATATAGCTCACTTCCCCCACCCTCTACCCTCTGTGAATTCATCTCCCTTAGGCAATAAGTGGAGATGCAACATTTATAAAAGCTATGAATAAAATATCAACGAAACTTCCAACTTACAAAAGCTCGAGAATGGAAAGTTCAGCCGGATCGGATCGGATAAAGCTTTACACGTAGACTTTGACCGTCAACCACTTGGTGAGAGTAAAGCAGGTATGGGGTTGGATTAAACTACCCTTTGCGTTAATATATGGAATCTGTGGAGTGTTTGCATATGTCCCTTTAGACAAAAAAGGCTTTAATTGAAAATGATTTATAAATATTTAATTTTTTATCTCTTGCTAGAGCTTTGTACACGTACAGGGAATTTCTCAAAAGGTAGACAGTTTTATTATGTTTCTAAAAGCGAAAGATGACTTTAGTTCACATCAAATTCTTTAGTAAACATACGTAAGTCTAGAAGGCAGAAATGCAACATTTTTTTGAATGATTTTATGAAAAACATTACTTTATCCAATATTAAGATGATCCTCGTGAAGTAGTAAAGAATGGAAAACTTGCTGAAACTTTGTAAATATGTTCTACGATAGTCAATAATTAATAAAAGAATTAAATAAGGGTAGGTTTCCAAAACCTTTAAGGAAATAATTAGTTTTAAAAAATGAGAAAGATATCCCTAATTACGTCGTTTATGACACACTATTATATGTATTTAATTTTTTCATAAACAAACTACTACAAGCTAACGCGTTTTCCTGGTGCAAAATATATTACATGTTAAGATCTTTTCTAAAACATACATTACTATAATAAAGTAATATAGTTAGCGTAAATGTCGTTAACATTAACGTTAACAGTATGTTTGTAGTTAGATTCTTGAAATTTAATCACTAAAACAACAAACGTTGGACAAGTTCTATATGTGGACTGCAGTTATTTACTTAACCACACGTACCATACTCCTCTACCTTCACCCTCCTTCCCTCAAAGACCGCCATCCGGCTTTTCTACTGTGGACTCACTTCCGGTCACTGAGATCCAAACTTCAGATCATAGGAAAGAAGCTTTTAACAGATTCGTCTGAAGCTTTCGTTGGACAACTACTCTACGTTCATACAGAGCTTTTTTACTATTTTTTAATGAATTTAAAGTGATTTTATTTATTTCAACTTTATGAAATGTGCAATGTAATTATCTTTATTTGGCTTTGGTAAAAAAATTATAAATACTAAATTGAAACGAATTCTGGCTAAACACAAAATTGGTATATTACGTTAAACACTGGTTAAATTTTCTGCAAACCAAATAAATAAAATCCTACTAATATTTCACGAAATAGTAACAAATGCAAACTATTTTACATTACTTTAAGACGACACACTGTCTTCGAGTTCGATTCCCGGACCAGACTTATGTTTTCTGTGTTTGGTTGTTACCAAATAAGTTAATTATGTACATACATAATCGTAAACTTATTAGGCAGGAGTGTAGTTCACATGTATGAAGCCATAAATACTACCAACGGAGGACTCAGCATCGGAAATAAACTGACCTAAATAAATTAAATTAAAAAAAACTACATTTCTTTAAAAAACCATTTCTGATGTTAAATCTTAGGCCTCCTAAGCTACAAGCGGTAGGATTCGCCTAGTACGGCTCTGACAATAACATCTCTTTGACCCAGGTAGATTATATAATGAAATATTTCACTTTGCATACAAAATATTTCCAAGTTTCTTCTTTTAAACTAAAAGGAAAAATGAAACAAAGTTGTTGTTTCTTTTGTAGCGGTACAACTGACAAATACTCGTACTCGTATGTTGGTAGTTGGTGCTAGGTACTTGGAACTTTACTACTTTCACGCCATTAGGTACTTTCTATTCGTCACCGTCCCTTTATATATATAAGTGAGTTACTTTTTATTAGTTCAACTACTTTTTATTTTTTAAATAACTTAAATATATTTATCGTTTAACTTTTTGACTTGTCGAACGTGTTTTCCACTTTTCATTTCCTTTTTTTTTCATTTTCCTTGTTGAATATCAAGATATGTGTTTGTGCATAAATGGCTTTGAGGGTTGACTTCAGCTCGTCCTTGTGTGAAAACTTTTTGACAGTTTGGGAAATGTATGATAATAGTTTACATTTTCGATATGCAAGAATTTTGTACATAAGGTTGTTTGGAAAAACTTTTGACATGTTTGGTAGTGATGATGGTTTGAATCTTTGAGGTGACAATTTTCTATCTAATTTAAAGCTAATAAACAAATCTTATGTGGAGAGAAGAATAGTGCAAAGTTTGGTACTTTACAAATGGGTTTATTCAATTTATTTTTACGTGTGCTATTTTATGTATTTTTGTCATGAAATATATGTTGAGAGAAATGAAACACAGATCACTGTCATTATTTCACATTGCAATACGTAAAGGAAGTATTCTTCTATTAGCAATTAAATTTATCCTTCGAATAAACACAGCTGCTGCAGAAACTGTTATCAAAAAGCACAGCAAAATCTCATAAAGGGAATTCAAAAAAGTAACAGAACAATAAATAAGCGACACATCATATAAATAACATCAAATGTGATCATCATTTCCAAGAATAAAGATAAAGTAAAAAAAAGCACCTTTCTTTAGTTAAGAGATAAATATAGTTGAAAATGGCGCAATTTACATAACCTAAAAATAGCAGCTATACGGTTAAAATTGCGGGTAATTTCAGAGATCCATAAAAATGTAAAAAGAGCTGAAATATCTTTGACAGAACCGCACTGGAAAATCATTTAAATATTATTAAATAAAAATATAATAAAGTAATATGTAACATAAATAAATAATTTCATATGTATAATCTTGCATAAAAATCTTTATTAACCTCAAAAATTAGATATTTATGTCAAAGGATATAGGAAGTCTATTTAGACTATTAAACAGACTATTTATTTTCAATAGGAGTTGTTTCTTATTAGCACTCTTCACATGAGATGAAGCTTCTACTTCTCTGCATATTATATATCTGTATCGTTTCAACGTTCCTCTCAACGACTCATACTGTACGACTATAAAGTTAAGATGCATACGACATTGTGGAGATCGTGACGCGGTACTTTGATCTACGTATGATAACTTTGATCTACACTGATAAAGTATAAACACTAAAATTTTGTTTATAAATTTTAGAACATTTCTAAAGCATATTTTAAAACCATGTATTATACAAAATTTAGATCTCAGTTTAATGTTTTTGCCATTAGGCACTATATTCTTCTGCCTTAAATCATTAAATTACATATCATTGTGCTTAATTACATTTTGTGATCCTTATTATATCTGACCATTCTCACTCCTTTCAAAAGAAAAAAGAAAAATAAAAACAAAACAGATAAATTTAAACTCCTACTGCTTCCCTCTTCCTCCTTACTCTCCCTCCTGTTTCTACTCTGTCATTCCTTCTCTTTCCTCGGTCCTTTTCTCTATTTCCGCCATCCACCTCTTCCAACAACTTTGTTTAACAAATTCAGACAATAATTCTACTTTAAAAAAATTAATAAGTGGTTGTGAACTTGTCTTTTAAATTTGTATTAAAATTAAGATCACTTTTAACAGTGATAGAACTGTATGGAAGCAACTGGAACACACCTATAATTCTCAACTTAATTCCTCTAATTTAACTTTATATTAGTTCAAATATTTTGTATTACTATTTCTTCTTCACATATTACTAGTTCGGCGCTATTCTTACCCAGTGTGCGGCACAATACAGCTAACTTTGGACCGCCACAAACTGCGCTAAGAGATATATGTGCAAGGCAACATTTCGTTCTCTTCTGTTATCCTATTATAAAATGATATTGCCCCTGCTGCTGCTGCTGCGTTGTGTGCTTTTGGTGCAGTTATTCTATTTTCACATATTGCACTACTGGAAAAGTTAAAAAGGTTTATTTTCAATTACATTTTCCGGAAAAAATAAAATAAATGAATAGTATTGAATATACTGCAGCCGAAATAATTGACATTAATGATATGAACTTAACTTATAAGTTAAGTTTTGGATAATGTAGAACTATATATTTTATAGCTACATAGTAAAATCCAGTTTGATCGAGATAGCGCACGGTGCATTTAAACTTTTTCTGATACTCCGTAAGATATTGCAGTTAGGATATTGTTAAAGTTAGGTATCGGTAAGATAAATGGAAGAATTTAAATTTCGTATTGGTTTTTGAAACATTTCTTATAAAATGATAATTCTTATGAAAAAACGTCTCTTCATGGTGTTCCATTTTTCAGAAGTCTAAGCTTAACCGCGTAAGTAATATACAATCTGCAATATCCTAAAAACAAATAAAGAGAGATCGATATCAAACATTATGCATACGTTACCTTACAACGGGGTAAAAACTTGTACAGTTTTAAAATTTTGCTAACAACTAGTACCTTATATATTGTCCTGTATCTGTATAGAAATCTTGGAAGAATTTATATGATTTTACAATCACTAAGGTATAATAAAAATAAATTTATTATATGAATAAAAATAAAATAATAAAAAGAAACATGGTAGCATTCATCATCAAGTTTAAAAGGCAAAATAACTTGGCCATTAAGACGACAGGGAATGATATAAAAATTGATAAATGAGCTAAAGTAATTCCGCGTCTGACACTACACAAATATACTTGTTCTGCACGTAGAACTAGGAGTTGGTGGCTTAGAACGCACCCCCCAACACCCACCGGCCGAACAACCGTTCCCTGAAGACAAGGAAAACAACTCCGTCATCTTACAGCAAAAAATAGTTACAATATATTATTATTTTTATATTTTTTGTTTAATTTTTTTACTTAAGAAAATTGTGAAAATGTTTTTGTTTAGATTTTTTGTGTGAATTAAGCGAACTGAGGAGAACAATGTGTGAAATAATGGGCTTGTGTCCTCATTTTTTATTGGTCGATTTTTCAATTGTTGATTGAAATTGATGTTAATAAATGTGCATTGGCGTGTATATTTTACTAAATATCTAAATATTGACGGAGATATAGCAATTAAAAGTTTGAATTGTAGTTTTAGCGCTAGAAATGGTCGGCCATATTTTTATGACTTGAAATACATTTTAACGTCAGTTATATGTTGAGTAGGTCAGTGCTGTGGTAATGTTTTGTAGCTGTTGGTATCGAAATAATCAAGTCAAGTAAAAGAATAATAGGTTTTTATTTTATTTAACCCTGCTAAGGCAGACATAATATTGAAATTTTATTGTTCCTTGAAATAGTTGTAAATAATATTTGATATTTTGATATATATAAATACATATAGCAGAGATTTATGAGCTGTAAGGTTGGCAGCGATTGTGATGCCACATGCATTTGGAATGTTGTACAACGTTGAATCCCTTTAATAATTAAAGAGACAAAATGATTATTTTAATTGTTAATATCTCTTAACATATAAGGAGTTATTAAAAAATAATTGAACATTTGAGGTTCTAGTAACCCACTTTATCAATATGTAGTACACTTTTATAGAAATTAAGACATAGGACACAAACCCATTCATCATTTTTATTATTCTTTTATTTAACATTTTTTACAGACGTTAACAACGTTTATGGTGACGTAGCATTATAAACTATTTGTTATGAGTGCGTAATCAAACTAACTCTGATAACAACTAAATCCAGAAATTATCGAATAGCAGTCTGGCGTCAAGTATAAATGCTCTTAGCGACTATCCCGTCTAAAAACTTATTATTATGTAAATAGGCAAAGCAAAGTTTGATTGTTTATTTTTCTTAACAGTGTTTTCGTAAGTAAATTAATTTGCATTGTCCCATTCTGCATTCCAATTCTTCTCTTCTCCCCCTCCTTCCTCTCACCCCCCCCCACTCCATCCTCCACACACCACTACCCTATTCTTACCAAACTAAAACCTCAGCACCACCCTGGGGTTTTCCGCTTTATATACGAGTAGAAACATATATATCAACAACTATAAAAAATTACTTTTGGAGAAAAGCTGGCATTTTATTTGGATTTGTTCGTAGCAGTATATCTCGTAGTCTCGTAGAGTCGTAGCTCGTAGTCCGTAGCCCGTTGTAGTCCGTAGCAATGTAGCAGAAATGGCTGCAATAACTAAATAATATTTCATTTCTGTACAAGAAGAATATTAAATGTAATAAAAAATTCATTTATTATAAAAAATAATAAGTTTTCATTATGCATAGGTAATATATTTATAGCGGGATAAGGTTTTAACAATTCAATTTAAGTAACATACAGCCCCCTTAATGGTTGACTCCATATGCTGAGAAATGGGATAAACGTTCTGGAAAGGACGAAGGGACGGGACCTTGGGATAGGTGTAGAGGGCTTCAGAATAGAGAAAAACATCGACTTTTAATATCGGAACAATGCTGAGAGAAACTTTGCAGCTTCTACGGTATCGTAACCTAATATATGTGAACTAAATCGCTGCCTAATAAGTTATCATAGTTATAAAAACATATATATTATTAATTTAATGTGTGTGTCGTTAGACTTTACATTCTTTCAATATTAAATCACTTAATTACATCTCATTGCCAAGCTAAACTTAAAACTATTCTAATATTTTTAATAATTCCAACAGCAATGTTTGATTTTATATACTCTTGTTCCTATATTTTCTTGCTCCCTTCTCCTCACTGTTTCTCTCCCTTTACTATTTCTTCTTGACTCTTCCTTTATTATTTCTATTTCCTTTACTATTTTCTTTTTGTGTAAGCATATATATTCTGATATTAAATTTTTAATTGTATTAATAAATTATACAAAGATTTCCCGATTAGAACCTCATAAGGTTGGCCAGATAAGGTCTCTAGCAAGTTAGGGGTACCTGACAAGGGCCTCGTCGGGATACTTGCAATATTTCGGGATGCAGCAAGATAAAATTCTGAAACGAAACATATTCCTCCGATGGATTTTTAGTAAGAAGCTATTTTGTTTTGTTTAAATTTGGTTCATTATGTAAATTGGTACATTACTAAATTTTAATTGGAAATATTAATAGCAAATTTGATTGTGTATTTGGAAAAACTTACTATGGAGGTTATCCGGGAGGTACGGAGGATAAATTCAATAGCTTATTTCGTGTTTCAATACATATCCCAAATGATTTTAAAAACATCGATTTATATATCTCATATCGTGGAAGTTCCATCGATGTTTCTATTCACAACTCTTCTCTCTACCATATCCCATTATTCCCTTATATTATTTTCTTATTCCGGATGCCTACCCATCTTCTTTAATATTAAGAAAATGTTTAAATTAGCAAAAATCATACATAAATTTCTTTATAAAAGATTTTTCGTGCAGGTGAATTAAAAATAGCCCCGTTTACAGAAATTCATTTAATAAAAAATATGTTGAATATATATGGGAAGTTACGAATGTTTGGAGAAGATGGTGGAAAGCTGTAGAGGAAGGGGAAGGGGTAGTCAGAGCAAGATAAATGTTATTACCACGAGATATAAAAAGGTAATTAAATCTTTACCTAAAAGGAAAAGCTGGAAAAACATTAAAAATTATTTAAAGCACTTAAACAGGAAAAGTAAAAGCTATGATTGTTATTTTTTTGTTTATGAAGCATTAATTTTTTTGAATATTTTTTATAGGTATACTCGTATATATATATTACGTAAATGTTACATTTTTATGTTATACAAACCTTAAATACATCCAACTGTGTAAGACGGAATATAACCTAATACTTATACAAATTATTTCAACTTCAAATAACGACTTTTATTATGCAATACACCACAATTCACCTCCTTCTACTACTTTTACCCTTTACGCTCCCGTCCCCCACTCCACTTTACCACGCCGAGATAAATCTGTTGTCTTCCGAACACTTTGTATATCACTCTTCGTGTCTATTTACCAGAGAGTGGAGACCTAAGCCGGCTCTCAAGTAGTATTTGTTACAAGAACGACTTTTCCTCTATCGTATTATTTATTTTCTTTTGATGGATGCATTGTACTTTATTTGTTTACCCGGCTTTTGGTTGTTTGAACAACAACACTATAATTATGTCCTCTTTTACCTACTTGTAAGCATCGGTATAAATTTTTTTACACTTCTACGTGTGCATTTATTGGTCTTAATATCGGGAAAGGTAAAAGAATAACGCCACCTGCGTTAGAATAATAGTAGAAACGTATATTTCTAGACTTTAGTCGAACTAACTTCTTAAACCAATACAAGAACAAAATTTCACGATGACGTTATATTGAGTTGTGCACTCGGTGAAGTATAAATGGCGACCGTTTCAGTTTAAACGGTTATTAAACGATCCGATTGTAACTCACTATTTATTATGTCTCATTAAATGTCTGATTTATAGCTGATTAAATAATGTTCAGTTACAAAATATGTGTCTACATGCGTAGTATATGTTGTTGTGTTAATTCTTAGTCAATCGGTGTACGTTTTTATGTTGTGTGTGCATTTTTGTATGTGCATGTGCGCAATACTATGAACAGTATAGAATTGTTGTCAATAAAGTTATCGAAGTTATCAAGTTGTGTTAATTCTTAATCAATCGGTGTACGTTTTTATGTTTGTGTGTGCATTCTTGTATGTGCATGTGCGCAATACTATGAACAGTATAGAATTGTTGTCAATAAATTTATCAAGTTGTGTTAATTCATAATCTATCGGTGTATGTGTTTATGTTTGTGTGTGCATTGTATGTGCATGTGCGCAATACTGTTAACAGTACAGAATTGTTGTGTGAATAAAGTTATGTAAAAATATAAATACTCGCCAAAACTAGTTATCTGTCGGTGTGTGCATTTGTCGGTGCGCGCATTTTTTCGTAAGACTCACGAAATACCTATTTTTTATTGTACAACGTGCTGTTTTTTCTCAGCATATTTTCCTTGTGCGCTTTTTTATACATTTCTTTATTTGATCCACCTCCTTGTATATGTTTTGTAATTAACAGTTAATCCTTACATAAAACAATGCGTACGTTATATAATTATATTAAATAATCATTAATAAAGATTAAGTTAAAAGATAAAACTTAAGAATTAAAAGCAACCGTCGGTAACAGCTTTTTAATCCCCTTTTACAGTCTGCTTTGATACATAAAAAGCTCCCCACTTCTACTTCTACTTCCGCTTCTATTGCTATAGATACGAGATGGATTTGATGTGATGATGAGGTAGACACCCTTGAACAAAATAACAGTTTTTCTGATTTTGAGCGTGATTTTATTTCGATGCTAGTTGTCTGGGCTTTAAACTGATCGACGTTTTCTTTGTGTGTTTTTATATGCTTTTAAAAGTTATTTACTTATTTCATTTATCTAATATTTTAATATAGAAATTATGAGGCTATATATTACCCTGTAGATGTATCTAAAACTGTATCTAAATATATAATATTCATATACGTGTGCATAGATACTATTTATATAAACACAGTATATTATTTACTTGTAGCAACATGTGAAAAAACAATAAATTTTTCTCCATTTTGCTATTACGTCCATTTCCTCGACAGGTATTATTTTTATGAAGTGTTAACTTATATTTTTTTATTTTTCATTTCAGCTGTTCTAGTTATTGGAGGCGCCGCTGTGTATCCCGTCGGCTGGGACAACCGGGAAGTGAGAGAGTCCTGTGGGAACACTTCTCATGTATATCGACTAGGCAAGTATTAATATTATACCTCCCTCTTAATTTCCCTAAAGATACCAAAAATTGTGTACGTTACATTTGTATATTTATCTCTTGAACGAAATAAAACACTTTTATTTATTGTTATTGAAATGAACCCTTGGAAAAGAACAACGGGAAAATGTGAAAAACTCAACTAAAGTGAACTAAACTGAACTAAACTGAACGGAACTGAACATGTGTTTTGGGAAAATAAAGTATCTATTCTATTTTGGAAAGTTTTATGTATTTAGAATTCGTACGATGTTTTTGGCATATTTTATATTGGAAATAAAATGTTGACGGGTATAGCATTATCATCATAGCCGTTAGTCTAGGACGGGGTGACCCAAAGTGGGTGGATCGGTAAATATACGACTATTTTATGTCTATACTATTTGCTTTTTATTTATTGTCGTACATAACATTAATTTAACGCCAAGAAATTTTGAATATACATAAAGTTAAGGTCCTGTCATAGATCGAAAATATTCTCTGCTAAAGAACAAGGGCAGAGCCAAAACACATGTATTTCATTCATGTATATTATTTAAAGTATTGTTAGATTATTTTATTTAATATATACCAAATATTCATTTAAATGATACATTAAACCGAGGCGTTTTTCGAAAGATTTCACTTTCTTTCTTTACATAATCTTTTTTAGTGGTCGTTTTTTCAACTGTTCATTGAAATTGATGTTAATAAATGTGTATTGGTGTGTCCATTATATTAAATATATAAATGTTGATGAAGATATAACAATTAAAAATTTGAAGTTTTAGCGCTAGAAATGTGTATGACGTGTAAATGTATGGTTTAGGTCAGTGCTGTGGTAATGTTTTGTAGCTGTTGGTAGTCTAAATAATTAAGTAAAGTCAAAAAATAATAAGTTTTTATTTTATTTAACCCTGTTACGGCAGACATAATATTGAAATTTTATTGTTCCTCGAAATAGCTGTAAATAATATTTGATATATAAATACATATAACTTGTAACTTGTAAACTTGTCAGAGTTCTGTCAAGAATATATCTCTTTTACGCTGTGTTGTAGAAAAGAGATAGCAACATAGTGGACGTGAGGTCACATGTCTTGTTCTACAACGTTGAATCTCTTTAATAATTAAAGAAACAAAATAACTTTTTTAATTGTTAATATTTCCTAACATATAAGGAGTTATTAAAAAATAATTGAACATTTGAGGTTCTAGTAACCCAGTTTATCAATATATAGTACACTTTTATAGAAATTAAGACATAGGACACAAGGCCATTCTAATTCTCAGCACTGAAATAAACATGAATAAAAATAGTTCTGAATATTGGTGTGAAACGTGGTGGATAGCGGAGCTTTAAGGAGATCTTAATCTATGGGTGTAGTGTTGTAGTTCTTTTTCGTCCCTCAAAGCTGCTAGTCATTCTCTAATAGTCTCCGGTTGCGCTATTTGGCCAACTGATGTCATTTTCTGGGACACATTGGGGTAGGAAGAGGGGTGGGCACAATATCTGTCAACTGAAAGATATTCCAGTGCATGTATATATTATAAATCACTTGAACATCGTTTTGACATTTTCAAACGATGAATTCCAGACAGTTTTCATCTCTTACGACGCCCGGCCCTCATAATATTTTGTGGGAATTTTTTTTTTTATTTTTCAAAACATTTTTTATTTATTTTTCTTTTACACAAAGCGTTTCTGTCAAACATATTGCTAAGTTGAAAAAAAACCACCACATAACATTTTCGTTTTTCATGAAAGGAAGAAAACGCGTTCCTTAGGGAGAACTTATGTAGAGACTACTTCTCCTTCTTCTTCTCTTTATCTCCTATTGGGATAAGTTAAAGGGCGGGATGGAGGTACTAGTACAAAAGTGTACTGGGCCCTGACACCGGCAGCTTCAAGTAAGCAAAAGGGACTCAGGGTTACGACTCCCTTAAAGTGACAAACAGATGGGGATGGAGTGAGTGGTACAAAGAGGGAATGGGGACTATGTGAGTATTCTTCTGGAGAGACTCCAAATATTAAACTAGGGCATCCTCATCCACATGCAAACATTCAAATATAAAATAAACATATAAATGTACACTGCGAACTAATAACCACTTGTGATATTTGCTTTTCTATTTTATAAATCGGAAGTATTTCACATCAGCCTAATCTAGTTCCAATTTACGCAAATTAGCTGAAACAATTTCATGAATCGACTGCTAACTTCATTTGTTCCTGATGTTAAAATAGTCTTAGTAATTACACCGGCGAGATTGTAATGATCATAATTCGACAATTTTCACCGATACTTTTACACTCAACATTTTCTTGTTATTACATCTACGGAAAACGTATTAAACAATATGGGGCATCCCGTTCCAATTCCGTATTTCATTTAATTCCAAGCAATTTTCCATTTGCAGACTTCACTCTAGTCTTTGGTCTGCTCTACCCTTTACAGACAACAAAAACTTTTTACAACCAGAAAATTTAATACGAAACAAACAGAAATAAGATCTCTCATATGAAAATTGTCTTGTCATTACTGCGAGAGCTGAGAAAAGCGTCTTAATATAAAGACTTAATAAAAAAACAAAATAAAGACAGAATAAATGAAACACAACTCGAGAGTTGAATTGGAATTGGAAGTCCCTGAATTTATATTCTGTTTTCCAGAGATCTATTTAAGGATCCATCAGCAGACTGACATCGACTAGTAAAAGGTTAGAGGTCAAACTAAATTACTTATGTGTTGTGTCGAAATAAAGAGAGTAGATGATACTAGAAAAGGCTGTTCTTTAAAAGTTGTATGAAGCTGAATCCCAAAATGAATACGAACGGAGAATAAAAGTTTTGTGCTTTGTATTTATTATTCATGGGATGGAGGGAGACAGATATAGATTTATTATGGTGGTATCTTTTTATAGGAAAATGCTTTTCACATCTACAAATGTCCGTTCTTATGAATATTTAACGGATTCAGAAAGATCAGAGCAATTTGTATGAAATAGTTGTATAAATAATAGGGGCATAGTAGCCGGGAGCGTTAATGTACCGTGACTATTACTTTACCTTTTAGGACAGTGTGAGAGAGACCTTACCTGTGTTTGGAAGTAGACGTCAAACTTAAAACATAATATGCGCCAAAGCGGGGGGGGGGTTCTCTTACACTGTTACTTGCGTCGACTGTAGGGTATATTCGAGTTGTTTAGAGATTAGTATTTCTATGGCACAGTGGTGCATTGATAAACATTAAAATATAATCTTCTAGAGTGAGATCCCAGAGCCGGCAGACATCACTTAATTTCTGATGAACAAAATGTGTAAGAGAGTAGTGTTAGTATGTACAATGATCGTATGCCTACCTGCTAACTTGACCAAGCGGCCATTTTCCAGGTATCAGGTAATCAAGGTTTATGTCTCTCACTCACTCTCATGCGCACGGATAATACCTTCTCGCTTCTACTCATAGCGGAAGTAAAATTGGGTCTAGGGGATGTCTAGAGGAAAATATTGTATTTAATTAATTTTCAATAAAATAACACGTTTTTCTTTATTTTCAGGGACCTGTGAGCTGTCGTGGTCTGTGTACCTCCTCGCCGCCGCCGTACTCCTCCTCCTCCTGTGTTTCTGTTTAAGTTTTTGCGCATCTCGCGTCAAGGCGGGATCTTTTCGGATCTGAGTTTACAGCGCCGGCATGCTAGTAGAAGTGTAAATCAAAAAAATGACGTCACTCATGAAAACATTGGCAAGAAATCAAGTAAAGACCAAACTAGAGAGAGAAACAAACATAAAGAACGAGATAAAAATATCAATGGACATGTAGAAGTGACTGTAAACTCAGAAGAAAATCATAATTCAAATAGTGTTAAACAAAGTGTTGATTTAGGTAGAAATACTCTTACACTAAGTGTAAATAGAAATGATAATTGTAAAAATATTTATCCTAATTTTGAATCAAATATGTATCTATACAGTTGTCGAGTTCCTGGCTTAGAAAATATACCACAATCACCATTATTTGTGACTCTTAAAAATAAAAAATATAAAAAAACATTTGAATCATATTTGAAAACACGTCGGAAAAGAACCAATAGTAGCAACAACATTCCAAATGAAAAAGGTACTTCTTGTTTACAAAACCTTAGACACAAACCATTCCTAAACTACACCGCTGTAGATACTGAAAGCACCAAAGAATTCCTAACATTCAAACCTAAAAGAATACAGGACGACTGTGTAGAAAATGAAAATACAAAACAACATGATGATGGGTCTTGTATTGTTTATGTTATCGATACGGAAATATACGAGGATAATCGACTAATTCCGAAATGTTTGAAATTAAATCAGGAGCATTTTATATAATCTTACTTTTAAGAAAAGAACAAAGTCTTCAAAAGAACTTATTATATCAATTTGTTATTAAAGTCTATATATTTCATAGTCTAATGTTTCTGTCGTTAATTAGACGTTGTAGACTAATTCTTCGACACAAATATATATTCTATGATCTGACAGTTATAGTTTTTATAAAGTAAATATAATTCAGTTGAAAATTGAACGGGGTTTTCAAAGAACGCGCCATGCCGGCGATATTCGAAATTATATGAAAACATTAATGAAATAAAAATAATTATAAATATTATAAGAAGACTGATCAATAATTGTATATGTATATGTTAGTATTGGAGCTTACAATACTTAGGTAGCATAGCTCAAATGTACAGAGCAAATCTATTATAAATTGATATAACACAAGTAGGCTGCAGGAGATTCAAAATGGCAATTACAAGTGTGTAGCACTAAGACTTATTTTGAACAGCCTGTGTTTAACACAGAATTAGACTTCTTTTTCAATTTATAAAAGGTTTCTCTATATATCAATATATCAAATTATTTATTGTATTATAAATTTGTTAATCAGATGATTTATTAAACAAATAAATTAATTATTTCTGTGTTAGTTTATAAATTATATTAAATTATAACTTGATATTTTGTAAATAAGTAAAAAAATTGTTTGTTTGCCTTCTAATGTATGATACATTAATATTATTATTACTGTAAATACAAATTTTAAAATTCTATATTTGTTGTTATTATTTTATTAGGATCTAAAACAACCGAGCTTCTGTGTTCGACAATATTAGATATTTGTCACTAACGTACCATTGCCCTAATTGCGATAACCTTAATTTTTCGATAGTTCTTCTTGTTTTTATATATTTAGATAATATTGAAATGAATCGTTTATTTAGAGATGCTAATAACCATTTATCCATTCGGTTTAAGCATTGTCTATCATATTAAAATACCTGCCATCAATTAAAAAATACATTTTTTTTAAATTGCCGCTTTAAAAACTTGAAGTCAATACCTGCCATCTAATAACAAATAATAAAATCTGCTGGTTATAAAACTCGATACGCGTACATGCCATCTATTAAACAAATCTATAACTAATATAAGTTACGCTAGTTATTACTAGATGGCGACAGATTACAAGTAAAAGATGTTGCATCGATTTAGGCGTCTATTTCATGAGCTAAAATACAAAAAATTTATGATTCTTTGAAGTCTACAGTTGAACATTTTCATTATTATTAACAAGATTACAGTCTTCCTTCGTTGAAAAAATGTGAACAAATTTCTGTTTCTAGAAGTTAAAAATTTAGTGGTTTTTATCGTTTTTAAGAAGGTTTTAATCTTTTTACATTTCAACAATCAAGAAAACTTTAGTTTTGCTAATGTTAAAAATATCTTCATTTTTATCAATTTAGAGAAGGTTATATACTCTTGTTACATTTCCAAAACTAGGAAAAGTTTAATTTAAAAAAATTAAAAATATCCACAGTTTTATATAGCCTTCTCTTATAAGGAAAAATACAAAAAAATTATGATTTTTTAAGGTCTAAAGTTGAACCTTTTCATCATTTTTAACAAGATTATAGTCTTCTTTCGTTGAAAAAAAAAGAAATAATTTTAGTTTCTTAAAGTTAAAAATTCTGTAGTTTTTATAATTTTTAAGAAGGTTATAGCCTTGTTTCGTTGAAAAAAATGAAATAATTTTAGTTTCTTAAAGTTAAAAATTCTGTGATTTTTATAATTTTTAAGAAGGTTATAGCCTTGTTTCGTTGAACAAAAAAGAAATAATTTATGATTCTTTAAAGTCTAAAATTGAACCTTTTCGTCATTTTTAACAAGATTATAGTCTTCTTTCGTTGAAAAAAAAAGAAATAATTTTAGTTTCTTAAAGTTAAAAATTCTGTGATTTTTATAATTTTTAAGAAGGTTATAGCCTTGTTTCGTTGAAAAAAAAAGAAATAATTTTAGTTTCTTAAAGTTAAAAATTCTGTGATTTTTATAATTTTTAAGAAGGTTATAGCCTTGTTTCGTTGAAAAAAAAAGAAATAATTTATGATTCTTTAAAGTCTAAAATTGAACCTTTTCATCATTTTTAACAAGATTATAGTCTTCTTTCGTTGAAAAAAAAAGATATAATTTTAGTTTCTTAAAGTTAAAAATTCTGTAGTTTTTATAATTTTTAAGAAGGTTATAGCCTTGTTTCGTTGAAAAAAATGAAATAATTTTAGTTTCTTAAAGTTAAAAATTCTGTGATTTTTATAACTTTTAAGAAGGTTATAGCCTTGTTTCGTTGAAAAAAAAAGAAATAATTTATGATTCTTTAAAGTCTAAAATTGAACCTTTTCGTCATTTTTAACAAGATTATAGTCTTCTTTCGTTGAAAAAAAAAGAAATAATTTTAGTTTCTTAAAGTTAAAAATTCTGTGATTTTTATAATTTTTAAGGAGGTTATAGCCTTGTTTCGTTGAAAAAAACAGAAATAATTTATGATTCTTTCAAGTCTAAAATTGAACCTTTTCATCATTTTTAACAAGATTATAGTCTTCTTTCGTTGAAAAAAAAAGATATAATTTATGATTCTTTAAAGTCTAAAAGTGAACCTTTTCATCATTTTTAACAAGATTATAGTCTTCTTTCGTTGAAAAAAAAAGATATAATTTTAGTTTCTTAAAGTTAAAAATTCTGTAGTTTTTATAATTTTTAAGAAGGTTATTATAGCCTTGTTTCGTTGAGAAAAAATAATTAAATACATTTATCTTAAAGTTAATAATTCTGTGATTATTATAATTTTTAAGAAGATTATAGCCTTCTTTCGTTAGAAAAAATGCAGAAAATTTATGATTTCTATATATATATATATTTATATATATATATATATATATATATATATATATATATATATATATATATATATATATATTTATATTATATTTTATACTCTTGTTAAAATTGATAAAAACATTGAATTTTTAACTTTAACTAAAATTAGATTTTCTGTTTTTATCGAGATGTAAGAAGGTTATACTCTTCTTAAAATTGATAAAAACATTGAATTTTTAATTTTAACAAAAATTAGATTTTCTGTATTCCTCGAGATGTAAGAAGGTTATACTCTTGTTAAAAATGATGAAAATATTGTATTTTCTAAATTTACATTATCATATAAATATTCTAGTTTATTTCCAATTTAAAATACTGCTAGCGACATCTATTTATGTAATTACAAACTATAAGGAGAGGTTATTTGTGTTGCCTAAAAATCAGGCGTTGAAGTTGCCTCAAATTTCTTTATTTTATGTAAATATTAATTTAAAAAAAGACTAACACAAAAACTAATTTTTCTTCATTTCTTCGAGAAGTAAGAAGGTTATACTCTTGTTAAAATTGATAAAAACATTGAATTTTTAACTTTAACAGAAATTAGATTTTCTGTTTTTATCGAGATGTAAGAAGGTTATACTCTTCTTAAAATTAATAAAAACATTGAATTTTTAATTTTAACTAAAATTAGATTTTCTGTATTCCTCGAGATGTAAGAAGGTTATACTCTTGTTAAAATTGATAAAAACATTGAATTTTTAACTTTAACAAAAATAAGATTTTCTGTATTCCTCGAGATGTAAGAAGGTTATACTCTTCTTAAAATTGATAAAAACATTGAATTTTTAACTTTAACTAAAATTAGATTTTCTGTTTTTATCGAGATGTAAGAAGGTTATACTCTTGTTAAAATTGATAAAAACATTGAATTTTTAACTTTAACTAAAATTAGATTTTCTGTTTTTATCGAGATGTAAGAAGGTTATACGCTTGTTAAAATTGATAAAAACATTGAATTTTTAACTTTAACTAAAATTAGATTTTCTGTTTTTTTCGAAATGTAAGAAGGTTATACTCTTGTTAAAATTGATAAAAACATTGAATTTTTAACTTTAACTAAAATTAGATTTTCTGTTTTTATCGAGATGTAAGAAGGTTCTCTTGTTAAAATTGATAAAAACATTGAATTTTTAACTTTAACTAAAATTAGATTTTCTGTTTTTTTCGAGATGTAAGAAGGTTATACTCTTCTTAAAATTGATAAAAACATTGAATTTTTAATTTTAACAAAAATTAGATTTTCTTTATTTCTCAAGATGTAAGAAGGTTATACTCTTGTTAAAATTGATAAAAACATTGAATTTTTAACTTTAACAAAAATTAGATTTTCTGTATTCCTCGAGATGTAAGAAGGTTATACTCTTCTTAAAGGGGGGGTAGGCCGTTGGGGAAGTCGTAATATTTACTCTTCTTAAAGTCTGAAGTTTAAACTTTTCGTTATTTTTAACCAGATTATCCTCTTGCTACATTTCAAAAACTAGGATAACTGATTTTGATAAAGTTAAAATTATCTTAATTTTTATCATTTTTAATAAGGCTCTTTTGTTGATTATTGAAGATGTTAAGATAAAAATTTAGTGGTTTTTATCATTTCTAAGACAGTTAATTTAATTTAAAAGTAATAATTATGCAAGAAATAAATGTAAAATGCGTCATCTATTAGACAATAGTCACAACTTATAAAGTTTTGTTTCATAGATGGTGTTAACTGTTATAAATTATAACGCCTGATCATTATGCAACTATATATACTTGTATTTGTGTATTCATAGATGCATACTGATCAGGCGTTAAGAATTAGATTTTTCAGCATTTCTTGGCATGGAAGAACGATCTCTTGAAAAATTGATAAAATACAAAATATATACCTTCATTATCAAGACTTTATTTTGAATCATTACGTAAATATATAAATTTTAAATATTTTCAGTAGTAATAAAGTAATTTTTTTGTAATTCTATTACTGAATTAAAATTTTAAAGCGCAGTGGTTATACCATGATCTACGAATATTATAAAAGTAGAAACACAAGTTTAAATATTTATTCTTTATTTCAATTTACAACATAAAATTACATGGAATTATAATACATATTTTAATATAATTTACAATGTAATATTGCACTTAATCAATTTAGTATGTTTTATTAAACATAATTAATTTATGGAATGATTTCTTAATACAGATTTAATACTTTTATTAATTTTAAGTACCAGTACTAACTAATAAGTACATTTATGTTCAGATAAAATTTATAACAATAAAGAAGTTAAAAGAAAGTAAGATTACAATTCAGCCTCGTATTTTAGGCCATCAATCCTGTATAAAATTGTTACTGTTCAAGAATTGTTACGAACAATATCTTGATTATATAGTATTGATTAAAATATAATAATAAAATATTTTAAAAACATAAGTACATTGTTTTTGTTTTACAATTTATATGACTAGCTTCACAAACATTGTAAATAGTATTTTCTAAATTACTAACATCTCATTTAGAGGAAGATATATTCAATAACATCAGAATCAAATACACGATAAATAAAAAATTAAATTTTAATACTATACTTCAAAGTAATATTATTTTAAAAGTTCCTGACTTGTTAAATTTATGTCGTCTTAGAGATTCGCCGTGTCAGAACTTTAAGATCGTTAATTAGTTTATGAGAATGTCTATAACTTGATCCAATATATCTTTATCCTTATAGGCAATAACGCCATTCGAATTGCAAGTTTTTTCATCATTATAGGTTATTTCCGGGAATGAACCAATACATTTCTCATTAATAACTTTCTTATATTCAATCATCCCTCCTCCAAGAGCCCTTAGTATTGCATGGGGACCACACGTATCCCATTTATAAGTCGTACCTCTGGATAACAGATAACAATCACTTAGACCCATTATTACTGTCAATATTTTATATCCGGCTCCAGCTGCAGCGACAGTTTTCACATTATTATCATTTAATTTCTTGATAACATCTTTTTGTTCGCTGGAACTTAATACTACAACAACATCTTCATGGAACAGATTATAGCAACTCATGGAATAATTCTTGGAATCGTTATGAACGAAGCCCCAGTAAAGTTTGCCAAGCCATCTGAAAATACGAAATTTCTTTACAAACGATGTAATTAAAATTTTAGTAGTCTGATTAAATAAAATATAATTACCGGTTTTCTTCCAAGTGATTAAATGGTTGATTAATTACTCCAATGACCGGTTCTCCAGTTTTTCTATCATAAACTCCAATTAATACTGTAGCACAATAAAGTCCTTTCCTGTATATTCCACCATCCGTTTCACAATCAGTTATTCCTCCGATATACTCTGCTGTAGAATCTGTGAAATATTTGTTCATTTTACAGTTCTGTACATAAAAGATACAATCAAATTATTCTACATTTTATAAAAGCTGAGTATTGTTTAACACTAACCTATAGGGTCTATCCATATACCCAAATCATTGATGTAATGATCGGGCCACAGTTCTAATTGATCTTCAGCTTCTAATTCGACATCATCTATAGTAAGCTCTTTGTGAACCTCATCAGAAAGCAATAAAGCAGCTTCATTATCACCATCAAGTACCTATAACGATTATACTTATACAAACTCGAACTTTTTAACTCGAAACTCGAACAAATATATACCTGCTTCAATAATTCTGCAGTATCCATTTTTGTCTCCTTAATTTCAACAGTAATAGACTCTCCTAGGGCATTGCTGAATATATTGTTTTCTTCTCCTCGGATATATTCGGTAAGTTCTGGAAACTAAAATCACAAATGTATTATTATATAATTCAATTACATTATTTAATTTATCAAACAACTAGACATTTTCTACCTGTTTGCTAATGTCATAGCGAACAGTTTGTTGTATTAAAACATCAGCAAGAGTTTTAAAGTCTTGTACGAATCGGGGATTAGATTCTTCAGAATTTTTTTCTTGTATTAACAATGAAAATAAATGTTCATTCTCTCTGCATACGCGTGCAATATTTGCTGCTTTATGTGAAGTAATAATAAGTACTTCTAATAAGTTTCTCATTTTATGAAATGAAATTAAAGATTAGGTTAATGGTTAAAAATATAAAACAAAACTTGATTTAGATATAACAGGATACTGCGGTTAACTATGTTGTTATATAAATATTTTATATTGATAATTGAAACGTGTTTTAATTAAATTAAGTACATATTATTTTACATACTATTGTTGTAAAATTGTGTCGTATTGTCGTTCTGGAGGAGATTACTCAGCTTACTAGTACATTCTGCAGGGATGCTAGCTTCTGGTAGTAGATTCTTCAGTTGACGACTTCCAACACCAATTACAGTAGTAATCGAATATCTTTCTTAAGATGATTAATAAGGATTCTTGTTCAGACGGTGTATTGTTGCAATTAGAGAATACTTGAGCGGTCTAAAGTAACCTCGTTGCGACATGCGACGGTTGAACAATTAGTATCTTTTTATTACTATTAATACAAACACTTTTATTAAAATATATCATTTATTCGTTGTAATATTATATCTGCTTACTTAATTACAATAGTATTTTATTAGATTAACGAAGATGACAGATATAAAACAAAATGTAATTCTATAGTGTTATAATTTAATTAATAGTTGAAATGTGCTCACTATTCAATACGTACGAAGTTGCGAATAGTAATGCTTGCTTTGAGACTCAGGAGAAGACTGGCTTTCAGCGTCTTGTGCAATTTAATATATAATAATTTATTTCACATCACAGAACGCCAATACTGAATTACCAGCATTAAATCAATATTAATCTCCACAAACCAGAGACAATATTTATAAGCGCTAAACTTAAATAATTATTCTTTACAATCTTAATACTAATACAAAAACTGTTTACATAATATAATTCTATTACATAATTAACATTTAATATCATTAAAAATAAAAGGTAAGTGCGACATATGCGTACTTACAACACTCCTCAACCAAAGAAAAGGAACGCATATAAAACAAAACATATGCGTTTCTGCTCTAAGGAAAAGAAAAAGGAAAAATTGTGATAGGGGAGATGTCGTACATATCACAACACCCCCTTTCAAAAAAAAAGGGACACGTATAAAAACAAAATATACGAGTTACAATTCTAGAAAAAAACAAAAAGAGAAGCAAAGTGTCGACAACGATTCTGATCCCATCGTATAGAGTTAACACTGCTCCACAAAACAATCATCCCTGACAAAATCCATTTCATTCGTCAAGTTTTTATTCATTGGTACAAAATCTCTTCAACCTATTATTATGAACTACCGTATGTTTTTTACCAATTAGTATTTCTGTATTAACAGGGGATATAATTTTAGTAACTTTATACGGTCCTACGTATAAGGGTAAAAGTTTTTTTTGACTGTCCTTTAGTTGGTAACTGTTCATTTCTTAATAAAACTAGTTCGTTTACTTCAGGTGTGAAAAGAGAATTGACCCTTTTATCAAAATATAATTTTGTTTTTTCTTTGCTTTTAACCAAGTTATTTATAGCAAGTTCCCTCGCTACTTGTAACCTGTGTTTGAGTTCTACTATAAAATTATTATAAGTATTTACCTCAATTGGTTCTTTATAAAAAATTGAAGGCAGATTTGCCTTATGTCCATAAATTAGTTCGAAAGGAGTAAAACCGGTCGCTGTATGCGGAGTTGTGTTATACACGAACATTGCATAGGGAATCCAATTTATCCAATCATCCTGCTTTTTACAAAAATTCCTTAGATACTCGGCAAGGGTTCTATGAACTCTTTCTAAGGCACCGTTGGTTGCTGGTCTAAATGCTGTTGTTTTTAATTGTTTAATTTTTAACAATTTGCATATATCTTTAAAAATTTTTGACATGAAATTTGTTCCTTGGTCTGTTAAGATCATATTAGGAACTCCGTACCTACAAATAACGTTAGTTACTAATGCTTTCGCGACAGTATTTGCCTCCTGGTTTATAATAGGAATAGCTTCCGTAAATTTAGTAAGGTCATCCTGTATTGTTAGTAAGTATTTGTATTTGTCGTTGTCGTCTTTCTTGGGAAGATATACTATGTCCAAAGCCAACCTTTCGAAACTATGTTTCGAAGTCGATGTAATTGTTAATGGGCATTTATTTAATTTGCACACTTTATTCTTTTGACATGATACACATTGTCTAATAAAATTTTTAACTTTTCTAATCATACTTGGAAATTTAAAGTGTGATTTTAATCGTTTAATTGTTTTAGAAACTCCTAAGTGGCCTGCTGTGGGATTAACATGAAATTCCGAAATTACATTGTTTATTAACTCAGGGTCACTAATTTTAAGTATATTGTCATTATAAATGTGTACTATTATATTTGTTTTATCAAAGATATGTCTGATCATAGTTCGTAACTGGGCAAAATCTAATTTACTTAGTTCAGACTCGAACCTGTTCATAGCTATGTTAGTAATTTTGTGTAAAGTACAAAAGTTTTTCAGATTCACTAATGCCAAAAATATTTCTTTATAATTTGGTAGATTAAAATGAAATTCCTTAATTATTAAACAGATAATAAATCTAGTATCAATTTCAACATATGCAATTTCTGATACTTCTTTTTCTTGTATTAGAAATGCATTGATACTACTAAATTTATTGATTAATTCAGGAGAATTTCCAATTGAATTTTTAAAATCTTTTGATACAAAATCTACTAATGAAAATGACGTCGGTGCGTCATATAAACTTTTATCATGTTCAATTACTTTATTGTTTATGATAATTTTATTTTTAATTATTTCTAAATAATTTTCGTATGTGACATCCATTGTTTCAACCTGAAGTGAGTATACGCGACTTAGGGCATCTACGTGTGGAATCGAACTACCTGGTCTATATATTACTTCGTAATTATATTCCTCTAGTTTTATCCGCCAACGCATAAGTCTAGAACTCGGGTCCTTAATACTCATTAACCAAGTCAAGGCTTGATGGTCTGTTACGATACTAAAAAACTTTCCATAGAGATAGGGTCTAAAATGAGCCACAGCCCATACTACTGCTAATAACTCACGTTCAGTAGTTGTGTAATTTTGTTGTGCCTTATTTAGAGTTCTTGAAGCATATGCTATTGGGTGGCTTTCCTTAATAGTACCTTGTGAAAGGACTGCACCTATAGCATATTTACTTGCATCCGTGGTTACAACGAAATTTTTACTAAAGTCCGGGTATTGCAAAACAGGTGATATGGTTAATTTATTTTTTAAAGTTTTAAATGATTCGTCGCATTGGTCTGACCATTCTAATACTTTAACATTACTGTTTGCTGCATTATATAGTGGTTTGGCTATCTCTGCGTAATGCGGTATATGTCGGCGATAATAACCAGACATACCCAAAAATGTTTTAATTTGTTTAGGACTGTTTGGAATGGGGAAATTCTTTATTGCTTCTACTTTAGAAGGATCTGGTAGAATACCTGTTTCATTAATAACGTGACCTAAATAAATCAATTCTTTATGTAGAAAGTTACATTTGGATGGTTGGAGCTTCAAATTATGTTCCCGTAATTTAGAAAAAACGTTTTTTAATCTTTGGTTGTGCTCAGAAATGTTTTTTCCAAAAATGACTACATCGTCCAGATAGATTAAGCAATCTATTCCTTGCAAACCTGTGAGAACGTGAGACATAAGTCTCTGAAACATGGGGGGGGCTCCTTTAAGTCCGAATGGCATTCTTACAAATTGATAGTGTTTAAAGTTCGCACTAAATGCTGTTTTCTCTTTATCTTCGGGAAGCATAGGGACCTGGTGAAAACCGCTTGCTAAGTCAAGGGTAGAGAAAAATTTTGCACCACTAAGTTGGTCCAGTATATCATGTATAAGAGGCAAAGGATAGGCGTCACTTGTTGTCTGCTCGTTAAGTTTACGGAAATCGACTACTACGCGGAATTGTTTATTACCTAACGCATCTGGTTTTTTTGGTACTACTAATAAAGGTGCGTTATAGGGTGAGTCGCTTTCTTCAATTATGTTGTTGACCAACAGTTCCTGAATATGCTTTTCCACAATCTCTTTTTGCGCATGGGGCAATCGATACGGTTTAACGTTAACGGGTTTAGAAGAATTAATCTTTATCTTATGACTTAATGCGCTCGTACAAGATAACTTGTCTCCCGGTAAAAAAAATATGTCATTAAAGCTGTCACAGATTTCTATTAATTCTGTTACTAATTCTGAATTGACATGTGAAAGATTTAAATTGTTTAATAAAAGTTCCTTACGGTTGTTAGGACTTGATTTTGAAAAATGGTAAATACTAAATTGATCTATCGGTATGATATTCGGTTTGAAATTACTAAGTATTATATTTTTTATTGAAGAATTTATTATTGAAATATAGAAAATATTTTTGACGGGCTTGATTAATGCATTAGCTAAAAAAACTTCAGGTAACAATTCCCTGGCTACACAAACTCCTACTGTAGAACCTGACATAGGAATTATCTTCCTCGTACGTGCTGGTAAAACGATATTGTTTATATTTATAAGTGGGAGCTCAATTACTTTGCCACATTCTGAGAATTGTACACTGTTCATTTTTAGATTAATTACTGCATTTAGTTTCCGTAAAATATCTAACCCTATAATTCCATCGTGTTTAATGGGGAAATTTTCTGACACAACCTGTAGAGTTTGTTTCGACTTATTACTATCTAAAATTATAGAAGTTTTCAGTGAACCTAAGGTATAAGGCGTGCCTTCAGAAATACCCTTCAATAGAATTTTAGATTTATTATTAATTCTGACATTGTTATTTAAAATATTTTGTTTAATCAAGGAGATTTGAGAACCAGTATCTAATAAAAATGATACGGTTTTAGCTTTGGCTGCGACCATCTTGAATTGGATAGTGTCAACTGTTTGCTTAGCCTTAACATTTTTATTTTTACTGTCAAAACTTAGAATATCATTATTATTTTGTAAATTACCCGTATTGATCTCATCAAAATCATAAAAAAAACATAATTCATTATTTGAATTGTGTTGTGTCTTGTTAGTAAAAGATACTTGAGAACCATCAGATATAAGATGTTTCGATCTTTCACAACAAGTAGAAGGTTCTGATAAAATTGTGGCCTCCCTACAAGTATTAACTTGAGCAATAGGGTTACCCGTATCTAGATTTTCCTTCTTAATAAAACAATACTTTTCTGTATGACCACTTTTCTTACAATGGTTACAGAACAAATTTTTAGTTTTTGTTTCGACCTTATTAGGAATTTGCTTGCTTGAAACTGGTTTACTATTAGAATTAGGAACGCTTGGATATGTTTTGACTTTAATATGCCTTCTTCTTTCTAGATTGCGCCACCGTCTCTCCAGAAACTCTGTAAATTCATTTAAGGTTGGTAATTCAGAATTATTTCTGTTTTCCCATTCCTTTGACGAATTAAAATCTAATTTGGTCTTTAAAATATGTATTAACATAAAATCTGAATGATTAGAATATATCCCCAATTCGGTTAATGCTCTAATCGATTCATTAATTTCATCTAGTAGTTTTTTGATATTGATTTCGGACTCTAAACGTATAACATTGTAGTTTATTAAATTGTTTAAACAGGTTTCAATAAGTGCTACCTTGTTATCATAACGTTTACAAAGGATGTTCCAAACAATTTCGTAATTATCATTTGTTAAAGGATAATTCTTTATGAGTTTGAGTGGTTCTCCTGACAAATTTAACTTTAAATAATGCATTTTTTCAATGCTTGATAGTTTACTATTATTACGAATTAAATTTGTAAATAATTCCATAAAACTTTGCCAATTAATATATTCTCCATCAAAAACGGTTAGTTGCATTGGACTTAAGTTCAGATTTTTTATTGAATCTATACTTTTTGAGTCGTCTACAATATGTGTATCATTCTCAAATGTTTGCTTATAATTCAACAAGTAAATAAGAGTGTCGTCATAAATACTTTCAACTTCTATAGACTTACTAACGATAGCCGAAGCTTCTTCATTTTTTAGAGTTGGAAGCAATGCTTCTACGATACTACTATATTTAACCCAAGCTTTGTCTAAGTTTTTGATTTTTAATTCAACTATTGTTAAGGATGTTGATTGGACTTCTAGATTTTTTGAAAACTCATTAATTAGATTGATTGTATTCTCAACTAGTGTGAGTGAATGAACGTTCGGTGCCATAGTACTTAATTAAAGTTATATATAATATACAGACTAAAGATTATTTTGTACCAATAAACGACTCTCCGAAAAATAGGATTCTGACAAGGAAAAATTGCTAGCGAAAACAGTAACTCACAGGAAATTTCCGATGGGGCTCAGACACCGCAGTTGTAACAGGAAGGTAGTCTCTCTGATTGAACAGACTGCTATCTAACTGCTTCAGCTCTTTACTTCTCCTTTTCAAAATTCTTTCTCGTTCATAAAGATGTTCTAAAAATATTAAACATGAATTAATATAATTGTAGAAACAATTATAGGAAATATTATAGTAGATATTCAAAAGTATTGGATATAATACTAAAAATATTGAACAATGATGCTACAAAATTGTTATTTTATAACAAATATTCAAAAGTATTGAATATAATACTAAAAAATAATAGCTTCAATGAATTACAAGGATGCTACTAATAAATAGGTTATAGCAAATATTCAAAAGTATTGAATATAATACTAAAAAAAAATAATAGCTTCAATGAATTACAAGGATGCTACTAATAGATAGGTTATAGCAAATATTCAAAAGTATTGAATATAATACTAAAAAAAATAATAGCTTCAATGAATTACAAGGATGCTACTAATAGAAAAAAATACAATTATCAATTTATGATAATAATTGTATACAAGATAAAAAGATACTGTCTTATTATACTTAACAAAAAAAACTTTCGATTTTGATCTATGTACAGCTGTGTGCAGGGTTCTGGAAACGATTAACATCAGTTTAGATTATTCCATTTGTTCTAGAAGCATCCATCCATTCGCTGGGGGCAAAAGATTTCTTTTTTTTTTCTGGTTCAGCGGGCTGTAGTTTTGCATCCACCGGACTTGTAGAAAAATTATGTGAAATACAGATGAATTGACGTTCTATCTCGTACTCTTCGGCAATCTTGGAAATAATCGATCGACGTAGTGGTATCCAGAATAATTGATCTGCATCCAGGTGTAGAATATATAGAAAAAAATTTTGGGCGTACCTCTTGGATATTTATGTGTAGGAATATCTCTTCGAGACCCCACCTGACACCAATGTTGTAAAATTGTGTCGTATTGTCGTTCTGGAGGAGATTACTCAGCTTACTAGTACATTCTGCAGGGATGCTAGCTTCTGGTAGTAGATTCTTCAGTTGACGACTTCCAACACCAATTACAGTAGTAATCGAATATCTTTCTTAAGATGATTAATAAGGATTCTTGTTCAGACGGTGTATTGTTGCAATTAGAGAATACTTGAGCGGTCTAAAGTAACCTCGTTGCGACATGCGACGGTTGAACAATTAGTATCTTTTTATTACTATTAATACAAACACTTTTATTAAAATATATCATTTATTCGTTGTAATATTATATCTGCTTACTTAATTACAATAGTATTTTATTAGATTAACGAAGATGACAGATATAAAACAAAATGTAATTCTATAGTGTTATAATTTAATTAATAGTTGAAATGTGCTCACTATTCAATACGTACGAAGTTGCGAATAGTAATGCTTGCTTTGAGACTCAGGAGAAGACTGGCTTTCAGCGTCTTGTGCAATTTAATATATAATAATTTATTTCACATCACAGAACGCCAATACTGAATTACCAGCATTAAATCAATATTAATCTCCACAAACCAGAGACAATATTTATAAGCGCTAAACTTAAATAATTATTCTTTACAATCTTAATACTAATACAAAAACTGTTTACATAATATAATTCTATTACATAATTAACATTTAATATCATTAAAAATAAAAGGTAAGTGCGACATATGCGTACTTACAACACTATTGAAAATAAACAACTGACATTAGTAAAGTCACTCAACTGTCAAAACCTTGATCTACTAACTCGTAGATGGCGCTCAAGTAATGTTTCTATGCCCAGAGGCTCTCAAAATATAATTGTATTTTAATAAAAGTATATTTTAATTATTTTTTTCTATTGAACTTATATAGATAGATTAAAAGACTCGCTATAGCATGTAAAATTAACATGTGATTAAATTAAATTGTGATTAATTTACTAAACAAAATTCGATTGCAGCTGTTATCTTTCTATGTTAACAAAGGCATTATATTTAAACAAATCCCTTAAATCTCCGACGGATTACTTTATCAATTTAAATAAATATTTCATTTGGATTATTTCATTTGTAATCTGGAAATTGATTAACAAATTTGCGACGATTTTAAGCAAAACTAAAAATAAATTTCAGTATAGTATTATTCTTTTTAGTAATCGAAATATGAATAGAAATATAAACCTCCTAATTTTGATCTGTGTTGTAGCGGGTAAGACTTAGTTATATTTGAAAATTTATGTACTACTCAGGGTCGTATTTTCTAACTTCTTTCCGACGTTATTTAAGATTAGACGGTACTATCTTCATCAAAGTTAAGCTACTAATAAAACCGTCTAATGGTAAACAACATCAGCAAAAAAGTTATGACGTAAAAAGTGGTGACGAATATTTCGGTAGCGTGTTTTCGATTTATTTCACATTAGCACACTTTATCATGAGACGATGTTTTAATGTTTATTTCGTGCTTATTATAAATCTGTACCTGTTTCCAATCCCAACGATCCGCTATTCATAACATTGAAAACATAAAGTTGTATCTATCACAGAAAGTTGGGAAATATACGACTGAGGGTAGAACGCAATGTGGTACTTACATTTTTAGTGTATCTGGTTTAAATAATAAGTTTATTTTTGTAATTATTTTAGTCTATAACAATGGCAGAGTCGAATGTTCCCCAGTTGAGGAAGAAATTTCGTCCCGGATAATCGGAGGGACCAATGCTGCACAAGGAGCCTTGCCAAGTCTTGTAAATTTTATTTTTTATATGTTGGTATTACTGTTTATATTACTTTTATATTTACCTTGCTTGTGTTGCAGGTTTCACTCGTCTACATGGGCGAACATATTTGTGGAGCGACAATCTTTGATGCCACTCATGTTGTAACAGCGGCGAGTTGTTTGTTTTCCTCAAATAATGTTCTTTTAACACGTGCCCACCTTTTTGTGCGTCAAAATTCGATTTCGCTAACTGGAGGAACATTAGTACCTGTTAATAATATCTACATCCACGAAAACTTCAATTTCCGGAATAGAAACAATGATATTGCCATGCTCCGGGTAGGCAAAGTAGATTAGAATGTGAACCACTTTTGTATTTTGATTCTTTCGTCATGTATCTCTGTTGTAGAAGAGAGACAACAATAGTCTCTATTGTCTTCTCTCTATTATATTGTTTAGTATCTTACGTGGAGTGTTGCTTGAAGTTGGTTGCATTTGGTTTGGATGCAACAGCAAAATTATCCCTGTCCTGAAAATAAAAATTAAATTGGTAGCTAAATTTGATTTATCTCGATTAACATATTTTATTTATGTTTTCAGGTTGGTACTCTGACATTCATGGTTCCAAACAGCAGTCCCGCTATTTTACAACAAAATGCATTGCCCATTGGATTTAATTGCGTAATTGGGGGGTGGGGGACCACCCATGAGGTAATTTATTTAAATTAAACGTAATATTTTTACTGAAGTTTAAAATAATTCTGTTTTATTTTAGAATTCGTCATTTAATTCTGAATGGTTGCAATGGACATCCGTTATCATAAGAAATCAAATTGCCTGCAACCAAACATACGATGATATCGGCGAGTGGATTATAAGAAACACCATGTTGTGCGCGGGATATCCAGATGATGGCAGAGGAATATGTAAGGTGAGATTATCTGTTTCTTAAGAATACGCTGTTCTTATTCCAAAGACAAAAGGGAATAGCTGATATCAAATTCCCAACCAATTTTCAATGTCCTATTATTGTTTACGCGCTAAGGGTGATTTTGGAGGTGGTTTGATCTGTGGAGGCACTTTTGCTGGTATCGCATCCTTCGGAAATGGCTGTGGAAGATCCCAGATTCCTGATGTTTATACAGAAGTTAGATCATTTCTGCCGTGGATTAACTCAACACGTTTTAGAACAGATATTGGGTAAGAATACTTAAGTCATATTACAAATTGATTTTTCCAATTTAAAATTTATTTTGTAATTTTTCTAGAAACGTGCCAGGTAGTGGAATCAGCTGTACTGGGAATATAGTAGTTGTTTTACTTCTATCTATTATATTATACTTTTCTTAGCTGTTTAAAGATGTTCTTATAAAAATAATTAAACAAATAAATTAAATATGAATTGTATTATTTGGTTTCTATATTTTTGTCCTTAGTTATCTAAAATATTGTTATTTAAGAAGATTAATTTAATGATCTAATCAAGAGCCACTTTGTGGGTGGTTTTGGGGACCAAATATAATTATGATCCTAGAGATATCAGCGAAATTATCCTAACGATTAATACGGGGTAGGAACGAATATCCCCAACACGTGGAAGATAATCTTTTGAAACAACATTTGTTTAAAGGAAACACAATTTAAAGACAAGAAAAACTATATTATAATTTTGGAAATCAAGATCCCAATGGTTAAAAAGCTTCGCCTGTGAAATTTCTGATCTTGGTTATTGCCAATTTGGTTAATTATACGTTTAATAATTAAACAATCATTACCCTATCAATATCTATTGATGTCATCAGAAGATTATGACAGATGATGCAATTAAGATGGCGTATATAATACAAAATGTTAACAATCGCCGTAAAACCATACAAGAGGTGATATATTAAAAGATATACTCAATGAAATAAAAAAAAATTAAAAGTAGTGTTTACGTTTCATTTGCATTTAAAAGTGACTGCCATGTTTTTAGGTTCTAATTTCAGTTTCATAACGTTGATAATAATCATGACTCACGAATCACATTAACTCATGTAACGAGTAATGTATTATCATATTTGGTTTCCTAAGTCGATAAATCAAAGTGGATTAATTCTAGAGATATCGTTTTTTCTTGAATTAAATACTCATCCGGGGTCGGTGAATTTTATTTTTATATATTGATTAGTCTCCAAGAGCAAGTGCTGCGTAATAGTAAGATAAATAAAATGTCTAACAAATTAGTTCAAATTTTCTTCTTAATTTGTGTGGTAACAGGTTAGTATATTGTCTTATGTTAAATATAGAAATATGCATCTTAAATTTGTCTTGCAATAAATATATTATTATAGATGTGTGCTACGGTATACACAGCACTCATAACGCCAATATTTCTACAAGAATTGCAGGGGGTCATACAGTTGAATTAGGGGAAATGCCAAGTCAGGTACGTTCAGGTATTATCACGAAAATGAAGATTATTATTTTCGCGTTTTTGTTAAATCTGTTATACAATATATATTTGCTAAATTTTCATGGGCTTCCTAAGGAAATAGAGTTCTATCGCCCTCAATAATGTTCTTCTTCTTTTTAAAATCCCAACAAATAGAACTTCTATCCATGGCAATTGCCGTTTCGAATCTCGGACTCGCATATTCATTGGGTATTTCTTGTTTTTAGGTATCCCTTCAATTTAGAGGTCACCATCTCTGTGGAGGAACCATCATTGATTCTCAGCACATTCTCACTGCAGCACATTGTCTGCTATCAACAACCAACGTGATTTTGAATCCAGATTTGCTTCGTGTAACAGCAGGAGCCGTTAATCTTACCAGCGAAGATGCCCACCACTTTAGAGTTACTCATATATACTTCCACGACGAATTTGTTAGAAGAACTTCCAATAACAACATTGCCATTTTGAGGGTTCGTTATCCCTTTCGAGATATCTTCCTTTGGTGCTATGTATACATTTTGAAGTACATAATTTTTCTTATAGGTGACGCCTTCTATCATATTTTCTCCATCAATGCAACCTGCAACGCTACAACAAAACTCTTTGCCAAATGGAATTCGTTGTACGATTAGTGGATGGGGACTAAGAATGGAGGTGAGTCATTTAGGAAGAAAAAAGTGATTGTCTAATGACCTCAAAATTTGGGAGCTTCTAATCAGATATGTTTTCCTGCAGAATGATTATTATTTAGTAATTAATGATCTTCACTGGGTGGAAATTTACATCACTGATCAGGATCAGTGCATTAGCGCCTACCCAAATGTAAGAAGCACTATGATATGCGGGGGACATCATGATGGAGGCAAAGGATTTTGTCAGGTAATTTATATTGATGATACAGGCTATATATTCTACTGTAAAAAAATTCAATTTAAGGATGCTTCTATGCTAAGAAATATTTTAAATAATATTGGCAGTAAATCTGATGATATAATTAGAAAGTTTTGGATCTGTTATTGATGATAACTTCAACAATTTTAGGGAGATTTGGGTGGTGGCTTAATGTGTGATAACGAGCTAAGTGGGATAGCTTCGTTTGGCTACGGTTGTGGGCGAGTTTTCTGGGTTGGAGTGTACACGGAAGTGCGATCATATCGTGAGTGGATCGCGGAAACAATTGAAAGGAAGGATGAAGGGTAAAAATTAATCAAAATTATGAAATTTACATCATTTCTTAGAATAAACAATACCTTTTTTCAGAAATCTGATGGATACAAGTGGTTCTGCAATCTGCAAAAGTTGTGTATTATTAACGATTATTACGCTATTAATTAACTACTGAATAGTTAAGATGTTAACGCACATGTAATTAATAAAGTATACAAAAATATTATTCTATTGTTTAATTGAAAATGCTGCAAAAAATATAGTTGAAATAAAACTTTAGACTCCTATTTCTTAATTTAAGGTAGATTTAACTTTAACCAGATATTGAAATAAGAAATAGTAAGGTTTAATTGAAGACACCCTGTATAAAGACAACTGATAATAAAGACAAGCCTGTAATAACGTCATTGAATATTAACGACATCCAATAAATTTGAACAAGACAATATTTCACAAGTTCTGATGAAGGAATTTGTGTCAAACAAATAAAGGATTTTGCGGAACTTGCGTTGTAAAAATATCGCGATTCTAAACAGATTAGTTCATTTATTTAATACCTAAATTAATTCGCGTTATTATTGGTTTAATCCCTACACAAATAATTGTTCGTGTTAATGAGACACAATATAAAGTAATTGACCCTTAATAATATCGTAAACTCGTCTTATCGGGTTTTGTAATCTTACTTGGATTTGCCTGGTAAAGTAAATTCAAAATCTGTATGGCATAGAATCGCGTTCTTAGATGATCAGATCAGTTGCTATTGTACATTTAATTAAGAGAGTAGATGATTAAAAGTGAGGTGTTACATTATGTCGCTAAGTTACTGCTTGTTGGTTTTGTTATTTGTCGGTAAGTTTTATCTTTGTTTTTAGTATTACTAATTGTAGAAGATGCAATGTAATAAAAATAGCTTCAAATGTACACGAATGTAAAAATTAAAGAACTTATACACACAAACACAGCTATAGAACCATTTATTTAACTCTTGTATTACTGGCGCCAGTTGTAAATTATTCGAAGAACAGTTGTGGCCAAATTGCTCGATCGATTACGTGCATTTTTGTACTATTATTTGGAGCACATTTTTAAGAAGAGAATTAAAAATTTACTTGCAAATATTTATACAATTAAGTAACTTTCTTTATCATAAGGGGCAAATGGTAACGTTAAACAATCTATCCACAAGATAATAGGAGGCAGGGATGCCTTGCCAGGGGAACTACCATATCAGGTACGAATTATTGAATTTCCAACATCAAACATTTTTCCATCGTGCTGCTAATTTCATCCTAAATCTACAGGTTTCACTAGCACGTTCTCCCAGTGCCTTCCATTTTTGTGGTGGAGCTATTTATGATGAGCTTCACGTAATTACAGCAGCCCACTGTATAACCAGACCGGAAACAATCGTAGTCTTAGCCGGAAGTATCTTGAGAGGAAATAATAGTGAGACAGTTGCAAGGAATGTTATAAAAGCAGAAAAACATGAAAATTACAACGATTTGACTTTGATGTATGATGTCGCTATCTTGAAGGTTTGTGACGATTAATTCGAGAGGTAGAATATCCCTGGTATAGTTATCTTAGGGTTATATTAACCGTAACTTTACGTAAATCAATGTTAATAATACATTTTCGTAGTAAAATAGATGTAAATACATATAATATTTGTAAAAAAAATCGACGACAACGAAAATCGTTAATAAAGGTTTTTATTTTCAGCTAGACGAGCCGTTAGTTTTTGGAAATACTATATCTCCAATTAATCTTCAATTAGGAGACGTGGAAGATGGAACATTATGCCGCGTTTCTGGATGGGGAATAACAAATACGGTAAGGTGCAATATATATGTAGATGTTTATCTAATATTTCAATATATAAGAAGTATATTGTCGTAACTGTAAGATTACTGTTACACAATTTGATCTTATTTGTGTACACTATTTCTTAATTACCAGCAGAAGAATATCGTATCTGTAGAAAACGTAAGTGTGATTGCACAACGGAGATACGATTGGCTTAAGACTTATTTTTGTCTTTGTCGTAGAAAGATATAATCCCATATATAACCCCATATAAAAACCTTCTTTTAAGATAGTCTTACCAGAAATACACGTGTTCCCATAAGTTATCATGGTCCGAAATAAACAGGCGTAAGAGCACTCCTTAAGAAACTCTTCCTCAGGTTTTCCAATTAAATTTAGCTAAATATTAGTTACGTAACTGATCGTTAAACTTAGAAATTCTAGTATCTGGGTAGAATTGGAATTATCTTGTAGCAAGTTATGTTTGTAATGTATTGGCGTATTGCAAGCTAACCCATAATTCTTGCGCAGGGTTAATTGTAACACTCAAGATAGCTAACAGCAAGCTTATCATGCAAAGTAATAGCTTAGCAGATTTTAATATAAGAATTTGAGTTAAATATATATATATACTTATTTCGTCTTAGACTTCTGGGGCCAGCCCAACTTTGCAAGTGGTTGAAGTTCCAATAATTGCTCTAAATTCTTGTATCTCCGCATATGAGTTACTAAACCCAGTATTGGATACTAATATCTGTGCAGGATATACTACTGGAGGAAAGGATGCATGTCAGGTGTGTTGAAAGTAGATTTATGTTTATGAAAACTAAAATTCAATTCTATAACTATCATATTATATTATAGGGTGATTCCGGAGGACCTCTAGTCTGCAATGACACTTTGACAGGGATCGTTTCCTGGGGATTCGACTGTGCACATCCTTTGTATCCTGGAGTGTACGCTAGAATCTCAGGATTTCTTGATTGGATCGAAAGAACTGTCGTAAATATGATGATAAATGAAACAACAACCACTGAATCAAGTTCTATTGTCTCAACTGAGCCTGCCAATGTTACAGTTGAAGCAGATTTATCTGTAACCTTGAACGAAACGAACACAAATTCTTCATCGTTCAATTCAACTGACTTCGATATTATTAATACTAATAATACAGCTGCAATTGTAGTTAAACCGATAATGTTTATATCCCTAAATCTAATTATTTGTTACACCATTGCATAAAATATAAAGTTTTCTAATCATTATTTGCATATTTATTTTAAGTAATATTTTAGCCATTGTTGCATGTGATATATTTTTTGTGTGATATTTTGCCTATATTTTCCTTGTAGTCTATTTGCAGCATCTCAATGATAACAAAGATAACGTCTTAATTGTTGGTTCCGCAAGTGAATTATTGATCAATATTTATTTATCGCCATGGCTAAAAAAAGATAGCGCTTTAAATGAGTCACTGTGTTAATGATCACTTCCACCGGGGCAACTTTTGCCTACAGAGTCAACGTTTCTCTTGGAAGTCGTTTCATATTCTTGTACTGATGCATTGGATTCAAACGATGTGTAAATTTCGTTGATGAAGCATTGCTTTTTTAAGGGAAGAAATACTGTTCAAGCAAAGCAATAGCTTGGCATTAAAAAGCAATGTTATCTATAATTCATAAGCAATCTATATGTCATCTTATATGAACTTAATATATATATATATATATGTATAGTATCTATATATATATATAGATATATAAACATATATATACATAGCGAATAAACATTTGTAGGTTATAAATTAAAACTACAGTTAAAATATTTATTTGAACTTAATCTGCATTTATATTAACACTTTTTCACGTGGAAAAAGGAGCACTGGTCGTAAATCATTTCTTTAAGGAAGCGAATCCAAAACTTGAAAATGCTTATTTGCACAATTAATTAAATTTATGTAAATGTTTAATATAATTAAGAATTATTCTTAAACATAAATTGTCTATTTATATTAAACTAGCTGTCCCGGCCATGCGTTGCTGTGCCTAACGTTTTTGTCATATTACATTACATAGCGCCATCTATTGAATATTTACTCAATCTAGTCAACAGAATATTTACTCAATCTAGTCAACAGATGTCGCCATCATCGTCGCCAGATGTCATATGTCATATACAGATAATTAATTTGCAATAAGATAATATTGCAATTATAAATTGAGATGTAAGCTATCCTATCTTTCAAGTTGGATCAAACTGCACACGGTGTACAAATTTCATTAAAATCGGTTAAGTAGTTTAGGAGTCCATCGCGGACATACAACGTGACACGTAATTTATATATATTAAGATATTTAAAAGATGATAAGTTGGTAAAACCGACTGCAAAAAATAGTTCAATGCAAGATTAAACATGTCTGGCTGTCAGCTGAGTGTATTTTTCACATAACCTATGTTTAAATAAATTTTATAAGTTAAAGTTTATGATGACGTCATTTTATAAAATAGAACAATGGTGAGAATTTTGAAATGATTATTGTTAAGGATTAAAATACATACAGTCTATTTGCAGCATCTACTGATAAGATAGATAACATCTTAAAAAATTGTTACGGATGCTAATTATTAGTCAAATTATTTAGTACTTGCTTATCAGTGTAAAAACAAAGTGCTCAAAATGTCTCGCACAGCTATATTTTGTTGTGCTATTGCAATAATTAGCTTCTTAGTAGGAGGTATGATTCTTTAAAGATTTAGATGAGTTATCTTACAAAGCAGATTAGAAACCTTTGTTTCTTTTTAAAAGTTTACTGTTATTAGCGGCGTGGTAATCTAATTAAAGTCGTCTTTTTTGGCTTGATGTAGCTGATAAAGTAGAGTTGTTTGTTTTATTCAAATTATCAATCTCTACTTGATTATTAATAATGTTATTCTCAAAAATAAATACTTTTGTGTAACTGGATGTAAGCTAAGATAACTTTAGACCAACTTGGTAGACTATACGCTTCGTTAGACTTCTATTTACCTAAACTGAAATATATTATGGTAATGCACAAAAGGATACATGTAATTAGTTACGTAACAAGTAACTTTTATTATGTTAGATGAACTTTAAATATACGTAATAGTGTAAAGAAAATCGACGTAATAATCGTAAAATAAATCGACAAGTAAATTTTTAAAATGTCTGTTAAATCTAAAAAAAAGATTGGATTGTGTTCATTTGAAATTTTCTTGTTGATTAGGTTACGCTCAAGAATCTTCACGCAATAATTCCAAAATTATTGGAGGAAGACCTGCAAACTTCAGCGAATTTCCATATCAGGTAATTAAGGTACAAAGGTGATTTTACCAAAAGCAAGAATATTGTAAATACATTGTAAAATTCAAAGGTATCTATTCAATACAAAATTTCAAATAATCATTTCTGCGGAGGAGCGCTCATAACTTTGGACGTGGTGTTGACAGCGGCACACTGTGTCACCACAAAGTTTGTATTTTAAATTCATATGTAATTTTCTACCTATATTAAAATTTACTAAAAATTATGTATGTTTATTTCAGTGAGAGCACAGTAAACCCTAAACACATAACGGTCGTTACAGGAATTACGGATTTAAATAAACCTACAAATAATTCAGATAGGATATCCGTTGCAGGCGTTACTCCACATCCGTTTTACAATGATTCGTTTGAGCACGACATCGCACTACTGGCGGTAATTATTTCAAATTTAATGACACCCAATGTTAACCGAAATATAACTTGGTTATATTTTATAAATTGTAGCTTACTAGAGAGATTAGGAAATATGATTGGCTAACTACAAGACCAATTGAACTTAGAAGACAATCCATAGCGGACAATACCGAGTGCACTGTATCGGGATGGGGAACAACAGCCGAAGTAAGATATATTTTTACAAGTTTAAACAAGAAACTTTAGATGAAGTCCAGTGTAAACTATTTGGAATTCGTTAGAGTTCATATTTTAAGGGATTATCCCATTCTGGCTTCGATAAAACTACGATAAAGTCATTTTTCAGGAAGGAGAACGAAGCAACGTCCTCAGAGTAGCCAAGGTGTCCATAATTAATATAGACATATGTAAGACAGCGTATGGCGACTTACATAGTGGCATCATTTGTGCAGGAAATATCTCAGGAGGAGTTGATTCTTGTCAGGTAAAGATAAAACACCTAAATAGTAGTAAAGTTAAAGTTTGTTTTAAGACATCTAGCAGACAAATTACCCAACATATCTTAATAGCCCGATAGATGTGCACAAATGCTTTTCAAAAGCATTTAAATACAAAATGCAAATACCTCATTGTATTTAAATACAAAATACGTATTTTAAAAATACTTGAAAATTCTTCTTCTTTATTTAGGGTGACTCAGGTGGTCCTTTAGTCTGTGAAGGTTTACTTACAGGAGTAGTATCCTTCGGTGAAGGCTGTGGACGTCCTGGCTTCCCGGGGGCGTACACAGAAGTTGGTCACTATCTACGGTGGATTATACATGAACTAAACGGAAGTAATTCACAATCAATTATAGATTTCTCAAGATTTACAATTATTTTATTTTTTATACTTTCAGTTCATTTGATTTTCTAGATCCATAACGTTCTTGTAAACTATTGCCTTAATGATATATCTGTAATATTAGATTAAATAAAATTTTCTAATTAGTTTAATTGGATTATCTTTTACATTTATGAATTTGTTAGAGCCGTATGCATCAGGTGTTGCAATAAGTTTTATGTTAGATTCATACTCTTTATATCAAAATGAAAGCGGGTGAAAATATGTTGCTAGTATCTGCGGAAAAGTCTGCAACCGATTCGTGATAAATGCACTAACTTACACTGGTAACCTCTTGAACACCCCCTTTACTGTCTAGACTTATCCCCAAGTGACTACCGTATGTTTGGAGTCATTACGAGGGGGGAAGATTTGAAGACTACAATGCGGTCGAACAGTACGTGATCAAGCAACATCCTACCCAATAAAGAAAAAGTTTTACTGTTGAAAGAAACTATATAGAAGAATAAGGCACTCTATTTGTATTTTTATAAATTACCAATAAAGCTGTCGGATTGGATTTTTAGTATAAATATTATTGTAGAAAGTAATCTTTATTAAATTGGGTAGGATCATGTGTACTTAGATCTCCGTCTACGATTTGAATAGCTTATCTATTTAATATGATAAAGGAAAAGAAATTGCTACGTACTATTGATAGCAGTAACAGGGCCGGTTTTACGATCAATGTGTCCCTAAGTACAATTTGTGGTGCGCCCTTCTCACTATATACTGCGAATTTAAAAATTACGAATTGTTCCAAAACAAATATTCGTTATGAAACAATGTTAGTTTTTGTGATGCGCGGAGGCGGCCTTAGGGGGTGGCAAGCAGAGCAACCGCCCGGGGCCTCGCATTCTCGTGCAACAACCGAAGTACAAAAATTCATTAGGGGCGCTAAAAATATACATATATTAATTAGCAACAGAATTAAAATTGAACATATTATTTTCAAAAATATTATATTTTTTCGCGGCGGAAATATTATTTTTTTATTATGCTTGTAAGTTGGTTCATTAGTTTAGTTACACGTCTGACAAATCATCATTGCATAGATATATAATTGGTTATAAAGAACAAGTGCCTCGCAAAGATCTGCCATGCCATGATCTTGCAAAAATCTGCCGAAAGGCTACGGTCGCTGCTGGTGGTGCATACCTCCTTTGTGGGCGGCCCTAAATAATAATGCAAAGACTATTACAATATTTGCGATTACTGCAAGTATTTCAGTTAACAACGGAATTACTATCAAGTACTTTGCTCTATATTGACATAAACTCAGATTATACGTTTTATCAGTGACTAATACATCAATATTTAAAAAAAAAATTGAAAGTACGTATTATTAATACAATCTATAAGTGGAATTACACGGTTATACAGTTAAGCTTATAACAAGCGTAGAACTATGTCACAAGTTATTTGAGAGTTTGGCAGTGCACTATGCTAGTGAAAATGTTTGACCGTTTCTGGTGTTTTCTAATGCTGAATGCAGCGTTGATTTATACAGGTACGTTAGGATTTAGAATTAATAATATTTAAAATAATAAACGTATAAACGTTCTCGTATTTCCATATTTTAGTCTGGAAAATAAAGTTTCTTTTAATAAGAACTTATTACAGTTTTACTTTACTTTTTAAGTATTTTTTTTAATCATAATTGTTTTGTAGTTACTACTGCGTTGAATGAAATTAACCTTTTATACTATACATAAGATAATAAAGCTATGCCCATTTTTCCAACCACAGATGTCCATTGTCCAACTTTTTCAGATGTCTTTAAGATAACATTTTTTAAGTTTACCGAAAGCTAACAAATTAGCTAATAAATTATTAATTTATTTGTCTCTAAAAAGAATATGTGTATTTTCTGTTATACGGAGGACAAAAACTAATAAAATTTTACTGTCTCAGCAAATGCAACGCCAGCGCAGACTGCACAATTTCCATACAAGGTAATTAATAAACTATCCTTCTTCTTGTAAAATTTCATCTTAAAGATTTGATAAAAAATGAGCACTCTAAATGATCCGAGAGAAATAACATCTTTTTAAGAACTTTCGTCAACTATTTTTTTTAATTAATTTATTTATTTGCCTTGACTTTTATTCGTCATAATCATCATCTAACATTTTTTATACATATTTAACATTTTATAATTCTATTTTACAAATTTTTAAATACTTAAGTAATTCACTTATTAATTTTGAATCACTTAACACAAATTTAGTATTAACAGGAAAAGTTTTAATCACATCTAATATTTCACTATTGAATTTTGATCTTTCTAAACTATAATTTATACATTCAAATATAAAATGATCCAAAGATTATTATAAAAGATCATGGCAACTATTATAACTAAAATTATAAATATTATTTAGGTTGCTATATTGGATTACGGCGATTTATCAAATGTTCGGTTGCTGTGTGGAGGGGCCCTCATCAGGGAAGACACCGTTTTAACTGCGGCAGAGTGTATGCGTCATGATGTGTAAGTAAGATATAATTTGACCGTGAATCATTTTTCATTTCAAAGATATCGCTATCAGTTTATCAAGTATAAAAGTCTACCAATTGTACAATTTAAAACTATTTAAGAAACAAACAATGAACATTTTAAGGCGCCTATAGATAACGTTTGATTAAATTATGTAGAACACATTAGGTTGATGAATTGAATGAGGCTCTTCTCTTAATTTAATTTATTTAACGTCGACCTTTTTCTGATGCTGAGTGTTATCATCAACGACCTTCTACTATGATGACGTTTTTATGATATCGTAGTCACATACCCGCTGTCTACTTTGTCGTCTGAGGCCCTCTTACCACCTACTTTCTTCCTAGAATATATTCTTACCAGTTTCAACAATCCATTTAATTAAATTATCCCCTGCGTGCCCCTGTAGCTAAGTCAGAACCTATAAGACTTAGGGCAGAACGATTTTCTGTTGTTTAATAACTTTCCAAATCACCTAAAATTTTATTCAGAATGCTTTTGCAAGTTGAAGAAACGATATGACAAATACTTTGATATAAAAATATAGTGGAACACTTTAACATCATAAAGTATTTGTATCTTTGCAGGCTTTATATTTGTAGACAAACGGAAGTTATGTTTCGTACAGCGCTTGTAATTAATTTTAGAAATCTAGCACAAAATAATAATTCCATATTAAATTTTAGATTTCTGAAACCAAAAATGGAGAATATTGATGTGATTGGAGGTTCACTCAGCATTACATCTCAAATGATTCATTTCAGAAGTAGTGTGATAAAAATTACCTTACATGATAATTACACTGAGTGGAAAAATAAGGAAGCAAATAACATCGCTCTTTTGAAGGTAAGATGTGCTGTTTATAGAATCATTACCAAAATAGATTTTCGTTTGTTCCAAATTAAATAATGAAACTTTTTACATATTTTTTAGTTAGCACAACGAATTCCATCCTCTAATCTGTTGGGAACAGTCGCCTTGGCAAAAACACCGCCAACTGTTGGCACTATTTGTCAAAGCACAATATGGCCTAATGTAAGTTGCTTAATATAAATAATTTGTTTAAGATATACTTAGATGCTGAGTATTGGACGTCTACCATTACAAAGAACACTACCCAGTAAACAATTTGGTGAAGTGCCCTATTTAGTGACGTTTCTATCACTATTGCACTTCAATTATAGTTCGCATCAACTTTATCTTCATTTGTATTCCGACAGGTGGAGTAATTTCGCCATTTGTAGCCGATAAAGTAGACATTTTATATAAAAAAATGTGAGAAACTGAACTATAAATGAACTCTTTTATGACAAAAAAATCATGACGCATCTTCAATATGATGTCAAAGTGACTCCAAAATGTTTACTGGGTACAATATTGGGAGAAGAGAAAAGAAAAGAAACGTATATAGAATTTAACAAATTACGTTTTTCCAGAAAAAAGATCTTCAATTCTTCCAATTACCAATCAGAGATATTGAAGACTGCCATACAAATCTTCTTAATTTTCCTCGTCCTAAAGACTCAATGTTATGTACCGGTTATGACAAAGTGGATTTTGCCACCTTTCAGGTAAGATTTGCATATTTAATAAATGTTAAATTTTGTTCAATTTTTCTTCCCAGGTAAGATTTCATAATAGTTTATAAGTATGTAAAATTTCTTAGAACGATTGTGGGTATATTATTACTATCTTTCAGAAGAAATTAATAGACATAAATGTATTTTAGAGTGATGAAGGGGGTCCATTGGTTTGTAATGATCAATTAGCTGGAATAGGTTCTCTTACTTCATGGTTACCACAAGAAGAATTAGGTGGAGCATTTCTAGATGTAACACAATACACCAGTTGGATTGAACAGAATTATTTTGAAGGAAGACTAGCTATACATGGACATCACCCATATTTGGTAAGTTAAATACCAATACGTACATGGTAGGTAAATTATTGTAACTGACATTTTGCTAACTATAGAAGAAAACGACACCAAATTATGTAGTTTGTTTCCGCTTATATAGAGAGCAAAACACCAAAATCAATGACTTTGCCATGGCGATTATTTTTGTAATCTTTGTAAATTCTAATTATTGTAACTCTTCCACAGGTATATATTACAGAAAAAGAATATGTCGATGAAAATTTACGTCAATATTATTGCGTTGGTACCTTGATCGATAAGGACACTGTGCTTACCACAGCTGATTGTGTTCCAATTAATATTAATAAGTAATTTCCTCATAATACTATATATCAATTGTTGAATAACGAACTAAAAGAGACATTTATTTATAGTTCTAGGGTAATCATTGGAGCAGTAAGAACACCTGAAAGTGATTCTGAAGAAGGTGAAAGTATTAAACAAATTAGAATACATAAGGACTTTAACTACACTACCAAAGAAAACAATATTGGTATCATTAAAGTAAGTTTAAACAAATTCTAACTAAGTAACTTAGTCAGTTATGCTAGTTCATATGCAGCGACTTGTAACGCAACAAATTGAAACTAAATAATTGAACCGCGAAATTCAAATTATACTTTCTAATTTTTTTAAAACATAGATAATGCTATATAAAATGTAGCAAAAAGTATTACAACATAAAATGCATGTGTGCTTATTTACAAAATATTTTTAGTTGGAAAACCCAGTCTCCCTGACGAAATTTCCCAGTTTGGTAAAGGAAAAGTCAGATACTAACTGTACCGCCGTTGGATTTGGATCAAACGGCAGAGTAAGTAATTTTGATGAACAAAGGAAACGCAGGAAAGAATTTCCTGGAATTTATTATAAATATCATAAGCTATTATATATAAATACATGTTTTCTCTAACATTAGCTAGAAGATTCCAAGAAAGTAAAAATTCTCCTGGAAGTCGACTTAACAACTTTTGATGAAAAGGATTGTTCCTACGTTTATTCCAATATGTCAACGCGCTCAAGGATATGTGCTGGTGATCCTGGAAGAGTACGAAATTTCTGCGAGGTAAGTGATAAACATTTAAAAAAAAAGTAATCAGTAATCTAGTAAAAAGTTGTAATCATATTTCTCATATTTGACATAGTAATTGAGTATAGTTTTTAAGTGCAGGCCATCTTGTTATCTCTTAAAATGTAACAGAATTCAAAAATTTTCAACAGGGAGACTTAGGAGGACCTCTGCTCTGTAACGGGATTTTAAGGGGTATCTACTCCCACGGAGAGAGCTGCACCGATGGAGCTGCATATCCGGCTGTCTACACTGATGTTGCTGACTACATTGATTGGATTGAAAATAGTAGCTGGAATATCAGCGCTAATATTTTATGTATTTTCATAGCATTAATTAGTTCTGTAAGTGCAATGTAATAGAGATAAACTATTTTATTATTAATATTAATTTTTAAGTATAAATTATTAGTTATAGCAATAAATATAATTTAAAAAAAATTGTTTCGTTGATTTTGTTATAATATCTCACGTTTACAATCTGTTACAATAAGTTCCTATGCTAATTATGAAATTGTCCTAGGTAAGAAATAGTCGTCCCGTGTCGGGATATCTATGAATAACAATTAAAAACGTTGTGGAAGCTTTAACACACTATGTCTTTTTAGTATTTTAAAGTCAGACGTATTTTCATCCAGTAAATTCATAGCTACATAGTAATAAAATAAAACTAATAAAAAATAGAGCATAGAAAATTGTTTATAGCTTTTTACAGTTTTTAAAATAATAATTATTAATACTAATTTGAAGATATATTTTGAACTTTCTTGTTAAACACCCTGTATTTACAGAATATAAGGTCGCAAAAATTTATGAAATAATAATAATAGTTTTGCGATGTTTCACAGTTACTGGAAATGAATCAATCACTAAAAGATATAAGATAAAAATATTCGCCAATAAATAATGTAGGCTTATCATTGAATATCAGTACTTCCCACTAGATAAGCAGACCAGTATTATCTAATATTTGATAATTGATATTCTGTTAAACAAATATTGACGATTAATCAATATTTTTAGTTACGTGCGATGGCAAGTCAGGTTATTTTGCACCTGTTAATTTGTGCAGCCCTGTTTGGTACAGGTAAGTTCTATTATAAGGTTGATTAACAGATTTAAGATTCATATTTAATAATTAAATTGTAACATATTGATAATTATATAAATTAATTATAAAATATGGTCGAATCTTTTGATGTACTGGGTTTTGATGCAAAGATGATGAACTAAATTTAAATTTCTTTTATCTCTTAACTTTGAACCATATTTTGACGTTGCAATATGAACATTAAAGTTTGTAGAATAATAACAAAACGATTTTGATTATTAATCGCTTTTTATGTTACTCAAGGAAGCTGTAAGTAGTTAAGGAGAAGAGATTGAGTAACTTTTAAGAAATGAAAGGATTATTAAAAGGACAAGAATGACTATTTTAAGGACCTTATCATGGTCATCCATTATAAGCAACTTATAAGAAATTAAATGTGACGTCACAACAATTATGCCTATTACTCCTGACTCCTTCCCTTCTTTGTAAGAATTTCAAGATACACTCGCTCCATTTGCGTATGACTTAATTAATAGAAGAACCCTTCTTACATTTTTCAATCTTTAAATGTAAACCATCAGTTTCATGGTATTTGCTAAAATTAGTTTTGTAATGGGTGAACCATGTCTTAATTTCTATAAAACTGTACAATATGTTGATAAAGTTGGTTACTAAAAACTCAAACATCCAATTATTATTAAATAACTCGTTATATGTTAGGAGATATTAACAATTAAACGTTATACAACATTCCAAGACATGTGATGTTACATGTACCAAATAAGCCATCTCTTTTATACAACAGAGACGCCTACGAGTGTGTGTGTGATACATCATTTACTTCTAACAGCTGGATATAATAATCTCGATTACTTATTACTACTTATTTCTTCTAAACTAAGCGGCAAAACTCAAATTCAAATTTGATATAGCTATAACTGTGTAAACATTTGGGTATTTAAAATATAAAAACGCTATTATACATATATTAACATTTATTTCAATCAAAAATAAAAAAATTGACCCCTAAAAAATGAGTAGACATGCCCTTCATTACATATCAAAAAGATAAAAAGGAAACCACTTTTGCAGAACTTTTATAAAGTCTTTCCCTCTTCTCTGCATGTTCTTAATACTAATAATATTATTTTATTAAAGGCAAATCAGCGGATGCTGTACTAGGTGACTTTCCCTACATGGTAAGAAATATAAATTGGTAAAATATGTCCGGTGTATGGTGCTAATGTAATTGTTTTAGTGCTGATAGCTATTTAAAAGAAATGGACTAGTTTAAAGATTTCTATTTCAAGGTCGCCATCCAAAGCATACCCGATAACACGTTAATATGTGGAGGAGTGCTTATCTCAGATGATGTTGTCCTCACAGCAGCAACCTGTGTCTACAATCTCATGTCTAAGTAAGTGTATATTCTTCAAAAATACATGATAACTAAAGAAATATTTAAAATACCAACACTACACTAATGAAGGTCACTCATCCTTTCACGGTAAAGGCAAAACTGTCTTAAGGTCTGTCGCACTATGCAACCGTGTTTCAACGAAGTATCAATGACGTTAACACAACAAATTACTTCGTGGCAAGTTCTTGCAGATAGCTTAGGTAGTGATCACTACCCAATTTTTTTCTGTTTGAATGACTATAATAAAGACCGTTACCGTACATCTGAATATTTAACGAGGAGAAATTTCCGAAAAGCAGATTGGGAGAAATATAGCCTTGAAATAGAAAGCAGAATTTCAAACCTTAGCACAAATGGAATCACAAGTAATCCCCAAGATGTTGAAAACAAATACAACCAATTTAGAGATGTTATTAATAATTCGGCAGACATACATATCCCATCTACCAGATTGTATAATATAACTCCTAATAAAATAAAACCGTCTTGGTGGGACACAGAGTGCAATAAAATGATAGCTCAAAGAAAATTAGCACTAACTATTTTTAATAAAAACATGACAATGGCGAATTATTTAAATTATAAAAAACATCAAGCTAAAACCAGACGATATTTTAGAGCCAGGAAAAAAATAGAATGGCAAAATTTCTGCGAGAATTTAAACCCAAACACAACAACCAACATTGTCTGGAATAATATAAGAAAAATTAACAATAAAAGCTATAGTACTAAAAGGATAAGTGATAATGAAAATTTAATAGAAGAATTCATTAAAAAAAAATTTCCACAGAACAACAATTTAAATATTACTACCACCACCATCGTAAAAGATAATTTTCTAGATAATAACATAAATAAAAATGAAGTAAAATTCGCGTTAAATCATAATAAAAACAGTAGCACAGGATTTGATAGAATAAATTACAAAATGATACAAAACTTACCTGACAATGCAATAAATCATCTTACACAAATATACAATCTGTCATTAAACACTGCTGATATACCATTAGACTGGAAAAAACATATCGTTGTTCCTATATTAAAAACAGGAAAAGATCCAAACAAAGAAGAATCATTCAGACCAATTACTTTACTATCATGTATGGGCAAAACTATGGAATCCATCATCAAAAACAGACTGGAGTGGTATCTCGAACATCATAAAAGATTACCTGAGTTACAATTTGCTTTTAGAAAAACAAGAAGTACACAGCATAACTTAAACATATTGAATATCGATATTCAAAGAACATACAGTAAAAATCATTATATGATAGCTGCTTTCATTGACATTGAAGCTGCTTATGACAATGTTAATCTAAAAATATTAAAAGAAAAAGTAGAAAACATAGGTATATCTTCCAAAATATCCAACTGGATTATAAACTACTTCCAAAATAGAGAAATAACAGTTAGATACAATAATAAGTTAACTGGTCCTATACTATGTAATCACGGAATTCCACAAGGCTCAATATTATCTCCCTTATTATTCAACATATACACAGAAAAGTTAACAACATTATCAGATAACAACACAACAGTACTGATGTATGCAGATGACATGGTTATTTATAGTATGGGCCATACACAAGATATAGCTCAAAACAGATTACAATCGAAATTAAGAAAACTAGATATTTTATTAAAGGAAATCAAATTAAATATATCGTCAGAAAAAAGTAAAATAGTTATATTTACAAGGCATAGAATAAACTGCAGTCCAAAAATAACCATCAGAAATAAAAATATAACTGTTAGTTCAAATACCAAATTTCTGGGTATATTCTTTGATACGAAAAGCACTTGGGCGAAAGAAATTGCACATATTATTAACAAATGTCAAAAAGGCTTAAATTTGATGCGATGTATAGCAGGATACAAATGGGGCGCACACCCAACAACCTTAATAAAAATATATAAAGCTATTGTTAGACCGCATATTGACTATTCTAGTACTATGATCTGCACCGCAAATAACTCAAGATTAAAAAAAATTGAAATTATACAAAACAAATGTTTAAGAATAATATTAGGTGCAATGGTTTCAACACCAATCCAAATCCTCAACTATCAAACTAATATTCCTCCGGTAAATATCAGAATACAACAAATATCAGACAGTTTCTTTTGTAAAAACAGACATAACTCATGTGGCCCCTTAAATACAAGATTATCTAAACTATATGTTCTTTATAATAAACCATATTGGACAACTCATAAAAAACCGGCACTTTTAACTAGTTTTGATAGATATAATAACTTGAACTTAGAGGTACACAACATTATACCTTTTTTCAAATTTCCATTAGAAATAAGCATGACAACAATACATACAGAAATAAATTTGTTCAAGAAGAATGACAGTAAGGAAATAACTTATCAAAAATATATGGAATATATAACAAAAGATGATATAAACTGGAGTATATGGTTTACCGATGGTTCATTCGAAAAAAACTCTAAAACTGGAGGAATTGGCATTTTCAATTATAATACAGATCAACAGTACAAATACAAACTTAACAACATCACAAATTCTTATAATACAGAAATAACAGCAATTATGAAATTACTAGAAATAATACAAAAAACTGACAATAAAAATATATTAATCTTCACAGATTCTCGTAGTGCTTGTGTATCTTTAAATAACAATAAATTCAAAAACAATAATAATAACAAAATATGTTCAATTAAAGAATATCTTTTAAAAATGGAAAAAAATGATATCAATGTTAAACTTATTTGGATTCCTGGACATGTAGGCATAAAAGGAAACGAAATGGCTGACAAACTGGCCAAAGAAGCTTGTGTAGATGGAGAAATAATCGAAATAAATTGGTCAATAAAGGATTCCAAAAAAATAATTAAAGAAAATTGTATGGCAGAATGGCAGAATATATATAATGAGAAAAGTCAAAGTACTGGAAAATTTTTTTTTGCAGCGAATCAAAAAATTCCAACAACCACATGGTTTAATAAAAATCATTCACGGAGATATATTTCAACAAATTGTCGAATGAAATCTGGGCATTCTAGATGTCCAGCTCATCTATACAAAATAAATATAAAAGACACACCAAATTGTAGATGTGGAGAAGAAGGGTCTTTGGACCATATAATTCTAGGGTGTCATCTTTTAACATCAAAAATTGATAGACTTTTAAATGATTTATGTAATGTAACACAGTTCCCAGTCAATATGTCCTGTTTAATGACAAGTGAAGCAACGGCGGAAATATTAACAAACTTTGTGATAGAAAATAATATAGAAGTGTAATTTAAGTTAAAATATTTTATTTAGTATGTATTTAATTTTAAGTTTAATTTTTTAAAAGAATCAATTTGTTTTGTATTTATTAGAACAATTATAATTTATATGTAAATTTTTATATAATTTTACAAATAAAAGCAATGGCAAGAAGGCTGAATAAGCCAAAGCCTAAATTAAATATAAAAAAAAAAAAACTAAAGAAATATTTGAAAAAACAACACTAAACTAATGAAGGTCACTCATCCTTTCACGGTAAAGGCAAAACTGTCTTAAGGTCTGTCGCACTATGCAACCGTATTTCAACGAATTTTCTCAGGACGCGTATACGCGCTACTACGCTTTACCTATAGGAATCCCGTAAATGTAACGAAGCCTCGCACACTGCAAGCGACAAAGACGTACGAATACAGGCGTTATTTATCTCTTATACTGGATCGATTTAAGCGAATTTTAAGTTAAAAAAAGCGATAAAATTTAAAGTAAAAATGTGCTCTCATGATAAATTATTTTAGTTCAAAACAACTCCAATACACCCCACAGTACAGAAGTTTGACTTGGCGTTCTGGTCGCTCGTATCGGACACAGGAGTCATTTTGCTTAGAGTTCTGGTCGCTCAACCAAGCCACCGATTTAAGTCCGAATTCGCCGTCGCTTAAATACTATCGCTTCTATAGTGCGACACAGTAATATCGCTCTTATATCTAGTTTTTATAAATTTCAGTTATCAACATGACAGGAAGACTGTAACAATAATGGCTGGAGACCTCAATGTTCTGAAGCCAGCGGGTAGTTTTACAAGTAATATTGTCAAGGTCACAGTGCATGAAGAATTTAAAAATCGAAACGATGGTGTTAATAACATAGCATTAGTTAAGGTAAATGCAATTATATTTTATGAATGATTTATCGTTTAGATTATATAAAAGGCTAAGTGGATAATGTGGCACGTTGTAGACTCATGATAGGTCATACAAATCTCACCTACTGAAATATTATATTTTTTCGCGGCAAAAATATTATATTTTTTCACGGTGGAAATATTATTTTTTTCGCGGCGGAAATATTGTTTTTTTATTATGCTTGGAACTATTAGTTTATTAGTATAAATTTTTTTTTAGCCTTTAGCAATATTCAAAGTAAGTTATGTATACAAATGTTTATAAATGTAGATATTCTTTTAAGTGCTAATAATTTTGAAAGAATGGCTTCGATGTAAATTAGTATTTTTGTAATTTTTGTGTTTATTGCGGGAAATGTAGTTGTGATTATTGTGTATATAGATAGCCTGATAACAAAACATTGTCAAATAACAAATTCTTCATAAAATAGGCAACTGTATTTAAATTAATATTATATTAATTTTAGCTTGTTACTCCGATTCCTGCGGAATTTAAACTTCATAATGCATTTCCAATAGAGATTGCTGAGAACACAGCAACTATCGGCACATCTTGCAAACTTCCAGGCTGGGTATGTTTTTAAAACACCACGTACAGTAAGTTCTCGACATACGCGAATTTTTAGAAGCGAGTTAAACCTCGTATCCTTTTTTACATATTATATAATGTATGGTACAGACTGCTGCGATATAAACACGCGACATTCAACATTTATATATTTTCATTCATATTATTTAGACATGAGTGTACTAAATGCGTTGTACTTTTAACGTACATACAAGTGCGACATAAACATGCGACACTAATAAAATCTTTACTTATGCTTTTTTTTAAATTCTTGGTAGTATTTTTATGAAACAAAAATATTTCAATCCTAAGTCGGAACTTCTAAATGAATTACGGTACTTACTTAGTCTCCAGTATAATCTCAGTATGCGTTAACGTTTTTCTTTTTAGTTGTGTTTAGTAAATATATAAAAATAATTGAAAATGGTATTTAAATGGACGAACTAAATAAACCTGAGCTTCCGACGTATTAAGTTGCATGTCGCACTAGTGAGGATGTGTTGTACTACTTCTTCCAAGAAATGTTGGAAGTCGCATGTTTAACTCGCACTAATTTGTACGGATCTTAAGATATAAATTAAATAATTATTTATTTCTATTAACATAATTTACGGTTAATTTGAATATTTCCTTCTAATGTATACAAAGTAGAACATATTTTTTCCCTTTTTCTCGTTGGAACGAATTCATCGCGTAAGTTAAGCACTTACTGTATATGGTTTTAGCATGCTAATGTTTAAAGACTTCTTATTTATACGATAACATATATTTTAGCAAAACGCAGAAAGTGCTTTGACGTATTATGAAGTGACAGTTGTTAGTAAGAACAACTGCAACAGCAGATTGTCAGGCTTCACAAAATCCGAAGATTTCATGATATGCACAGATGGCTCTGTATTTCATACTTCGTACCAAGTAAAAAATAATTTTCAAAAGTAGAATGCGGATTCATTAGGAAACAGTGTTACGCAACATCACAAATTTTGGTGTAAGGACATGTTGGGAGATAAAGGGAGTCCAAATGTACAAGTTTTTAGATGCGAGCAAGTGAATAAGGGAAGGGAGCATGATTCTTTTCAATATCAGTATATACAATATGTAGATTCTTGGTTCTTCAACTAGCGCAACAAATGTTTCCTAATGAATACGTGGCTTTAATCTCACATAAAGCAAGATGCTGTATGCTCGTTATATTATAACAAATCTTTAACGTACTCTTATAGGGAATTCTTGGAGGTCCCTTAATATGTAATGGGAAATTAGCAGGAATAGCACCAATCTATGTTTGGAGACCTCAAAGTAATGAGCCTGGTGCATTTGTTGATGTCACGCTCTACAAAACCTGGATTGAAAGAAATATTTTTGAAGGAAGGCTTGTTGGGCCGAATAATTATCCTTATTCAGTAAGTATTGCGTAGAGGTAGTTAAGTAGGAACCATTTAATGGATGATATTTGTGTTTCAAGTGTGTGCTAAAGCGCTCTATAGCGAATTTAAATCTTTAAAATAGAATAATTAAATATTACAGGCGATTCTCGAAGACCGTGAATTGGAAAACGACAATTCTTGGAGGTACCGATGCGTTGGAGTACTTATCGATAGTGATACAATCCTCACAAGTGCAGAGTGCGGAGATCCTTCAGCAACAACGTAAATATTCATGTATATTGCATATCCTATGTATATGTTGAGATGTAAAACCGACAATGTATGTCAGATGTATGTGCAAATATGCATACTTAAACATCTGCACGTTCTTCATTCATTTCATGTATATGCAATATATATACAAGATATTATTTTCACATTATTTACTATTTCTAGTTTTTCAATAATTGTTGGACTGACAGATATGCCACAAACAGCTTTGGGAGAAGATGTAAAAGAAATAATAAGACATAGTGAATATGATGCTTCAAGTAAAAGAAATAATCTTGCATTAATAAAGGTAAGTAGGATCTTTAGTTGAAAGAGCTGAGGTAAGAAATGAATCAAAAGATTTATTCTTGAATATCATTTTTTCAGTTACACAAGTCATTTCCAGGAGCAAAGTTTCCAAGTATAGACAGAGTGAAAACTGATAATATTTGCACAGCTATCGGATGGGGAGCTATCCCTCCAGGAGTAAGTTCATTTTTATTAATTTTTTTCGATTGTCATAGCTCCAAAGGTAATTATATAACCTAGTTATATCCTGTTATATATAAAAGTCTAAGTTCCATACTCGGAAAACTCATATCGTCTAAATACAGTATTCCGAGTTATTATTAAACTAAAATTGTTTGTGTAAAAAGGCATTTAAATTTATTTATAGAATTACGACCAGGTTGCCAACAGAGATCTTCTGGCGGTAGATTTGCAGAGGCTGAGTTCCTCCCACAGTCTTTCCAGCGGAACCAAATACCCCAACATGAACGTGTTCTCCATAATTCGTGTAACTGACATAAATCGAAAGAGAAATTTCTGTGAGGTAAAGTTTACTAACGTACTAAATTCTTGATGATGATGATTAGATAAAAAATTGATGCCATCTTGTAATCTTTTCTTTTCAGTGGGACTATGGTGGACCACTATTCTGTGACGGGGTATTAAGAGGAATCTACTCCTATGGAGACACCTGCAGCAAGGGATACGAGTACCCAGCTGTTTACACTGACGTAGCGGACTACGCAGACTGGATTAGGAGAAATCATAACAGCAGCTGGAACATAGCTGGAAATTTGCTTTGGATTGTTGTTGCTCTACTTATTGTTTTTAAAACCGTGTAACTACAATCTTATTTATTGTGTAACATTATTTGTTTATGTAAATACTCTGTTATCTATTTAAATATACCTAATGTAAATTGTAAATGTGTAGTGTTTTTTATATAATAATATTAAAGTAAAAAACAATGAAAAGATGTAAGTCAAATACTATGATAGCATCTCGCATTCGGTTTTTAACATTGTGTACGAAATAAAACCATGCGAGTATTTGTAGATTGAATAATTATTCAATTGTTTAATGATAAAATAATTTTACACTTTTTAATAACTTTGAACCAACATTCTTATAATAACAAGATGGTTGGGAATTATGATCTTGACAGTGTAGAAGCCCAAAACACAACTGACACGAATGCCATATCGCTGTAGCGTACAGCAGTCGTCGTATTGTAGTCATGCGCATTACTTCTATTAGAGACAACAATACATTATAATGTTGGAATGCCAACAGAGACATCTTCTTATGTTCTGTACTAATTTTGTACTGAACATAAATTGCCAGCCAGCAGAAGTAGATAAGCTCACAACTAATATCAAATTATACAATGTTACATAAAATTATTATAAACCAATTTACAAAAAATAATGTGAACTTCTTAAAACTATTATAAACAAAATTACACAAAATAACATAAACTTCTTAACTCTATGGTAGTCTACATAATTTTGTGAAAATAATATAAAACAAATTAATTACTATCCTAAATATAACAGAAACCATAATTATCAATGTAGCATACATTATCATTTGCATAATGTACACAACAATCATCAACTCAATAGTTACAATGTTATTGAAACAATTATCTTTTGACAATTCCAACAGTACAGATGTTTGTTTTACATCAATGTTGTAAACATTGCAATTAATATCTGATGGAAGTATTGTATTTGAATCAAAAATTTTATTTGTTGCTTGTTTGATTCGCACCAGCAACACTGCGCTAATAATCTCAAGCTGGGGTATTGTAAGTACCTTACTTGATGGAGCTACACTGGACTTGTAGCAAATTAAATTTGTTTTTATTTTAATATTTATAAAAATAATATTGTGTTTTAAACCTAATGTCATAATACTGGTTGATCTGTTTAATAATGTTTTATAAACCTCCAATAATGAAGGATTGTGTCTAAATCTTTTTTCCAACACATTAAATCTTTGCGGGGCAACTGAGAAAGAATCCTCCAATTCTATTTTATTTACTAGGCTGAGTAATGGCAAATCAACAGTTAAATTATTTTTAAGTGCTACTGAATTTTGAAATTTATGTTCAGCCTTTAAGTAATCCTCAGAAAACTTATCTGATTCCTCTGGGACTTTCTCAGTTGTCCAAGATTGTTTCATAACATTCTCAAGGTTTGTATATTCACAAATAGCAAGATTACATACAATATTATTATGTGAATACTTATTTTTATTATACAATTTTCTTGGAACCACATTTCCTTTATTATTATTATTGTCATGTGACATATTTTTATAATCTAAACTATACTCAATTGCAATTGCACGTCTTTCTAAAAATGAAATAAATTCTGCCATAGTAGGCAGTTCTTCTAAATTTCTTTCCATGTGGAAAGTGCGGTTAGTAACGATATCTAATTTTCTACTTAAGGCCGAGATTAAAATCATATCCCACTTGTCTACAGGCTCATCAAGATTTTTTAACGCTTGTAATTGCTGTTTTACTTGACATAAAAAAGCCCTTATATCGACTGCAGTACCTTTCTGCATGTTGGGAATATCAAGTATTATATTAATGTGATAAAAGATTAATCTTGCCTTATTTTCATACCGCGCTAACAATAAATCAATAGCCTCTTTGTATGAACTGTTCACAAGCGGCAGATTTATAATTATTGAGAGAGCCTCATCAACGAGATACTTTCTCAAATAAAAAAGTCTTTGAACATCGGACAATGATGCATTATTGTGAACCACTGCTTGGAAGAGCTCATAAAAGGGCTTAAACCTGGTTATATCCTTGCCATCGAAGGTTGGAATTTCCACCGCTGGGAGCTTCAATGGAACTAATTCAGGCCTATTAACTTCTTTTAACTTATTGATGCTAGCATTTAATTTTGCAATAATGTTAAAATACTTCTCTTCAACTTCTTCAATGTCTTCCTCATCTTGATCATCAATTTCTAAAATGCTGTACTGCGTGAGCTCGTACGATTGGAATGTAGTCATCATCTTTTCTTTTTTCACCTGCAGCACCTCCACTGTAGCGGAGTCGAGAGCCCTTGGGTCGCTGACGTAATTGTCCATCCGTGATATTGCACTTTTTGCAGCCGTCCGCGCCGATCTAAGCCTTTTCAATCCCTCCATCTTGCTTAGGTGATAGATTCGTACTTATATGATAGATGAAACGTGGATGACAAACTAATCCAGATTAATCCAGCAACATGAGAAGTTTTTAATAGATTGGTACTTGCAGATAGTAATAATAACTTTGTACCTTCATGAGTAAAGAAGTATTTTACTCTCCTCCAGCATCCATGTATCCTCTTCCGTAATGAATAATTTTTCTTAAAATATAAACGTGTAGTAATCCAAATTATATGCGAATCCGCTTAAATCAAACGTTGCATTACCCAATCAATGGCAATTGATGACTTGCCAGGCCGCCATAGGGTAAATGTAACAAAATAGCTTGCACTTGTGCTGGTTACTATACAGATGTAACCTCAAAACACCACGAAATCACACGCGGGTACCAATGGCTTGTAAGGCCAGTTTTTTTTTTTGTAGGATTTAAAACCTTCTTGAAATGTAATTGTAAAATATCCAGCTTCGCTTGTAAGGCTTCTGGAAATGTAATTGTAAAATATCCAAATCCTCCGTGAATCCGCCAAAATAGAGCGTCCCATTTACCCAATCAATGGCAATCGCCAAGGGGCAAATGTAATAAAACGCCAAAAATACAATGAAAAACACACGCGGTTAATAAACTCGAAGGATCGGCTTTGTAAGACTCGAAGGACCAGCTTCGCATGTACGAAATAAAACCATGCGAGTATTTGTAGATTGAATAATTATTCAATTGTTTAATGATAAAATAATTTTACACTTTTTAATAACTTTGAACCAACATTCTTATAATAACAAGATGGTTGGGAATTATGATCTTGACAGTGTAGAAGCCCAAAACACAACTGACACGAATGCCATATCGCTGTAGCGTACAGCAGTCGTCGTATTGTAGTCATGCGCATTACTTCTATTAGAGACAACAATACATTATAATGTTGGAATGCCAACAGAGACATCTTCTTATGTTCTGTACTAATTTTGTACTGAACACATTGTATTAAGGATGTAACGAATGTATGATTTCCTACATTGCGAATTTTCAACCCCAACATTCGCGAATGCAACTGCGAATATCGGCTTTTTAAATATGGCGCCAAAAGTAAGAACTTACTATCTCATATTTTGATCGTGTTGATCGTTTAATTACTAAATGATTTACTTAGTAGTATAATATAAATTCTATCATTTGTGTTCTCAGTAAAGATATCATTTAAATTAGTTAAGTGTAATTAAAAATTTGGTAATTTACTTAGCTCCATTGTGCGTTTAATAAGTTGAAAATTTATTTTGGTTATCATATAATTATTATTTTATATTGCAAGTTCAAGTAGTAACTAAAATAAAAATATTGTAAACCGAATCAGTTGCATTGTTGTTTTATAAATTATTTTCACTTTTTGTTGCTAAATACATTCGCAAAAAAATTGCATAATCTATTGTAAATGCGAATGCGTGCATCGGGCCTCAATTAAATAAATTAAATACAAAATTAAATTAAAGCAGTGAGTGAGAATGATACTTTACAAGAACTGTGTCAATAAGTATCTAATTAAGATAATCCTGGTAAGGAATGGCTGTACCTTAAGTGCATTCGTGCGCTACCAAATATTTATAAATTGAAAAAGAAAAAAGAATCACAAAATATCACATATACCCCAATTATATACTGACTTTACACTTAGGAACTTGCAAGGAATCAACTTAATCTCTATGCCAAATTAATTAAAACTTATTTTCGATCGAAGAAATATTCCCCGTGCGCTCTCCACTGCGCACGAAACTGCTCAATATAATTACTAGTGCAAGAAGTAAGAAGAACTCATTACCAAATGGCAACTGATATATACTCATATGTTAAATATAATGCGATTTCAAAGAATGGTTTTTAAATCTATAAATAAATGAAGTAGAGGCAACAAGTTATTTACATTTTTAATTCATCAAAATATGAAGTAGTGGCTACAAGTATGGAAGAAGAATATTTATTTGACAGTTTTATGGTTAGATGTAAACGAAGTGATATTAGGAAGTATTTATCGGATTGCACAACCTGTTGCTCTATGGAACACATGCTATGTTATATGTATATCCGGTACAGACTGCTACAACATTAAACATGTGATATCTAACTTTTATATATTTTTTTCTCATAAGTTGACGCATAATGTGACATGGTGTAACAAGGACCTTCGTCCCTTCAATATATTTTATCAGAAATTTAAAAAATCCCAGGGTAAGAGAGGGAATTACCCTTTCAAGTAAACTATTTCCCGAATAATCAAAAAGATCACAAATTCCAAAAATATTAGTCATACAGTACAAAAAAATGTAGAGTAGTAGTAGGTGTTTCAAGTACCTTGTGAGTAATTGTGAGGTATCCTGTTTTGTTTCTACGCAAATCCAATATCAATTGATCAGTAGATTGATAAGAATGCAATCAAGAGCAATCGCTTTTATATTAATGGAATGAAACCCACTAAATTAAATCAGTGCGTGACGAAGTTCAGCTGAAGATGTTTAGTCAATCCGTATTGTGCATTTCGCTCTTTGCAGCGCTGTTTTCTACAGGTAAGTTATTAACATATACTTTATTTACTCGACAACTTTTTTCGTACGATAAATTAAAACACATCCGCAGAAGCGAATTTTTGAAATGACTACTAATGGCTCCAAATAGCTGCACTATTTTTTTTTGTCGCCGGGTTTTATCTTTTAAATATTTATTTTAGATAATTTCTGTACAAAAATAATAAATATTAATTATATTATAAGGATATAGAGTAGGTTTAGGTAATTACAAAATATTTGCATCTAAATTTTATATTTTCTTCTTAAAAATTCGCTTCAAATAGTACAAATACATGTGTAAACATGGCGATTAATGTTGCAGCAATCTTTCTTCTAATAATTTATTAAAGAGATTTTTAAAAGGCCTAAATTATCTAAATTAGGCAACTAATGCCAACTCACATTCCCGTTTATTTTACTTCAGAAAAACCTAGTAATATTTAACTTAAAAGGTTTTTTTTTTATAGATATTCTATAAGCTATTAATCCTTGCAAAGGACTTTTTATATTTTATAATCCTTTTATGAGTACGCGCAAAAGAGTACTTCTATTTTCAAAAAGGTGTAAAATTATGATTCATTAGTCATTGGAATCAACCCTTATTAAGTAAGGCAACTGTCTAGTGCCCGTAATTTGGAGGAACCCGAATTCTCCGTATATATATATATATATATATATATATATATATATATATATATATATATATATATATATATATATATATATATATATATATATATATATATATATATATATATATATATATATATATATATATATATATATATATATATATATATATATATATATATATATATATATATATATATATATATATATATATATATATATATATATATATATATATATATATATATGGGGCCCTGTTTTTATATTTCATCTAAGCCCTGAACTAAATTCGACGATGACTAAAATTCATTAGTTAAGCAAAGGCAAGTGTAATCAATATTATCACCGATAACGTATCATACAATTAACATTATGTTAAGACTAGATTACAATAGGCACTTTAAGGTCACGATCTCACTACAGAATAATTCCGCGCCGTTTCTTTCGTGGTTTTAATTCTATATACTGTAGCATATCTAGTTGTATATACATATCTTGTTTAGTTAGGCCTTGAACACACTGCGATTTAAACCTCAGCGATTTTTTCCGCGTAGTTTTGTAACACATGGAAACATATGTGCATACTCACACCACAGGTTTTTAATTTTAATTGTGTTACAAATTAAATCGCAGTGTGTTTAAGGCCTTATAATACATGTTCAAAGAAATGGACTTTACCGATTTTTTTTATTCAAATGTCAAAACATACTGCAAAGAGATGTGCCGCATAAATTAGCCTGCCACAGAATTTATGTATGCCCTGCAGAATTAAAACCTGTGGTGTGTGCATGTTCATATGATTCCACGTGTTACAATACTTCGCGGAACTATTACGTAGTGAGGGCTAGGACAAATTCATCGGAGTGCAGTTATTTCACCAAAGATTATTGTAGTTGAAAAAATTTGAATATGAGTATACTATATAGAAAATATGTTTGTTTCAGCGACTAGTCAAACTGTTGATGATTATCGATATAAGGTAAGAAATACATTTATTTATACGAGTCAAAAAATAACCGAAATTTGTAATTTGAAAAGACCCGCGTTAATTATTTTATAAAATTCTTTTTTTCGTAAGTTCGTATAGCACTGTATTCAATTACAATGCCTAATGATGCCTAATTCATATCTTTATGAATTTTATATATCGTATATAAATTCATTTATGAGCTAATTTATATTTATTTTCGACAGGTTGTTCTTCAGAACGTAGCGATTGATAGCATAATATGTGCTGGGGCCCTTGTTGAGGACGACATCGTCCTGACAGCCGGAGAATGTATTAATAAATTGTAAGAAAAATTTAATGTAAAGATGTAGCAGAATTTATTGATAATTTTATTAAAACCTTCTATTTAAAATATGTAGCTTTCAACACTAATGCAGTCAGTCTAATGTGTTTCGTAACAATGTATATGTGGCGACATTTTCTATGTGTTTAAATGTGTAACGGGTAAATCTTGATGTCGCGCAAAAAGCCATTTAGTATCATATCTTATAAAACAAGCTCTCTGTATATCCACATAAGTTGTTTCACGATGTTAGACTACAGTATGGTAAATAACGTTATATAACATTATTCAACGTTATAAAAAACGTTATGAAGAATGATAAAAAACTTTATAAAACGTTAATAAATAACGCTAAATAATGTTATTCAAAGTTATTTAGCGTTATTTTAACGATATATAATGTTATTTTGCGTTATTTGTAACGTTTTTTGAAGTTATTATAGCGTTATTTATAACGTTATGTAGCGTTATTTATAACGTCGTATAACGTTATTTATAACGTTATTTGTAAGTTTATTTAACGTTATTTTGCGGGATTTACAACGTTATATAGCGCTCTTTTGCGTTATTTGTAACGTTATTTAGCCTTATTTTGTGTTATTTATAACGTTATATAACGTAATTTAGAGTTATTTAGCTTTATATAACGTTTTTTAGCGTTATTTATAACGTTATGTAACGTTATTTATAACGCTGTATAATATTATTTATCGTTATGTAGCGTTATTTATAACGTTATTAGAGTTATTTTGCATTATTATATTATATATAAGGCCTCTAGAGTACCTCTAATAAATAAGAGTACCACAAATAAATTTTGACGAAATGATTTTTTTTTTTCAGTAGTGACAAAGCAAATATTAAAATATTAGCCGGTGTATTTAGCACCGGCAACGGGATTGCGTGGAGTGTCGAGAGAAATATTGCCAAGATTACATTACATACCAGCTTTGTTCCCAATAGTATTGCAGAAAATATCGCTCTTCTTAAGGTAAGAATGAAATATAAATAAAAATTAAATGCGCTGTTCTCCAATTAAATGCTATTCAATTGGAGAACGGCTAGACCACTTTGACTAATTCTTAATAATATAAATACACAAGTAGAACATGTAATACAATAATATGTAACATTTGAATTAACTTGTGATAAGCTAACACATATGAAACTTGCATTGTATAAGAATTTTTACTTAAGAAGTAGAAAGTGAACTTAGAAATTCGCTTGTGTCAAGAAAGCAAATGTAAGTCTCAGACAATTTTCTATCTACAGAGGAGGAAAGTAAATTAAAGTTTGAAAGAAATATTTAAGAATTATACATAAAGAAAATGTAAATTTATGTTATGTAATCTTGCATTATTTTAACCTGTGATATTTTGTGTAACAGGTCACTTTTTTAGGTTAAATAATCCTTAAATATTTATAATTGTGTATCCATTTCAGTTAGACGCTCCGTTAACTGGATCAGTTAACGTCGCCCCTGTTGAACTTGCAGAGAAAGAAGCAGACGTCGGATCTATGTGCTATACATCATATACGGTAATGTATAATTATCTCAAATATTTTAATTAGTCAGTTGCAATAGACCCCCGTATAATGTACCATGTCATTTATTTTTTTATATTTTTTATAAATGCTACGTTAACTATTACTGTTATTATTTTATTTTAATGTTTTTGCCATTAGACACTACATTCTTCCGCTTTAAATCTTTAAATTACATATCATTGTACTTAATTACATTTTATTTATGATCCTTATTCAATCTACTAATTCTCACTCCTTCCAAAAAAATAAGAACAAAACTGTTGCTACTCTCCCTCCTATTTCTACTCTACCCTTCCTTCTCTTTCCTCACTCCTTCTCTCTATCTCCGCCATCCACCCTTTCTCTTCACTGTCTCTCTTTAATAACTGCACAATCTTCATTTCACTTTTTACTCTATTCTCACATGAATTATATGTATATATATAAATAAATATACATTATACATATAACTGAAATCACGTGATTTGAAAATAACTTTTTTAATTGTTCCACATATAGTCTGGTGGGTGGTTTAATCGGTATAACCTTCCAGTTCAAGAAAAACAACTTTGTGCAGACTCCCTTTTCGAATTCGTGGATAAACACTTGATCTGCACTGGATGGAATGCTGAATATGCTCCTCAGGTAAATATGGAGTTTCTATGTTAATATATAGTAGCTATAACGAAGATTTGATATCTATACTTTCGGAGGCCGATATAATTTTTAAAAAATCGTTTACAATATTTTACTTTTTTGATTAGCTAAATATTACAATGGCTTGTGAACCATGACTTAATTTCTATAAAACGGAATTATATATACTGATAAAGTTGGCTACCAGAACCTCAAATGTATAATTATTTTTTAATAATTCCTTATATTTTAGGAGATATTAACAATTCAAAAAGTTATTTAAAGGTTAAGGTTAACTCCAATACATGGTACGTCACATGTACCAAACATGCCATCTTCTTTATATAACAGAGACACATACCTGTGTACGTGGATACGTCATTTACTACTAGCAGTTGGGTTTTGTATTCAAGGAAGTATTATGTTACCAAGGTTGTGAAATAAGAAAAATAATCCCGATTACTTACTTCTTCTGTGACGTATTATGCATTAGATATGCAACATGCGACAAAATTGAAATTAAAATTGGATACAAGTAACTATAACTCTGTCAACTTTTGGATATTTAAGAAAATCAAAACGCCAATAAGATATTACGATCGAAAATTAAAAAAACAAAGAAGGTCACAAGCATTTTCTTTTATTGTTCAAAGCTATAAAAGCAACTTATGGAAATTATGATATATTTGTTATTGCTGTTCACTATTTCGTTATTAACTTAATTTCGTGATCATGATAGCTACCCTATTACCAGTTAACAAGCCCTTACTGTGTTGCCCATTACGCCCCTGGGTGATACTGTAGCTACGCCACTGTTTTTCAGTTAAATAAAAGTACTCTTTAAAATTTATAGACTGAACTTGGTGGCCCACTAGTTTGTAATGGAAAATTACAAGGAATTGCTATTAATGACCGTTGGGTGCCCTCTTATGAGAAGTACGGAGCTTTCTTAAGTTTAACTACAATTAAGGATTGGATTGAAATGAATAAGTTTGAAGGAACATTTGTGAATGAGGATGAATATCCCTACCTGGTACGTATTGTCCATTATTTTTATAATTTCTTGTTATTTACGAGTTAGGTGATTGAGAAAACTAACATAAAAGAATATATAAACTAAAAATTATTAACAAGTATTAGTAACAAAACAGCACATTTGTCGAGAGACCCGACGATAAAATTTTGTTAAAAATTAACAATGCATTTAATCGCAAATATTCTATGTTACTCGGTAGATAATATTATAAACAAGATATGGTGTAATTTTGATGAGTTTTCCATTTAAGAAAAAAAGCAGTTTCAGAATATGTAAACACTGAAGAAAGAAAAATATTGCATGGATACTTTTACCGTCTTACTAATAAACCTGTTGTAAAATTTATACCAGGTATAAACTCATAATAACCCCGTCCGGACGGATTTTATACCTGGTATAAATGTTATAACAGGTTTATTAGTAAAGCGGTTAACATTTTGTTTTCTTAATTAAGTTAACAAATCTAATAAAAAAAATTCAATATTTTGAAAACATTAGGAAAATAATAATGTAATTATATTTATTTTTTAAGGTTCAATTTGTAGACCCGATTTTAAGAGAAAAGGATTCTTTGAGTTATATTTGTGCAGGTGTTCTTATCAGCGAAGATACTGTCCTTACTACTGCAGAATGCGCACAATCAGGTGCTATAGAGTAAGTCAATAATACAAAATCTTATTTGTGCTATTTTTGAAATTATTTAGCTATCATTTACGATCAGCGAGTTAAAATATACTTTCTGGTAGCTGAAAGTAATTAACAAATTTATATTTGATCGGTTAATTGGCTATTATTTTATATAACGTAGCTTGAAATAAAACATTTATTAATAAAATGTATTTTTTAAATATTTTATTAATTTTATTATTTTACGTTTCTCATAATTAACTATTTATTCTTTTTAATTTCGTTTGACCTTGTGTATTGTGTCTCTTTGACACATGTCAATTATCTTCGATAAAAATTGATCTATTGTTTGAATCAAAGTGCTTGAATCAACTGTCAATCTTGATCGATGATAAATTTGATAATTTAATGATGTAATATCGTTGTAAAGATCATTGTTTTAATTATTCAATTATTATTTTAGCTACGTCGCTGTTGTTGGTTCAACGCGTAGAATGAAATACTGGGATACGACTTACGTGACCAGGGAACGCATTTCATCTGTTAGACAGCATGAAAACTACAACGCAGACACAAAAGAGTTTAATATTGGATTGATAACGGTAACTATTGATAAACGAATTGAAATTACAATTGATTGATACCATTCTCTATCAAAACACGAAAATTAGATTTTCTCATTGTTTTTAAAATAACTTAAGTAGCGTCACTAAAACCACTGTAACTTGTAAATTGATGGCCAGAATGTCATGAAATTTTGACTCATATAGCTTGAAGATTGGTACTATGTAAAAATTACGAATCGAATCGAATTACGTCATCTTACGAAATTATAGAATGGTTTGTTATACATATATTTAAATTAGGACATATAGAGCAAGATTTCAGGACCACCTTATCCGGACATCACTTATTTTCTGATGAACAAAATGTGTAAGATTGAGTAGTGTTAGCTTGACCAGCCTGCCATTTTCCAGGTATTAAGTAATCAAGGTTTATGTCTCACTCACTCTCATGCGCACGGATAATGCCCTCTCACTCCTTCTCATAGCGGAATTAAAATTGTGTCTAGGGGAAGTTTGACCCCTTGGATTGGTCTGTCCTCTTGTAAAATATTTTAAAACAGTTGTCTCGCTAACATATATAAAAATAGACCATCAGACTATAAGTGAGTTTAAGTATTTTTTTTGTCAGCTTTAAAGCGTCTGCAAGGTAATACAAGGTATTACAAGACAACGGTCTGGTGGTCCTGAGATCTTGGACTAATACATTTCCTATAACACGATATATTTACGAGGTGGTGTAAATGTCTTTACACTATGACAGTCGATAAGTTTTTACCTGTACTACTACCACTTCATATATCTAACTGCATATAAAATATCGTTAAACTAACAATCAATAGATGGCAGCATTAGTTGATAGTATGAATTTTAATACCCGCTTAGAATAATTTAAGTAAATTAATTTAATTTCTTTCAGCTTGAGAATCCCTTGGCTGGTGCTAAATTTCCCAGTTTAAAAAGAATTAAAAGCGAAAGACTTTGTCAAGCTGTAGGATGGGGTCCGCAAGCAACAGTGAGTTATCTTAGGATATGATTTTGTGAATTTGTGTGTCGTATTTGGGATAGTTTGTGTTGTACCATTGAAATTTAATCATATAAGAAGACAAGGTAGTGGTGCAGAAGTGGCGAAATGCGAAAACATGTGTAACATTATTTTTAATAAAATATATGTCTTTAAATAGAGCCAATATGCTTACAACGAAACGGACCTGCTAACTGTAAACCTAAAACTAAATGACCCAGCATTATGTACTGCCATGTACAAAGGACTAAAAGAGGAGTCAATACTATGCAGCGGGGACGTAAAGGAAAAGAGAAATTTCTGCCAAGTAAAATATAATTTTAATATTACTTATACAAAATATATTTTGTAAGCTTTTAATCAATGGTAATTTATCTTCAGAATGACTTAGGGGGCCCTCTGTTTTGTGGCGATGTTCTAAGAGGTCTTTACTCATCAGGAGACAGTTGCAGCAAAGGACCTGAATATCCTGCTGTTTACACAGACGTGGTGGACTACATTGAATGGATTGAAGGTCGTAACAACAGTGGAAGATTTGGCGCTAGTCTAATTTGTATTTTCATTGCTTTGTTCAATATATTTGCATAGAATGTATCGACAATTAAAATAAACATATTTATTTTATATGCCTTAGTAAGAGTTGAGAATGTAAAAGTCAATTTTAGACAAACTACTTTTTAATGGTTTTTAAATAAAATAATTATTTTTATAACTTACGTGATTTTAAATATGCTGCTTTCCAGAATTACTTTAAATCCATTCTCCTTAAACCACGTACACACACACATGCTAGGAGTGCGTTCCACTAAGCGTTCACAACGTCCAAAATATTCGAAAACGTCAATGATGACGTCATTAAAGTCGCTCACGCCAAGCTCACAACGACCCATCTAAAGAGTTGGGTCGTAGTGATCGTTGTTGAGAATTTCGGCGCAATGTTTAAACATAACGGAAAACTTAAAAATGACAATGACAGAAAAAATTACTTTATAATCGGTAAAAATAAATAATAAAATATTGGTAAATTCGCTATATTGGTATATAGCTACCTTGAGGACATTATTACAAATAAAATACTAAAAGTCCTCACCGATCGCACATCTGCATAAGAACTCATTCAAGGTCAAAAGTCAATAAAAATGTTTTTTCCAATTTTTACGGTAAATGGTAAGTTTTATCATAAAAATAGATCAGACGAAAGTTGTAGATCATGAAATTATCTACAAAAATTGTTCTTATACTTTCTTTTCTAAGAATCACCATTTATGAGGTATTGCGTGTCTATTTTATTAAATATCTAAATGTTGACGGAGATATACCAATTAAAAATTTGAATTGTAGTTTTAGTGCTAGAAATGGTCGGCCATATTTGTATGACGTGAAATGCATTTTAACGTCAGTTATTTGTTGAGTAGGTCAGTGCTGTGGTAATGTTTTGTAGCTGGTAGTCGAAATAATCAAATCAAGTCAAAGAATAATATGTTTTTATTTTATTTATTTATTACCTGTTACGGCAGACATAAAATTGAAATTTTATTGTTCCTTGAAATAGCTGTAAATAATATTTGATATTTTGATATATAAATACATATAGCATAGATTTATGTGCTGTAAGGTTGGTAACCTGTAAACTTGTCAGAGTTCTGTCAAGAATATATCTCTTTTACGCTCCCGTAGTGGTTGTGAGGTCACAAGCATTTGAACTGTTGTACAACGTTGAATCCCTTTAATAATTTAAGAAACAAAATGAATTAATTGGTAATATCTCCTAACATATAAGGAGTTATTAAAATATAAATGAACATTTGAGGTTCTAGTAACCCACTTTATCAATATATAGTATACTTTTAAAGAAATTAAGACAGATGTAGAAAACTTAAGATAAAATATACAATACAACATATGATATACGATTACCATGGATGAAATCATATGCATCCTGTCCACTTATTGTTTTATAGAAGCTCTTAAGGATAAGCATTTAAGGATTAACAAAATAATTATGATTCAGTTTAATAATAAAAGCGTGGAGAGCTCTACGTAACGTGCAGATAACGCGTCACAAATACCATACATGTGTGACCAATAAATAATCTACTAATAGGACCAGATAACGAATTTTTGGAATAAGGATTGTTGATATCTGAGCTTGATTAGATAACTGGGCCCGGGGTTCACTACATAATATCAGTAACTCACTCTTCGACATCATAGTTTGTTTGTGAAATTGGTAAACAGGTTCGCTTAGCTTTAAATAAAAATGACGAAAACTTTGCTGAGAAATTTACTACTTCTATTAGTTTGGTTCCTTACTAAAGGTAAGAAAAGATTGACCAGGTATTTCTGTGATAAATTCAGTGAAAAGTTAATGCTAAAGCCCTTTATATTAAGAAACAACTGATCCAATAATTAGTAATTGATAATTGATGTGACGTGACGGATCTAGGTGATTACTTCATCAAAGAACCGTGGTTCCTACGATTTGCAAGGTTGAGATATAAAATGATTCATATTTTTCAGTAAGATCAGACATGATAGAAGCAGCAAATGGCGATTTCCCTTACGTGGTAAGAAACAGAACATCTGTGAACTAATCCGTATTTGGAAACTGTCTAGCGTCTTAAAATTAGGCGATTTTTCATAGGCCTCTGTTTTTTAAATTAAGGTTACTTATGCAACTTCCAAGGAATAGAACTTATTTGCAATTTATTTATCGTGATCTGATAGATTTGGTAAACTTAAGTTGCCCAATTCTTTCGGAAATAATCATTTGAAAGAACGCCCAATTTTAAATAGCGTCTTTGAACGATTTAAGTCATTATATAAACACTTCAAAATTTGTCCAAAATTCTCAGGTCGCCATCCGCCATAATGTCAACTACTCCCTAATTTGTGGCGGGACACTGATAAGAAATGATGTCGTCCTAACTAATGGTGTATGCTTGTTTCAAGAAGGGTAAACTATTTTATGGACTATTAAATGACATTTATTGGTAGATATGATAACGCCTTCGTTTTCTTGCTTCCAGTTCTCGTGACTTATTAGACATAGTAGAGATAAACATTTTGGGAGGAAATGTGAATCTAACAGCATCAGCTGGTGCATTTCCAAGCAGAGTCATGAAGGTTACCATAAATACTGATTTCGTTTGGTCTATTTATGATGGGTCAAGAAATAATTATGGTTTAATTCAGGCAATAAACTTATTGATATTCGGTACATTATTGAACTTAGGTAGTTACTTATTTGACATCCCTAATTGCAGCTCGTAGATCCTATTCCTAATAACTTAGTAAATGTAGCGAGGCCTGTGGAAATAACAGAAGAAACACCACCATATGGAACCAATTGCAAAATAACAAATTGGGCACCGGTAACGCTATACAAATACTATTGATATTATTTTACGGTATAATATTCTAATGTATTTTCTTGGCAGGATCGAGTCACCGGAATACCAAGGAATCTTCATTCGTACGATGTAATGGTAGTTCATGTCGAAGAATGCAATCATCTGAACCTATTTCATGTATCTCCAGATGTATCTATATGCACTAATTGGGAGAATAACACTGATCATTATGGTTATCAAGTAAGTATCATTTTGAATCGAATAGTTTAAAAGCACCCTTATAAATTATATTTACTCGTAGTAAACCGAGGGCGAATGCAAATGTTGACCTCACATTGAGAAATACTTTATTTTAGGGTTCACAAGGTGGGTCATTGGTTTGTAATAATAAATTGATGGGCATAGCTGCAGTCGATGTTTGGCGACCAAACTCCCATTTTGGAGGATATTCCGACATGTCTGTAGCTACCACATGGATTGAAAGAAACATTTTCGATGGAAGATTAGCGAATGAAGAAGAGCATCCATACTTGGTGATTATATAATTTTGGAAAAATGTTAAAAGTTTTCGTACAATAACATTAAACTATTTTCTTAAAACAGGTTTATATTCGAATTGTGGATAATTTTGATGAGTTCCGCACTTTTCATCATTGTGTAGGTGTACTAATCAATGAGGATACCATTTTAACAGTAGCTCGATGCGCGATTCTTACGAAGTATGTTAAATTATATAAGTTTGTCCATTAATTTTATTTAATAATTACTTTTAACAAATATTATTCTTCTCTAGTGTCGATCTATATATAGGTATTACAGTTTTACCAACAAGCGGCGGTCAAAGTAACTATACCATTAAAGAGTTAATAGTTCATGAAGATTTTAGTAAAAATAAAATTGCTCTTATAAAAGTAAGTGTACAATACAAATTCTTAATTATTCCAAAAAAATTATTTTTGAAATTATTCGTCGTTGCGCTTAAAATATGTTCCACGATTTGTAAGAAACGCGTTTTTGAAGACGTTTCATAACTAAATACTCTATTTCAATATTTCACAGTTAGAAGAACCAGTTTCCGTTACTATTTTCCCGAAATTATCAAAAACTGATGTAAACACTGGTTCCTTGTGCACAGCTGTAGGATGGGGACCAATTCATAGAGTAAGTCCTTGTTGAGTTTTAGGTAAATTTCTAGCATTGACTGTTACATCTTCTACATAATTCTGAAGATAAAGTTGTTTTTCTGTAGCACCAAAATTTGTATCAACCAAATCACCTTCTGTCTGTGAACTTATCGATTTGGGACCAGGTACAATGCAAGGACGCATATCCTAACTCCAGGGAAGCTGCAACAATTTGTGCTGGTAATCCAGAGAAGATCCGGAACTTTTGTGAGGTGATTAAGGCAATACATACAACTTTTTATAGTAATAAAGGCTTTCTACAGTACCATATTTCTTGTCCTAGCATGATTTTGGAGGACCACTATTTTGCGATGGAGTTTTAAAGGGCATATACTCGTTTGGAGATAGTTGCACCCGAGGTCCTAGTTATCCTGCTGTCTACACAGATGTCAGTCACTACACCGAATGGATTGCAAGACATAATAGCGGCTGGACCATCAGTGCTAATCTACTTTGTCTGGTTGTAGCTGTTTTCAGCATTCTTACAATTGTTTAATTTATAACAATGTATAGAAAAAATAAAATTTATCTCAATGGATAATGTAAGAGGTGAAGTGGGATTGACACTGGTGAGGTAAGAGGAAGGGCTGTAAAGGAAGAGGGGATTAATACGGAAGTTCAGAAAGAGGGAAAGACAGAAGAAACCAAAATAATGTAAAGAGTTATAAAAGAACACCAAGAAAGAATGCAAAGCATGGAGGAATCAGAAGAGGAAGAAAAGCACCTATTAAGTTTTATTTTATTTATATTCATTGTTATATCATAGTGTGGAAATGATTTCATTACTCTTTATAATCTGTAGGATAGATAATGGAACTGCATAAGTAAAACGTAGTGCCTAGATGACAATCCATTAATAAATAGAGGCAGATTGACATTCATACTCTCATGAAAATTATCTTGTAACTTTTATAAATAAAAACTTGATTTAAGCAAATTATATTAAGATTCTCTTTACTTTACTTAACTCCTTACTCGTAAACTAATGGTTGGAATGCCATGAAATTTTAACACATCAGTAGGTACTATCTAAAAGTCATATGTCTTTGTCAATAGCGGTCATCTTTATATCACCCTAAGAAGTTGACTGATGCGGGATGAGAATATTTTTCTAGTAGAATAAAAAATTAAAATTAAATACAGCAGAAAGAATAATACTATTAAATATATAAAATATTCCATTGCGTTTTGCTTCAGCTATCCAACTATGTTTTTTCTGCTATTGTAATGTTTAAATAACATGAGTAATACAAGTAATATACTCGTGTAATTATTTGAATAAGAATTTGAATACTTATTTTCTAAGATAAAGGCTTTTAAAATACCGCGACATATATATACATGCAGTGGATCACTCATTGCAAGCAACGCTGCGTTTACCATGCGTGCTTAGGTCTAGACCCCATTGAGGAATACTTCCGCGCGGTTCTTTTTCTCACAGTTTTAATTCTGTATACTAAAACTTACATAGCAAACGCTGCGGATAAATTCGTCGCAGTTTATATTCCAAATCTGACCCGACCAAGTACTGTTTTTATACTGTTGTATTTATACGAGTATATCTAGCCATGTTAATGGATGTTCAAAGAGATGCAGCGACAGATGGCATACTACTTCCAAAAAGATATGCCGACAACATCATATGGGCTTTACAGAATGAATTTCATAGTGTGTCCACATTAAACTATATGTTCTACAAAAAAAATAAGGAAAAAAAACTGTCTGAAAAACCCGATGATTTTTGTAGAAATCTATGTTCTTATAGAGTAAGATCTCAGAGCTTCAGACAGAAGTCCTTTTAGCAAAGCTGAAATTTTGAGAATAAATAGTGTAATATGTAGTATAAAAAGTATGCGTATTTGCTACTTTTAAAGCGGAGCCTTTTTACACACAACATTCGAGCTCGCAGCCTTAGGCATTGTAAAAATGGAGTACGAGTTATACACTACACTGTGTGCAGTAAATCATCTTTAATTTTTCCTCCACTCCTAGAGGTGTGCGATGCCAGTCTTTAAAGACGCTAAACTCGCAAAGTTTGTGCAGAAATTGCATCTGTATGTGTACGAAGAAACTGGAACTTAAGGTATGTAGCTGAAGGAGAAACATCAAATAATAAAATGATCACAGAAGTGTGTCCTAACACTGTTAACCGTTGGCACGAGGGGTACAATGTCATCGGAAATACCCTCACAATCTAAATAAGTTCGAACGAAAACTGATGTGTTCAACATGGTATGACCGTTGACTTGTAAGCAGACTTGTTGCATAATAAGCAATTGCACAAACCAGTATAAGACTATAGTACTATTATAGTACTATAGTACTTTTCAAGACAGTATAAGAATATTTATAAACGTATTTCTAAGTATTTCGTTACACCTGCCTACGTCTAATAATCAGCTAGTCTTATGACAACTAATTAATAGTAATGTTTAAATAAAAACACTTGAGTATTTTAAGAGCAAATACACCGCGTATTTAACAACTGTATTATTAACATCGTGCTTTTAATATTATTTATTATCTCGTGTTCGAGATGATATATGAGTAAGATTTACACAAGATGTGTGGTACCACTACTAGTACATGTATAAATAATTACGTGTATTTGCTCATCAGATCATAAGACTGTCGCTCTAGAAGGAATACGGTTTATAACAGTACAGTATGCAAATCATGCGCGGAATAATGAAAAGTGTTATTTTATGTGTTTTCGTAGTAGGAGTTTTTGGAAACCCAGGTAAGTAGTTTTTAAGTATGCACTTTAGAAATCGTGTAATGTTAAGAATCATATGTGATCTATATTCCGCAAAACATCAAAGATGCATATTAAATTAAATACTTAAATATTATATTTTTTCGCGGCGGAAATATTATTTTTTTCATGGCAAAAATATTATATTTTTTATGCTTGGAACTTGGTCTAGTTTAGTTTAGTTACACGTCTGACAAACCATACATTTTTTTGAAAATTTTAAAGGTCTCTTGTCCAATGTTCAATAATCTGACGGTAACTATGTATATTATCTCATGAACTATAAAAGATAGAAAGATAGAAATTTTCTTAATCTTAAAAGCATTTACAATGGTACCTCGTTAATCCATTCTTTGTAGTGAAACAGTCTGAAATAGAACAGACGTGAAACTAAAATATATATTTTTTGTTTTTAGAGTCAACATTAAAGAAATGGTTTCCATTTTTAAAGAAAGCGATCACAATTGAAGATGTTCCCTATCAAGTAAAACTTACATTATATTTACATTTTATAAACCGGAGAATATCGTACTTAAATACCTTTTATAAATATTTTAGATTTCCCTTCGTCGATGGTCGAATGATACAGTTATATGCAGTGGAACGCTTATTGCAAATGATACCGTCTTAACAGCTGGACAATGTGTGCTTGATGAGAAGTTTGTATCACGGGATAAAATTTCTACTTTAATGTTTATCAACACAACACTGTTGTGAAATAATCCTCAGTTCATACGTTCGTGTTTATTTTATAGTTCATAGATATGTAGATCAATACGGATACGTTCAATACTCGTACAAGAAGGCGATACTTTGATCTACGTATGTATGAACCACGTTTTATGATACAGTGGTGTATATATAAACAATAATGTAGAAACTTTCTCTCATAATAAAGTGTTCTAATACGGCTACACCATACTGAAGAAGTCTAAGTAGTCGGTGTTCCAATGTTACATAGGCCTAAGTGTTCATTTACATGTTCATGAAAGCTTCTATCACAAATATCTGCTAATTGGCCCAGTCATTTAAGCTTAAATTAGGTAAGAATCTCGAAATTCGAGATACCCAGCTGTAAGTCTGTAAATACTTGTATATTGACACCCTAAAGTTGTCTCAAAACCTACATATGGTTTATACACCCTACCATATGTATGTTTTGAGACAACTTTAGGGTGTCAATATACAAGTACGAGTATTTACAGACTTACAGCTGGGTATCTGGAATTCCGAGGTGAACTTACTATAATGACTGGGCCGTTTCGACTACGATTGTACAGTAGCATAGTATTATCATAGAACTATTGATAAGATTTAAAACTCAAATAAGAAGTGCAGTTTACATGACCTAGTTTGATGACATCACTATCACGTTTCGTATATTTGGGAGACATTGAATTACAGGTTTTTTGAAATGCGAAAATATACTATAATATTTCTATGAATACCTATAAGAGGTCATCCACAAATTTGGTCACATCTTGTCACACATTGTGGGCCTCTCCCACTCTCACTTTGGTCACACATTTAAGAAAAATATATATTTTTTCTCTTATTTAGCTTTTTGATCATGTTTATTACATTTTTGGAAGACGAAGTTTAGATTAGAGAATAAAGTCATGACTCCTGCCCCCTCTTGTCACATTTTGGGGATCCTCTTCTCCCTCCTTTGCGTGTGATGTAATTTAATTTGATTTGAATCATTTTAGTGATATCCTATTCAACGATTTGGTGGTAGTAGTTGGACAAACATCCCTCTCGGAAAAGAACACGGGGAAAATAGAAGTAAAGCGAATTATTCTCCATTCAGAGTTTAATAATGAAACTCTAAAACATGACATCGCTTTATTAAAAGTATTTATTAAATAAATATTACAAATTTATTTTCGAGTAAAGGTATTTCATTTGTGTTAATAATTGTTTAATTCATTTGTTTAGTTGAAAAATGCTGTCCCTGATAATCTCAAGAACATCAAGTGGGTTGCACTAACCACTACACCCCTTATTGAAGACAGTATAGCCAAAGCATCAGGGTGGGGACTGGAAGGAGATGTAAATAAAAATTATTACAACTCATTAATATAAAAGAAATATGAAATTGATTAAACTGTACGGCAATTTTGTTTGATTGTGAAACATGTCTTAATTTCTATAACACGGTTAATATCCAGCGGTTTTTAAATGGTTACAATATTATGGAAGATATTAACAATTAAAATATGCTGTTTATTTGATTATTAAAGGAAGTAACTCACTATCTACCATTCCAAACAATTGTCATCTCTATTACTGCATGACTGCATTCGATTTATCGTTTAAACGTGTATGATAAGGAAAGCGGAGGGAAGTGGGATAATCAGCATCCGAAATACAGACGATGCTGCTAGTAACACATTTATACGACAAAACATACAGAGATTTCTTTTCCGCTTCTTTTCTCTTTACGTTTTATTATTTAATCCAATGCGTTGACTGTTTTCCATGCTGACAATGAATTTTATTTACCCGTGGCTAGAGCAATACATAAAGTTTTGATATTATGAATATGATAAACAACGTTTTTCTGAAGATCAATTGAGGCGTGAGACAAATTTTAAATAGCAATATCTACGTCAGCGTTTCAACTTATAAATATCATAATAATAAACAAGGTTATAAAAAGATTGTCCTTTTAATTATATGTTTTACAGAAAAACGCCGCTACTCTGCAGGTTACAAATATTATCATTGGGAACGAATGCAACATTCATATTGATGACGAACAAATATGTGGAGGTTCGCCTTGGATTAATGCTAATAAGGTATCCTCCTATATTATAATGTTCCAAGTGTATATTTATATGTTAATATGCTCAAGCGATTTGTATGGTGGCTCGAAAACGGCTCTGTGCATTTTCTTGAAAATTGTCTATGTGGTAGGGGAAAAAATTTTAAGACTTTTAACGTTCTCGGACTTTCCCCTAAATTTCCTGGAAACCCGTAATTTTGGAAAAACTAAAAAAAATTTTTACTTTTTGCTTTATAACTTTTAATTCGTAAAAGATAAAAAGTTAACATTTTGCATGTGTTTTACAATGTTCAATGCTAACATTTTTTGTAAATTAAAAATTGAAAAATTTTAAAAGGGGGCGTTGAGAAAATTATGGAACCCGGTAGGAAACTTTGGAGAAAACTCCAATTCTGGATTACTTAATAATAAAATATGTTATTAATAAAAAAAAGTTCGAAATTCAAAAATTTTATTTGGGGGCACGGGGGCGGTTTTTGCCGAGGGTAAAAATTGGGCTAGAAAGTTGATATTTTATATACGGGCTAACTTTTGTACCTGATTTACGAATCAAAAAAAAAAATCGCAAATTTTGAATAAAAGTTAGTCCAACTAACGATTAAATTGAAAATATTTTATATTTTGGTGAAAAAAATATATTTTTCTAATCAGTTTATATGAAAAATTATTTGTTCTTATATATAGAATTAATATGGAAGAAGTTAAATATTTTAATTTAAAAATGGAATTAAAATTTGAAATGAAATTCAATTCACACACAAAAGACGGTGGTAAACTCTAGAATTATTAAAACGTTCGTTATCTGTGCGAGTTCCAACTTGTTTTTGTCATTCCATACTTAAATCTTATCTTAACACTTTTCAGGCTCATTCCGGAGGACCTGTAATCTACAACGGCTCCCTCGCAGGAATTATATCAGTAGCTACTCCTCCACGAAATCCACAAGTTTTTGCAAATGTATCTGCTTATACAAATTGGATTGCTGAAGCTTCAAATCTACCTCAAGTTTATCCTTATCTGGTATTATTGTTTTCCTAGAAAGGATTATTGAAGATAAACAATCAAAATGATTACGTAAACAATTAACAAAATATTTAATCTTTTATTTCAGGTTTCTTTGCGATATAAAGATAATGACACACATTTTTGTAGCGGTACTCTTATAAACGGAACAGATATATTGACACTAGCGCATTGTGTTGGAAACGAAAGGTAAAAAACCCGACAATTGATTAAATCTTTGAGAGCAACATACCGCAACAGATAAAATATATAAAAAAAATTATGCTTCTTGTATTTTGCTAATTTCACAACTTTATTCAATGAAACGCCATTCATTAATTAAGGCACATGCAAAAAGGGGGGGGGGGGTTTACTTCCCCAAAGTGTGACAGTATGACATTACATCTAATAGATAGTTCACATACAAAAACACAAAAGAAATAAGTCCAAAGAACAAAATGAGATTAATAACATTTATTTTTCAAATGTGTGAGGATTAAAAAATCATGACATGTGTGTGACGTAATTTATGGATGACCCCTTAGTATAAGTAGCATAATTAAAAAATTCATTAAATTGTAAATTTTTATTCAGGGGAGAAACTGTTAACGCATCGAATATTATCGTGACCGCCTCAGGAGAAAATCAATCAAATCAAACATTATTACTTGAAATCAGCGAAATAAGAATTCATCCAAAATATGATGGGGCTAAGCATAATGTCGCTGTTATCAAAGTAAGTGTACCAGTATATCGATCATCCAGTTCATTAGTGAGACAGTTGTACCTGATTCAATGCTTAGATAACTCATAAATGCAACCAAACAAAATTATAATGCAGATAAACTTGTCTAGTACCTCAAACAAACAAACAAAATTTCAACTTTCTATCTCTTTTTGAGCATAGTGACTATTCAAGTCATTGAAATTGCAATAAATTTGTTTTTTAATTATGAATATTAATTTGCAGTTAGTTGAAGAAATTCCCGCTAATCATACGGCCGTTAAGTGGATTAATTTGCCAATTGGAAAAACTGATGACGACAGCATATGCGTTACTGCAGGCTGGGTAAGTGTCTATGTCAATTTGTCTTAATCTTTAAGAAACTATACGTTAAATGTACAATTATTTTTAATTTAACTATAATATTATAGAAGATATTACCAAAAAAATTACCATTGTCCCTTGAATGATTAAAGAAGAATCGATTCTTTACGTCAATCCCTAAAAATGTTGACTTGTTATTAAGCCCCATTCCCACACACTTTTTTCAGTTTTAATTTAAAGTTTTAATCTTAAATGCAATTTTGAAGTCATGAAATCATGCATCATGTTTCTGTAATATACATTATTTTATAATAATTACTATCTTTTTTTGATATAAATTATTGTATTTAATAAAATATTCACAAGCGTAAATTTACATTTTAGGTTAAAACCTTAAATTAACACTTAAACTGAGTTAGTGGGAATGGGACTTTAGCAAGAACTTTTAACACATCTAATTTGAATGTATAAATGCATTTCCAGAAAAACTCTCCTTCGTTCTACGCAAGTACAGCTAAGATAGATGATTATCCAAGGTGTGGAACCGATAGAGTATTTTGTGCAGAAACTAAACACGCTTCTGAAGAAGCTAGCGCGGTAATTATCTTCATAAAATATTGTGGGCTTGTTACTACAAGAAAAAACTAATTAAATAAAAATTAATTATTACAGAGCGATTTAGGGGGACCTTTAATATGCAGGTACAAATTAACAGGAATTTTCTCTTCGAAATATTCTTCCTCGCTTAATATTGGACATTATATTAATGTCAGCAAGTATGTTCCATGGATTCTACATGGCATAGACACTACAGAATTGGATGAAGACGAAACTAGTAAAGGAACAAAACAGATTTCAGGCATGGTGGTCGTAGCCGCGTTTTTATACACTGTTTTGAACAATTTCTGAATGCTTAAATTTGAATAAGCATTGTCTTTCCTAATATTTTAATAAAAATTATCACATGTTAAAACAAATATGTATTTTCAAATGTATAAACCCGAAATATTTCTGGTTTAAAAAAAATAAAAATTATTTCTTAAATCACGAAATAATTAATTTGTTATTCTTTATAGATTTACATATATATTTTTTATTTATTTATTTGGCTTTGGTTTTTCGTCATAGCCACCATTAAACATTTTTTATATATATTTTACAATTTTCAAAATGTTTAAATAATTCACTAATTAATTTTGAATCACTTAACAAACAATTAGTATTAACTGGGAAATATTATTTTTTTCGCGGTGGAAATATTATATTTTTTCGCGCCGGAAATATTATATTTTTTCGAGGCGGAAATTTTTTCTTTGTCCCGGCTAAGGCCGCCCCTGACAATGGTACTAAATAAGCAACGTTCTTTGACCTATTTTACTGCTTATAGAACAATAAATCTACGTTTTGCGCATTAGTATATACATACAACTTCTTAAAAAGGATTATAAAATATTTAAAAGTCCTTTTTAAGGATTAATGGGTTAGTAAGTATCGTTTAATCCCATTTTAAGCAAAACTAGATCTTTTTAGATTAAATATTACTAAGTTTCGCTTAAATGATGAATTACATGAAGCAGGTAACATTTCTTTTTTGTGTTTAGAAGAAATAAAACTTCAGTTTCAGTTCTTTTTGTTGCTGTGCTAAATATATAGGAGTAATTAGTAATTATCTTGAAAAATGACGCATACTGGAGTTTTCCGGACTTCCCCTCCGAATGGTGTTACATGCGCCAATTATACTTTCAGGTAATTCTTATTATCAGCAAATCGTTCAATTTTCAATAACTACAATTGAAGGGTTATCTACTGATAACAAAGATAACAACATTTTTGATATATAAGCCTTTACCATTAAACTTAACAAAGGTTCATTCGTTATTCAAGGTGCTACTAGTAATTAATACAACATGTATTCGTTGATCTCAATTGCTGTGATTTTGCTAGCCTGCAATGTAAATCTAAGTAAGTAATAAAATACTTTCAATGTAATAATTTAAATAAATAAACATACGATTTATGAACAAGTTGTTGGAATCGCCTCAAATCTAAAATTAAAAAATTAAAAAAAAAAAACATGTGTGTCTACGAACAATTTTCAATCGCGTAAACATATAAATATACACCTGGAACATTATAATATGGGATATGAAATATAGGATAGATAATAATGGTAATTAAAATTTAAGACATTTTGAAATAGAGTTTATATAGGAATTTTTTTGTCAGTTTTTGAAAAAGAGATAAGGTATAATGAAACATCTGGTTAATTTACACCTGGTTAATCCTAAATCCTATAGAGATTATATAGAATCAAGCAAATGAGGTTATATCCTAACTATAAATTCTTTAATCTCAAGTACAATCATAGCGAATATTTTTGGAGATGAGTCATTATTGCAGACCATAAGCATTATCTTCACTCATTTCGAAATTAAAACAAGATATTACAAAATTTTTAATTTTGCCTCTCGTACAGAAAAACGTAATTTTTTAATAAAGAATAAAAACAAAATATATATAGTATACAATTTTAATCTATCCCAGAAAATTGTCAATAATAATTTTATTTGTTTTCTATTAAGGTCATCAAGGTGACCCAAGAATTGTTGGAGGTTATTTGGCAACTCTTAACCAGTTTCCTCATCAGGTATGTTTTTAATTCCGTATCATTTCATCCAGTGTAAATTTGTGATATTCGCTACGTATTCGGTGTAAATTTGACACTATATCTAGTGAAAGTATCACAAATTTTATTCTATTTAATGTAAAATTTACTTCAAACTACTGATAATATATTTTCTTATCTGTTCGTTCATTCATTTTACATTGTGTATTAATTACTTATTTATATATTTTTGCACTAATTAAATATTTAAAAAAATATATTATATCACTTATAAATTAATTAATTAATAACATTATTAAATAAACATTTCTCTACTTGACAATTCAAATATCGTAAGAAGGTTTTGCATTTTACAAAGAAAAATTTCGAAATTCAATGTAGTAACCATACTACTTTTTATTAAATCTGAATTTTTAAAATAATATTGAATACTCGTATATGCTGATATATGTCTATTCGTTTTTTAATTTCTTTATGAATTGAAAAAATTTGAATTTGTATTTTACCGTTTCATTATTATCCATTTATTTAATATCGTGTATAAATTCTCATGGTTAATTAAGAATAAAGAGAAATCATCCATATTTTTGTTGTCACAGATTTTGTTTTAAAGTCTATAGAATAATGGTTTGCTGACTATATATAATGTTTCTTTGCAGGTATCTATTCGCACGAAAAGCTCAAATTTTCATTTTTGTGGAGGGTCTATTATTAAAAACAATACGATATTAACAGCAGCTCACTGTATGTTCGATAACAAGTAAGTAGCATTATAATTTCATCTATTATACCTTAGCGCGACTATAAAATAAATTGTAAATACCATAGCCGGTGCTCGTGACTCATAATAGGGATGGCGATTCTTCTTTAAAAAGATCGATTTCTTAATCTATTCGAATCAAAGTCTAAAGAATAGATTAAAAAAAAATCGAAGTCTAGAAAATCGATTTCGTAAAAATCGATTCTTTTTGGGTTTTTATATAAAAAAAAACCCTATATTGAAGAAAGTTTGTCGATTTTATTGTTATTAAGTTTGTAAAAAATACAATTGTTTCTTATAATTAAAGAATAAGTGAAGAGTGATTTTAAATTAATCCATAAAATCATGTACATTATTTATTATAGAATAAAATAATTATAATTAATAATATTTCATGTCCAAGCTTATAATAAATAATGTAGTTAGTTGTATAGTTGCATTCTTAGAAAAGAGAAATCGAATCTAATTGAATTTTGTATTTTTCAGAAAACAATGGTCAGCTGGAGACCTCAAGGTCATTATTGGTGACTTATACACATCCAATAATCCTGCAGCGCAAAATACATACACAGTTAAAAAAATAACAGTTCATAAGCAGTATAAAACAACTAGTGTTGACAAAGACATTGCCCTTCTTCAGGTAAATAACTTTTATAAAACGCCGCCACTGGTAAAACATTTATTACGCATTTATAGTACGAATTGTATAAATTCGTATTACGGAAACGTGTTATAGGAGGTTTACTATAAAAATATTTTGTATTTACAAATTATAATGAAGAAGTCTTTTTTATTTCAGCTAAATGGTGCCATCCCTCCATCTCATGCATCAGCGCGACCAATCAACTTAACATCTTATGCTATTCCAGTGAATACTACCTGTTATGTTTCAGGCTGGGGCACGACTTACGAGGTAAATTATTTGGAAGGAATTTATTATTTGACTGTTATCTAGATTTTCATGAAGAGAACATTTAACCGTCGTATATCTTTTCTACTCCTAACAATAATCCGTTTCGTCAGTAAGCTATCATATATCTGTCTCGTTTACTCTCATACAGCGCGACCATAACCGCTTCTTGCTTACTCATTGATTGCTGCTAACCAAAAAAACTAAAAAGTGACTTTGTAAAACGCACCCGACAATGGGCATGTGAACCATGTCTTAATTTTTATAAAACTGTGCAATATTTATTAAAAATTTACTAAGACCACGGTCTTTAACTGCAATAAAATATAATAATTAAAAGTTATAGAATATTGTAATATATATATATATATATATATATATCTCTCTTTTATACAACAGAGCGTAAAAGAAATAACATACTTAACACAGAACACTCATACATATAACTGACCTATTCTTTAATAGTACAGACATGTTACGTCATAAATATGGCCGACATCTGTAGCGCTAAAACTAAATTTTAAATTTCTAATGACTATCTCCATTAGTATTAAGTTCAAATTGTTTGACAGTTCTCGAAAATACAGCGATGAAAAATTTTAAAGTTACCGCTAAAGGTGACCTTATAATTTGGTCGATTTTTTCCAGCGACAAAAATAAAATCGATGGAAATTTCTTACAGAATACCAAATTAAAAATTATCGCTTTTGTGACGTCATTTTACAGCAATTTTTAAATGATTTCAGGGCGCAGCCGTAGGCAGCTCCTATCTTCTATATACAGATGTTCCAATAGTGAATTATGCCGCATGTAGGAATGTCTACCCAACAGATTTAAAAGCAGGGATGATATGTGCTGGCCATTCCAAAGGTGGAAAAGATTCTTGCCAGGTAAACTTAGTTTTAAGTTTTATAGATTATAACAATGCATTGCATCGAAATTACTTAATATTTATTGTTCTAACAGGGTGATTCTGGTGGCCCTTTGATCTGCAACGGTGTTCTAGCTGGGGTGGTATCATTTGGAGCTGGATGTGCTCGACCCAATATCCCAGGAGTCTATACTGATGTCCTTTATTATAAACAATGGATCAACGAAAATTCTGGAAGCAATTTAAGCGCAGGGATCATGACATTTGCAGTAGTTATATTTACGATAATTAATAATTATAAATTTTAGAACAAATTTCATTGTCTTTATTATTTAAGTTATTACAAGTATGTAAATTTTATGTAATATTAATGTTCCACTTGCTTTGCCTTATTGACTGATTATTACTTGTATTTTTATTATCATTTTGTATATTGTTATATTAAATTTTTTATTAAACATTGAAATACGTATTTTATATTACGTTAAATGAGTTTTATAAACACAGAAATATTTAACTTTAATACTTTGATCATCCAGTTCATTAATGAGTCAACTTCGAATAAAATTGTATCCTCCATCTGATTTAATACTCAGATAACTCATAAATGCAACCACAAACATTTTTAATACAGGTAAACTTGTTGAATATGATTGGATTGCACATATCTCGAATATTTCTTTATGACTATCCTTTAATTACGTCACATGCAAAGGGAGGAGGATTGAGAGTGAGAGAACTCACTGGTTTGTCATGTAACATCTAATCTAAAACTCGGTATACAAAAAAAAATCCTAAAAATATATCTCTTTTTAAATGTATGACGTTACAACTAGGCAGGTGTTCAAAATGTGTGACAAGACATGACAACGGGGAGAATTTGTGTGACTTAATTTATGGATAGAGCGCCGGAGGTTACAAAATCAAACACTAAAAAGCTTTTCATGAAATTTCATGCATTTCAAACATTTTCTTAAGGTTTTCTCAAACTGTAACCGACTAATTGCAACCTTTGACGTTTTCAGTAGAGTGTTCAATAGAGTTCTTTCACATTAGCATACTTTATCATGAGAGAAAGTTTCTACTTTAATATTTATCAATACAATACTGCTTCAAAAAAATATATATTTAATACCTTAGTAATATTATATGGTATGTAATATAAAATTCACTTTTATTATTTTCAATACAGTGGTATATTGATAAACATTAAAATATGACTTTTCTCTCATGAATTGGCGAACAGTATTATAAATTGTTATCACTTACAGGCCCTTATGAATTAATTAAATTTATGAAAATTATGACTAGAAAGAATTGAATTAGATACTAACTGGAAATCTCGACTGAAAAAATGTAATTTATATTTACAAATGACTCACACTACAAAAACTTGTAGATAAATATTGGGATTTTTTTTTTTTTGTAAAAACCCCGTTTGCCCTATATCAATCAAAATCAATAACATTTTATATAACAGTATAGCTAAAGAAATATGTCATTATCAGCACAAAAAAATTTTAATAAGTTTGCCAATAAAAGTGTGTTATCTACGGATAACAGAGATAATAACGCTATTGATAATTTTACATTAAAAAACAACCAGAATGCTTCATAAAAATTAATTCTATATTGAGGTTATACCAGTAAAGAAATAAATATGATTTCGTTCATATCAATTTGTGTTACTTTATTATTTTGCAATGTAAATTTTAGTAAGTATCTTTCATAATATTTTTTAAAAAATTTCAAAAATTTTATTAGGGGTTGTTTGGAAAAATTACGTCTTAAATTTAGTAATTCTTAGATTTCTTTTAAGAATTAGCGCAGCTTATTTATATGCGTTATCAATCAGTGAATTCACATAATTTTTATAATTTACTTAATTAAATTTTTAATTTCTTTTTATTTTATAAAGCACCTTGAAAATTCAAGTAAATTTAAAATTCTAGTGATATAAGTAATTAAAAAGTTCGTTATTCTTAATAAGTAATACTTAAAATATTTTATTAAAGGTCATCAAATTGATCCAAGAATTGTTGGAGGAGTACCAGCCGTTATAAATCAATTTCCTCACCAGGTAAGAAAATATAAGAAAAACTTTCAGTTTAAATAGCTTCCTTTTTAATTTAATCATCTCTAATTTAGTAGATCATATTAATTAAGGTGGTTGCTCAGTAAAATATATTAATGCAAACAGAATTTACGATTCGTATGAAATTCGTAATAAATTCAAAGAACGAACTTGGGTTAACAAGGAATACATTATTAATTCGTTTGTAGAAGTAGGTCTCTTTCAACTCAGTGGTATTTTCATAAACAATAAAGTAGAAGATTGCTCTCATGATAAAGTGCACAGTAAACAATTTGGTGAAGTATCCTGTTTTGTGATGTTTCTATCACTACTGCACTTCAATTATAGTTCGCGTCAACTTTATCTTCATTTGTATTCCTACAGGTGGAGTGGTTTCACCATTTGTAGCCGACTGTGAGAAATTGAAATATAAATGAACTTTTTCATGACAAAAAAATCATACGAATCTTCAATATGATATCAAAGTGACTCCAAAATGTTAACTGGGTGAGCTAATGCGAAACAACTGCATTACACCTTACTAACATTAATCTATTGTAGCCTTAAGCCGGCTCCAGACGATGCGGTGAACGTTTGTTTCAAATGTTTGCCTCTAAAGTGTGAGTCAAATATTGGAAGATTGACATGGAAAATTTCCTGCTACACGGTGGAACGAATGTTTGATCTGAATGATTTATTTATTCTATTAATTTGTTGATATTATTGACACTGACACTGTTTAACAAAAACTTTCAAGTAAATAAAGAAACTTTCAAATATAAAACCTTCCAATGTTGAACGATTCGTGCAGTTGGGGGTACGAAAATCCCTTTTTACGTGGGTCAATAGACCGACAACAGCCCGAACTTCTTCCAACGTGAACGTTGGACACACTTAGTTCCAGCATCGACGTTGGAAAGCGTTCGAAGCATCGATTGGCGCTGGCTTTAGTGTTCCCTCACATTTTGTTGTGTAAGAGCAGCCTTGCTCTAATACCTTTTCTACTAATCATGTCTATTATTAGTTATTAGTCAATAACAAAACTTTATTCGTAATCTCAAATTTGTATAACAAGCTTTTTTATATATATTATTAGCTATTAGTCATATCCTATTGGATACTTTTTCTGATAATAAATCATTTAGGCTTAGATTAGTCTTTGTGTTTTATATATTTAAATCGATAACATCATTAAAATTTGATGATTAATTAATCACATTATTGACATTATTTCTTATCTTTCGTATTAGCTAGCACGTGTTGGCAAAACGTAGTTGCACACAAAATGTATCTGCTAATATATAATAACTTAATTTCTATAAAACTGTACAGTATATTGATAAAGTTGGCAACAAGGACCTCAAATGTCCAATTACTTTTAGGAGATATTAACAATTCAAACAAGTTTGTTTCTTTAATAATTAAAGGAATCCAAAGTTATAAAATATACAGCTGCATGAACATATCGCTGATTTGCCATCTCTTTTATACAACAGAGACGCATGCGAGTGTGTGTGCGTTACGTCATTTATTACTGGGTTGTGTATTCCATCACGTTTTATTTTACAATGGTTGTGAAAAGGAAAACTAATCTCGATTATGTCATACGCAGAGCTAAAATATTTCCACTCTCTACTTTAATTTTATTTTGTATTTAATTTAAATTGTTTAGCATATGCGTAGTCATTCACAGTACCATTTTTAATTTAATTTATTTTTTAAGTTTTCTTAGTTTTAAATTAAAAATATTAAATTAAGAAAAACTATATTATATTATAACCTCCAAAATGCAGTAGGATTTACTTTTAAAAGAAGTTTAATGTCAGATTTTGAAAAATATAGAAGAGAAAACAATTTCTATTACTAATTGTTATTAAAGATAGCAATTTTAATTAATTCACATACAATTTTGTCGAACTGTCAAAATTTATATTACTAACGATGCACACGTAATTAACTAAACTAAAATTAAAACACAAATGTGAAAAGGAACGAGAACCTGAAATTTAGATTACAATATTAAATAAAGTAAATTAAATATCAAAACAGTGAGTAGGAATGAGGATTTAGTCTTTCTTATATCTTCTTGTAGTTATAACATCTTAGATACATTCTTCGGAGAGCTAAATGTTTGAACGAATAAAATAAAGCTAGAATTTTTTTCCTAGGTGTCTATTCGCAAAGGAAATTTCCATTTTTGTGGGGGGTCTATAATCAAAAACGATACAATATTGACAGCTGCACACTGCATGTTTTCAAGGTAAGTAATTATTACCCTATTATAGTATTTAGAACCTTTGCCTTGATTGAGTGTCATGGTTTGTAGAGATTTGGCAAGAGATGGCGGCAATTTTAAATCGTTTCAAATGCATGCATAGTAATATTTTCAACTTTTTATATTTTATTTTCAGTATATTTTTCTATAATAATTGTATAATTAATTTTTTTTTGTTAGTGGCAAGAGCGTGAGTCCTAGTGAATTAAGGGTCGTGGTTGGAGAGTTATACATTGGAAATACACCCCAAGTACGAAATACTTATACTGTTAAATGGATCACAGTTCATTCAAACTACAATACTTCAGATTACCACGATGACGTAGCTATTATTAAAGTAAGTATGAAATTACTTTATTTTTGAAACTTTTTACTGGGTTGAAACTTTTACATTGGGTTGACACATAATGACTTGATAATTATTTAGCGGTAGGCTCTCAAAACCACTACTAATTTACATTTTTTTTAATAACACCAAGGTTGCTCCGTTCATTACTGGTGGTGTACCAAGACACACCACTAAATGGACGTTAAATACGACGTGTGTATATTTAATATCAAGATTAGTACAGTAAAACTTTTTGTTTTAAATGCACTGGCGTAGCTATAGGTATGGGCCAGTCGGTGCTGGGCACCGGGGCCCTCAAGCTCAGGGGGCCCTCGGACCAAGACCAGCAAACCTCATATTGTACTAGCTAAAAATTCTCCAACCTTTGGAATGTAAATAAAATAGGTTGCAACACGAATTTAAGGTAGTACTGTCGGTCAGAGATCAATGACCGGTAAGTCATATCAACTTCTATTAATTTTTTGCAATGTTTATTTTTAGAGAAAAATTATTGTAATGTGTTAAAGCAGTGCTTAGTTTCGTTTAAGTTTTTTATATGTAAAAGAAAGAGACAGCAATATTATTTCAAAAATATTTATAAAGTAAATAATTTATGTAACTATGGCAACGCATCAGTGTTTTGTTTATATTTGGAACACGTGCACTATCAAGTTATATTCATTATTTTGCAAATGTTTCATTTTAAAGAAATATTTTTATAATGTGTTAGAGCAGTGCATAGTTTTATATAATATTTTTATATGTAAAAAAAGAGACAGCAATATTATTTTAAAAATATTTATAAAGTAAACAATTGTATTTAATGTTAGGGTTATGTCGGTGGTTGATTTGCAGATAAACACGAGTCTGAGACATATTCAACTGAATAATGATTGTCAGTTGAAGAAAAGAGATGAATATAGTTTCCAGATCAATCTAATAGAATAACTAGGAACTACGTACTTATTTGAATTTAAAAAAATATTTGATTCGTTTGCAAGTCGAAACTTGAACGACAAACCATTGTCGAATGGGTGCTGATAGTGTGGAAAGAGTGGTGTAAGGAGCAGGTGCAGTTTCATTATTTTAACTCTTGTGTCAAATTCTTATATAGAGATATACGCGCCAAATTCAAAATTTACTGGCCTAGAATTTTTAAATAAATTCACTTAGATATATATTTTGAGTCAAGCTCAGGGGGCTCTCAAGTAATATATATATATATATATATATATATATATATATATATATATATATATATATATATATATATATATATATATATATATTACTTGATAAAACCTAAACAGTTGAGTTAAGGCCCTAGTTTCTTTTTGCACCGGGGCCTTTGGTTACCTAGCTACGTCACTGTTTAAATGTATACGTATTTAATAAATATCCCCTTCAATATACACTCCTCCTCTATGCGGAGTTAAAAAAAAAATACTTATTTTTAAAAATAATATTTTCGCCGTGAAAAAAATAATATATCCGCCGCGAAAAGAGTAATATTTCCGTCGCGAAAAAAATAGGGTATAAGTCTCGCGAAATAATAATTTTCAAGTTGTAAGTATGATCTACTAAACTTTACAATTATATTTTAGTTGAATGGCATTATTCCCGCCGATCACGAATCTGCTAGACCAATTAATTTGACGCACAGTACAATCCCAGATGATACTCTATGCTTCGTCTCAGGGTGGGGGTCGACAAGCCAGGTAAGCAATTTAATATAAACTAATTAGTGAATTGTTCTTTATGTAAATAATGCGCTTGGCTGGAAGTAGTAATTTGTAGACTCATGATAGGTCATATAAATCTTATACTCATATCTACTTATTCAAAAGAAACCACAACCATTCTATGAACAATGTAATAGCCCAGTAACAGAAAACATATATTCCAAGTAGTCATCGCATAGACAAAATTACCTTTTAAGTGCTAATACCTATCGAAAGTTTATGCACTCAAATAAATATTAAAAAAAAAAAAATGGGCGGTACTGTTCTTTACTTAACCATGTTTACTAACTTTTGTGATAACTATGAGTTCAGTAACCGACCTTAAGGAATTTACTTATTAGCTAATTATACACTGAATTATATTTTCAGGGGGGCAGTAGCAGCAGCAATCTCTTATACACTGGGATTCCAATTGTGAGCCCCAGCATATGCGACGGCGCCTACTATGGCACCTTTAGAGCAGGCATGATTTGCGCTGGAGATTTTTACACAGGCGGCAAGGATGCTTGTCAGGTAAATAAAATAGTTTCAATGCTTTATGTCCCATGTAAAAAATAGATTTTTAATTCTTGTTTTGTCTGATCACAACACCGATAGAAAATTATCTTGCAATGCAAGTATCACTAGCTACAAACTAATTTCAAGGTTCATTTTCTACCTTGGAATTAGCTAAAGAATTATGTGACTGAGGTATTTTGCTTGGTCAAGCTAAGAAACAAAATCAACAAAGCTACAATTTAAATTAAATATTATTATTTTTAGGGTGATTCTGGCGGTCCCTTGATTTGTAATGATACACTGGCAGGAGTGGTATCTTTTGGGCGTGGATGTGCTCAGATTTACAGCCCTGGTGTTTACGCTGATGTACTTTATTATAGAGAATGGATTAAAGAAAATTCTGGAACTAATTTAAACGCAGGAATCATAACCGTTGCTCTCTTTATATTTAGCATAATTATTAATTAATATTTGTAATTAATTAGTATCTAATATTATGATTAATGTTAAGTAAATATTATGTACTCAATAGATCTTAATCGTAATAAATATAACAACATTCCGTAAAAAAATTATAAATAAGTAATTTTTGGTAAGTTGTGTACTCATTTTTTATGGGTCGATTTTTCAATAGTTGATTGAAATTGATGGTAATACATGTGTATTGGCGTGTCTATTTTATTAAATATCTAAATGTTGACGGATATATAGCAGTTAAAAATTTCAATTGTAGTTTGAGCGCTAGAGATGGTCGACCATATTTGTATGACGTGAAATGCATTTTAACGTCAGTTATTTGTTGAGTAGGTCAGTTCTGAATAATATATATTGAAATTTTATTGTTCCCCGAAATAGCTGTAAATAATATTTGATATTTAGATATATAAATACATATAGCAGTGATTATACTGTAAACTTGTCAGAGTTGTCAGAAGAATATATCTCTTTTACGCTCTGTCGTATAAAAGAGATAGCAACTCGCGGTTGTGATGTCACATGCATTTGGAATGTTTTACAACGTTGAATCCCTTTAATAATTAAAGAGACAATATGACTTTTTTAATTGTTAATATCTCCTAACATATAAGGAGTTATTAAATATAATTGGATGTTTGAGGGTCTAGTAACCCACTTTATATAGGACTATTTTATTGAAATTAAGACATAGGGCACAAGCCCATGTGCTAACATAATCAAAATATGAAAAATATTATCACAAAGAAAATTAAGAAAAGAAAAGAATTACAAGAGAAAATAAAAATAAAACATCTTTATCCAGACGCGGCCTTAGGGGGTGCAAGCAGGGCAACCGCCCGGGGCCTCGCATTCTCGCGCAACAACCCAAGTATAAAAATTCATTACTCTATACATCCTTTCATCTATTTGAATCTCGCGCCTTGAATCACTGCGCATTCTTTTAAGGTATTCATAGACCTTAGTTTATCGTCATTAATATTTGTCATCTTTGTGCTTGTTAACTTTTATAAATCTTCCAATATAACATTTTATTTCTTGTCAATTATCATCAAAAATACTTATTTACAATTTACATTAAAAAATTTTTTTTTCGCAGCGGAAATATTATTTTTTTTCGCGGCGGAAACTCTTTTCCAGTGTGCCAGCATTTTAGACCGCATAGTAGCTCTTAAAAATATATCACAATCATTGAAGCTCGTTTATTGATTCAATAAGAGCGCTCTCACAAAAAAATTAATGTATTAATTTTATCTATTAAGTACTTAATTAAAATAGAGCTTTTAGTAGATAACCACAAATCCATATAGTCAACCATTAGACTAAAAGCGTTGAATTGACATCCGTTACTTCATCTAAGTGAATCTAAGTGATCGAACATAACGCAGCACGTGAACGGAACCACCAAAATGGCTGTATTCTTTATTCTTATTTCGTGTCAATTTGCACTTGGACTTATATCCTTATCTGGTAAGTAGGTTCATTAATATTTAACGGAGAAAAGGCGACATTAATTAAAGAATCGATCAAACTTACTTCGGTGTCGATGATTATTTATTTGGATATTGATAATTTAAAAAATGAAAACCTTTACAAACCAAAAGTTAACGCTCCCCTCAGGAAATAATAACGAAAAACGAATTTATTGTATTTTTGGTATTAAATTTGGTTATGAATGGGCTTACAAACTCACATTTTAGGTGTCGATTTTTTAATTGTTGATTGAAATAGATGTTAATAAATGTATATTAGCGTTTCTATTTTATTAAATATCTAAATATTGACGGAGATATGGCAATTAAAAAATATAATTGTAGTTTTACCGCTACAGATGTCGGCCATATTTATGACGTAATATGTCGCACTATTAAGAGATAGGTCAGTCATTTGTTATATGTATAAGAGTTCTGTGTTAAGTATGCTATCTCTTTTACGCTCTGTTGTACAAAAACATATAACATGACAACTTAGCGAACGTGACGTTACATGTACTGCAACTTTCTATAATATTAGATCCCTTTAATAATTAAAGTGAAAAAATTACTATTAAAATATAGCGAGTTATTAAAAAGTAATTATATAAAAGTAAGACATGATTCACAAGCCATTGTTCTTTCATAAATCCGGCCATTTCTGACTAATATTTTTCATCACGAAATTCCGTTCGTAACACAGAATTTAAAACAACTCTTTGTTCATTATAAAAGTGATCATGCACTACTGTGGACTGATTCAACCAGATGCTGTCAACAAACGAGTTGACCGATCATGCTCATATTTGGCATAGTAATTGAGTATAGTACTACCAACTTACAGAAAAATAGATTTTTTTTTAAATAATTAGCGCTGACCTTTCCCATTACCTTTTGAACACACCCCTATGCAACGTACATGCAGCGATTGCAAAGTTTTGTCACGTCATTTTCAAATTCATGATTTACGCAGAAACTTACTTTGACGAAAGTGTAAATGTATAACTTGGTTATTTTATTATTTTAGAATCAATGAATTATTCCAATACAACAGAATCATTGATAAATTTTGAGGAAACTTCAATTAGAAATCGCATTATCGGCGGCTGGGATGCTCAGCAGGAACAATATCCGTATATGGTGTCCTTGAGAATCCTTTACGTAGAGAAAAAAGGATTTGGAAGAGGACACTTCTGTGGTGGTACTATCCTGACGAATATAAGTATTTTAACAGCAGCCCATTGCATGTCACAAAAGTAAGTTTGTCTTCAAATAAGAGGTAACATCTCATATAAAACACTTTGATACAACTTATATGGATATACAGGGTGTTTGTTTTATATGACATGATACTACCTAAATCTGGCCATATTTTATATTTTAGCGGGAAATTCATTGCTCCAGAAAATATAATTGTAGTCGCAGGAAATATTCAACTGTACCTCGTTCAAAACACAACGCAGATTAGAAGAGTTACAGCAATTGTACGTCATCCAGAATATAGTAAAGAGGACTACTCCAACGATGTAGCCATTTTGTTTGTAAGTACTTCTTTGACTCTACTTTGATAAAAAATCATAATCCCAATTAGAAGTAACAAGTTTATTTTAACGTGTTTATATTTTAGAAAATTCCCAAAACTTAAAATTAAAAGCAATTCCAGACAACAAATGAAACCTAATCCTAAACAAATATTCCGAAACAAACATAATTTAATCCTCATTAATTAAACTCAAAACTATTTTAAAACAACAATAATATTAAAAGAATACAAATTTTTACTTTAAGCTTAATGAGCCCCTTCTAGTGGATTTTAAGAATGTAGCTGAAGTATCTTTGCAAAATGATACCGCTCAGAAAACATCTCCATGCGTTGCTATTGGATGGGGAGTTTCTGATGAAACCAAGAATGCAAGCCGGGTAAATATAATGACTTAAACGTTATAAAATTTTACACTTAAGATCAGCCACAATGTAGAACTATTTCCTTAAATATTTGAGATTATTTTTAGGTAATAGTAAGCGCCATTTTGAAAGCGGTAGACTTAATGATAACTGGTACAGATTATTGTAAACATGTATTTCAAACAAAAATAAAGCCAGGAATGTTTTGCGCAGGTCAAAAGGAAGGCAACAAAGACACATGCGAGGTATACCATAAAATATTTCAATTTGTTGGCAAAATAAATTCACTCTCACCTATTTTAGGGGGATTCAGGTGGTCCACTAGTTTGTGATAATTATTTAACGGGTATCATTTCTATTGGCTTGAAATGTGGATTTCCTAATATACCAGGAATTTATATTAATGTAACAGAGTACTTACCTTGGATTGAAGCTAAGATTAACGATTGGACGACATCTGCAGCTACTAACCACAAACTTCTTCATTACTTTAAGTTAATATTTATACCACAACTAATTTATCACGTTATGTAATGTATTAAATTAAATTGTTATTTCTTTACTAATTCAACATAATTTAACTAAATAAGAAATATTTATAAATTTAAAACTATTTCTTAATTAATTCACATTATAAACTGCACAAAAAAATACAAAGTCAGAGACAAATATTTCAGGTTTACCATAACAACCATATAAAAAATACTACGAATGAAGTAAGCCGAACATCATATTTACAAAATTCAAAACATAAATGTCAAAGGCGGTTAAATGTTGTTTGTGGGGTTATGTCAGGAACGGCGTCATTTCTTTTTAATCAATTTTAATATTTTTATAATAGTTTTAAGTGCTCTTAATTAGTTTATATAATAGTGAGTATATTTAGTGAAGTAAATTGCAATAATTAGTATTGTAATGAGGAGATATAACACTCGAAGTCGATCCAAAGATGAATCTAATGATGACGTTAAAGAGGACAAAAAAAAATTGCGTCCTCAGACTCGTAATATGCCGCCAGCATCCACTACAGAAGAAAAAATCGTAAAACGGATAAGAAATCGTCAAGTGAACGAAGGTCATGGTGCTAAAAGTGAGGTAGATACAGTAAAAGAAGAAGCTCGTTCTTCTAAATCGAAACAAAATAAGAAACTCCCAGTTAAAGAAGTTGATATTGAACATAAACACGAAAAAGATGCTGCGAAAAATCATAAAAATGTTAATAAGGTTATTAATAAACAGAGTAGTCCTGTATTGCGACAGCTACGACCTCGTAAAAACATAAGCACCTTAACCAAGAGTCGCAGTAGTTCAATAAGCGATTTAGATAATAATACAGTCGAACACATGAAGTCCTGCACTGTTTCTTTAAAAGTAATAGATATATCAAGTTACGTACCTATTTATAAAACTTTGTTACCGTCCTCCAATAACATAAATGACACATATAACTTTGATGCTGGTGATGATCATGCTGTAAAAATAAGAAATACAAAGAGTGGTTTCAAGATTTTAAAGAAATCTTTGAAAACTAAAAATCCGTCAGAAAAAAAGAACAAACCATCGAAAAATATTAAAAAGAAAAGAAAACCTCAAGTGTCTGTATTAGGTACTAACAAAGAAGTAGCTGCTCTTGCAGACCGTGATGTTGAGCAACCGCTTGGTAAACAAACGGTGACATACAATAATACAAATAAGAAATCTAATTTACAGGTCGTTTTTAAAGAAACAGCTACAGCTAACGAGGCTGGAAGTAGTGCAGAACGCCATCTATCTTCTGATCATAATACAATTACTACCAACCAGGTAGAAACTGATACAAGAATTGAAAAACATGTCTCCTTCAATGTGGAAACCTCCACTGCGTCTATTTCAACTACTGACCAAGTTGAAACTGTTACAAATAATGAGAAGCATGTATCTTTCAATGTGCAAAACCTTCCGTCAAGTGATGACGAATCAGACAATGATTTCGATTCACGTGAAGTTGAAGTACAAGTTGATGTACATGTTTCTACTTCAGAAATTCCTGTATCTTCGAATAGTAACAATAAGGAAAATGAATTTTTCGAATCAAGAGCTCCAGAATCTGTAAATAATAGCAATAAAGTAAAAGACATTTCAAATTCAGGAATACCTTCACTTCAAATTCCTCAGATTGAGTCTACTCCTGTAGCATCAGCATATAACAAAAATAAACCTGCAGCTAGAAGTTTATCATATTCCACATTTACTTCACCGATCATGAATCAAAATTATACACTGCATATCAGTACACCTATGAGGGTTGATTTAGCAGAATCTTCAAGAATACCCGCAAATTTTCCGGTGAAGCAACATTCTTATTTACCGGCTTATATGAGGGAAGGTACACATGGCTATAAAGAGTATACTAATTCTAAAACTCAGACAAATGATTCATTACCGACAGTAGCGCCAAATAAAGATAGTTCAACTCAAACAACTTTAACAAAATACAAAACTAGTTCTAATGTTATTGGTTTGTACGAAGATACTCAAAATGTGTCTAAGAAATTATCTACTTCAAATAAATCTAAAGGCATGCAAACTTTAGACTATTTCGTCACAAAGAATGCTTCTTTAAGTCAAACCCTAAACACACCAGATGAAGAAGATAATGTTGATAATTATTTTGGTTTTGGAACATTAGAAGATGATGTATTTTCGGATAATATTAGAAAACCTGTAATTGCAAAATCGAATTTAAACAAACCAACACGTTTAACACTTACTGAAATTATGAATCGAAATTTAAAAAATAAGAATATTAAACGAAAAAAAAATTCTGGAAAAGAAAATATAACTGAGAATAAAAGAAAGAATAAGAGAAGTAAGTCAAAATCTCCACAGAAGCGTACTGAGAAAATACCATCAGCTGTGAATAATAATGATTCCGTGGTAGTATCGGAAGAAGTAATAGTTCCAGTTGAAAGTGACAAAGAATCTACACCGGACGCAATAACTTCAGCACCAATAGCATTATTTGAAGACCCTGATGATAAGGAGAATATAGTTCATCACAAAAAGGTGCTTTTTTTCTATTTATATATTTCATCATTTTGATCGTATTCTAATATTTATTTTTAATTCCAGAAGGATAGAAGAAGCTACGAACGACCAATTTATTTAAGACGAAACAGAAGTTCCAGTGAATCAACTTCTAGTGATTGTCATGAAAGTACGGATTTAGATGATTTTATTATACCTGATAAAGTTGAAGATAAAGAAATAAGTCCAAAACCTAAAAAACCAAGAAATAAAATGACAAAAAAAGAGGTAGTTCTTTTGAAATATCACTGCTTAATAAATCGTATTATTTTTTTTATTATGTATTTGTTACTATTACAATTGATGTATATTTTTAGGAAGCTGCATATGAAGAGTGGGCAAAGAGTTTTAATAGTATGTGCGAAGATGTTGAAGCAAATCCGATGATAATAGAATAGTTATATTAATCAGAATCAAAGCGTAATTTTATATTTTTATTTTTATATATAATATATTTGTGTTAGTATAGTTATAAGTATTATTAAGTATGTAATTTTAAAAATTAAATATTGAAAATATAAATGTAATATTAAATATTTTAATTGTAATGTTAAATATTATTTCATTAAAATTATTAATTTCTTATGAAATAAGATCATAATTAATTTTATATTGTTAGATTTTATGTATTTTCTTATTTAAATATTTATTGTTTTAACAGAAGTCAATATATTTTTACTAATAATTAAATGTTTAAATGTATGAATAGAGAAAGGATTGCAAAAAAGCCGGAAAACTTTAGATATTGTAAATTTAATGAAACAGTTTTACCACAATTTAAAAAATTACACACATTTGAAATATTAATTATTAGAGAAAACCAAACACCCGTTCCAAGCAAACTTGCATTTATTTTTATTTAATATTTTCTTGTAACTCTTTATATATGAATTTAAACATTTATTACTTTACTGTTGCTACTTTTGGCAATACTGATAACATTTTAAAATATGAATTACTTTTTATAACCTCATACTTCATACTTAACTAGGTTCCTTATATAAACATCATATTTACATTTTATTAACTTCTATACAAAAAATAATGTAACAAATTAAAAAAAAAACTAAATACAAAAACTACACTGCTGCCTAGTATACATAGTAGAAATATACATCCTATATTGAAAGAATTATGGCAAATATAAAACAAATTATGAAACATATCGATTTTAAAACACATTATACTATATATGTAAATATATAAATATATTTCATTTTAACTATAGCAACCACTTATTCAAAACATAGAAAACTAGCTTTCAATTCTTCTATAAAGTAAAATACAAAAATGAATTCTTCAATAATTAATAGTAGTGAGTTATCATACACAAAAAATAAATCTAATTCAAATTTAAGTTTATTTAATGGCTATAAACGAATTAAAGTTGTTGGTAAAGGTAAGTAAGTGATAAAACGCAAGAACAATACATATTATGTCATTGTTTTTTTTTTATGGGCAGGTGCTTTTGGAACTGCTGTTTTATTTCGTAAACCGGATGGGGATACTGTCGTAATAAAAGAAGTTAATTTAAACGACTTACTTCCTGATGAAAAAATAATGGCTTTAAATGAAGTAAATGTTCTAGCGTCTTTATCCCATCCAAATATTATAAGGTATAGCCTATCTTTAATAACATTTTGTTATAGTAAGTTGAAATATTTATTTAATATCTAGTTTATAACGTGTAACTGTGGTAGCACTATTTCTAGGCGCATATATTTTCTAAAAAAATTAATAAAATAGATTTAATATATCACACAATTCATAGAGGTTTTTATAGTATGCTTATATAAATACGTTGAATTATTATTTTTAGTTACTACGGTAGTGTAGAACATGATAATGTTCTAATGATTGAAATGGAGTATGCAGACGGTGGTACATTGTCGCAATTACTTGCAGAAAAAGAAAAAAGGTTGCCTGAACGAAATATCCTGGAAATATTTCAACAAATTGTCACTGCAATTGATTACATGCACCAGCATAATGTATTACATAGGTATGAATCTTCCATGATATAATAAATAGTATAGTATATGCAGACATATATATATATATATATATATATATATATTTTAAATTAGACCCAAAAATTGACGGCACAATATGAATTACCATTGTTTCCAATTAATTGTTTCAGGGATTTGAAAACAGCTAATGTATTTCTTAATAAAACAGGTTCAGTTAAAATTGGTGATTTTGGTATTTCGAAAATGTTAACCACTAAAGCTTGTGCTCAAACCGTTTTAGGAACACCATATTATATGAGTCCGGAAATGGTATTACTTTGCATTTTAATTCATATTTAAAAATCGTTACTAAAACTAAACTAAATCAAACTAAAATTTGAAATACACAGTGTGAGGGCAAAGATTATGCAGAGAAATCAGATATGTGGGCACTTGGATGTATACTATATGAAATGGCAACTTATCAGAAGCCATTTGTTGCTACTAGCCTACCCGCTCTTGTTAAGAATATAATGGAGGTATCTTCATTTCATTATATATTTAAATCACTATTAATTAAATGTTTCACCATTGTATATATTTTAAAGGGTCAATTTTCACCATTACCTAACGGATATTCTTATGAGTTGGGGCAATTGGTTGGAGCGTTATTACAAGTAAATCCAGAACTGCGAGCTTCGTCTTATGAAGTCTTGAATCATATTTTACCTAAAGTTTATAATAATCTAGGAGATGGAGGCTATGATATCTCAGAAGAAGCTACTATTCCTACTGCTTCTACTGTTGATATATCATCAGTTGATAATATATATGAAAGGTGCTTCGGCTGTATATAATTATATATTAAATAATATATTTTTGTTTTGTTTATAATAGTATTTTTTTAATTTTTATTATAGATCGGTACTTTATCAATTGAAAGCCTTTCAAAATGAAACTTCTTTAACTCCTATTCAGCTACCACCAACAATACAAATAAGTTGCATTGCCGTTAGTTCTACCCATTTTATAGCTGTTACTACAGGTAAGTTATAAAAATTATAAATTATTTATTTAATTCAATTAATAGTTCGAATAACGTACCGAGAAATAGTTAAGAATATATTTTTTTAATATTCCAGATGGGCTTGTATATACATGGGGAGAAAACCGTTTCGGCCAGTTAGGTCACGATGACATAGATTCCTGGAGACATTTTCCACAATGCGTCGAAATGGTTAGGAATCGTCATATTAAAAGGTATTCTTTACTAATATATTTACTGAATTATTTATAATAGTCTATTTATGAGTTGTAAAATTCTAGTGCTGCTGCAGGAGAAGGCTTTAGTATATTTCTCGACGATGCAGGAGATGTACTTACCTGTGGTGATGGTTCACTTGGTTGTTTGGGCCATGGAACATTCACAAATGAATTGGAACCCAAACCAATCTGTATTTCAATTATATTTAATTATATATTAGATTCAGAATATGAGCGTATAATTATTTTAAAATTGAATTTCAGTGAATTTTCAAGCAAAGATTATAAAATGTAGTTTTCATCATGTGGTGGCGTTGTCTTATGAAAATGTATTGTATACGTGGGGTAAAGGAGAGTATGGAGCTCTAGGTCAAGACGATGAACAAAACTGGTAAAACAAATGTATTTACACTTAAAGTACAATCATATTTGTTTTAATGTTAGTCAATCAAAATACAATTGATTCTTTAATATTTTTATATTATCTTTCAGTTCTTTACCAAAAAAAATAACAATTGGAGATATTTATGAAATTGATTCTATTTTTTGTGGATTTCAAACTACTGCTGCTATAACTACTGATGGTAAATTGCTGGTTTGCGGTTGCAATAGTTACAATAAATTAGGAGTAAAACTAAAAGATAATAAGCTAAATGAAAAAATATTTACAATGGTACTAACAATGAAGAGTTATCTATAATATAAAGATTTTAGACTAAGTTTAAAAACTTTTTACATTTTTAGATTATCGTTACTAATATAACACAAAAAGTTACATACATATCTCTGGGGGTAAATCATACCGCTGTTATTGTTCAAGGTGGCTATGTCTTAATGTTGGGTCAAAATAATAATGCCCAATTGGGATTGGGACATAATAAAGCTGTGAATAATGAAGCTCCATATCTTGTGACTACTTTAGCAGACAGATTTATTACTGTTAAGTTATACTGAAAATATTTCTAATTAATCTATAATAGGAAAAACATAAATCTTACTGTATTTTTAGAAGGTTGAGTGTGGTCCTTCATATACTGTAGTATCATGTGATGAACAATGTCTTACTTTATGGGGTACTCGTTATGGTAGCATCGTTGAAAATAGTGACAATTTATTTCAAACAGTAATATGTTTTAACAACTGAAATATTATTGTAACCCCTAATCGATATGCATTACAACTTACACCATACTTTCAGAAAGAACATGATCCTGGGAATACGACCAGCGTTTTTACAAACTATTTAACAGCATTTCATCATCCAGAAATTCTCTTTCATCCCGTAGACATTTTAGCGTAAGAATATTTATATTTTATAAAAACTATGTAGTTTTTCTATAAATTATTTGATAACATATATACTACAGGTTGTATTCTTCGGAATCTCAAATATCGATGAATAAAACTCTCTCTATTGGTGGATTTTATCCTATGGAACACAGCATTCTCGTACTGGTGCATACTACTGCGCCTTTGAATAAAAATTTTACTTAACAGTTAATAAAAAAAGGTAGATTTATATAAAATTTAACTAATATATTTAATATTTCCCTAATACAATAAAATATAGTTATTAATAATTTTAAAATTAAATTATAACAATGTATTTATAACATACAGATATATATATTTACAATTAAGTATTTATAAGTTTAAGCGTCTAATTCTCTTCTTGGTAACAACTGGCTCTACTTTTGGAACTACTACTTTTTGTTTATCTTCATCAGAGGAGTTATCGTCACTAACATTATTGTAACTTAATCTTCCGGGGCCACCTGCTTTAAAGTACCTTCTCTTTCGTGAATTTGATCCTGATGTTGTACATTTATCTGGTGATTGGTTTCCTGGATTTATTTCTGGTTTTATACTAAAATGAAAATATTACAGATATATATATAATATATATATTTCCACTAAGACTTTTATGTGAAACGTACTTACTCGGTCTTTATTGCTTTCGCATCAAACCCAAGGTTTTCCAGTAGTATTGTTGTAATACCATTGGAATTACTGCATAACGAATTTATTGGAATGGTACGATTTAAAAGCTCCTGTGGTAGGCATCCGTTGGCATGCTCTTTAAAATCATTTTCATCGAATGGATTAGTTTCAACAAGTTCTGCAAATAGATGTTTTATTAAAAATATGTAATAAATGCATAACAATTAATAAAAAATTACTTACTTCTTGCTAACTGTGCTCCTTCTATTTTATATTGATTAATTTCAATATCTTTCTTCTTTATCAAATCTAATAATTGATTTTTATTTGCTTCTAAATTTTGTAAGGCAACAGCCATGTGTAAAGTTAACTCTTCGAAAAGCTAATAACAATATAATAAAAAAAACAATATGTTACTAATATAATAAGTAAAATATTTTATAGTTGTATAATTTTATATATCTTACAATTTTTGGATCTCCTAATTTAAGAAAAAAATTATAGTAAAATGTAATTCCTTCTAAGTCAGATTTAATTTCCAAATTAGCTGTTTTCTTATCTTCACTTACAACAAGCTCTTTACCCTCTTCTTCAGATATTAATAATTTAATAACATGTTCAATTAAGGTATCAGAATCAGCTTCAATTAAAGGATTGATTTCCTAAAAATAATTTAAAATTACCGCTTAAGTCAATTCCAGTTCAGCGAGCAGCCATTACAGTGCTTTCGTTGTCTTCATTATTTTGAGTGAATTAATAAAAATGTCAAAAAGCATATTTATACTTTATAAAATGCATTAAATAATAGTATGATATAGTAAAAATTAAAAGTTTAATTGTGAAAGACATATTTACCTGGCATCTATCTACAATTTCAGCATCTGATAAGCTTTCTTCCCAAAGATAAATAAGGTTAGAAATATATATAGTATGTATTACCTCGTTATTATTATTAACTTTAGAGTGTTTTACCATGTATGTTTTATTATTTATATTTACAATTTTCCACATTTTGAAAAGTAAAATCTCCTTTTTAAGTACAGAGTTCAGTATTCAAAATGTACACAAATATCACAGATTAAATTTTATTTTGAAGGACAAGTTTGAATCAGGTTTGAACAAGTCTAAATTGTGAAGTTTGAAGCATTCAAATTGATTAATTTGTCATAAAAATAAGGTACATATCATAAAAAATAATAATAATTATATTTTCTAATTAAGTACTTAAATATACTCGCTACTTATCCATAAATAATGTAAATTTATTTAATTTTTGTAGTGTTACTAATTCTAACTATATACTGAAGTTATTGTAGCTGCGTTTCACAGGCGTTATATTATATTGTTTTTAAAATTATTTTACTTTTATTAATTCTTTAATTATTTGTTCCCTTGCATTTTATTCTTCTTTATACTAATATCTAGTTTAAAAATCAGGTTTATTATAAATATCGAAACCCTGTTTTACACAGTAACTCCTTTTTCATTTAATTTTACATTCAAAAAAACAAATATATCGAAAAAAAACTATTTATTTTTTGACGCGAATAAAATATAAATATATAGTGTATAATAACTATAATATACATTTGTATTCATTTATACATTTTGACGAAGTTTTTTTGTTTAAATTTTTCTTCAAAATATATTTTTCCCTATTATTCATAAACATTGATAGCAAACATATTAAATAATAGGTATAATATAATTTAATCTGTTGGTATCAAATTTGATACTTTATATAAAATATTTAAAAAAATTCTAAGAACTATATGTATGTTTTTAAGTAAAATTATATGATTAAAATTTAATATACCATTAATTAATTGGCTGATTTTGCAAATTATGCTAGTTTTGTTAAAACTACAGGACATCGAATTTGGCGAAGTCTTCTACCATTCAATTTTAATGTTCTAGGATCATCTAAATTTCTTAATAAAATTTCTTTCATATTCAAAAGACTTCCTTGTTTATAATAATTATTTGCTGCTATGATGTCTCTATTCTTTTGTTGCGCGGGTGGTAACCTATTCATTAGCATTTCTCCTATTGTTTGCCAATTACGAGTTTCTGTATCAAGTATTACAGTAGGGGGACAGCGAAAATGACCATCGCACCATCTAGACGAATCTTCTTCAGGTTTTACATCATCACTTTTCTTATATAAAACTCTGAAAAATATTTATTATTTAGTTTTATAAAAACTTGTGTCTGTTCTATCTATTAGATGTAATTGTGTTGTGTGTTTCATTTTCCTTAATAATAATTAATTTACTTAATATTTTTGTACTTTTACCAACTACCTTAAACTATAACACTACAATTTTAAATTGTTTTACATGACTTATCTCAGTACTTACTCAGTTGAAAAAGGAAGCTGCGTTATTTGACTTTGAGCTTTGGAACTTTTAATTTTATTAGTTTTAGGTTCAGGTTCCACTGTAGCTGCCTTTTTATGTGTATGTTTTCTTTCTTTGTCCCTTTTCCTTGACGATTTTGTACGATGTACCCTTTCTGCTTTAGGTTTTGGTAAAATTTCCTTTTCTTCTGGTTGTTCATCAATAGAGATCTCTTTATTACTTGTATTATTACCGACACTACGGAAATGAATATCTACTGTTTGAGTGCCTGTGGTGTCACAGTATATTACTTTTCTAGGTTTATATTTCGGACTCCTGCAACAATTATGAAATTAAGTTTTGAGCAATGTCGCAATGAGACGATAAATATATAACACATAAAATAATTTCGATAAAAATCTGGTATGGTCACAACTTACTTTTGTCTTTTTAACTTTTTATCAAGCTCTTTCTTCATTTCCTTTTCGTTTCCTTTTTGTTGATTTTGCAGAAACTCATTATAGTCAACCGTGTATAATAGTTCTTCCTTTGCTTTGTGATATGCATCATGTTCTTGAGCCTTAATATATTCAATGTTTTGATTATCATTCTTTTTTGATTCGATAATTTTATGCCTCACTGCGTATAAATTCTTCACCAGCATGGCTAGAGTTTCACACATATCATTGTCACCATTTGTTCTTAAAAGTTCTTTTGAATTGTTCATTAAGTTATTTAGTATTTCGTTATTTTCTATGTCTTCTTGTTCCATGTCTTTCAACAAATCTATATGCTTCGTGGGTTGTGAATAACTGTCCTCGTTTAACGGTTTCTTCTTTATATCAAATTGTTTGTTCAAGTAACACTGGAATATTTAATTATTTGTACATTGTTTAATTAAGTTTATTAAAAGTCAATTCTATAGAAGTTATGGTAGTTGCCATTGAATCAGGCGTAGTGTATCACTATGAAATATTTACATTAGACAATTTTAATATACGGACTTATAGGATAACGTACCAAAATTTAAGTTGTATAAACTTACCGATTTTTTCACTGAAACATAATTCGTATCATGGTATGTACAATCATCGTCCCTCTCACGATCACTGCTCGGGGGGTAATGTTGTTTATTTGAACCTTTCAGCAAATATCGCAGTGTCATGTCCGTAGCCAACTCAATCGCTTCATCTATCAAAGTTTGCTTGCTGTGAACACTCTTCTTATTGGTGAAATCAATATTTTGATCAGGTGGTCCTAACTGAATGTTATATTGCCAAGTACTGTTAGAGCTTCTAGTCGAATGACCCTCTAATATAATGTCCTTATTCGCTTCAAAGTCGGAAAAAATTCTGTTTCGAAGTTTGGCTCTGGATTCCATAAATAAATCTTTTAAAGATTTATGATTTGACTCTTTAACAGGTTCTTCCGAACGATGATAGTCATCTCTCGTCGTTACATGAGAAATAGAGGACATTTCGGTCTCTGATGATTTAGATGTAGATTTGAAAATAAACTTTTGTTCAAATTGAGAGGTTGGAGACGATGATTTCGGCCTTCTGGATTTTTTACATTTACCTGGTAATAATTACGATTTTATAAATTTGGAGATTATATCTGGGAAGCATGTAATTGAAAATCGACATACGTTGGTAGGTCATTTAGGCAACTTAAACATTTTATATTAATAATTGATTTCTACCTTTCATTGGAATATTTTTCAACTTGTCTTTTTGACTGGTGGATCGTTTTCTGAACTCATGATATTTTCTTCTAACTTTTTCTGCAATATTTACTGGTAGTTTCTTTGATTCAATTTTCGTTGGAGGAGTAATTCGAATGGCTGATAATTGGCGTTGTAGTTCAATTGCAATTTCGCTGCTTTCAGAAGTGCAGTGTGCTTCTGTCATCCTATACATTACATCGGAGTATAGCGATTCTGAATCCTGCCTCCTAAGGCGAAGATACGGATAATATTCGTTCGTCATTGATGGATTTTTATTGGGAATACTCTTCAAGTTATTTATCAGTGTAGTTGTACAATCTTTTATTTGGTTTGTGATGCTTTGAATATCTGAATAGCCACGCTGAAGTTCTTCTATGGTGTTGCATGGATTTACTATTGTTTCTGATGATGTTGCAGTTGCGTCAATTGAACGATCAGTTATTTCACTACTTTCTTCGCATTGTTTTCTTTCTTCGTTGCCTAAATTGTCCGGAATGGAACCTACAGCACAATTCGCATAATTTTCAATAAAATCATACTGGTGATTAAATATTTCATTACATAAACTTTTATAAACAGGAACGAGAAATAAACGATTTATTTTCTGACGTTTAATTTTTTCCATAATAAAATATTTATGAATAATAAGGGAAAATAAATTTAATTTTTGATAAACATAACAACAAATTTAAATAATCTAAACTTTTGTTTTAAATATTTAAAGATGTTAAATGAATTAAAATCTAAGATGGCTTAGATTAATGCTCTCGCTCACTGTGTACTCTAATTAAATTTAGAACATTTACATTAAATCATATTTTAATTTTATCAAATTCATCTTTATTCAAATCAATCTTTTTTATTACCTTTGCTGTTGAAGATCCACTTAATTTTTTGGTATCCTTACTATACTGCAGTCCCTTTGCTCTACTGATGAATAAACTTTCTGCATGCGATAGTGTTTTTGATAATTTTTTCTTTGGCTGTAATTCAGGTGTATTAGGCTTACAATTTCTGTCCGTTAGGAGAGTTCTTGTTGTTGATTTCCTTAGAAAAGTTGCTGGATCTTTATTCACTGAAAATGTTACTTTTCGTCAGAGATTGCACCCTTCCATTAAATAATTACTTGCATATATAAACAGACAGTTAATAAAAAAGTATAAATACAAATTTATAAATGAATTACCTTGAAAATCTGATGACATGAATGGATTTGTTATAGGTAGAGAAATATCTCTTTCTGCAGTTAAAAAGTTTTCTTCTATGGGCTAATGGAACAATTATTTTTTTAATAAAGAAAAAACTTACTATAATACTATACTAGTATATTTATACTTACTTTTTGAGTAATGATTTTCTTTGTATTTGTATTCACTCTTCTACTATGACGTATTAATTCTTCCCATAAATATCTGAATAGAAGACTTCTATCATCTTCATTTGGTATTTCCTTTTTCGCTGGAAGATTATGCTTAGTTCGTTCCACTTTGATAGAAGCTGCATCATAACCTTTGGATAAGAAGGAGAAATAGAAAAAGTTAAATCATTTATTATGATATTTATGGAATTATTTCTGTTACTACCTCTTAATAATTTCTGTTGGTAGTTACAACCAGGTTGAGTTAAACTTGTAAAAACTTGAGTAACATCTTCTGATTGTCTCTTAAGTCGTTTCTTAATTTCTTCTATATCTCTATCATCTAGTGGTAACGACCTCAGACTAGCAGCATAAGGCAAAGCGTTATTAATTTTATCATTAAGTGTTGTTTCTCTAGTACACTGTGGTGATTTTGCTGAATTAACAATTCTTGGAAAACCAACATCTTTAACTAACTTTGATTGCGGTTCTCGTAGTTTTGAAAATGATCTATGATTATAAGAACTTTCAGATGAGGATATTAATTCACTATTTCGCTGAAGTTCTATTATAGATCTCTGTATTGATTTAATTAAATTTTCATCCTCAGAGTCTGTAATTTCAGATGGTGGTTTAGATACAACAGGGTTATAGTGTATACTAGCTGCAGCTACTACTGTACTATTTTTATCATCAGATTTACTATTTCTAACTTTTAGGTTATCTTCAGTACCATTTGTGCTACCTTCCTTTCTAATCAATATACTGCCCCCGTTTCTAGATGTTTTAGCATCTTTCGTTTGAGTTGTGATACTGGAATAATCAGGACTTGGTATATTAAAAGTTATAGAATCAGTCGGAGTGTTTGTTTGGGTTTCCTGGTCCAAGAATTTTAGTTGATTAACAATATTAGATGCATTTATAGCTATAAGTTTCAAACTTTTAAGAACTTCTGGTGGTAATGTTGATGTACTTTGAAATTGTTCAGTCGTCTGTTGGCGAGAATTAACCAAATCGGGTTTTAGTTTAGATTTTAAGCATGTCTGACAAGGTTGCTGTAATATTTCTAAACATCCTGCTTGTGTACACTCTTCTAGATTATCACTTTCTCGGGGAACAGTTTGTGTAGACACACTATATCCTAGTTCTGCTTTTCCTTTAGGTTCTATGCTATCAACTGGAGGAGTTTCTTCCCCTGGAATATTTGTGGCAGATGTTGATCTTTCTTTAGTTAGTGCATCTGTGTTTGATGCTATTTCATTTGTATCATCATCATTATCTCGCGGGAGGGATGTTATGCTAGCCTTATACACAACTTCGTCTTCATTCGATAGTTCCTCATTTACGTCTTCCTTATTAATAGATGGTAAAGAAGTTAAACTTGGTTTATTGGCATGGTTCTCAACAACATTGGATACACTTTGGTTTTGAATACTTCTTCTGCGATCATCAAGAGCCTCACAATTATCACTACATCGACCTTCTGAAGTAGTTGATGTTGATTTTATTGCTAGTAACGATTTGCTAGCAATATCAGAACGTAAAGTTTGTGAAAAGTTTTCTTTAACAGATTTAACTGATGCTTGAACACTTGCATCTTCAGTATTATCTACTTGTACATCAGCATCTTCTTCTGATGGTGCAGCTAATGAAGAAGCTTCAGCTGTGGACACTGGTTTGTCTTCAGTTGGAACTTCTTCACCTTCAGGAGGATAATCTGATATTGTTTCTTCTGAAACTAGTTTATTTTCAAGTGAAATGTTTTTCGGTAATATTTCCGGAAAGGCATCTTTTGTATCAGGCTGTAAATGAAATAATTATATCAGAACATTTTTCGATCTGTTGTAAGTAGTTAGAAGGATTTCTGCTTTGTCTAGAATTAATATCAGCTTATTACACGGAATCACGAATGTAGAAGAAAAGTTATGTAGTAGAAACGGTTGCATGTTACTGAAATATGGTCTAAATATGTGTGTAGCATATTGTAGTTATAAACATACCTGTAACGCAATCACCGGATATCCTTTTATAGATCCATGCACATGCGGCATATTTATTAACGAACAACAAGAAATTGGAGCAGCTGTATTCAAATTTTCAAGATTATTTATAATGTCTAAAAGTTCCTTCTTTAACTGTTCATCCTCGGGAGATGGATACCCTTTTAAAGGTTTTTTAGAATCCTTAGTCATTGAATCAATGGCTTGTTGCAACATGTTTTGAAGAGCAACCAGTTGATTTAGAAGATCAGCATGTATATACTCATTGCTATTGCTATCATAATTATTATCCTGAACTTGTTGAACTATGAAATTATTTTTTTGATATGGAAAATCAGAATATTTTGAAAGATCGAAACATTTTTCTTTTTTAGTTAAATTTTTCTGTTTTTTCAATACACTTTTTAATTCTTTTAACACATTACCATATGTTTCTTCTTTGTTAGTTTGATGAGATGATAAAAGATCATCCAGTGCTAACTTAGCCAGTTGTAATTTTTGGTGGTAAGTCAATTTGTAAGAATTTTTTGAGGAACCTTCAAACATTTTATTCCAAAGCATCGTCATTGGTTCTCCTGAAGCTATCTTTATATCTTTTGAGTTTGGAATACAGCATTGACCTTTAAATATCATCCGGCTATCAGTTTTGTAGCAATATGACCTGAATGATTGATTTACTGGCTTCAAAGTGAATGAGATAGAAATCTTCGCATCATCGTCCATCATTTTCAAATCACATTAACAAATTTAAATATATTACTTTTTTAAAATTACTAAACCCTGCCCTATGTTAAGTGTTATAATTTATTTTTTAATTACTACATATTTTAAATAAATAATATATTTGAATAAATTTAAATGCTACATTATTAAATGCAAAATCGTTTCGTTTTGAGTTACGTCATTTTTAATTAAAGTAGGCGATACGTTAATTAGTATTTGAGGTGACAAAGAATAACTTATTTGGCAGATTATGTAATTAGGATGTGCTAATTAAGCAGACTTTAAGTTAATGTAGTGTGGAACCATAAAAATGGTACCTTCTACTTTAGACAGTGTCTTATAAGGTACATCACTAGTAAAACCACTTGGGATCATCTATAAATTATGTTACACAAATTTCATGATTTTTTAAGCCCTCGTCCCCATTATCACATCTTGTCACACATTGTACCCTCACTCACCCCTCTGTTGTGACATCAACCATTTTAAAAGAAATTTTTTTTAGGCATATTTTTTCTTTTCTTTCCAAGTCGAATTTTAGATGAAATGTCACGTCACGAAACTTGTAATTCGTCACCCTCTCTCTTGTCACACTTTATGGACCTTCTCCTTTTGCGTGTGACGTAATTAATGGATGGTACTTTATCTATAGTATCCCAGTAAACAATTTGGTGAAGTGTCCTATTTAGTGACGTTTCTATCACTATTTCACTTCACTTCAATGGCGAAACTATTCCACCTGTCAGAATACAAATGAAGATAAAGTTGATGCGAACTATAATTGAAGTGCAATGGTGATAGAAACGTCATAAAACAGGACACTTCACTAAATTGTTTACTGTGTATATTGTAGAGAAATAAATTATGAAAGTTTGACAATTTTTAAGACTGTTCACCAGTTGGTAAAAAAGATATAAAAGTTTAGAGTGAGTTTTTGACAGCGTTGCCATATTTCTCAATAGTGCCATTATATTTTGTCTGTAAATGTTTATAAAAATATAAAATACTATCCTAAATCGAGTGTTATTGTTAATAGTTGGCAAAGGCAGACTGCTATCTGCATATGCAATAACAATTCTTTGAAATAAGAAATTGATTTCCCGGATGTACGGATGCGCAGAACGCATGATTGTGAAGAAACGAATCACTTAACGATTTCATATTACAATTTCCTTTACTATTCCTAATTTTAAACTTGTAAATAATATAATCTCTTTTGTTTGTATTTCGTATCACTTAATTTTTAAACTTGACTTCAAGTTCACTCTTGTTATCAATGCTTCAAGAATTATCTGTTATCAATTAATTAAGCTTAGTTTCCGTGCTTACAAAATTGTTTATATATCGATTAAATAAATAATTAAAAATACATCTGATTATGTAAGATGGATTTAGATTTAGGTCTGGTATCGATAAGCACTTAAATCCAGTTTATCAAAAAAAGAAAATTCGATTTAGATTTTTGTATCTAATAATTCTGATTGATTTTAACTCGTGATTTCATAAATATGTATAATATATCGGCCACCTAGTTTATCCGTAAAACAATTAAAACAGAGGTTGAAAACTATTCTGCCACGTATTACTTTTGCGTTTTAATCTTTTTCTAGATTAATTGGCTTTTTATGTTACATACTCGCATCCCAGTCATCTTCATTACCTTTGTAATATTTTTGTTTACTGTCTGCTATTTATGTATTTTATTTATCTTAACCAATAATGTGCGTCTTTTTAAATATTAGCTTTTTATTATATAACGAGCCCGCGTTATATAAGTTGTTCACCCCTGGTTTTAGACTTTGACAAGAACATGCGCACTAAAGGGGAATTTTAGTCGATAATACTTCTTTGTAATTGCACCAAGCACCAAGAAATAGCTTGTAGCCTGGGGCACCGTATCGGTTTTCGAGTCGAGCTAAGAGACCGGAGCGAGTAGTTGTATTCGGTCGGTGTCGGTGAATAACGGTGTTTTGTAAGTTAGAAAACGCGTGTGTATTTTAATAAAGAACTAGGTATAATTTGACACAAATATTGTTTTTAAAGTTTATACAAATGTTTTATTAATATTATTGTAATAAAACAAATATTAATATTTATTATTCTTACATCCCCTCCATATTATTAACGCTGTCACATGATTTTTAGTCAGTCAACGTCATAAAAATTCCCATACGTAGCAATTCTGAATAATATTTGTAGTGATTTTATAGTTTCTAATATAATAATTAATGTGTAATATTTATTTAATGTCTAGACAAAAATTAAATATATAATATTTTGTTTTTAAGAGTTTAATTCTGTGCTGTGTGGATTATAACCTCTAAATCAAAATGGGGTCACTTTTTCGAAGTGAGGAAATGACTTTATGTCAACTTTTTCTTCAAAGTGAAGCAGCTTATGCATGTGTTTCTGAACTTGGAGAACTAGGACTCGTTCAATTTAGAGATGTAAGTATTTAATTATAATATTTATATAGAAAATAAGAATTGTTTACAATTGAAAACAAAAGAAATGTCAAAATAAATTGTTATTATTTTGAAATGAATTTCTTTTGATCAATTTACTTGATAGCAAACGTAGATTAGGCTTAACCAGATAATAAATAATAATACATTTTTCTTTGTTTTATTGAATGAAGTTGATAATGTTTTTAAAACCTTTGTCAATAATATATAGTTCTAATAACCATTAATAGCTAATTTTTTCATTGTAAATACGTATAACTTGATGACAAATATACTTCTAAGAATATAGATGTTTTTCTACATAATTATACTTTCCTTTCATTTGATAAATAGAACTTTAATACAAAGTAATTCAGTTAATTAATAAAGTTATTTTCTCGTAGTTTAGTTGTTAGTTCATGTTCTGATGCACTTTTATTGTAGTTTAAAGATAACTAATAAAAATAACCTCCAATAAAACTAACGATCAATATTATAAATTAAAGTACTTATCTATTAAAGTAAAAATACGTGCAAAGGTTTTATATAAAGAAAGAGTAATTAAATTATTCAGACGGCGCCCTAAAGAATTATATCCGATAATGTAAGATCATGTTATCTCATTAAGCATAGATTATTTAATTAGAAAGATAAGTTAGCCTGTAATTATAGTAAACAAATGGAACTTAAGCCTTTTTATAATATGTATTATTTAATCACATGGTTCTTGCATTTAGAGCATAGTGTAGGACATGTTATTAAAATGATTCAAGTCTAATGGTCATGTGGTAGTTCTGATAAATGTTATAAGGGGCGGTTGTATATTTTACCATGATAAATTACTCAAATATTTTGGACTCAAATCACGAGATGATCAAGAGTCAAATCATTTGGCTTTGTTATCGACTAGGAGAGCAAACACGGAGCAAATTATTTTATAATTTAACTATAAAATTTAGAAGATAATGCACATTTTTTAATAGAATACAAACATACACTATATCTGCGATTAAAAACGGCAAGAAGGAGAATATAAATGATACTAGTTTCATTGTTTAATGTAAAACTTACTCTGCATACTGGAGATAGCACTGTATTAAGAAAATTTTTGTCATATAAAACGCTTAAACAATTTTATATGTCGGCATCTCCATATATTCCCGTAGTCCGCTTTAAATTATAATAAAAAACAACTATTTTTTTGTATTTTGTTTATACCTTTATGGTTATACCAGGAAAACTATAGCTTTAATTTTACTAAAACAGTTTAATATTTAAAATAAATAGACATACAAAATATTAATAAAAGCAAAATAAACACTTATATGTAAATTATACAATAAATAGATTTGTTCAACTTAACACGACCATAACTACCTACTCTTTACATCTGTAATCTTAATTTATGTTTCTTATGTTTATTTTATGAATTGTACAAATAATATTTCACACATACTCGTATGTACTCTTCTTATACAATCTTGAACGTGTAATTTTTATTTCTGATAATAGCCTTTAACAATATTTTTACACTACTACAGATTAGTTATTTATCATATATGATATGTATAGTATATTGTAAGTAATAGTGGAAATTCATATACGATACTAGCAATTCAATTAATCGAGTATTAAGGACACTTTTTTTTTATTGATAGTCTATTAATTTAAGAAAGAAATAAAAATTGAAGAGACTATAAGACTATGTATAGTTTAGAAAATACTGGACAGTTTTAAATGTAATTGGTACGTAACAGATTTATGATCCCAAATATGTGTTATGTAATATGTTAATTCAAACCACCCCTTGTCTCAATTAGTTCACTTTATTGGGTGTCTTACTTTTATTTCGGTTTTTAGTATAATTTAGCATTAGATTATTTTTTTATATGAAATAATAGTTATGATTAATTAAAAAAAGAAGTTTAGAAATTCTGTATCCAAGAAACACACCAGCTTTTTAAATTACTTACTCAGATATTGAAGAATAAAGAATACTGAAGATTGTCTAAAGATAGTTGTTTCTCTAGAGTGCACCTAGTTTTACACAAAATTTTAAATTTGTTTTTTTTACTTTCTTTTAGCTAAACCCTGACGTAAATGCATTTCAACGTAAATTCGTTAATGAAGTTCGACGTTGCGATGAAATGGAAAGGAAGTTACGTTACCTGGAGAAGGAAATCAAGAAGGATGGTATCCCTATGCTGGACACAGGAGAGAATCCAGAAGCTCCTCAACCTCGTGAAATGATCGATTTAGAGGTACTAATTCTGTAGCAAAAATTATTTATCATATACCAATTTAGCCATTGTAAAAAATGTTGCTCTATGAGGGTGATTCGATAGGTCGTCATAAACCTCTGCTTATCGATCGTCCAGTTCAATGTTTCGATATTGACTTTTGAGATAACGATGAAAACAATATTCGATTTTCAAACATTCCTGCGAAATTCAACAAGTTTATCTGCATCATAATTTTGTTTCGTTGCATTTTATGAGTTTTCTGAGTATTAAATGAGATTATGATGTAATTTTTACCAAGCTCTACAGAAGAGTGACAGTAATTGTAGTGAAGGCATTTATTTTACTCTAGGCCCACCCTTGTAGCTTTGATCGAAATTTAAATTCATGAAATAAAATGTGTGACAAAATGTACATGATATATATTTGTTGTACAGGCTACATTTGAAAAGTTGGAGAACGAACTCCGAGAAGTAAACCAAAATGCAGAAGCTTTAAAAAGAAATTTCCTTGAATTAACGGAACTTAAACACATTCTTCGAAAGACACAAGTATTTTTCGATGAGGTAAGAATTTTTCAAATATTTTAAGCTTATTTGTTTTGTGAATTTGTTTTTGCTTTTTTTTAATTTATTTTTTGCTTTATATTTTATATATGCATTATCATTTTTATATTATTTGTTGCCAAGTCAAACTCAAACCTAGAATTATTCTTTATAATTATTATACATACCTCTAATGAATTCTTTTAAAAAGATTTCATAATTACATTGAGATATAAGTATTATAAAATAATAAAAAAAATAAAGTTAAGCTCAATTTATATTGTGTAAATATTCAGTTAAAATTAAAAGATAATTTTTTTTAATTATTATGACGTTATCTATATTTTTTTCTTTAATTTAATATTAGTATAAAGAACAAATTATTTGCGCTATAATCTTGTTAATCTTGTTCTTTTATTTTATTATTATATTACTACAACAAAACTCGCACGAATTGAATCATTTCATTAAATTTACTCGAACTCGCTCGTACACATTCATTCATTTCGCAATAACTGTTTTTAAAAAACAATGTATCATATATTTTGTTCCTGTGTTTTATTCTGATATTTGATAATAGACAACGATTAAATCTCAACATATTTTAGTTACAGTTTATACTTTGTTTTTAGCGAAGTACTTTTTCCCTTAATCCACATAAAGATAATGGTAAAATAAAACAATATTAAGAAAGTAAATATACTCATTAACCACAAAATTGTCAGAATTTGATAAACAAATAATTTTAAACCGCATTGTATCCATAGAACATTTAGCGATTGTTTTAATTTATATTAAATACACTATTAAAATAAACTAAATCGTTAAGTGTGGTTTTACCGTAATGCCAATAAAGTTATAGTATCGCTCTATAGGTTTAGTATAAAAAATAACATAAAGTTAATTTATATACTATTGCATTTTAGTAGACTGATAATTAGATTGCACGAGGTGATCTAAAATATCAATACGAATTAATTTAATTTTCTTTAAATATCAGAATAAAACACAGATAATTAAACATACATTAAATTTGGAATAAATAATTTTAAATTAATACATATTTTAATTATCACAAAATATATGTTAAACACAGAAAGTTATAATTGCTGTATTCTGTAAATATTCGTATATAATTAATAATATCTATAACAGCAAATTGATAACTCGAATTAAATGTGTATATTATTATTTATATCACAAATTATTTATTTTAAATTACTTATTTGTGTGCAAATTTTGCCGTATATAGATAGGTGTTTATTTTTGGTAGTGGTGCAAATGTAATTGTTTTTATTCTTACGTTTTTTATATATATAGATTTAAGTAATTGTTGTTTAATTTATGTAAACAAGTTTATGACACTAAATAATTGTTATTTCTACATCGTAAAAGTTTAATTATCATTAATATTTTTAATAATTAATAGCAGGAATATTAATTTATGTAATGTTTACTTTTACACAAAATTTTATATCTAAATTATTTGTGCAAAATGAAGTCCAGTAAGTTTTCGGTATCAAACTTAGAAAAGCATTTATTTTTACGATTGCGTAAAACAGCTATTTCCTGTGACGAAGGTCCTCCTTATCGGTTGACTATGAAAACGTTCAACGGTTCAGCTTTTATTTTATGTTTTAACGTTAAATGCAAGTTTAAGATTAAATATAAAGTTAAAAATTAAAATATAAAGAAACCTAAAATTGAGTCACTGGGAATGGGACTTAAGTTGTATATACCCAGAATTAGAAATTACTTGATTTTAAAATAAATAATTAATTCTTTTAAAGACTGAATACAATTGTTTCTACAAATGGCATTGAAACCAATTTTAAATCAAATTAATGTATTGTTAAAAGTTACGTAAATTGTTTACGCTTGATTAATTCTCTTCTATACGCCAGTGACAATTCACTGATTTGTCAGCCCTTTTTTATTTACGTATATTTAAACGCGCTTAACCATCATTTACTAATTAAACGTTTATTATTTCATAAAATAAACTTGATAAATAAATTTACAACAATTATTAAAAACTCATTAATTATTTTATTTTTTAAACAAGATGCTGTACTCGTATGTGTTCGTCAATTATTTATAATTCTTTTTAATTACATTTTTATTTTATTTTTGTTATTATTTTTTTCTTTTTGTACAAATGAATTTACAAAAACCGCAACGATATAGGACACTGTCATCACTTCTTCGTTATTTCTACATACCGTGGAACCTGATAATTCGCCATCACATTCAACACTGATATCTTTTGTGTAAGTAAAAGAGACAAAAACACAACAATTATCACAAGCGTATGTTTCAGTCAAGGGCATTTGTTCTAAGAAAGACTTTGAAATGGTTTTTTAACTATAATTATTTTCAATATTAATCCGATTGTATAATATTATTACATTGTTAATAAAAAATTGACCAGTGATTAGAAATATACATAATTCTTTTTTTGATAGCTCAGGAAAATTTTATTTTTAGTCCATCTTATTGTAAACCAATAATAAAGTCACGGTTTTCTAGTTATCGGTGTTCACTTCATTCAAATAATCTTTTATCCATAAAAAAAATTATATCACATCAATAAAAATCAATGGCGCTTTTTTGAGAGAATTTTGAGTCAATTTCTAAATATTTTTAATTTGGTTTTTGTATTAGTTTGCGACCTGTGTAATGTAAATTCATATTCATATAGATATATGATATCTCTAAAACTTTACCATTCATTACGGTATTTTTTCAAAAGTTTCCACTGGCTCTCTGTAAATACACAATCCTTCGTAGACTAGTACGAACCTACTACATTTACGTTTACGTTACTTGACGTTTTGAGTGAATACGTAGTACCAACAAAACATGCCGATGTATTAAATTACATGTTTGTTCGGTTTCGACCGATGAGGATGACTCATAATATTTATGATTCCAAAAATAAAAATTTATAATTAAAAAATCATTTTTTAAAGATTAGATTTTTAGAACAAATAACCCTTTGACTGTATTTGCTAGAGAATGGAGCTACATTTTATTCATAATTAATTACTAACAATTACGATTCATTGCTGTTATTGATTGGGTAGTGATGTTCTAGTATATCACAGATAATAATTTTATACATTGATTTAGATAAGGTCTACATGACACGTCACACGTTATATTTTAATGAGTAATTATTTTTTGGTAATCTTCACAGTCATCTCTGAATGACGTCAGTGTTGTATTTTGATGTTCTGTTCATTTTAACATAGATACAAAATTATTTATATATTTGAAATAGTATTTAAATGGTGTTATGGAATGAGTCACTCAAAACTTAATACTGTTAAGTTCATTTATTGTATATTTTCGGTTTTTTGTAAATTTTAATGGAATAAATAATATTATTTTTAGTTATTATTTACTTTATTCGATTAAACGATATTCTCCTTCTTTTTGTAGGTTCAAAATATAATTATGTTCTTCAAACGCTACTTAAAATTTGAATTTCTGTTTTGCCGCTTATCTTAGCTCTGCATATGACGTCACAGAAGAAATAAGTATTAGAAATTATATTTCATTTTTCACAACAATCATAATACAAAACTTGATGGGATGCACAACTCAGTTCTAAGCAGTAATTGACGTATCACACACACACTCGTTATGTATCTCTTTTCCACTTAAAAGAGATGGTAATTCATTGGTAGTGACGTCATACGCAGACTTATATTTCATAACTTTGGTTTAGTTTTGAGGATAATTTCACATATTCACAATGCAACTATAAGATGGCGGATAATTAATCTTAAAGTCTTAAGAAGACTGTCAGCTTAATCTTAAGCTTTGTGTAAGTAGAGTATTATGAAGTATGTATTAAAAATTTAAAAAAATTAATACAACATTTCTTCACTGTAATCTAATCTTTGTCCTGGATTTTTAATATTAATTCCCGTGTTCTTTTATAATGTTATAATTATGTTTAGTTATTAAAATATTTATTCATGTTACTATTCGATATACAAATGTGTATTTAAATGTACGAGACATGACTAATCAAAAAATCGTTGTGCGTTGAATGTCACGTTTTACAGATGGTCCAGTTGGTGACGATCACGTGATTTTGTTTCACCTGGTTGTTTGTCATTTGTGAACAGATGCTACTAAATTATTTTTGTATATTATTAAAATAGAATTAAACAATAGATTTTGCAAATGGACTCTTTTTACTGGTGACATATTCTTTAAAAATTTATTTAATTATTTAGTATTGTAATATGTATGAGTTAGCAACAAAATATTCGAACTTAAAATTACACAAGAATAATGGTCACTTGTTTGCGCATTTATTTCAACTGACGTAATTACTTCCGCTATTGTTACAGTTATTTTCGTAATGCGTCAACTTGTAATTATTTAGAGAGTGTTAGCTGATGTGTATACAAATTATAACACTGCATTAAAACGACGTACGAATTAAGAGACGAAAATTAAAAGGACAAAAACTACGTCACTGTTTAGATGATACAGTAGCGCCTCTGGTGACACGTTACAATTATTATCTGTGAATATACCCATCCATATGCTCGCGATAAATGTTCATCATTAAATGTCAAACGTTCTACATTTTGAGGTTATATTTTTTCCTAACCTATAAATTGTAGATATACTACCAAAGCTTTCATGTTTTGAATGTGTTGATGTCGTATATTATTGTTTATCAAAAAATTAACAAAATTTAAGCATGATTAACGCATAATACAGCATCTTGGTTTAAATATCATTGTGTAAATTGTGTAAAGAATATTATAAAATTAAATATTGTCTAAATTTTAACACTAATATTTATATTATACTCGTAAATCAATTAACAAGAATATGCATCTTGTTGTCTTGTATTGTCTTATTCTTGTATAATCAGTAGCCTATCTCAGCCTTGGGAACACACATTATATAAACATTGGGGAATGTATGTTTTTTTTTATATTATGTTTTTTGATGATACACCATCACTTTAAGAAAACCAACGACATTTAATTTAAATTATATGAGACCTTTATTTTCCTTCTCTATTTCCATTTCCATTGATGTTTCAGAAATATCTGTAAGGTGTTGGTTTGTAGAATTAGATTTGTTTGTTCAAATTTAGGACTATTTTATAGAAAAATAACAATAACCTTTTTTTGTTGATTTAATTTGAAAATCTTTATTTGGTAAATTCATCTTATTGATAGTGACTTAGATGGCGTAGTCGCTAGTAACTCCCTACAACGCCCAAGAGAGCGGGTTCGACATTGGTCACTGTCTTTTCAATCAATCGTGGTGGATAATTTTGGTTTATTATGACAACTTTTGTTCTATTTAAAAAAAAAATCAATAGAACGGTTTAACAACTAGTTTAATAAACCCGACTTTTTAGATTCACTAATATTATTTAAAGAAAGTATTGTACATAAAAAATAGAATGTTTTTGTTTCTTAAAATATACGGAGTGTATTTGCCCAACCATTTACTTTAAAAATTGTGTGCGTTCTTAATAAATGTATTGTTTATAAAGTAATATAATTATCATTAATTAATTCATAGTATTTCTGTGAAACTATGATATTCAACAGATTCGAAAAACCATCACAATAGAAAGAGATAGAGTGAGAGGGAAGAGAAAGAGATATTAAAGTGACATTCTACTACAGGTTTCACAATGTAAGATATGGAAAAGATCACAGAATTAATAAAAGAACGATTATCTGGGATTTACTGACAAGCAAATTCTTGGAAATTACTTTACTTGGAATTTGTTTAAACCCAGACTTATTCCTTTTTATCATACCGCAGCACGGGATTCCCCTCTACCTTTCCTGTTCAGGTTGTTGGCGTGCTTCAATATGATTGTAAAGTTTTATGCGTACGCCATATTCACACTAGGCGAAGCATCTGTCCACACTTGTTTTTAGAAAATGGCAAATATTCGACACCCTAATATTCTTCTAAACTTTTAACGCATTTGTTCTTACTGAGTATTGTAGGTTAGGTTTTAATGTCATAGTCGTCAACGCGTGTGGACAATATCTCGAACATTGCCGAAGTATCTGTTCTATTTACCGAAACTAATCAACACGAAGTGTGCGTCAATATCTGCCCCGAACACTCTAGTGTATAGAGAGGAAGTAGAAAAAATTTAGCTGCTAATAAAGTTAGCGAATTCCCACTTCTGATATGTAAATTACAGAGTTTACGCTAATAGTATATTTTATAGTCAAGATTATTAAAACGACAATGCCTCTAATTAAAAACGTAGATTAGTAGGAAGATTTTAGCGACACGACAAATATAGAAAATATAATGGTTTACACAATATAATTAAATTAATTTCCATTGACTTTAAAAATAATGAAATTTGCATAATTATTTGACTAGAACTATCCGTGCATGTCAATTCGGTTATGTTTGATAACAAATATTGTACCGCATGTTCATACTCTTGAACAATATTTACCATAACCATGAACATATAAATTTATAATAATTTATTTTTATGACCCATGAAAAATCATAATATTTGTTCAAATATGTTTTACAATGACTTTAATTATTATAACTCATTTGTACATATTACTTTTGTTTACTTATTTGTTGCTATAATTTATTTAAATCAGTTTTGGTTCTTGTACAACAAATATAATTAAAACATTTATAAATATATTTCAAATTTCGCGCCTTATTTTTTATTCTATTAACTTCATATATATGTATACCAACTAAACAATTTTATGTATATATTACATAATTAAATTTTACAGTTTTCTGAAGACTTTTATGTAATATTTTTGTAACATTAATACACATTAATAGTTAATGTACACGACACAGTGAACGACAGCTATGATGCTTGACGTTGACTCCTGTGTCTCTGGGTTATAAAGTTACTTATTAGGTAGCGGTGTTGTCTACATATACAAAAATTGATAGCATCGGAAATAGACAAACGTTAAATAAATTTAAAAAAAAAAAATTATGTAAAATTTACATTAATAATAAAATGTAACAGTTTTACCTTATAATTTGTTTTACTTAAATGATGTTCTAAGTTACCAAATTATTGTAAACATATATTTGTTTATTCCTTTTTTTGCATATTTTTTGTCATTGTTATCTAAATTCAATATAAAACCACCCGGCTCCCCTCACCCCTGTCAGTTTCATCTACAATATCATCGATACCATAAAGTGTCCTACAAAATTGTGTCATGTGTCCGTTCGTTTGGTTGTCTCATAGATTATTTTTGTCGCATAAAAAGCATGCTATTGATCTGTTATCCGCAAAAGTACATGTTTATTTTAACAAATAATTTATATTTAAAATTATATATTGACCATGGAACTTAGAATATATAGAAAGATTAATTTTTTATTTTAAACTTTATAAAATTGAGAGTTTATAATTCTGAATTAGTCTTGAGACTCTTGATAATAAAAATGAAATAATAATCCTAAGTTAAAAATTTAACTAATCATTTGATTAAGAAATATGTGTTCTACTTTTTCATAAAATTAACATAGATTCAGTTTCCATTCTCATTTCGAACACATCAGAAAGTTTCGAGGGTTGTGTGTGAGCCAAAACCACAACTATTTAAGATGGGGTAGACATAAGGTCATTTTTCAGAATAATATAATGTAAGATTACAAAACTTAAGTTACCTCTTGGTGTAAATTTACGTTTTCTGACGTCAAGAAAGCTTTTTATGCAAGATTATATAATGTTACATGTTAAACTAATATAGTAGTAAAAAAAATCTAATATCTTTTGCATTTATTTAATACCAATGCAGCAAAATTATGTTATACTTTGTTAAATAACAAAACATGAGTTTACGTTTTTGTTTAGAAAAGTATTTCCCTGATTTAAGACATCAAATCTACTTTTAACAGAAATTCGAGAGCGAAGAGGGTGTGTATATATACAAAATAGTATACAGTACTATCGCGATCTGATTAAAGTATATGTTTCTCTTTCTAGCAGATTGCACATAGCTAAGTGTATCTCAAAATTTTACCTTGTTATTTAATTTTTCTATATACACATAACTCCATGGTCTTTTTAGATTAAGATTTCTATTTTTTTATAATTACAACACGTATGTTTCTTAAATATATAATTTAATTGTCGCATGATTGTCCACGTGATATAATTTGTAATATTTATAATTATATATGATTTTATAATCGTTAACGAGAAAGTAACAATACCCCCCATTATTTTCTCGGATTTATTAGTTGTAGTTATAGTTACACTTAGTTTTTAGTAGTCCAAGTCGTATGATAGTCAGCTGATGATATTAAAACGTTCTAGATACTAGAATATGGTATACGAGTATATCATTCAGCTGAATACATTAAAAATACATGTCCATGAAACACTATAGAGAACACAAAGTAGAAAGTGATATCTATAAATTTATAAATAAATAAATATAAATAATTTAAATGCTTGCATATTATTTCATTTAAGAATGATGCTAGTTTGTTAATTTGCTAATAAATTGCATTGTAGATTTTTTGCATTTGGTACTAAAACACAGAGAAAAATATCAATTGCTTTGCTAATGCCATCTATCAAATTTTTCTAGTATTGTTTGACAGATATATTTAAGGTTATGTTTCTCTTGATACTATTATCTATATATAGTTATGCTAAAGAGTTCTGCTAAATTGTCATGAGTGGGTTTAGGGATTATTATGATAAACTCTTTATCATATTTTGTTTAGTGGGGAACGGTGATCGAACCATCCATTTTGGGTTGGCAACAATGAGCTTGTGTTCTAATTTTTTAGTGGTCGATTTTTCAATTGTTGATTGAAATTGATGTTAATAAATGTGTATTGGCGTGTCTATTTTATTAAATATCTAAATGTTGACGGAGATATAGCAATTAAAAATTTGAATTGTAGTTTTAGCGCTCGAGATGGTCGGCCATTTGTATGACGTGAAATGCATTTTATACGTCAGTTATTTGTTGAGTATGTCAGTGTTGTGGTAATGATTTATAGCTGTTGGTAGTCGAAATAATCAAGTCAAAGAATAATAAGTTTTTATTTTATTTAACCCTGTTACGGCAGACATAATATTGAAATTTTATTGTTCCTTGAAATAGTTGTAAATAATATTTGATATTTTGATATATAAATACATATAGCAGAGATATATGAGCTGTCACCTCTTTTATGCTCTGTTGTATAAAATAGATAGCAACTAGCAGTTGTGATTTCACATGCATTTGGAATGTTGTACAACGTTGAATCCTTTTCATAATTAAAGAGACAAAATGACTTTTTTAATTGTTAATATCTCCTAACATATAAGGAATTATTAAAAAATAATTGAACATTTGAGGTTCTAGTAACCCACTTTATCAATGTATAATACACTTTTATAGAAATTAAGACATAGCACACAAACCCATTGTTTGGTAAAAACTGATGGCGAAATGGTGACATTAAGTAACTGCGCAATAATCGGATGTGGTAATTATTGTATTAAAGTAATATACAAAGCTATATTTTTCTCAGTGTTTTGTCCTCTTCAGCATATTTTTTCTGTCTTCTCGCTAATTAGTTGGTTGATAATATTAATCAATATTAGTTTTGCATTGCTTCTTCTAGTTTTCTGATTACTAAAATGTCTAATCCACAAAAATCCTATTTCTTTTCCTGCGTTGGAATGGCATCATAAATAAAATACTTAATTTTTTCAAAAACTAACTCAAAATTACTGTTACATATAGATAGAATGATAGATATATGAATAAAAAGTTAGGGTATTTGGGTAAAAAGTGAGGTTAGTTCAGTTAGTGGGGTACAAAAGGGGGGGTACACTACGACCGGTGTGTTTATCAGGCTGAGGTAGGCTACACTCGGAACTCGCAGATGGCGGACCCTTCGCGGGAGGAGGAGCAGGTCACTCTGTTAGGTGAAGAGGGGCTACGAGCAGGGGGCCAGGCGCTAAAACTGGGGTAAATACATTTACACACCACATGATATACAAATTTTTGGGAATTTTCAGGAATATGGGATTTTTAAAAAAATACGGTGCTTCAAATATATGTGAATAACATAATAGAAATAATATAGAGCCATTGAAAATATAACCTTAATTTATAACCTATAACTTTTTAAATAATGCAGTTAAATATTTTAATTTTCTCTTCATTATTTTAGAAAAATTTAAGTTTGAAATTTCGTTAATTTTCAATGTTTCTATATAATAGAATATTATTGTTTTCTTTTGTAATATGTGGTGTATTTGTATCTTAATTTGATTACAGCGGTTGTACTGTGGTCCTGACACCGGCCTCTACCGCACACCGCTCAGGCAAGCAAAAAAGCTTGAGAGTGCAGTGGATGGTTTTTTGATCTTCATTAGTTTTTCCCGTTTTCTGTTCAGTGGTTTATAATAATATCCCATATTTAAAAAAAAAAATAACGTTAAATGTTTTTAATTCTAATTTATCAGATTCTGACACCAAATACTGTGACAATATAAGGTGCAGTTTCTTTCATATATGTATTTATTTTTTTGTGATAATATATAAAAGAAATGTATATACTAGTTTTAGCGGCGTGTGTCTTATTCATAGACTTATATATTTATATCTAGATCACATGCAAGGATTATTAAATATGGCTGCCTTCATAAACTCTAAGCTATATTTACATATTGCATAATTGTTCTTGTAGTGGTCTGGGTGTATTTATAAAGTTCTATGTTTTTTTCCATCTTCAACTGCGAGCACTACGTCAATAACCAATGTGTGATTCCGGATTTTCAATGCACTTTTTTTTATAAATCGCATTGAAATTCCACTTGTTTTATTTATTTTTATTTTACTAACAAGCATGGCATGCACTATTCGGGGAATTGATCAAAATAAAACAGAATATAGTACACAGGATATAACAATATTTTATTATCCGGTGATAGCCTTTTTAAGATTAAATTGTCTAATCGCGAATTTGTATAAAAAATGAACTTAAATTTAGGCATTTAGGCACTCCCTTCGATTTTGGTCACTTGTTGCGTATGCCATAAATAATATTGCTTGATTACGAAACCAGATAGATCCAAAAGAATTTTCTATCTAAGTAATACTTTGTCTAAGACTTTGATTTTTTTAATAACCAACGTTTACTATATTCTGTTTTATCATACAAAATTGGGTTAAAAATATTCACTAAAAAACCTGTCTATAGCAAATTTTGCACTTTTTTATTATACTAACCTAACCTGCTATAGATATTGCTAATTAAACTGCGTATATTTTAATTAAATATAATTAACAATTATTGTTGTATAATTAATATTATGTTTTCGTTGTATGTATTTCAACTAGCCAACATAAATATCAAAAATAAATGTTCGTTTTAGCTTTAACCTTTAAAATCGTTCATTATTCATTTAACATTTAGATTTGTGTCGAGTTATCAATTTATAACCTAAAAATATCATAAAATCATATCATAAATTAATAAATAGTTAAATGTATAGTAATACGTTTGTAACATGTATTTTATTTTGTAATCCATTTTGGTAAAGCTTTATTTTTGCTGATAGTGTAAAAAAATTGCAATATTTTCAAAAATATTTTTTATAACCTCAAAATAGTTGCTTTTACATTGTAACATAATATATGTATAAAAAGAAGATGCTTTTATTCATTGTAAAGTTCTTATATTATAGCAAATCTTTTTAAATTGTGATAATGCAGCTTTATTAGAGTTGTCATAAAAAATTACCTCACAGTAGTGAGATACCTTATGTATATGCCCAGCTTGTATTTTAGTGGGTACATTTCTGTGGGAACAATAATACAAGATAAACAAAAGGAGTTTATTACAACTTTATTCTTCAAGATGGCGACGGAATGACGGCGCTTCCAACTCCGAAAATTTAAATTTAAATCCTTGTTTGACTCCTTAACATAACTAAGGATAAAAATTATTGCCTTCTTAAAATGTCATCACGGAAATCTCTCACTTAAGTAGGCTTTAAAACTGTTTTTATAATAACTGATGGTATATGCTTATAGAATTATTTGAGCGCGTTCAAACAAATAAAAAGCTTGCGCATTATTAATAGATACATGTAATATCATCTATGCAATAGTATTTTCTAGCGATCTTTTTTTAGCAGCCAAACTAAAGCTTTACCTTCGTAGAAGGCTGGATTCGTTAAGAATTTGTTAAAAAATAGAAACTGAATCTTGAATTTCATTGGTATGATAAAATCCGACCACTTTTTGTTAAATATTATGAAATATATTTATATTCCCGCCCAATGAGGCAAAAATGTGAAGTTTAGCTAATGGCCGCTAGTTTCGCTGTGATCTAAGTGTTTTACAAATATAAATATATTGTTTACAATACTAATAAATTCTCGATTCAATATTTTTATCAAATTTTTCAACAAAAATATCTCCAGCTGTTCATAATATTTAGTCTAGTCATTAATTCGCCGCCTTTTGTTTGTGTTAATTGTGTGTTGTGTATGGCAGCACGAGGGTGGCGCAAATCCAACTGAGTCTATGACCAGAGCGCTCATTAGTGATGAAACGAGACAGTCCACACTCGGCCCCGTGCAGCTAGGGTATGTATGGAGCGGACATAAAGACTGTCCTTTAACCATTTACTCTATCCCACGGCACTGTCTGTCACATGTAGACAAATTATAATTATATGTTATATACATTAGTGAAATAGTTTTGTTATTAACATGTTTCCGCGCTAATACAAATACCAGCGCAAGAAACCCTTAATGGCAGTACTACTTTCTCAATGTAAATGGCATCTTAGTTGATAACTAACACTAATATATAAAAAACACTAAAATATACAGCTTTAATATTTACTAAAATTATCTTTGAGTTTATGTGGGTATAACAATATCAATGATACAAGTACTTTTATAGTCCAAATAACGATAGTTCGGCGGCGAGTTATATTTAAAAGAGGTTATAAGAGCGGTATAAATCTATAATACGATAATTAATTTTATCTTATTCGTTTCTATATATATTATAGAAAAATAAGTAGTTATTTGGGCAGTTTATACCCCACAACTTGTTTTAATTATGAGTCGATGCCGAACTCTCGTAATTTGAACTATATTTAAAATTGTATTTCAGTATTTTAGAATTTCTATTTTAAGAAGGCTTTCCATTACAAAGGACCCCTTTAAAAACGAGTATTCTTAAATATATATGTTTCCGATATTGCCAATATTCGGATCTGTATTTTGTCTTAATTTTTTATTACACGTGTTTATTTAATGAGTATTATATTTTTATTTAATGAACAACTAAGGAAGTTACAAATGTTCAAAAACATTACATCCAGAACTTTTTAAAAAAAGGTAAAAAAAAAGAAAGAAAAAAAAAGAAATAAGAAGAAACTCTTATAAAATTATATAATTAGTAAACTTGTTAATTGATATTGTTTCTATTATATAACCACATTTTAATCCTTAGATAAGTTTAATATAATATTAATTAGAAATAGATATTATACTAACCATACTAACATTGTACGTACCATTTTTGTAGCATTCCGTTTTAAAATGTTATCTAAAATTTTATTAATGTCTATACTACATACTTTCAAATTAATGTTTCATTTATTTGTTGCATTAGTTTTACATTCATATAACGCTTTTACGATTATGTGATGTCACCCAGACGTAACTTGTGTAACAGGACACAATTATAACAATCTCAAAATAATTTATTGTTTATTACAATTGGTACTGTTATTTTTAAAAACTTAGATAATTAACTAATTATCTAATTGTTATAAAATTATATCAAAACGACCTTTTTGCTGAAATTTTTTGGCAACGTAATATTTTATGATACAGTTTTCATGGGATGTTACAATTTCAAGTCGTAAAATGATGTATGAAATACATATATATATATATTTATATTTATATATGCCTTGTAAACATTCATTTATGTACTAAATACGTACGTAAATGCTACATAACTGTGTTTACTGGTTATATATAATGGTAAACTAAGCACTTCAACTAGTATTATTGAAACACATAAATTAAAATGCTACTTTTTATTTAGTTTTCTGGAAAAAACACACCAACCTGAGGAATTCTTCCCATGGTTAGTAATGTGTGCCTCACTTATTGTTATTCCTCACGCTCTAAATAGTGCACTTTGTAGAATTTTAGAAAAAATTATATCATATTTATTTATTATTTTTATTTTTAAAGGATTATGCGGTAAGTTTTAAAATGGTGCTATTTTTATTTTTTTTTAAATTAACAGCCACAAAAAAATCACATTGGTTATGACGATGGTCGGTGTTAACTCAGTACAACAAAATAATAATTATCCACATAATTGACGCTGATCGCTGTACACCATTGTTTCGTTTCATTAATAGCATGCTTTGCAATATCAATTTATTAATAAACATATATTTAATATATTTTACATAATATTCTAATATTTATTTTATGTTGGTATAGTTTCGTAGCAGGTGTAATTCTTCGGGAACGTATTCCTGCTTTTGAACGGATGCTATGGCGTGCCTGCCGAGGAAACGTCTTCTTGAGACAAGCTGAGATTGAAACGCCGCTGGAGGATCCATCCTCTGTAAGTATACCTGTACTAGAAAATGTTTTTTATTAATCTAATCTGAAATTATGATTTTATTAAAAAAAATTAAAATTATAGGGTGATCAAGTCTTCAAATCTGTGTTCATCATCTTCTTCCAAGGAGACCAACTCAAAACACGTGTGAAGAAAATATGTGAAGGTTTTCGTGCAACTTTATATCCTTGCCCAGAGGCCCCAGCAGACCGTAGAGAAATGGCAATGGGGGTCATGACCCGTATCGAAGATCTGAACACCGTAAGCCAATTATTTAATCTGGTTGATATGAATATCTATGGAATATATTACTAACGCGTAATTGTTACAGGTACTCGGACAAACTCAAGATCATCGTCACAGAGTTCTTGTAGCTGCTGCCAAAAACATTAAGAACTGGTTTGTTAAAGTTCGGAAAATTAAAGCGATTTATCATACTTTAAATTTGTTCAATTTAGACGTGACACAGAAGTGTCTTATTGCCGAATGTTGGGTCCCTGTTCTGGATTTGGAAACAATACAATTAGCCTTGCGAAGAGGAACTGTTAGTATATTATATTTTAGTCAAAGATCAGAATGATCAATTGCTAATTTGATATTTTATTAAAGGAACGAAGCGGTAGCTCCGTGCCTCCTATTTTAAATCGAATGGAAACTTTTGAAGAACCGCCTACCTATAATCGAACAAATAAGTTTACCAATGGATTTCAGGCTCTTATCAATGCGTATGGTGTAGCCAGCTACCGCGAAGTTAATCCAGGTAAACAATTTCTCATACAATTGTGATAGTGACAGCTCATTATTATTTATAACGAATAATTCGTTTTTAGCACCTTACACCATTATTACTTTCCCATTTTTATTCTCTGTGATGTTTGGCGACTTGGGACATGGAGCAATTATGGCTTTATTCGGAGCATGGATGATTTTGAAAGAAAAGCCTTTGGCTGCAAAGAAATCTGATAATGAGGTAGAAAATACATACAACGGTACAGTATTATATTTCGATTACTGTAAATATAAAATTGTTTTTAACTTTATAGATCTGGAATATTTTCTTTGGTGGACGTTACATTATATTCCTTATGGGAGTGTTCTCAATGTATACAGGTTTTATATATAATGATATATTCTCAAAATCCTTAAATATATTTGGATCGTCATGGTTTATAGACCATAATGTGTCTACTGTTATGACAAATCCAACATTGCAACTGAATCCCGTGGAGAACGTTGAGAATACTCCATATCCAATAGGTTTGGATCCGGTTTGGCAGGTATAAAACGATATATATATTTTTATACATACAAATTTCAAAACAAATGTAATGTTTTTATTTAATATTTCCAGTTGGCAGTAAACAAAATCATATTCCAAAATGCTTATAAAATGAAAATTTCTATTATTATTGGTGTTATTCACATGTTGTTTGGAGTCTCCCTTAGTCTTTGGAATCACCTGTAAGGTTCAAATAATATTTATTATATAAAACTTATTCTGTTATACATGAGGATTTTTCTTATTTTAGTTACTTCAAGAGAATGATCAATGTCGTCTGTGAATTTATTCCTCAAATTATCTTTTTGGTATTCCTGTTCTTCTACATGACTCTGCTGATGTTTATCAAATGGACAACTTATACCGCAAATAGTACCGATGTAATGACTGGACCTTTCTGTGCTCCTTCCATTTTAATTACATTTATCAATATGGTCCTGAACAAGAGGTCACCAGTCCCGCCCGAATGTTCCGCATGGATGTATAATGGTCAAGAAGGATTTCAACAATTCTTACTAGTATGTGCATTGATCTGTGTTCCATGGATGCTTTTTGCTAAACCTATTTACATTATGAGAAGCCGCAAACGAGCAGCAGTGCAGGGTGCACATCAACAAATGCCAACAGAAAATGGAGACGCTGAAACCGGTGGGATTCAGGCTGCACCAACATCTCATGGTGGTCATGATGACAATGAGGAAATGGCTGAAATTTTTATCCATCAAGGTATTCATACTATTGAATACGTTTTGGGTTCCGTGTCCCACACTGCTTCATATCTGCGTCTTTGGGCTCTATCATTAGCTCATGCTCGTGAGTATTACAAATTTAGATAGTATGTTGTATTATACTGTAATATAACATGAAATTGTGACGTTATTTTTCTTGGTTATTGCAGAGCTGGCTGAAGTCTTGTGGAACATGGTTATGAAACAAGGTCTTGTATATGACGGTTGGGTTGGAGGTATTGCTCTTTGGATTGTATTTGCTTTCTGGGGAGTCCTTACTGTTGGAATCCTCGTTCTAATGGAAGGTCTTTCAGCTTTCTTGCATACTCTTCGTCTTCATTGGTAAATTAATTTTATAAATATACTCATTAGAACGTAAATATTTATTATTAACTAACAATATTTTTTCAGGGTTGAGTTCCAGAGTAAATTTTATGCAGGTTTGGGTTATGCATTCCAACCTTTCGCATTTGACGCTATTTTAGATTCAGCTGCTACTTCTACAGATGTTGAATAATACTAAAAAATCATTTAGAAATAATATACATACATATATATGGATTATATATATGTAATAATTATGTGTCACTTATTTATGTGTAAGCATTACAATCTAGATAATATCTTACATTAAATATAATCTATGTTTATTATTAAAAACTAATAATAACCGAAATACAATTCCTTTTGCATGTTTATTTAATTATGCCTCGAAATCAAATTAGTACAACGTACAAAAACTATAACAAAATATAGAAAATGTGTAGAAATAATGTAGCATCAATTGTTAATCTGTGTTTATGTATAATGTGGAATAAAATTGAAAACATATATTTGTTTTAATTTTTCAATATTATTTTCTATTTGATAACCAAGGAATTAAAAATGTATTACTTCCAGTAACAATTTGTAAACATCATTCTTTTCAGTGATACGAGTATTAATTCATGTAAACTTGTAACTTTTAAATAGTTTACCAATCATAATTTCATAACTGATCTTCATTTCTTTCCACTGACAATTCTTATCTTAACATCTTCCTTTTTAGCGACAATTTCTTGAAAACGTTTAATACATTTTTAAACACAATTTTATCTCTAGAATAAACTTATCTGTTTTAGTTCAGCTATCGAATTCGAAGGAAAACAAACTACTTTTATATTAAGCAAATTCGGTAACGATTTCGTACATTTTGCTCGAGTTGCCAAAGTAATTAGGGATTAGAAATTAATATAAGATAATTATAAGTTTAGCTTTATCAATATAATGATTCTTTTCAACAAAGGTCGATTTCAATTTTTATCAGGTGATTTGGATCATTGGATGGACTTTGTTCCATTACGAATATATTATCATTTCCTGTTATAAGTATCATCCAATGTTTTGGGACTATGTTATTAATTAAATTTGTTAAAGGTGTTTGAGATATAATATAAAACTCAAATGATATTTTTTTCTAAAATCAACATTTATTTATTTTTAGGTAAAAATACATTCAACAATAAACCTATTTATTGTTATTTGTATAAACATATTTAGAAAGTATCAGAATGTGTTCTATGTATTTTGAGTAGGTCTAATAGATTATAGTTTGTCTAGTCCCTTTCTAATGGAAAGTTACTGAAAAAAAATATTTGTGTTATCCTAAATTTGTATTAGGTTTATGATAAAAATCTATTCAATTGGTTGCACTCCGAATGGCTGAATAAGTCTCGGGGATTTTCCGAAGCGAAGTCCAATACATACAAACACATATAAAGCAGCGAAATCTGTTGTCATGGCTCAGTAGTACAATTATTATTTGAAGCGCATATTGTTGACAAGGATAAATTTACCTTTTTAATTCAGGTATTCCACGTAGTGTACATAAATATATATAGAAAAATCAGCTGTATTATTATTTATTGCGTTTTTGTAAAATCTAAAACATACAATGCCTAGCAAAAATAAAGTCTGCATCGTTGGTTCCGGCAACTGGTATGTAGCATAACCTTAATTTTAATTAACCTAGCTTAATTTAATAATGCTGAAGCGCCTGTTATAGCAAATACTGCTTAATTAAATATAAATAACAAATAAAATCTATTAAATATGTACATTTTATGATACGTTTTCTTTCATGCTTTTATATTATACTGAATTTTAAGGGGATCTGCTATCGCTAAAATTGTTGGTCGCAATGCCGCTACACTTGATCATTTTGATGATAAAGTTACAATGTATGTTTATGAAGAAATGATAGAGGGAAAGAAATTGACTGAAATTATTAATGAAACCCATGAGAATGTAAAGTACCTTCCAGGCCATAAATTGCCGAAAAATGTGGTATGACTTTTTTTAAATTTATTATTGTTTTGTAAGAGTAGAATCATTTACATATTTATATAAAAGATTAGAATGTCAAGGATTTGTGGGATATACATAATGAATTGACAACATGCCAATTTTATTGTCATTTATATAATTAATAGATTGAATCATTATCTAAGTAATTATACATACTGTAATAGATAACAATAAAGTAATATTTATATATTTAAAAAGATAAAAGATACTCTAACTTGCCCTATGGCTGACCTCTAAATTCATAGCATTTTTTAACTATATATACTGCTTTAATATGGTTTATATTAGTCATAAAATTATACAATTTTCTAATACATATATTAATGTAATTTAACATGTATTAAAGGATAGTACATGCATATGAAACGTGTACATAATATAAAAATATTCCATATTAATATAACTGATAATAAGTTGAAACGCCTACATACGTTTTCAATTTTTAATAAAGCTAAGCATTATTTACGAATATTAGAACAATGCACCGTAAACAAATTTTATATCAACACATTATATTATTCGCAGAAATTGTGAATGTTTATCAAAATTAGAAACAGCCGCGTTATGACTTTGGATACAAAATGCAAGACCTTGAGAATTAATTATGAAACCCGTTTCTATTGTAACTAAATACGCTTCCTGTTGTCAAGCTTGAAAACTTAATTATTAACAAATTAAATACTGAAAATTAACTTTTTAAATTGGATATATTAAAATAATGAAGACTACACTTTTACGTAACACATTATTGTACTATATCTTATCTAAGAGTTATCTCAATTATTGTTATATAAATAGTGTGTTCGTAGTACATTAATAAGAAGTTTAACCTTCGACCAATACACCGCACCTTTATCTCGTGTATGCACTTCACTTAAATAATGTATATAGGTGATGGCTAGTTACTCGGCATGTGAAGCATTTACATCTAAATCAAGAAATTAATTAAAGCTAGTAATTGAAAATAAATATAAAAAACCTTGACAGCCAATTTAAGTATTTATAAATAATTTATTTTAATAACAGTCTTTGATTTGATAAAATAATTTTACACAACTACAATGAACAACTTGCAAGTCTTCAAAGAGTTTTTTTCGATAAATTTTATTCATAGACATATTCGAAAAATACAAAATATATATTTACATATTTTAAAGTAAATTTTAAAAATGTTTCAGACAGGATCTGTTAATGATATATTTATTATAGATAAGCAATATTTATTCAACTCTTTAAAGATATGCACTTAAATATTTTTTTATTCTTAATTACTCGAGTCGGTATTTTAAACAAGAAACACATTTTAGATAATGTTGATAACAAAATATTTGGATAGGATCACATATTTCTAAATTAGTTAATTATGAATATAATTTTAGTAACTCAACTGAAACTTAAAATTTAAAATTTAGGTTTCAAACTATCTGAATTTGCTTAATGCGTTACTAATTGTAAACTTATTTTTATGTAAAATATTTTAAATGTTGACAGAGCAAGCAAGCGTATGTAATAGTAGATTTTATATCTTTATTAATAAAACATTATTGTAAAAATATTTATTTTTGTGATACTTGGTCTTAGTTCCAAAGTTTTAAACAAATTCTGAATAAATTTTGAATTGCAGATCGCCATAGCAGATGTGGTAGAGGCAGCACGAGAAGCAGATATTTTAATATTTGTTGTACCCCATCAATTTATCAGAACGTTGTGCTCAACTTTACTGGGAAAAATTAAACCAACAGCAGTAGCCCTCTCTTTGATTAAAGGATTCGATCAACGAGAAGGGGGTGGTATTGACTTAATATCACATATTATCGCTAAGAGTTTAAAAGTTCCATGTCATGTTCTTATGGGAGCTAACTTAGCCGGAGAAGTTGCCGATGAAAAGTTCTGTGAAACAACAATTGGATGCCGCGACAAAAGACTAGCTCCAATTTTAAGAGATTTAATACAGACTCCATATTTTAGAGTTGTTGTCGTCGACGATGAAGATGCTGTCGAAATTTGTGGTGCTCTAAAGGTGAATAATTAATTATTTATTTAATAGATTATATTATTTAGAAATAATCATGGTTTTCCTGTTTTACAATTGTACGGAAACTCATTTTTGGTACTGTGTCTCTTTCCTTAGCCATTAATTTTCTCATTTCTAATTGTAATTTATAAAATAATATTATTTCTTTTGGAACAGGGGTTTCAGATTTTGCTTCTTCAGATACTTCGATCACTGATTCAATTTTTGCAACATTTGTTAAAAATTTATCGTTACAATATTGTTGGAATAGATCGTCCATGTATTGTTTAATATTATTCAAATTTTCTGTCGCTCTTTTGTGTTCCTGGTGTAATATTGTTAATGCATCTTTACTTGTTGCCAGTTCTAGTTTTATGTTGTCTATGGCTTTAAGAATCTCCATTTCTCTATCACTAGGCATTATGTTGCCTTCCTCATCATAACATTCATTTTCAGCCAGCTGTCTGTCATGCTGCGCAGTCTGAAGATCAAATTTAGCAATTTCTAACTTTAGTCTGACATCGTTAAAAGCTTTCATTGCTTTACTATATTCACAGTTTTTATTCGTTGCTTCCAGTTCAATCCTCTTTGTTCTTTCTCGCAGTTCTTGGATATCAATACATCTATATTCTACTAACTCAAGAAATTTTTCCCAAGTCTCCGAGTAGTCTGGCACCGTTATCGGGTAAATCGGCGGACATTCTGTATTGAAATTCCCTATTTCTTCAGTTTTTGCAGTATTTAGTGATTGTTCTGGATTAGCTTCTTCGTTCTTCGTTGCGTCATTCTGTTTAGCTTTTGTGTCTTTAGTTAAACCAGACGTAGGCGTAACAGAACCAGCCAATACGCCTGATTTAGGATCTACCTTTCCCACGGTCGACGTTTTAGATAATCTACCACTTACTGGATTTAGAGTAGACTCCCTAGAACTACTGCTCTTTTTAAATTTATTTAAACTAGATTTAGACCCCACACCGATGCTACTAGCAATTGCTTTTGCATCTTCTTTTCCACGCTCGTAAGCTTCTTGAATTGCCTTTTCACGAGAAGACTCCATTTCTAAATACATGCTTTTAAAAATTTGCATTGTTGTAATTACGTGTGAAGCACTTATTAAAGTCAGTTCCGATATTTTATCTCGAAGATAATCATCCGCCAATCTGTGCATCTGTTCAATGCGTTCATCTGATATATTTTCGGAATTCTCCTGATTTAATAAAATTTTCGAATACATCATATTATATTCTAATTCACCAACCTTTTCTTCTAGTAACTGCGTGTACAATACAGGTTCCTTCTCTACATATGGACTAAGGTCTCCTATTTCAATACCTCTAATAGTTGCAGCTAATTTTAAAGTAGCTTCCGTTATGCTAGCGTCTTCTAAAGTTGGTCGAATATGTGCAACCACTTTCGTTATTGTTGATGGTTTCAAAACCTCATTTAAATATTTTATCAGCAAGCTTTCATACGCGAGATGAAGAGCAGGTCCTTTGCCTTTAGTCATGGCTTCAATATATCTTCCTAAGAGCATTTTTGTTAAATTTAACGAACTAAGACCTCTTGCACATTTCCATTTAGAACAAGAAAGCTCTTTTGGAATATCTATTCCTCCGAAATCTACAAAATGCATTACTGCTTTTGTTATTACTGGATTTGTATAAACACGGGATTCATAGTATGTGTATACCGTGAATACTGCATTCCCCAAGTTTGCACCTTCATATGGAGCAGCGAAGTCATATTTTCTTCGAGCTTCTCCGAGGAATAATAACCTCATGGCTTCGAATTCAGTATTTATTTTTGTCACAGATAACATTTTAAATATATTCCTAGTGTTTTTGTGGTAAGTGGCGTTTTCTTGTAACAAGTCCCTAATAACATTATCCCCAAATTCCAGAAACTGCATTTCATACGCTACATTTGCTATACCTGCAATTTTCAAAGCTTCCTTCTGAGCAAACATTTCTGACAAGAGTCGTGGCAATATTCCTCTTCTTTCATAGCTGTGTCTTAAACCAGCCATTGTGTATGACTTTCCGGAATAGGTTTGACCGCTACTCATTATTAATATATTATTTCCATCCAGTGCTAAATTTACTACATTATATAACACCTTATCGTAAATATTTTCTTGTGAAACGTTGTGAAATATTTTATCACATTCAAATTTAAAATACCTCAGTGGTTTAACTGGTGGAATTGCCAAACTTCTTTTGTAATCAGCTAAACAAGGGAGGTAAAATAAATTTTGTTCTTCATCTTTCTTGATAAGATCCCAACATTTTTTACGACTTGGTAAAATTCTTATATAGAGCTCGGTATTTATTTTCTTGTCCGAATACATAATTTCGATAAAAATCTATTTTAAAATAATTTATTATTGAATATCAAATTTAATGCAGATTTTCTTTTGTTACAAAAGGAAAACACAGATAATTTCTATAGTTTTTATTCAGTTGACCAGTGACCCTAAACATTTTTAAATAAGTTAATGCGCCAACTGAGTTATTAAGCAAATTAATGTAAACAGTTACTGCGAAGGGATCCTAATTGATCCTAATATATTAAAAGGAAATTATGTTTAGTCAAGAGAGTAACCATAGTTGCTGCATCATAAACCACAAACTTGATTATGTTGTAATTTTGTAACATTGTTTCAGAATATAGTAGCGTGTGGCGCTGGATTCGTAGATGGCTTGGGATTGGGTGATAACACCAAGGCAGCTGTCATTCGACTTGGTCTGATGGAAATGATTAAATTCGTTGATGTATTTTATCCTGGTAGTAAACTTTCAACTTTCTTTGAATCATGTGGTGTAGCAGACCTTGTTACCACTTGTTACGGTATGTTGATTTGTGTAAAAGATTTCTAGAATAAGGAATAAGGTTTGTTAATATCTTCATTTAATTACAGGTGGCCGTAATCGTCGTGTAACTGAACACTTTGTAAAGACCGGCAAATCTATAAAGCAACTGGAAGATGAATTACTAAATGGTCAAAAACTTCAAGGACCAATTACAGCTGAAGAAGTTCATTACATGCTTAAAACCAAAAATATGGTCCACAAGTAAGTTTTTTGTTATCTTACGAGTCAAATATATTAAACAGTATTTAGACATGAACTTACTTATATCTAAATATTTTAGATTTCCACTTTTCACCGCCGTGCACCAAATCTGCACACAGGAACTGAAGCCCATACAACTCCTGGACTGCATTCGAAGCCATCCAGAGCACATGTAAGTGCGACACTAGACACACATGAATACACGGAGTTGGACACACTGTTTGATTTATGTTTCGTTTTTATCATAACATATTTTATTTATCATTGATAAATTTCCTTTTCAATGTAGAAATAATTTATTTTTTATGCATTAACACTTTTCCTACAGCTGTTATTGTTTGCATGTAAAAATTAATTAGAAAATTAGTTTTTAGTTACCACCTATTTGCTGAAGTGAATTTACTATGAATATAATTTTCGCTTTTATCATTTATATAGATATATATATATATTTTACTTCAACATATATATGTATATAATAACCAAACTAAAGTATAGAGAAATATTTGATCCAGTTAACTTCGACTGTTACATATATAAACATATATTTTTTTTAATAACTGTTGTTTAAATTTACAGAAAATGAGATATAAATATAACGTGTTGACTGATTTAAGATTTTAAAATAAAATTTATTAAAAATATTGTTCATTATTGACACATAAAGCTATAAAATTGAGAAATAAGTACTTATCATATACGATGAATTGACCAGATACTTATATAAACATATATACATAAAGATTTACCAATTGTTAAATTTGTTTAAAAGCTTAAAAATTATTAAAACTCTTTAAAATATAACTCTTTTTATTATCATTTTATATTAGATCTCCTTATCAAATTAATAGAAGCTCCAGAAAGTTGTGTATTTTATAGTTTTTATTTTTGCTATATAATCTTTATACTGTTCTGGATTTTCTTATAATTTACATTTTTACATCTAACACTATTTGTATTATCACTTTACTTGTTTTGTAATAATGTAATGTGTATTTCAGATTTGCACCTCGTCAAATAACAATATTTTAGTTGTGATGTCTATGCTTTTATTGTTTTCATGTATTCTTTTTTGTGCTTCAATCCTGACTTCAAACTGAATTCAATCCTGTAACAAACCTAATTCCTTTCAACTCTTTATGAAGTATTATGATTTTAATGTTATTGCATGTAAATCTTTATGGTTAGTATGTTTCCCTTTTATAAAATTAGGTAAGTGTTTGTGATTTAATTGAACCCACTTTGAAAATAAGCAACGGTGTTTTATTCCACTTGGATATGCAAAATTCATGTTTTCAAAAATATCTATGTGTATAGTGTAACAGTCTTCCAAATTTGTTGCCTATATATAGGGGCTGTCCATTTAATATTTCACGCAGTTATTGGGAGTCGCACAAAACCTGTTGAAGTTACAAAAAATTTATAGATATAATGACACACACTTTTAGTTGTAAAATTATGGACTCTTAAATACTTTTTAATAATTTTGAATATATCATGCGTGATATAGTTTTTCAACGGTGAGAGCGGAAAGATAATGAAAATGGACAACCCCTGAGTGGAATAAAACAATGTTGCTTTATTTATTGCTGGATAGAATCAAATAGAATATATAAACATTGGTAATATATTTTATCTAACAAAACATTGCCATTACTGTCTATCAATACATTCATAAAATATTTTTATATATATAATTATGTGGTATAGTTCAAATTACGAGAGTGTGGCTGCAATTCATGCTTAAAACTAGTTGTACCGTATAAATTTATAGTAAAATGAAAAAGCACTGTCTTTCTTCTCTTTTATAATGTATATAGAAACTAGTAAGATAAAATTCACCATCGCACAGTAGATTTATACGGCTCTTAAAACCTCTTTTAAGTATGAATCGTCGCCGCACTCTCGTAACTTGAACTATGTGCGTATAGCTTCACTATTTTTGAGACTAGTATTAAATTTAAAAAAATCTGTGATCGTTTGGGTTAAGTCTTTGCTAAATTCAACTGTTTTAAGACATGGTTACTATTATTGTTTCTATTTATATATGTGCTGTGCCCTGTGTGCTTTAATAATTCATTTTTCTGTGTTATGTGTTGTTACATCTACTATAATCAAAGTTTGTATTCATTAATTCGATGTCTTAATGCATATTTGTTTTAAGCTATTTATATTTCCTGAGAAACGAACCATTCGTACATAATATTAGTCGCTTATTAACTTTTACATTAAGCATTCGAAATTATAATTATTATATATTTTTTCGCAGCATGATTAGCTTATCTGTTAACCAATATCACTTATTTTTAGGGACCCAGAACCTCCATGCAAATCTTCCCTCTAGAAATATGCTTACGAATGAAAGATATGATGGCTAATTGTATAATTTACATATATTTCAATGTTATTTTGTATATATTTTCATGTTAATGTTATGTAACAAATATAAATTTTTAATTACCCCTGAAAATATTAGATCATTGTGTTAATTATTTTAATTTATATTTGTGTATTCTCTTGACTCATTTTAAACTTCTCTTCTCTTCTTCTTGATCATTGTATTAATATTTTTAATAAAGTATTGTCAACTATTTTCATATTTGTAAATAATTGTTTTTTTTTGTTAGGGATAAAATAACTGGTTTTATTTTATTGGCTTGATTTATTTATAATCAATAGATAAGAGTAAAATGAAAGATTATTCTAAATTAATTGAATTACATTTTAAATTTGATATTAAATATGTTACTGTATATGCCTATCTAACAGTAAGATTTGTTTAGCACTCAATTGCATATTACTTAGATAATTATCTTTTTAATTAATTTATATAATGACTATTTAAATCTGAAAACAATCATTCCTTATTTTATAATTATGAAACTATATATGATTTATGTATTATAATAATTGTCATTGTTAACCACTTTTACATGTTTCTAAAATATTTTCTTTTCGCAATTTTTCATCTGGAATGTGCATCTATGTAGAAATCACCAAAAAAATTTAATATCATATTTATAATTCACAGGCAAACATTTGCAACAGTTGGTGCTGATTTATAAAACTTCAGTTTGAACTAGGTGTGCCGTTTTAGGAGAAATATTAACATTGTATTAATAGATGTCTGTAAATAGTTAAAATGTTAGAGTAAATGTAAGGCGTTTTGAAATGGTGATGTAAGGGTGGTATATGTTCAGGCTGTTTGTTTGCTAATATTCCCAAATTAACCGATTTTATAAATGAACATGTTTTTAATTGAATATCAAAGGATTTAATTAATGCAGAGTAAATAATTCATAAGTTTATTTCATATTCAATTTTTAATATTTGTTTAACTACATGCACAATAGGAGTCTTCCAACTTTTGTGCTTCATCAAATACAAACGTCTTCAACCAAATATCCTGCCTGTTATAAATATTAAAAATATATTTTAGATAAATATATATAACGTGGCCTTGATTCTAAATATTGGCTTTTTCGTTACCATCTCTGTTACTCTCTCTGTAGGCCTCGCGTTTTCATCAATATCTGTTGAACGGGTGAAATTCAATTTAACCGAGGCAATGTAACTAATAGTTTAAAAAAAGTCCTGTGTCGATCCAGCAGGATAAACGGATTCCATTATATTATATATGGCTTCCATAAAATGATTTTAAAAATCTTCATGTGTATGTTACTTTATAGATACACTTATGTTATAAATATTTTGTAAACTGGAAGAAATTATATCAGTTAAAATAAAAAGAGTTGTAATTTTTATATAATTGTTTTTTATTTAATATACTTTAATAATTTAGAAATTATAAGAATAAACAAAGTTCTTAGAATAAAACTAACTTAAAGATAAATAACATATTTGTTTAGATTACCTATTATGTGTGTTTTTATATTTACAAATTATTTAATTTTTCATTATTTATAAAACGTGTTTCTTTTATATCAGCTTTAGGTGTTCTTTTAATATGTTTTGCAGACTCGGCCTAAAAATGATTCAGCTATATTTTAGACCAACTACAATTTCTTTAATTTTATCCTAACAACAAATAAAAAAAGTTACCTGATTCTTTTCATTTTTCTTTGAAATATATTTTCTAATAAATGGACAAAATAATTCAGGTGGTAAAATTTTCTTTTCTGAAGATTTCCACAGGAAACTGACAACATTTCCAATTATTAAAGTTGTTGTAATACCCAGCAAACTGTACCACATGTAAGATACTCGGAAAAGTACGAACACCTCACTGAAATAAAAAGACAATGGTAAGTATATTAATGATGGCTTCGATAAAGATTTTTAATTACCTTTCGCTGCTTGTGTCAACTATATTAATTGTGGAATTGAATCCATATGGACATCCTTCTGCAGTTAGTGGCTTCGGTTCAAAATGAATGTGACCTGCTGCTATAGCTGCTTGTGCTTTTAAGCTAAGCCAAGTCATAAACACCATGCCAGAAAATCCACCGATGAGTGCACCCTACATAGATGACATACAATCAGCCTGATAACTATGTAACTACAGTTTCATTTCATAAAAATGTTTATACATTTATTATTACATTATCATTACCTTTTCATTAACCCACGGCATTAGCATCCCCATTGTAAAAATAGATAATAAGGGTCCCGCTGTAATTGCTTCAATACTTGCAGTTAATTGAAATACAGTTGTGCCAGCTTTTTCAACTAAAAATACTAAAGAGACACAAGTAATTCCGACAGCAACAACTACAGCACGCATCACGTACCCAGCTTCTTTATCCGTGACAGGACGCTTGATAAAAGGTTTTACAAAATCTTCTAGAACTATTCCAGACATGGAGTTCAGGCATGTTGACAGGGAACTAAGAATTTTAAATTATGTTTAAATGTTTCAATGGTTGAATATATTTTAATTAATATCAAACCTCAATGCTGCACTGAAAACTCCAGCTACAAAAAGTCCTGAGAATCCGGGAAGTTCTCCTAGTGTGTCCATTACAAATAGTGGAAGCATCTGATCCTTAGACCGCGCTAATTGAGTTGTTAATGGATCACAGTCATAGTACGTGGCGTATATAAGTAGACCACAGTATGAACATATGGTTATTAGTACAATCACACCAAACACTAAGATGTAAGCTGCTCTGAAAGCATATTTAAATACAATTGGTTTGTGTCCTCATTTTTCAGTGGTCGATTTTTCAATTGTTGATTGAAATTGATGTTATTAAATATGTATTGGCGTGTCTATTTTATTAAATATCTAAATGTTGACGGAGGTATAGCAATTAAAAATTTGAAATGGTCGGCTATATTTGTATCACGTGAAATGCATTTTAACGTCAGTTATTTGTTGAGTAGGTCAGTGCTGTGGTAATATTTTGTAGCTGTTGGTAGTCGAAATATCAAGTCAAGTCAAAGAATAATAAGTTTTTATTTTATTTAACCCTGCTAAGGCAGACATAATATTGAAGATTTATTGTTCCTTGAAATAGCTGTAAATAATATTTGATATTTTGATATATAAATACATATAGCAGAGATTTATGAGCTGTAAGGTTGGCAGCGATTGTGATGTCATGTGCATTTGGAATGTGTACAACGCTGAATCTCTTTAATAATTAAAGTGACAAAATGACTTTTTTAATTGTTAATATCTTTTAAGCTACAAGGAGTTATTAAAAAATAATTGGACATTTGAGGTTCTAGTAACCAACTTTATCAATATATAGTACACTGTTATAGAAATTAAGACATAGGACACAAGTCCATTAAAAATGAGGTTTGTAACTTGGGTTGTTAATGATTATTATTTATTTATAGTATAAATTATTGAGAATTCAACTAAGGTTTAACTACCTTACTGCTGCCCTGAGATTAGGAAGTGCTAAATATCTTTGGATCATATTTTGGTTAACTGCATTAGAATGAAGCCAAGTAGTACATCCTCCAATTACCAATGTCCAAACTGTATGACGGACAGTTGGGTTAAGGTCGAGGCTGAAATAAACATAGTGCATGCAAATGTTACATTATAAATATCAGCTTTTTATTTTCATTTAATCTTATTCTGCATTTAACTAAGAAAAAGTACAACGAGATAAGTGTTTTGCATAAGTATCAGGCGTTATTATATTTACACATAAAGCCAACTTACATAGGTGCTTCCAAACGACCGCTTGCCATACTTCTTTCAATAACTGTGGATACGCCTCCCACATCAATTGTTCCTTTGATGATAACTAACAGAATGGAACCAAACATAGCTACTGTTTGTACCACATCTGTCCAAACGACAGCTTGGAGACCTCCCTATAATGAAAAATGTAGCAACGAATGTTATTTCCTATGAAAAATCTAACAGAGGGTGCTATAAAATCATCTAATTCTTACCACACATGTGTAAAAAATGCAAACGAGACAAACCAATGGAGTAACAATATGAATATTTACATCGGTAACTGAAAAATTATTAAAAATAATAAATTGTTACTTCAAAAATAGATTTGAAAATTCAAAAATCTAGTACCTTGATTAAATGCTAATGCCGGTACATAAATCACAATTGGAAGATATGCAATCTATAAACACAAAGTACTATTAGTGTTACAAAAATATACAATTTGTTATAACAGTTTGCCCCTGCCTATTAATTGCGCTACTTCTATTCTTACATCTTTTATTGTAACATGTACTCACATTTCCTATAGTATACAGAATGGATCCAAATAATCTCATTTTTCTATCAAATCTGTACTCCAAATACTAAAAATATAAAAATAGGCTTCAGTTTCTTACTTGAATTTAAGCATGAGTATTCTGTTGGTATATAACCTACTTCATAAGTAGATGTAATATTTAAACCTAAGAACACAGGAAGATAAATATAATGCATTGCGAATCCTGTAGCCAGTAAACCTCCAGTAACATAGAAGTACTGCATTCCAAATCGATAAATTTCAGCTGGTAGTCCTAGTAGAGTAATTCCTGAAATATAACTAGCAAAAATATTTTTTTAATTTCTGCCTTTCTATATAATAACACGTTATTTGTGTTGCTTAATGGTTTATTTTTATTCTGCTGATTGATTCGATTATTAAATGTGTTACGTTGAACGCACCTTGCAATCAGCGACAAAGAAATTGGCACAACCAGCATCCGTCTTCCTCCAGCCAAATAATCCTGTGTAGATGTCACTTTTTTAATAAATCCAAAATAAACACCAATCATTGCACAAATCAATAACATTCCAACGAAAAACACATAATCCAGCCACCCAAAACGTTGGAGGGCCCGATTTATTGAATCTACATCTGAAGTATAATTGGTGAACATTTTGGGTAACGACTCTGCAAACTTTCTTTAGAAAGAATATTATAAACAATTAGATTTACTGCAACATGTTGTTTAAAGTCACAATGGTCTTTCAGTGCAGTGTACCTCGCACCCAAATGTATCTTGAACTAAAAATTGAAAGGGAATATAGCTGGACGGGACCTATTTACTATCCCGGCGAATTAGTTAATTCCAGGTACAGTCCATGGAGTTTTCAATCTGGTTTGAATATTGCTGGTGCATTGCTCTGCTTGAGTATTAAAACAAATATTTTCCTTGATTCTTTCATTCACATGAATAAATATATCTGCAGTCTCAGTTCAACGCGAATTATGTAACATGTATGTAGCATAAATGTTTAAAGGTAAATGTTATGTAAATATTAAATAAAGGCAATCTTTTCTAAACTCATTACTGTAGTAAGAACATACAAATTATAGAAAATGATTGAAAAACCTCTTTTATGATCTGTCGTATAAAAGAGATAGCAACTAGTGGTTGTGAGGTCACATGCATTTTGAATGTTGTACAACGTTGAATCCCTTTAATAATTAAAGAGACAAAATGACTTTTTTAATTGTTAATATCTCTTGCAACATAAGGAGTTATTAAAAAATAATTGTACATTTGAGGTTCTAGTAACCCACTTTATCAATATATAGTAAACTTTTATAGAAATTAAGACATAGGACACAAATCGATTCCCCAGTTCATAAGCTCCCAGTTCATAATTTAACCTAAAAATATTTTCGTTATCAACACAACGTTCACCGGATGTGTCATCGTTCTAAATAATCACCGCATCTCGCGGCGCATATCCCAGTGTGGACTTAATGCCGAGTGCCGACCAATTATGCAATTTAAAGCAAGGACCCAAATGATATAAATTGATTGTTAATGTTCTACAAACAAATTAAATCAAAAGCCAGGCACGTCTCTAAATCACCAGGTTTAGAAGACGTCCACGACTTTATACAAAGCAAGTGGGTTTTGTATTTGTTTGTTAATTATTTATGATTTATATTTAATGTTGTTTGTTAAAAATTCAAATACATAAATTGAATGATTGGGCAATCGAGATTAGCGCCGCATTTATTCACAGATGGTGAACCCTGGAATTTTAAAAATACTAATTTATATATTATTTTATTGATGTATTTAAAACATGTTATAAATATTTTGTCGACGGAAAATAAATATACCAATTGAAAAAAACATATTGCATTTTTTTATATTTAAGGACACCGTTATAATTAATGATGTATTTTTCATTTTGGCAAAAATTCAATTTTCTGCTACTCTTGAGATAAATTAGGTTCAAATGAACAGAGATTTTGAAATGTTTGTAACGATAAATATTTGTACTTTGTCAACAGTTTATTATATGATTTATCTTATTAAATTTCTGTTAATTAGTTTTTCTGATAATTAAAGAGTAGATATAATAGATTCTTTTATGAGGCAATTCATAGATGGCAATTTATAAATTACAACGCCTGATAATTATGCAACTAAATATACTCTTATAGAAATGTTTATGGTTGACGCTAATCAGACGTTGGAAATTAGAATTTTCTGCATTATTAGAGATAAAAGAAGGATATACTTTTGTTAAAAATGATGAAAATAAGGTATTTTTAATTTTGACTAAAACCTTTCTTATTCTTAACCTTCTACTTTTCTTAATTTAATGGACATATTTTTCTAAGAGTAAAAGTACACTTTTTTGAAATTTTTGATGGAATTATGTTCGTTATGCTATAAAATAAAGAACTGCGTCATTACATTTTAAATATTAACGTGATTCTGGCTTTTATGCGACCTTTTTTAAATTCATGGACTTTTTTTTCTAAATTTTTTTTTTGATTTCTTGAAATTTTTTGATGCAGTTATGTTCGTTAGGCTTTAAATTAAAGAACTGCTTCATTACATTTTAAATATCTTCGCGATTCTGACTTTTATGCGACCTTTTTTAAATTCATGGACTTTTTTTTCTAAATTTTTTTTTTGGATTTCTTGAAATTTTTTGATGCAGTTATGTTCGTTAGGCTTTAAATTAAAGAACTGCTTCATTACATTTTAAATATCTTCGCGATTCTGACTTTTATGCGACCTTTTTTAAATTCATGGACTTTTTTTTCTAAATTCTTTTTTTTTGATTTCTTGAAATTTTTGGATGCAGTTATGTTCGTTAGGCTTTAAATTAAAGAACTGCTTCATTACATTTTAAATATCTTCGCGATTCTGACTTTTATGCGACCTTTTTTAAATTCATGGACTTTTTTTTCTAAATTTTTTTTTTTTGATTTCTTGAAATTTTTTGATGCAGTTATGTTCGTTAAGCTTTAAATTAAAGAACTGCTTCATTAGATTTTAAATATCTTCGCGATTCTGACTTTTATGCGACCTTTTTTAAATTCATGGACTTTTTTTTCTAAATTTTTTTTTTTGGATTTCTTGAAATTTTTTGATGCAGTTATGTTCGTTAGGCTTTAAAGTAAATAACTGCATCATTAGATTTTAAATATCTATGCTGGAACTCAAAAAATTGCATTGCTCTTAAAATCATAAAAGTGAACCTTTTCATAATTTTTAACAAGATTATAGCCTTCTTTCTATATGGAGATATAATATAATTTTTTTTTTTAGATTTCTTGAAATTTTTTGATGCAGTTATGTTCGCTAGGCTTTAAGTTAAAGAACTGCATCATTAGATTTTAAATATCTACGCAGAAACTCAAAAAAATGCATTGCTCTTCAAATCATAAAAGTGAACCTTTTACTCATTTTTAACAAGATTATAGTCTTCTTTCATTGCATTCTCCGATATAGAGATTTAATATATTGATACATCATAAACTAAAATACTTATTTAAAAATGAATTATAAATATGAAATCAGCATAGAAAATCCGTTATAAAGAAGAGTATAACCTTCTTACTTTTCATGAAAATTTAAAAAATATATATGTCATTTTATAACGGATTTTAACTTAATTTAGAATGCTGATTTCATATTTATAATTCATTTTTAAATAAGTATTTTAGTTTATGATGTATCAATATATTAAATCTCTATATCGGAGAATGCAATGAAAGAAGACTATAATCTTGTTAAAAATGATGAAAAGGTTCACCTTTATGATTTTAAGAGCAATGCAATTTTTTGAGTTCCTGCGTAGATATTTAAAATCTAATGATGCAGTTTTTCATTGTAAAGCATGCCGAACATAACTGCATCAAAAAAATTTAAGAAATCGAAAAAGAAAATTTAGAAAAAAAAAGTCCATGAATTTAAAAAAGGTCGCATAAAAGCTAGAATCGCGTAGATATTTAAAATGTAATGATGCAGTTATTTACTTTAAAGCCTAGTGCACATAACTGCATCAAAAAATTTCAAGAAATCCAAAAAAAATTTTTAGAAAAAAAAGTCCATGAATTTAAAAAAGGTCGCATAAAAGCCAGAATCGCGTAGATATTTAAAATGTAATGAAGCAGTTATTTACTTTAAAGCCTAGTGAACATAACTGCATCAAAAAATTTCAAGAAATCCAAAAAAAATTTTTAGAAAAAAATGTCCATTAATTTAAAAAAGATCGCATAAAAGCCAGAATTGCGTGGATATTTAAAATGTAATGAAGCAGTTCTTTATTTAATAGCATAACGAACATAATTGCATCAAAAAATATCGAAGAAACGAAAACTTTTTTTAGAAAAAAAAAGTCCATGAATTTATAAAAGGTCGCATAAATAACAGAAATTCGTAGTTATCTAAAATGTAATGACACAGTTCTTTATTTAATAGCATAACGAACATAACTGCATCAAAAAAAATTAAAGAAACCAAAATTTTTTTAAGAAAAAAAAGTCCATGAATTTAAGAAAGGTTGCGTAAATAGCGGAAAATCTTAGAAATCTAAAAATGTAATGATGCAATTCTTTATTTTATAGCATAACGAACATAACTGCATCAAAAAATGTCAAAGAAATCTAAATATTTTTTTTAGAAAAAAAGATCCATGAATTTATAAAAGGTCGCATAAAAGTAAGAAGGACGTAGATATTTAAAATTTATTTAAACAGTTTATCAATTTAACGTATAGCCGTCCTAACACCATCAAAAGATTTCAAAAATACAATAACTTAAGTTTTAGGAAAAAAGGTCCATGAATTTAATTGAAATTACAAAAATACGAGAAAATCGTAAATATGAAATTATTCTAACAGTGTTATTTAGGTTGCATAATTTCTTGGCGCAAAAGAATCTGGCTGACATCAATTGAAGAGTAGCTTAAAATATATATAGGTTCATTATATCTTCAATAGATGTCAGCCATGTTCTTTTGCGCCAAGAATTTATACCAACCTAAATAACACTGTTGGAATAATTTCATTTAATGATAATGCAATATGTAAATATCAGTAACGGGTATTATTATTTTTTTTGTCTTAGAAAGAGAAGCTACTTAAATCTTAGCAGGACTTTTTTTAAATAATTAATATTTAGAATTCCATGCCATATTCTTTAACTAATTTTATTTAAAATAGCTACACTTTGAAAAATGGAAAGAAGGAATGGGATTACTAAGTATTTCTAACAATAGATATTTGAACTCTGTCAACAGTTTAGTTAATTAGTCCTCATATAGAACCTATAATAATTAGTTGGTAGACATTATTAATTATTTTTCTAGTAGTAATTATTTATTAATAATGTTAACACTACATCTATTGAGTAGTAGATGTAACAATTATCATTAATAATTTGTTTCATAGATGGCACTATTAAATTATAAATTAAAAAGCCTGATCAGTATGCAACTATATATACTTTCGTTGACTTTCGTATACGCCTTTTATACATATATGATTTAATTGCTATATAATAATTCATATTAACAAACTTCTTAAAATAAAACAATAATAACATAAGGATTATTATAAATAACATTTTTAATTGTTTATGGCTTAAATTATTATAAATGATTTACTTTTTTATTATTTATGAAGCACGTTTCTAATATTTTGTTCCTGGATGTTCTCTTTATGTGTCTTGCTGTTTCAGCCTGAAAATGATTTAGTAAGAATATAATATCCACTATAAATTATTTGCTGATGACATCATTTCAGTAGAAAGGGTTAATAAAAAATACAATATGTTTTACTACCTCTTGTCTTTCATTTTTCTTTGAAATATATTTCCTAAGAAATGGGCTGAATAATTCAGGTCCTAAAACTTTATTTTCTGAAGATTTCCAGAGGAAACTAACAATATTTCCTATTATTAAAGTAATTGTTATTCCTAATAAAGTGTACCACGTGTAGGATATTCGAAACAGTACAAAAACCTCACTGGAACAAAAAAACAGTAATCAGCGTATTACAGAAAGAGTCGGTAAATATTCAATTACCTTTCGCTGCTTGTCTCAACTATATTATTTGTGGAATTATATCCATATGTACATCCCTCTGTTGTTAGTGGCTTGGGTTCAAAATGAATGTGACCTGCTGCTATAGCTGCTTGTGCTTTTAAGCTAAGCCAAGTCATAAACACCGTCCCTGATAATCCACCGATGAGAGCACCCTACATAGATGACATACAATCAGCCTAATAACTATGCAACTACAGTTTCATTTCTTGAAAGTGTTTATGTAACAACCTTTGCATTAACCCACGGCATTAGCATTCCCATACTAAAAACAGTTAATAGGGGTCCCGCTGTAACGGATTCTAAACTCGACGTTAATTGAAATACAGTTGTGCCAGCTTTCTCAACTAGAAATACTAAAGAAGTACAAATAATTCCGGCAACAACAACAACAGCACGCATCACATAGCCAGCTTCTTTATCAGTGACAGGACGCTTTATAAAAGGCTTTACAAAATCTTCTAAAATGATTCCAGACATTGAGTTCAGACATGTTGACAGAGAACTAAGAAATATGAAGTATGTTTAACTATTTCAGTATATGGATATATTTTAATTATTATCAAACCTCAATGCTGCACTGAAAACTCCAGCTACAAAAAGTCCTGAGAATCCGGGAAGTTCTCCTAGTGTGTCCATAACAAATAAAGGAAGCATCTGATCCTTAGACCGCGCTAATTGAGTTGTTAATGGATCACAGTCATAGTACGTGGCGTAAATAAGTAGACCACAGTATGAACATATGGTTATTAGTACAATCACACCGAACACTAAGATGTAAGCTGCTCTGAAAGCATATTTAAATACAATTAAAAATGAGGTTTGTAACTTGGGTTCGTGAAAATTAGTAATTGCTATATTATTTATTCTAAATCTATCTGAGATCATACCATACCTTACTGCTGCTCTAAGATTGGGCAGTGCTAAATATCTTTGGATCATGTTTTGGCTTACAGCATTAGAAGGAAGCCAAGATGTAGCTCCTCCTATTATCATTGCCCAAAAAGTATGGCGAACCGTTGGATCGATGTCGAGGCTAGAATATATAAAAGTATACGTATTTCATAAAACCATACAATTTTTTATTTATATTTACAAGTTTAATCCTGCTTATAGCTAAGCGAACAACCAAGTGATTAATATGTCACATAAGTATCAGGCGAATTAATTTACTTTTAAACTTAAAATTAATATTAAATTTAAACCAGAATTAGTTTACATTGGTGCCTCAAGGCGTCCACTTGCTACACTTCTTTTGATAACAGTAGAAACACCTCCCACATCAATTGTTCCTTTGATTATGACTAAAAGAATTGAACCAAACATAGCAACTGTTTGAATCACATCTGTCCAGACGACAGCTTGAATACCTCCCTAAAAATTTAACAATAAATGTTATCTCTTCATTCAGAAAGTTCATTCTAAGCTGAACAATATATCTAATACTTACCACACATGTGTAGAATATGCAAACGAAGCAAACCAATGGAGTAATAATATGAATATCAACATCAGTAACTGAAAAATTATTAGTAATTTTAAAGAGTTAAGTCAAATGTAGTGTTAAGAATTAAAAAGCAAATTTTGTAGTACCTTGATTGAATGCTAACGCCGGTACATAAATCACAATTGGAAGATATGCAATCTACAATAATGAATAATTATAAATACTTATTACACAATTAGTATTATAAAATTTATTGAAACCATTCTAAATATTGTCCTTGTGTGTAAATGATGTCACTACTATATTTACATCTTTTATTGTAACATGTACTTACATTTCCTATAGTATACAGAACGGATCCAAATAATCTCATCTTTCTATCGAATCTGTGTTCCAAATACTAAAAATATAGAAATATCAGTTTTCTATTTAAAATAAATAATGAGTATTCTGTTAGTATAAAACCTACTTCATAGGTAGATGTAATATTTAGACCTAAGAACACAGGAAGATAAATATAATGCATTGCAAATCCATTTACAAGTATGCCTCCAGTAACATAGAAGTACTGCATCCCAAATCGGTAAACTTCAGCCGGTAGTCCCAGTAGGGTAATTCCTGAAATATAACTAGACATTTTTTTGTATTCTTCTCCTACATAACTTTTAAAGAAAAGATTAATTTCTAATTTAGAAAAAATATTCTGTTAAACTTTGCCACTGTATATAATTAAGAGACAAGAAAATAACAAGTTAGTTTTGTTGCTATCAATTCAGGCGTACTATATATCCATAAATAAATTATTTAGAATTACAATTCTATTTTTATGCTACAGAATAATCCGATTATTAAATATGGTTGAAGTTACGAGAGTTCGGCGGTGACTCATATTTAAAACAAGTTGTGGGGTATAAACTGCTGATATAACTAAAAAGCACTGACTCATTTATTTTTTTATAATGTATATAGAAACGAATAAGACAAAATTCATTATCGTATTATAAATTTATACCGCTCTTATAACCTCTTTTAAGTATAAGTCACCGCCGATCTATCGTGATTTTGACTATATGTTCTACTTAACGCACCTTGCAATCAGCGACAGCGAAATTGGCACAACCAGCATCCGTCTTCCTCCAGCCAAATAATCCTGTGTAGATGTCACTTTTTTAATAAATCCAAAATAAACACCAATCATTGCACAAATCAATAACATTCCAACGAAAAATACATAATCCAGCCACCCAAAACGTTGGAGGGCCCGATTTATTGAATCTACATCTGAAGTATTATTGACGAACATTTTTAAGTGCCTCTGTCAACTTTCTTCAGGAAAAATATTATAAAAAATTAAGTTTATTGCAACATGTTGTTTTAAAATCACAATGGTCTTTGTCGTGTTTGCTTCGCACCCAAATGTATCTTGAACTAAAAATTGAAAGGGAATACAGCGGGACGGGACCTATTTACTATCCCGGCGAATTAGTTAATTCCAGGTACAGTCCATGGAGTTTTCAATCTGGCTTGAATATTGCTAATCTCCACATTAAATAACCATCGCATCTCGGGCTCTTATATCGACCAATTATGCAATTTAAATCAAGGTCTTCTAAATGATTTACATTCATAGCTTATGATCTGAGAGGAAAATCAAACCAGATAATGGCCCCTGTCCATAAAATTCTTGATCCGCTAAAAAAAGAATATATACACTAGTTTTTTAAATAAGAAATTAAAATCACATAAAATGTAATTTAATAGTTTTATTTAAAATTTGTATAAAATGCAACAAATTTTGGCTTATAAGAATATTAACTATTATTTTTTATAAATAAATTAAAAGAGTAGATTTAAAATATGTGCAGATTATAATTAGTTAACATATGACAGTTTATTGCGCCTGGACAACACGCAACCTAATTAACGGGTATTCATACCAAATTTCTTGAAGGAATATTTAATTTATACCTTTTTTTATTAGAACTGTTATTACTGTGGCATTCAAAGTCTACTATTAGATATTTTCGTTTGAATCTACACTTCATCAAAATAAATCAATGGGTTCGCGGGCTGCAGCTTGCCGACACATGTATTAAACTATGCCATAATGTAAATTATTGAATTAATTAAATTTTTATCAAGACAATAAAATGTACTTTTATGTAAAACTGTAAGAATTAAATAACAACAACGAAAATATATTGTTGTAATCATGCGAGTTATATATTCTTTATTTCTGATGTTAACTATCAACAAAATTGTTGTTAAAACGGAGATAGTAACCGTAAATACAGGACTTGGAAAATTACGTGGATTTACTCAAGCAACATTTTGGAAACATAAGAAAATATATACGTTTTTGGGCGTGCCTTATGCAAAACCTCCGATCGGAGACCGTAGGTTCATGGTAAGTATGTAATTTTATAAAAAGTCTTGTATTAACGCTTCCATTGTCTTAATGCTCTAGCAAAAGCTAATTATAAAACTTTTATAAAAAATTCTCGTTATATGTACTGTACTGTCAGAATTATTTTAAATATAAACTGTTATTTACCGTGTTGATAAAATATTTAAATTTCAACTTTCCCGCGGTTAAATAGTAAATATACGATTTCTCGATTGAAACCGCGGGAAAATTGAAACTCAAACAAGAATCAAATATTATATTGTACGTTACCTGCACTTGTGTTCGCCATGGTGTAACACAGGTTGCAATTTGTAAATTATACTTATTTGTTGTGCTCTAGGTAGCTGAAGAAATTTCCGAAGGATGGAAAATACGCAATGCAACTGAGTATGGAAATATTTGTCCTCAAATCGAAGAATACAAAGAATTTGATAGTTACATAGGTGATGAGGATTGTTTGAATCTAAATATTTATACCCCACATTTACCTGACCGTAGCAAAGACACCCATGATAGAAATTTAAAACATGTCATTGTTTATATACATGGGGGCCGATTCCAAACAAATTCCAACCAAGATGTTTTTGCGAGAGGAATAGATTTCTTATTAGATGAAGATGTAATAGTAGTAGTTCCAAATTACCGATTGAATGTATTCGGCTTTCTAAGTACTGATGATGGTTATTTACCAGGCAATCTTGGGCTAAAAGATCAAATTTTAGCTTTAAAATGGGTTAACAGAAATATAAAAATTTTTGGGGGCAACCCTAAGTCTGTTACGTTACTTGGAAATAGTGCTGGAGCCATGTGCGTTCATTTACTTCATTTGTCTTCCAAAGCAAATGGTTTATTTCACAAAATTATACTCCAGAGTGGACATGCTTTACTTCCGGGTCAGTTGACTATCGATGAAGCTACAGAGCAAGCCTACTCTTTAGCGAATATACTAGGTTTTAGACCAAAGACTTCGCAAGAACTGAAGCAGTTTCTGATGAAACAAACAGCTCGTAGTTTAGTTATTAATTCACAATATGTTCTTAACCGAGGATTCAAACCAGTTATTGAAACAATTAATATTGGTTCTCTTTTACCTGAAATTCCAGAAAAGTTATTGATTTCAAATAATGTTAAACCTGTGCCTATGTTGTCTGGTATAAACTCCGCTGAGGGATTAGCATTCATGTTTAATGAAATTAGCAATGGTTCTTATACTGAATATTGGGATCAACATTTTCAAATAGCACTTCCACGCAGAGATCTACAAATTCCTGTTAATTCGAGTTTGTATAAACATTCACTACGCAAAATAAGAAGGTTTTATTTTGGGAATAAAAGAATATCACATAAGACTTTAAATAATTTAAACCAATTGGTGACTGATACTCACTTTGCATACAGTGCGAAACGGTCTTCCATGATGAATTTATTGAGTGGTGAAGATAACACTTTCTTCTATCTATTTGATCATGGAGGTGATTTCAATATATTTAAGGAAATACTTCACACTAAGTTGCAAGGATGTACACACGGAGATGAATTATGCTATGTTTTTAAATGTGAACCTGCTAAAGCAAAATATTTATTGTTAACTCCAAAATCCACTGATTTAAAAGTAATGCTACGATTTTCACGAATGTGGACGAACTTTGCAAAAACTGGGTAATTATAAAATAATATAATTAACTTTGATTTTACTTAAGTGTATCACAGTATATATTTTCAGAAACCCAACTATAAAAAGAGATCCCTTATTGGACAACGTAATATGGAAATCGGTGAAGAAAAATCAATTTAATTATTTGTATATTACATCAAATTTAAATGTAAAACAAAATATATTTGAAAAAAGAATGGCATTTTGGTCAGATTTTTATAAAATTATTAAAAGCAAATTGGGTAACAAATAAATCATAACACAACATTATATTTCTTAATTTGCAACGATTCAGCCTGATTTAATGCAACCGTAATCACACTCCTATTTACCAAAAGTCAAAAGCAGCTAAACAAAAAGAAGTAAAAATATTATAATATAAAGACCCATTAGTTTATCGAATGTGTATGAGAACAAACATAATATAAATTTCTGTTACTTTAAGAAGCAATCAGTTCTTTTATTATTTTGTATTTTTCTAAGAATAAATACATGATTAATTCAATAACTTTCTATGTACAATATAATTCAGAAAATAGTGTTTAAGAATTTTAACACGTTGACGCTGCTATGTTTTCAGGTTCGATTTATGAACAAGAAAATAAAATTAAAAAATACTATGTACAAACCCAACTTTTACATAAAATAATGCTCGTCAACTGAATTCTTTTTAAGAAAACCATTATTAAAATCTGATGCAGTCATTCTTTTGTTGGCAACTCCGACAGAATTAACGCATAGGTATTGTCTATCTCCGCATAAAATGTTTAACAATTTCCTTTTTTTATCATAAAACACAAATCCAGGATTGTGCGTACTATTATCCAATTGTGAACTATAACTGCTTTGTGAAACTTGTGACATGTTTCTTAAGCTTATAACATTCTGACTACATTTCTTTTGACTGATACTGCCAAGTTGCACACTTTTATCACTAACTATCTCTTTTAAGGAACATTCGAATAATTTAATAGGTGATCCATTCCATTTTGTCGATAAAGGATATAGGCCATAGACTGCTCTGTATAAATTATAGACTTCAGTTGCACTCATGGAGTTCCAGTCTACAGCAGCTATAGCTGACGTGACTCGTGGAGCTGAAACAATCATAAAAATGAATAACACAATATCTATATCTACATGTTTATTTTGTGGCACTTACCATATGAGCAAAGTTCATTATTTTGAGGTATAGCTTTAGCTAAGCATGTGGGCATATCTCTAATGCTCTGTAATAAAAGTTTAGCACCTTCTGCAGACAATAGCTTTCTTAAATCAGGCATTAAAACATGGTTGTCAACTTGTACTGCCTTTTGAGCAATCACTTCCCCAATATCAAAATGTTTTGGTTTAATCTTCATAATAGAGACACCTGTTGTGTTATCCCCATTTTTGAGTGAATAAATAATTGGAGCGGCTCCTCTCCAGCGAGGCAATAAGCTTGCATGGACATTAATCATTCCACTGAAAAAAGATATAACAAACTCAAATTTAGAAAATATTGTAAAATGGGAAACATTAGACTCACTATTTAAAGGAATGTATAATTCGTTCAGGAATTAAATGACCAAATGACACTACCAATCCTACATCAAATTCTCCAGGTTGAAACGGTTCTGTAGGCCATGGTCTAATATTTAAACATTCTTGTCTCGCAAATGTCAATACAGGATTACCTTTATTACTTATGTTTGTAACTATATCTAATTTTTTAATCAGCGATTCATGTTTTCTAAAATAAAAAGTAATTGTTATTGCCAAGCTATTTTAATTAAATATATATATTTAATATAGTTTCTTACAGTGTCTTATGAAGTAATGTTAAACTTGACAGCGAAAACTCATCCGTTCCAAAAAATGCAGCCTTAATTGACAAGTGTCTTTTACAACAATAATTACATTGATTACGTAAGCTTTTTATTAGGGTTATTCTATTTATTAATAACATTTTTACACATTTTTATTCTTATTTGCTAATATTTACAACAATTTAACCTAACTAATTTGTAAACCATCTGAAAATACTCATTCGGGTTTCGGTTTCGCAGTCGGCACATTTCGGTACTTATAAATATTTTGCAACAATTGCTTCAGTTAACTTCAGCGTTTTCAGTTGACAATGGTTTTAGTTGGTTTCAGTATTTTTCAACAAGAGGCAGTCTTTGGTAATCTGTGATGTGTTAAGTGTGTTGTGTTTAAAAATTCAAAATGTTTATATTATAATAAAGGCTGAATTGAAAGGATTATAATACAGCAGTGCTTTTAAAATGACTTATTCTGTAATAAAATAAAAATGCTTCACTCCTGTCAAAATACTAAATTTTTGATTATAAACATAAAAACATTTTTAACAAATAGATGAAAAATGGACGAAGAAGATGCTGATATAAGGGAACAAATTTTCCATAATAATGTACGGGAACAAATTGTAAGTAATTAATATCTATTTTTTTAATAAAGCATAATATAAATTTTGTAAATACCATATATTCGTATACTGTTCAATTGATAAGAAACTTTTTCGATTGATTTTTGCGTATCTGTTTTGACGTTTTGACAGTATAGTGACGTGCTTGACAACATGTAGATTAATACGTACATTGTAGTATAATTATTTTGATAGGATATTTTTGTATGGTAATGAAAATAAACTATTAGCTATATCTGTACTGTGAAATATAATATTATCTTCAAAACATCTTAAATTAGTTAAAAATAGCACGGTAGCTCTCTTCATAAAGAATGCATACATTTTTTATACGCACAAAGATAACCTTAATTTTTGTCTTCTTATCTTTAAAAAAGTGATTTCATGGGTTTTTACTATTTTGTACTACTTCTACAATCAGTACGCTATTTTATAATGTGAACACGTTTAAAATATAATTATTAAATGATAAAAATAGTACTTGTTTTGTCTTTTGTTTATTTTAATTTTAATATTGCTTATGCATTTTATCTATACCATAGACTACACTGTAAGAAATTGGTTAAAAGAAACTTTAGACTAAAACTTTACTAAGCGTATGATTTATATGATTCCACGTGTTACAGAACTGCGTATTTATTTCCTTGCGATTTTTTTATCCCGTCGTTATTTTTTATAGATCATCTGAATTTGTTCAGTTTTGCCTGTATTAAAAGCAGCTGCACGTTTATCCACTATCGTTCATACCAGTTCATACCGTTATGTTTCCATTGTTATTTATTAAAATCAGAGGGGTTCCCTTAAAGTTCCTGCCATTCAATTTAACAAATTTATTATTCTTGCAATACTTTGTCTATTTACTGTTTGTTTCCTCAATTTGCTGCACACAAAATACTGCAGAGTCATTTCAAATTCTGTAAAAATATACTTTATAGTTTTTCAATTTTTTTCCGAGTACCTCAATTCTATTTTCACGCGATAGACCAGTTCCCAAAAAAATTCACGTAAAAGAATACGGTAGATATCTACATAAATGAATTTTGTTTAATATTGATAACTTTAAACATTAAAACCAAACTGCAAACCACTTACTTTTACCAAAAAGCCAATGTGACGTAAAATTAGAGAAAACCACTGTAGCTACTTTTAAATTGTACTATATGTTGATAAAGTTGGCTATCAGGACCTCAAATGTTCAATTATTTGTAATAAGTAACAATATTATAAAAGATATTAATACCTAAAATATATATTTTTGACCCTTTGGAGGGAAGGATGTCACATACATGTTATTTTATATTTACTACTAACAGCTGACCCAGAAACCATCCCATCAAATTTTATATTAGGATCGTTGTGAAAAAAGAGAAATAATCTTGATTACTTATTTCTTCTGTGACGTCATACACAGAGCTACCAGAAGCGGCAAAACGCGTCATAGAGGTATAAGAATAGAGTGAGCAAGAGGCTGAATTCTGCGATAAAGGCAAAGAGAGAGATAGCCGCTGAGTGTCCTCTGTGTCTCTTTCTAGTCGAGATTGTGTGATTTTTATTTTATCTATAGCGCTTGCTTTGCTTGGTTACCCCCTACCTCATCGCCGATCAGCCAAGCCTGCAACAGCGGTTCAACTAGAAAGAGACAGATAGGACACTTGGCTGCTATCTCTCTCTTTGTCTTTAAAAATATTAAAATAAAATGATGTTGGGCAATATTGAACCTATTTAAGATTAATTATAAATAGGTTTCGTGTGTAGGCTTTCGTTTTTTATTTAGCGTGCTATTAGAAAACAAATTTTTGTTTAAAAAATTCTCAATGTTTAATTTTGAATTTATTTTTGTTTAAACTTATAACAAATCACAACAATATACATTTCTAAGTAAAAATAATTTTACCATTCAATTCTTCGCATTCCTAAGTAAACAGTAATTTTTAAAATATATACACGCAAACTTGTATATTTATAACTATTAATGTCCCTATAAAACATGCCTTGCATTGAAACAAGTATATAATTAACTTCTCAATAATTTACTTGAAGCTATTTTTAAATGGTTATCTTGGTTTTTAAAAACAGTTTAATTCAAATACACATACATATGCAATACACTCTTACACGTATAGCCCACGTGTTTCGTTTTATTACAGTTTGTTAATAAATTATACACCAGTTTTTTTTAAACGTCACTCAAAAAAGTAATTAACACATCGTTCTTACGATTAAACAACAAGTATGAACTTGCAAATGCGATGGTAAATATGCCAAATATAATATGGACCCGCAATTATTAGTAACCATTAGTGATACCCAGTCTGCCTTTATACAACTTTTTTAGCATTGTCTTTATTCAACCTTTTCAGATGATTCTCTTTTACGCTCTGTTGTATAAAAGAGATAACAACTTAGCGGACGTGATGTCACATGTCTTGGAATGTTCTATAACGTTGAATCCCTTTAATAATTAAAGGGACAAAATTACTTTTTTAATTGTTAATATCTCCTAACATATAAGGAGTTATTAAAAAATAATTAGACATTTGAGGTTCTAGTAACTAACTTTATCAATATATAGTACAGTTTTATAGAAATTATGACATAGGACACAAATCCATTTGCCGACACATCTAATTCTAAACGCAAACCTGTGGAATAGAATTAAATATAAACGTTTAAAACGACATTCATATTTTAATGTTTATGATGAATTTATTTATAACTAACTGTTCGGTTTTGACAGTCAGTCTTCAGACAAGACAAGCATTGTGACACGTATAAGTTGATTGCACTGGCACTAGCTGGTGGAGATAGTGAATACCTAGCCCCAGAAACAGCTACAGGCTGTGGAGCAACTTGTATGACTTACGGAGAAATTATGACCAAGATCGTAATTAAAAGTTACTTTGTCTATTAATGCTTTTAGATGCTGTCTGTCATGTATATAATATTATATACGAGTATGTATTGATTTAGAAATTGATTCTATTCAGAAAACAGCATTCAATTACAAATAATACATTATAATAATTTAATGGTACATAACTTTACCTCGCCTAGTTTTATTAAAATATTACTATTGTTGTTTTGTAAACCGGAATCGATTTGCAGTAAAAAGTATGGCTTCATTGTGTTTTAGAGTTATTAAAATTATTATTGAAGTACAATTGAATGTCAATTTAGTCATTTGAATGCAATTGCTTCATTTTAGTTTATTGAAAATAAATCCCAAAATACATTAGTAGATATTTTCAAATAATTTCTCTCAAATTTCATTGTATCCAGTTGCATTGTATCATAAAACCAGTTTTCGCTGCAACCGCACAGCAATTTTATATTCCATTTTTATATTTAGAAAAAAAATTGTAAATTGTAATTCTTAGTGTCGAAAAGAAACTATAATAAAAATAGTACTTAATAGCAATTCCATAATCTGAACTCGGGAATTAATCAATTATCATTTTAATCAGGATATCATCAATTATTTTTTTATCTATTGAATTCAATATCTATTCCTAAGTCTAAATCATTACAGTGGATCTCAACCGGTTTTCTGCGAACACTAACATTGTTCTATGACAATTTTTTTTTAAAATACTTTCTCTTTCAACTATTATAAGGGGTAGTATCCAAAAACTACTCAGATTAGGGGCTAAGGTTTGCAATCAGTCGCCTCATGTGCGGAGGACCTAACTAATCTAAAATTTTAATAGATGTTTGTTCAATTACAATTAAGACGAATTAAATTACAGGAACGTCAAGGCAAAGAAGAAAATAAATATAAAAAAATAAAAATAAATTACAGGTACTAGCGCAATTTGACTTTCGCAGTTACAATTTACTGAGTTAGTTTCTCTAGCTGAAGCATTTATATTTTACGTCTAACAATAGTTTAGAATCCCTGTTTATAGTCATTTGTAAACACATTTTTACGTACTCTACCATTTACACAAACGCTGATCCTTACTATATGTACATGCTCTGCAATCTATTTGAACAAGTATATGTAGTAACAGCTATTGTTTTTTTTAAATGAAACCTCAAAACATATGTTAAAAATAACGGTTCAAGGCTTGACACATACAATCGTTTGATAAATAAAAAGTGCTTGCTGCATGCGAAGAGAGAACTGGTGGGACTATAGTACTCATATAATTACGACGCGACACCATCATCATGATATTGAGTATGTCACCACGCAATAATGCTTCCTTGATTAACTATGGAATGTATACCATGTGTACACTAGGCAGTGTAGCACATATCGCACATTATCATGTTTTTATTAATACATTTTGAGTTTATTTACTGTATTTTTATTTACTTAAGAAATAAGATTTTTAGGTTATGTTACTTTTATTATGCGCTGTCTGTAAACAACACTTTTTTATAAACAAGTAATTTGATTTTTATTGTGTTACTCTGTATTTATAAATCGTTTTATACCTTTAATTAGTTCCATGTTAAGGCAATGTAATAAAAGCTTAGCTACATAAAGCATTTTCGCTGTCATGTCCAATTGAATTACATTTAGTTACAATTTCTTTATTGATATGGGCGAATCTTTTAGTTCATAGAGCTAATGCGACTCTGTGTTCAACAAAATGAATTTTAATAATATAAAATTAAAAAGAACTATTTAATAAAAAAGAAGTAGTAAATTATGTATGTATATATATAACGCTGATGGCATCATAATGCTTATCATGACAAGTAAAAAAATAATAAAACTGCTCTTTTTTATTTAATGTTATTTAACTTGTAATGCGTTGCAGATCTATAAAGAAATTTTGAGAATGTAATTAAAGGCTAATCATAAAATACGTCACACAAATTTGATGGTTTTTTTACCTCCCACCTCGTCATCATTGTCAAATCTTATCACATATTGTGGACCTCTTTACCCGTTGTAATGTCACACATTTGAAAAAATTATTTTATTTGGTCTTTTTTTTTTTAGACTTTGGGGGACTGCTCTTTTTGCGTGTAACGTTATTAATGGATGATCCCTTAGGGAATACAATCCTAGGATTCGGGAATACCCATTATTCCATGTGACAAATACATGTAGGCGTAAATTGTTTTTGGGTTCTTAACTTAATGAACGTCTTTGTCTACAGATTTTTAATATTTATCTATGGTTAAACTCATTATTAAAAATCAACTATAATTTATTCAAAATATGGCTTCTATTTAAAGTACTTCATAACTGTACTTTCTTCGCTAACAAATATTTTGAAATTGCATTAAAATAACGTATAAAAACATTGTAATTGGTGTCATACAAGTGCCTTGAGGCGTAACTAAATTTTAGTTGAAACAGCAAAACTGTTTAATGTATACAACACAATAAGTATGTATTTAAATTGCTATTTTCAATGCCAACAAACAGTTGCTATCACAATACACTTTTATGAAGCTATTCAAATTACTCATAGATTTTAGTTTGATCGAGGTAATTGTACATTCCAATTCGTTTATGCTAAAAAATGTTAAAATAATACAACGCAATTGAAATTTTGATTATAATTATTTTTCAAGGTCAAACACCTATTTAATTTAAAACTAGTGAATTTGTTTTCATTTATGTGGTTATGAAATATAAAATCATTATTGTTTTTATTTTATAATATATGTGGAACAGACATAGTATATTTCATGGTCTATCAATAAGCATGAAATGCTATTATACAGTGTCGAACGAATTGATTAATTATAAACTACATCTTTGATTACTTGTACGATGAAATGAAAGACAAAGAGACCTCTTGTTTTTTATTTATTAAAATTGTATTTGAATTTATGCATTGTTTTCTATTTAATAATTCTTTTTCCATTTTTGTTCGGAAAACAGTTTGACCGAATATAGGAACTTTGACTGCAAATAACTAAAATTACAGATAAAATAAAATCAAAGTACTATTATTGATAAGAAATATGTATTATTTGACGTCATAGTTTATATTTATCACAAATATTATCTTTATTGATCTGCTCCCGGTATCAAAGTCTACCACGCTGATACCATATGTTAATTTTTCATATATTTTTTTTCAGATATTTTTGCTGCTGTTTCTGCTACTTTATGTTTCATCATATGCACTAATAAACAGATTCAGAAGAAAGGACCGAGAGGACTTCCTTTCTTGTGATGATGATGAAGTCACAGTTTATAGGATCAGTCTTTGGCTGTGTACATTTTCTCTTGCAATATCAGTTGGTGCTGCATTATTGTTGCCTATATCAATTGCGAGTAATGAAGTCCTCATACTATATCCAAATAGCTATTACGTGAAATGGCTTAATAGTAGTCTCATTCAAGGTTAGTTTCATATGATTCATGAGTTCTTGTCAGGATTAAAAATCGGCTTATTTATAATCCAATTTTCATAGCTTTTTTTATTTAATTGTAAGAGCTGCTGCATATGCATTAGGCGCTCTATGAATAGTACAATTTTTATAAAGTATTGCATCAGTTGAAAAGCATAATTAGAAATCGATTTGTATGAATAATTGATCGTATTGAATATTTTTTTATTTCAGGACTTTGGAACTACGTATTCCTGTTTTCAAATCTCTCTTTGTTCGTGCTCCTACCGTTCGCATATCTTTTTACAGAATCTTCAGGATTTTCAGGACATCGTAAAGGAGTAATGGCAAGAGTTTATGAAACGTTTACAGTTTTGTGTTTATTAGCCATCGTGGTGTTGGGAATGACCTATGTGATATCTGCAGTCATTGATAAGGATAATTCCAGTATTCAAAATTTGCTCAGTAAGTAAAAAGGATAATCCATAAATTTATTTAGGTAAATATAATATAAGATTACATATTTAAAAGTTATCCTTCTACATAAATAACTACTTCCGTAAATTCTACTTCCTAACGTTAGCTTTTTATGAAAAATTAGATAATATATCAGATAAATTTAATATATTAGTAAAAGTCTTTTATTGTAAACATTTATTTAATGACTAGGTAAAAAATGTATATGAAATTTCGGATGTTAGGTAAAAATTGTTATGTTAAATATTACATGAGCTTACGTTTTATATTTAGCGGGATATATTTATTTTAATTGAAGGTTATCATTTGATTGGAAAGAACTATATTTTATTTTTACAATTTATCTACAAAAATGGTATTTAGCAATTATGTTTCTTATTATTATTTCTGTCATAATGTTCAAAGTCGATATTAATTTTAATATTGATTTTTTTCACATTAGTTTTACAATGTTGTATGAAAAACATTAAAATTTATTTGCATAAGAGTTAATTGAAATACGTCCTATTTTCATTATATTATTTTTCCTAAAACTTTCGCTTATATAATATACATATATAAAACAGTCTTACAAGCATTTATATATTAAAAAAATCATCTTTTAAATATTGTTTATATTTGTTTTCAGATTTATGGAGCTATTATTTACCATTACTGTATTCGTGCATCTCGTTTCTGGGAGTTTTAATGTTATTAGGTAAGTTCTTGGTTTATTAAAAATCATTTATTCTATAAATTTCATTTTAAAAAGTACAAAATAACAAAATTTCTATATTTTGTAATTAATCGTATCATTTATATACAAATTTTTTAAGCTAAAGAACGACTAACTAAATAATTACTTTTTCCAATGATAAATGGTTTATTTTTAGATTTACTAAAAATAAAGCTGAATACAAAAGTGTAAGCATTTATTGTGTTTCTTCGTTTTTGGTGTGCACTTCAACTTTTATTTTACTAATGTATTCATCTATGAACTCCTTCTGGTTAGGATGACGCACCTTCGCTTCACGTATAGAACTCTCAAAGCTTTCATAATTCCCGAGTCCATAAAAAGAGTGCGCCTGGTATAACCAAGTTTTCAAATTATCTTCGTTAATTTTCAGAGCCCATTCACAATCTGGTAATGCTCGTTGATATAACTTCAGCCTTAGCAATGTTAATATTCGATTATTGTATAATAAGCAATTGTCTTTTATTTGTTCTATAGCGCGCGAATAGCAACTTAATGCTCTTTCATATTCTCCTCGACGAAATGCTTTATTTCCTTGTATCTTTAACGTTTCTGCCTTTTCTTTACGAATCTGTTTATCTTTGAAACGCGCTTCTGCATCTTTCGATATTTCCCTCTTGAACACCTCAGGGTCCATTGTATCTGGATCCTAAAAATGCAATGTTAATATGTTCTAAAAGGAATCTGTTAAAATGTAATTTAATGTAATTTCAAACAACAAACAAATATCGATAGATGTTCTTACTCTTTCCGGCATATCTTTTAAAGCTTGATGATTAATAACCGACCGATTACTTTGTACTTTAATAACAACTTCTCCATGTTCATCACAAAGCAGTTCCTTGTCAGCATCTCCCAGGTAAAGATCTGCTCGTTTTTTGCCTATATCATTTATTTTCTTATCCTCGCTGCTTAACTGTTTAATTATAGAATCAACTTCTTGAACACGGTACATAAAATTATTAAATTCTTCGGTGTCTGGTGCCGATGTATTTATTTCTTTTGATAGATCCATTTAGAAAATTTAAAATGTAAAATTTTTCAATATCTGATCAGTATAAATAATTTAATACTATTTGTTTTATGGGAAAAGTTTTATCGATTATTTACTGGTGTCTAAGCAACGCATGGAATGTTTTGTTGTTGGGTATTTTTCTGATGAAAACATTTTATGTACGCACTCAATTTATATTAATTATTCCGTGATGTTTATCTTCATGAAAAGTAGTATAGAAATGGAATATATAATTCTACGAGTATATCTATATTTACCATTCCAATATAAAATTTATAAACACATATTGTAATACATTTGCTATGTTATTTATTTCAATTTCTGATTATTGAACAATATAAATATTTCTGTAAATAACTATAGTAATCGCTGCTTACTGAGTGATTGTAAATTTTGAAAAATTAAAATAGAAAACGAATAGAGTAATATTAGTAATATGATAAAAATAATTCAAAATAATGGTATCAAAGTATTTTAGACAAGTAATCGAATAATATAATTGTAAATAATAATTACTATTTGCAGTCTGTACTCCACTGGGTTTCGTGCGTCTATTTAGTGTTGTTGGCCAATTTTTAGTAAAGCCACAATTTCTACGTGATCTCAATGAAGAATTTTACGCATTTTCATTGGAAGAAGAAACGGTCAGACGGCGTTTAAACCACGCATTTTCAGGTACACAACAATTTTTTTTAGTATTACCTTCTGCATATTTGTAATACTCTTTATATTATAGAAGGAAAAGGATATGTCTGCCCTGAACCTATGGCCCCTCCTGCATATAAAGCCGTAGTCGAAGGAGATGAGGAATTTACATCATTATTCACATTGAAAAATGGGGAACTTCAACAAGGACTTAGTCAAAGATTATCCGAAGTTCAACTATCAAGAAAATTGTTAGGTATGCGCGAGCATAATAATAACAACTTATATTTCCTGTAATTTAACAATATTTAATTTCTCAGATAAACAAAGACATGCTTCACCGCTACAAAGAAATCTTGTTTATCCATTTGCAATGTTAGTGTTGTTAACATTAACAACAATCACTGTATGCATGGTGCTGCAAAATACTTTAGAGTTGTTGATAGGAATCAAAGCACTTCCTCTTAGCACTCGAGTATGTACAATGACCAAATATTGCGTTTACTTATATTAATTTAAGACTTATTATTTTAAATTAATTTATTTCAGCAATTTGCTCTTGGAATCACATCACTTTCTAAGCTAGGTCCATTTGGAGCTGCTTTAGAAGTTACCTTGATATTATATTTATTTGCTACTTCTTCAGTGGGTTTGTACTCTCTTCCATTATTATCAAGAGTCAGACCGCGAAGAAAGCAAACACCAATTACACATATCATTGGTAATTGTGCTATGGTGCTTATACTAAGCTCAGCTTTACCGTTGTTATCTCGGATATTAGGTACGTATCTTTGAAATATCTCGGATCGCTAATTATGTTAAAGATTCCTAAATTATGATTACTTATCTATCGATATTAATGTAATATTATTTGTTTCAGGAGTAACAAATTTTGATTTGTTGGGAGACTTTGGTCGGATAGAATGGTTAGGCAATTTTCGTATAGTCTTACTATATAATTTGATTTTTGCAGCCGCTGCTACATTATGTCTCGTCAATAAATTTACGGCAACAGTAAGAAGAGAACTGTGTGCTCGGTTAGTTGAGAATTATATCATGCTTACCAATTGTGTGTCATTTCTTAATTAATAATATACTGTGATTAACATTTTTAATTCACTCATATTTATTTCATCGGATAAGGTATTTTAATTTATTTATCAATACAATTAAAACAATAATTATATTAATTATATTTAGTTGTTAAGTTGTAAACCTTATTCATTGAATTATTTTCTTCATCACATTTTTCTAGATATTTTTCCATAATTAATTTTTTTAATTTATTATCATCCAATAACAATAAGATTTGTTTTACTCATGCAGCTTATATTATTAATTAAAAGCACAGTAAACACAGCTATGTACCATTTACGTATAATTTACATCGTCTTAACGTATCTGCCATATACGTAAATACTACATTAGTGTTTACAGGAAATTACAAAAAAATAATTGTTTTCACGTTTTTATAAGCAGCAGACTGATATATTTTTTTACTTATTAAGTTAAGTCATTTTTAAGTAGATGTTTATGTGTAATCATATATGTTTTTTTATTTTTATTGTATTTTAATATAATTTTGTAAATGTTATGTGACAATATTTATAAAATATCAACCAGCACTAGAGTAATTTTCTAACTTTTAACACCTAACGTTTGTTGATGTGTTATAAAAACTAATTATTGACAAGTAACGATATTGTTACTCAATATAAAAAATATATCATGTTGTATTTATTTTATCTTATTTACAACTATCTTGCTTACTAAAAATATTCATTTCATTGACAAGAACTATCAAAAATAGAAGGCAATATGTAAAAAAAAAAATGCTTAATGTTGGTTTGTACTTTCTAAATATTTAAAGCTATTTTTATTTTGTTGTGGTAAACACGCTTTTATATTAACCAAAAACAATGTAAGGCTTTTATTAACTAATGCAAAGACTGTTCATTTAGTGTTTATTAACGAAAAATAATTAACGAAATAAAAATAAACAGTCATGTATTTTGGTGCAGACTGAAATCTCTTCTGGACTACTTTTTCCAACATGATAAAAGAAGTAATTCAACTACAAGTGAAAGGGGCTCACGTTCTGCAACACCCACAACTCCTTCAATTAAAAAGGAAGAATAATATTTACAACTTATATAATATAATCATAAGTCTGTGTATTTGTTATTATTATTCTTCATGTTTTTATTTTTTGTTCCTATTATTTATTTTTTGTTAATGTATGTATTTATTGTCTCTAGTGTAAAAGACATTCACTTATTTTTAAGAATTTGTGTAATTTATAAATAAATATTTATTAATTAATTTATATTATTACAATAGAATAAAAATTATTTAAGGATAATTACAAAATAATGCATGTGTTTTTCATGGGATAAGATATGTATAAAAAATATGTAATTTATTCTTGCCATATGCAGACCCCACTCAATAACTTATGAACCGAGCAACTCATAAGTTATATTAAAACATATAAATGTACAAAAAGAATTTTAAAGAGCTGTGAAAAGGATGATCACAAAATAATAAAATTTATTGGCAATAATTAACACTTGTGATTTTTCTCGACATCTCAAATACATATTCTATAATTAGACAATAAGCTTAGTTTGTTAATCTAATAATAAGACAAGTTTTATTGTACTTTTCAGACAAATTTAATTGTGATAAAAAAAAACAAAAGAATTCATAAGTGTCCGCAAAATATATTATCAGATTTCGATATTATAAAATTGTAGAAATAGGAATCCCCTATATATCATATATTTTAAGCTATTATAAATTAATGTCTGATTTTCTATTTGGAAAAAAGAACTGATTAAAAAAAATATATTGTGTTTATTTTTATATAATGTATTTTATTTTATTTAGAAAATAAGAATTCATGAAACTGAAATAGATGTTATTTTAATATTTAAAAAGAAAGGTAGCGTTCTATTACCACAAGTTCGAATATAAAATAGAAGAATGATAAATAAATAAAACACAGATTACGAAAAACATTGAAGTATATTAAAATATATAACTTGAATGTTAACAATTTTTACAATAAACAACACATTTAATGCAATAAACATAATAGAAGTATATAGTGTCTGCGAATTCACTTAACCATTTTATGTATTTTTGCTTAGTTATTTATTATTTTGTTTTAAGAATGTAAGAAAATTTTAGAATCGTTATACAAATTAGAAATAGTGGAAAAGACTTGACTATCATATGCAAGTAGTATAATCTGAAATAAAAATGTAACTAGTCTCAATTAGAAATTGCACATTGCTATATAAAAACAAATTGCGTTTCTTACCTTCTGTATCTTATTTGTGCTTGTTTTAAATTTTTTGGAACCTGATTCATCAGATGTTTTTGCACACCTGGTAAAAATTCTCTTCCATATCTTTCCCAATTGAATTTAAGCATTGAAAATGGTATTAAAGACTTTTCAAACTCATTTAATTTTAACCATAAATTTTTTACATTTTCCGTGTGAAAATTAAAATTCCTTTTTGTAAAAAATTCCAAAACTCTTGTTAAATGATGAATTTTTTTATAACTTTTAAGTGCCCTAAAAACATGTTAATATTTAATATTTATAATATAAGTAATGTATTTTTAATGAATATATACTTAGGGGTATTTCCTAAGAATAACTGTACGCCGTCTACCACTGCCGCTGGAAGAGTGTGGACGAAAAATTTGACAAAGTTGTAAACTGTTGTGTTCGGAATCAGGGTCACGCAATAATACCTAAAAAATATCTGCTTTAGCTTAATTCAGAGAAAACATATTTTCCTTAAAACTACGAGTTTGCTTCGATAAAACAAATACATGGGAACTTAAATTCATTGCCAGTTTCGGGAATAAATTAAAATATGTGTATTGTATTTTTCTAAGTAAGGAATTATAATATATGGTATTTTATAACTCTTAGAAGCTTATACGAACCATATAGCGTCATCAAATGGTTGATGTAATCCGAGTTTACACATTTTTCCTAAATCAGACCAAGTGATTAAAGCTTCTTCTCCGACAAAATTGTACACAGGAATCTTGGAAGCCATGTACACTTCCATTGTGGTTGAGTTACAGCACCCAGAGTCATAAGACCGCTGTTGCTCTTTATGCCTAAAATATATTACGATGAAAAGTTATTTAAAGACGGATTACGTTCTTGATTGATAAATTGAAATTACCTTTGTGAAATATCCCATGCTATAGCTATCAAGTGGTTTGAGCATAGGTCTACAGGAACCATGTTAGCATAAGTGTTTCCCCCGTTTAACACTCGCAAATATCCTTTAGCGGCACTAACGATTACTCCGGTCATTCCAGCGTAGTTATCAGTCCAACAAGGTGTCGGTTCATCGTATGTAGGGATTACTAATTGCAAGATATAATTAAAATGTACATACACAATACAAATACGTAACATTTACGTCTGAGAGTATCGCATAAATAAATGTTACGTTTACACAATTAGTAATGAATTTATAATAGGCGCTACAAACCAGAATTTAAGTTGAAGTATAATTATTCAACAACTTACTAACTGCTGGTCTAAATATCCCTACAGGTAGTCCTTTCGACTCCTTTTCCACAATGCTCTCCGCAATGCATTTTGTATACGTATACGTGTTTGGCCAGTCTCCCAGGAGGATGGGAGTTATAGTGTTCAGCGTGGTTTCATCCAGAACATCCACAAGCTGTTAAGAGTAATTTCGTAAATTAGGAAAATGTTTATGATTGTATAAAGTAAGATTGTATAAAGCCCTATGGTGCCCTTTAAGGTGTAGGACATGCTCAGTACCGGATTTTTTTGAAGTTGGGCAAAGACTTAAAACTGCCGCTCTTTTTAAGAATTTCGCACAAGGACACGCACCCTTGAAGTTTGCGCAAAACAAATCCATGCGCCATTAATTAATTATTTTAAAATTAAACTTACCTTAAATATTTTCTCATATTCCATGGGTGGTATATAAATGGCCTCTTTAATTACAGTTTGAGGGCAGTTCGAGTATGCTGTTGAGACATGCACGAAAGCCTATTACAAAATAATTTATTATTTTAATTTATATAAATTAATTATGTTATTTTTTATTTTATATAAAACATTTTATTTAAAATTAAAATTTACATTTATTTACATAAAAGCCGGGCAAGACGCATCTTATTAGGGTAATGATTTTAGTTATGTTGCAGATAACTTTAGCGTCTAAAAAACTATAGGTGTTTATTTTAATAGTTTAGCATATGTTTGGTAGGAACGAAAATTATTAACAGCAGTGTTAGGAAACAAAGGAAATTGCTTGATGCTGAAATATACTATTTGTACTTGTCGTCAATTTATAGATAAGCGACGATTAGTTAGACTTAGTCAACCGAAGATTTAGCGTATAAATATATAAGAGAAGGGAAGCAGAGAGGAAAACATATGCAGCAAGTGTATGCAGCTTCGTTTTGGAGCAAGTATCGTAGAAACGCTTGCGATGCTGACTGTATCAGTATTGTGAGTAAACATACGGATACCGTTAGTGCTTGCAGCTTACGTTTTCCCTTCTCCTCAACGTTTGATTCATTAAATCTAATGACGTGGCCCTATAGTTTGCAGAAGCGCATCAAATACTCCACTAACAGATATTTAAATGGTAATCTCTGTAATCTAATGGGCATTGATTGACAACCAGGTCAATTTGAAGCCATACAGTTTCATGAACATTACGAACACGAAACATATTTAATACAAATTTGATTTCTCTGTGATTAATATTTTTATGTTTAATAATAATTATTGAATGCTTTTTTGCATGTCAATTTAAATCTACAGCTAAGAATAGTTTTATTTAAAATAATCAATTATTTATTTACTTGACTGATATTGAATGAGCTGATTTTAGTATTTATTATTATAATCAGTGTTAGAGAAAGAGATAGAGTTATAAGTAAGAAGAGGACTACAATATATTCTTTAAAATATAAAAAGGTAATAAGCGAAAGATTTATTTGCTCTGAAGGGAAACCAGAGTATGATCGCGAGGTTTAGACAAGGAAATGAAGAATGAGAGAGGATGAGTGAAAAGGAAGAGGAAAAATCCAAGCACTTTAAGAATATATGTCAGGAGAAGTTGGGAAGTGAAGTGTTAAAACGAACAACACTTCGATCGCAGTCGCTTTGAATTGAAACTGTGTTTAATACACGTTGCAATTCATGTTGAGGTCAAATTGAAATTAAGAAAACAAATATGGTTTACAAGGCGTGAGAACCAGACCTTATTGAAAGGAATAATAGGGAATCCCATAACATGATGCAGTATCAATATTTATCATAAATAACAGAAATATATCACCTTTAATTTCATCATACTCCGACACAGTTCAAGAATCGATAACGTGCCACGCACATTTATCGCCACAGCCGCTGCTAGTGGTTCTGTGAATTTAACAGTCGCCGCTGCATGAAAAACTATCTACAAAATAAACGTTATTTCATAATTTAAAATTATCCTGAAAATAAAATGTCGTCATTATTAGGGCTCATACTTGAATCTCATCAATAAGCCTCCTTTCATCGTCAGCTGACAGTCCCAGTTTCGGAAGCGAACAGTCGCCATTGATCGCTTTTACTTTACATAATTGATCCGGATCTTCTGCTCTTAACCTCAAAAATATCTACACCACAAAATATTTAATCAGTAAATATTTTGTGTGATTAAAATATATAAAAATTTCATACCGAATCATTAATGTAATCCTGAACTCTTTGTTGTGAAGATTGTCCATTCTTCGGTCTTACTATCATATAAATCATTCTTATCTGTGGAAATGAACGCAACAACTTTTCCACTAAACATTTTCCAAGAAAACCTGTACCACCAGTTATTAAGATAACAGCATCTTTGTAAAATAAAGGTAATGACGATTCTGTGAAAATTTAATATTGTTATAAATACTTGTACTAATCTAGTAATATTCATTTTTTCGTTATTATACGTTACCATGCTGTTTTAAATTTTCCATCACTGACGCTAATTTGAATAATTTCAGTAAGACATTTAATATTTGACAGGTACGGGCTTATCATTATTCCTTCATTTAAGAGTGTTTCAAATTTGTCAATATAACACCTTAGTATAACAAATAATATTCGATTTTGAATTTTAAATTTAATGTAAATGTTAATTACATACTAAAAACATTTTCTAAAAAACATTTATGTTGGGCAAACTGTATCCTTTGAAAAATCAAAGTTTCTATGAAAGAAATTTTATTTTCTTTTTTCATTATAAGTAATTTTGTTCATTTAAGTTATTTAGAAATTAATGCTAATGAAAAAATAATAAATAAATTTAACTTTCTGAAAATATAATGATATATAAGTAGTTTAAAAATTTAGTTTAAAATAGACAAATTTAAATCAAGCCAGTGACCAATCTAATTCTTATAATTTTCTGATCACACCGAGAAAGGATGCTGTTGTGTAGGTCTTTTAGCACACGTGGTAGAGATCTTCCTCTTAGGGAAGGTCAGACAAGGTTATTTTAGCAATATAATTTATTTCTACTACACTTTTTAGGGCGTACTTTATCTTTTGAAATAATATCACGCAATTATCTTTTAAATGCTTTAAAATTAACGCAGAGATTAATATTAAACCGAAATTTATATAAAAAAAAGTTATTTTATTAAACTTTATTATATAATTTTATTTTTCAAAGCTATAATTTAATTAAGTTTTATACAACGACTGACTCAATCTTTATCCATGGATAATACGATATAGAAAAAAATACTTGTACGTAGAATTGAAAAAGCTTTTCCAATGTCGATAAGTACGCCTGCAAACTGAACCTCTTCTATTCTTTCAACACCCAGTATTATTTATTTTTTAAATGTTGGCAATTTAAATTACCATCTTCCCGTTGGTTTATTTGAACGCAACAAGACTGTCAAAAAATTTGTCAAATATTGTTGAAACTTGTGTTCATTACTATTAATTGTGAGTGTTTTAATAAATGAATTGATAATTAAAACCTAAGTTCATACTTTTTATCAAATAATCATATTGAATTTGGGAACGTTTAATTTACATAATCGAGGTATGTATTTTGTTTATAAATTTCTTAAATAAAATGTTTTCATGTTTTAAAAGACTGTTTACATTGCAGATGATGCCTGGAGTTCCTCGCGTGATAACTGCCTTACCACAAGAGAGTAATCCTCTAGGATTATCTTGGCATGATACAGCATGGATTCCAATTCTCTCACCCGCAAATATAATGGATTATTTTTCAGAGAGATCAAACCCTTTTTATGACAGAATGTGCAATAATGAAATTGTAAAAATGCAGCGATTAAATCCAGATCAACTAAAGTATAGTAACATAATATAGTTTTATAAATAAAGGATTAAAATAACAGTAAATTATTTTTTAGTACTATGACGGGTTTGGAATATATACTTCTGCATGTACAAGACCCCATATTATACGTGATTCGAAAGCAGCACAGACATACTCCCAGTCAAGTTACACCACTTGCAGATTATTATATTGTTGCGGGAACTGTGTATCAAGCACCAGATCTAGCCAGCGTTTTAAACTCCAGACTGGTTAGTATCTATATTAGACTACCACCAGTGTTTCTTGCAATTGTATTTCTTCTCTTCTATTGTACTTTATTATTTTAGCTATCCACTGTACATCACTTACAAAGTTCGTTTGATGAAGCAATGTCTTACTCTAGGTATCATCCCAGTAAAGGTTATTCTTGGGATTTCAAACCCGCAAATAAATTAGGTAAACGAAAACAGTTTGATATATAATTGGTTTATGTATAACGAAATTAATCGTGGTGGTTTAAAGGTCAAGGACCAGATAGAAGCCCGCCTGCACAGCAGCCTGCAAAAAAAGAGACCACTACAGTAAAAGAGGAACCAAGTTCACTTTTTCAACGACAAAGAGTTGATATGCTGTTAGCTGAACTGACAAGAAAATTTCCCATACCTGTTCCTGCTGGTTATGCAGTTCCAACAAATGGAAACGGAGTCACGGTTAAGACAGAACCTCCTGAACCAAAAACTTCCCCTGATTCTGAATTAGTCACTATCAAACAAGAACCTGATACAAATAATGCTATAACTAACGGAAACAGTGAAGATAGTCCTGCAAATATAAACAATCCAGAAAAAGTAGAAGTAAAAACTGAAGTTATGAAACCTCCTCCAGAAAAGAAATTAAGGCTTAATTAACCTTTAATGATAGTAAATTATAACCAACTGGTTTAAGATATTTCTGATAAATTTAGTTCAAAGTTATTTTGAGTTTTAATTGATTTTTTTTATTTTTGTATTGTTTAAAAATTTATGACAAAGTACTTGTAAATATGTTTTATTTAGTTAAAATTATAAATAGACAAATATAGTTACACTTTCAACAATTTGAAACTTATTTTTTTTTTTACTTTTGTACTTTTTCTAAATTTTTTTTCTTATTTCTCAGGAGCAGTATCTGTCCGTATTTTATTCCAATATTTTAGCAAATATTCTCGGTTTTGCCAAATATAGGGATGCCCAAAGCAACACCACGTAATTCCTGCCAGTCCTCCTCCAACATGAGCTGCATGATCAAATATCCTCCAGCCTAGAAGAACGCCGGCGATGTCTAACGCCATCATAGCTTTTATTGCAGTATCTGCAGAAAACTGTATCCATGGCATAAATATAATACTAAGCTTAGTATCAGGATATTGTGAACAAACGAATCCTATTATTCCCATAATTGCACCCGAAGCACCAAGTGTTAGACCTGTTTTCCCACATGCAGCTTTTGCTAAATAACTTGCAAAACTGGATATTACTCCTGCACTTACGTATAAAGCAAGGAATTCCTCTTTACTTAAAGTGGCCACAGCAACTGAACAAAAACTATACAAAACATACATGTTTGCAAACAAGTGTAAAGTCGCACAATGGCTGAATGTAGACAAAAACATAGGCCAGCAGGAAGTTTTACTAGCAGGATTAGAGCAAAAATATTTAACCATTCCTGGTAGTAGTTTTGGAACTCTCCAGGCACAAAATACTATAACATTAGCAAAACACAGGGGAATGAACATACGTTCTCCTTCTGTTAAACTATTCCACCAAGTCTTTAAATCTTTTTTCCAGTTTGCTTTTGCTGTCTTTTTCGAATGCTTATTTAGTTTATATTCAAACCGAAGAAAAGGATTTTGTAATGCTGTAAATGCATATCTTCTTGTGTTTTCATATTGATAAATAGCGGCAGAAATGAAACTTATCGAAGTAAATCCTATTGTAAAGCAAAACGGTTTCCAAAGCTTATTCATCGCAATAGGTCCTGTATCAAGAGCCATTTTCTTCTCAAAAGCCTCAACTGTTTCTGCATGTTTATCTTTTCTCATTGGTTCCTTGGATATTTTAAATTTTCTGTTATGATTTTTGGTTGTATTAAATAGGTAATGTCTTTTAAGTATACTGAATTTTGCACGATGTTGCAGCATGAAATATCGTTTCAATAAACATGGGTCGTAAATGTAAGACATTTTTCCTATAGTTAGTTTTCTCAATGCCATTTTCGGTAATTTTTGAAATACTTATGTTTTGAATCATCACTGGAATTTTTATTTTAGAAAGAAATTTTTTTATTTGTTTACCTCATTGCCACTAGATTAGTGTCCGCAAAAATAAAAAAAAATTTATTTGGAAGGTAGTATAATTTTCAAATATTTATATATTGTATATATATATTATATTAATATATACATCATATTTATAGATGTATATATAATAATAATATGTATATTAACTTTTATACATGTTCATAAGGAAGTAATTAAATTTTAGTAATCTAGAAAAGAAGTAGCAGAATATGATATTTATTGCAATATATTTTTTACACTAATCATATAATTAATTTATATATATAAATATACACTGCACTTAATAACTAATAAATGTCTGAATCTTCAGACTCGCATGATATTTCTACATTTCTATCTGAAAAGTTGAAATTTCTAATACAATTTTCCTTAATGTTCTGTACATTTGAATTTGTATGACCATTGACAACAATTGGTATTTCTTCAGAAAAACAATGATCGTTATTTATGTTCGACTTAGATAAATTTCCTTCAACATAATCATTGTTTTCAAAAGATAATCTTGAATTAATATCTTCATTACTTTGTAAATCAATAAATGGTTTCGTTTTACAATTTGAAGAACTTACACTGTTAATATCGTTACATTTAAAATTTTCATCGATAACATTATCTTTATCGTTAAATGTAGAGTTGTTATCGGAGTAATCTTCTAAAGAATTTTTTGATTTGTTCATTTCTAGTTCTGTATCAATAACCATTTCCTCATCACTGCAATCCGAATCCTCGGATGGAGCATGATCTGGTATATGCACAGGTATTACAGTAACAGTCTCGTTATTACGTGGGGATATTGTAGGTGGGTCTTTCATTAAATAACAAGTTCCATCTTCCATTGTTGACTCGATAGGAAGAGTACCTATATCGGAATGCAAAACGGATATATCGTAATCAGTCTTATGTTGATTGTTTTTCACAGTTTCAGAAGGACTGGTATTTTTAATCTGGTCATTATCACAAAATATTTCGGAATCGTTATTCGAGTTTGTATCATCTAACTTATTCATACTGCAACTGTCCGCAGGAGTAACAGACCGCGTTCTTTTCTTTGTTGTTTTACTGTATGTATATATCATTTGTGATTCTTTATAGGCTTCTGCCTCCTTTTTTAAAAGATCAGAAAGATCATACACAAAATCTTTCTTGATTGGTTTAACCCTATTGCGGATTGGCCGACTAGATCGAACTTCAGATAAATCGGGGACAGGGCGTTCTTCAATTAATTCAGAAACTGGAGGAGGTGCTAATATATCAGCAACTTCCAATACTGGCTTAGATTCTTTAATTGCAATTACGTCCACTAAAGGGGGCTTATCTGAAAAAGTAGAAAGTGGATTTGAAACAGTATCAGTAATCATTGAATGTTTTTTTGCATTTTCTTCGCCCCCAAAAATAACTTTAAAAATCATTTTTCTCATTTCTCCCTCCGTTTCATCTATTTGTAAAGAGTCCTCGGATTTCTTGTCGATCTGTTGAACTTCATTATCTTCTTTTTCATTCTTAGGAGGGCTCCCTTTGTGGTTCTTTTTCTTTTTATCCTTATTTAAACTTCCTTTTGGACGACCTCTGCGTCTTATTTGCTGCGAATCATCTGTTTCATTTACATGACCAATGTCATCTTCGTTATCGGATAGTGGTATTAAAATATTTGTATTACTTCGTGGTCGACCTCGTTTCCTTGGTGGAAGAAGGCCGTCTTTAATTTCCTCTTTATTTTCGCTTTCAGAAATTGAATCTGTAACGGTTTTTTTATCATCAGCAACATTATCTACAATGTTATTAGTATTACTATTTTGGGGCTCTATTTCTTCTTGCTCAGAGGTATAATTTGTGACTACAGTTTCAATCGACATATCAACATTGCTTTTTTCTATATCTTTGTCTATAATATTTGGTTCCATTGTTTCAATGTTTCCACTATTACTTTCCAGTGTTTCTTCACTTTTATTATTCTTTAGCATAGAAATATTATCGTTTTCTGAAATACTGACATTGTTTTTCGCATAATTTGTACTTTCGTTTGGTTGTATTGACATTACTAAAGTATCAACAAATTTCTTGTCTCCCATCAAGTTATGGCACCTTCCAATATGGAATACGCATTCGCTTTTGTGGTAAAACTGACTAGTACATAAGGCACATTGATATCGCTTCCATTTCATGTGGAGTGCAGTATGTCTCTTTAAATTTGTTAATGTTGGAAACCTTTTCCTACATGAAAGACATTGTAAATTTTGAATGTTCATAAGAGAATACATCTTTTTAGTTAATTGCTCTGTTATGGAGTCCGCCTTATCAGTTGTTTCTAATTTCACTTTCTTTACTTCTAATGAACCATCTTCATCCATATCCCAATAAGTATCATTGTTGTCTATAATCTTCGTGGTTTGTTTTCTTTTTCTCTTATTAACCCTGACAGATTTCTTGAAATTGTTTGACATTGACTCATTCTCAGAGTTATCATGTGAAGAATTTTTAGTACTTGAAAGCTTATCGTTATCACACCCTTCACCATCGACTTCATCAGATTGAGAAACACTGTCTTTCCTGATATTAGTAGAAACGTTTTCATTCATTTTCGAAACAGTGCGTTCCAAACTCTCATCAACATTTCTATGTCCCATATTTTCGTTCACTTCCGCACCTTTCTTGCCTATTAATTCTGCCATATCACATTTATTAACATCTTCCTCATCGGGTTTCTTAAATCTTTTAACAGGTTTCTGTTTTCTATTTCTTTTGAGGTCTGCATCATCCACTAATCGCTTGTTGTGCAGATCATTTGAATCTACATTGGTTTCTACTCTTTTGTTGGAAGCCATTTTATTCATTTCTGCAAGTCTTTTGCGACATATAAGTTGATGTGAAGTTAAAGCTGCCCGTCGATCAAAAGTTTTACCACATCCTCCACAGCGTTGGCCACCACCATATCCTTCAAAATTATCCATCCATTCTTGATTTTGCTCGTCTCGAATCTGCTGATCGGTTTTACTTATCTTCTGTTGCTTCTTTTCAATTATTTTTGGGGCATCATCTAATCGAAATCCATTGCACAGAATTTGGTCTCGAAGTTTTCTTATTGTAACCATCGTATTTCTGTTAAACAATAAAATGAATTAATTGTTTTTGTTTTGTATGAATATTTTGTTATGTACATTGAAATAAATACCTGTGTTCATTGCACAAATGCCTATAAACAGACCCAGCAGTTGGAAAAGTAGCCGAGCAGCTGGGGCATGCATAATGTATATGTGATGGACAATGTTTTATTTTGATATGCCATAATAAAGTACTTTTGGTTTTAAACTCCATATTACCTGTGTAGCAAACAATATAAAAACAATTAATAATTTTATTTTAATAATTATTATATATTGCTTAAGATATTTTCTTACATATTTTACACACGTGACGCTCATCCTCAGTACCAATATCATTAGAAGATTCAGCATCACAATCCTTAAATTTATTCTCAGATCCTACAGATAACAGGCGGCCATCGGGTCCCAATACAGATTCTTCATTCCACAACATGTCATGAAGTTCTATGATCTAATATAAATATATATATAAATATATTTGTGTAAATAAATAAATATACACATATTTATTTATACGATTATATACATTACCTCATCTAACATGAACTCATCATTTGTGTCTTTATCTCCTTGTTTAACAACTGTTTGGTAAACTGCCGATTTAGTTGTTGCGATATGATCCAGTCTGATTGCATTTTCCTTTCGTTGAATTTCCTTTTGTGCTAATTCAAAGTTGATATCATCATAATACTCTAACAAACTTTTATTTTTCGAAAATTTATCTTTTGATAGTTTATCAATAATGGATCCTAAATCTTTTTTATTATTTATGTTTTTTTCTAGACAACTCTCTTTGCATACATCAGATTTATCATCTGATTCGTATATTGTAGTAAAGTCGTCATTCTGCAATAAAACAACAGTGATTAAATTTTATGACAAATATTTCTAAAGAAACTTAAAAGGAATTAAAATTACCATAAATGTATTTTCTCTAAAATGAGCATGTAAGGAAATATTGAACTTTTGTTTGCAGTATATTCTTTTATGAGAAATGAAATTCAATATACTTCTGAATAAATTTCGGCAAAATCTGCATTCAAATATTATCTCAGACTCATTATTAAGCAGATCTTTAACCTGCAAAAAAAAACGTTGATATTAAAATATGCTAACAGAGCGATAAAAAATTGTATTTATAGAAAATTAAAAACAAACTTCTTCTGTAGCGGATTCAAGCAGTTTCTGAAGTTGTCGTGTACCAGTAACACTAGTTACTGTAGAATTGCGAATAACAGATAAATCTGGAGTATCTTTTTGAGAGCTTTCAGGAGAATTTTCAGTTGAACTATTTTTTTTCTTGATTATTTTTTTATTCTGTGTAGACTCCTTCTCCTCTTTATTTTTAGACCTTGCTAACGTTTTATTCCCAGCCATTGATTATTTATTATAAAGCCTGGAATTACAAAACGAATCAATTAAACATAATTTTACCATTAAATATATATTATATCAGCCTGCAAGAGAAATATGCAGTATAGATATAATGAGCACAACCTGACATTATAAATCTATATTACGTCTACTTAGATAATTTGTATATTATATTTTATACATTGATTCGTACTTAATATATTAATTTTGTATAATTTATTATTAAATAATATTCTTTATTTACTTATGTAATAGTTATATTTAACACATAAACATATTTATGAGAAGATAAAAAGTCTAAATCTGAAGAGTGAAAATGCAATTCCTTCACTGCCAGTTTTCTTATTCTAAATTAGTTTAGAGAGGTATTCGAAAAAAAATATAATAAAACTTTACATTCAGTAAATATTTAATGCTATTGTTGATCTAATCAATATAATACTACATCAATTTTGATTCTAATATTTAGGAAGATTATTATTATAAATACTCAAATACATTACATATAAAATATTGGACTATATAATTCATGCTACTAATATTAGATATAATTTTTAAACAAGAAAAAATTAATTATAAAAAAGTTAGGTATATTTGAAATAGTTAATTTTCCATGTTATATTCATTACCTGTGGTATTTACAAAACTCTTACAATATCTTCTACAGCTCGTGTAAAGACACCATTGCAATTGCAAAATTTTCTAAAATTTATTTGATATATATAAGTATATAGTTTCGTAAGATGCCATGAGGTGTCAGTTAAGTCGATGCGAAAAAAATATTAAATATATTCTTATATTCATCAGAACAGAGAAATATATTTATTTATTTGATTGAGACTTAATAACACGTGCTTTTTACTTTTTATAATATATAGAAATAAAGGAATTTTATTTAAATAGCGTTCATAATGGAATATATAAATGAATTGGATACAGCTGAAAATGGAGAAACAAGAATGTATGTACAGAATATATAATTGACACAAACTATAACCTTAAAATGCAACTACTAATCGGAAAGATTTAGAGATTCGATCTAATATTGTTTAGGATAAATTGTTTTATTTCATATTATTAGATTATGCTGCGAATGTGGAGATGCTATTGAACCAAATCCATCAAATATGTGCGTTCTCTGTTTACGGGGAAAAATTGACATAACGGAAGGTATTCCAAAGCAAGGAACATTATATTTTTGTCGAGGTTGTGAAAGATATCTTCAACCTCCTGCAGATTGGATTCCTTGTGCTCTAGAATCCCGTGAATTGCTCTCATTATGTCTTAAAAAACTAAAGGGCCTGAATAGAGTCAAACTAGTTGATGCTGGGTTTGTATGGACAGAACCCCATTCCAAGAGAATAAAGGTAATTGTAAATTTATATCAGATTACTACTGTCATAACTGTCATAATTATGTTAACATAGTCACGAAAAAGTTAAATGACTAAATGCTGGCATAAAACATGAATGGGTTGCATATCAATTATCTTTAGTTTGATATTAATGTTGTAAAAGAAAACTGTTGTAATATTATGTATAAACAAGCTACGCCTGCATTTTCAAAAGGTTTGCATTTTGAGGCATTAATAATTGCGTTTTAAAAATATATATTTAATTACATTTATTCTATCGTATTAATTTTATATAAAATGATATATATAGATAGGAAAATTTATGAAAACTAATGGTTTTTCTGTTATTGGAAGAAAATAAATCCTGAATTTATTGTGCTAATCTGGTAATACTGGTGTCAAGTTGACATATTAAGCAATATCAAGGTTATTGCTACACATTAAATTTGTTGTGAAAATTTAAGAGAATTGATATTAATAATTGTTATAATTTATAATATTTTACAAAATTTTAATTGCTTTTATTTAAAATTATAAGAAATCTCAAATTATTGAACCTTAATAAGCAAGTAATCATAACCTCAAAATGCGTCGACGTGCTGGAGTTGGTGCGATACAAAAGCAAAAATTGGAACAAGAAAAATATCGTGATAAAGGGGCAGAGCTACAAGATAATCAATTTGAACAAATGACACGTCAACTTGAAGTTTTCCGTGAGAATTTAGAAGAATTTGCGCGTAAACATAAGAATGAAATTCGAAAGAATGCACAGTTCAGAAGACAGTTTCAAGAAATGTGTGCCGCAATTGGAGTTGATCCATTGGCTTCTGGAAAAGGTTTTTGGTCCGTCTTAGGCGTTGGTGATTTTTATTATGAACTTGCTGTTCAAATTGTGGAAGTATGCATGGCAACTGCTGAAAAGAACGGTGGTTTAATAGGCCTTGAAGAATTACGAAATAGATTGATTGCAGCCCGAGGACAGCAAAAACATCACCAGGAAATCACCATAGAAGATTTATTAGCGGCTTCTAAGAAATTGAAAGTATTTGGTAATGGTTTTGTAATTGTCTCAATCGGTAAAGGAGCTCATATGGTTCGCTCTGTGCCTGGGGAATTGAGTATGGATCATTCAGCTGCCTTAACTGTTGCTGCAAATTCTGGACAGGGATGTTTATCAATAATTTCACTGAAAAATGATTTACACTGGGAAAAGGACCGATGCCAAAGTGTATTGGATTATCTAGTCGGACAGGGATTAGCCTGGATCGATCTGCAATCAAACCCACCTATGTATTGGCTGCCCAGCTTGTTTGTTCCATGCATTACATCATAAAGAAAATATAATAAGCATTATTATGAAATAACAATATTTATTAATAGTTATATTTGATGAATTTGTTCATTCATATTGTATATTATTAGAAAATATACGTTACGCTTATTTGAACGATTCTTTTTTTTATTTTTATTAAAGCACTTATTTCAAATTAAATCAATTTAAAAAAGGAATTATTGTTTTTTAAAGATAATATTTCATTCTTATAGGTGAAACTAACTGTCCACGCTGAAGTTTTGGGGGGCACTATTTTGCAACAAGTTTTTGTGGTCGAATTTACAGTAAATCATCACATGTGTGATGAATGCCATCGTTCTGAAGCTCAAGATTTCTGGAGAGCTCAAGTGCAAGTTCGCCAAAAAGCTGAAAATAAGAAAACATTCTTTTACTTAGAACAATTGATTCTTAAACATAAGGCTCACGAACATACTCTTGGAATTAAACCCATAAGCGGTACATATACTACTGATTTGCTCTTACTCCTTTAGTATGTGCCTTATAAAATTATATGTTACATTGTATTTCAGATGGTTTGGATTTCTATTACACGACTGAAGGATACGCTCGCAAAATGGTTGATTTTCTGGGGTCAATGTTGCCATGCAAATATCAGCATTCAAAGAAATTAATTTCTCACGATATCCACAGTAACATATACAATTATAAGTTTACATATAGCGTAGACATTGTACCTATTTCTAAAAATAGTGTAATCTGCCTTCCCAAGAAATTAACACACCAATTAGGTGGAATATCACCAATTTGTTTGGTTTATCGTGTTACTAATTCGTTACATCTTATTGACCCAATGTCTGCACAAAGTAAGTTATATGTTTTGAAAAATTTATTGTAACAAAGCAAAGTGTGTAACTGATTTGAAACTATAAATTTGATTGTTTGCTTTCACAGTCGCTGAAGTTTCAAGTACAGTATATTGGAGACATACATTTGATAGCATATGTAATCCGAAACAACTGGTGGAATACATTGTAATGGATATAGAGCCAATATCTACAGAGGTAGTACTATAATAAATTTTGATCCCTAATGAAATGGAAGCACGATTGTTAATAATTATCTAATTGTAGAATCGAAAGATATTTCCTGGTCAAGGAGCAATATCCACCAAGCATGTTTTGTCTGATATATGGGTTGTTAAAGCATCAGAAATTGGACTTGTTGAAAACACACATACTAGAACACATTTGGGGCATCTGCTTAAAGCGGGGGATTCAGTTATGGGGTACATATAATATGCATCATACACTGTTTTGAATTATTATATTTTATAACATGTTGTTCTTTTACATAGGTATAATTTGGTAGATTCGAATGTAAACGATCCTAATTTCGACAAACTAGATAAATCCACAGTTCCAGATATACTTTTAGTTAAGAAATATTATGGAGATGAACGCAGTGCTCGGAGAAGAGCAAGAATGTGGAAACTGAAACATTTAGCTCATGAAGATACAGCTCTTGATATTGATAATAAGTAAAAACAATTTCAAATATAGTGCATTATTTAAAACATTGTTAAATATAACATTAATCTTACTTCTCTATTTTAGTGATTATAATGAATTCTTGGATGATCTTGAAGAAGATCCCGCTTATAGACAAAATGTGAATATATTCAGAAATGCTGATATTCCAGTAGACACTGATGATTTGGATGACCCTAACGCTCCTCGGATCACCCTTGAGGAGATGATGAATGATATGGATCTTGACGATGTGGAAATGGGCGAATAATTTTATAAAACAACTATATGGGAAAAGGGAATGGGGTTTTAGGAAACCATCAAAATATTTGTTTTTAATTCACATTATTTTCATTAACTTTCAGAAAATCTTAATTTTATGATTAAATGGAGTTATTTATAGATTAAGTATATTGTTATAATAAACAATTTATAAAAATATTTTGTTTTTAATTTTAAACTTACCGTCAATAGTATTGTTGCTAAACATTCGAGTTAAGAATTTGATTTATGAATATTATTTACATTTTAAAGCAGTGGGTTTTCATATTGTAATGCTTTCTAATGTTTTATTAAACATTAAGTAAAACAAAAATTCTGATAGAAAAGCACATATTTCAAACGCTAATATACATATACATATTTATGAAATCAAATTTGTATAGTGATGATCATGATGGTAAATTATGTATTTCATTATATAGTTATCTAGTTCTGAATATAACATGATATGGTGTTAAGTTTAGGCAGTGGTGTACTTAATGTATATATTATACACTGTTGCTTTTGTTTGGTTACTCCAATAATAAATATACTTATGCTATTAAAATTCGTTATGAAAGTCGTATTTCATACAAAATTATTTCTCCATAAGTATGTAATTCTATATATGTTCTTATTACTCATTTACAAAGTTAGAATATTAATAGTAGAAGAGAAATATGTTGCCAATACACCAGGGGTTCTAGAAAAGAAAGGTTCTACATCACCGAGTATAGTGATGTATAAGTGTATTATATAAATAATAATTAAACATTACATATTCTTTTTCAATTATTTGTATGAAAATTTATAAGAAAAGAAATCATTAATATATGAATAAAATTGAGTTACAGTTAGAATATATTATAACATTATATTTGGTACGACTAAAGTAGATAGGTGAATGGCAAATAATTCTAATTTGCAATTAGTCATGGAACAGTTGCTCTACTTTATAGCATGGATCTTGTATAATTTTCGTATATACATGCTAAAATTTCATACGATAGATGATTAAGTATGGGTATGTTTCGCGAAAAATTTCTGAGAAGCATTTATAGTAAATAAAACTAGTTTAGCTATAGTGAAACAGATGGCACTGAATTTTGTTTTAATAATTTCCAGTGTTTTGTAATTGACTTTCATATTTTATTTATTGATAATAATTAATCAACTAAATTGTCATGTTATAATGAATAAGATTATACAATGATCAAGCTAATAATAGAGTAATATCTTACATTCTTTTCAAATAAAAATAAAAGTAAAGGAAAATTCTCTTTTTTTAATACTTTAAAATTAATTTCATAAAATGCGTACAAGGTAAATAGAATTTTCTTCCAGTCATGATGTTTACAATGTGTGTTATTTGTTTTTGTATAATGCATAAACATGTTTTACACATGCTGCGATATTAGCGCATACTTTATCATAGTCTGACACTGGCGATTGCTGAGTGCATTTTTCTTTTCACTACTTTAATTTTATTTTACTCTTACAATGTATGAGTCTTATTGCAATCATTACAATATTTGCGTTCAGTATTACAGCTACGTTGCGGTGGATAGGTATATCTGACTATATTATTCACCAGTGTTCACATGTAATCAAAATATTTAAGTTTTATAATTATTGCTTTAATTTTAAAACTTGTGCAAGACACGAGTTTCTTAAAGTAAGTCAGATTTAAATTTGTTTTTAATTAGTTGATACTTAGTATGTTTTAACAATTAAATAACTATTTATTTTATCTAATATATAATTATTAAATATAGTTTTAAGAAATATGAACATATGAATTTAAAAAACTTTTAACTTCAAAAATAATTACAAAAATTAGGAATATTAGAAGCAATAGAAAACTCAGATTTGTATTATTTATATTTTCATTTAGTTTACATATTATTTATATTTATATATAATCTATATATTGTATATATCAATTGTTATTTTTTAATCAGTTTTTTGAAATAGCAGTTCATGAAAACGGAATTGGGTTGTGAAGCATAAATGAATATGTAATAAAACTGCTCTGTATATTGTTAAAGTTGTCCGTCAAAATCTGAAATATCCAATTATTTGTATTCAGTTCGTAATATTACAGAAGTTATTAAGGATTGAAATACTCGTAGTCATTTTTGTCCTTTTATCAATTAAAGAGTTAAAATATATAACAAATAATTGAGTAATTGACGTCATTTCCTTCTTGTTAAACAAGAGAAGCAAAGAGAAGTGTAAAAGAGATGCTGAATCAAATGTCACAGCACTAGCAGCTGTTGCGGCAAAAGTATTCATGTAATGATATACACATAATTACTTAATTAATTTTTATACTTAAATTGTTCTATATGAATGTTTTACTAACACAATGTTGCCAGATATACGAATTTATGATAATTTTCAGAATTTTTGATAAATTCTGTATCAGGCAATATGGTTTGTTATTAACAATATCGTTAGGTTATCAATAACATTAGGAAATCTTGCTGCAGGCATTCCATATAAAGTGTTTTCAACTATAAGAAGCTCAAAGATAACTTCATTTACAACAACTAAAACAAATTAAATTATTTATCGTACTGTTTTTGAAATTTTTGTATAATGGGCGTGTGTCCTATGTCTTAATTTCTATAAAAGTGTACTATATATCGATTATTTTTTATAGGTTAAGAGATATTAAAAATTAAAAAAGCCATTTTGTCTCTTTTTTTATTAAAGGGATTCAACGTTATACACATTCCAAATGCATGTGATATCACAACCGCTGCCAACCTTACAGCTCATAAATCTCTGCTATATGTATTTGTATATCAAAATATTAAATATTATTTACAGCTATTTCAAGTAACAATCAAATTTCAATATTATGTCTGCCTTAGCAAGGTTAAATAAAATAAAAACTTATTATTTTTGACTTGATTTGATTATTTTGACTAGCACAGCTACAAAACATTACCACAACACTGAGCTACTCAACAAATAACTGAAGTTAAAATGCATTTCACGTCATACAAATATGGTCGACCATTTCTAGCGCTAAAACTACAATTCAAACTTTTAATTGCTATATCTCCGTCAACATTTAGATATTTAATAAAATAGACACGCCAATACACATTTATTAACATCAATTTTAATCAACAATTGAAAAATCGTCCACTAGAAAATGAGGACACAAGCTAAATACACTATTTACAACTATCGAAACGCAGCTTAAGCTAAATACACAAATTTCATGATTTCTTGTTTATGCCATGATAAAATGTTTAATAATAAAAGTAAATAAATAATATCTTTTTGAAAGTTACACTATATTTTCATCGTAACCAATCTGGCTGTTCCTTGGATTACTGTGTGATTCAGCTGGTACCGATTCAAAGATAAACTTTGAGAAACATTTGCAGCTTTCTAAAAAACACTTGCGATATGTTATATTTATAAATAAAATATAAAATATAATCAAAGATATCTAATCTATTGTCAAATAAATCGCAAACAATGCAATGCGAGATTTTTATTTTGAAACTACTTGTAATTTTCTTTATTTTTGAAAGACAAGAACTGAAATATAAGTACTGTCATTATATTTGTTAATTGATAATTAAATAGGCTTAACAATTAGTTAAAAACAATAGATAATTCACAATAATAATATAATTAGTTGTTAATAATATGTTATGATAAGTAAAGTGGGTTGAAATAATGATATCTAAAACGAGACAATAAACAATAGGTTACACTCACTGGCGTAGCTAGGTATGGGCGAGTCGGTGCCCGGGGCCGCAAGCTGAGGGGGCCCTCGAACTTTTACAACTTATATTTATATTTTAACGATTTCACAGTGAAGTAATACTCTTAGTAAATAATTATTCCCGACAATGCTTACAAACCTTTTATAAGAAAAACATAAACAATAACAAAAATTCTAAATAGGAATGAATTTTTTTTATTGAGAGTGTTTTACATACTCACTTGTGTACAAATTTATCGCTAAACATGAGGGAGGGGGGAAGCATGGACCAGCAAGGGTCTAAATCTACTACGTAATTCTCTCAGGCAGAGGTACGCATTCTAGAGTTGTTTATGTTGAGATTAAGCTGAAACAAAAGTATTTCCAGGATTGTACTTAGAGTCTTAGAGCGTAATATCGCTAACAATATACAGAAAAGGCAGATGTTTATTTCCTTTGGTCTACTATTAAAACATGATAATAATTGATCTGGATAAGATAGAAGGAGTGACATAAGTGCACATAATTTGGTGCAAAATAGTATACTCGCTAGTGAAGAAAGTAGGATATTCCAGTCCGCGTGTTTGCCACCCTTGCCTTCGGATAGGGGTCAGTTTTACACGCGGGTTGAAATGTCTTACCTTCTTCCCTAGGTGTGTAATATACTATTAATGTTTTATCTACAATAAATGTTTTACATACATACATGCATAAATCTTTTGATTTACTTCGTTTTATTGATTAATACCAATAATATAAATCCAAGTATACATTCCTAAACTCTTCACCTAGGGGATCACTAAAGCTCACACAAGACACACATACACATACATGTAGTAAGTAGTTTTGCTGTGCCATGCAGTGCACGATAAAGAGCTGATGATAAACTAATAGCTTTGTACCTTTAAAGTATTTATATATATTTATATCTGACTTGAAAAACTTTAACAGTTTAGTTAGGGTCCCAGATTTTTTTTTTGCACCGGGGCCCTTGGTTACCTAGCTACGCTACTGGTTACACTTACTATCTATCACGTTTGTAAGCCACAAACTAATTCCAAGGTTCATTTTCTACCTAAGAGAATAACAACTATTATTTCTTTATTAATTATTTTTAATGTTTTAGTCATTAGGTACTACATTCTTTGTAAATTACATATCATTGTGCTTAATTATATGTTATGATTCTTATTCTATCTACCCATTCTTACTCCTTCCAAAAGATAAAATAAAAATACAAATAACACAGATAAATTTAAACTCCTACTGCTTCTCTCTTACACACACATTTCAAATATTAATTATTTTAAAAGAAATAAGGACGTAACTTACACTCGTTGTCATGCAACGGGGCGAACAGCTAGTAAATATGTAAGAATGAGTGTTTTATACTAATAATATAATAGTAGTAAAAAATAAGTGTACGGAATTCCTTGTATTTAAATAGTAGTAAAATAAAGTAGAGTTTACATTTTTGAATGGTTTAAATGGTGCCTCTACTTCCTTTGATGAATGGAATATTTCCTTTACTTTATTTACTACTGCTTTTAATTGAATGAATTTATTTTTAAAATTTTACGACCCCACTAAATATAAATTTAGAACCAGGGTTCATTTAGTTTAATTATTTTGCCTTTTAAAATTTAATATTTTTTTATAAATATGAATCCATCCTTGTTCTCGTTTCAACACCGGCCTTGTCAAGGACGTTGCGTCGGGTACGCTCTACACATGAAGTGCTGCATTTATTTTTATTTAATACTTTCTTATTCTTCTTTATATATTAATTTAAACATTTATTATTTAAAATTAATTTATTTATAACATATTACTCTTACAGAATGACAGGGGTGATATTGACAATCAACGGGCAACAATATCAAGGTAAGATGCATTTTTTAAATCATTTTAATTGTTTAAAGACATGCTGTATCATTTGGGACTAACATAATATTTTTTACCCAAAGTTACGTTTTAATATTTTATAAAGAAATTTGATATTACTCTATTATATTAAGAATAAATAAATTTGTAATTTGCAAAAATGTTATATTTTAATTTAACATTTTAATATTTTTGTCAATAGGCACTACATTCTTTTGCCTTAAATCATTAAATTACATATATTTTAATCATAAATTATATAATTTTACATAAAAAGCTTTATTTACTTAAGAAAAGATACATTTTTGTGGAAAGAATACATTTTTATACAAACAAAAAATACAAGAATTAGAATTTATATTTATTTTCAAACTTTAATAATAGTATTGTTTTCTCTTAATTAGTTCCCAGTAATATTAGTGCCACCACTTCTTTAATCGGCTTTATAAGAGACCATGCGAATCTCCGTGGCACCAAATCCATGTGCTACGAAGGAGGATGTGGAGCCTGTATCGTTTCAGTGAAGTCACCTCATCCGGTTACCAAGGAGATGCAGTCCTACGCAGTCAATTCCGTTAGTCTCTCTCTATAATATTATTTATTATTTGTCAAATAACGAATAACGACGGTGGTAAACTTTACTAAACTTATATTTCATTCAACAGTGTTTGGTTTCCGTTTTGTCATGTCATGGATGGGAAGTTACTACCGTTGAGGGCCTAGGTGATAAAATTCGAGGCTACAGTGAAATCCAGAAGAGATTGGCACATTTCCACGGGACCCAATGTGGGTACTGCTCCCCAGGGATGGTGATGAACATGAACAGGTAGTAAAAGTATTTAAATAAAAGTTAATCAAATAATCTGTTGAATCTACTTTGACAAAATTTTAATTCATTACGTACTAGTTTATTGGAAGATAATGAGAATATTACTATGAAGGAAGTAGAAAACTCTTTCGGCGGAAATATCTGTCGTTGCACTGGATATCGCCCGATTCTTGACGCTTTTAAATCATTATGCTCTGATGCTGACGACACTCTTGTTAAAAAATATCAGGTATTAATAAATCTTGTGAAGATAATGTCAAGCATTTCGAGAAATTTAATTCTTCAAATATTTTTGCTTAGGATATTGAAGATTTGGATAAAATAAAGACTTGCCCAAAAACAGGAACCGAATGTTCACGATCTTGTTCAGGAAACGTTCCGAAAAATTTCTCCATTAATGTTAAAGATTCAATATGGCATAAAGTGGAGACTGTGGAAGATGTTCTTAATATTTTTAAGAGCATTGGCGAAGCCAGTTACATGCTAGTAGCTGGCTATACGGCAAAGGGAGTGTATCGCAATAAGGCACCTGAAGTATACATAGACGTAACGGGCGTATCTGAACTCAAGCAATATGAAATCCTCGATAATGTTGTTCTTGGGGGAGGAGTAACTCTTACTGAAGCCATGAAATACCTAACGAAAGCATCAGAACTAGAGCAGTTTACATATGCCAAGGAATTGGTACACCACATCGATCTTATCGCGAATGTACCAGTTCGGAACGTAGGTTTAACCAGTACTTTTAATTTACCAAATTCTACTAAAAAAGAATAATTAAATAATTATTTCTTTAGATCGGAACACTTGCTGGAAATCTTTCTATAAAGTATCAAAACAATGAATTCCCATCAGATATTTTTCTTATTTTTGAAGCGGTAGGCGCTAAAATTTGTATTGGTAAGATTTGTCAACATTTTGCTATTTTCCCAAAAGAACTATTAAATTTATTTAAAACTTGTAGTTTCTGAGGACGGTTCCAAAGTGTCTGTAACTCCATCTGAATACTTAAAGATGGACATGAAGAAGAAAATTATTCTTACTATTACTCTTCCTCCAATTGTTGGTGACTTCTCTTTGAAAACTTACAAGGTAAGTGTAAGAGTTACTTGATTGTGTAAAACAACGCCTAACGGAGTATTTCATAGACATATCTTTCTAGATAATGCCAAGAGCACAAAATGCTCACGCTTATGTTAATGCAGGATTCTACATTCGCTTCTCTGAATGTTCTCCTAAAATTGTAGAGGAAGCAACCATCGTTTTTGGAGGAATTAATCCCGAGGTAAGTTTCTGAATTACTAGTAGGAATATTAGAATAATTAACAATGAAACAAACCATTATTTTGCAGTTTATTCACGCTTCCAAGACGGAGAGTTGTATCGTTGGTAAAGATTTGTTCGATAGCACTGTTCTAACATCAACCTTTAATACCTTGAACTCGGAGTTAAACCCCGATTGGGTGCTGCCAGATGCATCTCCAGAGTATCGAAGGAATTTGGCACTATCCTTGTTCTATAAGGTGTGTTTGAATGGTATTCTTTGCCCAATGATTAATTTATGTATCTGACTACCCAGTAAACAATTTGGTGAAGTGCCCTATTTAGTGACGTTTCTATCACTATTTCACTTCAATTATAGTTCGCATCAACTTTATCTTCATTTGTACTCCGAGAGGTGGAGTAATTTCGCCATTTGTAGGCGATAAAGTAGACATTTTATATGAAAAAATGTGAGAAACTGAACTATAAATGAACTCTTTCATGACAAAAAAATCATGACGCATCTTCAATATAATGTCAAAGTGACTCCAAAATGTTTACTGGTTATATATTTTCTTCTATTCTTCATATTTTTTAATTTTTAGTTTGTCTTAAACTCCTCTCCACCTGAGCTAGTTACACCGATTAATAAATCTGGAGGTGAGATTCTCTCGAGAGGTTTATCCAGCGGACAACAATGCTACGATACCAACAAAGAAGTGTGGCCTCTTAATCAGCCACTTCAAAAAGTAGAAGCAGTTGCTCAGGTAATTTGTAAAACGAGGTACTAAAGGTAAATCAAAAAGATAAAAGATACTAATGGAAATATTTCTAGTGTTCTGGAGAAGCTCAATATATCAATGATATACCAGCGATACCTGGAGAACTTTTTGCTGCGTTCGTGCTAGCCACCCGCCCATTGGCTAATTTAGTTAGCTTGGATGCTAGTGAAGCTTTGGTAAAATATTTTAAATTTAATAAAACTTATTAATTAATTGTTTATTGTTCGCCTTTCGGCTTTACAATCTACATTCTTAATACATTTCATATACTTCAACTTACAATTAAATTTACATTATTCTAGACCTTTTTATTTCCAAAAGTACTTTCTGCTTCTTCTTCTCTTGACCCTCTTCCTTCATTTTCCCTAGTCTTCCTTCTGTACTGGTCTATTCCCTAGTCTATTTTTCTGGGCTGAAGTTTAACTGTTTCCTCGCTATTTCTTTCTTTCTCCTGCTTCCCTTCACTGCCTCTTTTAGTACTTCCTTTCTCTTCCTGTTCCTTGTGCAACCCAGCCACCAGCTTATTTATAATAAAACTTTAATCCTGTATGATTTACTCAAATTAATTTTCCAGAAAATTCCCGGTGTTAAAAGGTTAATCACAGCTAAAGATATACCCGGTAAAAATGTTAGTATTGGACCAAAATTAATTGGGGTAATACAAACTGATGTAGAAATCTTGGTAAGTAAGAAAGTATTATACAATGGGCAGCCTTGTGGAATTATTGTAGCAGAATCGCAAAACTTAGCAATCCAAGGAGCTAAACTTGTAAAAGTTGACTACGAAGAAACTGATGAAAAACCTTTGCTTTCTGTGAGGCAAGCTTTAGCGAAAGGAGATGACAAACGTTTTACGAAAGTTGTTGATGTCAAACCAACAGAAGATCCAGGTATTTATATATTTTCTTCAGTTTTTACTTTTTTAGAAACTTTTGTTATTAACTTTTCAAATATTTTTAAAGGCACCAATGTTGCTAAAGTCATCAAGGGATCTTTCGATATGGGAGGACAATACCATTACACAATGGAGACGCAGACATGTGTCTGTATTCCGATAGAAGATGGGATGGATGTTTATTCCGCTACGCAATGGATGGATGCTGTTCACGTATACGTGTCCGAAGCATTGGGAATCCAACAGAGCAGGTGAAGATGAATTAGAAAAGTTCTTAAATAAGTAAAAGTCTCATGTATTTGAATGTGGTGTTATAATTGCAGAATAAATTTGCATGTTCGTCGTCTTGGTGGTGGTTATGGAGCTAAAATCAACCCTCCTAATTATATTGCTACAGCTTGTGCTGTCGCCGCTTATTTAACGAATAAACCTGTGAGGATGGTACTTCCTTTGAAAGATAACATGGAGACCATTGGAAAACGGATTGGTTGCTCCAATGACTATGAGGTAATAATGGGCTTGTGCTCTAAGTCTTAATTTCTATAAAAGTGTACTATATATTGATAAAGTTGGTTACTAGAACCTCAAATGATCAATTATTTTTTAATAACTCCTTATATGTTAAGAGATATTAACAATTAAAAAAGTCACAACCGCTGCCAACCTTACAGCTCATAAATCTCTGCTATATGTATTTATATATCAAAATATCAAATATTATTTACAGCTATTTCAAGGAACAATAAAATTTCAATATTATGTCTGTCTTAACAGGGTTAAATAAAATAAAAACTTATTATTCTTTGACTTGACTTGATATTTTGACTACCAACAGCTACAAAACATTACCACAGCACTGACCTACTCAACAAATAACGGACGTTAAAATACATTCACGTCATTCAAATATAGCCGACCATTTCTAGCGCTAAAATTACAATTCAAACTTTTAATTTCTATATCTCCGTCAACATTTAGATATTTAATAAAATAGACACGCCAATATACATTTATTAACATCAATTTCAATCAACAACTGAAAAATCGACCACTTAAAAATGAGGACACAAGCCCATTAACATATCTTCTATCTGATCAATATTTTCATTTCGTGCCTGCTTTATGTTTTAATAGGTCGGAGTGGATGCTAATGGAAAAATACAGTATTTAAAGACAAGTTTCTATCAAGATTATGGTTGTGACTTGAACGATGATGCTTGGATTGCTTCTGGGGATAGACTTCAGAATTGCTACGATGCAAAAACCTGGGATTATCAAGGGTATTGTGTGCTCACAGATGTTGCTCCTAATACTTGGTGTCGAGCACCCGGTAAATTGTTGAATTATATTAATTTTATTCAGCAACTCTGGCAACTTTAATTACTTTCCGTTTTGTGATTTAATAGGTAGCACGGAAGGCATTGCAATGATCGAAAATATAATGGAGCACATTTCACATGCAACTGGAGTTGATCCTGTATCAGTGAGATTGGCTAACATGGCTGAGGAAGACAGTAGAATTAGCGAAATAGTTGAAAGTTTTATTCCATCTATAGGTAACTATTTAAAATAAATAACACAAATGTTACATTTACGTTAATGATTATAAAATGTTCGTAACAGATTACGAAAGCCGTAAAACAAATGTTGAAGAATTTAATAAAGAAAATCGCTGGAGAAAACGTGGAATAGCTTTGGTACCAATGAAATATGCGTTTGGATTTGTGGGAAAATTTGTTGCATTAGTTTCTGTCTATCATGCAGATGGTACAGTGTCTGTTTCTCATGGCGGAATTGAGATGGGTCAAGGAATTAACACAAAGGTCTGACAGAGCTATACTTACTGCTTTAATTTAATACTGCAACTACATATACTTATCTGTTCTCATTTAGGTCGCTCAAGTGTGTGCATACACCTTAGGAATTCCTGTAGAGTATGTCATCGTTAAACCATCAAATAATTTAATAGCTCCCAATTCTACTACTTCTGGTGGTAGCATAGCCAGTGAAAGTTGTTGCTATGTAAGTTGAGTGTAATTTACTTAGACGCTGACAAATCACATAAATAAATAATAACTTATATGTTTAGGCTGTAATGAAAGCTTGCGAAATTCTGGTAGAACGTTTGGCAGAAACAAAAAGTAGTATGGACAATCCAACTTGGCAAGAACTAGTAGAAAAAGCGGATACATTAGATATAAATCTCTCAGCAAATTACATGTTAGTATTACTTAATATTGTTAGATTTTCTTTTGAGTGGTCTTCATTAATTATATTTCTGTAGGTTCACCACAAGAGATGATGTGAAAGATTATTCGATTTGGGGAGTATCCGCTGCAGAAGTAGAAGTTGATTTATTAACCGGAAATCTTCAGATACTTCGTGTTGATATACTGGAAGATACTGGAGACAGTATAAGTCCTGATATTGATGTTGGGCAGGTACAAAATTTCTTTAATAGTCCAGTAATTAATAGAATAAAATTATCAGGTGATTTTTTAAAATCATTTTTAGGTCGAAGGTGCATTTATAATGGGGCTAGGTTACTGGTTGAATGAACAACTTATTTATGACGATGACTCTGGTGCTTTGCTGACTAACCGGACATGGAATTATAAACCACCAGGAGCTAAAGACATTCCTATTGATTTTCGTGTCAAATTTTTAAGAAATGCACCAAACCCTGTTGGAGTGCTACGATCGAAAGGTTATTAAAACTTTCATGTCACTATATATAAGTATTTCACATTAATTTACAACTTATTTATAATATTCTATTTACAGCTACTGGAGAACCTCCCTTATGTATGAGTATCGTTGCAATATTTGCGCTTCGAAATGCTTTAAAGTCAGCGAGAGCAGATGCTGAACCTAGCAACACCGAGTGGTTTAATTTAGGTAATAAATTATGGCAATACTGATTTTTCTAAGTATTTCAGTAAAATAATATACAATTCTTTTAATTTCAGGGGCACCATCAACCGCAGAACACGTATTTCTTAAATCTCTCAATGACTACCGACAGTATACTTTATAAACAAGCATTTTCTATTACTAAAAACTTAGTTTACTTTCAAACATATTTTAAATAATTGTAAATGTATTAGTAATTACATTAAATAATTAGTTAGTCAAGGTGTAATAACAAACTATGGTTAAAATTAATAAATGATTAATTATTTTTCATAAGAAATGGTTTTTATTAGTATTAGTTATGACAACATTTTAAAAATTAATAGTTTGTGTTTAATATGTATATTAATTTGCATATGTTAAAGGCACAAACCTGACGCAGGCGTTTACATACCACCACAATTACATTAATAAAGATCATTGAACTTTTATCCTTATATATATATATTTACATACTATATAAATATCAATATATAATTGTTTGGAATGTGTAATTGGAATAAGCATATGAATTAAAATACAATTGTGTTCATATAATTTTTGTAATATGATTTAAAAAATAATAAACAAAGTTTTTAATAACATATAAATATCGTTATTCACCAATTAGATTTTATTTCACAGTATTGATTAGTAATGTTCAACAAAAATTTAAATTATTGAATTATCATTTATAATATATGAGATTTATCATTGTAGGTCTCTACACCTAAATCGGATGAATCTAAAACTATCCATTTATATTTTAATGTATACCCATGTAAGGTCGTACAAGTGTATACAGAACCGTGGAAGATGCGAGCGTAAAGAATGTCTCAATGTATGGTTTTAGTCTATTTATACATTATTTGAATAAAAACATATGTTACAACCAGTGTCGAATCTTCGGTACACACTATACACTCCAGTTAACATCAATTGTATCCAGTTACAAAGAGTGTTGTGCATTTCATATTGATAAACGTGCTATCAGAACATCATATATTTAATTATTTTCTACTACGTATCAATATTATAGGAGATATTAACAAAATATTCCTTTAATCATTAAAGAAATCAAAAGTCATAAAAAATAAATTGTCCCTCGATATTACGTTCGATTCCAACCTCTACCGTTCCATAAATTCCCATTTCTTTTATACAACAGAGTGTAAAAGAAATGTATAAAAGTGATAGTCAAATATCACGTACTACGTACAGCTAACTCGTGTAACAAATAAAGTTTTGATAGTATGAAAGTTGCGAACAAAGGTTTATAAAAGTGATTAGAAGCGAAATTCAAATTTTAAAAGGCTTACTAAAAGAAATGCCAATATATTTCAATAAAAAATGAGCTCACACGTCCATTGAGTTACTGGGAGGTTCTCTTGCCATCAAGGGCCCTGTGCATGTCCGGCGTTTAATTCGGCTCTGTTTACAAACGACCAGCCGATTCATTCTCACTTCCATATCTTGAATGGTTCCTTTATATTACATAACACGTAGTACGGAGTATATAGAGAAGTGTCCTTGAATTTTATTCATTTGAAATAATTTTTAGCGTGGTTGTCTCATTATTTCATGAACTGTCACGCAGACCGGTCAGTTCCGTGTACAGTCTTCTGTTTGTTGTTGTATTACTATCTTGTGCGCTGTATATATATAATTTACAACACAAAAAAAGTGTTAATAAAATAAATATAAAGTTTACAACTATTAAGAGTAAGTATTATTAATTCATCGTTTATTTATTTGATAATTAGAAAACTATTGATTTCTTTTTATATTACGTTTCTTTTTAAGATTTGTAAATGTGTTATTATTCAATAAAAGCGGAAAATATTTCGTGAGCACACATAATATAGAAACCGGTAAAATTGATTATTTGTATTATTAATGGTACGACATATGTTTGTTTAACTGCGGCGTGTTTATATGTACTTTGTTTTCATTTAGCGGTCTTTTATTATTACAGCTCTTAAAACAGAAAACAACATGTGTGTTACCTTTCATTCATGTAATATTTAACGTAAGCAAAACCTAGTAATATTCAATCTAAACGGGTCTAATTTTATTATTTTACAGTTACTCTAATAACCTTTAATCCCTAAAAAGGACTCCTTAAGATTTTATAACCCTTAAAAGGTTATTACAAAGTTTTGTGAGTATGCTAATGCGTAAAAGGGTAAATTATAAAGTGTAATTTTTCTGTATTAAATATTCTGCTGTAAATTGGTCATAATATGTTGTATATGAGGTAAAATTGTTTACATAACGTAATTTTTGTTATATTAAATAAATCTTGAATACATGTAACTGTGATTAGCGAATGTAGGGTCTGACGGTAAAATTACAATAAAAGAAGAACCTTTAATGAATCCCTAGGCTGAAAATATTTTCGTAAAATATTCTAATCAAAATTTTACAATTCTACTCTCTGTTTTAAATTAAAAGAAATTTTTTTGGCTGTCACATTGAACTCAATTATATTAGTATTGTATATTTTATTTTGGGGGATTTGGAAATGTCTATTTTATCAGCTACCCTACAAACAATTTGTCGTATATGGGTAGTTCGTAGTACTGGGTAGTAGCACGTCTTGGACCTCGGCAAAAGTCGTTTGTAAAGTATGAGGAAGGCCGTCAGAGGGGGTACGGAGCGTTCCGGCCGGTTGAGACATGCTGTCCAAAGCTTCATGTAATGTCTCACTAATGTCTAATAGAATTCCAATCACCATTCAGAGTGATACGATTCGCATCTAATTGGATTCCGATCAAAATTGTAGGCTACAAATGGCTAAACCACTCCACCTGTCGGAATACAAATTAAGATAAAACTGTTGCGAACAAAACGTGAAACTTCACCAAATTGTTTACTGGGAAGTTAGATGCGTATAAGATTTATCTAACATAAACAAGTTTATATGGGGAAATTACATAAAATATTATCTTTGTAATAAAATTGTGGTATACAATAGTGTGCTACATATACAGTTGTATGCTTCGACAAATAATAAAAAGTAATGTAGGGTATAACTTTTACATTAAATAATACATGACTTGAGTTATATGTTCAGCGGGAATTTATCAAATGTAAAATGTAAATGTATATATAATTTCCAATTTATTTATATTGAGAGATAATTCTACTTCCTTTTTCTTTGTTGACCTTTGCTTTTTGTACATCTATTGACATTGCGACTTGCGGAACAATACTTAATGTGACGGGTTATTTAAATTCTTTTCACAATCTGGTGTGGGTTCCAGTTCAATTATATCCACTGACAACGTACTTAGTTCTGATTTCTGACTCAACTACAATAGCTGAGATTTTTTTTAAAATATTGGCATGTGCTTCTTCCACCTGTGAGATGGGCTTCCAGTGGCTGTCTCATAATTATTTATTGTGCAATTCATTTTGGAAGCAGAAGTTTATAAAAAAAACAAACATCTTATTATCTTGAATATATTATTTTAGGTTTTTGCAAGTCATAATGATTATACAATACTAAATTCTACATTTCATAAAATAATAACATAATAATAGTTTTTAATAATGGTTCTTAGAATTTTGGACAATTGTAGTTTAGTGTCACAAATAGCTTAACTAATTGGTATATATTATAAACAGGTTAACTATTATTGTTGTACATTGTATCAATAATTTATCTAATCTTCGATTATGATAAAATACTTGTTATTTATTTCAATATTTATCAAATATTTGCATTTCGCCGCTCTTTATGTAAGTGTTGATCAAGGACACCGCCAATCACTTTATCGCGAAAGCTTAGTCTCGCTGACAGATTTTGCAAAATCAAATTACTCGTAGTTTCATTAATTTGCAGAATGCTAGAATATAACTTCATATACTTGCATGCAAAACACAAACTTAAGTAAAACAATGCTTTAATTAATCTAAAAGGGTCTTATTTTATAGTTATTTGAAAAGCATTTTGTTATTACAGTGAATTTCTTAAGATTTTATAATCCTTAAAAAAGTGTTCTTAAGAATTTTATGATAATGCGCCAACTGGAAGATTTGTTTTTATAAACTATATACAGAATAAAATTTCCTTTGAAGAGAAGTAAGGTTAGAAATTAAAATGATGAACCCTATGTAAAATAAATTTTTATTTTTTAAGATTATTTACTGATTGATAATTACTTAGGAAATTCATAATACGTACATAAAACATAATTACATGATTAGTTATTAATACATAAATATGTTTGTTCACAGATGGCGGTAGTTACCTTAGCAATCAATGGAAAGAAATATGAAGGTAAAATAAAACATATATATTTTTATTTTCTTTATATAAATTTCAATTTTCTACATCTCTTTTTCAAGTTTGAAATTTTTAAGTTATTAATTGTTTTTACTAAACACAAAAAGAAAACTCATTTATTATTTAAAGTAAGATCTTTTATATAAGGTTACTTTTTATTATTTATAGAGATTAATACAATTTTGATAAAAATCTCTTATTAATATGTTAAATTTAATAATCTCGCATAAATAGTATTAACGTGGGATAAGTTAAATGTTTGTCGGAATATAATATGTGATATGTAACCCGACGTAGTATTAACCTAACAAAGATTATGTTAAAAGGTAATAAAGTACAATAAACCTAAAAACTTTCAAAAACATTTTGCAGTTTTTTTTGAACCGCAAATGTATATATTTACAAGAACGTTAGCGGGACATAATATTAGCTGATAGGAAAAAAACTTTTATAGAATAAGTTAGTAGTTGCTAAGAACATACTTTTAATAATTCATATTTATTGATTCTCTCGGTAAATAGTCCACTATTTTTTGTCTTAAAAAGAAAAAAAGAAATCAATAACTGACGAAAGCATATTCACCGTCATATGTATATGTAGATAAGTAAAATTCATAAATACCCGCTAAACCCCAAACGTAAATATTTTATGGCCTAATAATTAAATTTTAAGTAATGAAACCCACTAATGTTTTATGTATTGTTTCCGTAATGGGTTAACATTATTATTAATGTTATATTTTATATATAAGCTTAAGTAAACCTAAGTAATTTATATCTTTATTTAACATAAAGTATTACATTTAATATAATTATTTCTATTTCTTTATATGTCAAAGTTGAACTAACATTTTAAGGTTATAAAATAAAAAACATTAAATTTCAATAGTGTGAATGTGATTTTCTCATTTAACTTTAAAATATAAAATTAAAATTAAAACACTGTAGATGGAAATGGCCCTTTATGCTTCATAATAAGAGATAACAAAACTGTAACATGGTTTTTTTTTATCAAAATACTATAATTGTATCTTTGTTTACGCTCATTATCACATATTTTCGTATAATAATTCTGGTTTGTTCTATCATATAATCATGGTTCATCAAACCAATGCTAGATAATTATTTTCAAAGTTGCCAGTCATTGGATATTCGCAGTAACTTTAACACAATGTCATGATGAATATCATCTTCATGATGACGATGATCTAATACATGATTGTTAACAGCAATTTATATAACAAGTTTTATTTTAGTCCATTTAGCGAATTGAAAGCATGAAGGTGATACCCCACTTAATATAAAACTAAAATATTACCTTATATTTATGCAATATTTTAGTTAAACAAAATCTAATAACATTTAAACTAAAGAGGTATTATTTTATAATTTTTATAACTCTGGTAATAGCCGTTGCTTATAATTTATTTTTCAAAAAGCGGCTAAATTGGTTACAAAACGTTATATATTAGATAAAATCATTTAAGTAAATATAGATTTTGTTATGTTAGATAATCTTTAAATAAACATAACTGCGCTTAGATGGACCTAATTTAAATTTATGATACCTCATAAACTATTTGGTAAAATGACTAGTTATATCAAGTTCGCTTTTATTTTTTCGTTGCTTGGATTCTGAAAGGTGAAGAGGTTTCGCCATTTATAGTCCATCGAAGCACAAAAACAAATAATTTCTTAAAAGTCATTTAATATATTTTCCGGTTTGTAGTTAATAACAAAATCAGTGCAACAACATCATTGAATGTCTTCATCCGGGAGCATGCTAATCTCCGCGGCACTAAATCTATGTGCCACGAAGGAGGGTGTGGGGCATGTATTGTTTCTGTTCGTTCCAAACATCCGGTGACAGAGAAGATGACGAATTATGCTGTTAATTCTGTTAGTATCATTACACAATATACTATTTTATAGAAAATTGTTTGCTATAGGTATAAATACCAATTAACATTTATGAATGTTTTTCAGTGTTTGGTGCCAATATTATCGTGCCATGGTTGGGAAATCACAACCGTTGAAGGTTTAGGAGATAAGAAAAAAGGTTACAGCAGTGTTCAGAAGAGATTGGCGCAGTTCAATGGAACACAATGTGGATATTGTTCCCCAGGAATGGTGATGAACATGGCTAGGTAAACTTAATAAACCAATGGGCTTGTGTCCTCATTTTTTAGTGGTCGATTTTTCAATTGTTGATTGAAATTGATGTTAATAAATGTGTATTGGCGTGTCTATTTTATTAAATATCTAAATGTTGACGGAGATATAGCAACTAAAAATTTGAATTGTAGTTTTAGCACTAAAGATGGTTGGCCATTTGTATGACGTGAAATGTATACGTCAGTTATTTGTTGATTAGGTCAGTGCTGTGGTAATGTTTTGTAGCTGTTGGTAGTCGAAATAATCAAGTCAAGTCGAAGATTAATAAGTTTTTATTTTATTTAATCCTGTTACGGCAGACATAATATTGAAATTTTATTGTTCCTTGAAATAGCTGTAAATAATATTTGATATATTCATATATAAATACATATAACAGGGATTTATGAGCTGTAAGGTTGGTAACCTGTAAACTTGTCAGAGTTTTGTTAAGAATATATCTCTTTTACGCTCTGTTGTATAAAAGAGAAGAGAGTTGTAAGGTCACATGCATTTGGAATGTTGTACAACGTTAAATCCCTTTAATAATTAAAGAGACAAAATGAATTTTTTAATTGTTAATATCTCTAATAATAGTTATTAAAAAATAATTGAACATTTGAGGTTTTAGTAACCAACTTTATCTATATATAGGACAATTTTATAGAAATTAACACATAGGACACAAGCCCGTTATACAAGTTTGTTCTTTTTGTTATATTTATTCATATTTTCTTTAACCAGTTTGCTAGAAAACAAAGAAAATTTAACCATGAAGGAAGTAGAGAACTCTTTTGGTGGTAATATTTGTCGTTGCACCGGTTACCGCCCAATTCTTGATGCATTTAAATCGCTGTGTTCTGATGCCGATCCTCAACTTTTACAAAAAGTTCAGGTATAAATAGAAAAACGATTAACACATTAAAACTAACCATCCTCCTTAACATAAATTAATAAAGGTCGTTATTTTCAACAGGATATTGAAGAATTGGACAAAATAAAGACTTGCCCAAAAACAGGAAACGCTTGTTCTGGTTCGTGTCTTGAAGAACTTCCGAAAGAACTATCTCTTAATGTTAAAGATTCAGCTTGGCATAAAGTTGATTCCTTTAGCAGTGTTTTTAATATCTTTAATTCAATTGGGGACGCTTCTTATATGCTAGTAGCTGGTAATACAGCTAGAGGAGTGTATCGTCCTCAATCACCTCCTGAAGTTTATATAGATGTCAGCAGTGTTGCGGAACTTAAAAGTGTGCAGATTGATTCCAGTATTGTGTTAGGTGGTGGGGTTACCCTTACTGAAGCTATGGACCATCTCACGTTGGCTGCAGAGAAGGAACAATTTGCTTACGCCAAGGAGTTGGTCCATCACATTGATCTTATCGCGAATGTACCAGTTCGGAATGTAAGTAGTTCATATTTGATAGAATTTCTAGCTCTCATAAAATGCTTACATGTTAGTTATTATATTATATTAATTGTTTGCCTTTCGGCTTTACAATCTACTTTCTTAATACATTTCATAGAACTTCAACTTGAAATTAAACTTAAAGCTATTCTAGACCTTTCTATTTCCATTTTCTGCTTCTTCTTCTCTTGATCCTCTTCCTTCATTTTCGCTAGTCCTTCTTCATTCTCACTGTTTCCTCACCTCTTGTCTTCTTTGTCTCTTTGTCACTTCAGATTGAAATCACTTCTGCTCTAGCGTTACTTCTGTTAATGGCGTTAATGCTGACATGTATTTTCTTGATTTTTTCAGACTGGAACACTTGCTGGAAATCTCTCCATAAAACATAAAAACCGTGAATTCCCGTCAGATATTTTTATATGCTTAGAAACTGTTGGAGCTAAGATATTAATTGGTAAATATTTTAAATCAGCGAATACCTGACTTTATTATTGATTAATAAATATTTTTTTCGTTATAAATAGTCGATTCATCTGGGGAACGCATCTCCGTGAGTCCATCAGCTTATTTGGATTTGGATATGAACAAAAAGATAATCGTCAGTATCACCCTCCCACCTTTAACGGGAAAATACGCTCTTAAGACATACAAGGTACAATTTTTGATATTTACATTCTTGATTTTTTTATATAGTGGATTAAGTTTTTTTTAAATTATTTTACTTGTATCAGATAATGCCAAGAGCTCAAAATGCCCATGCCTATGTCAACGCAGGATTTTACATTAAATTTACAAATGGAGCCACAAATATTGTGGAGCAAGCTACCGTTGTATTTGGAGGAATCAATCCGGAAGTACGTAAATGGTTTGAATCTTTGTTAAGTACAGAGTTAAATATTTATTCTGTTCTTTTTATAGTTTATTCATGCTTCAAATACCGAACGTTCTCTTTTGGGAATGGATCTGTTTGACAGTGTTGTTCTTAAGTCAACTTTAAGTACATTGAATCAAGAATTACATCCGGATTGGGTCATACCGGATGCATCACCCGAGTACCGAAAGAATTTAGCACTTGCTTTGTTCTACAAGGTCTGTGTATTATATATAAAAATAAGTTTATTAATAAGGTGTTTTTCTAATCTTTTCTAAATTTGTTTTTAGTTTGTGTTGCATTCATGCCCTCCAGAGTTGCTGCCCGCAAATATTAAGTCCGGTGCTGATATATTGGATAGAGAAGTTTCTAGCGGTCAGCAAAGCTATGACACTAATCAGAATAATTGGCCGCTGAATCAACCTGTGGCAAAAGTTGAAGGAGTCGCTCAGGTAATCATTTGCATCATTTCAATTATTCAATGAACTACACTACATGATTATTTATTACTGTAAATTTATTTGAATCAGTCTTCTGGAGAAGCGCAATATGTTAACGATCTCCATACAATTCCTGGAGAACTTTTCGCTGCGTTCGTTCAGGCAACTCGTCCTCTGACCAATATAACAAACATTGATCCTAGTGAGGCGTTGGTAAGTTTCTATAAAACTCGTTCTTTGCGTTTTATATATTTCTAAATAATTTCTTTTGTTCTTTAGGCGTTACCAGGAGTCGAAGGATTTTTTACTGCTAGAGATATTCCAGGAGCTAATAATTTTGCCAGTAGTAAACTAATGAAAGGCTATTATATGTTTCCCGAAGAGGTATTTGTTACGAAGAAAGTGCTTTATAACGGTCAGCCACTTGGAGTGATTGTTGCCGAGAGTCAACATTTAGCTCTTAAAGCTGCGAAATTGGTAAAAGTTGAATATGAAGAAACTGGTGGAATTCCCATGTTTTCAGTACGAGATATTTTAGCTAAAAAAGTTGAAGAGAGAGTTGAAAAACTTACAGAAATCAAACCGAAAGATATAGGTAAATATTTTGTAAAATACAGTGTGTAACAAAAGAAGTTATATTTTAAGGTCGTTCATAATCCATTAGCAATATATCTCAAAATAATCGAAATCTAAATTACACCCTGTAACTAGTTTAATCTTCTGATTACTCATAGATGAAAACGTTTGTATCTTGAATATTGTTTTCGTAAATATCTCAAAACTCAATATTCGTAGATGTCTCACAAATGAATTGAACGATAATATTAATTTTGTTATTTATATTAAAGGAACTGATGTTGTTCATGTACTAAATGGATCTATGGATATGGGAGGCCAATATCATTACACAATGGAGACGCAAACATGCGTCTGTGTACCAATTGAAGATGGTCTAGATGTTTATCCGTCCAGTCAATGGTTGGACAGCATTCATATTAGTATCGCAGAGGCACTCGACATCCCACAAAGCAAGTATGTACTTGTTTGAAGAGTATCTACAAATTTGTCCGTATTTATTTCGCCATTAATTTTATTTTCAGAATAAATGTCAATATTCGACGTCTTGGCGGAGGCTACGGAGGAAAGGGAAGTCGTCCTGCTATGATAGCTATAGCTTGTGCAGTAGCTGCATATCGTTTGAATAGACCAGTTCGGTTTGTTATGTCCCTGGAGGATAATATGGAAGTTTTGGGAAAGAGATATGGCTGCTATAATGATTATGAAGTAAGAAACTAGTTAAAAAATATTAGAAAGTTTAAATGTTAGTATAAAAATATCTGTAATAGGTTGGAGTAAATGCAGAAGGAAGAATTCAGTATTTGAAAAACGATTTCTACCAAGATTTTGGAAGTTCTCTGAATGAAAATCAAGTAGCACATACGACGTTTATGTTTAAGAATTGTTATGAGGATAATGCTTGGGAATATCGAGGACATAGTGTCATTACTGATACCGCATCTAATCATGCATGTCGCGCACCTGGTAAGTTCAACTTTTATGAGAGTAAATGACTTATAAGGAAGATGTTCAATCATTTATTGTAATATATAACAGGCACAACGGAAGGGATTGCTATGATTGAATGCATCATGGACCATATTGCATTTAAAATTGGAGCTGATCCTCTGGCAGTTCGGGTGGTGAACATGGCTAATGAGGACGATGACCGTCTTTTGATGATTCAAGAGTTTAAGGAATCTATTGGTATAATAGCAAAATATTTTGTCTTCTTTATATATAATGGGGAGATAATGGTTTTAAATATATTATTATTACAGATTACGAAGCTAGAAAATCAAAAGTTGAAGATTTTAACGCAAGCAACCGTTGGAGAAAGCGAGGTATTGCGATGGTTCCAATGAGATATCCGGTAGGATACTTTGGTAATTTCATGGGCATGGTATCAATCTACCATGGTGACGGAACAGTAGCTGTTACACACGGAGGTATCGAAATGGGTCAAGGAATTAACACCAAAGTTAGTATAACAACTGAAAATAATTTTAAATATATCTATTTCTAAATTTATATATGGTGGATATTTAAATAGGTTGCGCAAGTTTGTGCTCATGAACTTGGAATTTCAATTGATAATGTTTCTGTGAAACCGTCCAATACCATGACGGCTCCTAATGCTATGGTCACTGGAGGAAGCGTTGGCAGCGAGTTGTGTTGCTATGTAAGTAGGCGTAAAAGTTTATTGTATATTTTATTAAGGTATTTATACTAGTGTTATTGATAAAATAGGCAACGATAAGAGCCTGTGAAACTTTATTGAAACGCTTGGAACCAATCAAGGAAAAAATGGACAATCCAAGTTGGGCAGATTTGATAGCAAAAGCACACCAAGAAAATGTTAATTTATCAGCAAGTCATATGTAAGATTTTTTTAAAGTATTTATAGCTTTATTTTATAAGCAATTATCTAGAAATTAAGAATTGTTTTTTAAATTTGTCATAATCTATTTTCAGGTTTTCACCGGAGGATAATTTGAAGGGCTATATTATTTTCGGATTATCAGCTGCAGAAGTTGAAGTAGACTTATTAACAGGAAATATTCAGTTACTTCGTGTTGACATCCTGGAAGATACAGGAGAGAGTTTGAATCCAGAAATTGATGTTGGACAAGTATGTATTATTCCTTTGTACTTATTAAGTCTACCTTTAATTGCTTAAGATAAACACCACGTGTCGATTAGGTCGAAGGTGCTTTCGTGATGGGGTTGGGATATTGGCTAACCGAGCAAATAATCTTTGATAAAGATAGTGGAGCCTTGTTAACAAACAGAACTTGGACTTATAAACCTCCCGGTGCAAAAGATATTCCAGTCGATTTCAGGATTCAGTTCAAAAGGAATTCTCCAAATCCATGCGGAGTTCTTCGTTCTAAAGGTATTGCATTTAAAATCAACATATTTAAAAAGATATGTGGTACATTATTAATTTGTTTTAGCGACTGGTGAACCAGCTTTTTGTATGAGTGTCGTAGCAATCTGCGCCATTAGGCATGCTCTGCAGTCTGCTAGAAGTGATGCTGATCCTGATAATAAGGATTGGTGTAGTTTAGGTAAAGCTAATCTTACGAAAATCTGTGAAAACTCATTATTTGAAATTAAATAATAAAATATGTCATGTGATCTTTACAGGTGCCCCAACTACTGTTGAAGATATATTCCTGAAAGCATTAAATAATTATAAACAATATACTTTGTGAGCTGTCCACGCTACGGACTGTTAAAGAATTGGTGCTGAGGTTGAACATCCGTTGTGATTGAAGCCAGTGATAGAAGCTAATTTACTAACATTATTAAATAAGCAGAATTATGTCTGTGATAGGCACAGTTAGTAGAAATGCTGTAATGCTACTATGTAATCTAATTGAAATGTTCTTTACAATTAATTTTTAATATTATTTTATTAAGTGTGTATTATTATTGTAATTGGTTTGCACTACTGAATCAATAAATTTTATCTATGCATCTACTATTTTTTTAAATATTAATCGGCAATCACGTGTTTTAGTATCGATTTATTTATGTAATCAAAAAAATATTTAAGTAAATGTTACAGAACGTTAAATATCATTTTAAATGATATTTGATAAGTTTATGTACTAAAACACTTTTAGAAATATGTCTAGAAATGAAATCGCATACTCTCACTGTTGAATGTCACCCCATATTTTGAATCATTACTCATTTTAAGTGAAGTGTTCTACTTTACGGTGCAGCTTAATATCTGTCAGATATACAAAAAAATGTTTATGCATAAGTTGTAGGAAATTGACTTTTCTTTCGTTATTAATAATAGCTATTTTTATGTTTGGAGATTGGCAACAAGATATTGCTAAAAGAAAACCGTTTTTATCTGTTCAATTTGGATTGTGGATGGTAAATAAATTATTCAGAAGTGATTTAGAGATACATTTTCGGCTGGTTGTGCCTAGCCTAGACTCTTAATAATTATTGAAGCATTACCATTCCCTTTCACAGTACTTTTTTGTAAAACTTCGGCCGAATAAAATTTTACGGTTACGACTTGATACTTATCAGATCATTAGTATCGTGCGTTACTTCGCGATCATCAAATTGTATTAAATAGTATTTCAACTCAGTTACGAATAGATCTATCTTTTTCGCTGTCACACATACTAAATTATTATAATCTTGATATTGTTTTTGTTATTTGTTATAAACCGGTTAATACCACCTTCACTTCACGTACTTATCTTGAATCATCTATCTCTCGGTACAATACTTTTTGACGCGGTTTTTATTTGAATCATTTTTGTTTTGTAGTTTTTAGATACGTGGTCCGCTCTATGTTGGCCTTCATTCGCGTGCTTGTTTGCTGAACTAACGAAATGAAGGATTGATGAATACAATTATCAATCATTTTAATACCACAGCGCAATATATTATGTAATCTCAGATTAGATTGTTGACAAATAAGTTGATAAACACTTGTACGGATATTTATCAGTTATATTTTAGTTGTTGATGTATGTGTTTTAAAAAGAAGAATATAAATTGTTTGCATTTTTAAACATAATTATCATTCATGTGTACTTCGTGTGCAGTTTTTAATAATTAGTTTATATAGTTTGAATTCTGGTATTATCTAATTGTTTAAAAATTTTAAATAACAACATATATTGAATAATTAAGGTATTTTTTTATTGTGGTATTTAAGTTTGTTGTTAAACTATTCAGGCAAAATAACACATTTTTGTCATAGAAACGTTTCGAAATAATAACTTCGAATAATAATAATTTTTGGTGAAAACAATTGTTTTTAGAATTAGAATTGAGAATTCGATTTTTATTGAAATATAGATTAATATACTGGCCATTTTATTCTTTTAAATATTCAAAATTTGATTTTATTTTAACCGCTTAATTCTAGTTTTATTACTGACCTTACAAATTAAATATTAAGGTGTGAGGAATAATATGTAATTGATTGACGATACAGTGGGCGAGATCGTTGATGGTTGACGTTGACTACTGTGACTTCAGGTTCGATTTCCGGACTAGAGTTATTTTATTGAGTTTGGTTACCTAATCCCAGATATATTAGGCAGCGATGTAGTTAGATAACTATTGTTATAAACCATTACATTATATTAACCTAAAAAAATATTATGTAACAGGCAAACCTGTTTATGTTAATCCACCAAGGTTTTTAATAAATAAACCATTAAACAAGTTTCAAATTATTTATAGATAAGATTAGTTTTATAAAATAAATTGAAAAAATATTTTCTGATGATCTATTGGTCATGACATGCGATAATATTTTATACATTAATTTGCTTCCTTGTTTACATATAGAATATTTTTAATTCCACAGTGTGATAAAAGGTGTATAACACTAAATATTATGAAATAGTTTAACGGCAAGGTACCTGGCTATATAAAGTACAAACCAATTTAAGATCACTTTGCTAGAGTATTTTAGATTGAAAATATTCATTCATTTTTCTATGTGAATTTGTTCTAAACATAGTGCTTAGTTTTTATGTATTTCATTGTTTTAGGATGGCGACCGTTACACTAGCGATTAATGGAAAGAAATATGAAGGTATGTCAATTTAAAATATATTTTTTCTTATTTATTATTGGGCAAGGTGTATTAAGGTTATTTTTCTTATTATGATATCTCGGGCTTCCTAGGCACGTAGCCATTTATCGCGTCCAATAATGTTCTAATTTCTTTCTTTTTTTAACTTTATATCCCGACAACAAGAATGATCTATTCATGGCCAACAAAATATAATTTGAATCATTCAATAATTAAAAATCTTTATACAACTTCTTTGAACATTACATTTAATTCAGATTTCTGAACCATTCTTACTTACAGAGTTTTAGTTCTAATTTTATGTTTTATCCTTAAGCCATTCCCATTCACTGTTTTGATATTTAATTTACTGTTCTAATATTTTAATCTAGATTTCAGTTTTTCAGAACTCCTAGTCACTTTCGTGTTTTAATTTGAGTTTAGTTAATTTAGTTGGTGTGCATGTGTCTTTAGTAATATAAATTTTGACAGTTGCACAAAATTGAAGGTGAAATAAGTAAAATTGCTGTTTTTAATAACAGGTAGTATTAGAAAGTTTTTTAGTTTTTAATAGCAATAGTAGTAAAAATTGTTTTTATTTCTTTATTTTTGACAAACTGACATTAAACTTCTTTTAAATATAAATTCTACTGCATTTTGACAGATTGTCACATTTTGGAGGTTATAATATAATACCTCGTTGCTGGGGTATTCCCATTTATTTAATCAAGAACTCTTGTTATGTATACTAATGTATGTATTATCAAGAAAACGGAAAATACTGTCAGAATGGCGGCAAATTTAAAACATTTAAATATTATATATACTTTATTAATAAATGTGATAATATTTAGTTCCAAGTACCGTTTCTGCGGGAACATCACTCAATCTCTTCATCAGGAATAATGCAAAACTACGTGGAACAAAATACATGTGCTATGAAGGAGGTTGTGGAGCTTGTATCGTTTCCGTTAGATCCAAACATCCGGTGACTGAGCTGATGACTAGTTATGCTGTTAACTCTGTAAGAATTTTAACAAATTCCAGTAATTCCAGTTAATTGTTGATATATTTCAATCAATTGCGTATTTAATTAGTGTTTAGTGCCAATATTATCGTGCCATGGATGGGAAGTGACAACCGTTGAAGGTTTAGGAGATAAGAGCAAAGGTTACAGCAAAGTTCAGAAGAGATTGGCGCAGTTCAATGGTTCACAATGTGGATATTGTTCCCCAGGATTTGTGATGAACATGAACAGGTAAATTTGACGCTTAAAGAATTAGTTCTATTATTCTTAAACCAATTACTTCTTTAAAGATATGAATCTGTTTTTAGTTTGCTGGAAAATAACAAAAACTTGACAATGAAAGAGGTAGAGAACTCTTTTGGTGGCAATATCTGTCGTTGTACGGGATATCGCCCAATTCTTGACGCATTTAAATCATTTTGCAAAGATGCTAATCCAATACTCTTAGAAAAAGTTCAGGTAATGAAACATCATGTTTTATATTTTGGTTTTATTATCTTCATTTTATTTCACGAAACATTTAAAAAATGCTATAGGATATTGAAGAATTGGACAAGGTTAAAACTTGTCCTAAAACAGGAAACGCTTGCTCCGGATCATGTCTGGACACACTTCCAAAGGAACTAACTATGAATGTGAAGGGCTCTGTTTGGCATAAAGTTGACTCCATTGACAGTATTTTAAATATATTCAATTCAATTGGGGACGCTTCTTATATGCTAGTAGCTGGTAATACAGCTAGAGGAGTGTATCGCCCTCAATCACCTCCTGAAGTTTATATAGATGTCAGCAGTGTTGCGGAATTGAAACGTCTGGAAATTGATTCTAATATTATCTTCGGCGGTGGGGTAACACTCACTGAAGCTATGGACCATCTTACTTTAGCTGCAGAATACGAACAATTTGCTTATGCCAAGGAGTTGGTTGATCATATCGATCTTATCGCGAATGTACCAGTTCGGAATGTAAGTTGTTGTATATAGTATCTTAGAAGTAGACAGTCCACAGAAGCTGTGAATTCAGAATGTTTTGTGTTTCAGATTGGAACACTAGCGGGAAATCTTATCATGAAACATGAACACCACGAATTTCAATCCGATGTTTTTGTAATTTTGGAAACTGTTGGTGCTAAGATCTCCATAGGTAATTAAGCGAAATAATACTTAATTAATGAACAAAGATCAATTCATGACTGTTAAAATCTATATTTTATTTACTACAGTTGATCAAAGTGGTGGACGAGTTTCGGTCAGTCCTTCTTCATTTTTAAATTTGGATATGAAGAATAAAGTTATTGTCAGTATATCACTGCCACCGATTACTGGAAAATATGCTCTAAAAACTTACAAGGTACTATTTTTACATTACGATGTCTATTTTATTAAATATCTAAATGTTTGACGGAGATATAGCAATTAAAAATTTGAATTGTAGTTTTAGCGCTACAGATGTTGCCATATTTATGACGTGAAATGCATTTTATACGTCAGTTATTTGTTGTGGTAATGTTTTGTAACTGTTGGTAGTCGAAATAATCAAGTCAAGTCAAAGAATAATAAGTTTCTATTTTATTTAACCCTGTTACCGCAGACATAATATTGATATTTTGATATATAAATAAATATAACATAGTTTTAAGAGATGTAAGGTTGGTAACCTGTAAACTTCTTAGAGTTCTGTTAAGAATATATCTCTGTTACGCTCTGTTGTATAAAGGAGATAGCAACTAGCGGTTGTGAGGTCACATGCAGTTGGAATATTGTACAACGTTGAATCCATTTAATAATTGAAGAGACAAAATGACTTTTTAATTGTTAATATCTCTTGAAATATAAGGAGTTATTAAAAAATAATTGAACATTTGAGGTTCTTTTATAGAAATTGACGAACCATTACGAAACGGAGAGTAGGACATTTGTTTTCCACCATTTTTATATTACATACATAACTAGCAGGCTATACAATATCACTAGACATACAACTGATACATTTTTATTTAATAAACATTACTTCATTATAATGTTTCCTTTTGTAGATAATGCCCAGAGCTCAAAACGCGCATGCGCATATCAATGCGGGATTTTATATCAAGTTTAAGAGTGGTTTTCCTAAATTGGTTGACCAAGCCACAATTGTGTTCGGAGGCGTTAACGCAGACGTAAGTCAGACTCTACTCTTTTTGGATTGTTTTGTGCTAAGTTTATTTTATATGTTGATTTCAGTTTATTCACGCTACCATAACAGAAAGATCTCTCATTGGACAAAACTTATTTGAGAAGTTTTTCTTAAAAACCGCATTTAACACTTTAAATTCTGAGTTGAATCCAGATTGGGTGCTACCAGATTCGTCACCTGGATATCGTAAAAATTTGGCACTTTCTTTATTCTATAAGGTACGCACGATAATCTGGTATTACCTAAAACACATTTACTGCGTGATTCTTATTTCTATTGCGTTCTTTTTTGGCTTGCAGTTCGTTTTGAATATCTCCCCAATTGAATTATTGTCGCCGAAGAATATTTCTGGAAGAAATATTCTGTCAAGGGATGTTTCTAGAGGCTATCAAAGCTTTCAGACAAATAGAGATATGTGGCCTCTAAATCAACCACTTCAAAAAGTAGAAGCCATTGCTCAGTGCTCCGGAGAAGCTCAATATGTAAACGATCTTCCTGAAATTCCTGGGGAACTGTATGCTGCATTTGTAGTTGGAACTCGTCCCCTTGCAAATATTTTAAACATTGATGCAAGTCCAGCACTGGTAAGCTAGTACATTTGCAAAAGTTTCTTATATCTTCATCAATACATTCACGATAAAAATTACCCGTAATTTCAGAGTTTGCCAGGTGTAGTTGGATTCTTCTCAGCTAAAGACATACCTGGAAAAAATAATTTCACATCAAATAAATTCTTTCTTCATTATTTTGAAGAAGAAGTATTTGTTTCGAAAAAAGTTTTATATAATGGGCATCCAGTTGGAATAATTGTGGCAGAATCACAATATTTAGCATTGCGGGCTTCAAAACTAGTTAACATTGAATATGAAGAAACTGCTGAGATGCCGATTTATACTGTTCGTGATGTTTTAGCTAAAGGGGACACAAAGAGAATTGAAAAAGTCACTGAAGTCAAAGCTAAAGTTGTTGATAGCGAAATTGTCCATGTTATTAAAGGTGCTATGGATATGGGAGGTCAATACCACTACACAATGGAGACACAGTCTTGTATCTGTGTCCCCACGGAAGATGGCATGGATGTTTACTCAGCAACTCAGTGGATGGATGGAGTTCATATGGGAGTTGCAGAAGCATTGAACATCCCTCAAAGCAGGTATGAAAGTAGATAATCAAGTATTTCTTGGAGTTTTTTGTCGTTTGCTAATCTCAATAGCTCGTTCTCTGCCATACCTCATTGGCTTTCATCTCCGCTTCTAGTAGTTTATATTTGAGAATTGAGGTATCTTTTGTTTTAAGGTGAAACGATACTTGGCCATTTTTTCTAGCGAAATATAGATGGCGATACTATACAGCAGGTTAAATATTATCAAAAAAACCATGTTTTTTTATGTTTAAATCGTTTTATGTAAGTAACTATAAACGCGAATCAAAATCTAAAGCTGCAATTAGTTAGATAAATAACATATCTACATTTTAAGCTTTCTTCCACCTACTTTTAATGAGTTGGAACCGCAAAAATAACTTTTGAAAATTAATATTGCCATATTTTCATGTTAAATTCCAATTTTTATATGACTGGTAACATTTCTAAGGGTTTGTCATAAATTTTATAACTGGTTCTCAAACTTACACTAAGACTTAAAAATATATATAAAGTATTTATATATTATATATTTATGCCCAAAAAACGATTGAACTAGAAAATATAGCAATATTAATTTTCAAAAGTTATTTTTGCGGATCCAACTCATTAAAAGTCAGTGGAGAAACTTTAAAATGTAGATACGTTATTCATCTAACTAATTGCAGCTTTAGATTTTGATTCGCGTTTATAGTTATTTACATAAAACGATTTAAATATAAAAAAACATGTTTTTTTTTATAATATTTAACCTGCTGTATAGTATCGCCATCTATATTTCGAGAGAAGAAATGGCCAAGTATCGTTTCACGTTAAGCAATCAGATATTTATTTTGTACAAATATTGTAGAATAAACCTTCATATTCGGCGTCTTGGTGGAGGTTACGGAGGCAAGACAAGTCGTCCAACACATGTAGCTATGGCTTGTGCAATTGCTGCACATCACACAAATAGACCTGTTCGATTTATTATGACTTTAGAAGATAATATGGAGGTTATGGGAAAAAGATACGGCTGCTATAATAATTATGAGGTAAATATATCTTGTGGTAAAAGTCTTAATATCTTAGAATCTTAAGATAAATTAATTTGTTATATTTTTAGGTGGGAGTAAATGCTAAAGGAAAAATACAATACTTAAAGAATGATTTCTATCAAGATTATGGATCTTCTTTGAATGAAAATATTCCAGAAGAAACTAGCAACAGATTTAAGAATTGTTATAATGATGAGGCATGGGCATATCGGGGGTATAGTGTCGTTACTGATACTGCCGCAAACGGAGCTTGTCGAGGACCAGGTGGGTCTATATATAACACCTATAATGAATGGGCTTGTGTCCTCATTTTTTAGTGGGTGATTTCTCAATTGTTGATTGTAATTGATGTTAATAAATGTGTATTGGCGTGTCTATTTTATTAAATATCTAAATTTTGACGGAGATATAGCAATTAAAAGTTTGAATTGTAGTTTTAGCGCTAGAAATGTTCGGGCATATTTGTATGACGTGAAATGCATTTTAACGTCAGTTATTTGTTGAATAGGTCAGTGCTGTGGTAATGTTTTGTAACTGTTGGTAGTCAAATAATCAAGTCAAGTCAAAGAATAATAACTTTTATTTTATTTAACCCTGTTACGGCAGACATAATATTGAAATTTGATTGTTCCTTGAAATAGCTGTAAATAATATTTGAGATTTTGATATATAAATACATATAGCAGAGATTTATGATCTGTAAGGTCACATGCACTTGGAATGTGTACAACGTTGAATCCCTTTAATAATTAAAGAGACAAAATAACTTTTTTAATTGTTAATATCCCCTAACATATAAGGAGTTGTTAAAAAATAATTGTACATTTGAGGTTCTAGTAACCCACTTTATCAATATATAGTACACTTTTATATATTATAGTACACAAGCCCATTGTATATTATACATTGGAAAACTTAGAGCAATTTTCTATTGGTTTCTATAAGGGTAATACAGAAGTTGGTTAAATATATCTTTCTATTCAAAATAGGTACAACCGAGGCTGTTGGAATGATAGAAAATATTATGGATCACATTGCTTTCATAACTGGCTGTGATCCATTAGCTGTCAGACTGGAAAACTTTGCGAAAGTTGAAGAAGAGCGTTTAACATTAATTGAAGAATTTAAAGAATCTATTGGTAGTATTTTGATAACCCGTTATATAAAAATTTGTATGAATATAAAACTAAAAAAATTCTATTTCAGATTTCGAATTCAGAAAAGAGAGAGTAAATGCATTTAATGGTAGTAATCGTTGGCGGAAGCGAGGTATTGCAATTGTACCATTAAGATATCCAATATTTTACTTTGGTAATATGGTTGGAATGGTTTCAATCTATCACGGCGATGGAACGGTTGCAGTTACTCATGGCGGTATCGAATGCGGACAAGGAATTAACACCAAAGTATGTTTTAAATCTCTGTCTTACTTACATTGCAATGGATACATTTATGCTTTCTTTTTCAACAGGTAGCACAGGTTTGCGCCCATGCTCTTGGCATCCCCGTTGGGAATATATCCGTGAAACCAACCAATACGATGACAGCTCCAAACGCCATGGTTACTGGGGGAAGTATAGCCAGCGAATGTTGCTCCTACGTAAGTTGGTTATCAAGTAGAATATAACACAAAGTGTCAAAAGAAAGAAGAATAATATTATGCACATATTATAGGCGGTTCTACAAGCATGTAATACTTTGTTAGAACGCTTGGAACCTATTAGATGTAAAATGGACAATCCATCATGGGAGGATTTGATTGAAAAAGCTCACATAGAAAATGTTAATTTATCAGCAAGTCATATGTAAGTTAACAACAATATTTTTTGCCAAGAATTGAGTTGTGAACCATAGAAAACTGCACTATATATTGATAAAGTTGGCTCTCAGGATTTTAAATGTCTTATTATTCAATTCGCAATATTATAGAAGATAAAATTACAAAATACTTCAAAATCCTTTAACACACATCTCACATCTTGCATTGCCCTCTTTCCTACTACGGTTGCCATCGCTGTTAAACAACAGAGTGTAAAAGAGATACACAATCAAGCGTCACATTCTACTGGCAGCTGTTTCAGAAACCCATATAGTTTTAATGTTATGATGTGGATTACATTGATAAATAAAATAGATTACTTATTATATTCTACAGTCTTCAATACGATCTAGTGACGTCAAACATATTAAACAGTAAAGCGAACTTTTAAATAGCTATATTTCCTTTAATGTTTGTTTGTATTTAATAAAATAAAAACACCAATATACATATATTAATAAATTAAAAAACCCAACGTTTACAACCCAGATGAAATAAAGAATGCCTTTAGACCACTATGTTTTAACAGAGGAACTATTTTTTCAAAGATCCATATTTCTTAAATGGGCTTGTGTCCTAATTTTTTAGTGGTCGATTTTTCAATTGTTGATTGAAATTGATGTTAATAAATGTGTATTGGCGTGTCTATTTTATTAAATATCTAAATATTGACGGAGATATAGCAATTACAAATTTGAATTGTAGTTTTAGCGCTAGAGATAGTCGGTCATTTGTATGATGTGAAATGCATTGTATACAGTTATTTGTTGAGTAGGTCAGTGTAGTGGTAATGTTTTACAGCTGTTGGTAGTCGAAATAACAAAGTCAAGTCAAAGAATAATAAGTTTTAATTTTATTTAACCCTGTTACTGCAGACATAATATTGAAATTTTATTGTTCCTTGGAATAGCTGTAAATAATATTTGATATTTTGATATATAAATACATATAGCAGAGATTTATGAGCTGTAAGGTTGGTAACCTGTAAACTTGTCAGATTTCTGTCAAGAATATATCTCTTTTACGCTCTGTTGTATAAAAAAGAAACAACATAGCGATTGCGAGGTCACATTCATTTGGAATGTTGTACAACGTTGAATCACTTTAATAATTAAAGAGAAAAAATGACTTTTTTAATTGTTAATATCTCCTAACATTTGAGGTTCTAGTAACTCACTTTATCAATATATAGTACACTTTTATAGAAATTAAAACATAGGACGCAAGCGTATTACGTTATGTAAGTTTACCGAAACTTTATAAAATGCAAAATAAATGCTATATATTGGGCAGGCATAATTAATGCGAATTAATGTGTTAATAATACAACACATAATAAACACACTGTATACTATATTCATATTGGTTTATGTCAAATGTATTTACTAAGGTTTACTACGGATGATGACGTAAAGCCTTATGACGTATTCGGTGTATCAGCTGCAGAAGTTGAAATTGATTTACTAACTGGAAATATTCAGCTGGTTCGTGTTGATATCCTTGAAGATACTGGAGAAAGCTTAAATCCAGAAATTGACGTTGGACAAGTACGTATCTAACTTATCACGTATAATATCATTAAGGCCCCTATTCTTTTAACGTTTTCCGACATCGTATAACATTAGACGGACGTTCGAATCGTATAGGAATCGTATAAGATTCGTACGAGATTTAGAAAAATTGTTTATATTAGTAACTTAATAGTACCGTTTAATTTCAAACGACATCAGAACAATGCTACAAATAGACACCCAAATCACTAATAGTTAAGTCATGATATTTTTGTGTAACAGGTCGAAGGTGCTTTCGTGATGGGGTTGGGATATTGGCTAACAGAACAATTAATCTTCGACAAAGGAAATGGAGCTCTATTAACAAACCGTACTTGGAATTATAAGCCCCCTGGTGCTAAAGATATTCCAATAGATTTCAGGATTCAATTTAGACGAAATTCTCCAAATCCGTGCGGAGTTCTTCGTTCTAAAGGTTTGTAACTTTAATATTCTTTATAGATAGAAGTGGTGCTATTAAAATATATTTTTCAGCGACTGGTGAACCAGCCCTTTGTATGAGCGTGGTAGCCGTCTGTGCCATCAGACATGCTCTGCAGTCAGCTAGACTCGATTCTAATCCACATAATGTGGTTTGGTGCCAACTAGGTTAGTATTGAAACGAAATATCTTTAGAAATGAAATACTAGGTTATGTAAATTATACTGTTTTGTGTTTCAGGTGCCCCAACAACCGTAGAAGACATATTTTTAAGTGCATTAAATAATTATAAACAATTTAATCTATAGAGTCTTTAAAATAAAATAATTATTAGTATTATTTTAATCCTTCAATTGTGTTATATAAACATCGTTTAGTAAACGTTATAACATAACGTTAATTTACGTTAAAGTTAAATGCAATTAAATGCTTGTTATACAACAATTTGTACCTCAAATTATTTGCAGAAATGTATTGTACACTCTCGACAAATGAAGCTTATCGTTTCAGTAGAAGTGTTACCATTTTGATAAACGCCTCTCTTCTAATTTAAACAAGGTCTATATACATAGTAGACAAGGATGCGAGATTTCAAATGAGTACAAGCGAGATAAGAAGTGATCAGTCAGAGTAGTGTACCTTTTTAAATAATATAAATGTTAAAATTATAAAATATTGTACTAAACTAATACTCGTACTTTAAAATAATGGTAATAAAGTAGAGCAAGAAATATTTTACTATTTTTATTTTATACCGGTCTAAATCCCGTCACGCTTTGCAGTGGCTCAGTCTCATATAAAATGAATGGGAAAGTAAATAAGACATGGAAACGAAAGAAATGTATTCGATTTTCGAAAACACGCTCGTATTCCAATGCAACGTTGTGTCAAAATTTTAAATAAATCGACCGACTCGACACAGGCTAAATTTTTATATATAAAGATTGAAATAGAGACTACAATATTTTATAAATTTGTTAAAATTACCTAATTTTGCTTGAAAGATTGACTAATGTCGTGGACTACCTTGGCCTAATTTCTGTAAAACACAAAACTGTTAAAAAATAAATTGTTTTTCGACGCCACGTTCGATTCAACAGAGTGTATAAGCTATGTTACATGATATTATGGAAGTTGACAACAAAGATAAATATACTTAATTACTTATTAGTCTACAGTTGTTTCGGGATTAATAGTCTACAGTTGTTCCGAGACCATAAGAGACGGTTAAACATCAAGGGACTACACAAAAATTCAAATTTTAAATAGGTATATTTTCCTTCAACTTGTTTTTCTTTTATTTTTAATCTATTAACCTATTTTTTAATTAAAAATTTAAAAAAAATATGTTCAGTATGTAACAGTAGAACCTTTCATAGGTGTATGAGAATGTATCAAAAATCTAGTGGAAACTAAAGAAAGGAAATATACAAAACAGAGAAAAACCTATCTGTTATAATAAGTTTTAATGTGTGAAACAGTTTTTTTTTAAATTTTAATCCGGATACAAGACATACAAGGATACGTATCATCCGGATAAAATCAGATAAGATGGTATAAAAATATTATTAAGAAATGAATTTGCATGTTATCCCCACTGCATTCAATAGTGTGTTGAAATGTGTGCCGTTGATAAAATATTTTATTAGCATACTGTCGTTATAACAGACCAGTCGGTTTACTGGAATTTTTGAAAGTTGTAGAAGTTGTATCTACTTAAAATATTTATTTATTTTCGAGTTAAAATGTTCACATACAAAAATTATTTAATAATTGATGGTTTAAGTATAAATTACTGAATCTAGAGTATAATATATGCTATATAATAATATAATTGGACCAGTAGTATTCGATATACTAAAGCGCCGCAGTTCAAGGTAAGGTTATATGTTCATATCTCTGATCTATTTATTATGAGCATTCTTTAAATGTTGACCCGCTAAATAAGATATGCTTATATAGTAATACAACTATATTTATATTTATTGATTTTACTGCAGTTATGTTTGATTCGAACAAAAATGTGAGCTGATATATATATATTTGCATATATATATATATATATATATATATATATATATATTGTTCAGTACAAAATTAGTACAGAACATAAGAAGATGTCTCTGTTGGCATTCCAACATTATAATGTATTGTTGTCTCTAATAGAAGTAATGCGCATGACTACAATACGACGACTGCTGTACGCTACAGCGATATGGCATTCGTGTCAGTTGTGTTTTGGGCTTCTACACTGTCAAGATCATAATTCCCAACCATCTTGTTATTATAAGAATGTTGGTTCAAAGTTATTAAAAAGTGTAAAATTATTTTATCATTAAACAATTGAATAATTATTCAATCTACAAATACTCGCATGGTTTTATTTCGTACATGCGAAGCTGGTCCTTCGAGTCTTACAAAGCCGATCCTTCGAGTTTATTAACCGCGTGTGTTTTTCATTGTATTTTTGGCGTTTTATTACATTTGCCCCTTGGCGATTGCCATTGATTGGGTAAATGGGACGCTCTATTTTGGCGGATTCACGGAGGATTTGGATGTTTTACAATTACATTTCCAGAAGCCTTACAAGCGAAGCTGGATATTTTACAATTACATTTCAAGAAGGTTTTAAATCCTACAAAAAAAAACTGGCCTTACAAGCCATTGGTACCCGCGTGTGATTTCGTGGTGTTTTGAGGTTACATCTGTATAGTGTTGTAAAATTGTGTCGTCTTGTCGTTCTGGAGGAGATTACTCAGCTTACTAGTACATTCTGCAGGGATGCTAGCTTCTGGTAGTAGATTCTTCAGTTGACGACTTCCAACACCAATTACAGTAGTAATCGAATATCTTTCTTAAGATGATTAATAAGGATTCTTGTTCAGACGGTGTATTGTTGCAATTAGAGAATACTTGAGCGGTCTAAAGTAACCTCGTTGCGACATGCGACGGTTGAACAATTAGTATCTTTTTATTACTATTAATACAAACACTTTTATTAAAATATATCATTTATTCGTTGTAATATTATATCTGCTTACTTAATTACAATAGTATTTTATTAGATTAACGAAGATGACAGATATAAAACAAAATGTAATTCTATAGTGTTATAATTTAATTAATAGTTGAAATGTGCTCACTATTCAATACGTACGAAGTTGCGAATAGTAATGCTTGCTTTGAGACTCAGGAGAAGACTGGCTTTCAGCGTCTTGTGCAATTTAATATATAATAATTTATTTCACATCACAGAACGCCAATACTGAATTACCAGCATTAAATCAATATTAATCTCCACAAACCAGAGACAATATTTATAAGCGCTAAACTTAAATAATTATTCTTTACAATCTTAATACTAATACAAAAACTGTTTACATAATATAATTCTATTACATAATTAACATTTAATATCATTAAAAATAAAAGGTAAGTGCGACATATGCGTACTTACAACACTCCTCAACCAAAGAAAAGGAACGCATATAAAACAAAACATATGCGTTTCTGCTCTAAGGAAAAGAAAAAGGAAAAATTGTGATAGGGGAGATGTCGTACATATCACAACACCCCCTTTCAAAAAAAAAGGGACACGTATAAAAACAAAATATACGAGTTACAATTCTAGAAAAAAACAAAAAGAGAAGCAAAGTGTCGACAACGATTCTGATCCCATCGTATAGAGTTAACACTGCTCCACAAAACAATCATCCCTGACAAAATCCATTTCATTCGTCAAGTTTTTATTCATTGGTACAAAATCTCTTCAACCTATTATTATGAACTACCGTATGTTTTTTACCAATTAGTATTTCTGTATTAACAGGGGATATAATTTTAGTAACTTTATACGGTCCTACGTATAAGGGTAAAAGTTTTTTTGACTGTCCTTTAGTTGGTAACTGTTCATTTCTTAATAAAACTAGTTCGTTTACTTCAGGTGTGAAAAGAGAATTGACCCTTTTATCAAAATATAATTTTGTTTTTTCTTTGCTTTTAACCAAGTTATTTATAGCAAGTTCCCTCGCTACTTGTAACCTGTGTTTGAGTTCTACTATAAAATTATTATAAGTATTTACCTCAATTGGTTCTTTATAAAAAATTGAAGGCAGATTTGCCTTATGTCCATAAATTAGTTCGAAAGGAGTAAAACCGGTCGCTGTATGCGGAGTTGTGTTATACACGAACATTGCATAGGGAATCCAATTTATCCAATCATCCTGCTTTTTACAAAAATTCCTTAGATACTCGGCAAGGGTTCTATGAACTCTTTCTAAGGCACCGTTGGTTGCTGGTCTAAATGCTGTTGTTTTTAATTGTTTAATTTTTAACAATTTGCATATATCTTTAAAAATTTTTGACATGAAATTTGTTCCTTGGTCTGTTAAGATCATATTAGGAACTCCGTACCTACAAATAACGTTAGTTACTAATGCTTTCGCGACAGTATTTGCCTCCTGGTTTATAATAGGAATAGCTTCCGTAAATTTAGTAAGGTCATCCTGTATTGTTAGTAAGTATTTGTATTTGTCGTTGTCGTCTTTCTTGGGAAGATATACTATGTCCAAAGCCAACCTTTCGAAACTATGTTTCGAAGTCGATGTAATTGTTAATGGGCATTTATTTAATTTGCACACTTTATTCTTTTGACATGATACACATTGTCTAATAAAATTTTTAACTTTTCTAATCATACTTGGAAATTTAAAGTGTGATTTTAATCGTTTAATTGTTTTAGAAACACCTAAGTGGCCTGCTGTGGGATTAACATGAAATTCCGAAATTACATTGTTTATTAACTCAGGGTCACTAATTTTAAGTATATTGTCATTATAAATGTGTACTATTATATTTGTTTTATCAAAGATATGTCTGATCATAGTTCGTAACTGGGCAAAATCTAATTTACTTAGTTCAGACTCGAACCTGTTCATAGCTATGTTAGTAATTTTGTGTAAAGTACAAAAGTTTTTCAGATTCACTAATGCCAAAAATATTTCTTTATAATTTGGTAGATTAAAATGAAATTCCTTAATTATTAAACAGATAATAAATCTAGTATCAATTTCAACATATGCAATTTCTGATACTTCTTTTTCTTGTATTAGAAATGCATTGATACTACTAAATTTATTGATTAATTCAGGAGAATTTCCAATTGAATTTTTAAAATCTTTTGATACAAAATCTACTAATGAAAATGACGTCGGTGCGTCATATAAACTTTTATCATGTTCAATTACTTTATTGTTTATGATAATTTTATTTTTAATTATTTCTAAATAATTTTCGTATGTGACATCCATTGTTTCAACCTGAAGTGAGTATACGCGACTTAGGGCATCTACGTGTGGAATCGAACTACCTGGTCTATATATTACTTCGTAATTATATTCCTCTAGTTTTATCCGCCAACGCATAAGTCTAGAACTCGGGTCCTTAATACTCATTAACCAAGTCAAGGCTTGATGGTCTGTTACGATACTAAAAAACTTTCCATAGAGATAGGGTCTAAAATGAGCCACAGCCCATACTACTGCTAATAACTCACGTTCAGTAGTTGTGTAATTTTGTTGTGCCTTATTTAGAGTTCTTGAAGCATATGCTATTGGGTGGCTTTCCTTAATAGTACCTTGTGAAAGGACTGCACCTATAGCATATTTACTTGCATCCGTGGTTACAACGAAATTTTTACTAAAGTCCGGGTATTGCAAAACAGGTGATATGGTTAATTTATTTTTTAAAGTTTTAAATGATTCGTCGCATTGGTCTGACCATTCTAATACTTTAACATTACTGTTTGCTGCATTATATAGTGGTTTGGCTATCTCTGCGTAATGCGGTATATGTCGGCGATAATAACCAGACATACCCAAAAATGTTTTAATTTGTTTAGGACTGTTTGGAATGGGGAAATTCTTTATTGCTTCTACTTTAGAAGGATCTGGTAGAATACCTGTTTCATTAATAACGTGACCTAAATAAATCAAATCTTTATGTAGAAAGTTACATTTGGATGGTTGGAGCTTCAAATTATGTTCCCGTAATTTAGAAAAAACGTTTTTTAATCTTTGGTTGTGCTCAGAAATGTTTTTTCCAAAAATGACTACATCGTCCAGATAGATTAAGCAATCTATTCCTTGCAAACCTGTGAGAACGTGAGACATAAGTCTCTGAAACATGGGGGGGGCTCCTTTAAGTCCGAATGGCATTCTTACAAATTGATAGTGTTTAAAGTTCGCACTAAATGCTGTTTTCTCTTTATCTTCGGGAAGCATAGGGACCTGGTGAAAACCGCTTGCTAAGTCAAGGGTAGAGAAAAATTTTGCACCACTAAGTTGGTCCAGTATATCATGTATAAGAGGCAAAGGATAGGCGTCACTTGTTGTCTGCTCGTTAAGTTTACGGAAATCGACTACTACGCGGAATTGTTTATTACCTAACGCATCTGGTTTCTTTGGTACTACTAATAAAGGTGCGTTATAGGGTGAGTCGCTTTCTTCAATTATGTTGTTGACCAACAGTTCCTGAATATGCTTTTCCACAATCTCTTTTTGCGCATGGGGCAATCGATACGGTTTAACGTTAACGGGTTTAGAAGAATTAATCTTTATCTTATGACTTAATGCGCTCGTACAAGATAACTTGTCTCCCGGTAAAAAAAATATGTCATTAAAGCTGTCACAGATTTCTATTAATTCTGTTACTAATTCTGAATTGACATGTGAAAGATTTAAATTGTTTAATAAAAGTTCCTTACGGTTGTTAGGACTTGATTTTGAAAAATGGTAAATACTAAATTGATCTATCGGTATGATATTCGGTTTGAAATTACTAAGTATTATATTTTTTATTGAAGAATTTATTATTGAAATATAGAAAATATTTTTGACGGGCTTGATTAATGCATTAGCTAAAAAAACTTCAGGTAACAATTCCCTGGCTACACAAACTCCTACTGTAGAACCTGACATAGGAATTATCTTCCTCGTACGTGCTGGTAAAACGATATTGTTTATATTTATAAGTGGGAGCTCAATTACTTTGCCACATTCTGAGAATTGTACACTGTTCATTTTTAGATTAATTACTGCATTTAGTTTCCGTAAAATATCTAACCCTATAATTCCATCGTGTTTAATGGGGAAATTTTCTGACACAACCTGTAAAGTTTGTTTCGACTTATTACTATCTAAAATTATAGAAGTTTTCAGTGAACCTAAGGTATAAGGCGTGCCTTCAGAAATACCCTTCAATAGAATTTTAGATTTATTATTAATTCTGACATTGTTATTTAAAATATTTTGTTTAATCAAGGAGATTTGAGAACCAGTATCTAATAAAAATGATACGGTTTTAGCTTTGGCTGCGACCATCTTGAATTGGATAGTGTCAACTGTTTGCTTAGCCTTAACATTTTTATTTTTACTGTCAAAACTTAGAATATCATTATTATTTTGTAAATTACCCGTATTGATCTCATCAAAATCATAAAAAAAACATAATTCATTATTTGAATTGTGTTGTGTCTTGTTAGTAAAAGATACTTGAGAACCATCAGATATAAGATGTTTCGATCTTTCACAACAAGTAGAAGGTTCTGATAAAATTGTGGCCTCCCTACAAGTATTAACTTGAGCAATAGGGTTACCCGTATCTAGATTTTCCTTCTTAATAAAACAATACTTTTCTGTATGACCACTTTTCTTACAATGGTTACAGAACAAATTTTTAGTTTTTGTTTCGACCTTATTAGGAATTTGCTTGCTTGAAACTGGTTTACTATTAGAATTAGGAACGCTTGGATATGTTTTGACTTTAATATGCCTTCTTCTTTCTAGATTGCGCCACCGTCTCTCCAGAAACTCTGTAAATTCATTTAAGGTTGGTAATTCAGAATTATTTCTGTTTTCCCATTCCTTTGACGAATTAAAATCTAATTTGGTCTTTAAAATATGTATTAACATAAAATCTGAATGATTAGAATATATCCCCAATTCGGTTAATGCTCTAATCGATTCATTAATTTCATCTAGTAGTTTTTTGATATTGATTTCGGACTCTAAACGTATAACATTGTAGTTTATTAAATTGTTTAAACAGGTTTCAATAAGTGCTACCTTGTTATCATAACGTTTACAAAGGATGTTCCAAACAATTTCGTAATTATCATTTGTTAAAGGATAATTCTTTATGAGTTTGAGTGGTTCTCCTGACAAATTTAACTTTAAATAATGCATTTTTTCAATGCTTGATAGTTTACTATTATTACGAATTAAATTTGTAAATAATTCCATAAAACTTTGCCAATTAATATATTCTCCATCAAAAACGGTTAGTTGCATTGGACTTAAGTTCAGATTTTTTATTGAATCTATACTTTTTGAGTCGTCTACAATATGTGTATCATTCTCAAATGTTTGCTTATAATTCAACAAGTAAATAAGAGTGTCGTCATAAATACTTTCAACTTCCATAGACTTACTAACGATAGCCGAAGCTTCTTCATTTTTTAGAGTTGGAAGCAATGCTTCTACGATACTACTATATTTAACCCAAGCTTTGTCTAAGTTTTTGATTTTTAATTCAACTATTGTTAAGGATGTTGATTGGACTTCTAGATTTTTTGAAAACTCATTAATTAGATTGATTGTATTCTCAACTAGTGTGAGTGAATGAACGTTCGGTGCCATAGTACTTAATTAAAGTTATATATAATATACAGACTAAAGATTATTTTGTACCAATAAACGACTCTCCGAAAAATAGGATTCTGACAAGGAAAAATTGTTAGCGAAAACAGTATCTCACTGGAAATTTCCGATGGGGCTCAGACACCGCAGTTGTAACAGGAAGGTAGTCTCTCTGATTGAACAGACTGCTATCTAACTGCTTCAGCTCTTTACTTCTCCTTTTCAAAATTCTTTCTCGTTCATAAAGATGTTCTAAAAATATTAAACATGAATTAATATAATTGTAGAAACAATTATAGGAAATATTATAGTAGATATTCAAAAGTATTGGATATAATACTAAAAATATTGAACAATGATGCTACAAAATTGTTATTTTATAACAAATATTCAAAAGTATTGAATATAATACTAAAAAATAATAGCTTCAATGAATTACAAGGATGCTACTAATAGATAGGTTATAGCAAATATTCAAAAGTATTGAATATAATACTAAAAAAATAATAGCTTCAATGAATTACAAGGATGCTACTAATAGATAGGTTATAGCAAATATTCAAAAGTATTGAATATAATACTAAAAAAATAATAGCTTCAATGAATTACAAGGATGCTACTAATAGAAAAAAATACAATTATCAATTTATGATAATAATTGTATACAAGATAAAAAGATACTGTCTTATTATACTTAACAAAAAAAACTTTCGATTTTGATCTATGTACAGCTGTGTGCAGGGTTCTGGAAACGATTAACATCAGTTTAGATTATTCCATTTGTTCTAGAAGCATCCATCCATTCGCTGGGGGCAAAAGATTTCTTTTTTTCTGGTTCAGCGGGCTGTTGTTTTACATCCACCGGACTTGTAGAAAAATTATGTGAAATACAGATGAATTGACGTTCTATCTCGTACTCTTCGGCAATCTTGGAAATAATCGATCGACGTAGTGGTATCCAGAATAATTGATCTGCATCCAGGTGTAGAATATATAGAAAAAAATTTTGGGCGTACCTCTTGGATATTTATGTGTAGGAATATCTCTTCGAGACCCCACCTGACACCAATGTTGTAAAATTGTGTCGTCTTGTCGTTCTGGAGGAGATTACTCAGCTTACTAGTACATTCTGCAGGGATGCTAGCTTCTGGTAGTAGATTCTTCAGTTGACGACTTCCAACACCAATTACAGTAGTAATCGAATATCTTTCTTAAGATGATTAATAAGGATTCTTGTTCAGACGGTGTATTGTTGCAATTAGAGAATACTTGAGCGGTCTAAAGTAACCTCGTTGCGACATGCGACGGTTGAACAATTAGTATCTTTTTATTACTATTAATACAAACACTTTTATTAAAATATATCATTTATTCGTTGTAATATTATATCTGCTTACTTAATTACAATAGTATTTTATTAGATTAACGAAGATGACAGATATAAAACAAAATGTAATTCTATAGTGTTATAATTTAATTAATAGTTGAAATGTGCTCACTATTCAATACGTACGAAGTTGCGAATAGTAATGCTTGCTTTGAGACTCAGGAGAAGACTGGCTTTCAGCGTCTTGTGCAATTTAATATATAATAATTTATTTCACATCACAGAACGCCAATACTGAATTACCAGCATTAAATCAATATTAATCTCCACAAACCAGAGACAATATTTATAAGCGCTAAACTTAAATAATTATTCTTTACAATCTTAATACTAATACAAAAACTGTTTACATAATATAATTCTATTACATAATTAACATTTAATATCATTAAAAATAAAAGGTAAGTGCGACATATGCGTACTTACAACACTCCTCAACCAAAGAAAAGGAACGCATATAAAACAAAACATATGCGTTTCTGCTCTAAGGAAAAGAAAAAGGAAAAATTGTGATAGGGGAGATGTCGTACATATCACAACAATAGTAACCAGCACAAGTGCAAGCTATTTTGTTACATTTACCCTATGGCGGCCTGGCAAGTCATCAATTGCCATTGATTGGGTAATGCAACGTTTGATTTAAGCGGATTCGCATATAATTTGGATTACTACACGTTTATATTTTAAGAAAAATTATTCATTACGGAAGAGGATACATGGATGCTGGAGGAGAGTAAAATACTTCTTTACTCATGAAGGTACAAAGTTATTATTACTATCTGCAAGTACCAATCTATTAAAAACTTCTCATGTTGCTGGATTAACCTGGATTAGTTTGTCATCCACGTTTCATCTATCATATAAGTACGAATCTATCACCTAAGCAAGATGGAGGGATTGAAAAGGCTTAGATCGGCGCGGACGGCTGCAAAAAGTGCAATATCACGGATGGACAATTACGTCAGCGACCCAAGGGCTCTCGACTCCGCTACAGTGGATGTGCTGCAGGTGAAAAAAGAAAAGATGATGACTACATTCCAATCGTACGAGCTCACGCAGTACAGCATTTTAGAAATTGATGATCAAGATGAGGAAGACATTGAAGAAGTTGAAGAGAAGTATTTTAACATTATTGCAAAATTAAATGCTAGCATCAATAAGTTAAAAGAAGTTAATAGGCCTGAATTAGTTCCATTGAAGCTCCCAGCGGTGGAAATTCCAACCTTCGATGGCAAGGATATAACCAGGTTTAAGCCCTTTTATGAGCTCTTCCAAGCAGTGGTTCACAATAATGCATCATTGTCCGATGTTCAAAGACTTTTTTATTTGAGAAAGTATCTCGTTGATGAGGCTCTCTCAATAATTATAAATCTGCCGCTTGTGAACAGTTCATACAAAGAGGCTATTGATTTATTGTTAGCGCGGTATGAAAATAAGGCAAGATTAATCTTTTATCACATTAATATAATACTTGATATTCCCAACATGCAGAAAGGTACTGCAGTCGATATAAGGGCTTTTTTATGTCAAGTAAAACAGCAATTACAAGCGTTAAAAAATCTTGATGAGCCTGTAGACAAGTGGGATATGATTTTAATCTCGGCCTTAAGTAGAAAATTAGATATCGTTACTAACCGCACTTTCCACATGGAAAGAAATTTAGAAGAACTGCCTACTATGGCAGAATTTATTTCATTTTTAGAAAGACGTGCAATTGCAATTGAGTATAGTTTAGATTATAAAAATATGTCACATGACAATAATAATAATAAAGGAAATGTGGTTCCAAGAAAATTGTATAATAAAAATAAGTATTCACATAATAATATTGTATGTAATCTTGCTATTTGTGAATATACAAACCTTGAGAATGTTATGAAACAATCTTGGACAACTGAGAAAGTCCCAGAGGAATCAGATAAGTTTTCTGAGGATTACTTAAAGGCTGAACATAAATTTCAAAATTCAGTAGCACTTAAAAATAATTTAACTGTTGATTTGCCATTACTCAGCCTAGTAAATAAAATAGAATTGGAGGATTCTTTCTCAGTTGCCCCGCAAAGATTTAATGTGTTGGAAAAAAGATTTAGACACAATCCTTCATTATTGGAGGTTTATAAAACATTATTAAACAGATCAACCAGTATCATGACATTAGGTTTAAAACACAATATTATTTTTATAAATATTAAGTTAAAAACAAATTTAATTTGCTACAAGTCTAGTGTAGCTCCATCAAGTAAGGTACTTACAATACCCCAGCTTGAGATTATTAGCGCAGTGTTGCTGGTGCGAATCAAACAAGCAACAAATAAAATTTTTGATTCAAATACAATACTTCCATCAGATATTAATTGCAATGTTTACAACATTGATGTAAAACAAACATCTGTACTGTTGGAATTGTTAAAAGATAATTGTTTCAATAACATTATAACTATTGAGTTGATGATTGTTGTGTACATTATGCAATTGATAATGTATGCTACATTGATAATTATGGTTTCTGTTATATTTAGGATAGTAATTAATTTGTTTTATATTATTTTCACAAAATTATGTAGACTACCATAGAGTTAAGAAGTTTATGTTATTTTGTGTAATTTTGTTTATAATAGTTTTAAGAAGTTCACATTATTTTTTGTAAATTGGTTTATAATAATTTTATGTAACATTGTATAATTTGATATTGGTTGTGAGCTTATCTACTTCTGCTGGCTGGCAATTTATGTTCAGTACAAAATTAGTACAGAACATAAGAAGATGTCTCTGTTGGCATTCCAACATTATAATGTATTGTTGTCTCTAATAGAAGTAATGCGCATGACTACAATACGACGACTGCTGTACGCTACAGCGATATGGCATTCGTGTCAGTTGTGTTTTGGGCTTCTACACTGTCAAGATCATAATTCCCAACCATCTTGTTATTATAAGAATGTTGGTTCAAAGTTATTAAAAAGTGTAAAATTATTTTATCATTAAACAATTGAATAATTATTCAATCTACAAATACTCGCATGGTTTTATTTCGTACATATATATATATATATATATATATATATATATATATATATATATATATATATATATATAATGTATTTTTAATTTATTAGTAACTAAAATTTATTCACTAATATAAAAACAATAACATATTTTTCAATAATATTTAACCTGTGGATAAATAGGAGACCTGATATATAGCAATCTGATTGACCTTTTCTTTGAATGCAATAACAAAATCAACACTACTATACAAGTATAACTTGTATTTTCATTTATATGTACACGCATTGCTAATTATGTATGTACTGTACTACTAGTAATAGATAACACCGCTGCAATTGAAAGGTGTTACATTGAAAAGTTATCCAATCAGTTTCATAAAATCCTGTTCAGAGCAACTACTCAAAATTGACGCGTTGAAATAAATATTAAAATGAAGAAATCCTGTTAACCTTTCAGTATTATCAAGGTGCATTCTGGAACATTTTCCTAACGTTTATATGTGCGCTTTTCTAAACTTCTTTCTAAATAAAACTAATTATATTATTGAATAACTTGAAGCATTATCCTACACTAGCGTTTACCCCGTTGTGTTTCTTTTTTATATAATTTAAATTCAATAAAATGATTCATAATTTCATTTCAAAATGAGATATGAGAAATGCAGATATTTCAAAACGGTTTCCAGTTTTAAAATTAGTCGAAAATACTATGCTAGAAAATATATTTAATACGTCAAAATTAAAATAAGTTTTTCATTCAAAATTTTAAAGGTCTTAAGGCCTTATTAATTTCATCAAAATTGACATTTTTGTTTTGTTTAATTTTTAACGGTTGTTAACGTAGTTTTTTAAGGCTGATTCTAAAACTGCAATTTATTTTTCAATAGGTGCCTTGGTTTTCGAGATATCAGCTTGTTTAGTTGTAGATAATGCAGATATTTAAAAATGGTTTATTAGTTTTGAAATCAGCATAAGATACTACGCTAGAATATATATTTAATATGTTTAAATAGAATGAGTTTTTTATTGAAAATATTAAAGGTTATACTCTGGTTAATTTTGTTTATCGATTTTCTTATCCCACAGCACAATTTGGTAAATATGGATTATAATCCGATAAAATAACGCTAGTTATATGTTCGACAAATTGTTTTTACAAATTTCATTACTGCATAAATGATTTTTAGTTGTTCTCTTTTTAATTTCATGAGTTTCAAGTTATCAGCATATTAAGCATCCTATTATGATGATAAGATTAAATAGAATATAGAATATAACGTGTGTACAATATTTTACACACATTATTTATTAGTTTTAAATAATTTTATTTTCTGTGACATTTTGTTTTAGAATGGAAGGTATCCTGAAGCTTAGCATAAATGGAAAAGAATATGAAAGTAAGCTATAATTAAGTAGTGTTATATTAAGTATAGTATACCTACATCTGTTAAGTTTAATATTTTTGAACTTGTCTTAAAACAATTCAAGTCTTATTTTGTAACTTTTTGAACTGCGTGGGGAACATTGAACGGTTTTTGTTAGTAGCTCGACTTTGTTTAAAAAGACCGTCTAATGTTAAACAGCACAGGATAAAAAGTTACAAATTTAAGTCGTTAGACAAGCTAAGCGTAATGTATTAATACATTTAAATGTAACATAGTACAAGGAAAGGATCTCAGTTTTAAAACATCGCTAAACACCTTCATCAGACAACATGTGAACCTCTGCGGCACTAAAGCCATGTGCCATGAAGGAGGTTGTGGCGCTTGCATCGTTTCCGTTAAATCAATACATCCGGTGTCCAAGAAGAAGACTTCATATGCTGTTAATTCGGTATGTTACTATCTTCACTCACCTCAAGATATTTGGACTTTACATATTAATAAAGAAAATAGTGTTTAGTACCGCTTTTCTCTTGTTACGGATGGGAGATAACAACTGTAGAAGGACTAGGAGGCACCCAAACAGGAAATGTCAATGAAATCCAGAAACGATTAGCTACTTTCAATGGATCGCAATGTGGGTTTTGTTCCCCCGGTATGGTGATGAATATGAACAGGTAATAAACCGAGGAAATTAACTGGCATTCAGAAAAAGAGAGAAATTAATAGAAAATTGTTATTAAGCTTACTAGAAAACAACACTAACATCACCATGAAGGATGTAGAAACATCTTTTGGCGGTAATATTTGCCGCTGCACAGGATATCGTCCAATTCTTGATGCGTTTAAATCATTCTGTGTGGATGCGGATCCTAAATTGTTCCCAAAAGTTCTAGTAATTATACAAACATAATATTCAATCAATAAATATTTCTAATTATAATAATTTTGTCTTATTTCTTAGGATATAGAAGATTTAGGAAAAACAAATACTTGTCCAAATCTGGTTCAACCTGATTCTTCTCCCGACAACTTACCTCAAAAGTTGTATATTAATAATTCGGATGGAGTTTGGTACAAAGTGTATACTATTGCAGAGATTATATTGATATTTAAAAGCATTCAAGAACTTCCTAAGATAGAAAGGACGTACTCTTTGATGGCTGGAAATACTGGAAAAGGAGTTTCTCCAACCAATAATCCAATCCACACTTATATCGATATCAGCAGTGTAGAAGAACTTAGGAAATGTGATGTAGATACAAATATTAGGTTTGGAGGCAGCGTGACTTTGTCGGACGCCATAAAGTATTTTACCAAAGAATCACACCGTGAAGGTTTTAGTTATATGAATAAACTAGCGGAACATATGGAACTAATAGCAAATGTTCCCGTTCGTAATGTAGGTTAAGGAACTTATACTTAGGGGCCTATTTTGTAACTGCTTACCTGACGATTTTTCAAAGACCTATTTTTTCTAAACTGAGCTATGTAAGTTTACACAAAACTATCGAAAGACCTTAAATAAAGAGCAAAATGGATCCCTTACCTTGGAACTGGAATAAGTAGCTTAATTTGTAAATTATAGACCTTTGAAAAATCGTCAGGTAAGCAGTTACAAAATAGGCCTCTTAGTTTTATTAGGATTTGCAATTTTCCGGACATTCTTTTAAATAAAAATGTTAATTGTGCTGATGGCAACGTTTTGTTCATGTTCTAGATAGCAACGCTAGCGGGAAATCTTATGATCAAGCACCAACATCACGAATTTCCTTCAGATGTATTCTTATTACTAGAACTAGTAGGAGCAACCATAGATATCAGTAAGTATAAATGTAGAATAACAATTTATGATACTTAAAATTAATTACAATTTTGTTGTTGAATCAGTTGGCACGGATGAGAAAATAATTGCTGTTAGTCCGCTTCAATTTCTGACCCAAAACATGGAATACAAAGTAATCGCTAATATAGAGTTCTATCCGATAAAAGGAAATTTTGCTATGGAAACGTATAAGGTGAGAGCTTTTATTTTTCAAAAATAACACTCATTTCTTATGCCTGCAGTTCACTCTCACCAAGACAGGCGAGATCGATTATGTACAGCAGCTCTCGCCTCGTTTTGGCCCCTCGAGAGTGTTCACGCCTCGTGTTGGCTTGTCTCGGTTGATAAGCGATATTTTGACACAAGTTAAAGCATATAAGAGGTGAGACCAATAACAATGTTCATTCTGGGCACAAATGTTTTGACAAATGTCTCGTCGAGAGTGAACTGCCGGTATTAGAAAGACATTATGTAGTCAATATTTGTGTCACTTTAAACAGTACTTACAGATCCTAATATCTTCTATAGTTTTATGACATATAAGTAAATAAGGCAATAGTATTTTATGCAAAGTCTTGATTTTAAGTAAGGTTATACTTGTCCTGACTTTTTAAAACGTTTATATAGATTAAGATTAGAGTAAATAAACCCATATTTATTTTTTATAGATAATGCCCAGGGCTCAAAATGCGCATGCATACGTAAATGCAGGGTTCCTTCTCAATTTCCACAACTTTCCTTCTCGGTGTGTGCAGAAGGCAACTACAGTGTATGGTGGAATTCATCCAAATGTTGGTACCGATTTATTCTTCTCATACATCAAATAATCACAGTGGAATTTGTTGTGGACAACGTCCTAATGAGAGTTTACTATATATTGACAGTTTGTTGTACCTGATTACGTTACTTTTACTCCGTTACAGTTTGTACATGCAATCCAAACCGAGATCAATCTTACTAATGTGGATTTGGAGACAAATTATAATCTACAATCACTTTTATCCGGTCTCAATGATGAGATAAATCCATGCTATGATGCTTTGTCTCCTTCTATTAAATACAGGAAAAATCTTGCAGTAGCTTTACTTTATAAGGTAAGAAAGATTCCGTTTAAAACACTCTTATATGTGTAAGTTATTTATTTACCCAGGTAGAAAATGAATCTTGGAATTAGCCTATAGCAAGCTAGATTAAAAAGTACAAGTTTACTGTTAAATATATTTTTCACATTTCTATTACTAGTTTTTGTTATGCGTCTCTAGAAGAGCACATCCGTTGCATAAATCTGGAGGTACAAAGCTAACAAGAGATATCTCTCGCGGTCTTCAGTCATACAGCACAAGTAGAGAACAATCGCCATTGTATCAGCCAGTCACAAAAGTAGAAGCACTTGAACAAGTACGAAAATCAGTTAATTAATTTTATCATGCTAATGACAATAGATGCTAATGATATTTCGTGTTTTAGTGCTGCGGAGAAGCTAAATACATAAACGATTTTCCTCCGTTTCAAGGAGAACTTCATGCAGCATTTGTTCTTGCAGCTCATCCACCAGCTAACATTGTCAGCATTAATCCATCAAAAGCTCTAGTAAGTATAGTAGATAACCATCAGTTACTGTAAGAATCTTATTATAATTTGTGACACTTTTTCCAGGAGACATCGGGAGTAGTAGCTTTCTATTCCGCTAAAGATATTCCGGGTAAGAATAATTTTACTGCAGTGAGATTCTATTGGTTTTATCATGAAGAAGAAATCTTCGCTTCTAAGAAAGTGTTATATTATGGACAACCAATTGGACTTATAATAGCTAAGTCACATGACCTTGCTAATTCAGCTGCAAAACTTGTAGAAGTTGAATATGAAGACACATCATATGTTCCAGTCGTTTCCTTAAAAAGTGCGGTTCATGAAGGATTGTTAGAACAATGTCAAAAACTTACAGAAGGGAAAATGAAGAATCGCGGTAAATGTTTTACTTTAGCTTTCGATTTCTTATAGAACAAGATTAATGAAGTATATTGCTTGCAGGTGATAATAAAGTATACAAAGAGTTATCTGGGTCAATGGAGATGGGGGGTCAATATCATTTCACCATGGAAACGCAATCATGCATTTGTGTTCCCACTGAACGCGGGGAGTTGGATGTGTATCCTTCTTCTCAGTGGCTGGATGGTATCCATGTTACCATGGCTGAAGCGCTACTTATAAATCAAAGCAAGTATGTCTTTCTTTAACCTCAATGTAATATATTTACGTAGGAGATACGTAAATGTTATTCAAATGTTACAGAATTAATTTACATGTTCGACAAATTGGTGGTGGATATGGAGCCAAATGTACCCGACCACCGTTAATTGCAATTGCTTGTGCTCTTGCTTCCTATAAACTAAAGAAACCAGTTCGGCTGATTATGTCTCTGGAAGATAATATGGAAGCTATTGGAAAAAGATATGGATGTTACAATGAGTATAAGGTATTAACCATTTCCCAAAATGTAACGAAGCCAATTAGTCAAAATTAGCCAAAAAATAAATAGTAATCATTGCATTAATTCTTTTAAAAGGTAGAAGTTGATAATAGAGGCAAGATTCAATATCTGTATAATCGATTTTATGAAGATTTTGGTTCTTCTTGGAATGAAAATACCGTTAAAGAAACTTCCCAATATATTGGTAACTGCTATGACTCCACCAGTTGGGAATATGAAGGGATTGGAGTGGTCACAGATAAAGCTTCTAACACTGCATGTAGAGGACCAGGTAAATTAATGTAGCTTTACCTTATAAAATCGTTTTATAATGGTGTATATTATCTCATAGGTACAACTGAAGCTATTGCAATGACCGAAAACATAATGGGCCACATCGCGTTCGAAACTGGTCTGGATCCACTGGATGTCAGAATCGAAAATATTGAGAAAGGAAACACCGAGCTACTTAATTTAATACAGGATTTCCGACAGTCAATTGGTGAGAACTTGTATACCAAAGTAAAGTTATGATTGTTCTATTATATTTTTACTATCCCAATTACGCTAACATTTTACTTTTAGATTTTGATAATCGCAAAAATTCTTGTAATGAATTTAATAAAAATAATCGCTGGAGAAAACGAGGTTTAGCTCTAATTCCAATGAAATATCCAGTTAATTACTACGGAAATTTTCCTGCTACTGTAACAATCTGTCACGGGGATGGTACAGTTAATATTTGTCACGGCGGCATAGAATGTGGACAAGGAATTAATACAAAAGTCAGTGGAAAATTTATAACCTAAAATTACGAACAATTTTTATAGAAACTTTCTCTTTTAGGTTAAACAAGTTTGCGCTCATATTTTAAATATTCCCATGGAGTCCATATCGATAAAAATGACGAGTACCACGACATCTGCAAATTCTATGATCACGGGGGCCAGTATTGCTAGTGAGGCGTGTTGTTTTGTAAGTATCAGTTAAACACAGATGCTTTATTACCATTAGAATATTAAAGAAATACCTTTTGTAAAATATTAGAATTATAAGATACCTATTTTGAATTTCTGTAACGTAAAAGAGCCTTTTTTAGATCTTTAGAATCATAAAGTGAAACCGTTTTAGAATAATAAGAATAGAATAATAGATATATGAAATATTACGGATTTGCTAGACTATTTATTGGTCAGTTATTGAATTCATAGATATCGCAAAAGCTAGTTACCATGGTCAGTTAACTTTTGCGATAACTATGAGTTTAGCATTCGGTTCTATATGCAATATATAAATTCTAGGCTACAAAGCAGGCTTGTATAATATTGTTGGAGAGACTAGCGCCAATCAAAAGCGAAATGGATAACCCAACTTGGCAAGACTTGGTTGAGAGAGCTCATAATGAAAATGTGAACTTATCTGCTAATCATTTGTGAGTTAATAATTCATCTGCTTGTTTTTGAAGATTACGTATCTTCTTATTCAGAATCGTATTATTTGTTATCAGATTCAACAAAGACAAAGACGCAAAGCCATATATAATCAACTCAGCAGCAGCAGCGGAAATTGAAGTTGATATCCTTACCGGAAATATTAATATCAACCGAGTAGATATCCTGGAAGATACAGGAGACAGTTTGAACCCTAACATTGACATTGGACAGGTATTTGTTATACAATATTATTTTTATTTAAAGAACGTTTTTTCAATACTCAACAAAAATGTAACCGGGGTTAGAATTAACATAGGTTTATAATCTGAGAATTAAGAAAACGGCCTTAAGTAGTTGCCTTTTTTGTTTTAATATTTATTTGAGTGCAACAACTTTCAAAAGTTATTAGCACTTAATTAAAAAGAATATATACATTTATAAACATTTACAATACATAATTCATAATTTACAACTTATAAACATACTTAAAATAAAAAGATTAAATTGGTTTTGTTTATAAACTCAATAAGGTGCTTGCCCTTTTAATGCGTCACGTAATAACACATAGAAGCTTTTGGAAAAGAAGAAAAAAGGCAACCAACAATATAAAACCAATCTATAGCTTAAATAACTTTAAATTTAATCGTCTTTTTAGGTGGAAGGAGCTTTTATAATGGGCATTGGTTATTGGCTGACAGAAAAGTTGATTTACAGCGCTGATGGTAGATTATTGACCAACAGAACCTGGAATTACAAGCCCCCTGGAGCGATGGACATTCCTATAGATTTCAGAGTAAATTTTCGTCAAAATGCACCGAATTTATGCGGAGTTCTTCGTTCGAAAGGTTTTTAACATTTATACTTCAAGTTTCATTTGAAATTATTATGTATTTAATGAAGTTATCCGCAGATAACTTCATTATGTAAAATAGCCAGTTCGTAAAATATTGAACGTTTAAGGACTTACGAAATTACCCAATTATTTTATAAATTATTTTTTCAACGCATAAACAAACTATAATTAAATAAACTTTACCATCTAATTTCGAAGCAACTAATTCCAATAATTCTTGCATGCAAACTGAATTTTCGTTTAAAAAATGTGAGAAAATATTTATGTCGGTAATGTAATTATCTATAATTTGTCGTACAATAATTAGAAGTAAGTTTTGTGCAGTTTGTGATTACTGTAATCCCATAAATCAATGTTTGATGTTTAATTATTAAGACATTATACATTGCAGTGTTTCTCAAACTAAGAGGAAATTATGTATAAATACAGATTTTTAAGTATTATGTTTTATCGTTAAAAATTGTTTTCTATTTATAGCTACTGGAGAACCGGCTCTGTGCATGAGCTACGTCGTTATTATGGCCCTCCGGCATGCACTGATATCTGCAAGACTTGACAAAGTTCCTCCTGAGACAGGATGGTTCAGTTTAGGTAAGAAATTAAACCATCTTCTAACAATAATAACACAACATTTGTGAATTCTCAAATCGGCCATATTTATTTCGGTTATCATTTCAGAATATATTTAACAAATAATTTAAAGAATAAGTATTAACAAGTTAACAAATGAAACATTAATTTGGGCGCATATTGTGTTTTTAATTAAGGAGTTATTTGTATAGTTAGATAAGTGCTTCATTGTAATACTGGCAGCTGCAGCTGGTGACACGAATTTCTTGTTGAAACAGTACAAGGTTAGGATTATTGAAATCCGGGACTTAGAAATGAGGCGATAACGAAAAACAACCTTTTTTTAAAGTAACATAACCTCTAAAACGAAACCGAAGTGAATTATTTGTGTTATGGATTAAAAACCAAAACAGTAATTTCTGTTACCGGTAAATACTCGGCCTGTAAACTCATTTATTAACATGCGACATCCAACATTTGTTGAAAGAAGTTGTATATTTTATCTCTACAAACATTTTTTCGTATCGTAGCAATGTCGAATAGCCTGATTACAATTTGAGTAAGATTTTTCGAAGCACGTTCTAAACCACAGGTAGGAAATATATTTATATACGTTCAGGAAAACAAATTACGTATTTTAAAGCTTAAGTTTATGGGGAGAGGTAATGCATTTGTGCTTCTGAAACTATCGCCTCCGTTTTTTATCCAAAATGGTTTCGAAATGGGTACTCTTATCCCAGTAAACAATTTGGTGAAGTGCCCTATTGAGTGACGTTTCTATCACTATTTCACTTCAATTATAGTTCGCATCAACTTTGTCTTCATTTGTATTTCGACAGGTGGAGTAATTTCGCCATTTGTAGCCGATAAAGTAGACATTTTATATGAAAAAATGTGTGAAACTGAACTATAAATGAACTCTTTTATGACAAAAAAATCATGACGCATCTTCAATATGATGTCAAAGTGACTCCAAAATGTTTACTGGGATCTTATGTTGTTATCCATAAGTCAACCTACATCGCCCAAATATCGATTCCTATACTAGGTCGAGTTCTTAAATATCGTATTCGAATTTTTTACGCTTCGGCTCCAAATTCTTTGTAGGGGTACAAGGACACCTTTGTTGTTACTACATATCCCTTCAATCAGTTTTAAATGTTTAGAAGAAAAATTAATAAATTAAGTTATAAAATGATTTTGTAATGTACCATTTTTTTTTTAATATTTTTTATGAAACAAGAAACAAAGTTAACAAACAATTATTTTTTACTACAGGTGCTCCAACTACACCAGAGGACATATTTCTAAGCTCTTCACATGATTTTGTACAATATTCTATTGAATAATATTATTCTATTTTTATGTAATATAAATATTTAATATATTTTTCTATATGTTGTTTATTATATAAGTATCTACATACATTTTAGAGTATATCTACCTTTTTATATTACATGTTTCCTTGTATATAATATACGCATTCTTTTTACTTTATATATCGTCTTTCTTTTCGTATAACTTATTCTTTTCTAGAAGCACGCACTGAGTAATATAATTTAGACCTTTTAAATATAGTAATGTATAACCATAAGATATCACATCACTAAATAAGATCGTAGGATAACATACAGATTGCTTTTTAATGGGAAGAAATACTCTTCTAGCAAAGCAATGGTTTGACAAATGTTATTCGGACTCGGTATTTTTTCCCAATGGGCTTGTGTCCTCATTTTTTAGTGGTCGATTTTTCAATTGTTGATTGAAATTGATGTTAATAAATGTGTATTGGCGTGTCTATTTTATTAAATATCTAAATATTGACAGAGATATAGCAATTAAAAATTTGAATTGTAGTTTTAGCGATGGTCTAGCGAGGGTTTTAGAAATGGTCGGTCATATTTGTATGACGTGAAATGCATTTTAACGTCAGTTATTTGTTGAGTAGGTCAGTGTTGTGGTAATGTTTTGTAGCTGTTGGTACTCAAACAATCCAGTCAAGTCAAAGAATAATAAGTTTTTACTTTATTCAACCCTATTAAGGCAGACATAATATTGAAATTTTATTGTTCCTTGAAATAACTGTAAATAATATTTGATATTTTGATATATAAATACATATAGCAGAGATTTACGAGCTGTAAGGTTGGTAACCTTACACAACGTACAACGTTGAATCCCTTTCATAATTAAAGAGACAAAATGACTTTTTTAATTGTTAATATCTCTTAACATATAAGGAGTTATTAAAAAATAATTGAACATTTGAGGTTCTAGTAACCCACTTTATCAATATATAGTACACTTTTATAGAAATTAAGACATAGGACACAAGCCCATTATAAAGAAATGCTTTATGTGTCAGTGGCGCTACTATTGACAAATCCATATGAATATTAGATAGTACCAACCTTCAAACGATATGTGTCAAAATTTCATGACTTTACGACCATTAGTTAACAAGTTACAGTGATTATAATGAAGCTACTTTTCTAATAATAATATCTTCGTCAACTTTTGATTATTTAAAAAAGTAAAAACGCCAATATACATATATTAACCTATATTTCAATCTAGAATTAAAAGTACGACCTGTAAAAATGAGTTCACCAGCTCATTACTTAATAACGATTCCTGTTTATCTTAAAGAAATATCTAAATTAATTGCTCATTAGTATTAGCACATGATATTAATTATAAAATTCCATTTGACTTATATTTAATTGAAATTGCATGTTAATAACTAATCGTATGTCAGCGTATAATACATTCCACTGTTCTCTAAGGTTTCTGTGACAGCTTGGAGGGAGGTCATCTTATTTTACACCGTTGTGGAAACATAGCAGATAGAGATTTAAAAAATCGACTGATTGATACGTTGTATGTCAAATAGTAGGGGTATATTATGTTTGTGGCGACGCTTAGATGCTATTTCCTCACTTTTAGTTGTGTTTTAAAGTCCAGCCGTCGCTCACGAAAAGTACACTGATTCAAAGACGACTGACATATTGTAAAACTAAGGTAAGTAACAAATAATATTATACAAAAACATAAATTAATGTTTATTTAACATTATATGTGTATATAGCATTAATTATTCATCGTTTGAGACCTCGCAGATGACGAGAGAATCGATTCTTGATGCGAGAATGCTAAGTCGTCGGGTTCGATCCCCAGACCAGAGTTGGACTCGTTGTTATCAAATTAAATTGATTATGTGCATACACAATCGTAATCTGTGGTGTAATTCAAGCATAGAGCCATAATACCATAATGTTAGATAAATTAAATTTAAAGAAGCGTAGCAAACGTTATGATATCTTTATTCTGAGTATTGTAGGTTATGTTTTAGTGTTTTAGTCGTCAACGTACATGTCTACAGTATCTCAAACATGGCCGAAGCAAATATTCGGACGCTTTAGGCCGTCCCCACACGGGTCGACTGATTGCAAACTCGCAAGTTTCCAACGAAAACAGAAAACGAGCCATGTCGAGTCGTATTTCGTGACTATAGAATTTTTAACAAGCATAATAGAGGATTTTATAGTGTCGTATTATGAGGTATTTGTATGTATGTATTTAAATACTTGTCAAAAGTATTTGTACACATCTCTGCTCATGATGTTCTCTATCAAAAGCATGCAACGTAATTGCATTGCGACCTAGAAACATAGTTGCTCAAAACCAATTTCAAATCAGTTTAGTTTCATTCTCATTCGGTTCGGGCAGATTCGGGGCTCGCGTTTGCAATCAATCCACCCATGTACGGACGGCCTTAATTTATTTTATTTGATCATTGAAATGATCGTTTTCGTGTACGAATGTTTGCGGAATGAGCACAAACTATGTATGAGTCCGACAACGCACATGTGGTCCACATAATAGAGACCCTTGTATAACGCTACAACCCCTGTTTAAACGTATGCTGACCCACTGTCAGTGCTATTGCCCCGGGTAGGTAAAGTTGACCAACCAGGTGCGAAGAAACAATATTTTCACATGCCGCTAAATCAATTATTTATGGCCTCTTCAAAAGAATTGATTACATTAATTATATACAAGTTTGTACAAGTTTTGTATAACATGTGTTACAGTGTTTCAATATATTCAAAAGATAAAACTTATATTCAAGGTTAAAACATAAATTAAAAGTGAACCTAAAAGATATTGAAAATAATATCCTGTATATATATTGGATATACATTACATTACATAAAAAGAATAAACAGTAGGTAGTTACGAATACTATGTACATGCAGCCATGTTTAAATATACATATACTTTTGCATTTGCACATACATAGGACATACAGTGTACGTTTTACACCACAACAGCATATACATAGTACATGCAATATACCTTGAATATAGTACGTATATCCCAATGTATTCTGTGATACTTTAGTTATTTATGTTTTTATATAAAATTACACTCTGTTAGTGTTTCTATATATAAATAATTTAAAATCTACAGCCAAATACGTAATTACGCTCAAATAACTTTTTTAGTTCACTTGATTAAATCATAACAACGTCATTATCGATAATGACACGTTATTAGGTGTAATTTCACAATTGCAGATACAACATCACTTATTCTATTGTGTTATTCTAATGTCAGTTCTCAGACAATTTGTTTTCTTGAAACACCACACGCGAAAAATGAGTTATCTGTAATTGTCAGGGAGACAGTAATCTTTTTACTGTACTTTGTGATGAACTTTTATTATTAAACTATTTTTGTCTTTAAGATAGATAAAAGGTAAGAAAAGACAGATTACCTTAAGAAGACTAGGAATTTATTTGTAAAGTAATTTTACCTTTTTTACAGGATGTCCCAAGTAATTCTCGCAATCAATAGACAGAAATTTCAAGGTAGGTTATCATTCTCGTGTCAGATCTTTTATTTTACAAGCAACATAAAAGAAAAACTCAAGACAATGTTGAATGGGCTTATGTACTCATTTTTTAGTGGCCGATTTTTCAATTGTTGATTGAAATTGATGTTAATAAATGTGTATTGGCTTGTTTATTTTATTAAATATCTAAATGTTAATATATATAGCAATTAAAAATTTGAATAGTAGTTAGTGCTACAGATGTCGGCCATATTTATGACGTGAACATGTATTGGATAGGTCAGTTATTTGTTGATTAGGTCAGTGCTGTGGTAATGTTCTGTGTACCTAGTAGGTATGCGTTAGTTAGCATAGAATAATAAGTTTTTATTTTATTTAACCCTGTTACGGCAGATATAATATTGAAGTTTTATTGTTTCTCGAAATAGCTGTAAGGTTGGTAACCTGTAAACTTGTTACAGTTTTGTCAAGAATATATCTCTTTCACGCTCTGTTGTATAAAAGAGATAGCAACATAGTGGACGTGAGGTCACATTAATTAAAGAGACAAAATGACTTTTTTAATTGTTAATAACTCCTAACATATAAGGAATTATAAAAAATAATTGAACATTTGAGGTTTTAGTAATCCACTTTATCAATATATAGAACACTTTTATAGAAATTAAGACATTGGACACAAGCCCATTATTCAATTTTAGAAACACTACAATTTCTTTAATGAAACAAAAATATTACATTCTTAAAATTCTCGTCAGATTGTTGGTGGTTTTCTCTTAAATATAGCGCTTCATTAGGCCTATTTCACACTGGAACCTACTACTTTTTCGCAACATTCTAATTATCAGTATAGTATATACGGTATATTATAATTTACTTGTTACTAACAAGTCGAATATACCTTACTGAAAAAGACTTCTTCGCAAGCAGTCGTTGGCAGTGTGAGAGAGCCCTTATTCTGCTTGTCCCTATGATATAAACTTACATGAAATCAAGTAAACCAATTATAAAGTATTTACTAATAATTGCATCAAAACAAATTGTCTTCTTTGTCCTTCATTCAGTAACATGATTGCAAAACGTATTTGTATTTGAAATGCACCTCGTCATGGTGGATCGCGTGACCGTCTTGCTCCTGATGTCCGCACTCCTGTGTTTGTGAACTGTTTAAATAATTATGTAGCAAAGCTTAGTACATGAGAATTGTTAACTGTGCTAACCAGGGCTGTATTAGAAGAAAACACAATAAGAAATAATTCTATTCGTATTAGATCACAAGAAAAACTGGGTTAGTTGGGTTGTGAACTCATTTTTTAGTGGTCGATTTTTTAATTCATTGTTGAAATATTTGGTAATAAACGTATATTGGCGTTTTTCGGCGTTTTGGCGATCGGTATAATATTCCGGTTGTTATCCTAAAAGAAACTAATAAGTAATGTTATTTATTTTTCGTTTTATGTCCCGACATTATATTGAAACTTTATGGGTTCCCGCAACAGTTGCTATAGCCCTGACATTTAATTCTGCATCTCTTTTCCACTTCTCTTGTTTGACAGTGATCGTAAAGGTAGGCAAATGGTAGTGGGGAAGAAGGTGAAGAAGCAATGACGTCGTAGACTGAAGTCACTTTTTGTACATTTTATCCCTTTAATTATTAAAGAGAAAAAAATGACTATTTCAATCATTAATAACTTCTGTAATATTGCGAATTGAATACATGAAAAATAATAGGATATTTGAGGTTTTGATAGGCAACTTTATCAATACAGTGCAGTTTTATATAAATTCAGTTTTGGTTCACAACCTATTGTTTTTGTTTTCGGTATCTTAATAGAGTTTGTCTTGTAATGGTTACTCGTCTCTTCTTATTCCCAATAAACAATTTGCCATGTAAGAGTTTAGCGTTTACATGGAATGTATCTAGAAATGTAAAAGTTGATGAGAACTACTTCTTGTGTCTTCAGCATCTTCATCTTCAGCATCAGCATCTAGTGATCCTTTTCACCAAATGGTTACTGGACTCTGTCTTTCCTTTTTTACGAGTACAATGTCTATTTGAGTAGTCTTCTTTAGATTTCTTCTAAGAACAATTCAATCGCTCTCTAAATCGATCTTTAAAAACTTATATTTTCGAAATATCAAATAAAATAAAAAGAGATACTTTCTTTAATGTTCCATTCCGCCAAAATACATCCCTGCATCTACTACTATAAGAAAATGGCTGATGGGGTTACTGGAGAAGCAATTTATTATTCATGTGGTATTGTACACAATGCCACATTACAATTGTCATCTAAGACAAATATTGAGTTTAAACTTTTCCAATTACGTGTACCTGTACCTTGCATAGGACTAGTTATTTATAATTCATATCATTGATTACTATGTTCTTCCTCTACCAAAATTACAGTAATTTGAACTTAAAGAGAATCTTAAATGGTGTACGATTTGTGAAACTTGTCTTCTTATCTTCTGATGGTTAATCACTTAATGTGCCAACAGTTCCATCAGATATAAATGCGGACACATCATTAAATGACTTCATCAGAGGTCATGCTAAGCTTCCAGGCACCAAAGCCATGTGCCATGAAGGAGGATGCGGAGCATGTATTGTGTCTGTGAAGTCCCGTCATCCAGTTTCCAAAAAAATGAAGAATTACGCTGTTAATTCTGTAAGTTTAACTAACGTTTATTATTTAACAAATAATTTATCCACACAACCTCACAGGTAGAAAATGTAACCCTTAGCTTGTAGTAAGGTAGCAAATAAGAAACTATTAGAACTACCTTGTGTGGATCTTACACTGCAGAGCGATTTACTACCTAAATTAACGTTAATCTTTTTGAATAAGTGCTTAGTTCCCATTCTATCCTGCCATGGATGGGAAGTCACAACTATTGAAGGTCTGGGAGATAAGAGTAAAGGATACAGTGAAGTCCAGAAGAGATTGGCGCAGTTCAACGGGACCCAATGTGGATATTGTTCCCCAGGGATGGTGATGAACATGAACAGGTATTTAGAAATGAAAATTTGAATAAACTACAAATTTGTGGTAAATAAATGTTAAATTATTATTTAGTTTGCTGGAGAATAACGTTAACGTTACAATGAAAGAAGTAGAAAATTCATTTGGTGGAAATATATGTCGGTGTACAGGATATCGATCAATTCTTGATGCTTTCAAATCATTATGTGTAGATGCAGATCCTGCTCTTATTCAAAAGTGTCAGGTAAACTGCTTTTCATAATTATTTCAATAATAATACAAAATATCTATATTTAACTGTCTTTGCGTACAGGATATTGAAGATTTGGATAAAATTAAAACTTGCCCAAAAACTGGAGCAATATGTTCTGGATCTTGTCTTGGACAACTTTCCAAAGAGGTTTCCCTAACCGTAAATGATGCCACGTGGCACAAAGTTGACACAGTACAAGGAATTCTCAATATTCTAAAAGAAATTGGTGATGTTCCTTATATGCTGGTAGGTGGCAATACAGGAAATGGCGTCTACAGGATCAAAACTCCACCGGAAGTTTATATTGACATTAGTGGAGTAACGGAATTGAAAAGACATCAGATAAACTCTAATATCGTATTGGGAGGAAGTGTGACACTTACTGAAACTATGGAAATATTGAACGTGGCATCAAAGCAGCCACAATTTGCTTACACCAAAGAATTTGTGCAACATATTGACCTCGTTGCTAATGTCCCAGTTCGAAATGTAAGTACTCCCGTTAAATATACTTATAACAAAATAGATTCTATTGATTATTTTATTTACAGATTGGAACACTTGCTGGTAATTTAATTTTAAAGCATCAGTATCCTGAATTTTCATCAGATATTTTCCTAATTCTGGAAACGGTTGGAGCGAAAATTAACATTGGTAACGTAGCAGTCATTTGTTATTTTACGGGTATTGTTTCCCTTTACATTTTTATTAATAGTTATGTTTTGTTGGATTTAAACAGTTGATATTTATGGTTGCCGGGTTTGCGTGACTCCATCAGCATTTCTTGAAGTAGATATAAAGAATAAAGTTATTGTCAGCATTGTGCTACCACCAATTAACGGACGCTATGCTCTCAAAACCTACAAGGTATATTTTAAGCTCTTATAATAATACATTTAGATAGTATTTATAATCTAAATTTGAAAATAGTAATATAGAAAAAAGTACGAAAAATAACGGAGATATGTAACATATTTAGATGCTTCCGTGTGTGATGTTTGTAATAATCGAATTTTTACACAGATAATGCAACGCGCTCAGAACACACACGCGTATGTAAACGCTGGGTTTTACATCAAATATAGTAATGGAGGTAACCGAGCCATTGAGCATGCAGCACTTGTTTTTGGGGGTATTTCACCCAAGGTAATTTCTTTAATGTCTTGGAACTTTTCTTAAATTTTTAGCATTTATTATATTGTATTTATCTTTAGTTCTTCCACGCATCCAATACAGAGCGTTCTCTTCTTGGGATGAACCTATTTGATTCAGTTGTTTTAAAATCAACTTTGAACAGTTTAAACTTTGAGTTGAATCCTGATTGGGTACTGCCAGATGCTTCCCCAGATTATCGAAAAAATTTAGCACTATCTTTGTTTTATAAGGTATGTTCAAGTCCAATAAAATTTACTAAAGAAAATTTCTTCATGTTAATAATAATGTTTGTATTTCAGTTCGTTTTGAACTCATGCCCTGAAGAGATAGTTTCCCCCATAAACCGAACTGGAGGAGAAATACTATCTCGTGAATTATCGAGTGGTATACAAAGTTACGAAACTAATAAAAATAACTGGCCTCTTAGTCAGCCAATCAGGAAAGTGGAAGCAGTAACACAGTGTTCAGGGGAAGCTCAATTTGCCAACGATCTCCCTGCTCAACCTGGGGAACTCTTTGCATCTTTTGTTCTAGCGAAAAAAACTCTTGGAAAAATTATTAACATTGACGCAAATGAAGCTTTGGTTAGTAACGATTACTCATTTTAAAAACATTAATAATGTATTAATTTATTGGTTATTCCTTAAAGGATATACCAGGAGTAGTGGCGTTTTTCTCTGCTAAAGATATCCCAGGAATCAACACGTTTATTAATCCTGCAATGACTTTTGTGGATCACATTGAAGAAATATTTGTATCTGAGAAAGTTTTATTTAATGGTCAACCTCTAGGTTTAATTGTTGCAGAAACCCAACGCATAGCAAATAAAGCATCCAAATTGGTTAAAGTTGAGTATGAGGAAACTGACGAAGAACCTATTTATTCTGTTAGAGATATTTTGGCCAAAGGGGATTTAGATAAAGTTGCACAAGTATTTGAAGAGAAGGCTAAAGAAGAACCTGGTTGGTAGCTTGAAGGTTTTATATAAAAACACGTGATATTATTTGGGTAACACGTGTTTTCTTATTTAGGTGACGATGTTGCGCATGTCATTAAGGGAACAATCGATATGAAAGGTCAATACCACTACACAATGGAAACACAAACTTGTGTTTGTGTTCCAAACGAGGACGGAATGGATGTGTATCCATCCACTCAATGGATGGATGGTGTTCACAGTACCATTTCAAATGCCATTAACGTCCCCCAGAGCAGGTTAGTAACTAACAACCAATAGAATATAAATAACATATCCTTAAGAATTTACGTCTAAATCTTTACCTAGAATTAATGTAAATATTCGTCGTCTTGGAGGAGCATATGGTGTGAAGATTTCTCGATCTCTTCAAATTGCAACGGCTTGTGCGGTTGCTGCTCATATCTTAAACAGACCAGTGAGATTTGTCATGTCTTTGGAAGACAATATGGAAGCGATTGGAAAGCGTTACTCATGTTACAGTGATTATGAAGTATTAATGACATAAAACATCACTAATTAGTCACTAATGTTCACAGATAAGCTAAAGCAAATGATTCTTAGGTGGGGGTCGATAACGACGGAAGGATTCAGTATTTGAAGAATGAGTTCTACCACGATTACGGATGCTCCTTAAACGAAGATATGTACCTCTGGGTTGAAGAAGTATTTAATGGAATTTATAAAACAGAAACTTGGGATTATCGAGCTTCAAGTGTTGTTACTAACTTAGCATCAAACACGTGGTTCAGAGCTCCTGGTAATCTTCTAATTCCTTTGAGTAAGTAAGTACAATTTAAAGAAGGGATTTGAATAATATATTATCTCTAATATAGGGTCAACTGAAGCTGTCGGTACCATTGAAACTATAATGGAACATATTGCCCACGTGACTGGAGTTGATTCTCTTTCGGTAAGACTGGCGAATTTTGCCGAAGACAGTGAATTACCATCACTGATAGAAGATTTTAAGGAAGAAACTAGTAAGCATATCTACTAAATGTTTATTTCTATCTACTCAATTTTATCTGTATATATATTTTAAAGATTACGAGTCTCGCAAAGAAGACGTCAATGAATTTAATAATATGAATCGCTGGAGAAAACGTGGAATATCTTTGATACCTTTAAGATATCCTTTTGGATATTGGGGAAATTTTGCAGCTTTTGTTTCTATATATCACGGAGATGGTACTGTCGCTGTCTCAGTTGCCGGTATCGAATGTGGACAAGGATTGAATACAAAGGTGAATAACAAATAAACTTGATGAATTTAGGTTATGTAATTAAACTTATAATTATTATTCTAGGTCTCACAAGTATGCGCTTACACTCTCGGTATTCCTGTCAAGAATGTCATTATTAAAGCAACGAACACTTTGACTGCCCCAAATGCGCAAATGACAGGAGGTGGAATTGCTAGCGAAGTATCATGCTATGTAAGATCATGCTAGGTTAATAATAAGCTATTCTTTTTATTATTATAAATTCTATTCATAACTACAGGCTACAATGAAAGCTTGCAATATACTGCTGGAACGGCTGGAACCAGTTAAAAGTGAAATGGATAATCCAATATGGGAAGAACTTGTTGAAAAGGCTTATTCACAAGATATAGATCTTTCAGCTAGTTACATGTAAGTAAATTTATCTTCTTTTGTAGTTTAGCCGCTAGCAGATAAGATGAAAGCATTATTTACTTTTATAATTGCAGGTTTTCAACAAAAGATGATGTTAAACCCTATGTTGTCTGGGGACTTTCAGTTGCGGAAGTGGAAGTTGATTTATTAACAGGAAACTTTCAATTAACTCGTGTTGATATTATGGAAGATGTTGGGGATAGTATGAACCCGGAAGTTGATCTTGGACAGGTAGAAATTAGATAATAAACAGCTATGTGTCATTGTTAAAGTATCTACTGTCAATGTTACGTTGTATGTTGTATTATTTGTTCTTTAACCTAGGTTGAAGGCGCGTATGTAATGGGTTTAGGCTACTGGTTAAATGAACAACTGATTTACGACAAAGAAACTGGAGCTTTGTTGACAAATCGAACCTGGAACTACAAACCACCTGGAGCTAAAGACATTCCCGTTGATTTTAGAGTTCAATTTAGAAGAAACGCTAAAAATATGTTTGGAGTTCTTGGATCTAAAAGTAGGAAAATGATATTTAAATTATATAATAATAACACCCCCCAGTAAACATTTTGGAGTCACTTAGACATCATATTGGAGATGCGTATGATTTTTTTGTCATAAAAGAGTTCATTTATAGTTCAGTTTCTCACAATCGTTCATATGAAATGTCTGTTTTATCGGCTACAGATGACGGAATCACTCCACCTGTCGGAATACAAATGAAGATAAAGTTGATGCGAACTATAATTGAAGTGAAATAGTGATAGAAACGTCACTAAATAGGGCACTTCACCAAATTGTTTACTGGGCCGCTAAACAAAGTTACGTATATGTAACCTAAAAAGGTTGACATGTTACGTATTTTATTTAATGGCAACGTAACAGTATTATGTTATACTTTTATGTTTAACGGAATACTATTAATAAAGTAATATCTTCTAATAATTCTAACATATTTGTAGGTACTGGAGAACCAGCTTTTTGTCTGGCATTTGGCGCTGTCTGCGCTATCCGCAATGCATTGCAATCTGCAAGAGCAAATTCAAATCCCAACAACGAAGAATGGTTTAACCTAAGTAAGAATTTGCTAATATAATTCATTACTACATAGTATTATTAAAACGTTTTTAAACGTGTGATAAATATATATACGTCACTGCTACACTAGTTGACATTTTATATACGCAGACATTTTCCTAATATTTATGTTCATATTTTGCAGATGCGCCAACCACTGTAGAACATGTTTTTCTCAATGCTTTAAATAATTATAAGCAATACACATTATAAAAAACAGATATGACATGAGTCACTCTAAATAATATAAAATACTAAGAAGATAGTTGAAGGTACACAGAAAATCAGACACTGATTTTCTAACCACATAAGAAGCTGCACGACAAAATAGAAAGTGTACTATTTCAAGCAATGCGTAGAGGAAAATAAGACATAGGTTAATCTAATTTAAAGAAATAAAGCATAATAGCAAAGCATTCTTGAAGAAAAGAAGAGAAAATTGCATGAAGAAAAGGTGAATTACTATTTAGAAAATAAAAACTGATATTTTATTAAACTGGTAATATTTATATGAGTAATTATTTATAGGTTAGATTCTTTAAACTATATGAAATTCTGTTTATTATGGTGTATGTTATATAGTTCAATAAACAATTGTTCTTTGTTTTATATTTATCTTTAAATATAAGTTCAAGTAAAACAAAATTATAGTTGTTTAGAATTTCTCATGAAATATATTATTTAGCAAATATACAAACCTTGATATTGTAGTTACCTTCTTCTGATAATTATTCAAGTACTAGAGACTGTATATTGGCGTTTTTAATTTATTAAATATCCAAAAGTTGACGGGTATATATCTATTTAAAGTTTGAATTTTGTTTTAATGCGTAAAATTCCGGTTGTTAACCTAGTAGGGTTGCCACAATTGCTGTGACATTTGAGTCTTTTATTTCATCTCTTTTATAGCGATGGCAGAAGTAGCCAAATGGTAATGGGCAAGAAAGTAAGGAAAGAATGACGTTAAAACTTCCATTATTATTGTAAATTTTTATCCTTCAATTATTACAGGGACAGGGAATTGTTAAAATCTTCAATAATATAGCAGATTGAACAAAAATAATTGAAATCATTGAATTCATCAAGGTTCACAACCCAATTACAAAGAATAACATACAAAAAATTTAAGTTCCATTATTTTTTAATCACAATTTGTACATACACTTATATAATCGTATCGACTGAAATATTTGAGAAGCACTGTATCGATCTCAGCGTTTGATTGTGAAAAACTTTTGTTAAACTCTCATAAATGTGTTTTATTGGATTTTTTGTGCGTATGCGTCAGGTGCTATGTACAATACGAGTATGTACTCAGTACCACCACAAAAAGCGAAGAACTTCTTCAAATATTCATGAAATACGGAACTCAAGATAGATTGCCTGCCCCAGAAGATAGCGTCAATCAATCCACAGTGGAAGCGCGAGGTGTAAGGAAGTAAAAAGAAACAGTTGGTGCCACCGTGAATTTAAAAGAAAAAGTGAAAGAAAATTTTAAGACTATACGAATTATTGGAATACAATAAGTTAGCCCTTTTCAAGTAAGTTTTATTTGATTTTTAAAAGCAGAAATTTATGAATTATAATTTAAAAATTTATCTAGAAACAATAATGGATTAAATATAATAAACATAACAATTTTTATAATTTTAAAATCGTTTTATGTTTATGGTTTTTAGAAACTTTCCACTAAACACAAATCATTTATTATTTAACGTAATATTTCTTACCTAACGTTACGTTTTGTTATTTAACGAAGGTTAACATAATTTTTATACATTGTCATTAAATAATTTCAAAGGATACTAAAAATATTTTACTAAATTAATTAAATATGTAACATTATATAATCTTGTATACGTCAGAATACGTAAATGTATACCCTTTTTTATGTAACCTAGGTTACATTATACCTAAGCTTAAGCTTACATTATATTTACCTTAAAAATATTATGTAACAGGTAATGTTTTTATTAACTGTGTTTATAATAAAAAATGTAGTATCCAAAAACAGGTTTTGAAAATAAGGTAACATTTTTTACGTATTTATGTTAAATAAACCCTAAATACACGTAACTGTGTTTACCCGCTAAACGATGTTAATTATATAAAGTATATGTAGTAATAAAATATGTATGCCTAATCGAACGACAGAACGAGCTGTGAGTTAAGTAGAGAGATATTGATTTGTCAAAAAAGAGCCGTGAATTATTTTCAATTCATATTAATAAGAACTAAACTTGCTGGTCACGAAACTCGGACCGTGGGAGGTCAACCTCATTGGTTACCCTCTTCAGGGACTTTCACACTCTGAGACCTACATACAAAATTTTGGCTTAGATTTATTAACTATACGAATATTTTAAAATTTTACCAATTCTAATATTCCTAATATTATTTGAGTTATACTAATTTGAAGTGAGAGTGATAGTATGTATATATACTTATACAATACTTTTTATTCTTTTGCCTTTATCTCGAACCTATATTTTTTAACAATGAGCTTGTGTCCTCATTTTTAAGAGGTCGATTTTTCAATTGTTGATTCAAATTGATGTTAATAAATATGTATTGGCATGTCTATTTTATTCAACATCTAAATGTTGACGGAGATATAGTACTTAAAAATTTGAATTGAAGTTTTAGCGCTAGAAGTGGTCGGCCATATTTGTATGACGTGAAATGCGTTTTAACGTCAGTTATTTGTTGAGTAGGTCAGTGCTGTGGTAATGTTTTGTAGCTGTTGGTAGTCGAAATAATCAAGTCAAGTCAAAGAACAATAAGTTTTTATTTTATATAACCCTGTTACGGCAGACATGATATTAAAATTTTATTGTTCCTTGAAATAGCTGTAAATAATATTTGATATTTTGATATATAAATACATATAGCAGAGATTTATGAGCTGTAACGTTGGCAGCGGTTGTGATGTCACATGCATTTTTAAAGGGACAAAATGACTTTTTTAATTGTTAATATCTCCTGAAATATAACGAGTTATTAAAAAATTATAAATTGAATATTTGAGTTTCTAGTAACCCACTTTATCAATATATAGTACACTTTTATAGAAATTAAGACATAGGACACAAACCCATTTACAATAAACCTTAACCTTCAAATTTTTAATACATTAGTTACAACAAATGTTATATTTTACATTCCTTTATTCATACATTATTTTACACAGTTACGTGTAGCTAAGGACTACCTTACATAACTAGACATCTTGTTACGTAAACGATTTTACCTAACATACAACATTTTATGACCAACGTGTAGCTACGGATTACCTTACATAACTAGACTACTTGTTACTTAAACGATTTTACCTAACATACAACATTTTGTGACCAATTTTACTGCGTTTAGAAAAATACCTTTGCGCATTACCATACAAAAAACATTATAAATATTATTTCTTAACTCTCGATATTCTACTACCAAGTATGATGTAGATTTTACCTCGTTACTGACAATTTTTATAAAGTCTGGCAACCAATAATTAACCAGGAATAGTTGGTTTGAAGTTTACTTCGTCATCGACATAATTACTAATCATGTGGTAGTTTTATGAGGTTAATAAAAAAAAACTTATAATTACATATAGGAACCTATTGAAGTTTCAATGAGTATATTTTACTAAGAGACTAGGTCAACTGCACAACAATTAAATAGAGATTATAGACTACTGTTTTACTTCGTAATAGTAAATTATAGTTTCTTAAAAACGTTTATAAATTTAGTAAGAAATGACTATGTAAAAACACTATAAATCTGAGGATACCTCGAGTCACTGACAGACGCGCCTGATAGACTACTACAATTATTACATCTGTTACTTCGAATCATCGAAACATATTTTCTAAATACATATAACTTTCGTATTCGATATTCAAAAGAAACTACTTCTCCAACTCTGTTTTTTTATTAGAAATAATTCATTGAATTAGCATATTATGATTACGTCAGTCTACTAATTACTTGTCAGATAATTTTGTACATCCTTTAAAAATGTAAACATAGATTTAGAAAGCAATTTTTTGTGTTGATGACGAAGGTGTAATTATGTATATAAAGTCCAAGGCCGAACGGTTTTGCGATTTATTTCTATATTTAAGCACAATGCATCAAAAGAATAGACTCATCAACTATTTTTTAATTGTACAGGTTATGTTTATATTAAAGTCAGAGATTCCAAAAGTATTTGTTGAATAAATATTTAAATTACTGAATAATTTCTTTTTCTGTTCACATCAATGTTTTGTCTTTGTCGAAAAGAAATGGAGACAGTAAACCGAGCCGTTTTAAAAACGTATAAATATATAAGTTACTCTGTCTTAACCACCTTCTTTTGCTGCTGAACTTGCTTGTAGAAAATCATACTATTTGAAGGGCATGTAGAAGCTGGAACATCAATGAAATAAATATATTACCAAGCTAAAAAAAAGTATGGTTAAACATAAATTGAATATAAAAGAAATGTTTTTCAAGGTTCCAATTTATCAGTAATACTTTACAATTAAAATTTTAAATAACAAGGACAAAAGGAGTGTACAGGTCCTCACACAGTTTTTACAGTGATTTTTGTCAGGTTTCTTTAATATCTTAATGTGGTACTGCATGCAGCAAATAAATACATACATATATTCATACATTTAGAATATAATATTCTAGTATATTGAATGATTGATTGGGACACTGCAATATTAAGTCATAGTTGTAATTAATTTGTTATTTATTCATCTACTGGTTCTTTCTGCTACGTACGAGTATAATAATAACGTACAGAAATAATGTAATGACAGTAATGATTTATTATCACAGCGCAATAGTCTATAATTACAGCTTAATAACAACGGAATAAATGACTTTGAAGTAATTATACTTGTCCATATATTCCGCTGTCATGGGCGTCAAAAAGTAAAGACAAAGAAGGCACTTAGAGAGCCCCAAGTGCGTCCTAGTTTTAAGTTCTTCTATTCTAAATACTAAGTAATATTATTAAACCTTTTTTATACTTCGTTATGTCTTTAACAATAGGTACAAAGAAGCAGTTACAGATTCATTTTACAGATGGCACTGCAGTAATTTGTTAATCTGCTAAGCAGGCTAGCAAGTTGAAACTTCAAGTTTTCAATTGTAGATTGAAATAGTTGTTAAATAATATTATTTAATAAATTATTTTATTAAATATTTAAATGTTGACGGAGATATAGCATTTAAAAATTCGAATTGTAGTTTTAGCGCTAGAGATGGACGTAACATGTCTGTACTATTAGGGGTATGTCAGTCATTTTTTCTACGGATAAGATTTCTGTGTTGAATATGCTATCTCTTTTACGATCTGTTGTATAAAAGAGCGGACTTAGCGGACGTGTTTCACATGTCTTGGAATGTTGTATAACGTTGAATCCCTTTAATAATTAAAGAGACAAAATGACTTTTTTAATTGTTAATATCTCCTAGCATATAAGGAGTTATTAAAAAATAATTGAACATTTGAGGTTCTAGTAACCCACTTTATCAATGTATACACTTTTATAGAAATTAAGACATAGGACATAAGCTCATTTCAACAAAAACAACAGTAACCTTAACCTTGACTTCTTAGCCAATATTAACACTTACAACAGCTTCTCGATTTTATGCTTCTATAACTTGAATAACTTATAAAACTTTAATTGAAGTTATATACTTTACTTTTTGAATATTTTAACAATGTAATGTCGATAGCTTAGGTTATATATCAATAATATTACATTTTTAATATTATTTATTGTTTATTGTTCGCCTTTCGGCTTTACAATCTACATTCTCAATACATACTTCAAATTACAATCAAATTTACATTATTCTCCACCAGCTTAATTATTCTCCTGTTCTTCCTTTCCTTCTTACTATTTCCGCCATCCACCTCTTTCCTTCACTGCCTCCCTTTAATAGCTGGCCAATATTCCTTTCGCTCGCTACTTTTTCCTTACACTCAAACTTAATGTGCTCCAGTGTTTCGTCCTCCGCTCCACACATTCTACACTTTCTTTCCTCACTCTTTTCCCAGTATCTGTTTCCTTTTTCCTCATTTCCCAATCTAAACCTTGCTGTTCTTCTTATGTGTTTTATGTCTTTTTCTATAAGGTACTGAGGCACATTAATTTCCCATAACCTCTTATATCTTTTATTGTAGTTACTTTTTTCTATTTTTCCCATTCTCTCCAGCTGTTGTGTCTCCTTATCCCTTCTCCTTAGCTCCTCTTCCACACTTGCGCCACCTTCTCCTCTCCTCTCTGCCTCCTCGATCGCCATTCCATTCCTTTCAAAGTACTCCTTTCTCTTTCTTTGGACTTTCTCTTTTTTGAACATTTTTAATATAAAATAGGAAGAAAATATAAATGTAAAGTGTACATTACAAAATGTAATATTTCCCAAAAGAAAAAAGTTACTAATAATGTAATTTGTATCAGGGAATAATTGAATGGTTTATTTTTTTAGAATGGCTCAAATTACACTCGCTATCAATGGACAAGAATATCAAGGTAACATATTATGATCTGTCATTATGATTAAAATAGTAAATTACTGTATTTTATTCAAGTATGTTTTGTAGTATGAACACTAATAGCAAGATTGCATGCGATAAAAAAATTAATTGTCATTAATTGATATGTATGGAGACCATGGAAGTAATTAAGAAACAGTAGATTCTACAAAGTAACTAAAGTTATACTTATAATTATCATATTTCTAGTGTATGAAAAATTTAAAACAAGTTTTGTTTAATATGGTCCAAGGTTTTGTATGTTTATTGTATACTCGTATGTGATATAAGTGTTTTACATATGTAAAGCACAAACAATTTTATTTCAAGAAGTTTTAGGGAGCCCCACATGCTTATGCAATGAACAATTAAATCTGAATTAACAACAATAACAATTAATTAGCATAACCTTCAACCAAGTACGCCATCTCTTGAACAGTAGATAAAGCGCCTGATCTGAATGCTACTTCTAATACACATAATATTTTTTGTTTTTCTATTCAGTTCCACCAGATATTGGTGCAGAAACTTCTCTCAACGTTTTTATAAGAGACCATGCTCATCTCCGAGGAACAAAGGCCATGTGCCATGAAGGAGGATGTGGAGCATGCATCGTATCCGTGAAATCACGACATCCCGTCACTAAGAAGATGAAAAACTACGCTGTGAATTCGGTTCGTAAATTTAGGTTAATATTTTTGAGGTTATGTACATGAGTAAAATGTTATTCATTAATTATTTAGTGTTTGGTTTCTATCTTGTCTTGCCACGGTTGGGAAATTACAACTGTTGAAGGTCTTGGTGATAAAAACAGAGGTTACCACGAAGTCCAGAAGAGATTGGCGCAGTTCAACGGAACACAATGCGGCTACTGCTCCCCTGGGATGGTGATGAACATGAACAGGTAATATATACATCACAATTGTAACAGAATCGAATAATATATAACCTATTTGTAATTTAGTTTACTAGAAAACAACGTTAATATCACTATGAAGGAAGTTGAAAACTCTTTTGGGGGAAATATATGCCGTTGCACCGGATATCGTCCAATTATGGATGCGTTCAAATCACTCTGTGTTGATGCTGATCCAGACCTTTTACAGAAATGTCAGGTAATTTAATTGATGACATTTAACGAATGAGAATTCGTATGTAGTTCGTAACGATTTCAAAAACGAGTTTGATTTAACAAATAATTTACATTGAGTTCATTTCTTGATTTCATTTTACTTTTATAGGATATAGAAGAATTAGGTGATATAAAAACATGCCCAAAAACAGGACGATCATGTGCTGGATCTTGCTTGGGACAACTTCGAAAAGAGTTATCATTTAAATCAAAGGAATCTATGTGGCATAAAGTTGATACAGTTCAAGGAATTCTTAATATTTTACGAGAAATTGGCGACGTTCCTTATATGCTAGTTGCAGGAAATACAGCGAATGGAGTTTATAGGATGACAACAACTCCTGAAGTATATATTGATGTCAGTGGTGTAGCGGAACTTAAAAGACATTTAATTAATTCAAATATTGTCCTTGGAGGGGGTGTCACACTTACGGAGGCGATGGAATATTTAACAACAGCTTCCGAGCTTCAACAATTTGCTTACGCCAAGGAGTTGGTACATCATATTGATCTCATCGCCAATGTTCCAGTTCGAAACGTATGTATAACCTTATGTAGCATTTATGTAATATACAGAGGCAGTGCGTAGGGATGTGGTCGACCATAAGCACAAACCCTACAAACAATTTTGATCGGAATCCAATTAGATGCGTTCCACCGGCCGGAACGCTCCGTACCCCCTCTGATTGCCTTCCTAATACTTTCCAAACGAGGTTTGCCGAGGTGTAAGTCGTGTTACTACCCAGTACTAACATATGTTCTCCCGAACACTGTCTGACTACTGTCTAACCACTCTCTGATACGAGATTGCTAAGATACGACAAATTGTTTGTAGGGAATAAACCACTAAAAACTGGAGGCAATTATGAATAGATAGGATTTGGGGTCAATTATGATTTAGATTTAAAGCAGGCCCGAATATAGGTCCCAAAAAACGGTTTATATACAATAGAATAAAAGAACCACCTTTACCAGCTTTAGACATAATAGAACAATGTAAATGTATTTGGTATTATATAAATTTAATAGTAATTTACATACAGATTGGAACATTGGCCGGAAATCTTTCTATAAAGCATCAAAGAAAAGAATTTCCTTCAGATATTTTCTTAATATTGGAGACTGTTGGTGCTAAAATTACTATCGGTAAAAACTTTTATCTCTATCATATTTTATTCAAAAAGTTTTCTACATTTTATAACTTGTGGTATTTCGTAATCCACAGTTGATGTTTATGGTGGAAGAGTATCTGTAACTCCTGCCGCATTTTTGGATTTGGATATGCAAAACAAAATTATTGCTAGTATAACCTTACCAGCCATTACAGGTCATTATGCTGTAAAAACATATAAGGTAAGTTTGAAACCAAACCAAAGATTTTTGTAGGTTAAGAACGCTAAACACAGTTATGTATATTTGAAGTATAATCAACAAAACAAAAGTACAATATTTTTTGATCCATTTTACTGATCTTTGAAAAATAACTCTACCTTTTTGCCATAAATGTTTTAAGTAGACCGTTTTTAGGTTATAACATAAACAAGATTACTTTCACATAACATTTTTAGGTTAATCTTTAGGTTAAGTATGAGTCAGCACCGAACTCTCGTAATTTGAATTATACATACATTTTCTTACGTTAACAAAGGTTACAAATACAAATACAAGATTGTATTGTAAAAGATTATTAAATTGCTTTAGCGACAATATTAATATAATATAATTATAATATTACTTCAGTATAAAACCAAACGTAACGTTAAGTAACAAAAATTACTTTAAATAACACATGAGCTTACATTTTGTTACTCTTTTAGAAGAAATATAACTAGGTTTAACTAAGTAAAATAAAGGTAGTATTCATGTTTTATATTTAGCGGGTAGATATAACCTAAAAATATTAAAAGGGTTATTTAAACAGATAATGCCAAGAGCTCAAAACGCCCACGCATATGTGAATGCTGGATTCTATGTCAAGTTCACAAACGGAAGTATTGGAACAGTGGAACACGCGTCCATTGTTTTCGGAGGAATTAACCCGGAAGTAAGTAAAAACAACAGCATTTCCGTTTCTCTTTTGATGGTCCTTCAACAAATATTTATTTCCAGTTTATTCACGCCACAAAAACTGAAAGATCTCTTCGAGGAATGAATTTATTTGACAGTGTTGTTCTAAAATCAACTTTTAGTAGTCTAAACAGCGAACTTTCTCCAGATTGGGAACTGCCTGACGCAACGCCTGAGTATAGGAAGAATTTAGCGCTAGCTCTGTTTTATAAGGTATAACTCTTATCATAATTGTGTGAGATACATAACATCATTAAACTATTTATTTCCAGTTTGTGCTAAATTCATGCCCACCTGAATTATTGTCTCCTGCATTTCAATCCGGAGGTGAGATTTTGTCAAGAGGTGTCTCAAGTGGTAAGCAAAGCTACGAAACCAACAAGAGTTCATGGCCGCTTACGCAACCTCTACGAAAAGTTGAAGCTGTCGCACAGGTCAATAATATATTTTTGAAATGAAATGTATTTGGAAAGGATGTCAATAATATCGCTTCTTACAGTGTTCCGGAGAAGCCCAATATGTAAACGATATTCCTTCAATTCCTGGGGAATTCTATGCAGCACTTGTTCTAGCAAGAACACGTCCTTTGACAAATATTGTTGATATTGATCCCAAGGAAGCTTTGGTAGGTTTGATTATTAGCTATATATCACAATGGGCTTGTGTCCTCATTTTTTAGTGGTCGATTTTTCAATTGTTGATTGAAATTAATGTTAATAAATGTGTATTGGCGTGTCTATTTATTAAATATCTAAATGTTAAAGGAGATATAGTATTTAAAAATTTGAATTGTAGTTTTAACGCTAGAGATGTTCGGCCATTTGTATGACGTGAAATGCATATTAACGTCAATTATTTGTAGAGTAGGTCAGTGTTATGATAATGTTTTGTAGCTGTTGGTAGTCGAAATAGTTGGTAGTCGAATCAAAGAATAACAAGTTTTTATTTTATTTAACACTGTTACGGCAGACATAATATTGAAATTTGATTGTTCCTTAAAATAGCTGTAAATAATATTTGATATTTTGTTATATAAATACATATAGTAGAGATTTATGGGCTGTAAGGTTGGTAACCTGTAAATTTGTCAGAGTTCTGTCACGAATATATCTCTTTTACGCTCTGTTGTATAAAGGAGATAGCAACTAGCGGTTTTGATGTCACATGCCTTGGAATGTTCTATAACGTTGAATCGGTTGAATCCCTTTAATAATTAAAGAGACAACATGACTTCTTTAATTGTTAATATCTCCTAACATATAAGGAGTTATTAAAAAGTAATTGAACATTTGAGGTTCTAGTAACCCACTTTATCAATATATAGTACACTTTTATAGAAATTAAGACATAGGACACAAGCCCATTACATTGTTTATTCTTCCCCTTAGGAAATTCCAGGCGTTAAAGCATTCTTCAGCGCAAAAGATATACCAGGACTTAATACGTTCTTAACAAATAAATTACCATTCATGACTTACGAAGAAGAAATCTTTGCTTCTGAAAAGGTTTTGTATAATGGTCAACCAATTGGTATCATTGTAGCCACAACCCAAAAATTAGCTTTAAAAGCTGCTAAATTGGTTCAAGTAGAATATGCAGCTACTGATGAAGAACCAATGTATTCAGTCAGAAAAATAATGGCTGAAGATGGATCTGATAGAATTCAAGATCTAAAATTCTTAGATATAGTTGGAGAAGAAAAAGGTGGTGCATTATTGCAAAAGGATATTCTTTTTAATTTGAAATTATTTAGGATATATCTTATCATCTTTCTTAGGTTCCGATTTGGTGCATTCTCTTCAAGGTTCCATGGATATGGGTGGCCAGTATCATTACTACATGGAAACACAATGTTGCGTGTGTGTTCCAACAGATGATGGAATGGATGTTTACCCGGCTTCCCAATGGATAGATGGAGTACACGTTTCTGTGTCAGATGCTCTAAATATTCCTCAAAACAGGTAACATCATTTACCTATACTCCCACTGTTATTAATTCTAAACTTATTGATTTTTCTTTTAAAGAATCAACGTAAATATTCGACGTGTTGGAGGAGGATATGGTGGAAAAATTTCCCGAGCAAATTTTGTAGCCACAGCATGCGCTGTAGCAGCTCATCTCATAAATAAACCTGTCAGGCTTGTGTTGTCTTTGGAAGATAACATGGATGCTATTGGAAAGAGATCTGGATGTTATTTCGATTATGAGGTATAACTGGTACCTCTAAACAATGGTCCTGGACACAGGTTTGCCAAATAAAAAGTCTTCCAATTTAAATTTAATTGAAGCACTTATTCTTTCGTCAACAAACATCTGTTGTTACCAAATCTGTATGCAGGACCATGCTCTAAACCATTATTGCAAACATTACTGATTTTTTGATGTCACTGATGCTTTAGGTAACAGTTGATGCGAATGGAAAAATTCAGAATTTAAACAATAAATTTTACCATGATCTTGGATGTTCCTTAAATGAAATGATGGCAGTGTTTGTACGGGAAACATTCTTTGGGTTGTATGATGATAAAAGTTGGGATGCGCAGGCGTTTGCTGTCAGCACTGATGTAGCATCGAACACGTGGTGTCGGGCACCAGGTAAATAAACAATCAACGCATTTTTTTTAATTTCTTTTATATTTTCAGTAATCTGTCTAAGTAGGCAATAAGCTTCTTACATGATTATGGCAATTAAGACATGTAAGAGAAACATTCCAGTGAATGCTCTCTTGTTTTTATTAGCAATATACTAGTATAAATTGAACACTATTCCCTATCCAGGACCTAAAACTAGGTCTACTGGTTGATATCGCCTTAATCTGCGGGGTTACCTGTTTTCACAAACATTCAGTTGATTCGCCAACTCATTAGGATGGTTAATTAGTCTATCAGGATATTTTGTACTGAATTGGTATTTTTCATCTTTGATGGATGCTATTGGGATGTCTTTCTGGATGACTTCGTTAGTGACGTAGTATGGTGCACCTACAATAACTCATAGTACTTAATTTTGGAAACTCTGCATTATAGCTATATTAAAGTTGCATGCAGTACTCCAAAGCTGAATTCAACGCATATTATTAAGACAATTATTTATTTACATTTTTATCACAGGATCAACAGAAGGATCAGCTATGATTGAAACTATAATGGATCATATTGCATTTGTAACAGAACTTGATCCTTTAACTGTACGAATTAATAATTTACCAGAAGACAGCGCTATGCGGGAATTAATTGAAAAGTTTAGAGAAGAAATTGGTAGATATAATGACGTATTGGTAAAGAGGTTTGGAGGAAGATATCTCATAACATATATAAACTTTATAGATTATGACTCACGTAAAGCGGATGTAGAAGAATTTAATAAGGAAAATCGTTGGAGGAAACGAGGAATGGCATTAATTCCGTTGAAATATTCATTTGGTTATTATGGAAACTTTTCTGCTATTGTTTCCATCTACCACGGCGATGGTACCGTTGCAGTGACTCATGCGGGTGTTGAAATTGGACAAGGAATAAACACCAAGGTAACTTAAATATACTATTTATGTAATAGATAGGTTCAAAAGTAAATCCTTTTATTCCAGGTTGCACAAGTATGTGCTTATACGCTTGGCATTCCAATAGAAAATGTGATTATCAAAGCAACGAGTGTTTTTACAGCCCCAAATTCTTTCATCACTGGAGGAAGTACAGCGAGCGATTCTTGTTGCTTTGTAAGTTCATTTACTCACTACTACTCATTCATTTACTACTAAATTTAAAAATTATCATTTAAATAACTTTAATCCTTATAAAATTAGGCTGTTATGCATGCTTGTCGCGAACTACTGGATCGATTGGAGCCTATCAGGAGTGAAATGGACAACCCAACATGGATGGAACTTATTACAAAAGCTTATACGTCATTCGTTGATCTGCAAGCAAAATTTATGTAAGCATTTTAAAATAATTATGGTTAACGGTATGTCCACAGACTAGCGCTATACTTTTAAGGTTGAAATTTATCGAAACTTAACTGATTATGTCCCTCAATAATAATGGGCTTGTGTCTTCATTTTTTAGTGGTCGAAATTGATGTTAATAAATGTGTATGGCGTGTCTATTTTATTAAATATCTAAATAATGACGGAGATATAGTAATTAAAAATTTGAATTGTAGTTTTAGCGCTAGAGATGGTCGGCCATTTGTATGACGTGAAATGTATTTTATATGTCAGACTATACTAAATGTATACTATAATGCGTAAAAGGGAAAATTTATTTTTCATAAAATCATCTACGCAACAGGTATATTTTATAATGTTAGATAAACTTAAATACATATAACTGCGTTTAGTCTTCACCATTGGAAATAGGCTGGCATTAAATAAATTAGCTTTCGTCTTCTTATAAATATACTCTCATTTAAGGATGAGCCCCTTGAGTGAGTCCCTTAAGCCATATATTGTTTGGGGATTATCTGCAGCGGAAATAGAAGTTGATTTGCTATCCGGAAATATTCTTCTTCATCGTGTAGATATTCTTGAGGATACAGGTGACAGTATCAGCCCCGAAGTTGATATAGGCCAGGTAAGAAATAACCCAACTCACTAGTGCAAACTACAGAAATTCATTAACATTGCTAATGATGAAACTACTTAAGATTGAAGGCGCTTTTGTCATGGGTCTGGGTTATTGGCTAAACGAGCAAATAATGTTTGACGAAGAAAATGGAGCTTTATTAAACAACAGAACTTGGACTTATAAACCTCCAGGAGTTAAAGATATTCCAGTAGATTTCAGAATCCAATTTTATCGTAACGGTGATGATTCTGGTGGAGTTTTACGATCTAAAAGTATGTAGAAATTAAAGTAAAAATAATTTAAATATTTCACAGTGGTATCTGTTGATTAATTTTTATTTTCAGCTACTGGTGAAGCGGCTTCTTGTATGTCTTATGTAGCTATTTGTGCTCTTCGTCATGCACTGTACTCAGCTAGATCAGACGCAAACCCTGGCAAGTCAGAATGGTTCAGTCTAGGTAACAATTTCATTTCATTTTAAACTTTAAATAATTCTTAAAATATTACCCAAATTATTACAAGAAAAGAGACGGCACTATTCATGTTTCACGCAGACAGCTATGTCTTTAAGATTCGATCCCCTGTTCAGTGATATATTCAGCATCAGAAATAGCCCAACGTTACATTTAATTAAATAATAGAATAATAATAAAATTAATTTCATTACAGGTGCACCAACTACTGCAGAACACGTATTTCTAAATGCCCTAAACAGTTATAAGCAATATACTCTCAAAGGAACTAATCTTTAAATTCATCATTTCTAACAATTCTAACAATTCAAGTTTATCATAAACCTTCACGGATACTTTTGTTTATTAGCTTTAATTTTTGTACAAGTCAAACATAAATGGAGCACAACCAAGCAAAATACCTCTGTTACATTTTTCGATGGCCGGTCTTTGACAAAAATAGAATTGAAGAAATTACCTTTAGTTATTTAATAATCACTCAAATGTGAAAGAAGATATATTTTCTAAATTTTCCACATTGGCGAAAGAAATTCTAGTTAAAATATTCTACAATAGATAAAGAAATTAGTCTTATCTAGTATTTGGGAACATGTTCAAAATCTTTGTCAATTATTTATGACTTAAACAAAGAGACAAATAATTTATTTGTGAAAATATTTTTATACAATAATAAATTAAATGAGTAGAATAGTTTTTCCACTTAGTAGAACACCTCAGTTCTTTTCAGAATTTTTAATCTTTTTATGCAGAAATAATTTTACTTCTTGACGCATTGTCACATTTTTGGACATTCAACTTTTACCATCCTAATCACTTGCATGTTGGGTGATCACTATCATCTAGGTGTTATCCTACAGATTTACAAAATAATCTTTTCTAAAATGTATCCGTAACAATGATTGCTCACTAATCAGGCGCAGGCAGATACATGAAGTACTCGTAATTAAAAATATAAATTTCATAAAACATATTTATTAACAGATTTAAATACAATAATACACAAACAAATAAAACATACTTGATATAACACATCATGTTTCTTTTAATCTTATTGCATAATGATTAATTAATTCATATTTATTCCACGTCACTTTTTAAAAATTATATTTATATAAAATAAAAATATATTTTTTGTAATAAAATCATCTGAACTAGAAAATTGAATATTAAAGATCCTAAAATTGGACAAAAATACTAAATTCTATGACTAACAGGCGGTAAAACAGGTTGTTTTACAAGGTATACAAAAGATTATATATAAGCTATTTTAATATATAGATCACGAGTTCTTAGAATGATACAAAACTCCAGGTACCCAAGCTAGTTTAAACGCTTTTCTTCATATATAGTTATCACTTTTTCAAAGAAACTTAAGCATATATGTATATATAAAGTTTGGAAATTAAAACAAATTCTAGGCACCTATTTTATAAATAATTTATACAAACAGTGTTACCCCTCTAATCAATTATTACACTCAATTATATTTAACACCTTTTACAATATTAATTTTACTTCTTTGTCCTTATCATATTATTAAATCTTACTACAATAAAAATATAAAATATTTAACAAATTTTAAAATATGTTTTAATTTTTATAATCGTAAATCAGTCTGTAAAATACTTAATTATTTAAAAGTTTATGATTTCATTCAACCATCATATCATAAATATAAGCGTTATCATAACTTAAAGAAATTATAGATTTTAAAACAGAGTTCGACAAGTCAAGATTTTGTTTACTATTTACTTGTTCCATACCGAGTTCATAAATATTTCTCAATTCTGAAGCAACCTTGTGCGTTCGTAACGATGTAATAGCTTGATTACGTGTAATTATCCTGTAAGATTAAATAGCGACATATAATTTATATATTAAACTGTACCACATATTGTCACATGACATCTGCTTTGCATATATTTACATATATATACATTATGTATATAATAAACTTACTCAGATTCACTTTCAGATTTCTTTGTGTTTGAAATTTGTGCTAATATAAAAGCTCTCATTATTTTGCAGAGTAACTGAAACCTGAAACAAATCGCATATTTCAAATCATCATTAATTTACAATTTGTAATATAGATTTACTCTTAATTATCTTACTTGGGGGAAATTGTATTTTTCCTTAAACCCATAGCGCCTAAGATTCCACCATTTTGTTCGGCTTTATTTTGAAGGTGATGGCAAAACCAAACATAACACTTTAATTGATGTTCCACAGCAAGTAACTTACAATTTCGGAAAAAATCTGACCAAATAAGGGGAACTAAATACTCCAGCGGTTCTCTGCAATAAAAATCATTATTTAACATCTTTATTTAAGGTATGACTAGTAAGGTATGACAAGTAAAGCGAGAGACCTACAAAATACTCTCCTATATTGTATACGACAGCGTTGTCATATTTCTAAACAAAATGATTGTATTTAGTCTGTACATGTATATAAAAGATTAGTGAAATACTATGCTATATGGAGTGAACGTAACGTTTGTACTTAACATCAGACTATACTTTTGCCTACGATTGTCAGTACCTTATGTAAATAATATTTCATAACAAAAAAATAACTTACAGAGAAGGAATAAAATTAAGAGTTTCCAAAATGCTTTTAACCAAAGTTTTCCTCGTTTCCTGGTCCTGTTCTTTTACAGACAGTATTAGAAACTTAACATGTAGCAGCATGAGATGGCCACCGGGAACTATGATTTTGATCAGAGGTAATTTTTGGTCTTTCATTAAATCCACCACCGTAGACCAAGTTGGAGTCTCGTTGCAAACTGTATATAAAAATAAGTTATAGTTGGTATAAGATTTTGTAAAAAAAAAAAATTAGAATTTTACCTGTATTTTTGAAATATGTTTGAATTATACATTCCATCACTTCACCGCGAACTGCTTCATCAGATATAATATCACCAATTTGTAAAAGAATTACTAAGGTATATCCCTTAATAGATTGTATCCACGATAAAATGGATGACTTTGCTAACTGAGCTACAGGCAATAGATAAATTAGTAATTAAGCAAAAAGGTATTCGGTAATTTTTTAAACGAACGCTTACCAAAAGTTGGGTCCTTTACTTGATTCAACAAAAGCAATCCTTCTGATAACAGTTTCTTTCCATATTCAACGTTATTTTCAAATGTGGCAACTAAAATTTGATTATAAATTAAAATAAGTATATATTATTAAAATATGAATTTTGCATTACACACCGTTTCCTTCTTCAATAGCTGTAGCTATTGGATTTAGTGTTTTCATTATTGCTGCTGAATATTCTTCAGTCTTAATAGATTTAAAATAACTTGCTGAACGATTATAGCCAGCTATCAGTCTTATACGAGTTTTGGTATATAATAATTGTTTTGGAAATGAATTTGTCGCAGGACAAGATCTCACACCAAAAGCATTTTCTAATATTCTGTGAAAATGTGAATTCATCAATAACAAACGTGTTTATAAAGCGATTAATTTACATAGCTCATAGGACACTTACTTAAGAACTAATCTATCGTTGATTTTCTCATCAGCAATCTCCATTATACACATAGGACTACAATTCTGAATAAACCAATTAAAAAGAAGTTCATAATCTACATTTACAACAGCCCAATTATATTTATCACAAATTTTCAGTAGTTCCAAAATAGCATCAACCTATATTAAAAAATTAATTGATAATTAAAATATCAAAATTAATAATTTTTCTGTTAATAATGTACCTTTGATGGAGTACTATATGCAACATGAACTAAGACTTCCAAAAAAAATCCTAATATAGTAAGATTATCATTATTGCTCCAATTTTGTTTCTCGATCCAATCTTTCCATTTCATTCTACTAAATATTTCTGCTAGAAACGTGTGTTGCGTCGGCATGTATCTATTTACAATTCTACAACAACAAAAATCAGTAAATTAATAATAATTATATAGCAGATAACTTAATAGTTTGTTAATACCTCCTCATAAACTCTAAATCGTGCCCAAATGGTTCAAAATTCTCCCATTCCATGTCTATCAATTGATTATGAACAGGTAGTAATATATAATTGGGAATATTTGGATCCAAGAAATTCATACAATAAAAATTCCAAGTTATATGAAATATTGGGGAACCTGAAAAATTAAATTGCATTGAAACAGTAAACAAAAAAAATTAGGACATATTATTTAGTTTTTCAGTAATTTAAAATACCTATGAAATTAATTTTACTGTCTTTAAAAACCTGAACAAATTGTTCCATAAGACATTCTGCGGTATTGTCTTCTTTGGCGGACCATGGAAGTAGTATGCCTGTGTTTGGAGCTAGACTGATAATCCACGTTGGAGGAAGCGGATTTAAAGAATCAAGGGTGTACGGAATAATCCATGGTTTCCATAAATCAAGTACTACAGAGCACAGTTGCCAAACTGAACACAAAGAATTATTATAATCTTTATAAAAATCATTAACGCGTAATTCTAATTTATGAAACTCACAATATGCGCCATCTTGTGTAATGTGTGCCCTTTCAAGCACAGTGCATGAGATCAATTTTAAGAATTGCTGTATAAAGTCAATATATTTGATATATTTGGAATATATTCCATGTAAACCATACTGAAGCCTAACGGACTTAAAATGATCGGATAAGTACTTAGACGATTCAACAGACTAGAAAGAAATAATAATTTATGTTAAATGCTTTATCTAAGAAACCAACCAGAATTAAACTATTTATTAACTAAAATTAAGTTATTAACTAATCATTGAATTAATTTGTAGTAAATTTAATGTGAAATAATAATTAATTACCAAGTCGTAACCCAAAGAAAGCGGTTTTCCACAACTTTCTTTAACTCCATTAGTTAATAATAACAAAATTTGTTCCAAAAAATAACTAGGAGCTGTATTTGTATCCAATCCTTTTAAAATAATATTTAAGCAAAACCAATAATTAACAGGAAACTTCCAGAGAAGAAGCTCAATAAAATGATTAACGTAAACCTGAAAAAAAAACAACGTGATAACTTTAAAGGAAGTAAGAGAGATAAGTATTACCTAATATACATTTAATATAAATAAATAAAAACCTTGTATGCAACTTCGTCTTGTATATCTTCCGTTCTCGAAGATAAAATTATAGATTCCATTATATTAAAAAGTTCAGTAAAAATGATTCTATTTACATCCATCCCACTTCTTTCTAACCATAACTTAATATCAACCTATAACATATAAATAAAACTAAATATAATATACCTTAAACGAGTATTAAAATATAATAAAGTTTACTTACTCTGCTTAAAATATGTAACATATTTTCATCTTCCAAATGTTTCAATTTGGTTATTGTAAATTTATACATCGTAATAAAGGCAGACGGTGTTAACTTTGTTATATCTATGTAATCACAAGTCCCTGTTATATTCGCATTATTAGCATCCATTGATTGTAACAATCTAATTGTTTCCTGTTCTCTGCCATTAATAAATCTCTGTAAAACTAAAGTTATTACATCTGTCTTCTTCAAGAAAACAAAATTCTAAAATATACTTACATCAGATAATAATTTCATGTTTTCATTGAACAATACGTTTATAGGTTCAAAGTTGAGAGAAGAAAATTTGGGTGTGACTCCAATAAATACATGAAAAAGTTGTTCTCCAATAGAATTAGCCTGGCACACCTGTCTATAATAATCTCAAAATTATTATATTTTTGTTTCATTTCTTGTCCATTGTTTTTTTATAGAGAATAACATACCTTATTGTCTCAGAAATAATTACAGAGGCTTTGCAGATTTTACTGCAAAAGTTGTTGGTAGCAGAATGTATTAAACAAGAAGCTTCTTCTCGATTTATTGACATTTTCTTCAAAATTGCGTCATTCACTTGAGATGTTTTGTACTAAGATAGAAAATAAAGTTATTTAGAGCGCCAATTGTGAATTCTATATGTATTTTGGTAAAGAAATGCATGAGACTAAATAAATACCAACCTGTACTGCAATAATTGCAGGACCAGCACACTCCTTTTTAGAAATCATTGGAATATTACCAAAATAACTGGTACAATTCACGGTTGCAGTTTTAACGAATTTGTCATTGCTAACGACATTCAAAAACATGTCACTGTATTCTGAATCCAAGGAAGAATGTTCGCTAATCCGTAGATTATATTTACTACAAAAAATATTTAAAATTAGAAAATAATAACCACCACAACATTTTCAATAACTTTAAATCTTACTTTAAGAATTGTAGCAAGATACCGAATTGTGGTTTCAGAATTTTCATAAGACTTTCCAAATTGCTTAAATCTTTTGGTGTACATTCTTGAGAGGTGTATTGACTTAGAACAATTTCAGGAATTTGTAACGGCTTTTCATAGGATGTTAGTCTTGATAAAATATCATCTGAAAATATTTTCTTATTGTTGTGAACATTCTTAAGTTCATTTTTATATTTGTGAAACTATAAATATGATAATTTATTTACCAATTGGATTGATGATTTTTTTAGCACGCTTTTGGCGGATGGTGTATTTTTCTTTCGTCGTTGTAAGTTTGTACAATTGTGCATTTTTCGATACTTCTTCTCTCATAGCTTGTAGATTTATAAATTCAACCCATGGACGCTAGTTAAATAATTGCAATTATTCATTAGTCGTTTATTTTTCTTTAAAAAATTAATATGGTCAAGTAATGGATTAATTGGTTTGAAGCCAGAATACGAAATATTATGAAATTTCAATGAAACTTAACAAAATAAAGGGCATGTGTTTTCACCATTCAGAAATACTTACAGTATCCCCAGATTGAATCGCAATTAGTTTCATTTTGAATTCGTAGTCCAGCACATTTTGGCGATCCTCTGTAAAGAATCTCTCATCAGTTAACCAACGTTTGTACGTCTGATACAACCTAAATATAAATAATTATGTATAAATATTACAATTTAAAATATAAAATATGAATTTATATAATTTCTGTTTTATATACTTTGATAAATTATCAGCGAATACAGCTTGATACTTCTTATCATTATCAGGACGTGTTTCTTCATAAATTTGTTTGAAGTGTAAATCACATTGCTCCAAGTGTTTCAAAATTTTATTGAAGAATAATGAATTTGTAATTCCTTCGAAAAATTTTTGGCCTGGATACTTAGTAGTAGAACCTTCAATACTAAAATAGATGACGATAACACTTAACTTATTGTTTAATACATATTGTAAAATAATTATTTATAAATAATACCTTGTTAGAACAACTTTATCCAAAACAAGATAGAAAAATCTCTGCCACATCAAAGGTGCTGACGGATGATCTATTGGAACCTGCATAGCTATGGATGCCCATCGATAGATACACAATTTTGATGATGTTATTAAAGGCATGTTCAATTCTGTCGTTGCTTTCTGAAAAATTTGTAAACTACTTTATCTATTCCACACTTAGAATACGTAACAGAAAGTCATTCTGTAAATAACTATACCTTCAAAGCATTATCCACTGATGCTTTTCCTGTTGCCAATGCTAACTGTTTTAACACTTCCTGCCAAAGACCTGTTTTGATTTCATATTCTGTGAATTCTAGATCCAAAATACATAACGCTAACCATGGTGCAGTACAACAAGTTGGTAAAAGACTGTTAGAGGGTGAAGAAATCCATCTCATTAAGCCTGGATTAGTGGTCTCATTACTGCTGATTGTCTAAACATATTGTAAAAGAGAAATACAGATAATTCGTCAATACTTAAAACTTAGTTGCTACTGGATAATAAGACAGGATGTAATTAAATATTGTTTTTCGGTGTCAGTTGTCCTTAGTTTAGTTTAGTATATCATGTTATTTATACACATATAAGTATTCATGTATATAAATGCATTATCACGGTAAGCGTTCACTGGTGCGCATGTTACCTAACAAACAATGCTGTCGCATCTGTGGATACGATACGGATCAGTGAATGCACTGGTAGGAGTGGACATATAAAGAATACTTGAAACGATGCATTCGACCAGTAAACGCTTACCGTTAGACAACTTCTTAAATATATCGTCAGAGTATTTATGTATACCTTTAATGTTCGTGCTATGTATACTATTATTACGTTATAAGATTATTTGTTAAATGTTAATAAAATACCTTAGACAAATCTTTAAAAATTTCAGTTGTAGAATCCCAAGCATTAGGAAAAAAGAATGTAAATTCCAATATAGAATTAATGACATAAACAGCGCAGACATTATTCATCCAGTCAAGCTTTGTTAAACTTCTAAGCCAGAGATTAACTAATGGCGAAGGATTAGCTAATCGATACCTAATAAAAGCAAGAAGAAATATTAAATAATGACAGCTTTTAACTTACCTAATATTTGTTTTATAAACTTACCTATTATAATTAATAAGCTGATAACTTATCATGTTGCAAAAGGATTTCGTTATATTTTCCTTAACACTTCCATACCAAAACCGATCAGCAATTCCAATGCTTTTGATTAATTTTTCAATAACTGTAATAAACCTATTTAAAAATTATTAATTAATATTCCTAAATAAATTCATGTAATATTTCACTTGTATCTTACTTTGGTGATTCCAAAAGGGCATCCTGACAATTAAGAAACAACGGTGTTATTAGATACAGTAAATGTATAGTAGTATCATGTTCCTCGAACTCCTGGAGAACATTCAGTTGATCAAATCCTTTTGAATGAATAACTGGGATGCTGTGACCACTCATTGTTGCTAGCAGACTAAACAAACAAGCTACAGGATGTTTTCTCTGGACACCTAATAATATACCGAATAGACTCTATATAGAAAATAATTCACCTAAGTTTTACAAATTTCCTTTTAGATAAATATTAGTAAAAGGGTAAAAGAGAAATTGGTGAAAGGAGGAACGAGTTGGATGGCGAAATTACAAGGAAGGAGGACGAATACAAAGAAGGTAATCGAGCGAACCAGTGGGAGAAACAAGATACACAGAAGAGAATTACTAAAAACCAAAAGTACTATCGAAAAACCAAAACTATACTATTATATCAGTTATATTAATATTTGAAGTTTTTACCTTCAGCAACGTCTTTCAATGATTCAAGTTCTGGAACATTACGCAAAGAATTCTGCGGCGAAATCAACGTCATGATAACTGTATCATCAGATTGATCAAGCTTGTGTAATTTAAGCTTTAATAATAAATTCCAACACCAATCCCCAAATGGATATTTAGAAGTTGGAGTCCTTACTAGACTAGTAACCTTGAAAATAAAGTATTATTTTTATTATTAAGTTTTATATAACTTCCAATGTATGTTTTAAAAATTATTCAAAATGAAAAAAGGATACCAAATATTCAGATCATAATTATCTACCTGTTTGATTCCTTCTGTTAACATTGTGCCCGTTTCATTATTCATACCAGGACAATGTTTTAAAGATGCTGACGTCACCAATAATCCAACAGAATAATGAAGCTCAATTGGAAGGAAAAGGGCGCCGGAACTATACAGAAATATAAATTTAACAAAATACAACTAATTAACTATTTATGAACATTATTATGCATCTACCTGTTGAAGTTCCAATTTATATGGTCAAGCATATATTGGGCAAAAGCAAATCCATCGGTATCTATTTCTCCGTTGTACAAAAGATCTGAGAGCAAGTTTATATCCACAGGAAGTGGTATGTAGTTATTTAAGGAAATGCCTTTCACGATATATTTTGCTAAGCCATAGGTGATTAAGTTATCCTAAATAAAAATTTACTTATATTTACTACTATTTTACTTAAAGTTAAATCATATATATATATATACACAAAAACTTACTTTCACCATTTCTAAAATCTTGGATACTAAGGATGGATGTTCATCTACTAACTCAGCGATAATATTTCTGGACGATTTTGTTAGCATTGCATCCGAAAATCCAATCTAAATTTAAATTCAAACCATTTTTTAATTATTGTTATAAATCTATGTCCGGTTAATCACGTCATCTCATTACCTGAATAATTAAATAGCAAGCGTTCGACATAAACTCAAGATTCGGCCGTCCGTTCGCCATATTGGCTAATGTAGTCAACAAGAAATATAAATTATTTTCAGTCATGTCTTTCGACTCCTCAATAAAATGTTTTTGTATATTAACATCAGCTAATTTTTGTTGGTAATCTGAAAATCATGATAAAATATATCATAATTTGTTCCACTACCTAAACTAAAACTTTAAATAAGTGAAGAACCTTGAGAAGTTTCAATGTATGCTCCCCAATCATTATCTAAATCTTTAGTTTGAAAGTGATAAAGGATTCCCCATAAAGCGTGAATTGATAAATGTTCCCATGGGAAGGTCGCAAGGACTTGCCACGTGCTATGACACTCAGCCCAACAAATTGCCTGGATAGCTCGTAAAAAGAATGCGTCATACTCAGCAAATATCTCAGAATCATTTCCTGTGTTCCTAAAATATTTAATAGATATTGAAACCAGCTATTGGAAAATTGTATTTTAATATAATTAATTATTAAGAACTTTGCGTCTTTCAAGAAATATTCAAAGCTTAGTTTTAAACCATACGCAAGCGGCAGCACTTTCGTTTATATTCTGTCATCAAATTTAAATATTAGCTTAAATTAAATTGCTTATATTGTTAATTATATACAATTAAAATCGACTGCAATATAAAAGTATGAAACGAAAAGGAGAAGGAGTGTAAAAAATAAATGAAATCAAATTTGTTGCATCAAGAAATATCAAGAGATAAAAATTGATTAATAAGAATCATCAATCAAGAACATTTAATTAATGTTACTTACATTATAAACACAATCATTTGATCTGCGACGTACTGGGCAGCATGTCTGATCAATCGGCCCAATAATTTCAGTAGATGGGAATAACTGAAATAAAAAAAAATTCACTTATGGAAAAGTTCATCTTATTTGGAATGTAGAATGGTAAATTTTATTTTATTTTACCTTGAAGAAGCATAAGTTTTCATACCACCTCCAAGAACATATATAAACTTGGTAAAAAAGTGTATTGTTTTTTCTAAATGTTCCTTTATAGAAAAAGCTTGGTTAATTATATAATTTCCCCTTTCATTATCAATTAATAAAGCTGCACAAAATATTTTTTCGAATGGAATCTAAAAACATTATATAATATTATAAAAAATCCATTAATAGTCTTTTACTTGTAAATAAAAATATTGTGAAATAATACTAGTCTACATTAGATAAGAATACCAAAAATTTTGTTTATCTTTTCTTCAACATTAAAAGATTTATTTATTTCTTAATATTTATTGAAAAACATAATAGAAAATTTTAACTTTAACAGAGCAGCCTGATACATCGACAACACTTCTCACACCGTGCTACATTATTTTTTGAAATACAGAACAAGTTATCTATCTCCTTGTATTAGGTAATAGTTTTAAAATAACAAGAATTTAAATGCATTTAATTATATAAACAATATTTTCTCACAATATTTTGTTTAAAGTTATTTTCATACTTGATTCAAAAGTGTTATTATGTCTGATTCTTTTAATAATTCGTGATCTGTTTTGTCAACTTCTCCATCAGAATCAATTAACTCCCAAACATCACTAATTTGTGTCTTTCCATCAGCGTTTTCTTCATACTGTAAAAAAAGGCACCCATTTCCAAGAACCATATTTTATTAATAAATTTTTTAAAGAAATAACATTCAAGATAAATTAAACAATTTACATTCATTAAAAATGTCTGCCTTTCTCGAATTGGTATTAAAATTATATGAAGTAATGTTAAGCAGCACTCCATGTTATTGCTCAGAATAGGAAGATATTTATTTGCAACAGGTTCTGGACATTGCAAATATGGTGCGGCCCATTTTCCAAACCCTGGTCGACACCTAGTGAAAATACGTGTTTCAATCAACAATCAACTAAATATTATTATACCATTATATTTGGCAATTAGTTATTACTTATTAAACGCTAAAAAGGTGTTACATTCTTTAATTATTACCTACCGCAAAACCAAATTGATGATAAAGAAGTAATCTTTTACAAAGCCTTTATCTAGTAATTGTGATATCATTAAAGTCAACCAATTTTGAGTATCCTCCTGGAATTGCTTTTCATAATGCTGTCTTTGGAAACGAAATAATATACTAATACAAGTTTTAAAATATCTATATATGTCCGATGTTTTAAGGTATTCATCATTGAGACTATTGCGCTGCAATTCATCACAAAGGGCTTGTACTTGTTTTTCAATCTGAAAAGTATAAAAAAAGTAGTTGGGAATTTTCTACTGAGTTCCTTATCAATTAAATAATACCTCGATTTTTAAAACATCTGCAACGTATGCATAAGCTGCTTGATGGTGCACAGCTTCTCGCCATAATCTGCAGGCATCTTTCATTTCATTAAATTTCTCTTCATCTAACGTTGAAACTTTAGATACGACTGAAGCACAAACATTTACGTTGTCTTTACAAAGACCATAATTTTTAAAACGTTTTTCAGTTTTTATCCAAATATCATCAATCTTATAATTATCGAATTTAGTTTTCAGATCTTGACATTTTTTTACATTACCTACAAAATCATCCCGTGCTTTCAAATATTTAAATAATAATATATAAAACTCATTTCTAGTCATATTTTCTCGTAAATTATATTGTTCAATCATAAATGTAGTTATGAAATCTTCATGATTTTCTAAAAACGTATTTACAGTTACATCCTTAATCCAAATATCCAAAGGTTTTATTTTATGTTTGGTTTGGTAGCGAAATCTTTCATACTCAAATTTACAGATATCTAAATTTTGGTCCCCAATTTCTATTAATTGATTTTTCATTTCTGAAAGATCTGGATACATTATAACATTTTCTTCTTCCATTAAGGGGGCAGACGGTGCAACTAATTCTACCTCAGTTTGTTCACTGTTAATTTGGGATAAATTTTTAGACATTTCCGCATATGATGGCTCTGCATCAATTCTCGATAACTGTACTTGTTCAGATACTTCCGTATGAGACGACTCTTCAGCAGTTTCCGGTAAGTGTAGTTGTTTCGATATTTCTTCACAAGATGGGCCTGCAACAACTTCCTGTAACTCTGCATGTTTTTCAATCGTTCCATTGTTTTTATCAATGCTTTTAATTGTTTCCTTTTGTGTAGCCTCTTCTTTATTAGTATCTTGGTCAACAGTTTCAACCAAGCGCTTCTCGTCAGACTTATCTTGTTTTTCTCTCAAGTAAACCGAAGCCAGCTGATTCGTATTATCAGAAACCAATTTCTCTTCTTCGGTTTTAGTTTTTAAACGTTTTTTCTGCCATAAAAATGGAAATAATATTCAACACATAATAAAAATAAGGTAAGTAAATACTGACGTATTTATATAAATATTATTCATAGATCAAGGTAAACGAAATAATGAATCATGCTGATATTGGTAGATATATACTCGTAAATAAAATATATTCTTTCATAAATTTTATATTCATATGTAAATTTTATATATTGTTATTGGAAAAACTACCCTAAACATTACAAAAAATAAAAAGCAAAATAGGAACTGAGTTTTTATATTATATTATATAATATCATAAGATTTATATGTATACAAAAATATTATGCATGTTACAAATACCGAATTATTATGGAAATAAACACATGGCAAAAATAATAATAATAGAAACTGACCTTTTTTGGCTTCTCACATAAGGGCATACTTGCCATTATTACGCTTTTGATATATAAACAAACAACGATTATAAATAAAAAATAAAGAACAAAGTAATAACTAACACAATATAAATTTTGTATGCACTGGCATAAACTGGTACTGCGTTTTAGCTATGAATATTCTAAGACTATTATCACTTTATTTTGCAATCTAACAATCCATTGTCATCTTGACACTGACAATTTAGATACCTAACCTAAAATGTTATTATTAACACTAGTTTCATTTTCGTACAATAGAGTGCGTATATCATTTTCTTTCTTTTCTGGTTTGAATAATATTTAAAAAGATACGGAATTAATTTCTAATTAGTGAGCATAGATTACTAATTAGTAATAATTGATAGGCATCTGTGATTGGTACTTGACTAATTACTAAGCCTGATTCATCAGCATATGATCTACAAATGTTTATTTTTGTAAATAAATATAAACTAGATTAAGTTTGCGCGCAACGTTTCAAATTTATTTTAACATTTGATAAAAGGTTGAAGTACAGTGCAAAAACATTTAGATATAAATCATACAATATTAACAAATAAAGAATATATTTTATTTAAAAAAAAAGCATAAAGGAAGCATTTTTATTTTAGTAATGCATTATGTAGATTTCAAAGTAGACGGAATTTTCGGTAAACCAAACTCATCCACAAGGATTCCATCCTAAAACAAAACAGAAAATTAGTTGTATTGTTTCTAATATTAAATATTTGTATCAAATATATGAATGTACCTTATTTGTAATACTTTCTGCGCCTGGTTCTTTATTTGGTGCTTCAGGTGCCAACTCCACATCATCAAGATAACTTGTATCGTCTCCGATTTCATCTCCGAGTGCATCCAGCTCAGCAGCTAATTCATCGTCATCTATTTCAGGCATTCCGTAGCTTCTACCTAGAGCTTCTTGCACTTCGTCAGCTTGTTCCAGCATATCCGCCATATCATCTTGTATATCCTTAAACATAGATTGATGTATTAGCTCTGTTTGGTTTGAACATAATAACAATAAATATTAATTAATTCTCACCTCGATTTGATCTATATTTATCTTTTTAAATTCTTGTTTCATTTGCTTCATTCCATCTTTCATGGCTATCACTGTAGAATGAGTATCCTTCAGAGTTTGTGCAGCATAATTAGCTTGTTCCATGTTAAACGCTTGACTACGCAAGTTTTCAGATTGCGTTTCATACCTACATAAATCACAAGATATAAAATACATTAAGCGAATTACTTTAAATAGTGAAAAGAACATATCCTCACATTTTGCGTTGTTTCAAAACTCGCATTGCTTTTTGCTTGACTGAGTTTTTAGCAGGGCCCTCACGCATTTTAGCCATTTGTTCTTTATATTTCCTAAGTTCAGCATCGAGACGTGCTACCTTTTTATCAATATTCTCAGCACGAGTGTCCACCTAAAATAGAGGAGTAAACAATTAAAATTTATATTTAATATACATAACCTTGAAATATAAGGTAATCAGAACGTCACTATAACATATCATACCCCCGCAATACAATCATTAATATTTGGTGGTGGTTCTTTTGGTTTAGCTTTACCAAATAATCGATTCATTTTGTCAAAATTTTAAATTTAAATGCAATAATTAAAACTATTCTAATTTGCAATGAGTGACTAATATGTCAAAAATCTGTCAATAAATTCCGTAAGCTCTCGGATGAAGTCGACTTAAATCGGAGAATAACTAAAAGTCGTTTCTGAATTTCATAATTAACTAAATCAAAGAGGATTTCACATTAATAATTAAATCGTTCTCTTATATTACGATTATTATGAATAGATCTAATTTTGCGTTAATTAATAATTAATTTTGTAAAAGTAATTATTTAGCAAAAAGTTAAACCAGAAATCCGCCATCTCTTAAGCAGAAGATAAAACAGAAACAGTTGAAAACAGAAAGATTTACTTCACAGATGGCGGCACTAGTATTTATAAATTACAACGCCTGATAGTCAGGTTACTATAAACACACGCGTAAATATATTATCCATTCCAAAAACATTTACTTCAATTTAACTTTTGCTAAACAAGAAATTATACTGATTCTTGTTATTAATCAAATGATCCCTTTGAAATACTCGTATTTAGTTATTTAATGAGAGTGGAATCTACAACATCAGCAGGAAAATTTAATATTTACAGATTTTAAGTTCTTGAAATTTTCTGATGCAGTTATGTTCGTTAGGCTTTAAATTAAAGAACTGCATCATTAGATTTTAAATATCTACGTAATTCTGGTTTTTACGCGGCCTTTTTTAAATTCATGGACTTTTCTTTCTAAAATTTTTTTTGGATTTCTTGAAATTTTTTAATGCACTTATGTTAATTCTGCTTTAAATTAAAGTACTGCTTCATTACATTTTAAATATCTACGCGATTCTGGCTTTTACGCGACCTTTTTTAAATTCATGGACTTTTTTTTCCTAAATTTTTTTCTGGATTTCTTGTAATTTTTTAATGCAGGTATGTTAATTAGGCCTTGAATTAAAGAATTGCTTCATTACATTTTAAATATCTTTGCGATTCTGGTTTTTACGCGACCTTTTTTAAATTCATGGACTTTTTTTCCTAAATTTTTTTTTGGATTTCTTGAAATTTTTTGATGCAGATATGTTTGCTAGGCTTTAAAGTAAATAACTGCTTCATTACATTTTAAATATCTACGCGATTTTAGCTTTTATGCGACCTTTTTTAAATTCATGGACTTTTTTTTCTAAAAATTTTTTTTGGATTTCTTGAAATTTTTTGATGCAGTTATGTTCGCTAGGCTTTAAATTAAAGAACTGCTTCATTACATTTTAAATATCTTTGCGATTCTGGCTTTTATGCGACCTTTTTTAAATTCATGGACTTTTTTTTCTAAAATTTTTTTTTGGATTTCTTGAAATTTTTTGATGCAGTTATGTTCGCTAGGCTTTAAAGTAAATAACTGCTTCATTACATTTTAAATATCTACGCGATGTTAGCTTTTATGCGACCTTTTTTAAATTCATGGACTTTTTTTTCTAAAAATTTTTTTTGGATTTCTTGAAATTTTTTGATGCAGTTATGTTCGCTAGGCTTTAAATTAAAGAACTGCATCATTCGATTTTAAATATCTATGCAGGAACTCAAAAAATTGCATTGCTCTTAAAATCATAAAAGTGAACCTTTTCATCATTTTTAACAAGATTATAGTCTTCTTTCATTGCATACTCCGACAGAGAGATGTAATATATTTATATATCATAAACTAAAATACTTATTTAAAAATTAATTATAAATTTGAAATCAGCTTTTAAAATTAAGTTAAAATCCGTTATAAAAAAAGATATTTTTTTCTTCAATTTTTATGAAAAGTAAGAAGGTTATACTCTTCTTCATCAATATATTAAATCTCATTATCAGAGTATGTAATTAAAGAAGGCTATAATCTTGCGTATATATTTAAAATCTAATGATGCAGTTCTTTAATTTAAAGCCTAGCGAACATAACTGCATCAAAAAATTTCAAGAAATCCAAAAAAAAATTTATATTATATCTCCATATAGAAAGAAGACTATAATCTTGTTAAAAATGATGAAAAGGTTCACTTTTATGATTTTAAGAGCAATGCACTTTTTTGAGTTCCTGCATAGATATTTAAAATCTAATGATGCAGTTCTTTAATTTAAAGCCTAGCGAACATAACTGCATCAAAAAATTTCAAGAAATCCAAAAAAAAATTTATATTATATCTCCATATAGAAAGAAGACTATAATCTTGTTAAAAATGATGAAAAGGTTCACTTTTATGATTTTAAGAGCAATGCAATTTTTTGAGTTCCTGCATAGATATTTAAAATCTAATGATGCAGTTCTTTAATTTAAAGCCTAGCGAACATAACTGCATCAAAAAATTTCAAGAAATAAAAAAAAAAAATTTTAGAAAAAAAATGTCCATGAATTTAAAAAAGGTCGCATAAAAGCCAGAATCGCAAAGATATTTTAAATGTAATGAAGCAGTTCTTTAATTTAAAGCCTAGCGAACATAACTGCATCAAAAAATTTCAAGAAATCAAAAAAAAAATTTTAGAAAGAAAATGTCCATGAATTTAAAAAAGGTCGCATAAAAGCCAGAATCGCAAAGATATTTAAAATGTAATGAAGCAGTTCTTTAATTTAAAGCCTAGCGAACATAACTGCATCAAAAAATTTCAAGAAATCAAAAAAAAAATTTTAGAAAAAACATGTCCATGAATTTAAAAAAGGTCGCATAAAAACCAGAATCGCAAAGATATTTAAAATATAATAAAGCAATTCTTTAATTCAAGGCCTAATTAACATACCTGCATTAAAAAATTACAAGAAATCCAGAAAAAAATTTAGGAAAAAAAAGTCCATGAATTTAAAAAAGGTCGCGTAAAAGCCATAATCGCGTAGATATTTAAAATGTAATGAAGCAGTACTTTAATTTAAAGCAGAATTAACATAAGTGCATTAAAAAATTTCAAGAAATCCAAAAAAAATTTTAGAAAAAAAAGTCCATGAATTTAAAAAAGGCCGCGTAAAAGCCAGAATGGCGTATATATTTAAAATGTAATAAAGCAGTTCATTAATTTAAAGCCTAGCGAACATTACTGCATCAAAAAATTTCAAGAAATCCAAAAAAAATTTTAGAAAAAAAAGTCCATGAATTTAAAGAAGGTCGCGTAAAAACCAGAATTACGTAGATATTTAAAATCTAATGATGCAGTTCTTTATTTTAAAGCCTAACGAACATAACTGCATCAAAAAATTTCAAGAAATCCAAAAAAAATTTTAGAAAAAGAAGTCCATGAATTTAAAAAAGGTCGCGTAAAAGCCAGAATCGCGTAGATATTTAAAATGTAATGAAGCAGTTCTTTAATTTAAAGCAGAATTAACATAAGTGCATTAAAAAATTTCAAGAAATCCAAAAAAAATTTTAGGAAAGAAAAGTCCATGAATTTAAAAAAGGTCGCGTAAAAGCCAGAATCGCAAAGATATTTAATATGTAATGATACAGTTCTTTACTTTAAAGCCTATCGAACATAATTGCATCAAATTATTACACAGAATAAAAAAAAATTTAGAGGAAAAGTGTCATAAAAGCCAAAATCGCGTAGATATTGGAAATTTAATTAAACAGTTCATCAATTTCATCCTAAATAAAATAAATGATTCAATCTAAACAAGAGTATATCTATTTTTATTCTCATATCTCAAATAATGTAGAAAAAAATTGTTTTCAAAGCCTGATCAGCATGCAACTATATATACACAATTTAATGTATTTATGGTTGCGTACTGATCAGGCGTTTTAATTTATCCATGAATAGCCTTGTTATATTATGTTGCTATAGTTATTTAATAATTTAATACACATTTCGATTAATCTATTATTAATTAAATACTATTTTAGCTTTTGACATCCCCCGAAATCGTTTCTGCCTGTGTTAATATCAGTAAGTTGCTATTAATCATGGACAACTGATGCTTGTATTTTATTTAATTTCACATCGGCTTATTTCTCATGGAAATAGGGGTCGTGCATGGCTCATATATGCGAACTACACTGCTGCCTAAATGTTGCTTTGATGTGGCACGTTGGCTTGAAGTGTAGAGTCTGATTGATTTCCCGTACTTTTTAACATACCTCTTTTCAAAAGATTTACAATAAATAATAACACAGATATATGAACACAATATTTTATTTATTAGTAATACATATTAGCCCAAAGTACATAAAAAAGTAATACACTGAATTGTTACAAATTATTTTTAAAGCAAAATTGTGCGTTTATAACGCGATTTTAAATATGTGTATAAATTCAAAAAGCTTAGCTTTTAATTCAGCTTAAGCTCTGGTATAATCTTTAGATAAATACTTATATTTTGCTCTACAAAAGTTAAAAACATTAATTTTTGCTTAAATAACATAAAAGTGATACAAAATATATAAGCTTATAATAAATGAAGCTCTTATTCGAATAAACGCTGTAAAGTAAGCATTTTGACTAGCTGAACGATAATGAATTATATTTTTAATTTAACGGTAATAATCAATGAACGAAACTAAGGATTAATTAAATTTTATAACAGTGATGTTTTAATCATGTACAAATATTAAATTTGATATTTTTTTAACCGTTTTAATTGTTACATGAATATGAATTTCTTTATTGTAAAGGTATCAAATAGTATTTAAAAGTTGTATATAGGTATATAGATATAGTACTATGTAGTTCAACTTTTTGGGAATTATTTTCTATCGAGTAAATTAAATTAAATTAAATAATCGAGTTAATTAAACTATTTATAACAACAACATTATTATATAAGAGATTATTCAATTCTTTACACACATTTTATTATAAAACTGAATTCAAAATATAAAAAATATTCTTAGTACATATAACCCCTTCCCCATAATCTATAATTAAGTGCAAAGGCTTAAGTAAAACATTTAAGTTTTTAAATCTACTTAAAGTTTATCTAAATATACCAGCAGTTTAGAAAGACGTTTGTAATATTCTCGTAATAGAGGTAGCTTAGAGTTGTGCAATCAGAAGCATAACCATTATGCATAACCATCTTCAAGTTTTGAAAATGTATGAATATTTCAGAATATGTTAAAAAAGGCAACAGATTTTATCCAGTTCTGAAATTCTTTCAAACGCTTTTTCTAAGTTCTTCCATTCTAATACTCAAATCATCTCTGCTATCTGGCGACACAAAAATAAGTTTGTTTGATTCGTGTGAACTGAATAAACCAAGAACTTTCTTCTTTGTTTCAGATACAGAGATCAAAACACCTCGTTCATTAACAGTGATTGGTTTCTTAATATCATGCCAAGTATAAGCCCATTCAACCTGCAAAAATACAACACATTGTTAAAATATGTAACAATATATCCTCATGAAAATTGTATGAGTGTAACATACCTGCCATCCTCCAAAAATATCATTTTTGACGAGATAGAAAACTCGCTTATCAGTAAGCAAAAGAATATCTTTATTCTGAATAATATTTAAGTGGTAAGAGTACACATCAGTGTTAGCAAATTTTCCTTTTTCTAGATCCATTAAAAGTTTATTGCCTTCTGCTTCTAATCGATGATACGGTCTGACTAAATTGTCAGGATGCAAAAAGCGTGGTGCTCGTAATCGATTTATTTCATCTCCCATATCAGTTGCTCTGTAATTTAAAATATTGTAGAATCATGTACTAATAACAATGTTATCTTACATTAATTAATACTACTGAATTCACCTCTTAACAGCGTCAAATGAACCACTTGCAAAATCAACAATTCCAGCAGTAGGTCTTGTTACCAGACCCACAGCTCCTTTCCCGAGACCTTTGAAGAAGCCTTCAACTCCCTGTTGCTTAGCGCCGCTGATTGGTTTCGTAAAAACTCCAGTCACACCATCAACTACTCCCTAATTAATAATAATTTATACATTACGATTTAATCAACGGAATAAAAGATAAGGGTGAAATATTACAAATATTACATACCATGACAAGACCTTTGCCGCTCCTAGCCAAACCTTCTTGTAGATTTGCAGGTCTTTTATTCAATTGGTCATTGCGTTTTCTTTGATACTCTTTGTCGAAAGTTAAAGCAGCTAATCCTTTACCCATTGCGCCTAATTAAATAAAATGTGTATTATAAACTATCTATAACAATTACTCACTTATAACTATAGAGATATAAGAATAGAGTGCGCAAGAGGCTAAATACTGTAATATATGCAAAGAGAGAGATAGCCGCGAAAATCCTCTGTATGCTTATAACAATTAATCTCTTACCTGTAATGCGAGATACAGCACCCGCAGCACCTCCTACTGTATGTCCAAAAAGACTTCGCATTCCTAAAACTAATCCTTCAGCAAATTCTCCAGGACCTTGAATTGCACCCTGAAAAGGACAAACGAATTTAATATTATATGTTCAAAATACTCGTATATAAAGAAGGTAATATTTATAGAATACCTGGAATGGTTCATAAAACAAATCTTCAACTCCTTTTGTGATGCCCACAACTAAACCAAACGGATTTCCAATTACGTCTAAGCCTAATACGAGTACGTAAAGCTGTTTAACAGCCTGACCAGCGTAATGTGTTGATGCTTCACTAATAAGTTGCTTTTGCGATAAAAATACGTATTCTCGCTGAAAATAGGCTAGCCTAAAGAAAAACATAAGATGTAAACTATTTCCTGCAATAATCTATAGGTTATTATTAAAAGAATATACCTGAAGACAACATCATGCAAATCTGTGAGAGTTACTCCAATTCCTTGCAAAAGAACACTTAAGAAATGAGGTAGAGCTCCTGGTGATCCACCTCCTGATCCAGACATTGAAAAGCTTATGTGAATTTTAAGCGGAGAGAAATGTAGATTATCATAAAAACTCTTTTGTTCCTGTAATGATTGTGTAGCTACAAGAGACATAAGTGATTCATCAACTAAAGTAAGATCTTTAGCGAAAAACTCGGCCTGTAAAAATTAAAAGAAATAAAGTAGTGCTTCCTTTCCGATTAATTTTATTTCGATTAGAACTTACTGCTTCTTTGTCTGACATTTCGTCTGGTTGGAACATATTAACAATTGCATTAATAAATCCTAGATCCAATTTAATGTGAAATTCTTGAATAAGCAACGTAAAATATTTAAATTGTTTCATAGAGGAGTGCTTCAATTTTTTTTCAACAATACTCAATTCAGCAAATGGTTTCAAAACTGAAGAGTTAAAAAAATAAATAAGTTATTAAATAAAATTAAAAGAGTACAAAAATTCCAATAATTTCCTTACCAACATCTGCTAAACTTTTAGGCGGTGGAACTGGTGCCAGTATTACGGGAAACACACAATCATACATCTGATTATCAATTTGTAGACGATTAAGCTTAGCATGCAACTGGACCTGAAATTCTGACGTTTTCAGTTGGAGCCAAACTCCATTGTGGAACGTTCTTCGAAGAGTTCGATGATGAGGTCGCAGCATGACATTGTTTTCAAAATCAACCTAAGAAAACGAAGTTTAGTAAAGTATGATTAAATATTAATTTATTAGTACATAAAGTTATAAATTACTTCTGTTTTAGGGTCAATCACAACTCTGGCACTGCGAGAATTGCCATACACTTGACACTGAGCCTGATAGGTTTGATAGGCATCTTCAATCATAGCACATTCAACGATACTAAGTTGTTTAAAACGGTTGGAGTTTGATTTACTGACTTCCCAGATCACTCCAGAGCTTAAATAGAAATCACAGTAAATAAACCTATACTAAAGATAATTTTATACGAAAATTAATGCACACCTTGCGATTCCAATATACATTATTTCTTGTAATGTCAGATTGTTAACAATAGATAATCCAACACCGTGAATAGATACGTTAATTTCTTGATCGAGTTTTTCTAAATTACCAGAACTAAGTGCGGCAAATGCTTTGTCTTTTTCTCCTGTAAATAACAATATCCTCTGCATGCCGTCCAAAAACGAGACCCAATAAATTTCTCTATCTCCTGGCATCCTAAAAATCAAATTATTATCAAAATAAAGACGAAAACTAATAAATTGTGAAAATAATTATGTAACAAATTATAGTACTAACTTAATGACACCCATGTCATCTTTTCTTAATCCATTTTCAATTTCTTGTTTATCTCCTCCATCAAACAATATAACTCGAGGGCCTGCCGGATTTTCCCAGGTGTAAAACATCCTATTATATGGATCGAGTTTCCTAAATAAAATAACATGAATTTAACAAATTAGTAAAGTAAATATCAAGTTATGTATAGACTTTATATAAACTGTAACATTCATTTAAACATAAAAAATAACTTTGTTTGGCTGGTACCTCACCTTACATTGACAGATTCTTTTTCCCAAAAACAGATAACATCATTAGTAAAGTTTACAAGTAAAGCAGGAGCCATTCCAGGGTAATACGTCCTAAGTGTAACATAAACTGACCCTTCCGTAACTTGAACTTCAACATTCGCTCCACCAAACTGTAAATAATCCCTACAATTATAGCACTGACGACTAAATGCCGCAATAAATTTAGAAATATGTATAAACCTTATTTTGTAATTTAAGTAAAGTTGTTTGAACATTTGTATATATAAATGGTGGCGTTATTTCCGGTTCACCACCACATTTTAATCTTAAAAGTTTATCTTCCTTTTCACTTCTAGGCCACAAAGCTAAACACTCTCCAGCTTCAACCTAAATACCAACAAAATAAAACGTATTATTACATTGGACAAATAAAAGAAGATGTATCCATAAAATTGCTTCATACTTTTATCCACGGGTCTGAAGGTCTATCAGCTTCCTGACATTCAAAGAATACAGCTGCCTCATTTATAAGAACATAATAAGGAGTAAACATAACTTGTTTACTGAGACTATTATAAGTCAATTGGTTAGCAACGCCAATCTAAAAAATGTAATCGTTTAATAATAGTCTAATCCATGTTATTATGCTAAACTTAATAGTATATTGTAATTACTTGGAATATTCTGTCTTTAGCTTTGCAAACAATAACACCGGAAGATCCGACGACGTCCAATGAAAACTTATCTGACCATTCTCCATCATCTACACGTATAGCTGCTTTCTTTTTTCCAAAGAAGTTTTTAGCTCGGAATGAAAACAGAAGGGGCCCTTTAAAATGTTCTGGATGGTACAGAATATTATTGGTTTCGTCTGAATTCTACAAATTACATGTTCAATTAGTATTAGGCATACGATAGCCATACATAAGAGAAGCTAAATTAAAATATTGTATGATTAAACATACCCTATACACAAAATAAATTCATTTATATATTTTACACTTATAGAGCTAAATTTGTTAGGTTCTCTCAAGAGTATAAAATTGGCAAGTATAAGCAATACAAACAAATCAATTATACACATATACAAACTGTAAAATCAATAGGTGATATAATTAACATGCTAAACTCAGTTATTATTAATTACTAAAAACAATATCGTCAAACGAAAAATAATTGCTGCCATGCTTCAGAATTGAAAGTTAAATACAAATGAAACATAACTGAATATTAAATTGCTAAAATGTTATATTCAAAATATAATTACAAAATTAAAATACCACAATGCTATACCTTATTTGGTGTTTCTGACAACTCGTTTTTCTCGGTTTTACGAGATTTCTGTAATGCATATTATGATGTAATTAAAACACCATATTAACAGACTATAGAAGTCTGTTTAAAAATTGTATTATCTTTCTAATTCCTATATATATATCTAAACGATTATTTAAATTTGTTTCATTGACTATATTTTGAAAGTGTTAAACACTAAGTTCTATGGTAAATTATAACGCCAATTTAATAAAATGTGCAATAAATATTTAAAATTTTGCTTTAAAATAATTTTTGTTTGTAATACAATTAATAAACTAATATATATTTATAAAAGTTAATACTTACTCTATATGACAGCATGAGTCCAGTTTTATTTAACATCCAAAATGGACAATATAAACTCATAACCATTGAACCAAATTTATCCACAGTGTGCATTCCCAAATCAAGTACCACCTTCTGCGCACTATCATGAGATTCAAAAGACCACACTGTAAATTCTGAAGGAGCAGATAATATTTCATGACGACAAGCCCATTCTTTTTCTAAATATTTTGAAAGCTGGATGAAAAAGATATATTAATTACCACTGAAGTCATATTAAATATATCATAAAAATTAACATGTTTAACTTACTCTAATAACAATGGCAGATTGTCCGGGTTCAATATTTGGCATTTGTAATGAATCACCAGCTTTTACAATTTTTTCATCTGCACCAACACATACAACGATTTCTAACGGAAGACAATTGTATAAAATAACGGCTGGTCTTAAACGAATATTGTAAGATGTACTAGCCATTGTGTGTCTAGAAGTATTTTCATAATATACTTGCTTTAATTCTCCGATAGCCTATGAAAATTTTAATATAAATTATTTATTACTATTAACATAAGAATTGTTTCAAGTTTCATAAATATTAAGTACCTGAATAAAGAATGAATCTTTTTCTACTGCATTTTTATAGTCACATCTCAAAAGCTTGGTAAGCGATACTGTGCTTTGTAATTCTTTCCAAATAAATGGCATTATAGATAAGGAATAACCGGGTATACTGAAGAATATCTCACTAGTTTGTGTGTAAACGGAGCTTAATGGAAGATTCAAATGACCATTTGGTTCCACTTTCCCCACTAAATCCACCTCGTTTCCTTGCTTAGTCATATAATATACGTTAACCGGACAACTCAAGTGATTGTTAACCTAACGATAAATAAACAAATTAAATAATTTATCATAAAAATACTTTTACATCAAATTTTTACCCACTTGTACTATACTACGAATTGTAACAATGGTTCCACCATCCTCAACGTGCACCTCAGAAATAACACCCCATTTGTCCCCAGATTCTCCACGATATTGCGATTTTTCTACACCATATAATGGGAAAAAACGACTATCTGCACGGCTTATTGGAAAAGCTAATTCGCAATTAATATCCATAATCTATAAAAGTTTAATATAACACAAAAAACAATTAGAATATAATATTTATAATCACAAAAGCAATATATAATATACTCACTTTAGCATTAATGTATTTTTCTATAGTTTGTAACGATGTTGAGCTTGTACTGGTCCTCATATTCATCACTTGCAAATTCTCCTCGTGCCGTAATTGTAATCCTGCCTTCGCACCAGTTCCAAGCATAATAACGTCATAGCCAGTATTTCCATAAGCACAAAAGGGCCCCTTGTTTAATAGCAATGTAATATCAAGACCTGCCAAAATTAAAAAATTAATAACAACCAAATTTACGTAATATAATTCTCGTTGATGTACGAACCTGTATCGTTTCGAATTTCATAAGGTGCATTAGCTACTATTTCTTTAGAGTCTCCAGGTTTCAAAGCAGCACCAAACGCTTTACCAAGATTTGATAAAACCTATAAAAAGTTATTAAATAAATTTAAATATTACAATAATATAACAAAAAATGTATATCATAAATGTCATACATCTAAACTAGTTTTGGTGAAAGTGAGCTCTAAATTCTGCCTAGAAGATATTGAAATACTCATTGCGGGAGGTGGTGTTTCTTCAGCATCCAAATTTTCTTCAGAATTCATTTGAACCTATAAAATAATAAGTAATGTGATATTTGCAAAGTAGTATTTTTTTTTTAATAACATATATAGTACCTCTAAATTTAGTTCCCACGGTTTGTAACTAACTTGATTTTCATGGTAGTATTCAACAGGCTCAATAAACGGTTCCCACAAAGCAATTGTACTGTTGTAATACGACATTTGTAAACGCAAACTGCTTTCAACACTAAGCTGTAATTTTAAAATGAAATAATGTAATGACTCTATAAACTACACATTTAAAATTTTCATATACTAACTTTAGAACTCCAATTATTGACGACACCGGTAAATGTAGTCTCCAATAAAATCATTGGCAAAGTTTTTGTGCCAACACCAGCTTCTATGGTAAGAACAATTGATGGCATTGATACCATGCATAACTCTTCAAGAACTTTTGTTGATTGTTCCATTATGGACAGTGCATCTTCAGCCTCTTCTACAAAACAAAAACACAATATTTCTTAAGCACACTATTATATTCTCGATTTAAATATAATTATAAATAATATTATTACCAGTTTTTAAAAACCAATAGTCCTCCTCATTGAATTCTTGTGTCTCCCAATTTGTCGAATAATCAATAGGTTCTATCTCTTCTTCGTGATCTGTTACTTCTTTTGCTGTCATTGTCGCAAGTATCTTCGTTAACATTTCGATGGTAGCTTGTAAAATGTAAAAAAATAAGAAACACATTATAGTTCAAGTCACATTATCAGAACTTCATAAATATTGTATTTATACAAAAAAAAAAGACGACACAGTGCACAGACGCTGACTGCTGTATCTTCGGGTTCGATCCCCGTACCAGATATATATTTTCTGGGTTTGCTTGTTATCAATTTATATTGATTATGTACAGACAGCGGTGTAGTCCACCTATATAAGGCCACACCACAAATACTGCTAACATAGTCGTCGGTTATAGGACTCAGCATGGGAAACAGGCCGACGTTAAATAAATTAAATATAAAAAAAAACAAAAGGAAAAGTACCTGGAGATACGCTTAATCCTATATCAGACACGCATAAATCAATATGAAGACCCTTATTTTCTGGAGTAGATCCGGCAATACTAATGGTACACGGCTTTAGAACGTTATATTTAGTTCTATGTCTGAGCTCAGGATTGTATGTACAAGTATATAAGTTACAGTCTTTAATTGCACCACTTAATACTTGGTGATCACCCGTCATTCGAAGTTGAAACACAATTTCACTCTAAAAATTCATAATATTTGATTCGATTATATATTACAATAATATGATTAATGATAAATGTTATTAGAGTGAAACGTACATTTAATATTATAGCGTTACAGTTGAGGTCATCCATTCTTTCCACAAGTATTATATCCGGTTTTTCTATTCTTAAGTTTACTGTCATCATAGCTGAATTTTCACCCTTTGGTTGACTCACTTTTGTTGTTTTGCTGGAGCTGTGAGATTGTTTCGACTTAATACTCTTGGAGCTAGTATTATCAGTTAGTGTAGGTTTATCTGCAGGAGTATCCGCTGCGCTTGTGAAGAAAGCCGCAACAGTCATCAAATAATCAACGCTACATATTAAATTAAAACTAAAGACCCGTACGTCCGCTAAAATAAAATAAACATATAAAAATAAGAATGCTATTTAACACTATACTGATGGTAATATATTTCCACATACCAAACATATCTTGTCCTTTAGTTCTATAAGTAATATCAATCATACTTCTGCCACCACTATTATCGATATTGGGTGATGCTATTGTAGTATCTCCTCTTCTCTCAATGTATCTATAGAGTAAAATAATAGTATAAAAAAAGTTTGAGCAATAATCATCGTCAAAGACCAAATAAAAGTTTACAATTGCTCTTACCGTTTCAACTTATGCTCTCGGCCAGGTCTGGTATCATCTAACAAACAATCTATCAGTAATATGGATGTTGTTAATGATCCATCTGAATACAAACTTCCTTTTAACGAGAGTACTAACAAACTAAACCGTGCTAAACCATTTTCTGTTTCCCGGGAAGGTGATTCGATTGGCTATGAAAGAAAAGAAAACTAATAAAATATATTAATTCTATATTTAATTAAGTATTAAATAAAAACTTACAGAATTTGTTTTTCCAGTAAATAAATCAATGATAAGACTATCCATCGTAAATGAAAAACTGACGAAGGTGTTAACCTTATTTAATAATTGAGTGGCATGAGTTTCTTTCTCAACATCTTCAGTATTTGTTGAACTATAAACTTCAACAATAGGTTGACCAGATGATGGACTCGCTTTAGTATCTTTCCATTCATCAACTTCTACAATAATTATTCGTAAGTATAAGGAAAAACCAGATAATTTCAACAGTTCAATTTTTACCTATTTGTTGAGATGGTTGAGGTGATACGTGCAAAGGGCGCTCATTTTGTCCTTCACTAAGATTTTCCGACAAAGTTTGCATAATCATTTTGAAATCATCTTGACTAAGGAGAAGCTGTTCAAATGTTATATTAGTAAATAATCTTCATAATAATTATTACGTATCAAAAAATAACTATACTTACTTCAATAGATTTTATTCGGCCAGACATTTCAATATCAGGAATAGTATTGAACCAAGATGAAGATAAATTTCTTTTAACTAATAATACGAAACTAGTTGGTTTCAGAAGCTTATTTTCAGCATCTATTTCATAAGACGCATTTAGTTTCACTCTTGAGATTTTCAGATTTTCAAGTTGTAACTTCATTTCATCTACTACAGCAGAATTATTTGATTCATTCTAAAAGCGAATTACAAAAATTATTCTTCTATTAATTTAATTAAATTCTAATTTTATTAAATTGTACTAACTTTTACATCCAGAGTGATAAAACGATTATTTATTGATATTAATCCAAAATCAATAATTAAAGCATCAAAACTTTTCGAATTAATAGGAACAACAACTATAGGTGCCTTTAGTTTTACTTTCAGCTCAATACGTGTGGCCTTTTGAGCTACTATTTTCATATTTTGCATGGCTTCTTCGGCAGCAGCAGACGCTGAATTGATAATAGCTTGTTGAGCTGATTGGAAATTGTTGAGAAAGTTCTAAAATATTAATGGCAGATATATAATAAAAGAAATATGTAAACTTAATACACATAATAATACAACGATATAGTATACTTACAAGAATAGAACTAACAAACCAGTTAAGGAAAACTATTTTAACACATCCCATATTAACATCAACTGATATATCATTTTGATTAAAGTCGCTTGTGTGTTCTAAATTATACATGACAAGACTACATGCTAAGGCCTGGTCATCAACAACTCGTAATATCTAGAAATACTCAATTAGTAAATTTCAAATATTACCATATTCTTTAAATAGAAAAAATAACTCCAACCTTTGTATGATGGGCTAATTTATTTTTATCTAATACAGTAATATCATTTAGCTTTACAGACACTTGTGTATAAGATTCTTTCATCATAACACCAACATTTAAGCCTTCGACAGATAGACTTGCTAATTCTCTATGTGAGTTGGCTAGGTCTACTCGAACAGCATCCAACTTTGCATTTATTTTTAACAAAATCTTATCGACACGTTTTTTTTGAATCCTTGGTTGTTCTAAAATGACAAAAAAAATTAATGAACCATTACTTATACTTTTAAGGCAGATATGATTTCTTGTGAGAGAACATACGTGTTTTATGAGAGACAACAGAACCCTCTTCAACAATCGTTGGTAATGGATCCCGAATTGTTCCAATGGAAGCAACGCGATCTGTTTGGTTTTCAACTGCCAATTCATCAAGCCTTTTTTGCATATTATTAACAATCTGAAAATTTTGAATTCCATTATCTGAAATCTTAAAAAGAACAAGTAATCCTTTTTTTACTAACATATACAATACCTGCAAGAGTTCAACAAGAGCTTCTTGGTGAAGTAAAACTTGCAGAGTTGTAAAATGTAGATTAATCAATTGTTCAACACACAAATGCTTCGTTTGAAAAGCAGGAGATTTTCGATCAACATTAATATATTCAACGGAAAATAAATATTCACTTTTTCCACTTGTCATTGGAGTATTTATAATGTTTAAAACTCCTGAAGAATTATATTGATTCAGAGCTACGCCACCTAGTCTATTAAAGGGGTATATTGAAAGCTATTAAAAATGCACATTATTATAAAACTTATATCTTTGAATAAATTATAATACAACTTACTTTACACCAACAATCATATCATAAGGATGCTGCACAACGTTTAATTCTAGAGCCAATATATGAAATGATATTAATTTATCCTCATAAATTGCGGGATTCACATCAGCTCCAAGTACAAATAAATCTGTTTTACTGATTTTCGGAGCTAATTTATTGTAAATCGTTACAACCATTTCTAAATCAAGAAAATAATATTTATTGTAGTCAAAATATATTTTATAAATTTCATAGATGATGTTAACTAGTAATACCTTTCATTTCAAAGTCAACCGTTAAATCAGTCATATGCACAAGTTGATCCAACATTTTATCACTGGCTTTACTTTTTTCTGTTTTTGCTTCTGGTGTTGTTAAATACTTTAAAAGTGATAAGCTAGACGCACGTAAGTGCGATTCCTACAAAAACATAACATTTCCTCTTAAGTATATTAGATATTCTCTTAAGATATTTTAAATATTTTAATATCTTACAGCTACAGGAGTTGCCATTTCTGTGCTATTCAGTATTGGCAGACTTTTAACAAGTGACAACAGTTCAATGAGGCGAACATCACTAAAGTTAATGCATATGGAAGCCAGTTGTCCTACAACCCTGTAAAAATGGTGTTATCAGATATCTATACAAAAACAAAATGATCCTAATTTGTTGGATTTTTCAAACTAACTTTATTTTAGGTAATCGAGGATCATCTTCAATGAGACATTTATGAATTCCAACAATCAATGATGTGGGTTGTAATAGATGAAGCGGTGTCACAACATCATTATTTAATGTTGAATACCAGTCCTCATATTTAAGTGCAAATAAAACTTTCATATCAATAATCTTTATTTCAAATATATCATAACTCTGTTTAATCATTTCTTTAATTATGTCCTCTTCACTAAGTCCTTGTTGATGCAAATTTTTTACATTATCTGTAGATCTGGGTTTGGTATTCACTTGTAAACGACCAAAATCAATTAAGAGCAGAGATTCACTTCTGTAAAGAAGAACATACTGAAAAATATATTCATTAGAAACATAACTTCAGAAAAAATCGAATAGACTAACCCGCTAAATACTCCCTTGTATGGGACAATAACATAAGGAGCCAAAACATCTATTTTGATTTCCATATATGCCTGTTTCTGAACGGCATACTGTATTCCAGTAGCTGACATTTCCTTTATATTTGCTAGTCTTGTACTTGCTGCATGTTGAATTCTAATAAAATAAAATTACCAATATATATTTCATTTAAAATCGTACAGTCGATACGTTGTATAATAATGAGCTTACTGATCTGTAATTGATGCAGTATCACTGGGAGGTTTAAAGACTTCAATAATTTTATTAATAGTTTGTCCATCGTATAATATTTGTAAGGGTTTTGAAGTGATATGAATCCTTTGATCACACATTTTGTCTAAAGGATTTGTTTCAAACAAAACGTCTAATAGATGTGTGGTATCACTAAATTCCTTTGAAGTAACAAGCTGAGGTTTATAATCTCCTTGCTCCAGGCCGAATATTGAAAAAGATTTTATTTTCAATTCAACTCTATAAAATATTTCATAATATTTAATATCTAAATAACATAAAAATGTTCAAACTTATTTAGTTTTTTGTGCTGCTTACTTCATTGCAGAAGCTGCTGGTCGTTGGTCCATTTTACATTCTACTCTATTTAATTCGGTGTACAAAACACAATTTTTTCTATCATCTCGAATTTTAATTTCAAGTTTATTTAGGATAAAGCTAACATTCATCTCAACAAACTCTATTGGCAATGTAGCTGGAGCTGAGTTTTCTTGATAATCTATTGCGCGATAGAGTTTATTTTTTTCTTCAGGAGTCATAGCGTCTTCAAATTTTTTCACTAACAAAATATATCTTTTATTAATCTCTTATTTCAAAATAATTTCTCTATTGATATATTAATATGGTTAGTTTATAAAGTCTTACTAATATTAACGGTTGAAGCAATCTCTTTATCTTCGTTGGAGGCACCTCCCCACCAACCCCCAAACCACGATTTTCCCTGTTTTGTACCCTTACTGGTGGTTTTCTCAATACGCGAGACCTTTTAAAATAAATTTATTTTAAATAGCTGTTTACAAAAAGGAGAATTACAATGAATTCAAAAGCTATAACAATACTTGAGCAACAAGCCTAGACGATTAACCAAACGTACAAATAACAATAGAATCCTTCCGTTATATATTTGAATTTAAACAAACATTTCGACTGAAAACATATCACAGTGACACATACTTCGACCTACAATGAAATATGATATACCCTAGCCTAGCCTATTCATAAGAATTAAGCTGAAATTTGTCGATTTATATAGAAAAGAAAGTAAAAACATTATATTAAATGTTTCTGCAATACTTTTAATAAAAAAAACAGCTTCCACAATAACAAACAATATCGAACAAAACTGTCTAATCACATATATTTTATAAAACAAATATACAATAACAACAACCTAAATACAATATTACAGGTTTGATATTGTCAAAAACCTTTGATTTATCTCCGTTCTGCTTTAGCTTCTTCTCATTTTCTATTGCGACCTGTGTTACGTATTTTATAAATCAAGGAAAAAATATTAGTCTACAATTTAAATTAATATCAGAAAAATATTAATTATTGAAAATCTTGTTACCTCTAAATCAATTTTTTGTCTAATAATAACCAGGTTCCTCAAATCCAGGTTACGTTCACATAAATCTAATGTACATAAGGCTTCATTAGATAATTTCTTGCTTCTTAATTTTTCATAATACGCGGACGCGTAATCTTTACATCTTTGCCGATGTTTGTGCATGTGTTCCCAATCCCAATTATTTCTTTTACGTTTTACTTCTTCATTCAAAATACAATTGTATGCAAATTTCCACCACTGCTTATAATATCCGCGATAAGTTGTTAAGAATGGACGGTATTTTCTATATGGCTTTCCTATTGATAAAAATCTGAACTGTAATAATTTGTGTAACGTTTTTCCTTAAAATATAATTGATTAATTGTACAATACCTTTATTCATTCTATCCATAGATTCTGCCAGTCTAATAAGATCTTGATATTGAGCTCTGGTTAACTCTACAGATAGTTTTTCCATATCTAGGTTCAGAATAATTTTTGGGCTTGTAAATGCAGGTTTATCTTGTTCCGGTTTAGGATTTAAACGAAGCTGTGCTGTAGAATTTATTGGCCCCAATACTGCAATTATTTATAAATAAAAAAGATGTAAAATAAATACAAATTAATTCAAAATTATTTTGATAAATTTAATATTTACAGTAATGGAATCCAACAGGAATGATTTCCCGGTTAGCAATTCCACTAGCAAAATGTTCCATCATAACTGGTTGGGACATGGTTGAAAATAATGGGCTATCACAATTCCAATAAACGCCTAGCCCTTCAAGTTCTACAATCTTTAATTAATTATAAGTTAAATCATTATCATAAATATCAACGAAATAAGGCTTTGCATCACTAACCTTATATATTTTACTTAGAGCATCGCTTATAATATTTTTCTTCCAATGTTCATCTGTTGTTTCGACGCATAAGTTACTTAGGGTAATTCCTAATGAGAATGGATGTTTGGGGTTTGTAATTTTATCTTCATATCTAATATGAATATCTCGAATTTTTAATTGGACATTTTTTATAATTTGCGTAGCTAACTTTTCTATGAATGTATCATCTGGTTTTGGTAAATCTAGAAACAGGTTATCATTTTAAATTAAAATTAGTTTGCTACATTTTAATGGGAGTCTGGAACGCTAAGAAATTATGATTCAAAACCTTTTTCAGCTTCTTTTTTCTTCGCTTCTTCAATGCGTAGAAGCTCCTTTCTCTTTGCATCCAAATTTTTGCGATCTTCCTTTTCAGGATCATAATCAACCTAAATATTGAAAGTATTTTTAAACATATGTTTAGAAGTAAATTTTAATATATGTTCACTTAGAAAAACACAGATGAAGATAATGATGCATTTATGTATTCTATTCATAAGCATGACGACACACCTCTTGATTTGGTGCCGCTAATAAATATAGACGCTCAATACATGCTTCTACAGGAGCGCCGTACAGATTCTTCCAAGGAATTTTAAGCACCAATTTTCCTATTATATTTTTAAATGAAATATTTAGGTATACATGAAATATTAAAAAATTACTAATTCATAAATATATAGTTTTGTATCATTCACCTAAATGTCCATAGACTGTTTGAACAGGCAGATCAAGATCATTGAGAGCTGTTTGTTTTAATTCTAAGTTGTTAAGAACAACATCACCTGCAATGATAAGACCCAAGTAAGAAAAATATCGATATAATGTAAAATCAGATATGATGTTTGATTTTATTGGAAAGAGTTTATCAGTAAAGCTAGATAAATATCGACAAGTTATTAATTTATATATCAGTATTCTTGATTATAAGAAAGTAAAAGTAAAAATACAAAATAACATATGGATTTTAATATATGATTTTTTTGGATTTAAGTTAAGAGTTAAGTTGCGTTAAGTTTGAATTTAAGTTTTAATATCTGCATCCGCTTTATATTTTAAGTAATAAGCGGTATTATAAGCGCATGATTTCTATTATCTACCCATATACGAGTTATATTATATATATTATAAATTACTTGCTTCCTCTCTTTGATAAAACCACAAACTGCAAAAATAATACTTTTTTATTGTGTATGTTTTTATAAATTATTTAGCCTATCAGCATTTCAACATATATGAGTCAATCCAGAACCAGAATACATAATAATAAGATAAATTTCAACAATTTTGCATGTTACAGTAAAAACGAATGTATTATTTACGTAATATTTATATAGCATATACGATGAAATGTAAATACGCAGTTATAATGAAATATAACGAGAGTATATGTGATAATCACGTTTACTCATAAAAGTGCTAAATATTACTGCTGAAGCTGCTTTGATGCACAAATACAATTCCGGATAAATATCATGCTAATTATATTAAAATTGTATAAAAACGATTTCATGTAAATTAAGATAAAATATAAAAATAAATAATGCATGACCAAATATGTAATAAAACTAATTGGATCATAAAAAGGGCAAGACATATCACGCTTGACGGAGAAAGATAGTAAAAGAAAATAATTACATAAAAATAGGTCAACATATACGCTGCAGATATAGAAATACGCTGTGGTATAGGCGATATATTTTTAGATACATATATATGATGGTAATCTTACAGTAGAAGTTCATTGTTAATATATTGCATCTTTTAGGATTTACTAGTGCTTCAATAAATAAGTATCATTAAACTCACCTCCCCATATACCAATCTGCAATTGCGATCTATCCAAATTTTCTACATAATCACCCAAAAAACGATTTAATAAATCGACAACGACGGACTCAAACACCATTTTGTTTAATAATAATTTTCGAACCGTGAAGGTTAATGCTATTAACTTTTGATATTATATTATTTAAATTAGCTCAGGGCGTACAAAATTAATTTATAGATGATGACATCAGATCTAACCAAAACTAAAAAAAGTCATTTTAAGTATTTTTTTAACATCAATATAATCACTTTAAAGCTCAAATAATAAATATAGTTCTGTTCTTATTAATAACATTATTATTTATATCATAATTAACACTTATAATATATTTTATATGAGTTGATAAACTGTATAATTATGTACAATATTTCACTGCAGTAATTTGACAACAAATGCCTCTCCTGTCAAATTGCATCACCGGTACGAGGTGAATTATTGGAATCTAATTGTGTAATCATTAGGCTTACAGTGACATCTATAGATGTTTATTAAATTAAGACGGGTTAAAAGAATGTGCTTACCGATAGTTTTGGATAGTTTTGATTGCAATATCTATAATTATATTTTGTAATATATTCTCCTATATCTTAATTGAATATACAAGTTTTATTACAACTAATTTATAAGATAATAACAATTCTTTTTTCAAGATTACAACCCAATATATAAATGTTTCTTTTATCGACTACGCAATCAACATGGCAGCCAATAACAGTTGTTGTGTTATATGGCGGGATTTTGTTCTAATTATCCACTGACAGTTCTGCGCAAAAACATGTTGAAACAAGTTCGTCGCCATTTGTATAAATTATTTTGACTTTAATTTTGTAACACATAATAATTAACTGTTACCTTAAAACAAAACTATCATACTTGGGGATAGTGTTAAATTGTTTTTACGGAATTATATTATAAATCATTAAAGAAAATGGGAACACCGACTTTAACAGAGGGAAGCCTCGCTGTAAGATTTTCAATATGATTATTTTCTATAATTATAAACAGTAAAGCATGACAATTGACGATAATGAATGATACAAAATGTAATTTGCAGACTATTATGAATGGAGGTAAAGTAGACGACCCAGTAATGCAGATTCTGGGCTCTAAGAAAATAACAGGAGCTGGTAATAGCGAGAGGTACCGTCTGTTGGTTTCTGATGGCAAACATGTTAATAGTTTTGCTATGCTGGCTACTCAATTGAATGATATGCACGCACGAGGAGAACTATCGGAATTTACAGTGATTAAAATTGATAGATACATCACTTCCATGGTCAATAATTCCGGAAAAGGAGAAAAGTAAGTTGCATGTTCTAGTAAGCAGTTGGATTTTTAAATACATGCCAGACAAGGGATGAGCATCCTTTTTAATATACCGCGCCAATTACCAAATATGAAAACGTTTAAGAAACAACTAAAAATACCCTAGGTGATACATACAAATTATATCTTTATTAAATGACCTTCATAACAAGCCCACAAAAAAATAACACAAATAAAATAAATGTTAGAAATACTATAAAGAAGTAAGCTTTGACCCGTCAAAGTGAAGTAACTTGAAATCAAGAGACCATGTAAAAAAGCAACAGGTAATTTTAGGTGGCACAAAAAATAGACCAGTGCATAGAAAATGCAGCAGCAGCGACAGTAGTTTCACTTTTTATTTATCTTATCTGTACATTATAATATTTCTATACTTCGCTTTTATTCAGGCGGGTTCTCATTATTCTGGCAATTACACAACTAGTGCCAGGTGAAAAATTGAACAAAAAGCTTGGAAATCCACAACAGTTACAGGAGTCAAAAGGAGGTGCAGAAGAAAAGCCTAATTTGGGAGCTAGTACTTCAAGCACATCATCTTTCAAGCCTAATAATCCACCACCTCAAAATCAATCCATGAACAGTACTATCATGGGAGATCATCTGACTCATCCCATTGCTAGTTTGAGCCCTTACCAAAACAAGTTAGTAAACAAAAATTAATATTCTGCTAATAAAGATAGTGAAATATTATTAATGGTTTTCGTTTTTTAAATTTAAGGTGGGTAATCAAAGCTCGTGTTACAAATAAATCTGGTATTCGAACTTGGAGCAAACCCTCTGGAGATGGTAAACTTTTCAGCATGGACTTACTAGATGAAAGCGGTGAAATTAGAGCCACTGCCTTCAAAGAACAAGTTGACAAATTTTATGAAATGATTGAGGTAGTTATAAAAATATATTGTAATTAAATTTTATACCTGTAATTAAATTTATTATAATATAATAGGGTAATATAATTAGGTATAAAACTATACCTAATTAAGATCCTCTAATGTATACTTTCAATATCTTATTGTTTAACACATCTTTAATCTTTTAGGTTGATAAAGTCTATTATATCAGTAAATGTCAATTGAAAGCAGCAAATAAACAATTTAATCATCTCAAAAATGATTATGAAATGACATTTACATCCGAGACAATGGTTTCAGAATGTCATGAAGATAACGGCATACCACAAGCCCAATATGATTTGTTGCCCATTTCTGAATTGGCAAATAAAGAACCTGGAGCTATTATTGGTTTGTTGCATATATAGATAATAATTAGCAGTATATGATGTTCAATTAAATTATCATGTAAAATATTTTTTAGATATTATTGGCGTTTGTAAAGATGCAACAGATGTCAGTTCTTTTGTCTCTAAAAATAATGGTCGTGAATTAAGAAAACGTGAAGTTACGCTCGTAGACTCCAGTAATGCATCTGTAATAACAACTTCTTCAACATAGTATAACTAAATTGCTTTTATAATATTTCCTCTTATAAATTTTTATGTTCTAGATTTCACTGACATTGTGGGGAAATGATGCTGATAATTTTGATGGCAGCTTACAACCAATAGTTTTAATAAAAGGAGGCAAATTATCTGAATACGCAGGCGGAAAATCAATAGCTGTATACTCCAACAGTACTTTAAAAATAAATCCTGATATCAAGGAAGCTCATAAATTACGTGGATGGTTTGATAATGGTGGATGCGCAAATGAAATTTCTAGCTTATCAATCAAGTAAGTTCGTAATACACCTTTGTTTATGTGTAAAAAGTATTACAGATAAGCAGAGATGTGCACAAATGCTTTTCAAAAGTATTTAAATACAAAATGCAAATACCTCGTTATTTTCCTATTTCAAATACAAAATGAAAAATAAATTTCATGTTAGTATTTAAATACAAAATACGTATTTTAAAAATACTTCTGAGAAAATAGAAGAATACTCTTTATGTTACTAAGCCAATTGTGTAGATACTTTTAGATCATAGATGGTGCTAATGTTGGTGGGATTTTAAGTTTATATTAAGAAAATAATATTTATTGATTAACACTATAAAGTAACAAAAATGAAAAAAGTATTTTGTATTTTCAAATAGTTTTGTAAAAGTTTTCAAATAAAATATAAAATTCTATACTCTTAAAAGATATTTAAATAGAAAATAGGTATTTATTATTTTGTATTTGTATTTTGAGATGTATTTGAAAAACGCACATTTCTGCAGATAAGTAATAACTAATTCTTTAAATATTGTAGAACTGGAGGAGGCAGTTTCAATACAGAGTGGATGGCATTCAGAGAAGCTAAATTAAAACAACTAGGGGGAGGAGATAAGCCAGATTACTTTATTTGTAAAGCTGTAGTTCATCTTGTGCAAGCTGGAAAAGCACTTTATAAAGCATGCCCACAATCTGATTGTAATAAGAAGGTTTTAGATCAAGAGAATGGACAATTCAGATGCGAGAAGTGCAATCAAGATTTTCCTAACTTTAAATACCGTCTTCTTATGAATGTGAGTTTTAATTTATTTCATAATCAGCGCAACAGTATATTACGTGAATCGAAGTGTATAAATTAAAATTCTTACAGGTTAATCTTGGTGATTGGTCCGGAAGCAAATGGGTAACAGTTTTTACGGAATTGGCTGAAAGTATGCTGGGAAAAACATCTCAAGAAATTGGAGAAGAAATTGAATTCAACAGGGATGCTGCACAAACTATTTTTTCCTCAATTCATTTTAAATCATTTGTGTTTAAATTGAGATCCAAAATGGAATTTTATGGGGTAATTTATATCATATAATATTTTATAAAAGTATATAGATATTAATAAACTAACGCATTATTCCTTTTGCAGGATTCATCACGAATTAAAACTACTGCAGTCACTGTGGCTCCTGTTACCCACAAGGAGTATAACACCCATTTGATCAACCGTATTCGGGAAATGACTGGCGTCCAAAGTGCTTAAAGGTCCCCGGATATAATTCTTTAAAAGTTCTTTAAATTAACTGTTAAATTATAAGGCATTCCTGAATTGAATAATCTAGTTTTATTAACTTTGTCTATATGTTAAAATAGAATATGAAATATTTTTTGAATAAAATTTATATTGCTTAGAAGTAGCACTAATAAATTTGTTTGAGTAAATTGTGTTTTATTATTACGCTCAATAGTAATTGCTCTGCTATCTAGATACAAATACTAGCTACAGATACAGTAATAGTTGATTTTAAAGCATTAAGTATTAATTATATAAAGAATTTTTAGTCTAGTGATGCTTTCAGATTTATTTTGTACAATGGTAATCTTTTCATGTTGTTAAAGGTAAAAATAGCAAAGATTCAAACAACACAGTTCGCAAAAAAATATTAACAAGTCTGATATATAGGCAACTAAACTTACACTTAAAACTTATTAAATTGTTTTTAGTTATCAATAATGTTTATTTATAAATTCATTTATTAAAATATGTCACAATTCGTCTATTAGACTATTAAGTCAGTAGCATATAATACATTTAGCGAATGAAGCAATTGCTTCAAGGCAGAATAGGTGTGAGATCTAAAAAAAATGTGCATTAAAAATGCGTTGTTTAATAAAAAAAGGCTTTATATTATTGCAATACAATAAAATATAAGTAAGTAATACATTTATACCGTTTTTAAATCAATCATCAAATATATCAGACATCAAATGAATAATATTTAATTTAATTTACCGCAACGACTTTTGCATTGTTTTTGAAAAAGCACTAACATAATACAAAGTAAATGACAGTAAATTGTCAAAGAACCTTGTTATTTCAAACATTACTTTCCTTCAAAACAATTTTATTTATTTGAATTCAAATAATTTAACGCAGTAAATAAAAAGCAGAATACTACCATCGAGCACAACCGTATTTAAACGAACATATCCGAAGCGTTAGTTATAATTCCGAAGACCACACATGTAGCAGCACGCGCTAATGTTCCTTTGATATATCTTTAAATTTAACGCCTTCGTGTGTGTCCGTAATCATTCGGTCCAGATGCTGAGAAGTGAATGGACCACACAATCAGCGGCACGCGCTAAAATACCAGTTTTGAATTTATCTTATTCGTTTATAAGATCGGTTATATTCGTATTTATTCGTATCTTTCTGGCCACACAGTACGAGCACGCGCTTTAAACAGGCGGACTAGCGGGAGTCACCGTTTATCCTTACACTAATAGGATTCCAATTTGTCAATTAGAGGGCAGCACAGAGCTGCAGTGAGCAAAGTAGAAAGAGATTGGACCGGACCACCCGTATACTTGTCAGACTAGTTGCCACTTACTTTTTGATACTACCAGCTACTTTTAACACTGATGCTTTGATGGCTTAAGAGTTGTGTTCATGTTCATTGTCAGTTTTCAGGTTTTTTAATACGCTGACACTGTTTTCTGTTTTAAGTTCGGTGTTTAGTGTTTATACTTATACGCTGATACACTCAATGCTGTCACGAGGTGTCTGCTCTTACTATAATTTATATAAAACAGTGTCTGCATATATTTTGTAATGGTAAAAGTAGAGGTGGAGATGATGTTTTCTGTTTTACGTAGTTCACGTCTTTGCTAGCTGTAAGTTTCACATAATGAACACATAGATGGCGCTGTTAAATTTAAGCAGACAAGTAGATTGGGTCTTGGGTGGGATAATAACTTACATAAAAGTATTTTAAGAAGAATTATTATGTTAAAGGCAATTAATACAGCCCGTGCTGTATTCTGATGTAATGCCATCGGAGTGTTGTTCGGTTTTTACGAAACAATTAGTATGGACAGGCGAATACTTTCAGCTATGTACTTCATTTTATTGAAATTAATAGGCGAACTTAACTTGGAAGACTTAAGAAATGGTTAAAGTATGATTTCATTCTTAAATTATTTTTTAACCTAAAAAAAAAAAAAAAACTAACCTAAAATTAAGCGACGGAAATACGATCATTTAAAAAGTATAAAAAATTATAAAGAAAAAAACAATGTACATTGTTTCTGTCAGATATTAAAAATAAATATATAAAATAAAATAAATAAATGATATTATATAAATAGTTAAGCTAAAAAAGAAACATTTAAAAAAAACAATAGAATATGTTTCTGTTTCTGAATCGTGCTGGATTCTTATCTAATGATGGGACATGAATTTAGACCGACGAATATGAAACATGACAAACTTGTTATGGAATGTTTGGGATTCGAGTATTCTCTGCCCCATGCTCAAACCCATACCCATACCGATACCCAAGCCGATGCCCCGTACACTGTATCAGCCCAATGATACGGCCCCCGTTAGTCCAGTAAATACTATTCTTATCTTTGTAAATTTATTTCAAAACTAGTATATTTTTAAATAGTTGTGCTACAAACCGTCTCATAGGTAGATTGTTACAAATTTCTGTACAATTATAAACGATATTATTATCTAATTATTCTGAAAATGTCAAGTCGGTTGACCGTTTCGGACTCGAGATAAATGTAACTATGTAGCGGGATGAGTGTGAATGAGATGCAAATATATTTGACATGTAGTTACACCAGAAAAAACAAATCTTGATTTTCTAAAAAAAATTAGCTGAGAATAGATGAATATTTTATGCGTATATAAAAAGAAAATGATTGACCGTTTGATTATTTAAATAACACAATATAAAGTTGAGTAAATATATACCATGAAATTAATACGACATAAGAAATAATATTACATTTATTCTGACTGGACTATCTTTGTCTTTTGCTTATCGTTACATATTAAAAAAAAAGACTAAACCTGAAAAATCGGCCACTTGTTTGTTTAACTAATTTATTGTTTAATTAACATTTTCTTAAACCAATTAAAACTCATTTTTTAAATTTCGAACATTATTTTACTAATTCTTATGTTAGCCAATGTTAGCTTCTATTTTGTAGTATTTTTAAAAGAAAGATTTACAAATTTTCATTTACTTAAACTATATAAGAAAATTAAAACCTTAATTAATAGTAATCTTGGGAAAATTATGTGGTGTCGTAGCACCATATATCTGGTAAACACCGATGCCTAATAAGTTTATGATTATGTATGCACATAATCAAATTAATTTAATAACCCAGAAAATATACCTATGGTCCGGGGATCGAACCCGAAAACACAGCAATTAGCGTCATGTATCAATGCTCTCGTCACTGAGCACGAAATTCGGCGACAATAAATAAATAAATTAAAAATATATATTCTAAAATCGGGAATATTAAACACATAAGCTATAGGTTTTGATTTGATATGAGGTTATGTTTTAACCCGATACTGGTAAAGCCGCGCGATGTTCGATAAAATGCGTCATAATAAAATAATAATTTGTATACAGGTTTACCAACACCATGAAAAACAACATCGATACTACAAACGTGAAACCACGGTATTATAAACAATCAATATGCAACCAATAAATTATGATTGTTATTTCTTGTAAACTTATTTATTTGTTGATCTTTGCTTTATGGCTAAGCTTTAATTAATCTGTATTTTTACGCGTAATTTATACGTTTTATAATACATTTTTATAGGTTATATACCTGCAAGTATATAGGAATGAAGATAGCTACGATTACAGATCTAAAGATACTCTAGTGGTAGATTTTTGAACTTGTTAAATTATGTATTTAAAAAATTCGGTTATTCACGTAAATTTGCAATAGTATTATCATATAATATATTATGACATTGTCAGAGTAATAGAATATTTAAAAATATTCAACAGTGTTTGTAACAGTAATTAGAAAAAGTAACCAACAAATGGCCCATATATATTTTGCTTTACTTTCTTCACTAGATATACACTGTAGACATGATTGTCCTTAGAAAGAAAGATTAAGATTTTAAAAGGTTTTAAACAAATAGATAGATAGTACTGAATCTCTAAAAGTATAGAACGATAAACGATCGAGTTACAACTGCTGCTTCACATAAAGTGTTTCTTTCTGGTTAGCAGCTTCTTCGCGACTGTACCCAGACCTCTTTAACAGTAAACATTGGTCCAGGCAGTCTCTTAGCTTCAGCGACGGCAGAAATCGGTCTTATATATCTTTCGTTCTGCACATTATAACAAGGGATCGATTTTTTTTTTTAACAAATTTTTAACTACAACGTACTAGCCAGTTATAAGCTTGAACATTTGAACCAACCACTGTATCACTGTATGGTAGTATTATGTATACGGGTATACAACACACAATATTGAAACTGAAACATTGCAAAAAACTGAAAAACCCGTTTTTATAATGTATTTTATGTTTATGTGTGAGTGTGAACTCCGAATGTATCTCACTATTTGCCGATTTGCCGACGTTCTCACTCCCGAAAAGTTGGAAGGAACTGGAATACGATAGATGAATTATGGGTGTATATAGCTAATATGTATAAAAAATAAAATCAAAGTTCTTTTCTATAATATTTATTAATTTTTTATAATTTTCTTTAATTTTAATCCAAGACATCCAGGCAGTGGATTCAGCCCCGGATCTAAGAGAGAGGGGGAGGGGGTCAATTTATTTATGTACCCGCCAAATTCATATATTTGAAAAACTAAGTATATTCTGAAAGAAGGAACAAGGAACCCACTCTGTTCATTTTTTTCACAATTGAAAAAGGAAAAATCGCAATCTGTAGGGGAAGTGGGAGGGGGAGCATCTGTGTCAGGTTCTTGTTCCCCGTTCAAAATTGCAAGATTTTCTTTAAATAAAATTTTAAATAGATATTTAATTCGATCAACAGTTAATGATTTTTTTTATATTCCTATTTCATAAATTTTGTGTCATTTTCTCGTTTTGAAAGGAATAGTCCTTTGATTTGCCTAGTTCTGTAGCATTTCGGTCATGTTTCCATCCGGTTTTAAAAATGTTATCGGAGCCGAACAAATGCGGTATAATCCTCTTTAAAAAAAAATTCAGCTCTCTGCGCTCTGGGTCCTTTTTTTTAAAATGTTTTTGCCATTTGACACTACATTCTTGTGCCTTAACTCATTTATTTACATTTCATTGAGCTTAATTCAATTTTAATCCTTATTAAATATAAACATTCTCACTCCTTCCAAACGAAAAAAGAAATATAAATTTATCCTTATAAAAATAAAAACAAAACTGCTACTGCCACTGCTTCGCTCCTCCTGCTACTCTCCCTCCCGTTTCTACTCTACCATTCCTTCTCTTTCCTCGTTCCTTTTCTCTGTCTCCGCCATCCATCTCTTCCCTTCAATGCCTCCCTTTAATAACTGCACAATATTCTTTTCGCTTATTACCTTTTTCTCATATGAAAACTTAATGTACTCCAATGCTTCTATCTCCGTTTCGCACACCCTACACATACTTTCCTTGCTATTTGCCCAGTATCTGATTCCTTTTATCTCGTTTCCCATTCTAAATCTAGCAAACCTTCTCATTCCTTTTGTGTCTTTTTCTCTTAAGTATTGTGGTATCTCTCTCTCTCTATATATTGTGTAGATTCAAATATTCCAGGCCATTGCTTTAAATTTACTGATACAAAAAAATATATCATAATTTTTTAATTAACCTAAATTTCTTTAATCTTCTTTACTGCGCCAACGCGGTGTTACTTCCTTACAATTTTAACGTTCTCCTATAAAACCCAAAAAGTATTAATAAAATATGTACGTATTTTACATAGTCCTTGCAACGATGACGTCATAAAATTTGTTTAGTTTGGCCATCCAAATAAGCAAATTAAATTTTTCATAAGTCTTGCGGTTATGATGGGGGTGGCACTTGAGAAACTACAAACAACAAAAAAACAATTAGCAAGTGTGAGTTGTAGGCGATTTACAAAATCAGTTTGCTAATGTAATGCTGTTGTAATAGCATCACCTCTTTTTAAAAGCAGATGACCTCTTTCGTGCTTTAGATTAATACACGTTTATATACAAGTATGAAGTGTTAAATAAGAGCAATTTCTGTAACCCCCGGTGGTGGGCGGAACCTTACGCCCAAGCCATGTTCCAATTATATGCCATGAAATTAAAATACGCCAAAAATAAAGTGGCTGGATTTCTAAAGCGAAATGTAAAGGTTGCTTTGATAAGTATTGTGATTGTGAAGAAGGACTGGATTTTAAAATCAGCCGCAAATGGTTCTTTATCGACCCCTTAATAAAATCGAAAATAATTTCTCTAAAGAATGTCTCATATCAATATATTGAGAAATAATAATGCGTTTTTAACAATAGTAATTGAATATAGCAAGCAGTAGCGTCCCGTTAATTGCAGGGTCATGATATTCAGATTGTAAATGCGCCTTAAAAGTGGCACCGCAATGTTACTTGTTTTTGTGACGTTTGCGGAGATTCGCTCTCAATGTCTCATTTCTTGATATTTATTTATGAAAATTTCACAAAGTATTCTTCAAATATCATTTTATCATGTAGTAATTATAGAAATAATTATATATTAACTGTGTCGTCAAAAAACATTATCGAAAATATGCTTTTTTTCATCGTTTTGACCTTAGCCCCCCTTAATGGAGAACAAAAACAGCAAAAAAAAAAAATGTTTTTGATTAGAACAAAAGCATATAAACATATAAAATTTTCCTCTGTTATTCCCGAAATTTCCTATCTCTAATGCAGTTTCACCACCTGCACGCCACTGACAATGTTGCATAGGTATGTAAGTTGCTGGTTACATTTTGTAGTTATTTCAATACCCCGCAGGCCACCTGCGATTAAACTAAAGGCCTAAGGCCCCGCCTTAATTTAGACGACCTCCAAAAGGTTTACCATAATTCCAAATATCTTTAAAATGATTCCACTAGCTCCAGAATGCAACGCAACGTCTGTTGTTGAACAGGCTAAGAGTACCACCAGGCATCAGGCACCAGGCACCAGGCACCAGGGTGCGTGACTTGCCGGAATATTAATTATCACACTTTTTTCATATAATAATAATAATAATGTTACATCCTCCACTCCTAGTGAACTTTGAACCTGATAATATTCTTTGTGGTATTGTGAGTAATTGTCATAAAATAACATATTTTATAATATCGATGGATATCGATGTTTATTGAGTATGAATGGAAAATTATCCCACTTCTGAACTTGTATTTTTTTACTTGATCTTCCTGTTCAATTTTTTTTTTAATTTTCTTCCTTTAAGCTAATTGTCTTACGTTTACCGAAGATACCCTAATAGAAATGTATCGCAATTGAATTAGCGTGTAGTAAGTGTGAATCCCTTGAAATAGACCTTGTATTTACCTTGTGGAAACCTAGCAAACAATTTATAAAATAATCTTTGTACATTTATTTCCTGTAAATCGTAGGTTACTGTCTTATTCACCTACTGCAGTCTCCTTTATATATTACAAAATTTTAAATACGGTATCATTTAGATATTTAGTTAGTTCATCGTAAGTAATTTATCACATATCGGTCCTCGAATTCATCGCGTAGCCCCTTCATTTATACTAATATATTACTAAAAGATTTTAAATATATATTGAATTTACTTAGGTTAAACTTTGGTAAATATTAAACCGAAACGTTAGGTTACTATAAACTTTTTAATAAGTATCGATGACGTCACAAAGATTGGTGCTGAAGCATATCGAGGGGGAGCCGGCAAGGACGGTCATAAACTCGGTTCAACTATGACTAGATGCATTGGAGCTAAAAGAAATGGCAACTTCAGATAGGCTGAAATGCAATTGATTTGATTGATTTCGCTTGAGAGCTAAAAAAACAATAGTCTCAGGACGTCACTGGATTGTTGCCCTTGAAATAGGTTCAGGTTTAAAAACCGTTTTAAACGGTATGACCCAATATAAATTTACTTTTACAGGAAATTTAAGAAATACATTATATTGAAATACATAAAACTATTATCCATGGGACTATAGGCCATGGGGGTTGTATTTCACTTTTACAATGGTCATGGTCACTACTCTGTGTCTACGCCTGAGAAATATACTCGCCATATAAAATTATACTCTTTATTCTTACAAAGTCAATTGCAAAATAAAATGTTATAAAATAATGATTTGTTTGTAATAATGACGTTTATTAAATAATAAATATGTCTTTATTTTGTTTTATGGACAGGATAAATAAATTCTAGGTTTTTGAGGTTAGATTTCAAAACCGCAATAAACTTATTTTGATGAATGTGGTTGACATTACTGTTATTTATTTGTATTGGAAATACGTTTTGAAAATTCATTCATAATATAAAAAACTGTGAAAATTTTATCCAAAGAAATTATTTAAAGACGACAGAGAGGTATTTATACTTAACGACAGACTACTGCGTTTTTGAGTTTGATTCCCGAATCGGCATTATATTTTCTGTGATTGACGTCAAAAAAATTTAGTTGATTATATATCCACATAATCATAATGATATTTTTGTTACTAATTGTAAATCTGAAATATAACATCATAGTCCAGAGGTCCACACGGTTGCATCATGTGCGTTAGGTTTCTAGTATATAGATTAAAAGTGTGTCCAAAATGTGTGCGAGAGAGAAAGGTATATATGTTCCTATATACTCTAATTATTTTGAAAATCATTTAACAGGTTAGAACTGATTAATTTAAAGCGCAATAATTTGTACAACATTTATTATTTGTTTTATTTTAAAGTGACTTACCCCGTGTTCCTCAGAATGGCCTGGCCTTACTTCTCCTGGAAATTCAGTCTAGTAGTACAATCCTCTAATGCTTTTATAGCCTGTTGTATTTTCATAATATTTAACCTTGCAGATTCAATAGAACAATAAATCAGAAGCAGATTGTTCATCCATACTATTCAACGTTCAGCTCGTCATATTTTATCTGTAACAATACAATTTTTTGTTAGTTGCTTTGTTTGTTTGTTATTATTGTCATATTGCATACTGTGCGTTTATAAAATACACTAAAATAATTGCTAGGTATTTTGAGTTTTCAGCCACTGTTTGGCACAATATTGTTCCTAATTAACCGATGCGCTCTGCCTTTTCGTGATTCGGAATAGTGGTGTATTCAAAAACTTTTGTGAATTTTAAAATCAAGTGATTGTGGATTGTAAGAGGAAAGGAAATTGCAGACAAACTGGAAATTGAAATGAATTTAGTATTATATGAAATTTTTAGTATAATTAAAAAATTGAATTTCAATTAAAGAAACAAAGATCTAATAAACAAAAGTCAGCTAAAAGGAAAGGATTAATATTTGTTGCATCTTAATTTAAATAAGAAAAGAAGCTTCAGAAATAAGTCCCGCAAAATTATATCAATTATAATCAGAATCAAAATCCACCTCACCTATACAAAATTAATTTAAAATCTGATGATAGATGCGAATATGAAGAATTAGAAACAGTAGATCATATTATATTTGAATGTGTAAATTACAGTTTACAAAGATCAAAATCTGACAGTGAAATAATTGATTTGATTAAAACCGTTGCAATGAATACTAAATTTTCGTTAAGGGATTAATTAGTGAATTATTTAAATTGTTATAAAATTTTTGTTATAATTTTTCTTATTGTAATGTTTTTTCCATTAGGCACATTCTTCCGCCTTGCAGCATTGTGCTTAATTACATTTTGTGATCCTTATTCTATCTCCTTCCAAAAGAAAACCGAAAAATACAAACAAAACAGATCAATTTAAACTCCTAATGCTTCTCTCTTCCTGCTACTCTCCCTTTCGTTTCTAAACTACCCTTCCTTCTCATTCCTCGCTCTTTCTCTCTATCTCTGCCATCCACTGCCTCCCTTCAATAACTGCACAATCTTCTTTTCACTTTTTTACTCTTTTCTCACAAGAATACTAAATGTGCGTTTTTATCTTTCTCCAGTACATCCTGCGCATCCTTTTCTCTCTATTTGCCTGCTGTCTTTCTCTTCGTTTCCAAATCTTAATCTTTATAAATTATATATAAAATTACTACATTTTGTAGAATTTATATTATAACACCATACATTAGTTATGTCCAATCAAAGCATAATAATTTCTATAAACAAAAATGTTCAGTTTTTCTTAATTTTTTTTTTGAAACACTTTTATTTCCAAAATTACCGAAATGTTTTTTAATAACTTTTAGTAAAGTTCTTTGCTACACCACTGCGTTCCTCTAATAAAATTATATGACTTTCGATGATTAGTTTCACTTCAAGTCAACTGTCATGTGTATATACTACACCCTGACCCTACCAGTAAACCAAACAAATTTTTGGAAAAATTTATACTTTTATTACAATAGTTTAGTGAACAGCTGGACAAAGCTACCAGCTTGTGAAAGAAATGTAGTATCTTCCTGTTGTAGATTTGAATTGAGCAAACTAAATACATATCTGTAAAAAGGAAGGACTTTAATCTAACACTTCCGTTATTTAAGTACATTCTACGAAGTTGTCAAGGGTGTCCCAATAATAACGCTGGCTTTAATATCGTTTCATATAAAACATCCGGATATAACTTATATGAATATACAGGCTGTTGTTTTATATGAGATGAGTCAAAATTTGGTGCTTTTATTGGGACATACTTTATATGGATATTATTTTCAATTTGCATTAATTACACAAAGAACAAGTGGCTCGCAAAGTTCTGGCGCCCCCCGGACCTCGCAATGACTAAGGCCGTCACTGGCTGCATTTATTCACGAACGGCTCTTAGGCACAATATAAATCAGACCACGAGAAATCGATTGTAGTTACTCACAATTGAGTATCTTAAATGACCTTTTCTTTTTAGTTACCACGCAAAATCAATTGTATCTAGTCAACCCAGTAAACAATTTGGCGAAGTGCCCTATTTAGTGACGTCTCTATCACTATTTCACTTCAATTATAGTTCGCATCAACTTAATCTTCATTTGTATTCCGACAGGTGGAGTAATTTCGCCATCTGTAGCCGATAAAGTAGACATTTTATATGAAAAAATGTGAGTAACTGAACTATAAATGAACTCTTTCATGACAAAAAAATCATGACGCATCTTCAATATGATGTCAAAGTGACTCCAAAATGTTTACTGGGAAATCGTTATGAGGTGGGCTCATTAGGTCCAGCCTATGTAGCTCATGCGTAAATGCGACGCTAACAAAATCCAAAAATCGGAAATAGACCGAACTTAAACCAATTTCATATACATATTTTTGCAAAAGAATTCAACAAAGGTAAGATGCTTTCCTTCGTCCAGGAACTTGATTTAGTCTAATTATAAATTTAGGTTTCATTCTGAAGTGAGTGTTAAAAGAATTATAAAGTTAATAATAATAATAGATAGATATATATTTCATTGATATAATTTTTGTTAATCATTAGCTACTTTTGCCAGTACAATGGAATTTAGATGAAAATAGAATAAAATGGTCCAACAAAAGGTGTGTATATCAATGCAGAATGACTTGGCATGTTCCTCATCTTCAGAAAGGACCTGTCTAACCAGGAACAAGGCAACAGCCTGGTGCCAGTGACGTAGAATCGATTTAATACTTTTATATTCGGGTCCGCATTAGAGTACTTCGAGTACGCATTACTTATGCTCTTTTTTAAAATTCTAGGTTTATAGTATTTTTATGAAACAAAAGGGTCGAGTACATATTCAGTCTCCAGTATAATCTCATTATGCGTTGATGTTTTCTTCAGTTGTGTTTAGTAAATAAATAAAAATAATTGAAAATGGTGTTTAAATGAAGAAATGAAATAGACCTGAACAATAGATCCTTGTAAAACTCAGTTTGAATTCGTTCGAAATATGAAAGCTTCAGACGTATTAAGTTGCATGTCGCACTAGTGTGGATGTGTTGTACAACTTCTTACAACAAATGTTGGATGTCGCATGTTTAAGTCTCACGTATGTGTACGCAGCTTTAGATCTGCATACGTCGATAAGTACAGACCTGTGAATACTTATCCTAGACCTATCGAAATACAAACTTTTTCTATCATGAATAAAACTTTTTAAACGGGAAAGTTATATATTTTTAAACTAGTTATCTACGCCACTGTCTCCTTAACAAAAAACACAAAAAAAAAAACAAGATACAAGCATTTATATACCGCAAGGGCACAAGGGTCTTGTCAAAATAAAAGGCGTTTTGCTTTGACCGAAAATAAAAAAAACAATTTTATTCATTGTATATTATACTAGGTATATGAAAGGTTAACTATAGCCTATTTTTAGTATCTATAACATGAAATCCTGAACATTGCTTATAACCAGAAAGATTTCAACTTTAACGAGTGTAGAGCAGAGCAGAGAGTTAGAGAGAGAGAAAGAGACAGAAAGATATAGAGCATCTATGGACAGGGACACCATCAATCAGCGGAAGTGTAGAAGGCAATTTATTTAAAAACAGTCAAAACATATTTGGGCAATGTTTGTTTGAGGCGGCACACATTAAAAAAATATATATACAACAAAAAAGGCAGACCTCCTGTGTGCTATTCATATTTTACCTAAAAGAAATAAAATTAAAAATCTGTAAAAAAATATACAGTTTTGTAAATGTTTGATTGTTTGAATATTTTCTAGGTTAGAAAATATTTGCTATTGAATAATGATTAACGTTTGTTTTACATTCTTGTGTACATTGAAATGTATTTAAGATTTATTATGATTATTACAGGGGCGATCACGCGTACGTAAAGCGCTTTTAGCACGCGAATAATCCGGGCCCCATGTATACCTTATTTTAAGAAAAAAGTTTAAGGTTGGTTATGTCAACGATTATATAAGGCATGTCGTCTGCAGTGTCTTGTACCAGATACAAAAGGATTCCAAGGTTTAGATTATATCATTCTCTCCAAGTGGTCTCCAATGCAGAGCTCCATACGCATTCCAGAGTTGTTTATGTTAAGATAAGACTGAATCCAGAGTAGTATCAGGACTGTACTGGGAGTCTTAGAGCGTAATATAGCCTTAGAGCATATAAATATGGAAGTCAAAAGTTGTAGACAGCTACTGGCTCTATATACTGTCAGGTCAGCAGCTCTACTAGCCTCAACCGATCACACAGGCGAGTAGTCGCTTGAGTTTCAGTGAGTGTTGACGTTCCCTGTTGCTTTGTGCTGTAGTGGGGGAAATCCAATGACAGTGAAAACAAAACATGTTGTAGTAACTCGCATGCGAGCTACTGTCCCAATCGCACATGACACTAACTCGCACGGTGCGAATAACTGTCCCGAGTAACTTGCCGTATCGTGTAACTTGTTAGTAACGTTTTATTAAATGTAATGCGGAAAAACTGGTTTTCGCACTGGTTGCAATCATACCAAAGCACGGCCCTGAATATATCTTTCGGATGGATAACTATCACTCTCTAAGCGATTTAAAATAAAAAATTACATACAATATAAGTTATGAATGTGGTTAAGAAGTGATTTTATGTTATAAGACATTCCCAACATATCTGTTTGGCATTATTGAATGCTTTTATATACTGGTAGATTGATTGCAGACTGGAATTTAAATAGTTTATTTATTTCATTATAAAAACTATAATTTAATTATCGACTAAGATGGTTAAGGTGCGTGAAACATTAAATTCTATGGGCACTTAAATAAAAAGAAAAACTCAAATATTACATGAATGCGTATCTCCGTAAAGATTCGTGGTATGTGATGTGCACGATGTGCCGATAAAAGACATAGCACAGCGAATAAAATAAATTAATTGTTAAAAATAAAATGTTAAACATACTCCTAGCGGTGATAATGTGAATTATACAATGACATATGGCGGTAAATTCAAACTGAATTAATTGTTGATACAATTATTTCAATGGGAATGTTGTTTTTATAGTCAAATGTTAAAAAGAGGCTTGCTAAATATCTGAAGTTGCGCTTTATCTTTGAGATAAATGGACAATTGAGCAAAACAGAGGTCCTTTTTCGTGAAATGAAAGGTTAGCTTTTGTAAATAGGTTATCACTAAAAAATGTATTGTATGTAGTCTAAAATTCCCCGAAAGAAATTTCATGCTTGTTAGATAATTCGAATTTACCATTCACGAATTCAACTAAAGTATTTGTTTAGCGTCAGTCTGTTCTTCTTCTTAAGGCGTTTAAGTTACTATATTAACGCATTGTTTGAAAGAGATCCTCTCGTATTTTGCTTTTGACAGTTTTAGACCGCATCTCGCCGGGGGCTCTATATTTGCCCTTTAATATATTTCACAAACACCGCAAAAAAATAATCAGTTACAAAGAAAAAAAGATGTTCACAACCTGTGTGTGATTCATTTGTTAAAAAAATAAAACAAATCAGTCAATATTTTATTTTCCCTAAAATTTCCGCAATCCTATAGGCTACTAATATTTTGTCTTCACAAAATAAAAGAATACAAATTTCATAAATTTAAGAAATCGTTAGTTTAGTGTTAATCAAATTTACAAAATTTCACACAGCATACAAAAAATTAATTGAACAAATTTAAATTTATAATTATCATTTTAAACTTAATTAATTAAATTTAATAATTAAAAAAAAAAATAAACAAAAATGACTGTAGCTAACGAAAGTACACGAAATGACAACGAAGAATTAGCGACACCACCTCCGACAGAAGATATACTGATGAAACAATTGATGGTTAACACTCCCGATGAATTTAAGCAGTACTACTTCCCCCCGAAAAGATCTCTGGAGAGTATCTTGATGGAGATGATTCAAAAGCGAATGCACACAGACACAGTCGTCAAGATCGGTTCCGAGGAATTCAAGGTGCACCACATTGTGTTGGAATGCTTCTCCAAATACTTCGAAGACCACAAAGAAAACGTCCACGAATTCGATGAAAAGGTAATCTCCCAAAACGCGTTCAAGCTGTTGTACGAATGGATGATTTCCACCGACAAGGAAAAGTATGTCTTGATGGATAGGGAAAATATTGTAGAGACTCTTTGCGCTGCGAAATATCTTGGTGTAACAGAATTGGAGGAGCTGTGCTGGGTGATTATAGACAATGTCCACGTCTTCTACGAGTTCTTCGCTTATCAGCTGTATATGGAAGCTAAAAAACATGGATTGGTAACAATCCAGCAGTTGATGATTGATAGAATCCGTGATTTCTTCCTAGCTCTAGTGGCATCTAAAGATTTCTTAGATTTGGACGTGGAGGTGGTGTCTGATCTGATGAAGTCTAGTCATATCAAGGTCAACTGTGAGATGGAGGTCTTCCTGGCAGGAGTTAGGTGGTTGTTCCACGATTGGACAGAGAGGAAACAGTATGCTGTTCGCTTGATGGCGTATGTTCGATTTGGATTGATCCACCCACATTCCTTGGTGGCTATGAACCTTAACCATTACAACCCCAAGTTTGTAGAGATTGTGAAGATTCCGGAGATTGCTACGATGCGTTCAGAAGGCCTCTCTGTTAGTATCATGTACTACGGTAACCATCACACGCATGACAGGGAGTTTTACTACACAACGAGCACGTATGGCAGCCAGGAACCTATTTTCAGGCAATATCAAGATTTCGGAAAAATTTATGATTCTTTTGAAGAGTTCTTAGACTATTTGAAGATCGTTCGTGAAGGTTATTTCAACTATTGGAATAATCAAGAAACTGAAGATGATTTGAGCCATCCTGAAGTATTATAACTTCTCTAATTTCTCCCCCCTCCCACTTATTAAATTTAATCGCTTTCGGTAATATAAATTTGTTCAAGCAATTAAAAGTGCAACAACAAAAAAAAATCATATGTAAAAAAGTTCATAAAGTTGTAGAAAAAAATATATTTTGTTAATAAAGTTATTCTTAAGTCAAATCTTGCATTTACCTCATGAATATATTTTGCTATTTTAAACATTTTCAATTGTATTCTAAAAAGGGCAAAAAATTAATGAACTTTAAAAAAAAAATCATTTATTTTTTACTTTTTTTATTTCGTTTTTTATGTTCCTGGTATCCCTGTTTTATAATTTTTAATTGATTTTTAAGTGTTTTTCAATTTAAGGTAGTAACACCCACGATCTTTATTTTAAATGATCTTTTTGTCTCCAAGTAGTGATAGCAAATTGAAAGTTAAGAAGGGCCACCTTATTATTTGATTTCTAAAGTTTTAAGGTAGTTCACTGGTAAAAGAATTTGATAAAATTTAAATATTGTTAATTGCCATGTCACATATTTGAAAGTAAATTGGATTTTTCTTATTTTACTTTTTGGTTGTAAGTTGAATGGCGAATATGACGCTTCTCCCCGGCTTGTCACACATTAGTGATCATCCCCCCATTCTTTGCGTGTAACACAATTAATGGATGGAATTAATTGACTACGCAAGTAATAACCATTCTTTATTTTTAAGTGTTGGTTAAATTGTGTCTTTTTAACATTCTTTTATCGTTATTTATTTTTTAAATAATGTAGACCCTTTCCATCAATGCTCACCAATTTACGTTTAATTCCAAACGAATTATTTAGTTGAAGAGAATGAAATGTATTAATTAAATTAATAATTATAAATTGAATAAATATAAACGTTGAAATCACTTAACTAGTAAATCTAAATATTTATGTTAATGAGATTTGAAAATAGGTGTTTAGCGGACTTAATAAGATGCAGACAGGTAACAGAAGTAACAGCGCGGTTCAACACTAAATCTAGCTATAACTGTATAATTAATATTACAAAAGTCATCCGTATTTGTTTTATACTAAGTATTTTAAAACCTTAAATTAAAAAGTACTTTGGGTTATTTGTTTTCCGTTTCTGGTTTCTTCTAGCGCTGTGTAATATACAGTGCTGGATTAGCCATATCCAGGATTAGCGCCTAGAACAAAAAATGTTCACCACAAGTACCTTACGAAAATACCACGCGGACCTGGGATGAATGCACAAGCACTCGCTGTTACAAAGCAGCTACAAATATAATGAAATCCTATATCCTATATTATAATGTTCCAAGTGAAAGTTTATATGTTTACGCGATTCATTTTGAAAATAGAATTAAAATTTGAAATGAAATTACTAATTATTTTGTTGAATTCAAATCATACACACTAAAAGACGTCACACTAGAGACCCCGCACTGGCTACTATTTCATATTTGCTACAGCCCCACGACGCCTTAATGCGGTACTGGTAACATATGTTATATGGAATTCCTTTGATTCTTCTTTGAACGCGGCGAAATATTTAGTGATTCTGATATGTGTAAAGGTCTTTTTAGACGATATTTAGAAAATCATACGCATCGTCATACTGGTCGTTGAAAATACCTCTCAGTGGAGCCATCAGAATTTCTTCCCTCTCGTGGGCTTTGTCAGACAATAATTATCAGAAATCTGGGCCTATATTAGAGGGACGAGATTTGCATAAAATATAAGCAAATTCTGACTAGTTGGGATACTAAAAGAATTGCTTTTTCATAATCCGCTTTGGTCATGTTGGGAAGAAATAATGGACTTAGACTAACGTAATTTAAAATAGGGGAGGAGAAGTAGTAAGAATTGGAGAAAGAACTCTCAGGGCTGCCAAATTCAATTGTATCCAGTCTATATACACTCGAGGCACTACTGTTGATCTACAGACCATGTCGTCCCTACTATTGTCTTCATGGTTCCTCTATCTCAACAACAACATTTCAGTGAAAAATTTATCTGAAAATATTTCTAAGTTTCTTAATTTTTATTTTATTGTTTCAACACTTGAAATCCAAGCATATATTAGTGTAATGGTTTGTATACATACAATGTTATTCTGTATTTACAAAAAAGCTTAGTATAAAAAACATACATAATTAAACAAAACATGAATGAATATCAAAGAAACTTAAGGAACTTGTGTCCGAGGCCGAGGTTGAGACTTGCTTGCACTATGGGAGTGATGGAGAACCTTTATATGTGGTAACCTACTATAGAATTCGTAGCATAGCGATCTCAGTATGGCGTATAGGTTTCCAAACACTGCACTATGGCAATAAAGCAGCCGGCCCATCAACTCATAAGGTGTTTCTTCGTTCCTTTAGATTCAGTAGAACCATACAAAACACATACCATAGACAATATTTTGACATCGCGTTTCAAATATGGAAATCCAAATAAATACTTAAAACTCTTTAGAATTTATGAGTTATTTTTATGATGGTTTTTAGTCAATTTTTTGAATAAGAGTTACATATTCATTTATTTGAGCAAAGTGAATTTATTTTCTTTTAAATAATAAATATGAAAGAATTTCGTTAAGAATTGCTGCTTTTAAGGTATATCTCGACATTAAGTACAAAACGTTTTGTATACCTTTTTGCGATTATAGTCTAGACGGAGTAAATACTGAACCAGGGGTAGAGAGTAGTCGATTTATGATTCTATGGCTGCAAACATTTCCGAACAGAGTAAGGCCGTCTGCACATGGGTCGACTGATTGCAAACGCGAGCCCCGAATCTGCCCGAACCGAAAGAGAATGGAACTGTGTTGTGAGTGAGAGAACGCACGTGTATACGAGTAAGAGAACAAACAAGCGCGAATGAAAAAAAAACTGATTTGAAATATGTTTTGAGCGACTGTGTTTCTAGATCGCAAGGCAATTACGTTGCATGCTTTTGATGGTGAACATCATGAGCAGAGATGTGCATAGATACTATTCAAAAGTATTTAAATACATACATTTTATTTGTGAATTTCCAGATAAGTAATTTTTTACAAAGAATAACTTTGAACGTAACTTTAACTTTAACTTTGATTAAATTGCAGTGTTAGGCAATTCTGGAAAGTGAGAGTAGTGTACATTAAGTAAAAAATAAAGTCATTAGCGCTTCACTAGTTAGACCACTAGACTGGTCTAAAACTAGAACAAAAAATATGACAAGAAATAGTTTTTAAGGTAAGTATTTAAGTAAATAAATTAATGTCTAGTATAAAAAAAAACAATTTATAGACATAAAAATAACAATAAATTAAAAAACCAAATTGTTTAAAAGTAAAACCATATTAAACGATATCGAAACAAAATAGTGGGCGATACGATCTAAGAACAATGAACGCAGTTAGCAAAGGAAATGTTTAGACTGGTGCTCAATTGGCGAGAAAAGCATGCAAGAGTATCGACTCGAATATTTGTGGGTCCATGCTAAGATGAGATTTGTAATATCAAACGTAGAAAGATTGTCTCGGAGAGCTGCGTCGAATAAGAGCCTTGCGAAACTGTAGGCGCTCATCTTTACTCAATGATGATAGTACTGTGAAGTGTTACTGCCTTTTGGTTTATAAAGAAGCTTTATAGTTAAGAGACTGAGTGAATCTTTTAGAGAAACATATAATAGTACAGCGGTGACACGGTAGTGTACAAGTTGCTTTAACTAACATATCAACTATTTTATTATGGAATAAATATAAATTACGTCACATTAACTTGATGATTTTTTTAACCCCCCGTTCACATTAGAGTTATTTTCTCTATGTCTGACTCCTTCTTATCGTCTTCGTCATCATCATCCTCATCATTTGAATCTTCATCTAAGGCATGACTCTTTCTGTTAATATTTCTAGAGCTTCTTCTTGGAGATTCATTAAGTAATGGGTGTGCTGAAGACGATTCCTTTTTAAGAGTGTTTTCATTTATTACAATACAATCATCTTCTTTATCACTTTCAATTTCTAGTACGTCAGGACTACTACAAGTGTCCCCATTAATTTTAACTTCTTCTACAGAATTCGATTTAGACACACTATCAGCAATTTCTTCAGGTTCTGAATCTGAGAGTATGCTGACAGGCTTGTACTCCATCGACATCCATGTCGGAGTTATCCATTACATTATAAATATTGTTCTAATATCACACAATATAAATTCTTTTCTTTTTATTCGTATTTTGCTTTTTGGACTTGTATTTTATTTTAAATTTTCTTTAGACACATTTTAGATTAGCTATGATTTCTCTCTTCTTCTTCTCTACTCCCACCTTTAGAAAAAAACTCGAGTAAGAAATATTAAGTACAACACAATGACATATTTAAGTTTCTTATTTTTTCTTAGTTTGATATAACGTAAGGTTACATAGCAAAAATAATCTTATGACATAAATGTACATCTTCTGATGTTAATAAAACTTTTTATGCCAGATTATATAATGTTATTACCTACATATTAAACTAAGATGTATATTAATAAAAGATTTTTAATATATTTTGCATTTATTCAATGGTAATGTAGCAGAATGATGTTAAACTGCGCTAAATAACATTGTGCTTAAATGGTTGGTAGTTTGTTTATTCTGAAAGTGGTCATAAAATAATCAAGCCAACTTTAAAGTTCTGAAAACCAATTGATATACATAATACCTCTTAATACCCTAAGCTACTAGAGACGGTGTTTGCAATGGTTTTAAATGGAAGAACAAAGCGTGACATTTCTCACGGTATATATACGCACACACATACATAAACCATCGAATATAGTATAGGTATATTATACAGACATACTTTACTGTAAAGTCCAGACAGTAAAACAAGAGAGAGAAAGAGAATATTTTAATAGTACTCTCTTGTTTAATACTGCTGGTTGTCTGGTTTGTTGTTGGTTAGCCGATCGGTGTATCGGGCGATCGAATGATCGGGAAATAACAAATCAAACTGCGATGCTTCGTCTGTACTGGTCCTGACTTTTCTACCTCAAATATAGATATGGACCAGGGATGGCCAGCCTTTTTGCTAGACTAGAGAGTGATAGAAAGTGGCCATTTTCTTTTATATGTTCATTTCTTAATTTCATTTATATTTTTTAATTATAGTACTCGTATATAATATTATTGTTATTATATTGCATATATAAAATGTATGCACCACTATTTATTCGATAATATTTATACTGCAAAAAAGCAAGCAGTACAATGCCGTGTGAACCTAGCTTTACATTTTATATTTGAAAAACATCTCAAAATCTAAGAATTGTTAAATTGTTTAATAACGATTGGTAAAGCAAAATCCCCCTTTAATGTAATGTATTTTTTGTATTTTTTAGTTTAAAAGAAATATTGTATTATTTTGATTATTTGTTCATTTCTTTTATGCTATTATTATATTTTTTGTTATTTAATGTAATTTCGATTTGCTCCTTTGTTTTTAAATCACTCTATTAACAGCTCTCAAGCCAGCAACAAGGGCAAATTAAATTAATGAAAGAAGCATCGTTTTGTATCATTATATGTATTTTATTATTCAATTGTGCGTGTAAATATAAAAATGTAAAAAAAATAAAACCAAGTACTCTTTTACTAAAATCCTAAATCTACCAAGTTCAGCGAAGGTATTTTTTCTCAAATTAAACATCTACAACAAAACAATGATTGTAAAATTTTGACCATGGAAATAAATGCTCAAAATGGTTCTCCACCCCTGACTTGGACGCTTTTTAGCTTGTTAACTCTCACTAATGGTATATGTTGCATTTTATTGACAATCATGAAACCATTAATTGTTTTAACATAATTTTTAAGTGTTTTGGGTTAATTTTTTATCTCATCGAATTAAGATTGCTCTTAATAAAATGTTTTTTTTCTTATTTTTATGATGATAAACAAAGGAGGTGATAAATTTTATAGCTTTTCAAGTTTTCAGCTAAATACACTTTTTAAAACTTTGAACATAAAAATATAACTTAGCATTGATGTTAAGTTAAACATAGAAAGAGAGTTTATTCTTCAAAGTTCATCCTTATAAACCATATAAGACATTATTAAAAATATGGTAAAATAACTGATAAAAATACATTTAAGGTGATCATTTATTTCTTTTTGTTGGCAACCCTTACTGCTGATTTGTATTTGTACAATATCACGTTATCTCTTCAATGAATCCATATCTCTGTCAACAATGTTATTGTAACAGTCAGTTATCAGTAACCGACAGTTATTTTTAACTGCTTTAGCTGTAAATTGGAAACGGAAATACCTAGCTAGATAAAGTGTGATTCCTAAGTAATATTTGTTTGTGATTTTCACACGAACATGATGAGGCAGGGCAGGTGACAAATAAAAAGTATCAAAGTAATAAAAAAATACTTCTGTAAAATAATAAAAAGGTTCATTTGTAAATATTGTATTTTGAAAGTCTACAAAATAATATGTAAATGAATCACCAGAGAGATTACAACACGAAAGGGGCTGTATGTGAAATGGTAAGTTCCTCAATTTAGGAAATAATCAGAAAACACAATTTCGAATAAAATAAAAAGAGGAAATAGAATTTGCACAACGTCGGGTAGTTTCAACTTTTAAAATACAAATTTGGACTTTTAATAAAGATTTAAATTTTAGTTTAACTTAAAATTTTGGATAATGCTCTGCGTAGTATGTCCCAAATTTAAAAAATCGTGAAGATTCAAAATATAAATGTACATATAAGTGCCACATAAGAGCGCTGGAAATTGCAAGTCAAAATAAAAGTTCAATTTTTTATTTTCCAACTTATTTCAAACGCTCTTTAATATTGGACGCTTCTTTAAAGATTATTTTGCAAAATTATGCACAACTAGGGCCATATTTTGTATTGTTTTAAGATCATCCAATATACCTACTGGAGAGAAGATAAATCTAAGGCAAATTTCCAAATTATATAAAAGTAACACAACGAGATTGCTAACTTAGGCCGTCTGCACACGAGTCGACTGATTGCAAACTAGTCGCGCAACGAAAACGAAAAATGAGCCATGTCGAGCCGTGTTTCGTGACTCTATAATTTTTAACAATAGCATAATAGGGGATTTTATTGTATCGTACTTGTCAATCATGATGTCACCATCAAAAGCATGCAACGTAATTGCCCTGCGACCAAGAAACATAGTCGCTCAAAACGTGCTCAAAACCAATATCAAATCAGTTTAGATTCGTTCGTGCCGTGTATGTTCTCCTACAAACAACACAGTTGCATTGTCATTCGGTTCGGGCAGATTCGGGCCTCGCGTTTGCAATCAGTCAACCCATGTGCGGACTCCCTTAGGGTTGGTAGGGCGGTTGGATAAACTCTGTATCTAGGGTGGCTAATTTTTACTTTGCGTCTAGATAAAAAAAATTACAATATTGCACTAAATTTTGACTATAAGATTTATTTAAGGCATGTTGTAATCTGATTTTATCTGCCTTCCTGCAAATGCAGTATTAAGGAAAGACACAGGACAAAACATCTGAAAGAAGGACGTTTAGTTTCAAATTGTAAGTCACAATAAGGACTTAACATAAGACGATTTTGCGAAGAACTATTTCTGAATATAAGAGCGCCTTTAAAAAGTTAATATAAGTTTTATATAATACAAGTTTTCAAGCTGCCCACTTTTAAGACATACATTTTGTTCATGGTCTTATGAAGTGACAGTAACAAGTGACAACGAATATTGTTCATGTATTACATGTGTTGTTAAATAAATTAAATATAAAACCCTAAATTTATTTTAATGAACATCTTGACAATTAAGAAATACTTCTCGTAACATTCACATCAATAAAACAAAGCCCACATAATAAAACAAATAGAAACATTTAAAATCAGTAAATACACGTGATATTTACGCTAAATGAAATATTCATTAGTAATATTAAGCATTGTAGTATGATAATATTTTACTACTTCGAGTATTTAGCCCCTTCCTCCTCTCCCATTTTCAACATTTCATTCTCTTGACACCAGTTAATATTTCGCATCAACATAACACAAAAGAAAGGATTTAAAATACAAACATTTCATTAAATGGTCACAAAAGAATATTTGTTTTCTGAAGACTTGTACAGATGTGTTAAATGTAATACACTATGGCAATGGTATACCTGTGTTAAATGGTATACCATTCACAAAACCCATGCCGGTAACGATGTACCGATGTACTGATGTTGATGCAATTCCCAGAATGCTTTGAGTGCAGAGGTTTACCGTTCTTGTCCACAAAAATTATTTATTTTAGGTTAAAATATACAATCAGTTGGTAAATAATGTGGTAAAATAAAATAAACGTATGTTTAGGACTAAGTTTTACTTTAAAGTTAAGAAGTTTGTATTCCCGATATGATTTAGTTAATATAAGAAAGTTTACCTTTTACGTAAAAATCTTAAGGTTAGATTTTATTAAAGAAATGATCGTTTTTTGGCCGAGATGTTGACTGAATCAGCATCCTTGATGAATAGGCAGCTTTGTACTAGGGATGGCGATCCAAGATCGATTTATTCGAAAAGCTTGGACATGAAATATTAGGAATTATAATTGTTTTATTCTTTAATAAATACACGTACATAATTTGACTGATTAATCAAAAATCATTTTTCACTTATTCTTTAAGAAACGCTTGTATTTTTTTACAAATTTAATAAAAATAAAATTGATAAAAGATCGTTTTTTTTTTTTTTTAGTTATGTTTTTTTTTATATATAAAATAGAATCGAAAATTCGATCTTCTAGACTTCGATTCATTTCTAAATCGATTCTTTAGACTACGATTGGAATCGATCTTTTTTAAGAAGAATCGCCATCCCTACTTTGTACCTCTGCATGATGCCATCGCTTGATGGCATCATCGCACGATGCGAGTATTTATAAGGTCAAATAGCGTTAACACAATTATTTATGTTTTTATCTTCAACCTCTTCCGCCGTGAAGTTATTCTCATTATACTCGTATGCAAATCGTCCAAATTTTTCTGTTTCTCTTTCATTTCTTATTCCTTAGTCTGCATCTTTTCTTTTTCTTCTTACCTCATCATTCATCTTTTTCTTTTTTTAAGTAAATTTCGGTAAAAAATAATACAAAACATTTGGATAAAATGTTACACAAAAATATGTAAATGAATTTACGTTTTGTGTTTAGCTTTTTGTGTACTTATACAAAAAACAATTTAAAAACGTTAAAGTTAAAATTCCAATAAAAAATGAGTCTCATTAATTATAGGAAAATAATTATCAACATTAACTTTTTGCCGCTATTCTTAATTATAAATTAATCTCATTTAAAGCAATTTAATTACAATTATTGGTTATAAAATATCAAAAAAGATTGAATTTTAATATTAGCTTATGATGATTCATTTAGATCAGAGATGGGCGAGCATTCGAGTCAGGTCTGGCGTTTTTTTAGTCGTTATTGGATTATATCAGTAGTAGCCCTTACCTTACAAAAGTCTGCTAATCCCTGATTTATTTATAACAAAACCCAATCAACACCCCCCAAGATCTCTCCCCTCGAAACTAGTTATTGGCAATTATATTCTTAATTTATATTATTCTAATAATTATATTAATTAAGATATCATTACTGTTATATGGCTGGCTATTCAAATCGCTATCTTTTGAAGTTTAAGTACGTGCATATGTGATAGAGTATTGGTTCTTAATCGGTGTGTCGCGATATTCGTGCTAAACCTCACGAAAGTTTGATTATTGAAATTATTATTAAATTTTATTGTATTTTATTAATTATGAAAAATTATGACTGGAAATGAAGCTATATTTTTAGATCAAGTTTCATGATGTTGTTGTTGTGAAAAAAAACTTGTTATCACAGGTTTAAGAACCAGTCTCAGGTCCAGTAAAATACTATCTACTAAAGATGTCTTATACAAATACGTTAATCTCTGTTTAGTCCGGAATTCTATGGTTCGGCATATTCCGCCCTTTCCATTCTGATTTTAAGATACTACTAGCCTTTAAATGAAATATGTTTAAATGAAAATTTTATCAGATTCAGACTATTAGTTTATGAGTTACAGTTGATTTAGAGTGGCACTTGTGTAATTTTTGTAGTGAGATGAAAAGCATTGCTTTTTAATGGAAAAAAAAAAATAAAATGTACAAAGTTATATTTATATGAAATGACAAAAACTATTATTCCATTTTGACATACAGTTTGACTGGACTATTAAGGTCTGTTTTAGTGCTACAAGCGGATGTTTACATTTCATACGGCCCTTTTATTCCGTTTCGTTTTCTGCTTACTATGTATTTGCACTGTGCCAATTGACAACTATTTTGTAACTTTTAATACTTTTTGTAGATAACGAACTACTATTGTAAAATAAATATAAAAGTTTATTCAAAATATTCAGGGCTCAAATTGATTTGAAACTCTGGATAATTATTAAATATTTTTACAACATGAATAAAAAAAACATAATATTTTACAGGCCCAACGTTTATTTGGGACTCGGGATAAGATTTCGGATAACATTAACATTTATAAGGATAAAATTTATAGGGATAAGGATAATATTTTTCCGAGTTATTATCATCATGATCTTTAAGACTTTTTACAATTTCTTTCTATTAGAAACCATTTTTTCAAATTTACTATACCTATTTTCGTTTGGACTTCTGGCGCTTTCCAGTTCACTCTGGTTTTCTACATGTTCTAACCATTGGAGTCTCTTCCTTCTAATAAGAGTTACAATCAAGGCCGCATGAACCATGTCGGGGCTCTTATACCACAACTCAATTTTATTTATAATTATGCCGTTTTTTTACTATATTACGAAGGTTGAAAATTTGAAACAAATGAAATGAAAATATACGTATTCTTTTTTAAATCTTTTTGTAAAGTACAATATACTTAAATATTAACTCTTCTAACTTTGTTACATACAAAATCGTTTAAAACATCTTGAAAGCTAACCTTTTTTAATCGCCATTATCGCTAAAGAATTTAAACGGTTCTGAGACATTGATGAACGAAGACGGTTTTTGATCAGATTTAATTTCAAAAAGTTACGTTCACCCGAGTAACTTGTGTATGCAAGTCGTGTTTTTTAAAGTTAAAAGGTGACAAAAATAGGTTTCTTTAGGATAAAAGTAATAACTCTTAAAGTCATTTAAAGCACGGAAAGCAAGATATCTACAATATTTGATAGAACAATGCTCATTGAAACATCATAATTACAGAGTACCACTGACAAAATGACGTCAGAGATATTTAAGAAATGAAGTAAGGTGCCTAGATGAAAAGGGATGTAAGTAACAAGAGTAAAATTCTTCAGAAAACGAGTTTAAAGTTAAGATCGTATTGGCGTTTTTGTTCAGTAGGTTTTAAAATTAGAATCTGTCCAAGATTCCACTAAATAGTTTACATCTTCCATCGTTTGCGCTGGTTATCTCAAATTTTCGAAATTTGTTACTTATATCCGTCAAGTATATTTAGCCCTTTAATTCATTCATAAATAATAACTATATATATCGGAGGCTGTGATATAAAACTTTTAAACTATTGAATCTGTTTACATATTTTTTCGATTTGAAAGTAAATCAAGAGCATTCGTGCCCTGATTCTTACATAAACAAATAAAACTTTTATAAACAATATTTAATAGAATCTGCAAGCTGGCGCTTAGATATAACTTGGAAGAGTTGACAGACCTCACCTCGCATTATTACTTTCGTCTAAACTGTTAAGTTTACAAGTTACAACGACCAGAGACGAGTGACGGTCACATTGAACGACCAGAGAACACTGCACTAGAGTGCGGTGTTAAATTACACCACAGTGACACCGGCGGCTACAGCTACAACGATCGACCTTCTTTGTTGTCACAGGATGGGTCTGGTCTGCGGATGACTGCGGACTACCCTTTCCTGCCCCCTTTATACCCCCTAATGCTTGTATTTGTACATAATGATGCTTTTAGGGACTTATGTAAATAAATACCTATAGAATTTCGAAATATTTCAACAGGTTACTATAATATTTGATATCCTGGTTTGATTAGCACCTTTATCTGAGGACAATCCGTTGTTCGTAGGATGGGAAAACAAAGAGACAAGGGTACAAATAAAGGGCGTTGTACAAATAAATGGTCATTTTATTACCATATTTTGCTATTTGTTTTTTGCCAAAATATATATAATTTGTACTTTTAAATTCCCTTTTTTATATTTTTGTAATACAATATGTTTCACAATGGAACATTCGATAATAAAGAGTTTGTCAACAAGAGCTGTTATTTTAAATTGTACCAATTTATAAACGGCTTATGATTCCTGACATATCAGAAGTGGGATAGAATAGTGCAAAAATTGTCCAACCATTGTTTAAGCGAATTTAGTCTTTGGTGTATTGTATAATAATATATATTTTTCAAAATTCAGATCATGCTTGCATATAAGGGCTTAATAATTCCACCAACATTACGACTATCAAGATCTTAAATACGACGAATAGATTTTGATAAAATAACTTTTCCTGCAGGTGTCTTGTCTTGCTAATAATAAATTAATTCGATCGCATGTGTCAATATTTGAATTTGATACTACGAATATTATCTATGAAAATAAATTCCACGATTGTATCATGTTTTAATCGATAGATAACAATCAGTTATTGCAGTGTCATAAATTGAAAATAAATTAGACGCAATATGTTGCAAGTGGACGTAATGAATAATAAGTGATTTCCAATTTTAATTTAGATGGGGCCGCTTTATCAATATTTAATTTGCGTATTGGTTTGATATTTATCTAATATAGGTCGGTTAGGATCAGCGTCTGAGTAACTGAAGGTCAGAAGTCGGTTAATTTGCCATCGATGAAGTAATAGGAAGATTTTAGCTGAATTTACATTTTTTTTAAATAATTTAAATACATTTGAATACACTATATTATTTAATAGGCAATGCGGATATCATTTGTGGACTCACAATACACAAATTCATGAATTACTTAATGTAATATTGTTTACATAAGAAAGTCATTAAATAAATGCAAAATTTACTCATGATATATTCATTTAATATGTAACATTATATAATTTTGCGTAAAAAGCTTTATTGATGTCAAAACATTTATATGAAAAGGTACAATTTATTATGTAAAGTTACATTGTTTTTTTTTTTTTTTATATTTATTTTCTTCTTTGCCTTGACTTTCTTTAGTCATAGCCACCATCAAATAATTTTTTTAACATCTTTTATAATTTATAATTCAATTTTACACATTTCTAAATATTTCAATAATTCACTAATTAATTTTGTATCACTTAACAAAAATTTAGTATTAACAGGAAAAGTTTTAATCACATCTAATATACCACTATTCAATTTTGATCTTTCTAAACTATAATTTATGCATTCAAATATAATATGATCCAAATTTCCTTCTTCACCACATTGACATCTATCGTCAGATTTAATATTAATTTTGTACAGATGAGCTGGAGTTTTGCAATGATTACTTTTGATTCTGATTGTAGTTGATATAATTTTGCGGGACTCATTTCTAAACCATCTCTTCTTACTTAAATTTGGATGCAACATATAATAATCTCTTCCTTTTAACTGACTTTTGTTAATGAAATCTGTGTTTCTTAAATTGAAGTAAAATTTTTTGATTATATTAAAAATTTCATATGAAGGTAATTTCACTCTCATCTCAATTTCCAAATTTATTGATTCCTTTGCTAATTTATCCGCAATTTCGTTTCCTCTTATTCCACAGTGTCCTGGTATCCACATAAATTTTATGGTATTATTCCTATTTATTATATTGAAATACATCTTCTTAATTTTGCATGTTAAAATATTATTATTTGATTTGTTATCATTTGAATTTAAATTTTTTAAAACACTTAAAGAATCCGTTATTATTATAATTTTATTATTGTTGATATTTTCATTAATTTCCAATGCTTTTAATAATGCTAATTTTTCTCCAGTGTAAGAGCAAACTTTGTTATTTAATTTATATTTATAATATCTTAAATTTATCTGTTCATATATAGCAAATCCTGCTTTATTTCTTTCTAAATCAATGGATGCATCTGTATATATTATTTTTGTAAAATTTATATTAAATTGATGCATTATATTTAAAAAATTTTCATTATTTATCGCATTATTAAAAGATTTTGACAATAATTTTGTGTTAATATATATATCCATAGGTTTAATTAATGATTCAAAAGGAATAGAGTATATAGGCGATTTCGAATTTCTTTGTAGATTTAGATCCTTTAATTTCATGTAACTATTTATTAAAATAGGTTTATTCTTTTTGATCCAGTAAGAAGAGTTTTGAATATATGTAGTTAATAATTTAATTTTATCAATAATTTGGAATTTCGATAATGTTTCACATTTAACATAAAATTTATCACTAAGCTGTTGGTTTCTAAATTGTAATGGAGCTATATTAGATTCAGCTTGAAGTATATGAGTTGGAGTTGAAGTCATGCAACCTAAAGCGATTCTTAAGCTTCTGTATTGTATTCTATCCAATTTTAATAATCTTGATTTAGAAGCTGTACTAATTAATATACTTGAATAGTCTAAATGTGAACTTATAATTGCTTGATAAATTTGTATTAAAGAAATAGGATGAGCTCCCCATTTACTTCCTGCTAGACTTCTTAAAACATTTATTCCTCTGTTGCATTTAAGTATAATTTTATCAATTTCGAAGCTCCAAGTAGATTTACAATCAAACCAAATACCTAAAAATTTTGCTCTATTTGATATAATAATATTTTTGTTATTATATATTATCCTCGGACTTGATATAATTTTGTGTCTAGTAAAAATGACAGCTTGAGATTTTTCTACTGAGATTTCTAATTCAATTTTGTCTAATATATCTCTTAATTTGCATAATTTCTTGTTAATTCTCTTCCTTAAACATTCTATGGATGGGCCAATACTATATAAAACAATATCATCTGCAAATTGTAAAATAAATGTGTGATCGTCTTTTAATTTAGAAATGTCTTTAGAATATATTGTGTATAAAAGTGGACTAAGAATAGATCCTTGAGGTAGGCCTTTATTGCAGGTAAATGGTCCTATTAAATTTTCTTCATTTCTTACATAAATGGATCTCAATTCAAAATATGACATTAACCAATTTGTAATTTTGCTGGTTATTCCAATTTCTCTTAATTTCAGTTGTAGGTTAGGATATGTAACTGCATCATAAGCTCCCTTAATATCTAAGAACACAGCTAGCATGTATTTATTAGAGCTGTACGTTTTTTGAATGTCCAGATTGAATATATTTAAGCTGTCATGCACACTTCGATTTTTTCTAAATCCAAATTGCGAATCTGGTAATTTATTGTTGTGTTCTAAATACCATTCTAATCTGTTTTTCAAAATATTTTCCATTGTTTTGGCTACGCATGATATTAAAGTAATTGGTCGATATGATGATGCTACTTCAGGATTCTTTCCAGATTTTAAAATAGGGACAATAATATGATTTTTCCAATCACTAGGAATTATTCTGGTATTAAATATATTATTAAAATTGTTAATTAGGGCAATTTTGGCGCTTTTAGGTAAGTTTTGGATCATTTCATATGAGATTCTGTCAATACCAGTACTTGTTTTCTTGTTATGATTTAAACTGTAATTTAATTCTTCTAACTCTATTGATTTATCTAAAAATTCTACTACTTTAAAATTTTGAATATACGGCCTTGAAATGATATTGTAGTTACCACAATAATTTCTAGCAAACTCTTCAATCCAATCATTATTCATACTTCTGGTGTTCTGATTTATATTCGGTCTTGATAATTTATGCACTACTCCCCAAATTAATTTAGCTGGAGTTTTTGGCTTAATATTTTCACAAAATTTCTTGTATTCCTCCTTCCTTCTTATCCTAAAATACTTTTGTGTGTTTGCTTGTTCCTTTTTAAAATTTAGATAATTTTCCATATTAGAATTTCTATTAAATTTAGTTAAAGCTAATCTTCTTTTAGCAACCATTTTATTACAATTGCTGTCCCACCATAGGGGTTTTTCATGTTTTGGGTCCTTATTATAAATTTTAGTGCACGGAATACTTTCCTCCGCTGACTCATTCATGGTATTAATTAAATGCTCATAGCTGATATATAAATTTGAACCATTATCGAGTTTATTGGATATAATATTTTGATATTCATTCCAGTCAGCTTTTTTGAAATTTCTTCTAGTGATATAATTCCTTGTTCTACCTATGTCAACATTATTTGAATTTGTTAAATTAAAAAGTATGGGATAATGATCACTCCCCATGCTGTCATTTAATACCTTCCAGTCTATTAACATGTGCATTATTCTAGGATTAATAAGGGTTAAATCCAAGATACTATCTCTTCTATAAGGATGGTGTACTCTTGTAGGACAATCATTGTTAGCTATATGAAGAAATTCTTCATCAATAAATTTATTCAATTCTTGTCCTTCGTAATTTATTAAGTTGTTTATATTCCATGATGGATGAAGTGAATTAAAATCTCCCGTTAGTATCACTGGTAATTTAATTTGTCTGTACATTTGTTTCCATTTTAAATTGTCAATTTTGTGTCCTGGAGGAACGTATATTGATGTAATACATATTTCAATATTATTTAATTTTGTACTAATTGCAGTGAGTTCCATATTGTTTACTGGTTTAGTAATATGTAATCTTTTATATCTTATACTTTTATGTATAATAATGGCTGTACCCCCATGAGGATTTGTTCTTCCAATTTGTATTCTATCATCCCTTTCTAAATTATATCCTCTTATATTAAAATTTATATTTTCTCCCAAAAATGTTTCTGAAATCAAAGCTATATGAATATTTTGCGTTTTTAATAAATTTTGTAGATCGTCTTTTTTGTGTCTAATGCTCTGTCCGTTCCACTGTATAATATTTACTTCTTTAATTTTGTTGTGGAAAATATCAATTTCTACAAGAACTTTTTAACAAATAAACGCTACTTAGAAATTATATTTTTATCTGATCCTCTAATATGTATGCTGCTGTATTATTTTATATTTATAATTTCGCTATGTTTTTCTTCTTTCTATATCTTCAAATATAGAAAATTTATTTGAATCCGTCATGAATTTATTCCTGTCATCATTTTTATTTTCATTAAAATTTTGGTTTACCAATAATTCAGTGTTGTGTTGAATTTTTGGTACTTTTATGGACCTCTGAGAATTGTTTTCTGTTTGTTCTTCTTCATTATCTTTTTCATTTTTTCTGTAATTGTTCCTTGTATTATAAGTTCTAGGTGTAGAATTTGTAATATAATTAATGAAGCTTTGTTCTTTCTCATTCTGTTTATTTTCAATTTTATTATCATTCATATTATTTTGTTTTTTCATATTTTTCGTTTTACAGTTTCTATCTAAATATGTTCTTTTCCTAATGGGTGCTGGCTTATATGATGGTATACTATTTTCACAACTTGTTAAATTTTGAGGAAAGTCCTTGTCATAATTAGATAATATATCAAATCTATTTTTTGTAGTTACCGCATACGAATTTTTGTCTTTCCAAATTTGAGGTATTTCAATAGCGGCTTCTTGATAACTAAGATTTCTGTTTCCCATTAGAATTTTTATTTCTTGTTGCCTTTTTCTTTCTTTGCAATTTTTATCAGTCGCATCATGTTCTTCATCACAATTTACACATTTTATAATTTCATTTTTACATAAATTTAGCGTATGTTCATTTGAACCACATTTGCTACATCTACTTTTTCCTTTGCATTGATTGGCCGTATGGTTATATCTTAAACATTTATAACATTGTTTCGTATTTTTAATAAATGGTTCACAGGGTAATTTAGCATTCCAAATATAAATATATTGGGGTAAATTTTGCCCTTCAAAGAAAATGATTATATTTCTAGAGTCCTCATACTTAATTTCATCTTCAAATTTCATTCTTCTTTTTAATCTCCTTATGGAGTGAATTTTATAAGGGTAACTATATATATTTTCTTTTAATTCTTCCTCCGAAAATTCAATATCTACATTTTTTACAATTCCAATTCTTGTAGTCCAAAACATTGGTATAAACATATCAACTCCTGATGTTATCTTATTATTCAATTTCACTAACATATTAGCTGATTTTGCATTTTTGCATTCAGCCATTATTCTATTTTTCCCTATTTTTTTTATTTCTGAAATATCCTTTCCAAATTCTGAATGATATAACATTTTTGCAGTTTTTAGTGTACTGATCCCAAATTTTTCGTTTGTTATATCTTCTTTTTGAATCATAATTTTATAAGAAGATAATGATAAATTATCTTCATTATATAAATTTATATTGGGGTCAACTCCCACTTTCCCCTCAGAGTTCAAATTCATTTTAAAAATTCAGAAAAAATTTGAATATTAAAATGATAATAATTTAAATAATACAATTTTACTTTTACTTTAAATTTACTTTTTAAATAATTTATGTATATATATATATGTATTTAAAATTATTAATTCAATTAAATTATTTTTAGGAAAAAGACAAAACACGTCTATCACGTATCGAATGACTACTCGATGTGAAGTTACATTGTATTAAACTAAAAATAATTATATAAACTTATGTAAACTTTTTTATGATAAATAAACCTTAAATATATGTATACTGATTTTATTTTTTAAATATCTAAAAGTTGGTGGAGATATAGCTGATTAAAATAAAAATTTTATCCGTTTAATATTTAACCATCTTTTGACGTCAGAAGATCTTGGACATGGTTGACATTCCAATTGGAATTGATGTTGCGATTAGACATCTCTAAATTTAAATAGAAAAAAAATTGTTTTAGCAAGAAGTTTTTGCACAACTGCTTCAAATTTGTGATAGCAAAATTGATTACGTAATTGTTTAACTCTCGGATTAGCCACAGCAAAAATGGAACGGCGCTTATTATACTAAAATAAAAATATATATTGTAGAAAAAATAACTGCTATCAGGTTCAGATATAAACAGGAAATGCGGTAATTAATAAAGCAATAAAATAAGTGATAAGCGGCTTGTGCCAGGTAAATGGTATTAAACGGGAAAAGGAGAGGTGTATGGGGCTTTGAGTGGGTTAAACGTTTCGTAAAGGGAGAGGTGTTAAGGCAAGGAAGCTGGATTGTAAATTATGAGTCAGTTTATTCGAAAATATGTTTAATATTATGTTGGCGAATGCTACGGTCGTCAGGTTACGTTTCCTGTTTTGTTTTCAATCGCGTTGTAATTAGACCAGAGGTGTTATTTAACCTGAACTTTGTTGATTTAGTGTAGTGATAAATATTGAATTATCAAACACTAATTAACAGCGAGCCTTTAATTGCTATTAGTAGAAAATATTTGATTTATTAGAAGTTAAATAAGAAAAAGGAAAAATGTTTTAAATTACCTGATTGCACCAGTTCCGATAAGGAGGACACTTGCGAAAGCCAGAGCAGTAGAATCTGAAAAAAAATAATGAAATTTTCATTAATGTTATTGAATACTACGAAATTACTTAAAAAATAATTTTAATTAAGAATACATTAAAATATTTCCTTATATAACATAAGGAAAAGCCCATGGAATTCCTGTACTTAATTTTAAGAAATTTGTTGCGCATTGATGAAACCACACACCGATGATAACATTTTTACCAATAACAATTTAAAGATAGCAACCAAACTTTGCAAATTATGTAATACATAAAGGAAAAGGTTGGTCGTTGTGGTTTTTATCATAAAAATTTTTATGCAACATTTTTCTAAATCGAAAGAAATTTAGGATTAGTTTTATTCTAATATAAGTAATATACTGCTATCAGGAATAATTAGGATTTACTAATTACAAATCATAAGCCGAACATAATATTGGTACAGTAGTATTTATTAACAAATATAAGAACTGTATACAAAGCAAGATGTAGCTCAATCAACGATTATATAACGAATGTCATCTGCAGTGCTTTGGACCAGATGCCAAAAGGGTCGCGTTCTTTACAAGGTTCAGATTACATCACTCTCTCCGAGTCCTGATCTATATCACGAAGAGCAGATCAATGTGCATTCCCGAGTTGTTTATGTTAAGATAAGACTGAAGCAGTGCCAGAGAAGCTCCAGGGTTGTACTGGAAGTCTTAGAGCCCAGTTTAACGTAGGCCTCTTTACAATCACTGCTTAATATATTTTTGATTATTCAATATGTCACACAAATTTAATTTAAATTTAATTCCCCACATTGTGGTGACGTCACACATTTGGTTTTGTTTTTTGGTGTTTTTTATAAGATTTATTACTACTTCACCCTCCCCCTCTTTCTTACATATTGCCACACTTTGGGGGTTAAAAACCCAATAAATAAAATGATATAAAAAATTGATTTGTTTTTATTGGACAACTTTCTTACAATTTCTAACTACACTATAAACGGAAATATCATTTTAAGTTTAAATTTGGCGCCAACAATCTCTAGTGATTATTTTTGTTAATTGGAATTCACATATTCTTTATATTTACTTTCCTTCATTTATTGAGTGATGTAATTTTCATTTCTAGGTTATTACACTGCTTTGAACTGTACCAATACGAATAAATCCGTATTCTATTTGAAGCGTAATTGTTTATTATTAATGTAATCATGTTTCATGAAGACTTTCATTTGTAACATTTGTTTAAACCAGAAATAACTTCGTTCACGTAAACATCGATAGGAGTGCTTCCAAACTTCTGTCTTCCGTTGTCTTAAGACATACCGTAACGTGTAAATAGAAAATTATAGACAACGTGAAGACGAATAGATTGAAATTAAATGATTACCTAATTGATATAACACAGCTACAAGCAGCCGTTCCAGGGTTGAGGGACTTTTAACTGCTCCACGTCGCTGTAGGAATGTACTCGTTAGAGGTTCTTGAAGAAATAACAGCCCGAGTTGAAATTTTGACCCTATTGCCGACCTAAAAGAACCTCCTCCGTTTGCTCCTCCTTTGGGCCTACATGTGGCAGTTATCGAACAAATTGCAATGTTTAGACTCAAATGAGGATGACATTTAAAACCTTATATAAACTTAGCCAAGCGCTAGACACGCGTAGTTGTGTTGACGATGACATATATACACATATGTCTTTCCGGCATAAGTCAACGCCGAACTCTCGCAATTTCGACTATAAAATGAATTCGTGATTTATGTAAGTGTGTTTAAAAAAAAAGGAATGTAACAGGGGTCACCAAGACCCGCGGCTCTAATTCTTAGTAAAGAAGTAGAAAATATATGAAACATTAATTTTGAAAATTGCAAATAATCAGAAAAATTCGAACAACAAATTTCAACAAGACAAATTTTTTTAGTCGTATTCACAATCTATAAGTATGTACGAAAATAAACATTTGCAGCGAGAAAATAATGTGCAACATCACAAAACAAACACAAGAAAATGAAGTTTGCTAATTAAATAGAACTTAGTAAATACAATATATTTCTAAGAACAATGACAGACGCAGTACAGAACAAACTATTTATATTATTTACAAGTATCAATATTCGATCTAATGATCTGGTCTTGTCTTATCTTATGTACCATTGTGTAAGGCTTCTCCTACACTGGAATATACATTACTAGACACCACAGGTAGAAAATTACTTTGCAGTACAGTTTCACACTTTCAGCTAACCCCAAGATTCACTTTCTCTTTGCATATAGATCTACCTAGTACTACCACATATGTTCTCCAGAGCGCTGTGTGACTACTGTCTAACCGCTCTCTGATACGAGATTGCTAAGATACGACAAATTGTTTGTAGGGTATGCACTACAGACTTTTTCAATACAGTCGGAAGTCGGACGTAGTCTGTTCCAGTGAGAGAGCACGTTAACTGTAAGCCATCTACTCGTTGCCAGTTGACTTTCATAACCACCATCCGCTAACCACTTTATGCGCTCGGCACTTTGTTAATGAACTTATGTTTTTTATGTACTTAACTTTAAGTGACCTCTGGAGAAGTGTCCTGCAAGAACAAGGACATACTGAAGCTGTTGATTATGGATTGAAGTGATACTTACTTATACAGAATGTCACGCAGGATATTTAGATTAAAAACAAAAGAAAAGTATTAAGCCCTCCACTCACTGTTTTGATATTTAATTTACTGTTTTTATTTAATATTGTAATATAAATTTCAGATTTTCGTTTAAGCATTCCTTTTCACATTTGTGTTTTAATTTCGGTTTAGTTAATTTAGTTGGTGCATATATGCATCGTTAGTAATATAAATTTTGACAGTTCGACAAAATTGTGTGTGAAATAATTAAAATTGCTATTTTTAATAACAATTAGTAATAGAAATTGTTTTCTCTTCTATATTTTTCAAAAACTAACATTAAACTTCTGCTAAAAGTAAATCCTACTGCATTTTGACAGATTGTCACATTTTGGAGGTTATAATATAATATAGTTTTACTTAATTTAATATTTTAATTTAAGAAATTGGACCTTGTAAGGTTCTGCGTGGTGGTAACATTGGTAACATTCAATATAGTAACTCTATTCATGGTGTTGATATTTAAATTAAAATAAATAGCTCACAAAATCACGAAAAAACAATGCATATGCTAATGCCCACCTTATGGAGATCGCACACTGAAGCCACGACTGTCTTAAGACATAATTGTCTAATAGAAATCTTGAGACATTTTATCTTAGCCGTTAATGCGATTAAGGGCTGCAATTACACTTATTTTGCACTAAAATAAAGTAAATTAAATATATTTGTTCTTTCTATAATATACTTATAAATATATTAGTGCTATATTCTTTGTGGGTAGGTACATAGAACAAAGTAGTTATATAATTAGGTACTAAACATCAATTATAGATCTTATTAGCAGGGCCGGAGCAAGGGGAGATAGGTTGTACAAACGCTGAAGACCCCGCGCCGCTAACTGATGAAAATGTTTTCAATTTTTTTTCTCATAGCAGTTTAGACCATGCAAGAAAATCAACTTTGCATCGGGCCCCGTTTTGTTCGATTTGCCTTTGTTTATTACACTTTGAAATACATGTTTTTACTACTCACATGACTGTACCGGAAGATACAACAAGTGGAAGTAGATTACATTTGGTACATAATGTTACAGATGCTGTAATTATCAAGATTTGTTTTACTGACAAGGTGGTGATGAGTTACATGAAGAAAAACAGATCTGGTGCAAAGATATAGTATCAGTTATTCTCAAACTTTATCTAAAATGATGTAGTCCGAAGAGATTAAGTAAATTATTTTATTTATATACCTAAAACCTTCTTAAGGTGAAACGATACTTGGCCATTTTTGATTCGCGAAATATAGATGGCGATACTATACAGCAGGTTAAATATTATCATAAAAATCATGTTTTTTTATGTTTAAATCGTTTTATGTAAGTAACTATAAACGCGAATCAAAATCTAAAGGTTTTCATAGTGTGTTCAAGGCCTAAGACAGATCAACGTCAAGAAGATTTAGAACGGATGATTGAATACAAAGTGGGCATCTGTTTGTAAATAGGTGTTCCAAAATGTAAACAGTATCATATTCGTGATAAGAGACTTGTTATCATTATCTAGTGGATGTGTGGTGTGTATATTTTAAATTTTGGACTCCGGTTTGTTTAGACTCACAGAAATATACAGCACAGTGTGGAAGATTCTGTGTCTGATGATGTAGTTGAGAGAAATTGACATTAAATGTGTGTTGAAATTTTTACGTAAAAGTGAGGTTAAATTTAAAGTGATAAATATAATAAAAGTTATTTTAATTATAAATAATGTTGTGATTTAAATTAAAAAGGACTGCAAGAGGGAATAGAAAGTATTGAATATTTGTCGTAAAATTTTTAGTTGTCGACGATGAAACAGTTTTGTAAAACTGTACAGCTTGTTTGAAAACAGCTGTTTTGTTATTTTTTAATAATACTCTTATTTTGGAGTCAAATTTTCAGTTATTGCTTAATTTTGTCTATATAACAGTGCTGAATAATGCAAAAAAAAATTACGTTTCTTATTTTCAAGAAGTGGAATATTTTAGAAGTGTTTTTAAGTCAACAAATAACAATGAAAATTGTAGGTACAATTTTTCGAAGTAGACAATTTTTATACAATGTTTTGATGGCTTCCTAAGCCGACATACATTTTACCAGCAGCACGAACCGTTAAAATTAATAGTCCAAGATCCCAGGACCGGCAGACATCACTTATTTTCTGATGAACAAATCGTGCCGTGTGTTTCCTCTCACTTGTATACACGTTCGTTCTCTCACTAACAACACAGTTCCATTCTCATTCGGTTCGGGTAGATTCGGGACTAAGGTTTGCAACCAGTTGCCTCATGTGCAGAGGGCCTAAAGGTTACAGGTGTCGTTCTCGCATTAGATGCACTGGTATTATTGAATAAAATGTGGAAGAGAACTGGGACAGGCGTCTACTGTGGCAACAACTGTGAATAACAGACATTACAAGTACTTTTCTTCAAAGCAACCTCGTTAAGCAACACTGATAATATCAATTCTAAAATCTGTAGCTTTTTTCTTCTCCGCGTTAATAAATAAAGCCAAGGTGTTTGAGCAAGCACATGCGAACCAGTGGACGCTTACCTAAATTTATAATATTTCAAAAATATCGCGCAATCACTCATTCAACTACACACAAATTGACATAATGTAATAAAGTCATATCTACAATGTAAATATTTAAGAAGTACTATTTACAAAGGCGAAATAATTATATACGTACTACAAAATATTGACTCTGCGATGACACAGTTTTATTAATGGTGCTAGTATCTGTATGAATATATGGAGATATTATACAATTTTATTTGTTTAGATGATTTCTAAGAAGGTTGACATTAACGTACAAAGTTTCATGTTACTTGAAGATAATGAATTTGAATAAAGCAAACAAAAATAACGAAATATTCTATTTAAAAAAAATTTAGATTATTTATGAATCAACCGATTTAACATTGACATACTTAACACTTATGTTAATTGTTAGATAAAGGAGCGAAATTTTTGGGTCATATTCACCGAGTCTATTTTATATCTTGTTGATGATATCTGCCATCTGTATTATGTTGTGTTTTTCCAGGTTTGCATAAATCCCTTAGTCAACATTTTGAATATTATGAATGTGGAATTGTGTTAGAAATGCAGTCATGAAAGAATTCCTGCCCTATCGATAGATTTCGCTATCGATTTCGAATTTAGTAATGTTGTTTAGATATATTTAACGATTCATGGTTTATGTAACCCATATATATAGGGTCCTTCAACAAGAGCGGTCATTTTATGGATATTTCAGTAAAAGCATTAATTTTAAATTAATAGAAAAATGCAATATTATTGTGAAAAGCGATGCTATTTTTATTTTAATCTAAAGTACAAACTCTGAGGTTAGTAATGAAACACAACATCTGCCAAATGTCATCGAAATATAGCGATTTTCTATTGATTTAAAATGATCGCTCTTGTTGTAACATCCATAAAATTACAGCTCTTATTGAAAGACTCTATTTAAATAAAAATAATCATAATTCTAAATGTTTATGTATCAAATATTTTTTATGTTGGCAGAACTAAGCGAAGTCGCAATATTCAAACCATTGTAATATTTTACATTGCATCTTATAAGCATATTCAAACGTTCAAACATTGCTCTGACCATATAAAGAATAAAATGTTGCAATGCTATATGCAAATGTAGGGCTTGAACATGAGCAAAAAAATGAAACCTCTATCTGCTCGCTTATATTATTCATCGCGGATATAAAATACAAAATGATAAGCCAAGAGTTCGGTTTCTGATGACGTCAGTTATTGTAACCTGGACCTAGGTCAACACGGAGAAAATATCTACGGATGTGAGGACTTAGTTTGTTTGGATTCAGTGCTATTGTTACTTGGAACTTACACAGACGATTCTTAAAGAATTATTAAAAATATTCGAGTTAAGTTATATAATAAAGTTATATATGACACACGTATGTACATAACCTTAAAAATATAAAAAATCTAAAAGTAAATATTTGATTAATATGAGATAATATTTAAAGAACATTCTATTTATATGTGTTTTTATAAGGTTTAAAAGTGAATGAACTTGTTTTTGATAAGCAATACTCGTATTTTGAAAAATTGCAGTATTTTCTGAATTAAACAAAAGTGTGTGAATATTAAAAAAAAGTGTAAGTGAAGGGTATTAGATTAAACAGTATACAAGATTGTGAGAATCAATGAACCACAGACATAGACATTCCTCGACATCTTCAGGTGTTATAAATCACCTCCAGTGACGACAAGTTCCGTTGACACTGTCTTTATGACGTCACACAATTTGCAAGTTGTGTCTTGTCTTTGTTCTTTGGTTGTTCGCAGTGGCAACGGCAACGGCAACGGAAACGGCAACGGCATCGGCAACCGTCAGCGGCATCTTATACATCATTTCAAATCAGTTGTACCTGTCTTTAAGTTCTGGTCTGGCCTGCACAGGTAGATACGCTCCGCCTTCCCACCAATCAGCGATCTTCCACCGGACAGAAGATGGCCAGAATAATTGGAGTGGGGCTCTAGGAGGCTCTAGTCGATCGGTAGGGAACTGGTAGACATTGACTCTCTATGTGCAATGATTTTTACCTGTCGGCGAAAGCGCCCCGACCCTGGTACTATATATTTGTTACTTTACTTAATCATATCTTGAACTCTACCCAGCTAGAGCTGTGGAATTTCATGTGGACAATTGCCAGTGATACGGTGCAAGTGGAAGAAGGAACATCTCGCGGAAAACTTTACGAAAAAGTTTTTGGGATTTTTGGATAATTTAGTGACTTGTGACCAGTGCCTATAATTAATAAGTGATTTTAATTTTCCGAACTTTTTCTTTGAAATTTCTAAAGTTTTTCTTTAAATACAATTGGTTTTTGAGTGTTGTTTTTCTGACAGTTGTTTTGTGCTTCAGGTGTCAGGTGTTTTTTCAGTGTTTTTAAGGAGTTATGCCTAGTGTAGTGAACTGGGCTCGCCAGTCATGATAATGCGAGCAGATATCCGTTTTTGGGTGCACGCTCTGCTCGTGACCTCCATTTTGAAGGTCTGTGAAGGTTGTGGGCCCAGCAGACTCTCTAGAAGACGTCCTCCAATCAAGAAAATCTCCCCTTTAGTTTTTAGACAACATGTACCAAATGTTTCCGAAAATAGTATACAAGGCAGTGGACCTCCTGAAGGACAAGTCAACAAAGGAGATTCCAAATTTCGTGATTTGATACCAAATTATAATCCAGATATCATATTCAAAGATGAAGAAGGAACCGGTGCGGATAGGCTGATGACTGAGGTGAGTCACCTTTGTTTCTTTATGTTAATTCAATGCAAATTATCTCCAACCGGCCGTTGAGTGCGATACCGGCACAGGTCTGGTCAAATAACGTGACTAATCATCCTTGCACGAAATGGACAAATCGAATCGTTTTCCAACATTTTCCAAACACCTCAACGTAACAATGACAAGTAATTTTACTTTTAAAATTATCATTTAATTACCTGTAATGTTTATAAAGAAAAATTACAACTGTTTTGTTTTATCGAAAACCGACAAAAATCTTAGATAAGATAATGTCTTTATTATTAATAAGTAAAATATGCGAAACTAATTAACGTGTATATTCTGCTGATTAATTTGTGTAATTAACACTATGTGGAGACAGTTTTAATTCCAATGAATTAACAACATTATGCAATGCGCTGTGCTGAGTCTAGCGACCATCGTGACGACCTGGCTGCTGTGCCGGCTGTTTAATGTTGACTTGCAAATTTTATTATTTCACACGTTGATAAGATATTTGTATACAATTAATTAGCAATAATATTAGAATTTTCACCTGTAATTTCTTTATTAGCAGTTAAACAATTTTTGCTTAGGTTAGAAATGTATTTTAAAATTATGTTTAACGATTTTTCAAGGAAGAAAAACTATTCTATTTCATAAGTAATATATAAAATAGACTCGTTGAAGATACTCGTATATATAGCGGTGTAGTTCTCATATGAGGAGTCACCTGAAGCCAATACAGTAGGACCCATTTTTTTTATATCTTCAAAGATTTACTCCTTCTTTTTAGAGTTTCTAAATATTATTATGTTCTCTGATGTATTAAGAAACACTGATTTTCTCGATATTTTTTTGTTTATCCAGTTTAAACGAGTCCTATGCGAGGCTTCACCTACTGTAGACGACCTAAATATGGCGAAAAAACGTCTGTGCACGTAGAAATCCATTTGGAACAAATTTCGGTTGGAAATTAATATAAAATATACCTCTATATTATTCAGATATCCAAATGTAAGTGACAAATTTTTCCGTATTGTCAAAATTTCTATTACAATCGTACTTTAAATATTTTAAAGTTTTTAAGTGCTTTTAATTTTAAAGACATAATTTATGAGAAAAAGTATATTTGAAATTCTAAAACTTAAAATCGTTTCTTCTTAATTTTTAGCTTACTGAGGTTTATTATAAACCTTGGTTGATACTTTTCTAACTGCAGCTTATATTTTTCATAGTTAACAGTAGTCGGGCATTAACAAAACAAGAATTGAAAATTAATTCTTTAGCTTAAATTACCCCATAACTAAAGTTTAACTAGGAATTGAAGATACTCAAACAATTTGTAAATGTATGTTTTGAACATTTTTTAATGTCTTTAATTTAACATCTCGCTTTGTTTAGTGGACTATCGTCTCTCTGTTAACCCAGTTGTTTTTACATTGAATTACAAAGAGATCATTAAAAACAGACTCCGAGTTAGAATAAATAAACAACTAGGAACAACAACTAGTACAATAAAAAATTTCTTATATTCTTTTTTTTTTGGTACATGACCTTGAAATGTTATTGATAAATAAAGTAAAAATAACGATTTGTTGATTTTATTTATATCTATAATTAAATAAAATTTTTAATTTGGTACCAACCGGAATTAATTCTATTTAGATTTTGTTTTCTTTGTGTACAGATAAAATTAATTACTAAAGTAGTTAGTTAATTGTAGGCTATTGATATATATCTATCTTTTTATGACAAAGATATTAGAAATAATGATGTATAAGTTAAATCAAATATTATAGACTCAAATTGTTTCGCAACAGGGGCTATTGTATAAACAAATTCATTTATTTTTAATCACAAACAAATTCAAGAGTTCCACAATTCCTTTCGGCGTTGACAGAACCTTTTTACTAATTAAAACACAGAGTTTGTATAAATTAGTGTGGCTTTTACATGTCAACATATTACAGAATCAAATTCATCTTCTTAAATATTTGTTAACATTAAAAAACTAAATTTCCGTAACAGTTTTATTTTTTGAGTGTCTTTTCCGTAAACAGTTAAGTGTCTGCTTTATATCTTTCATAGTTTCAGTTTTATCCGGCGGGCGGCGCTTATGCTTATGTTAACTTGAATTTCGTTTAATTAATTTTACAAAAAAAAAAAAAAACAACGATCTCTTCGCGCGTTCGTCTACTTAAATCAGCCATTATTGCCCATTTCTGGATGCAACGTTCTTTTTTTTAAGTTTTAATTTGTGGTCGTGTACCGTGCAATGTTTTATACCTGAGTGTTTTAGAAACGTTGGCCCCTAATTTCAAGGTAGGGTCAGTGGCGGCTCGCGATGTTTTACAATAACAGAGCTAATTAATATATAAGAAATATATATACACAATAATTGTAATTACGATTACAAACAAGTACGGTGATGTACTTTTTCTATCCCGCTTTGCGTGTTTTTGAAAAAATATATTGTCTATTAGACCCCCGCTAACTATAGCTACATAAAAATACCAGTTTACCTGTTACATAACATTCATTAGTTAATATAATGTAAAAATTAAATAACATAAGTTATCTTTCGACTAAAATTTATGTTGATAAAGTATTTTATGTAAGAATGTATAATGTTACATATGTCCTTTGCATTTATTTAATGACAATGTAACAAAAATTTGTTAAAATTTAGTAAATATAACACAAGTAACGTTAAGTGAAAAATATTTCGTAATTATTAATATGATAGATTATAAATTGACCTAATTAGTCAATGATTATAAATAAAAATACGTCTGCTTACGTTTTGTGTTTAAAGGGATATTAATTAAAGTAATTCGCATGCAGATAAGTCCAAAAAGAATAGGCTTGAAGTTTCTTTTGGAAATACTACCTTATTTGGAAATATATTAGTAGAACACTATCCTATTTAGCAATTACAATCTTGAAACACACATATTTGTGGTTTTTTTTTTTTGGAAATTCCACTGTAATCATTTTCCGCATATATGTGACTATTTCCGGGAAGTAATAATTAGAATACATTGGGCAAGTATGCCAGTGTAACCACCTTCTGGAAATTTTTGTGACACTTTTTTCGAAATTCACGTACACGTGCACAGACTGACTGGATGACCATCCAAACATCTTTACGGCAAACCTGAAGAAAGCAAGAAGAGAGCGTTGGCTGAAAGAAAAACTACCAAGCCTCCACACCTCTAAATCTGACCCTGTTCTAAAGGATAAATGGTAAAATTCTTGGATGCCAATAAAAAATCTAAAACAATTATTAAAAACTTCATAAATATAAACGTTATTTAAAAACAGGCTCAACCGAAAAATAATTAAAAATTTCAAGTCCATTATTTTATAACATTTTATTATTACTTTGTTACAACTTTTTAGCGATCTTTATCATTAGATGACTTTTCAAAGACTTTTATATTAGGGGTGTATTGTAAAGTCGGCAGATAGCTTTGAGTAATCATAAGCTACTTCATTTTGTTTAAAATAGACTCTTAGAAAGTTACTTAAAATGGAAATATTTCTGTTTTTAACCGATTCTGATTCTATGCATTTCTCAGTAAGTCATTTACTTATTAGCCGACTCCAATAATAGGATATATTTCTTACTGTAAAAGGATTTTATTATTTTTAATACCTTCTATCCTTTTTGAATATTTAATTTGTATTATAACACCATTACCGTTAGCTACATTATCTGATTGCAATGTCTTAGATTTTGGTTTCTTGACTTTTTCTTTTGTCCTAAAACATACTACATAAATATAACAACTTCTTTACTGATAATATTTTACAACTTTAAGGTTTTATTATTTTGTTGTATTTCTCGGATTAACTTCTGTAATCCGTGTTAGATAATTGTATGTAGTGGTAACAAAGGGATTATTAATCTTAACGTTAGCCAGTCTGGTAAATTGTTTATCTTTGACATATTTAAGAGAATTATTATTTATTACCTTAATGCATTTCTTATCAATCGCTTTAAACATTTTAATTACATAAGCTTTATTTTACAATAACATTTCTTTCATCCGTAAATCACTGTAAATAAAAATTGGTCATAAAAATACTTTACACGCCACTGTCATAGGCAAGAGCTGCACTGCGAAAAAGAATAACAAGCACAGTGTGTGTACATTTATATGATTAACGTATTAGAGAATCGCAGTGCAGCCGTAGCCTAAGAAATAGGCGTCTAAAGCGTTTTCTCGACCAATTTCTTTGGTATTTATATAGAATTCATTCGGTTCTGGTTCAAATCTGATCATTTCTTATTGTATAACTAAATTTTTGAAAATATTTTGGACGTTTTTGTCAACGTTACGTTATTGTATTTATATTATACAACATTTCTAGGATTACAGCAAAGTAGGATCATATTTTCTGTCATCCCTGAATTTCAGACGTTTTATGAATCCGGTAGTAAAACAATAACTGTTTTAGAATTCCCTCACTTTAGCGAACAATGAGCTCTTTTAGAAAAATGATATACCCAGTAGCATAATTGGACCTTATGGGCTTTATGACCTCGACTATGAAAGCACTAATGGACACGTATAAAGCAATGAATGAAGCAACAACACATTTATAACACGAAATAAAACAGCAGGAGATTTGCAAGTAATTTTACTTTTTTTGGAAAATATTTATTTGTTTAATGATTTATTATTTAACTATTTTAACGTTTTTTTTCTTGTGACATTCTTGCGTAAATTACGTATTAGATAAACAGCTGTCGATAAATAAACAGTTTTCATAGGTCAAAAAAGTAATGATTTTTAATTAAAATATACTACATTATAAAGTTTTACATTGACTCGCGAGTTCAGGATTGTTAGTGAAAAGAAGATAAAGGATTTGCAGAGAGGAGTCAGTGAAAGAAAGAGGTAGATGGCGAAGGTACAAAGAAGAAGGGAGGTGAAAGAGGAAAGCGAGAGAAACTTCAAGCAGGTGTTGGGAGATAATGGAAAGCAGAGCAGGTCTGCGGAAACTGGTGGTAGGGAAGAGAGAAGAAAGAAGGTGGATGGGAGAAGTAAAAGGAGGAGGAAAGAACTTGATTTTAAGTTTTGTTAATTCAGAAACGGACTGTTTTATTAATATTGATACTGACTACTTATAACTCCCTGAATAAAGAATTTTGATCACTCCATTTCTCAGAAATATACGTGGGTTTTTATATCAGTATTGTAACCAAATTTTTGTATCAAACAAATGAAATATCTGCTTCATATTTTATTACACGTCTTTTAATAATCTGAAATCATTCTTCATTTTTCATGATTCAAACATTTCTAAAAATCTATGATTCACAATGGAATAACTTCTTCATCATTAGTTATTCATGTTTTCTCACAGTGATGTTATTGTTATCTGCAACAACGGAGGATGCTGTTTTTATTTGCTATGTATTGACCTGCGGATCTGTTTGCCAGTTACCGGTCTTTGAATCTACCCACTACCCACTGGTCTAGACTGTAGACAAATTGTAGGATTGTCGTTCGCCATCATCTCTACCATCACCATCATCATCATCACCATTGCGTGGAACCATATAGTTACGCGATCCGTCAATGTCATTATGTCACTTCTGTGGTAGCCGCTGTAATATATCTTTTATATCATTTAGAGATCTACTAAATTCAAATTAAAACTTTATGAAAAACGTTTATTCCTGAAGAAGGTGCATCGATTTTTTGTTTTGTTTGTTTGTTTTGATTTTAGAGAAATTGAAACACGTTAAAAAAAAGTTTCAATATTTTTCAAATTCTTTTGAGGAATTTTACGATATTTTACATTGTCTATAAATGAGTTTATGAATATTTTTTAAAATTTATTTTATTTAGCCTTATTTACCATCTTTATAAGATCAAAACCTTTTGTGTTGCGGGAGACAACTGTAAGATGTTGTATGAAAGAGATGGCAATTCATTAAATAGAAGAAGTAGAGGTATTTTTATATTACCTTTTTTAAAATGTTAATTTTTACAAAATATATAGCATTGAGCTTACAAACAGGTTAATCCGACACTGGTACCAACTGCTTGAAACTAATCATAAACTATTAAAGATAAATATCCCCAAGAAGCAATCAACAAGTTCACACATTCTTCCTTAGATGCCGGAATGTATTTTCGGGTAATCAAAATATTTGAAATTTCATGGTTTTGCTTAAAAAATACTTAGGCGTTATATGTAAGGCGTTAAACAGACAAGAATTACCGGGATTTAAGTAATTCTGATTAATATGCAGTTAATTTATTCATTATACGTTGTGCAACTGTGTTACCATCTGATTTGAATTCAATTAAAAAAGAAATTTGAAAGCGCTAAGTAATTTTTGGTGTTAAAAACATTCCGAGTAATTCATTTCGAAATGTTGTAAATTATGTTTTTAATTATTACAATCTTAAGATTATATTTCATTAATAGCTATCTCAATTTCTTGAAGGTTTTCCATAAAATCAGAGTCTGGTATTAGATGACAGCAAAATAAACAATTTATGAATGAATTTTACGAAATCCTAATGTCCAAAAATCCAAATTACTATGCAAAAAATCTTTTTTTAAAGATACTTTAAAATGCATTAGTATTAGTATGTTAAAATCTTATGAACTTCATGAAAGTCGAAGTGTTTATTTATTCACAAAAACCAAAATAAACATTTTTCTATTCTATAAAGTGTGTCTCCACCCTAAGTGATTTATCCAGCACTAAACGTGCTTATTTAAGCCTTTGTCGACTTACAATGAAGAACTTTTGATAAAAACTGTTGTATTTATCACTTGTTATACAAATGAAACACTTCAGTTTCGTTTTTCACATCGCACGTGTGCGAGGAATACAATAGTTTGATAAATCACGTGTAATTTATTTTCTGATTGTGCTTATGATTGACTAGGTGAATAAATGATCTTACAATAAAACGCGTGTCAACCCTGAGGTTTATTTGTAAACTAGACGTTGACCAGACGGCTATAAGTAAACCTACCTTAATAAATAAGGTTATGTATGTATATTTTCAAATAAGAAGCCTAATTGTCTGAAGACAATATTTTCTCTAGTATGCGGATAATTGTCATGAAAGAATTACTTTTATTTAATTTAGAATATAAATTTAGAATTAAATTTTAGAATAAAAAATTTAGAATTATGATTTTAGAATATAAATTTAGAATAATGAATTTGAAATAACAAAAAGAGCTCGAAATTCAGATTTCTGAGTTCAAAAATAGAATGGTTCTCTTTTCAAAAAGTTACCACTAACAACAATATTTCAAAATATCAATAATTTATCATTATATTTCAAACAAATATTTTCAAATGTCAAAATTCTCTTTTTATTTAACCAATTCAATTTATAAACATCATATAATTAATAACCTATAAATTATACTTTATTTTATGTGCATAGGTGGCAGTTGTTGTTATGCGGAAATTCTCACGTTCTCTATATTCAAAACAAATCATAAAACCATCTTCATCTACTGCTTGTAAATACTTTATTTTGATTGCCGATAACATCACTTGTGTACTAACTTCACTTTGGTATTTCTTACAACCTGCTTTATACTCTTAGATATAGAATTGCACATCTACATACTAAACAATGTCTATGTTCATAAATTAAACAATTTATTACATATCAAATTATGAGCAAGTTGTAATTTGTAATAAGTGTTCACGGTTATATTTTGCATCTATCTCTTTCACTTATTCACCTCTCTTTCTACTTGTACATGGTTTTTATTTTTATTTTTGAGGTTAAGTTCTCAGATAAATGATATTTTATTTTATAATATGGTAAAGATCGTTTAGAATTTATTTAAATTTTAATACGGGTTGGATTAAGATGCGTAATACGACACTTTTATTCGAATATATTTAATCGAATCAAATCTCTTTGGTTTTATTGAGAAACAAAGAACAACATAACCTAACTTTTGGTTTCTAACCTAGCTTTGTAAAATAATTAGATTGAGTGCGTGGTACAGTTAAAATTAATAATGGAATAACAACACTCGAGTCGGTGCAGTGCACCGGGGCCCCCAAGCTCAGGGGGCCCTCGGACTTTTATGACTTATATTTTAACGGTTTCACAGTGAAGTAATACTCTTAGTAAATAATTATTCCCGACAATGCATACAAAACTTTTATAACAAAAACATAAACAATAACAAAAATTCTAAATAGGAATGAATTTTTTTTATTGAGAGTGTATTTCATACGCACTTGTGTACAAATTTATCACTAAACATGAGGGAGGGGGGAAGCATGGACCAGGCAAGGGTCTAAATCTATTACGTAATTCTCTCATACAGAAGTACGCATTCTAGTTATCGCGCGTTCGATTTTTTTTTTGCACCGGGGCCCTTGGCCCTTGAATAACAACCATTAAATTGGAAAGGGAAGAATTGTGTGATAGTATACTAAATTTAACGTAATAACATAAAAATGAACATTTTTCACAAATTGTGTGAATATTACCAATGACGGAAATATATCAATTTACGTCAACTATTATATATATATTATATGTATTTCTTTTCAATTTGAAATAATTAACAGTTGTAATTACAATTGCAAACAAATGCTAAAAGGATATTTGCCCGACTACTTTACTGATATTGGCTCAATTTATTGGTTTTACCATCACCTAGGCGCCTGATGATTTTTTGTTCAGATAGATCAATATTGACACTTACTTTTCATTATTATTTTTTACCTAGAATTTTACAATATGGGATTGTAAATATTGTATTTAAAATAATAGATGACGGATATATTCACAAAGTAAATTTGAAATGGGTATGGTAATAAATATTGCATTGTTCTGTAATACAAATATACACGTCGAAACTTTTATTACCAACTATTATTTTTGTTGATAAAAATTTGTTTACTAATATGTCATAATGTTTACCTGGCACGAATTCCATAGAGTAACAGGTGTTGTACAATATGTGTCACTATAGCGCTGTACTCGAGTAGAATTTTAACATAGGTGTTGTAAGGATTCCGTTAAGGATTAGGATAAGGTTATATTAGGAAAAAAAGAGAGATGTGTTTTAGTTTTAGTGAGAATCAAAATATGTTGAAATGAAATAATAGTATTAGCCAATGTAAATGCAGAAGTAAATATTGACAAAGTAATAAAATATAATCAAAACACCTTACACAAATTTTGAGTTCTGTTAACCATTCGACCTTACTCGATCATACAAGAGACCTGACTCGTTTTTTGTTTCTCAAAACAATCTTTTGGTAAGATATCTAAATATTAAGAATAAAACCAAACAAAATACTAAAACCATTGAACATTCAAATACCATATCATATTCACAAAATTGTTTGTCCTGTTCCTTTCCCAATTTTGTGCTAAACAAGCCATCGTTCGATAGTTCTCGAGTTTCCTCGGTGATGGCATCTAGACTAGATAGAGTTTACAATTTCGCTAGGTACCAAATTCTCGAATTCAATTCGCTAACATACAAATAAATACCAGTTATAAATGAAGGAAAACATATGATTTTCACAAAACGCATAAAAAACCAGACTAAACAAATAAATTGTTTGGATATTTATTTTTAAGAGCTACGTCAAATTATCTGCGTCTTATAAGATCTCTCCGAGTCCCCAGTCTACAGTCTACACATTAGGGGTCAAATTAAAGGACCAGAGTTTCGAAGTTTACTTTTATAGCGCGGCTTATTTTTATTGGAGCTATTTAGTATTAAATAGTTCGAGAGGTATTATGTTAGTTTAGGAGTTTAGCAGAACAGTTTAGAAACTCGAATTTCATTGGTTTTAAATGAGAATTCAATTACGTCTTCACCGGGGCAGCGCGGCTTTGTACTAATAACAATCAAATCGTCAGAAGTGGGATTCTTGTTTTCATAAATATATTTTTACAAGTTTTTCATTTATTTCAGACATACAATTATTACCGTTTCACTAGTCAATAGTGTTAATTAATATTCTGTTCTTAGAAGTAAGATCGTTCTTAGAAATTGCTTATGACAGATATAGTTAAGGTTAGAGGGGTAGGAACACTCCTCCAATTGATCTCGCGTGAGACGGTTTCAGCAGTCAATTTTGTTCATATTATTGAACAATAGTCGTTCGGTATACTGATTGAAATATTGAATCATCCTCTGATAACTCTATTGCTGAAACAACCAATCTGCGGTTAATGTTCTTTTCGATGTATGGATGAAGCCTGATTATGCTATAATCAAATCTTCTTTATCATTTGACATTTTCCCAACGAAAAAACGTGCTTTCTCAATGCTAAACTTCAGAGAAATGACCATATTTGTACCTTGCAGCAACCTACAAATGAAGCTTAGTTTGACCTTAGTTTGATGATATTGTTTCACATATCCCAATTTTTGTTCAAGTCAAACATGACTTACAAAGCAAAGTATCTCGATTACAATTTTCTTAGTCTGTTTAAACGAGAACCCTTTTTTCTATTTATAGATTAGATATGCCTTAATTGAAGCTTAAGTAAAACGGCACGGAGTTTATTAACTACACTTTAAATCATAAATTATTTACTATCGATCGTAAGAATAGGAATCTCAGTTCTCGTTTACAATACTTCACTTTTGATCAGAGTTTACAATGATGCCTGGTTAACTTTACAATGCTCTTTTACACTAAAATACTTTTAACTTCTACAAACGATGGAATTCAGAATATGTTTGTATTTCTGTGGCATAAATATTAAGGTGTTTTATATACATTTAATGTTATTTTTATAATATGTATTTATATTTTTTAGTAATGAAGTTTTATAGTGAGGCCATTAATGACCTCAGCTCAGCTTGGTCAGTCTATAAACTTATATGAGCATTTATTGCGGTAATGAAGTCCTATTATCAACTTTGTTGCTTTATGATATTGGTTTATTGTTGTGTGTGCTTTAAAAGTAAGTTTGTTCATTGGAAGTGGATTCGAAAGAGAGTTGGATGCTTGTAGCTTTGAGAAATATAGTAGAAGACGAGTTAAAAACGAATAGGAAACGAATTACTTTCAATTCTTAGGAAAAATTAATTCAATTTATTATTGGGAAAGGAGATTGATGTATCCTGTAGCATCTCAATGAAATAATACTGCCGGTATTAGAATAATAACACAAACATATGTATCTCTATAGTTACCAGTCTTGTACTTGTACAACATTACTTCATGGTTATACAGTTAGATATAGATGGCAACAGTGTACTGAAACGACAATCGATTTGCAACTTTCTATTAGCACTCGCATTTATATTATGTATTATGATAATATTTAACCTGCTGTATAGTATCGCCATCTATATTTCGCGAATCAAAAATGGCGAAGTATCGTTTCGCATGTGCATCTATTCCTTATATATTGCCAAGCTACTGTCAAGGTTGTCCTTTTGATACATTATTGCGATTCTTATTTCTCTTTAGTTACTTCCTACAAACTACTGCTCAAAACAAAGCTCTTTATAGCTAAATATAGCCTTCCTTCTACATCTAAAATAACAAACTCAAAACATAATATAAAGATAAATAATTAACTTAAAGATAGTGTTATCATTTAAAATCCCACTTAATTATATTTTTAATTATTTAATATACTAATAATTGATTCTGAAGTATGTCCAAATAAATTATGACACACGTCAAGATTCTAACAGCTTATTCACAAATCAACCACTGATTTTATTTACACATTTCAACTCGGATCACAACACGGTCTGTTGGCTGATGATTGTTGATTTTCGATGGCAGCCAAATCAAGTACATTCGGGTATACTACACACACAACCATGATTATCTTGATCTTGTTGGCTATTGATTTTTTTTCAATATTTCATATCAGTTTTTTCGTGTTTTAAATTCTTTAATAATACTTATATATATTTAGGTTCTTTTTTTTCTTATTAAATGTTAGTTGAGCGAACGACAGCGAAACATACCAATTCGTAGTCGTTTCTTTTAATTAAAGACTAGTGTGAAAATCAAACCCAAAATTATATTGAAAAGTAATCTACATATGTATTGTATTTTACATATTATTTTTATAATTATTAGTTAGGATTATTTTAAATGTTAATACAATTTTTGATATCACATTTCTACTTAGTACCATCTGAACGTAAGATACCATATGTAGGATTTATTAAAGATAAGAAAATTTACCTTATACATAATCGATTTTACGTTAATATAATCTAAGGCTACATAATAAAACTATTGATGTAAGTATATAAAAACAAATTCTTTTATGGATATTTTCCCATAAACATAGTGGCGTATCTAACAATTTTTTTGTAAGCAATCGAATAATTTGCTAGCAAAAAGCAAGAAAATAACATTTTAAAAAGTTACAATGAAAGCTTACTTCAATAGCTTCATTCCTTAGTCAATTTTCTTCATGCAGAAATTAATTTCTCAGTTTTATATAAGTGTACTTCCAATTTATAATATAGACAAAGGCGGCCTTAGGGGGTGGCAATCAGGACAACCGCCCAGGGCTCCGCTCTTTTAGGGGCCTTGCATTCTCGCGCAACAATCTAAATAGAAAAATTCATTACTATATATGTATTTGAATCTCGCGCCTCGCTCTTTAGAAATCCCACTAGAATCGCTGCGTATATCTTTTAAGAAATTCATGTGCCTTAGTTTATCATCATAAATATTTGTCGTCTTTGTGCTTGTTAACTTTTATAAAACTTCCAATATAAAATTTTATTTCTCGTCAATTATCATCAAAAATACTTTACTGACAACTTACATAAATAATACAAAGAACAAGAGCCTCGCAAAGATCTGCCACCCCGGTCCTCGCAATGGCTAAGGCCGCCCCTGAGTATAGATATAAAGTATAGTGATGTATACACATTTACTTTTACTTACTTTACTATTTCATTTATAAAACACAATTGTACACAATTTTACCTAATATACAACATTTTGTAACCTATTTCTTTGCCTTCTTAACATTTTTGAAAAATAAGTTCATCTTTTCGCCAATTACCATTCTTATAAAACTTCATAAGAAGACGTTTTAAAGATTAAAGCATAAATATACAATAATATAACAATACCCTTTTGAATACTAAGTTGTAGATTTGTTTTCATTAAGCAAAATATTAGATGAATGTAAGGTAATATCCATGTTTTGTGTGTAGCTGGATATATTCTATTAATAGTGGGTTAAATTGACGAGTTTAAATTTGTTAAAATCTGTACTCCCTCATTTCCCCCCAATTTATTGAATTCCTATTTGATTTTGAACGTTATCTTTATATTTTAAAAATATATTTAGTATTTTCTTCCAAGTTGTTCTTCAAGTTGACAGAACATGGACTTCTTTACTTGTTGATGCTGGAATTGAAATCCAGCTCAACAGCTCGACATCGACACCGACACTGACATCATGAGCATGACATGCCCTAAGCAACTAGCACCCGCGACAAACACTTGTGAAATGTGATATAATGAGAAAAGGAAACTTAATAGCTATCTCGTCTCAGTCTGTAGTCTAGTACAGCTTTAGTAGTGGTATGTATGCCATCCCATCAGTGACCAACATCATTCGCTATATAACAAATCACAAATCTTACCAAAATATTTTAACTGAGGTTTATAAAATTAGGTTTTCTTTCTCTCTGTTGACAAGATATGAATATCATGTTATCCAAAAGTAATTTAATAAACAAATATTTGTTAATTTAACATTGTTTAATTAATTTTTATCATTATTATTAATTAACCTTGTGTCTTTAAAAATTTTCAAGTATTTTACTATCTTACAAATTTATGGAATTCGTTTATTTTATGTACTTTAAGTGTATCACGGTGGAATCTGTGATAAGAGACGTTGTTATCAATTTACGTGAGTAGCCACCTGTCTAAATTACAATTTCATCCTACCACAACCTGTCGACACGTGTTGAATTGCAGAAATCAAAGCAATGGCTTGACAAATTTGACATGGCTTGAGCAATGCTTTATCAAAACACGAAATTCAGATGTTTTTATTGTTTTTAAAATTACAAAAGTGACGTATGTATTTTGACACATATGGTTTGAAGGATGAACCAAAAACTAATGAAATTGTCTTCCTTAAAACAAAATTCATAACAAATATATACTAAAGTATCTTCACCATAAAGACTGAAATTACGAGACAGATTTTAAACTACAGCTCTTTTAAATGTAACGTAATCCAACAGGATTACAAATAATGAAACACAGCGCTCTACCCACACTTGCGGTCTTCATTGCAATATACGTCTTAATACAAGTAACGAGTATGTAATTCCGATATTGAGGTTATGTCGAACATGACGTTTGCTGTTGATACAAACTTTCTGATTAGAGTTCAGTGGAATAGGTTAAGCATTGCGCAATAATTTATCCTAAGAAATAGTATATAGAATGGCTATACATTCTTGTAATAAGAGTTAGTGTATATTTAAATCCCTGACGTCTTTCTATTGGGGGCCCTAATTAATTTTCTCAAAGTCACAGACACAGACTTGTACTTGGAGTCAGTGGCGGCCTTATGAGATGACAAGCAGAGCAACGCTCTTGTAGGGGCTAAAAACTCACGTTTTTAGTTTTATTTATATTTATATACAGGTTATTAATATTTACACATATTTAACAACTGTCACGTAATATATTTAGACTGCTTCGACTTGACAACTGTCACTTTTGACGCATGCGCATAGGGAACAAAATGGAACATATACCTTTCTCTCTCGCACACATTTTGGACACACTTTCAGGCCCAGCATTCTCTTTCCATATATATATGCTCTAAGCACTGAACGGCACGGCACTGATGGGTGTGTAGGGACCTTAACACGACTCTGATAACTACAAGTACAAGTGATTCAATTATAAGACATGTATAAATTAATTATAACATCCTTGTCCTTGTGTAGCTACTATATACGATAGACTTTCTAGTGCATTACACCTAGATGAATCATTTGTTTGCCTAGACTCCGACGGTTTTCGCATGATATGGATATCAGTTTTACTTATGCCGCCACAGGCACAAGCACGGGTCACATTGATTACGAGTATAATGTAAACAAGAACTTGATATGTCGTTTATATATATATATATATATATATATATATATATATATATATATATATATATATATGCGTATGATTACGAACTGCGATACCTCTTAATATTTTATTCAAGTTATGATTTATACAATTAAATATTATTTATTTTAATAACTTTATCTCTCATGTATAATTTTTAGTGACACACTTAAATTACCGACCGACCGAGTGACTGAGTAAATAAATGATTCACTGTGCCATGTAATTTGAGATTTAGAATGCAATTAACTATTCATGAAGTTATTATCGAGTTTTAATTATTTGGGAACGTAATATCAGACTCTGCCTTTAAGCGTTACTATCTAATAATTCAACACCTACGCTTTTTGTCAACATTGATAAACATTAATATAGAAATTTATTCTCATGATAAAGTGTGCTAATTCCAAACAACTCCAATATACCCAACTGATAATACGAGTACTCAGTCATTCAAGAAATTCATATCTTAAACATGATACACACTACAACGACTTCCAACGTTTGTTGAACACGTTGTACAATACGTCCAAATCATGTAACTTTAAACATCGGCATCCTTTGTAATTTGTACAAATTTATTCAACCAGTTTTGTATGTTTAGAAAATAAAAGTAATAAAAGCAGATGAATTCTTTACATATGGGTTTAGGTTCACAAAAGCCTCAGTCTCATACTATGAACGTAAATAATATTTTTGCTCTAGTTTACAAAGGATTTTACTTTTTACCGCATCAGAGTCGATAAATGGATAGAACTAAACATATGATAAATTCTCTGAAGAGTTTTATGAGTTTAATAAATGGAGTCGCACAAGTTTGGACTGGACTTTACGTTTAAATTCCCCGCGTGTCATCCACCAAATTTTAAGACTTGTTTACGTTGATCTATAAATCAAGCACCAATGATATATGTAACGACTGTTAAACACTTAAGATGTTATCTGTAACAATGCTTCTGTAGATAAAACGGAAAACTGTAATAAATCTGTAGTAAATACATAAACAAAATGATTTTAAAAACGATTATTCAAATTATATTTAATACGAGTATAATACAATAGTTTTGTTTGTTTCTGGTTTAGCCATTGTTTAGTTTCATTGCGAATTAAGCGAATGAAAGAGAACACTATTCATATTACTGTTACTTTTAAAAAAACACATATTGTATCTATATTGGACCGGGAAATTTACCGTCAGACTGCTGTGTATTTGTGGTGTATTCCAGAATCAATACTATATTTTTTGAGTTGGATTGTTTCGTACAACTGATTACCTATTTGCATTTTATGATTAAGATTATATTAGATATGATTATATAACAAATTAAGTGAGTTACGATGGTTTACCTCTCAGCTCTCAGTATCTTTTCTAATTTCTAGATGTATAATACATATAATATATACGTAATGGAATGCGTATTTATAAATTATGAATTTCTTTTAATGTATAAAATATAAAAAGGAATTGAACAATAGCATGTAGTATTACAATATTACAAGCAAACATAAATCAGAGTTACATTTGTTTATGCAAATTCTGACGTACACAATACCGTATCTGTATCCAAAGACATACGACATAAGACATACGACATTCTAGAATATGGATTCATTTACATAGAAAGTACTATATCATATACGCCAACAAGTGTTACCCGCTCGTTGATGTAAGTTTACAAATATTTTGCATCATTTTGAATAAACAAATTGTCTGTATCATTTAATGATAAAAAATGTGGCACTTATTACACTTCCTATCAAAAAAGGTTATTTGATAACTCAGATTTTCTAAAGCTTGTGTGACAATAAAGGACTTTTTCTTCTTAATCAAAGAAATACAGTTTTCTTACTAATAAAGTAAACAAATCGGATGTAAGCGACACGATAAACTAGATAAACTTATAAGACTATCTAATCGTCATTGTGCGAATGAAAAAGCAGTGCTTACCTAGTGTTTTCTTCATAAATTTTACTTAAAATATATTTTGTGCTGTTTTCTTGAAAATATGATTATTTCAGTTATTTTCAGAAATGGGATTACAGAGCTCTTCCTCAATAAAATATAAAGTTGTATTACAAAATATATTGGATACGTAATAGATCAGTCGTAAAAACAACAAGCTCGTTTTTTTCTGATTTGCATTTAGATTTTCTTTATTTTATTTTGTCGGATCTAATCAAAAGGAATGTCTTGATATTTACATTTTATGAATAAGTATGTTCCTACCCTATCTAACCCTTATCGTTTAAACCCTTAAGTTTTGATGGACTCTGCATAATTTACTACAATTCCTATAATAAAATAGTCAAAATTATATTACATTAAACATATAAATTTAAATATTTTTTTTAAATTTGTCGAATACTTCACTAATACATACAAACAACAACGTATTATTTTTTTTTGTTTTAGATATTTAATGTGCTTGACGTTTAACAATTGGTTAACAATTTAACATATTATCTTCCAAATATTTTTATGTAAATTTTTTTTCTTTATAAATACCTACTTATACAATCCTCTGAATTAAACACTTCATGATTCGGCTCTCCTTTCCTCTCTCTCTTACCACTACGTCATCCTAAGTTCCACACTACATTAAGCTAACGACATGTTGCTTGTTTTTAGCTCCTACTCTCCTTCTCTCAGTCTATTTGTTTGCTTGTTGTCTGTCTGACTCTTATTCCACCACAAATAGAGGACTTACTACTGTTCCAATGCTCTTGACACAATCTCTCTTATTATGTTTCGAGAGCTTTTATATGATACTTGGTTTAGTATAGGTTAGTATATAAATATGTTTTAAAGCTGCAATATCAGGCAAGAGATTCCCAAACTGTTTGCTAAATGAACATAGATCGAGTCATGGTCATGTGAGCGAAATTGTTCGTGTTATCCCCATTACAACCAAGCTTTTCCAACCTTATGCACATAATCAGTGCTCTGATACTGGTAGTGACAAATCCGTGCGGTTACAAACGTTTATTGCAAACTTGTGACTCGATGCCAGCTGGCTAATATTAAAGAAGATACTCCAATATACCCTACTGTTTGTTTGTAACAACAACCACCTGTAAGGGAGAACTCAAGCCGTACAATCAAGTCGATGATAACGTGGTATAGTCGTCGATCGCAATTAGTCTATCTTAAGGTGTACGTAAATTTCACCGTTCTATTTTGTACTTTGATAACTTTGTGACATTTTGCTCGAAAATTATTTATTTCAAAAATTATTCCTGGCTTATTCTAGGTTGAATAAAAGGGACTTCTGTGACAGGTTGGGAATCAATTTGAACTAAAATTGATTTTCTGTGTGTTGCTCCAACTTGTATAACGTTAGAATTGAAATGTACGAGTGGCTAGAACTTCACCTTGCCATTCTATTTCACCAAATGTTTACTGAGTACTTACAATAGTGAACTTTCTCTTATGAATTTTTCATTTCGTACACTCTTAAAACGAACTTCTTAGCATTTCTGGAACATTTTTCATAACCAGTGTCAAAAAAAAGAATTCAGATTACTTATATTCATTTTTATAATGTGCATTTAAATAAGACTTTTTTGTCAAATTATTTGTATTAATTTTACTAAATTCTAATAAAAAAATTTAAATTAATTAATGTACCCGGTTCTTCATTTTAACATACATTTGTTTATTAAATTTGTAAAGTGAAGATTTTGTTATCAAACTCACTTTAGCAAATAACTGTTGTTAAATATTTCCTTCGATTTCAAATACAAATAGTTTGAGAGCCTCTGCCTGCATATTGTTACAATATCGAATAATACTGTTTAATAAAACAATGACTATGATTTTTTAAAATATCAAAATAAACGTGAAGACCATTTACAGAGCTTTGCCATATACGATCACACAGCGTAACATGTTTTCAGCTAAGACTCTCAGGAAGAATTAAATCCCGATCCCAGGATTTCAACCTGGAGCTCAGGTTTCAGGGGAGCATCCATGTGAGTTATGACCACTCCAGAAGAGCAAACACCAGGAGTACAAAGCTGCACTCTTACCAACTTCATAAATATTATGCGTAATTTTGTTAGGTATTTTCCCAGGGTATTAAAGAATTACAATAATGTTAAGTATCTTAATTTATAATTAAAATGTATTGGTCACTATTAATCTATTAATTTTGTATGTAGTTGACTTAAGGGAGGTCTCGAAAACTTAAGCTATTTACAGGATTTACAGACGGAGATATAGCAGTTAAAAGTTTGAATTGTAGTTTTAGCGCTAGAAATGGTCGGCCATATTTGTATGACGTGAAATGCATTTTAACGTCAGTTATTTGTTGAGTAGGTCAGTGCTGTGGTAATGTTGTGTAGCTGTTGGTAGTCAAATAATCATGTCAAGTCTAAGAATAATAGGTTTTTATTTTATTTAACCCTGCTAAAGCAGACATAATATTAAAATTTTATTGTTCCTTGAAATAGTTGTAAATAATATTTGATATTTTGATATATATAAATACATATAGCAGAGATTTATGAGCTGTAAGGTTGACAGCGATTGTGATGTCACATGCATTTGGAATGTATACAACGTTGAATCTCTTCAATAATTAAAGAGACTTTTTTAATTGTTAATATCTCTTAACATATAAGGAGTTATTAAACAATAATTAAACATTTGAGGTTCTAGTAACCTACTTTATCAATATATAGTACACTTTTATAGAAATTAAGACATAGGACACAAGCCCATTAAATTAAGAACACTTGTAATAACATATTAATAAAATTTTATCAAATTCTGTAGAAAAGTGGTTTGTTTTATTAGAAGCTTATGTCGTTTGGGAAAGAAATCTCCTCCAGGTACAACAAAGTGATTATAGAACTAAAATATATTGAAATAAATAAGCAATTATAAATTAAACATAAAAACTGTAATACATAATATAATCATTTTGTAAATGTGAAAAAATTGTTTAAAATAATATCTTATTAACTATTACCGTGTTAAAATTGATTCTAATTAAATAAAAAAAAAATTAAAAAAAAAAAACCATCGCGTGTAACGAAGTATGAAAGAACAGAAGAGAATTGGATAAATGCGTTTATTTCGATCTCTCGATTTACGAAGTAAATAAAAAACATGTCTAACAACATTTAAAAAATAAAATAAAATAAAACTTATTTTAACTCCTAAAATGTATTGGCTACGGAAATGCCATTATGGTTTATGTCTTTACTAATACATGTTTTATTAATGATAATTATATGCAAAATGACATAATAATATCTATATTATATTTACATAATGGAAAATGCGAGATATATACTCCAGTAAAACCTAATAAAATATATGGGATGGGATCAACTCATTAACACAAAACATCCACTTAGTTTACAAAACATCCATGTAGTTTACATTCAACTACGTAATATTTTACTTAAACAAAAGCAAGTACATAATATTGAATATAAAATGGTCTCATTTTATAGCTATTCTAAAATGTTTTTATACTTAAAAAGGAGTTTTTTTAATTCTATAATTCATAAAAAGGTGCTTAATGAGTATGATAATAGACAAAAGGGTAGATTTCATCAGTAAAATAAGTCACAAAGCCTAAGTAAAACAATTTACGTAACAGGTAACTTGTGGTAATTTACATAGACCTTAAATACACGCAACTGAGTTTAGCGGTAAAGTTATAACTTAAGAAGCAAATATGTACTCATTTGAAATATGTTATATATAATTATTACCTTATAAAAGAAAGCGCACTTCTGTATTATATTATTTCATGTATTTGTAAAAAGCTCTAAAAAGCTACATGTACAAGAAGCTCTTATATGTTGGTCTCACGTTCAGGTTTTAGCTATTTTCTGTTCTAAAGAAGCTTTTATTAATAAAGTGATATAAAAGTAAATTCAACTGTAGAGTAAAATTAAGTTTTTGTTTCAAAGAAATACTGACAAACAGCAAATTTTAGATATTGTTATTTAAATAATAAATCAAAGCGTGAATTTTAATTTTTGCTTTCATTTGTTCTTTTGTATTGCATCGAAGTCATTGGAATAAACACTTTTAACAAGATGTCAATTTCTACGATTAGTTACTTTGTTAATGTGTAATTAATATACCCCTCATCCTCATCTCCTTCTCATTATTTCAATATATATCCCGTGCTAACAATACATCATATCTATTGACAATTTAATTCAAATTTAGTGCATTTTCGCAACTCTTTGACACCTTGAAATATTTACATTTCGGTTACATATCAATATTCATTTGTTTTTATTGATTTAATATATTTATTTTCTTGATAATGTTGTTGATAAATAAAAAAAATATTGCAAAAAGTTTGTAGATAATGAAAACCGTAAGTCTACTGGACTATTGTTTAGAATCATGGATATCCTATTGATTGTATATATAAATATGGTAATAAAATACTTAAAAAAGACATTTTAATAATAAACGATGAAACAATGAACTCGGTTGCTTGTATCTTTGAGCGCAAGTCGCCGGCAGTGTCGCGCGACTTCATTAAAACCAAAATTATTCAAACACCTGATGTGAACGATCTGAGTCTAGCGAATTAATTCTCAAATTGACACAAATACTATTTTATTGGCAATGAATTGATTTTAAGGTTGGTTGTATCATGAATTGACGGTACCTTCAATCAATTTGTTAATTGATTATTTTGATTATAACATCACATTTTCAAGTTCATGATTTTGCGACTTTTGATCTTTATGTTAATTTTTTTTATTGATTTGAGCAGTGCCGGTACTATGAATTATTGCCAATTAGGCGAGTATTGTTTTTGCCATTCTTTCGCCTTAAATCATTAAAGTACATATCATTGTGCTTAATTACATTTTGTGATCCTTATTCTATCTACTCATTCTCACTCCTTTCAAAAGAAAAAAGAAAAATACAAACAAAACAGATAATTTAACCCCTCCTGTGTCTACTCTGCTCTTTCTTCTCTTTCCTCGCTCCTTCTCTCTATCTACCGCTTCCCTTTCACTGCCTCCCTTTAATAACTGCACAATCGTCTTTTCACTTTTTACCCTTTTCTCACAAGAATACTTACTCTCTATTTTCCCAGTCTCTGTCTTTCTCTTCATTTCCCAATCAATCTCTCTCTCCCAAATCGTCTTGTATTTTTCATTATATTAGCTATTATCAATTTTTTCCATTCTTTCCTGCTGCTGCCTCTTCTATCGCCATTTCGTTCCTTTCAAAGTATTCCTTTCTTCTTTTCGATCCTCCTTTCTACACTCCTTGTATATTTTCCTTAGGATCTCGCTTTCAGCATTTCCCATTTTCTCCTCGAATCCAACTGCTCTCCTCCTGCTTCGATTCTTATTTTGTACCTATATAATTCATCAGTTTCTTTTATGAATCTTATACGTAAGATTTCAGAAGGTTTTGTTTCCTTAACCTACCTCAAACTATTCCTTATTTTCCCCTCTTGATGCTCCAGCTGATGGGTGAAGTGTTTTTTAAATAGATTAAGCAGCTTCTATTCTAGGTATACTCGTATATCTTTTTGAACTCTTTCTAATCTAAAATTTATTTTGTAACCACAAATTTTGATAAACCCATTGACATGCGTAAACCGTATGTATAAATTTATTGATCATAAAAATATGTACGAGTATTACTTGAAATATGAATGTTCAATAAGCTCAGGCACCAGGTTCACATAATATAATACTTATACTGGAACTCCAGAGTTCAGACTCCCACGCTGGAAGATGCAAGATGCTGATGGTGATGCTGATGCGGTTGACTTGTTGGAGAATGAAGATGGAAAAAAAATAATAAAAATATTGAAAAGTTGTGATGTGTCTGACACGGCAACGGCGACAGCGACAGCAGCTACAGCAACAGTAAGCTAACAGATTTGATGTTCGTATAAAGAAATAAAGGCTATAAGAAAGGTCAGAGGGTCAAATTATAGAGTTTCAGTCGACTATTCAAATCAAATAAATCAAATTATCGTTACTACTTCGAATAAAATCTGCATGTTTATTTGATATATTAATTTTAGATGTTGCTTTTCCTTTTTTATTAGATTATTAACCTATAGGTTATAGGTCATGCTTCATCACTGCGAATTTGTTGTCTTTCCAGCTAATTAAATGTTTTCGTAATCAAAATTTTAGCAAATAATTTTTCACTATACATTTTAGTTCTTAGAGATAATCCTTAGACGTCACACTAATTGCATGGAATCTTATAATTATCACATTGTAGAATCCTTTCACTCTATTATGACATCACACATTTGTAAAAAGAAAAAAAACCACTTTTTTAGTCTCATTATTTTTTATGATATTGGTTTTTTAGCATGTCGAATTTTAGACGTCACGAAGTTTATGATTTCTTCTAGACCTAAACAACCCCCCCCCCCCTCCCCCTTCGAAACTGCATAAATGTTTTTCACCTAAATTGTTTAAGCTCAACTTAAGCTTTTTTCAACTTTGAATCAAAATAAGAAATCTCAAATCGTTTTGCACAAATTGTCATCTTCCTTTCCAAAATCAATGTATTTCAAGTATTCTTCAATGGAAGTTCAAATGACCGAAATAAAACTGTACGTCATAATAGTCTTGTTAACATTTTGCGTAGAATTACTTTTTAGAAACAGGATTTCCTAATAATATATATTTTATAAAATATACTCTATTCTACACTTCTAACATTGCTACATTGATTAGTTAGGGAGAAATGTCTTTTAGAAAACATATGCTGAGAAAACGACTCTTATATAGAAGTTTAAATTCCGTTATATAGAAATTTCATCCTAGATCAGTTAATCGAAAGCGTAGAAGGCCGTTTCTGACCATAGCGATCTCTAACCCTAGAATAAAATTTAACGCCGTTTTTACCAATTGAAATTAACAAATGTTTGTAACAACATGTGTGGTATTTTACTGTTCAATTCCAAACAACGGATGTTTACACAGGGTTCAATAAATCGTCTAGTTTTAAATATAAACACACAATTAATTCTGCATTCATTGCTATTAATAATTATTGCAAAAACAAAATTATAACTCCTATCAAAATGTCAACAATATAGAATTTTTATTGAAAAATAACAATTTAAAAAAAAAAACTTGTAATTATTATTTATTGTTGTACTTTGAATATATATCGCCATTTTACAATTAAATTTATTTTAAAAATAACAATAATAAAGAAAAAATATTTAATAACAAGAAATTATATATAATTATTTATAAATTTATTATCGTTAAACTTTATGATTATAATTGGGTAATAAAAATTCAATAAGAAAATTTATTATTGAATAAAGATTGTTGGTGGAGTATATATATATAGAGAGAGAAGAGGGGTTCAGGGAGGAGAAGAGAGAAGGCAAGTGTGAGAGAAGTTTATAATATGTTATTATTAAAGTTGAAGGTGTTATAACTGAACAAAATAATAACAAATGGACTGGTATAAGAACCAATAGTAATTACATGGACTGTGTCCGCCAACAGGTAACGCTGTACGTCCAATGCGCTGTCCGTGATCGTGTCGGGCTGTATCTCGGAGAGAGAGAATTGTGAGTTGCATTGCGTGGAGAGTGCAGGGAACAAATAACGTGATACAAAATAGAAGATTACTTTTCACCTGATGTGTTTCATGTTTTCCTTAAAGGCCTCTTACGCGCTTGTTGGACTGGATTGCACAACATGCTTGATCGTTTATGGGACTTGATGATCGTTGCCAACACGAGCCGAACGCCATTGATAGTTTACCTCAACTTTTGACGTAGTGTGAAACATATATCGTTAAATTTGATAATAATGCAATTTGGTGGCTATAAGAAGTTTTAAAGCGAATTTAGAAGTCTATTTAGGGAAAAAGCGCACTTTGGGACGTAACAATGAAAGAGTACAGCAATCCTATATTATAATATTCCAACTGTATGTTTATATGTTTGTTTGTTACTGAAATTCGTATGGTAGAATGAAAACGGTTTCAGCTATGTTTTTGAAAATTTGCTATTTTGTAAAGAAAAAGATTCCAATACTTTTGGTGTCCACGAATTTTCCCCTGAATTCCCTGGAGACCCGTAATTGGAAAAACAGGTAAAAAAGTAATCACTTTTTACTATACTTATTACTACATAATTTATTAAGATTAGGGTCCACTTGCCGGTCGTAGCCCCACAGGTCAATGACTAGCGCAAAGTTGGCCAATACCCTAATACACCACTGTTCGTATTATTGAATTACACAAATCTAAAACCAATAAAATACGATACCGTTTAATTGTTAGACTAAACAAAACTTGTAAATAAAAATATTCTATTGTTTGATTTAATTAAACAATAGAACCATATTAATCTATAAGTCATTTGCTACGGACGCGACGTATCAGTATCAAGTATAAAAGCAATATGGTAATAACCTTATGGAATTATAGAGAAACAACAAAATAATATTGAATTTATTCGTATGGGTTATCGTCATGCTATTGCTGATACGTGATAGATATTAAATAGTGGCTAGTCTGAGGCGGGTGGAGGGAGAGGAGGTAGTTGGGTGTTTTTGTTTAGTCTATTTACATAATAGATCGATTACATTCAAGAAAATCGCTCATGATGTCACCATCAAAAGTATGTAACGTAATTGCATTGCGACCAAGAAACACCGTCGCTCAAAACGTGCTCAAAACCAATTTCAAATCAGTTTAGTTTCGTTCGTGCCGTGTGTGTTCCCTCACTCGTATTAACGTTGCACAGTTGCATTCTCATTCGGTTCGGGCAGATTCGGGGCTCGCGTTTGCAGTCAGTCGACCCGTGTACGGACGGCCTTACGAAACGTCGTTATGTCCTGGGAAAGTGCGATTTGGTAGATGCCCCCCCCCCCCTCCTCAATTCACCAAATGCAATGTATTTCATGCGAGTTGTGCGACTGACATTTATTCTACTAACCTAATCACCTATTCCCTATTCACCCACACCACTGGATTTAATTTTGCCATTTTAAACATGAGCATTCTACATAAAGTTCAAATAAAAAGGTTTCTAATACATAAGTATTTCAAAAAAAATGAAACATCACTTGTTTTGAGTAGTGTTATATTTCAAGGCCTTTCAATACATTACGTCACTACACTATACCCAAGTAATGTTGCATTTTAAACGAAGGCTGTGTAATAAACAGCCATTAATTTTATTAATTCGACCAATAAATTAATCAGCAAGTACCTGTCTGAAGTTGTACCTAAATTGCACTCCCTACTTCGCGATTTCATGGTCCATGTATACGTAGTTCATGTTCGATGCGTGTTTTGCTGAAGTTCCATTAGTGTCTGACTGTATAATCAGTGTTTATACTGAGATTCACATAAATAATTCATTAAAACTTTTTGATTTATTTCATTCGATGCATCAAGTTGCATCCGTATCAAATGACATTAGAAATTTGTTTCGTAGCCCGGTTACACGGTTGCACGGGGTTTGGATACCTGAACATGATAGTATAGTGTAGTGTGGAGAAGGCGTGTTGACTGAGGAGACAAGGAGAGTGTCCTCCAAGAGAAGGATTCTCAACCTGCAAGGCCCACACACTTGTAAATAGTAAAACATTCGTTCAAAAGTATAATGGACTGTATAGAGTATTTTTAGAGTGTTAAGAGTTTTTTATGAACTGTTTTAAATTGTATTAGATTAGATTTTCATTCATAGGGATATTCGTCTAGCTTCAGGAAAAATTAACGTCAAGGTGTAGTGGTGAAGGGCCCGAAATTTGGAATTGTTCTATAAGGAAAATAATCGCACAGCTAGGAAAGTCCCAAGCATGGAATATAAATTAAACTAAAGCGTAAATTAGATTAGCACATTTCTTAATTATAACCTTTCGAATAGTCTATAGGGTCTTTTAATAAGAGCGGTCATTTTATAGATGTTTCAACAAGAGCGATCATTTTAAATGCAGCATACTAGATAAAGCTAACCCTATAATAGTATTTCAGTTAGTGAATCAATAGAACTGATATTTCTCTGAACTAAATGCTATCGTGTTATGTTATTTCTATAATTGAGTTTTATATTAATCCTTGTTAGCTGCCCACTTCACAGAAGGAAAGGGATGTAAGTGACAAATTTTAAAAATTTGATAGAAGATGTACTAAACTATCTAGTGGCACAGTGATATAAGCGAAAACTTGGACAAATTTTACTATATAGCGTGAATTCTAAAACCTACTGAACGAAAACGCCTATATGATCTTAACTTTAAACTCGTTTTCTGAAGAATTTTATTTTCACTTACATTCCTTTGCATCTAGATACCTCATATTTGAACAGGTCAAAGGGTCTGCAAAATTAAAGTTTCCACTTAGAAAAGCTGAGAGCATGAAAGAATTAAGAGGTTATGTTGATGCAATCTTTGCTTTAAACGTTACTAATTACATTTTGAAAACAAAACTTCTAAAAAACTAAAAGTCTAGCTGATCGTGAAGGCAAATAATGATCCCAGCAGAAAAGCAAATAATGATCCCAGCAGTAAAAAAAGATGTAGAATTTTCAAGTCTCATTTGAGAAACACTGGTCCGTCTTTAGTCCCCAGCGTGTGTAGAGGGGTAGATGCAAAGCTATTAATTATTTTAATTGGACATAAAGCGACAGCGGGAATGTTCGTGATAGCTTTAACTCTGCAGGGTTCATTTTTGAGCTTCGTTTCTTCGTCGAGCGGTTGAGTCCTTGCTCAAAAAAGAACATAGTGACCCGCTATAGAATGGAACTATGGTAACCCATAACAAGTCATCTCTATATAACATATATATATATATATATATATATATATATATATATATATATATATATATATATATATATATATATATATATATATATATATATAATATTTTATATGTTTAAATATTTATTTTTAAATATTATGTTAATAAACATGAAATTAATATTTTGCACTATAAAGTTGACAATAGATATCCGTCATTACACGACAGGTCATCTTAAGACGGTAGGCGGTATTTGTAAGACGATATCAATCAAACTGACCAAGGAATTTGAGGAATGATACATTGTCTAAAGAATAAAAACAATAAAAGCGTGCGCCCACCGAATAATGCGCCTCTGTGAATCTGAATTATTTATTAAGAAAAATTTGTTAAACAAATTACATGAGAGTTAAGAAATGTTTTAGCAATTAACGTTATTTTTAAAATCAATAATTAAATTGAAATCTTTTAAATATCTAATTTATTCTTTAATAAGATTGTACATTTATTTTAAATTATATAAACATGATGAGTCTCAAAGAAACATAACAGCCAGGTAAATGCCCGATAACGTCAACACACACATACATACATATATACATACAAGTTCAAACATGTGTCTATTTATATATCAACGTATTTTACAATCTGATTATGTATCTGAATTAACAGATACCTCTTAATTACTTTGAATACATTAACGCGTGAAGGTAGTTGCCGTCAAGTACTTAGTTGTATTATTTTATTGCACACTCTGAGTAAGAGTCAATGTCGGTTGTTATTACGTGTTTCATTTCAAGTTTACACATTTAAATTAACATTTATTGTTATTAATTACTCTGCTATTGCAATAGTTAAATAAATTTACGTATAAATATATTCACATAAATTCTAATTCAATAAAATTACATCTATTTATTTTGTGATAATAAATCCCACTTCTTTTTGATTTTTATTTAAATTGTAAGTAATTACTTAAGTTTAAACATTAGCGCGTTAAATATTTTCACTTTAGTTCCATCAGTTCGACAACAAGCTGTGTTACTAGAGTATTTGAATTTTGCGCAAGCGTAGAACGCAAAACTTATGTTGTTGGTGTCTCAAATGTGAACTACTCTTCTTCTTTTTATCATCCTGGGATGATATTTTCATATCACACAATCCAAATCAAAATTTCAAGTTGAAAATTATCTTGCAGTGCACTTTCACACGTTCTGGCTTGCTATAGTCCAAATCACGATAGTTCGGCGGCGACTTATACTTAAAAGAGGTTATAAGAGCGGTATAAATCTATAATACGATAATGAATTTTATCTTGTGGTGAGTCAGTGCTTTTTAGTTATATCGGCAGTTTATACTCCACAACTTGTTTTAAGTATGAGTCGCCGCCGAACTCTCGTAATTTGAACTATACTAACCAATTCTAAGGTTCATTTTATACTATTCCTATAGAAATTGTCTACCAATGCACTTTCACACGTTCTAGCTTGCCTCTAGCCAATTACAAGGTTCATTTTATATATCTTGCAGTGTAGTTTCACATTTGCTAGCTATCTTGGACGGTGTCTTGGAGATTTGAACTAGAAGTAGCTCTAAATAATTGTAGCCCTTAACGATTTCATCTACGGTGTCAAAAAATGTGTACATATTATTTCAATTGATTATAAAATTTACGAAACTCTAATTGACAAAGTGCTCGCTAATTAAATAATCGATAATAATTGAGTAGAATATTAGTTTCATTTCTATTTATTAAAATTTAAAAGAAACGTGTGGTCATTTAATTATTTAAATAAACAAATAAATTGTTTATGTCATGTTATGTTATAATGTGGGAAGAGTATATTTAAAAGTCATCAAATTTTATCTCACACGAAAACCTCAGTCTAATCAATTTAAATGATATATGAATGACAAAACTAATTATAAGAAAGTAGTGTAGGCGGTATACATTTTCACAGTTAACGCGTGTGTATTTAAGCAAATATTGCTAATAAATACGGCAGTTATTTAGAATGATTTTTAGATTTATTTGTTTAGGGTAAGATTTTATTTGTTCTGCGGAACTATTGTTAATCTTAAGTAGTAAATCTTCCTGGCATGTTATTAAAGATTTTCATGAGCTGTATATTGTGATATTATTAATCAACTTTTAATTTTAATTGAACGAGATAAATAGTGCTTATAGATGCTCCTACTTACGGACGCCTATGTATCAGTCTAAGGTGTATTTACTTTGATAACACGTTCAATTACAGATTACATAACCAACGATAATAAATAAATAAATTTTTGAATGATGTTGAGAATCTAGTAAAACAGGTACAATTACAATTTAGCTCTCAATTATTAGACAAGTATATTAAGCTATAACACACCTATGCTAATATTACATTCCGTAATGATTGACGTATGAATATACCCTTAAGGCCTACTTTCGTTTGACATAAATATAATAATCACCAATAAATTTGTCTAACGTGTTTACTCAATCGCACGGGAATGTAGGCTTTATGGTTTATAATAATTGAATAAATATGATCTTTTCATATTTAGGTTAAAATAAATGTTTTTACGAAGAAATAAATAAACGGTTTAATGATTTTATATTTTAATTAACCTCTATTAATTATAATATCTTAATTAATAAGACTTGAATAGTTTTTTATGTATTGAATTTCATTAAATATGATTTCCAATTAAGCAAATAACATTTGATTAGGTAAATATTTCTATTTTTTACTATAAGGAAGTAAAAGTTTTCGTTTATAAATAACTTACATGTATTTTTAAATTAACAAGCTATTAATGTTATTACGAAACAACCAATGTGAAGTAAAACACATGTTAAACAAATAAACCATGTGTACCAACAAGACGATTAACTATTTAAAAACAAATAATATATTATGATTAAATCTCTGTTGTCTATTGGATGAATTAAGAGGGCGTTGGTTAATGAAATTAGAATCCGGATCGACGGACCATAAATTTTATAGTAGATCGTTAACAGTGCTTTCTAAATCAATGATGAATATTTTATTTGGGTTCATCCTGATATTTATGTTTCCAGTATTTCGTTTGGGTGTTAATTCGTTGTCCACATAATGTCCCAAGACAAAGCCCCTAGGCTGATTAGATTTAAGCCTCCGGTTTTAGATAGATTCATTTGATTTCGGGCTTATATTTCATGTCAACGCTCAATAATCAAGTTACTTTAACAAATTTGGAAACAGTTAAAAACTTTAAGTAGTTTGAAATCAATAAGTTTACGTATCTGCCACCAGGTTCGCTGAAGTAGCCAGAAGCATAAGTCCTACCCACTTTTAAATCAGCTAAATTTATGAGTCGTTTTGATGTACAGCTCGAAATACCAAATACGTTTTAAATGAATCAATAAATTTAAAAAGTTACATCTGAGTTGCTAATTGTTTTTAAGACTGGTTTTTCAAATGACTTAATGTTTACTATGTGAAATATACATAAATGATCATGATGATATAGGTGATTATTGTGTTAATTATCTTAAGTAATATTTATATTGCTAGTTCAAATAATTACACATTATTTATTCTCCATAATGGATCGTGAAACAAACCACAATTTAGTTAATAACGCTAAATCATCATAGTTTAAAGATACAATTTGAAGTGTTAATATTCGTATGGGTGACCAGAGCTATGAGTCAGAAGTCAATCTAATTTAAAATGTGTAAATTTTCGTAACGACAGCTAAACTAATAAATACGGATCACCTGCTTACTGAAACTAGTTACCAGCTTATTATCACTAATTCCATCCTGTTAAAATTTCTATAAACTGTTTGCTATACGTTTTCTTAGCTGCTAAATTATCATTACCTCAATTTAAGCATTTTCCTTTGCATCTCCTCCTGCTTTGGCATCTAATAGGATCTATTATTTGTCCTCCTATATTATAATGTTCCAACTGAAAGTTTATATGTTTACACAATTCGTATGGTGGCTCGAAAACGGCTCCGCACATTTTCTTAAAAATTGTCTATTTCGTACAGAAAAAAATTCTAAGACTTTTGGTGTACTCGGATTTTCTCCTGAATTTCCTGAAAACCCGTAATTTTGGAAAAACTAATTTTTTTTTTTACTTTTTGCTCTTTTAATTCGTAAAAGATAGAAAGTTGAAATTTGACATGCGTGTATGTGTTTATATGAAATATAAAATTCAATTTAAAAATAGAATCAAAATTTATAATGAAATTCAATTCACACACAAAAGTCATTTGTCGCTTGCGACGTTGGTAAACTTTAGTTTAACTATAGTTCAAATTATGACAGTTCGTTTTTTTATCAAAGAAGTAAGGATTGAATTTAGCAATCACTTTATGCACTTACTAACTAATAATATGGTTCATATTAATATCTGATGCGACATAGTGACAGAACCACAAAGCAAAATTGTGTTGGCTGTCATCCTTGTCACGGATCACACATAATCAAACCAAACTTGCTTGATCAGATCTCACGACCGGGATAATATTTTTAAAAGATCACAACTTGACTTGAATATATATTTTTTGTTGTTATTTTTTATGTTGATACTTTAATATTGAAACAAAAGTAAAGGACGAGGTTTAGGACATGGAGGACTCGAGAATTACAGGCCACAGAATGTCACACGGTATTTACAGGCTTATGGACTAATTGAGATAAAAATCCAGTGTATCAAATGACCATTTTAATTTAAGTCACTTATCATTAATGGGTATATATATATATATATATATATATATATATATATATATATATATATTCATTTATTTATATATAACAATTAATATATAACAATTAACAAACAATTAATAGTCAGATGTAATCAGACTACAGAGAAATCTCAATACAAGTATCAAAATATAATTTGTAACATTCCAGATTTTGAACCCAGGAATTGTCTTACACTTTTAATTTTAAAATCTTGTCGTGTGGTAAGATTTTGTAATTTGATACAATGTTGTCTTAGGTTATGGTTAGATTTAAATTCCAAAGTATTAAATAGACCAAAGAATCCACGACGCTAAAAATAACGTGGTCACTAGTGACAGTACCTAATAATATTGACAAGGATTTCTCATACAGATGGACTCGACATTCTCTGTTTAGGAAGATATCTACACAAATAGTAAACACAGACTTTTTTTTAATTTCAATTTAAAGTTAGATATAGCCTTGATTTGATCAGAGCTTGCCAAATCAGATCACAAATCGACTCAATTATAAATAATCAATAATCTATAAAAAAAAAAAAAACTTTTTTTGTAGTGAAATATGATATTTTGTTTCTAACAATAAGTCAACTTGTCAAAACGATTGTCCTCTAAGTCTAAAGACTTACAAGTGAAGTCTGCTGTAAGCCAGACAAGGAACATGAGCAAGAACATTTAGACATGGTGGAGTTAGTACAGAACATCATCTAAAATATCTTCATCACATTCTACGATAGATGTATGATCTAGCTTGTGTTTTTTAAACCAATTATAATCTAAACATTTCATACGTTATTTATAAGGATTTATTAATTACATATTTCTTTGGTAAAATAAATAGTTTACAAATTTGTAAATTCCATAGCCGGCGTTCATTGTATCGATTGAATGCCAATACCCTCATAATTGATATAAAAAAAGGAAACAAATAATTCAACATTACTCATACTTTAAAAACGTAGTGTGACTTTTGTTTTATAATTAGTCTAAGTATGTGTGAGTGTGTTTATTTCTATGTGTGAATGAGTGCAAGTCGATAATATAATTTATATAACATAATACGACTCAATAACTTTATTACTGCAATAAACAGTAAACACCTACAGGTTGAAATAGTAATTGAAATATATCACCCACCTGGTTGTCCGGCGTCCGTTTCTCTACTTGCAGACATTTTACCCAGGAGTTGACAACATTTCTTTATTGATATAAAGTGAAAAGATTAAATATTTTGTAATTTTTTGTAAGTTATATATTGACTGTTTATGTTCCTATAGTTAGTAACTTAAATATTTAAAAAAACTGTGGTCACAAAGTACAAAACTTTATAAAACGTAGTCCTTCTGTACTTTTAATATTCTTATATGCATTCAATTGAAATACGATTGGTTTAGATCATTAGCAAATATTTGAAAACAAAGAAATTCCGAAAAATTCAATTGATTTCGAACTCTGCTTTTCTTAATTTTACATTAATTGCAATTTGATTTTGTCGAAAGATAGAAACTTCACATAACCATCTATTTCACCAAATTGTTTACTGGCTTTTTCAATTATCTACATTCTCGTCTTTCGATACGAATTTTTTTTTGCTTTTAGTCTAGTCTAGTCTTCCTCTGCACCTGTTCTTTTAACCTTTTCTTCCTTTATCCACTTCAATCCATTACGGGTACGTATACTCAAATAAATTCTAAATTAAACAAAAATAGAACAGTTTTTCTTATTTTCTGATTATGAATTTAGGACTAAAAGATGTTTATATACATATACAACGATTCGACAAAGAATAAAGTTGATGAAAGTACTGAAAAGATTTGCGTTAAAAACTTATGTTAACAGCAGTTATATTATTATTATTAATTATTTAATGTTTTTGCAATTAGGCATTACAATCTTCTGCCATAAATTATTAAATTAATTACATTTCATTTGTGTTCCTTATTCTATCTAATCATTCTCTCTCCTTCAAAAAAAATATTAAACAAACTTAACCGTTTGTAGTCTGCCATTTCATCTCTTTTCTCGCTCCTTCTCTCTACCTCCGCCATCCACCTCTTTCTTTCACTGCCACCCTTCAATAACTGCACAATCTTCTTTCACTTTTTACTCTTTGCTCACATGAATACTTAATGTGCTCCAGCGTTTCTATATATCTCTCTCTCTCTCTCTGTCGTACACCTTGTACATACTTTTCTCTCTATTTTTCTAGTATCTTGCGATTCTTGTTATATTAAAATCTCTTATATTTTTAATGAAAAAGTAAAAGTCTATATTCTATATACTGTACTCTAGTCACAGTGGCATTAAGTTGCATATCCCTGACTTATCTTGGCACTTTGGCGTGTGGTGCAGTTGTATAATCTATTACATCGCCTGTCTCCGTCTATACTCCTGTGGTACTCACTTTTCTAACAACTCGTTTTGTGTGTAATTATTCATTTATTCATAATCAATAAAACAAACAATTAATGAATCAGCGTCATTACACAAAACTAATTTGTCATTAAATATATTTATTATTAATTAACCTCCGTGAAGTAATGAGTTATGGCTCAGCTGTTTATTTATTGAGTTTACGACGCTATTTTAAATTGTAATAACTATGTTTGTTTTTATTATTTTTTTCAATGGTCAATGTCATTGGTTAGAATTCAATCCGAACAATCTTGATGAAATCGAAATTTGGTAAAACAATGGTATACAATATTTTACTGGTACGTTGGTTTATACAATTTAATATATATAAGAATGTTTAAGCTGTCAGAAATGTTTCATTAGCAATTAACCAGCAATAAATAATAAAATAATTAGCAAATTTAATTGTTATTAATACCTGCGCATACCTGTGCAGTGTTCGAACGAATTTAATTATCCAACAAGTATTCATACCTACTCGTATACACCGATGCTGATAGCTAACCGATCGTTAAAAATAATGCGCTGTTAAGAGTAGAATTCCCGATTCCCGATTCGCTGTCGTTTCGATATTCATATTTCGTCTGAATTTCGTATGGTGAGAAAAAATTCCGTTCAAGCAAAGCAATATTTTTAGTATATTTTTCCATTGTTTTGAAAATTACAAAAGTGCGTCACTAAAATCAGTGTAACTGATAAACTAATGGTCGCAATGTCAAGAAATTTTAACACATATCGTTTGAAAGTTGGTGGTATTTAATAATCATATGAATTTCTCAATAGTGACGTCATCTATATGTCAGCCTAAGAAGTTATTGAAGCATAATGAAGTCACGGCGTAATGCCAGTTCTACACCAGAGAGACAGTTCAATAAAAAACGAACAAAAACTTGTTTTAAAAAACAGGAACAGTTCTTAAAACATTTTTATTTTTTGTTCCTGTTTTAGTAAACAAAATACATTCCCATCTGGAGTCGGTAAGATCGAAGGAAAACACGTTTGTTGTTGTTTTTTAGTCTGCTTGGTTTGAATACGGTGTTTTGTTTTTTGTGAACATTTGCGCTTGTCAGTTGTTCTTTATCATGTTTATAATTTTTATAGGACACACAGGAAAACACTAAAAACAAAACCAGTCTGTTTTCGAAAAACAGAACTGTTTTAAAATAAAACAAAACATGATTTTGTTTTGTTTTTTGACAACAAAACGGTCTCTCTGGTGTAAAACCGGCATTAGATACAAAAGTTCTTATAATTCTGTGTACTATATTTATACTCATATGAGACCGCGGGGTTCTTAAAATGCAAAACAAATCTCCAGAGGGTCCGCACTCTGCAGATGCTGCTGCATTGAAGCGTTGAGGTATACACAGCACCATTTGTCACTGTCTGACTCAAACGGTTCCCACAGAATGTTATTGGTGGCGCATAAAGTGGGAGTGTTGGCCATCGCGTTGTCCGTCGGCCAGGACCATCCACACAAGATGCACTCCCCTCCACATCTTACCCCGCAGCATCACCAGATTTATCGATCTAATCGATCCACGGGGAATACATACTACATTTATAAAATTTGTTACTCTCTCTTTTTTCATTCATCTACACATTTATAGAAATAACTTTATTTTTACAAGTTCAAGTTCATTGAATATTTCTTTGTTAATGAATGAATACGACACTAGCAAGTATACAATCATTTATTTATATATTATATTTGTATATATTATACTCTAACAAGTTTAACGTATGTTATACTATTGACGTTTACTCTGTCGTAAAATTTATTATTAATGGTTTGTTTTTATTTGATTTATTAGTTAATTTGCAAAATGTTTTTGCTTTTAAAACATGTTTACTTACTAAATTTACAATAATCCGTTACACACGATATTGTAAGTTGGTGTTACATGATATCAAACAAATTATATACAAAATCTAGTTGTTTTTATCAAATTATTATCCATTATTACTGACTTTTATATAATATGTATTAAATCATATTTTTATACAACGTGCTAATTGTTTTTAAACATTGCGTTGAATATCTCACTATAAATTGTGTTGAGGAAGATCCATTTTTTGAGTTACTAAACATATTTACTAGCTTCAACCTTTTCTGGTACATAAATGCTATATAAGCAATACGCCAATGTGTGCAATCTACAATTCTTACATTTATAAATGAACAATTAATACAAATGTACATCCATTTAAAATTAACCGCGTTAATGTTGCAACTGTTAAAGTAAATGTTCTTTATATTTGTAATCTAGTTTTCTATAATGTAAATTGTGTTGTTAGAAACAGTTCAATAAAACACGAACAAAAACTGTTTTTCTAAACAGAAACCAAAAGAGACGGTTTTTAAAACATTTTTGTTTTTAAAAACTGTTTTAGTAAGCAAAACACATCCCCATCTGGAGTCGGTAAGATCGAAGGAAAACACGTTTGTTGTTGTTTTTTAGTCTGCTTGGTTTGAGCACACAGTGTTGTTTTTTGTGAACATTTGCGCTTGTCACTTGTTGTTTATCATGTTTATAATTTTTATGGGACACACAGAAAAACACTAAAAATAAAACCAGTCTGTTCAGTAAAACAGAACTGTTTTAAAATAAAACAAAACATATTTCTGTTTTGTTTTTTGACAACAAAACTGTCTCTCTTAACGTAATATACGTATAAAAGTTGCAGTTAAAAATAAGGGCCAAAATTAACTCATAATAGGTTATGGGCCCAATTCCTAATAATTCATTTAAAAAAGTTGTCTCAACACTAACCAGATCCGGTTAAGATATCGGCACGAAGTCTGGGGTTGCTAAGTTGAGAACATCATGATCATCCAATCCCCAAGAACCCAACGAGTCCAATGAGAAAGAACGAAGAACATAAAACAAAAAGCTATGTACACAAGTACTTAGAGCCCTGCTTAAAATTAGTAATATAAATGCCAAGTCGCGAGGCGCAAGCTTTCCCAAGAGAACACTAAGCAAATAGACAACAAAGGTAAAAAACCTTTCATCCGTATCTCAGCTATAGATACCGAATACCGACTGCTGACCGCCGACCGATACCGTAAACAGCAAATAATGCGGACAGAAAATCCTAAAAAAACAATAAGCACTAATGAAATGGTTTTAAGATCTTTCTATTCTTCTACATCTTTGATAATAAAATAAATACATATATTGTAAAAAAAGAGATAGAAGATATTTAACAATCGGTTATTTCTTTAGAGATTATTAATGGATAAGTGAGATGGATATAGTTTATTTAACTTGTTTCTCCAAGTAAATAAAAGCGGGTTAATGTAGTTTCAGCGCGGTGTTGATAACAGACAAAGAAGCTGGGTTTGATGGTCATGGATCTCTATGGGCCCTGTTAAAGGAACACTCTATTTTCTATTTGTTCGATATTAATGGATATATTCTTGTCTAATATCCATAAGTAGTCAAGTGTTAAGAAAACAACAAGCTATCGAGATTCTTCAGATGCTTGAACAATATTTTATCGTTATTAAGTAAACGAGATTGTCTTACGCAAATTTAAGATAGATATGGATCTAGACAAGAGCAATTTCAGTAGCCTTAGGTTATTCTTCAAATAAATACAGTTTGTTTTATTTTTGTGTTAATAAATATTCAGTAACAAAAATAGGCAACTATAGGCAGTTTTGTTGTCACCAGCATTTTATAGAAGTCTAATTTACATTATCATGCATTAATAAAAATAAACAAAAGGACTCACATGACCGGCACATAAATCGGAGGCTTAGACTTGCAAGGACGTCTTGTAATCTGGAAAAAATAATATAAATATTAATACAGAAATACGGTAATAAAAATAGAATGAGTAGAGTTAGGCCGTCCGCATAAGAGTCGACTGATTGCAAACGCGAGTCCCGAAACTGCGCGAACCGAATGAGAATACAACTATGTTGTTAGTGAGAGAACGCACGTGTATATGAGTGACATAAAACATACGGCACAAACGAAACTAAACTGATTTGATATTGGATTTGAGCGACTATGTTTCTTGGTCGCAGGCAATCACGTTGCATGCTATTGATGGTGACATTATAAGCAAAGATGTGCACAAATACTTTTCAAAAGTATTTAAATACATACATACATACAAATACCTCATAATACGACACAATAAAATCCCCTATTATGCTATTGTTAAAAATTCTATATAGTCACGAAACTCGGTTCGACATGGCTCGTTTTTCGTTTTCGTTGGAAACTTCGTTGCGCGGTCGACCAGTGTGCAGACGGCCTTAAATGGCAAGTGTTTCTTTCAATACTTTAAGGGTGCCAACAAAGACTGCGCATGTTAAAATACCGGAAACTATCTTTAGATTTATGAATATACATCAAGATATTAGTTTTATTATCTATAAAATAAAACACAGAAATGGAATGTTTGCAAAAATTTAAACAAATAGAAGAATACTTTGTTGCAATCATTTGATCTTTCCGCTCAAAAAAATTGCGGCAAAAGAGGACAACAGCAAAATATATAAAAACTAATAAGCTTACAACAATCGGTTCAGTTCCAAACAAACAATTACATATATAACATTGCTTTTACAAATGCACAATACAATGCTACAACAATTGCAATAAAAGTAAGTCAATTACTCAAGTCAGAGTGATCCTAGGTTTGGGATCCTGGGTTTTAACCTGGGTCCTGGCCTCCCACGGGTAATGTTACAAGATTTAATTTATTATCCTTCGTCTCCTTCTATTTCTTTACTATTTGTTATAGTTTCCACTCAATGACCATATGTTTGAATAACATACAAATATTTTGCTCTATTCTGGATCACACTCCCTTCCTTCTCTATCCTGTTTAACCGCAATGTTTGATGTTTAGTCCTTGTTTACAAGTCACTGCTCATTGTTTGACGTTTCCTTTCAAAATAGACAATACTTGAAAAGGAGGCGTGGAAAATTATTTTCTTTTATGTCTTTTTTATGTTCTTTTTGGAATGTATAAACTTTCTTTTATTTGTAATTTAAACGATGTATATGATTTGCAAAATATTGCCATTATGCACCAAATATTTACAAAAGGTTTTCATCTATATTTATTGGTATGTTCCCCTTAAAGGATTTCTTTTTTTATTAGCTATATATTATTAATTGGTCTTAGATATAAAGTAATTTCTTCCCTCTTCTAATTGGAGGGATAATATCATTATAATCACAGGGGTAGGCGACTCCTACTCGATCTTAATCTTACGCAAGCTGATCTTAATGTTATTAACTGAACCAAATATAACAAAAAAACAGATGTCAGTCTTGTGGGAGGGATGAAAGAGGGGTTATTTTATGTCAAAACAATTAGATTTGAATAGCGTTAGCTAAATCTAATACATCACCTATTTGAACACCTGGTTTTGTTGGTAATACAGTTCCAGAGCCTGTAATCTAAATCAATAATCTATAAAGGTGTTTTACTCTCTTGATGACAAGCATCTGGTCACACAGGACACACACACATACACAATCTCACATAATAGAACCACCCTACAATATAAATATAATTGTATTAAAAGGAAGTCAAGGAAAATACCCGATATATTTTATCTATTCAAACTATCCTGTATTAGATTCAACGCTTTCAAAACAGTTTCAAAGATCTAATGTAGCTAGTAGACTTCATAAAATATTTAAAAAATTATACCTTAGAGAAGAATTAGAATGTTTAATTTACTAGTATCACATTTTCAAATACGTATAGTTTACATAAATGAATATCATTCTTTAAAAATAGCTTTATAAAAATATTTCGTAATTTTTTATGCAAAATTAAGAAATATTTTATATAAAATGTTATTTTACTTATATATAAAATTTAAACTAATAATAAAATGTAACATGCATGTGTTTAATTTAAATGGCAACACCATACCTTGCCTATTCTCTGATGTATACATAGAGATATAAGAATAGAGTGTGCGAAGGGTACGGGAAGGGCATGTAAGAAGAAGCGATAAAGGCAAAGCTGCTGAGTGTCTTATCTGTCTCTTCCTAGCCGAGCCGCTGTAGCTGGCTTAGCTGAATGGCGGTGAGGTAGAGGGTAAACAAGCAAGCAGACGCTGGAGTTAAAATAAAAATAATACGGTAGCTATCTCTCTCTTTGCCTTTATCGCAGTATTCAGCATCTTGCGCACTCTATTCTTATACCGCTATGGATGTATAGAATGTAAATCATCATAGAAGTAATTTTGTTGGTATTGTGTATTGTGTGACAGCGAATATTATTAATGTACTACATAAAACATAAAATACATTTTAATAAGCATATTACTATACACATTAACAGCCTACGCGTGTAACTTTTACTTTCATTTTATACACTATATAAGTTTTGTGTTTAGCAAATATCTTCTCGTATAAAATTACAGTTTGAGAATCCATTCCAAATGCAATATATCTTAAATAAATGACATAACGAATATAATAGATGAATTACAAGTCAACATTAATACATACTTATCTATACAAACAAAGAGTCCCATGGTCAAAGGAACAGAGGTACCGAAAAAGACCCCCACGTTGTATTTTGGATATCACTGACACTGACCCTTACAAATAGGGGATGAGTATTACCCACAATAGTGTCACAAAGTCGGCATCAACTTCATATATTACATAAAACTGACAGCATTTGTAGTTCTCTGTCGTCTATACACTTACAACCATCTTCCACAAGTCCTCTTCGGCATCGGTTTGATTCAAGGTAGGCCACCTAGAACCTAGGACCTAGGTTACCCCTAGCTCGAGCCGTGATGTGTGTTATTCTATTAGTCTATTTACTGAAATGTGTTTTTTCTAAACAATATTACCTTTTTGTGTTATGAATAGCTTAATATTTATGATTATATCTTTAAAAGGATGCCGGTCTTGTTCATGCGGTGTAGCTCGATCTATCTATTTCAGGTTTAGGTTCAGGTTCTGCAGATAAAATCTATCGTAATAAACCACAATTCGAAACATTGCGAAGTTCGTTTTGTGTTTTGTGTTTTGTGTCTTGTATAGAGCGTTGTGGCTTCAGGCCTTATCTGATTCATATATTTTATACGATCTTCTGAGGTTGAGGTTGAGACTAAGGTTGAGCCAGTACCTCAAAGATGGAGATACATTCAATACAGGATTTAGGATTCAGCAAACGGCATCGCCCCATTCAATTGTTGAATAAAATGGTTACAATGTAATGTTGTACAGTCAATTGTGTCTTCATTGCATAGAAGTATGCTGTACACCGTTTTTAAAAGGCAGATGTTTTCGTTATTATATGATAGTCACAAATGTTAAAGAAAAACTCATTTTCGCAATTAGGTTACCTTTAATATTATACAATTATTTCATTCTATCTAACTGATAAACATACGAAGCCATCCGAAGAGAATACAACATCAAAGGACAAGTACAAGGTATCATGGCAGACGATTTGTGAATATGATCTAGAAGTTGACATCGCCGTAAAACAATAAAGAACATAAGTGCAACATATTTGCATAAAACCAACGCATCTATGGCGAGGCGGGCGGAGTTGTGGACTTACTTTAAGGGGGTTCTCCCGTGTGATGAGTTCAAAAAATGTTTTTTTGCATAAATCTATTCCATAACATTTGTGGAATATGTTGGTAAAGTGATTTTTTAAAATTCGAAGTCGTTATAAAGACACAGCAGTTAGAAGAAGCAGATGTTCGGAGCGCGTTGTTGAGTGGTAGGAACTTTAAATGCATTTTTCTGAAAACTGTGTTTTTCAAAGTTTCCTCCATCATATCTCTGGAACGGTTTGGCCGATTCACTTAAAATTTGTAGGATAGACTCAGACTATGTAGACGCACGGAATAAACTAAAATCTTCCAAAAATTCCGAGTATTTCTAATTATTTCGAAACGAAAAAGTGAAAAAAAGTCATGAAAATTGAAACTTTTTTTCAGAAGTCTGCCAAAAACCCAATTTTCAATATTTTCAAATGATTCTAGTTCATTCCATGCATTTTGGTCTATAGATAAAAACACCGATTTTTTTTTTCTTTCTTATTGATAAGCCAATCAGCCAACCAAAATCGTGGAGGAAGTCAGCGCCTCTTTTTTGAGGCATGTTTCTTCAGAGTGGTGCAGCTTACGTTCTAATGAAATTTTTTACATGAAATTTGTTTTACATACTTTTGAAATAGTAATAAATAACTGATAGAAATCTCAAAGTTCTATCTTTTCATTGGACGTCAAAAAAGATTTTCAAAAACGCTTCCGTCACACGGAAGAACCCCTTTAAGTCGCCAAAAGAGGCTACAAATGAATAACATTTGGCGGGACAGTAAAAGAATAGTCCTGGAAACACAATCCAACCCTGCTTAAACTATGGTATATGCATATAAACAAGAATTTAAATAATTGTTTATGAAAGCAAACGCAGTACTGTTCAGTTCATTATTAACATATTCAAAACAAAGGTGTTTCATTAAAATTGAGAATGCCAATAAAATAATGGTTACTCCAGCGTTCAGAAACAATAAAATATTTTAATACTGATATAATGACTAACACTAAAATTTTAATTATCTTATAATTAATAATTAAATATTTTTATGTTTATTAACCGTTGTAGTACGTTGAAATGAAATGATTCCAAGATGTTAAAAAATTCTTTAAGGAAAGATGAAAAGAAAACAAAACAAACGAAAATAAACAATTAAAACAATGAGTTGCTTTCGTGAGTTAAGAAGTACTGTTTATTGTTTATGATGTGATTGGATTGGATTGCAGTATACAATAAACATACACATGCTGTTCTATTGTTTAAAGCTAAAGCTAAGGCTATTTCATTTATTAATGTTTTCACTTTTAAAGTTCAAGATGGAAAAAAATTATGTACTAAACATCTGTGTTAAAATTAGTTTACTTTATTAGCTTATAGAATATTTACATGTTCTTTATTAATACAGTCAGTTTTGTTACATTTAGTCTTCAAATACAGATACATTTAACAAAGCAACTAGTTACTTTTTCTATTGAATCGAAAGTATCTAGATTCTGTTAAGATACATTACAACATTGATCACAAAATTTATAAATCTTCAGTGCTTAATTCCCGTTAAGGGGTGATCTCAGTAATTACGTAAATCCTTAAATAAAAACTAAAATCAGTGAGTGGAAATTTTATTTAAAACTAAAATTAGAACACATTAAGTATACATGTCAGGATAAACCGGAAGGTGAATTAAACTTGGAGAAGTTATTGCAAGGAAGAGTATGGATGACGGAGGTAAAGAGAAAGAGAAGAGAGAAGGAGGAGTAACTTTGTAAGCAGAGGGAGTCGGTACCCAGTAAACATTTGGTGAAATAGAATGGCTAGGTGAAGTTCTAGTCACTCGTATATTTCAATTCTAACGTTTTATAAGTTGGAGCAACACACAGAAAATCAATTTTAGTTCAAACTGATTCCCTACCTGTCACAGGAGTTGCTTTTATTCAGCAGTGAGCAGTCGTTGCGCCGTCTGTAGCTCATAAATAGACATTCCCATGACAAACTCATGAAATAGAATTTACTCAAAAATGTTTACTGGGAAGGAACGATTGCAAGAGAAGAGAAGAAAGTAGATAGGTGGTGGAAGTAAGGAGGAAGATAATGAGGGAGACGAACTTTGAAAATGAAGACTTTGAATTTAAGAAATGTTAAAAATTTGTACAGGAAATGTAAAACGTAAATTTGGTTGTAACGCCGTAAATTCAGAAACAATAAAACACAATACAATACACCAAAATTAAAATTAAAGCTTAATTTAAAACATTACGTAAGAATGATGTTTTAATCTTTAAAAAACTTATACATATTGAAAAACTCAACCTTGTGATAATACCTTAACATAACTAAAGTATAATATTAGACGGATTAACAGAAGTTTGTTACGGACCTTTTCTAATTGAATTTTAGATAAATCCAACACCAAAACGAATCACTAACGTAAATAAATAAATATAAATAGAATTATTCAGTCTTAAAGTTAACTATTTGGTGTTTTATGTAGTGGACCTGGGCGAGCTGGAGCTGTATTGAAAGCAATGCTCGTTATGTAGTCAAAATGATGGGCTAGTTGTACAGTAATGGTTAGAGCAGTGATGCACAACGTAATGTACTTGTTAATTAATATTTTTATCAACAACGCACCTCGAAAATATTACATACCAACATTTTAAATATTAAACTAAAAAACTGAAATAACATCCCACGAAATTTTTTTGTATTATTTAACGTAATATTATTTACTTACGGTTACCATAATTCTGACATTTTTAAAAAATAAATGCAAAATACTTTTCTAATTTAAAATGTAACATTGAGTATTCCTGCAAGTAAAGCTCATAAACGTAAGAATCTGTAAGTTTATGTTGAAAAAATAACGTTTGTTATGTAATCTTACATTATATTAAAATAAAAAAGTCATCCAAAAGGTAAAGGCCTGTGTTTAACGGATAATTTCTATAAAATGGTACTATATATTGATAAAGTTTTTAACAAGTCGCAATATTATAGAAAATATTAACAATTAACGTGATGAAAAGTTATAAAAAATCACTTATTCTTCGTGTCATAGTCGCCTTCTGCACTATTTCTTTTTATGAAGTGCCGTCTCTATTATAGAACTGCATGTAAGAAACAGATTACATATTCAAACATGTTACAGCTGTCTGAAGCAATTCGATTACTTTATTATTCTACAAACTTTAATACTAATTCGGTGATCAAAAATACGACTGAAAATTAGGTGCTAAAACCGAAATTCAAATTTCACATAGCTATTAGCATCAACTACTTTTAGATATTTAAAAAAATAAAACATCCAATAGACTTTATTTGCCTATATATCAATAAAATTTTTAAAGATTCGGCTGTATGCAAACTTCAGACCGCAGCTTGTGTCATCCTGCTCTAACATTTAACTAAACCTTTTGTATTCAATAGAGTATTAAACGTACAATATACTCGAAACATATTTCGTTAGAGTTTTATCTTTTGGGGTATATAAATGTAAGTTAAGGTCACCGTGTCATTGATTTCATGTACTTCAATCAGTTGACAGTCTATTGGTGCAAATCTACTGATAAATAGTAAAATGTTTGTTAAACAATTTATTGTATTTTTACTTAAAAAAATACTAATATAATATACATAAAAGAATTTTCAATTCGTCTCACAGATATACTATGGAATTATGGTAAAACAGTTTCAACTGGACTGTAGGGTGTCAAGAAAATTGTTTTGTGTCCAAATATTTTGAAAATATCAACAAGAACTTTTAGTTAAATATTTTTGTTATAGATTAATTTTAGTTTACTTAAAAATAAACGGAAATGAGTCATCCGCGCTGCTGGTATCTTTGATGATGAAACTTAAGCCCCATTTTTACTTTTTATTTAGTATTTATAATAATTAACATAATTATTTTTGATTAGGTTTTATCTCACCGATAAATATTTAAAAAAAAAATAAACTAAGGCAAATTTTAATAAAAATTTGGTCAAAAATCGATTACTTTTTTGAGAAGCCGCCATTTTGTCAATAAAAATTATTTTGCCTAATCTTTCGATTTATTTCTAGATTATACAATACTTTAATGAAATCAGTTTGGTTTTTTCATTTTAAATAATCCAGTCTAAAAATATAGCGGTCACCGCAAGATGCCTTTTTTGAGAGGAGCTCCACGAGATCAGCTATAGTAGCTTACCAATTATTATTTTTGCAAATATAAAAATATTTAAATACAGTTAAAAGTTACCATAACATGTGTACAAATTTTTACATTAATACAATTAACAGTTTTCTCAGAGAATTTTTTTTAAAAATCGCATTTAAATCGTCAACCTGTTCATTTACGTCACGTGCGATTAGGAGTATGTTTCTAAACTAAATTGTCGGTAATATGGATCTAATAAACTTTTTCTTATTTCCAGCGCTGTAAGGAAAAGCTCAACACACTCGCCATATCAGTGATGAATCAGTGGCCCGGGTTACGTCTCAGGGTAACGGAGGGTTGGGATGAAGAAAGTCGGCACACACCTCACTCTTTGCACTACGAGGGTCGCGCGGTGGACGTTACTACAGAAGACAGAGATCGTGGTAAATACGGCATGTTAGCCAGACTGGCCGTAGAAGCTGGATTCGATTGGGTGTATTACGAAAGTCGAGCCCATATACATTGTTCAGTAAAATCAGGTCAGTACATACAAATATTAATTAGTATCAAAATTCAAGGTGGAAACACATGCCATATTATTTTATTATATGAGACATAAACTTGGGTGAAAAAGGGTGAATTCCCTGACAGAATATATGAAAGTCATTCCACGCTGATGGTATCTAACAAATCGTGTACATAATATTCGATAATTAGAAAAGATACCACTATTTTAATGTACGTAATTAGAAGATAAAAGATGGCGCTAAACAAAAATAACAGAATCAATGCTTATCAAACGGAACTTCAAATATAAATTATCAAATTTTATTTACAAAACAACATTCCTAAACAAAAGATATGATAATCGAACTTATCAATCACCTACATCTGTAATTTTAAATCGATTTTAATCATAACAAAGCGCAAACAAAACTGTTACAAAACTATTTCTTTAACAATTAATTTGTTTTTTATTTATTTTAATGATTGATTACTACTTGTTATCAATTCTTATCATGATTGAACTCCTGGTGGACATTTTAGGCGCTGCAGATAGACATAAAGGCTTGTATATATAGATTTAAGTGTGATTGTATGTATAATTTATCATCAGTTTGTAAAACATCGTCCGGTACATTTTAAGGTTATGTAATCCGTCATCTTACCACGTGATTGATGAAATATCAGGTCATATTTTTTGATGGTGATTAGTTAGATGGTGTTAGAGTCATAGGCATGCGCAGATAGTGACAAACAGAACCCTTTATATCACTAAAACCCTTAACTATAAAACGGGCACATTCTTAACGAAGATCGATTTCGTTCTCAGTTCTTTGCGGTATGTGCAACCATGCAAATTTGTGATTTAAATTTGTTTATTTGGGGCATTGAAACCACAACACAAAACCGCAGTCAAAATGTTAAATTCTTGTGATGAAATAAAAAGAACAAACTTACTTTTTATTCATATTCATTTCATACAGAATAGACTTAAAAATTCGAAAAATTTCATATAAATATCGATAAAAAGAGATAGGTAGATACATAACTATTTGTTAGAGAAGGACAGAAGTATCTTTGTGAATGTTATTAATTAAATAATAAATAACTTGATGCAGTTAATTATTTAATACAGTTCACACAGTGATCCACGGATTAATTTCATTTTCACAGCAGTTTCTAATACGGTCTCGAACTCACAAGGACAACTTGTGTTAAAAAACTGGATTAACAAACAATAGAAGCTGTTGCGCTGATTTCCAGCGCTCCTGAAACACAACATTTATCCAAAGACTTTATATTTTAAACTAGAGTTTACCCCCGTCGCAAGCGCCGACTTTCTTTTATGTGAATTGAATTTCATTTAAAATCTATATTCCCTTTTTAAATTGAAATATTTAACTCGTTCCATATTAATTTTACATAAAATAAAAAAAATTTATTCGTTATTTACCCAATTTTCTTTCAAAATTTGGGATTTTTGTTTCGATTTGTAAATTAGGTAGCAAAATTAGCCTATATAAAAAAATTCAACTTTCTAGCTCAATTTTACCCTTCGCAAAAACCGCCCCTATGCCTCCTAATAATTTTTTTATTAAAATATTTTTATTAATAAGATACTCAAATATAGCACAATCTAAAATTTCTCAAAATTTCCCTAACGGGTCCCCAATCTTCTCAACGCCCCTTTTACACCGACTCTGAAAGCTAGCATTTAAAAGTTTCAAAGTAACACGAAAGCAGAACAGAGAGGTGAAGACTTAAAACTCTATATCTTCGACAGTTTTACTCCAATTGACTTCAAATTTTTACACAATAAACTTAATATGTTGTACAATAATATAAGTAAATAAAGAAAAATGAATACAATACTTCGATTAAATATTTCGTTAAATAATACACGACTTTACGTTTTATGTTTAGTAAATGTAATACAATTTTATCGAATAACATAATAATAGTTTGAGAACTATTGGTTACTAGTATAAGTTATAAATCTATGAAGTATGAACTTGAGTTTCAATGGAATGCCACTACCGACGCTTATATGCTAATGACCAGGCTTTTGATCGAGTAAAGTTCTTTGCCAGTGATCTTACAGTTTCAAGCAGACTCCCATGAAACACCTGCATTTCTGTTTAAACTATCCAACCTGATCAAGTGAGCATCTAACTCTACTCGATGCATAAAACCCGAGATACCAGTTGAAACATGTTTGATGTCCAGCATCTGAATCTCCAGATCATAAATAATATTTAATACGTGTATAATGGCTGTGTAGAATATGTAAAATGGATTCTGAAATAGAATGTAAAAGCATTCTGTGATATATGGGATTATGTGGGTGTAGGTGGATCATTAAATGTGTGTTATGCTAAGGATATTTTCCAGATAATTGTAATCTTTTCCTATTTCTGAATATTTTGTCACATAGTTCTTCACAGTGACCATACCTTATTGCAAACTAGCCGCGAACGAAATTTCCAACAGGAAACGAAAAACGAGCCATGTCGAGCCGTGTTTCGTGACTCTATAGAATTTTTAACAATAGGGAACTTTATTGTGTCGTATTCTATGTATTTAAACACCTTTGAATAGTATTTGTGCACATCTCTGCTCATGATATCACCATCAAAAGCATGCAACGTAATTGCCCTGCGACTAGAAACATAGTCGCTCAAAACGTGCTCAAAACCAACACTCTCACTCGTATACATGTGCGTTCTCTCACTAACAACACAGTTGCATTCTCATTCGGTTCGGGCAGATTCGGGGCTCGCGTTTGCAATTAGTGGACCCATGTGTGGACGGCCATATGAGCAAAGCACGCCAACCACAATCTACATACGATCGAACACGTTGGACTAGCAGTTACCAACGCTACATATTCAACTGTGTATTAGGCCTTTAACACGTTAACAAATTAAACATTTTTAACGCCATGAGTAACCCTACATACATAAGACTATGGCATAGCTATAAGGTAGCCATATTTAATAAGGTCTAATCCTCCATCGCCTTGTTCTAAGTAATGTTTGGGTTTAGGCAGTGTGTATCAGTATGGTATCTATTTTATATATAAATTCTACGCTTCTAATTATTATAGCTGGCTTTTAGTTAATGGTTGATGACGGTTTACTCTTGGCAGACGGGTGAGGGAGCGGGAGCGGAGGGTGGTAAATGAGGTAGACCTGCCAGCGGCTTTAAACTTATCAACAAGAGCTTGTTATGTACCAGTATAATTATTTTCCTAACGCAAAAGGTGTCTGCATAGGTGTATAACGTAAATTTATTGTTAGATTGAAACTTCTATTACCTGTTCGATGTGTTATTATGCTCTCAGAGTAAAAGCATTTGGTATTCTAGTTTAGATTAGTAGTTAAGTGACTGGCCGCCAGATGGTTTAAGAATATGGTAGGCAAAAGTGGAAAAGAACGCGTTTGAATTTTATTCAATTTTAACCCTGCGTGTGTACACTGGGTCTTTTAGGGAACAGTTGAGTTTTTTCGAGTTTTCTAAGCTTTCAAAGAATCTGAAAAAAATCTGGATTACTTCTTGAAGTGTCTACTACATGGTCCAGAAGTTGCCAAAGTCCAAAGTTTAAAACCGTTGTTAATAAAAATTCAGAAATAGTAAAAAACGGAATATTGTTCACACGCAGGGTTAAATATAGTTCGCTGTAAACTTTTCGTTTCTAAATATATGTTATAGTTCAAATTACGAGAGTTCGGTGGTAACTCATGCTTAAAACAGGTTGTGTCGTATAAAACTACGCTAATATGAAAAACCTTTGTCTCACTAATTTCTTTGTAATGTATATAGGAACGAATAAGATAAAATTTACCATCGTATTGTAGATTTATACGGCTTTTATAACCTCTTTTAAGCAAGAGTCACTGCCGAACTCTCGTAATTTGTACTATATTAAATTATTGTCAGGATTTACTAATTACGAAACAAACACCGTTTATAATATTGGTACAATATTAGTGCCTTCTATGCTATTATAATACAAGCTGAAACTTACATTGTAGGTTAAAACCTTAAATTAACACTGAAACTCAGTGAGTGTGAATGGCGTTAAGAATATTTTATATTAATTCAAAATGTGTGACGTCACAATAAGCGGGGTGGGGGTTTTAGGTTTTGTTTAAGTAAAATATAAAGTAACAACCCTGTTTTATGTTTTGTGGGAAATGATAAACTTTAAATCTAATTAGAACGATATTTTAATTTCAGTATGTCACGTGGTTACGTTTTGCATGCATTATTAATTTATAATGACAATCTATTTTTCTGTTACCTAACAGACTTTCTGGAAAATTAATTTTAATATAAAATACATTAATAAGTAACCTCAAAAACTTTCAATAAATATGAGTACATAATCGTTCATACCAATCAAATAATTCTCATGCTACTAATACATACTCAAATGTATATAAGTATGTAACTATAAGAACTGGATTCCTTAGATTTTATAGTATATAATAATAGATCTCAGGAATGTGGGCGTTCTGATATAACTACATAGTTAAAAAGCCACAGCAGGTTATTTAGAAAGGGATAGCAATACCTATGAATTATCCTTAATGTGTGAACTTTAATAATCATTTCTAACCAATCAAAAAACCCTAAATATTAGTTATAATTTTGAAATGGCGGGAATATGTTAACTACATCCGGTCCTTTTTGATATCCCCTGTTTTATGTTCTGTTACTGGTATAGCGTTCGAAGGGGTTTTAATAACGGGGCTGTTATATATGTTATTAATAGCACATCCGTTGATCTTTTAACATTTCACAAAGTTATGACACAACACCCCCACATGTTTCATTCCCCCTCACTGCTTTAATTTTGTTTTGTTTTTTGTATTTAATTTAAATTGTTTAGCATATGGCAATACGCGTAGTCATTCACAGTACCATTTTTAATTTAATTTATTTTTTAAGTTTTCTTAGTTTTTTAGAACCTTACTAGGTCTTATGTCCCAAATTAAAAATATTATATTAAGAAAAACTATATTATATTATAACCTCCAAAATGTGACAATGTGTCAAAATGCAGTAGGATTTACTTTTAAAAGAAGTTCAAAGTCACTTTTTGAAAAATATAGAAGTAAAAACAAGTGCTATTAGTAATTGTTATTACAAATTCGTCGAACTGTCAAAATTTATATTACTAACGATGCATACGCGCCAACTAAATTAACTAAACTTAAATTAAAACAGAAATGTGAAAAAGAATGCTTAAACGATAAGCTGAAATCTAGATAACAATATTAAATAAAAACAGTAAATGAAATATCAAAACAGTGAGTGGGAATGAGGCTTAAACACTGCAGATTAATTTAAAATTTAAACTTAAAAGAGGATAATTCACAAAACTGTAAAAAAGTTTAATAATGAATGAACTAACTTGGCCCTTACTAATCAACCTCTGGTAATCACTTCTCTACCTATTCAATCAGATAACTGGATGCTGTATTTCATCTGGTTGTTCTGTCCGCTAAGTCCGCTCTTCTACATAACCATCGACTCTTGGTGTTCGGTTTTCGGCGCTCCAGGCTACAATTATTCTGTTGTACCCTGTTTAGCAGGCTTCCAAGGCGTTCACGTGGGAAATTAGTTTACCTGACCGTCGCGCCACCGCGCGGTAAACTGATTGGACACTCTGAACACCATACATATACTCTATACGCCATATAAACACCATATACCTATACTATACTACAATAACCTCCATAAACACCATGCTTCTTATTGCAGAAAGATGAAAGAAGGTGTTGAACTGAACACGACAATGAAATGTTCATTTTATACCCGAAGCCAAATTTAACTTCATGCCATTTTGTATATAATTTTATGTTTTGTAAAAAAGAATACACAGTTAAAATATTGAATAAGGGAATGCTAAAACTGCTGCAACAACATTAAAAGGCGCCAACTTAACTAAATTAAATTAAAGAGAAACTTATTTTATTGAGTTGAAAGTAAATTTAAGTTAATTAAATTTTAGCAGCGATATCGAGAGACCTTAGACACGAAATTATCTTTTAATTACTCAGAATATTACACAAGATTGTTGTGGACCTTGTTATAACAACGGAAAATTAAGTATCACACATCTTTTAATATATCCAATAACAAAAAAGTCATTACATACTTGTTGGAGAAGAAATAAAACTTATAAAGGAAATCATACGCACTTATCATATATTAATAATAAAAATAAACAAAAGGACTCACATGACAGGCACATAAATCCGCGGCTTAGACTGGCAAGGACGTCTTGTAATCTGAAAAAGATAATATAAATATTAATACATAAGTACAATGCAAAACTACCTGTGAAATACAAAGATCATAAAGTACAAGTAATTCTGTCATTTTATTTTAGGTTAGAATTTCATGTTATCGAAAACATATTGTAGTTATAAAAATTAGAGAAACTGTCAGTAAATGATTACATATAAAAGATATAACATAAAACCTACCTATAAATACGTAGTCTGAACTATATATTTATACCTTTTTCATTGTTCAAACCCTTTATAAAAAAACACTGCACTATTTTGACAGTTCTTAAAATACATAGGTTACAAAATCAAATACTGAATTCATACACTGAAAAGTTACACATATAAAACACTAACAGCACATTAGAAATATAATATTAATTAAATTTAAATTACAATGTTCACAGATACATAATTAAATCAGTGTTTGTATTTATATAGCCGCAAAACACCTGCAACAAGTATAAACTTGTTTGGTTAATCCATGCAGAAAGTTATGCACAATTTAAAAATATATATAACCTCTATGTCAATTAATTACACTTTAAATTATCACAAACTAATTAACATAGTTATTAACACATTTACTAACACTATTTTTAATTGTTTGATTTTAAATATTTCTAATTGGCATAAATGTCAGCAACTCAACCCTTTTGTTATCTGTCATTGACTGAGCGTTCAGTGACCTGGTAGTTCAGTGAATTAATGTAATAAGGGCATTTCAAATTGCAAATAGGGCAATACTTGTTGCATACGTTCTATATTAAATATTATTTAGCGCCATTTTACATATATTCAAATTATATATGAACATATTGTTTTATGTAAGTGCTTATTAAAATTATAAATTTTTCTATTTCTTCTTATTTATTAGGTGCATTGCTATGTAAAATGAATTAGTAAGACAAAGTTGAAAAAGAATCAATTTCATAATATTTCTTTGTGTTAAATTTGTTACAATATTCTTGAATGTGCATACAAATGAAAACCGACAAGGACTATAAAATTGTAAACCACTTCCCGTGTGGACAGCAGACAACCAACAGACTAACCCCCACACTCCCCTGATTTTATCCAGTATAACATGCTCATACAATGGCTTCGATATTTGATAAACCGCAACTCAACAATCGAAGTGGAGCACAATAATCAGCGAGAAATTGAATTCTAATATAAAAAATTCATTCTATAACTATTTTATAGATTTAAAAATTTAGTCAGATGTTAGTTAAGGTGCATGACGTCACAAATTGAAATCAAATTTTCAAAACATCAGAGTATTTTTATTAGTTATATTGTTATATCCATTTACCGACTCTAGCGCGGTAAAAACCAAAATCTTTTATAGTTTAGAACTAAAATATTATTTGCGTTTGCTTTGTTATATATGAGGTATGTAAGACTGACTCTTGAAAAAATCAAAATGTAACGAATTAATATAATAAAACTGGTTGAATGAATTCGTACGAACTATAAAGTATACCGATGTAGTCAGTTACATGTTGCAGCGGTGTGGATTTGTTGTACAACTATTTCCAACAAATGTTGACGACCTATAGCTTGCTAAACAACTAATCAAATGTCTGATCGATCCGCGAATTGATTGATCTTTGATCGGTACAGCCTCCAGATATATTTATATCTTATACGATCTTATCTAAGCAAAAGTTGTATTGATTCTACCGCACTAGAATAATAAAATAATCTTTGATATTTATGAAAAACAATTCATGGAAGGAACACGTTGTTCACACGGTATTACTACCAACGTAAAAAACATCAATTCTTTTATCCTTCTCCACTGAACTCAAAGCGTCCCGCAATCCTTTATAGCTTACACTAGTACATAAATAATTATCTTATGGTCCAGACTAGTCGTTTATTCGGTGTGAGATATAATCCGAATTCTGTAATAGAGAATGATGTCCAATGGGCGATGACCATCACTGATAAAATACCAATGCGCGGTCATTATGACACTAACTTCATGCTTTATAATAGTTGGTTTAAATCAGTATCATTGTACAAGTGGTAAGGTAACAATTGATTTGATTTTAGTAAACAGTTTACAGATAATATTGTACAAATGTCATGTTCTAAATGTTTACAATGGAATGAATAGTAACAAGTTAGAAATTTGTTTATAACATAGCTGTCAAATTGTGATCAATTTATAGGTTAATAACAGTAAACATTTGATGTTTGTTTATAAAATACTGTATTTTATTAGGCAAATAGTTTGATTTAAATCATTGTCTAGATTACATTATTTGTTTGTGAATAGGTTTGCGATTCTTAGAAAGTTTAGCTATTCTATTTGGTCCATGGGAACATTTGAGGACGTGAAATGTTCGTGTTACGAAAAAAATTGTGTTGTTGATAAAGTTGATTATCAGAATATCCAATTACTTTCAATATGTAATATTACAGCAGTTAACCCAGTAACAGACCCCTCTTTCCCATTGGGCACTTTGGGCAAGTGCCCAGGGCCCCGCGATCGATAGGGGCCCCCCTCAGATCATATACAAAGTTCCTAGTTCCTGTCAGATCATCAAACGATAACCAATATTTATTACCAAAAAACTTATTTGATTCGAAGATATCGAACCTAAATTACTGACTAAAATACCAACTTACTCGCTTTTAAATGCGCGAAGCTATTATACAGGGTGTCCAGAAAGGGTATCGGGTATTTGTTTTCGCGCCATATTCTAAACGGGGCGTCTAAAGGGTGCGGGGAGGGGTTCGTGGCGTCCGCCATTCTGTGGAGTTTTAGTCACGATGGAACAGTACTCGGGGATGCATCGCGCATTTTGCGTACGAGCGTATTATCGTAATGGTGATTCAAAGTTAACAACGTTAACTGTAAGGTACAATAAAGACCTAGGAGGCTCAAATTTTAATATGAGATAGTCTAGACACTCCTTTATAAAATTTATATAACGTTTTTATTAGGAGCCTTAAGGGGGCCACACTAGAGCCATGCATTCAATGGGTTGCAGAAGATAAGTTACATTCAACAATGACATAGCATGCTTACAACGTTAACTAAAGACCTAGGAGGCGAAATTTTTTGGTCCCAGAGTTGCAGGAGTTTGCAGGTTTCAACTCAAGAACGTGGTTCCAGCAAGATGGGGCCACTTGCCATACCTCAAATAACTCAATGGAAGTTGTTAACGAGTTATTCCCTAATACAGTCATTTCGCGAAGGGGTAACATCAACTGGCCTCCCAGAAGCCCCGACCTTAGCCCGCTTGACTATTTTGCATGGGGATACCTTAAAAGTAAGGTTTATCAAAACAATCCGACGAATCTAACCCAGTTAAAGCAAAACATCAGGTCAGAAATGGCAGCAATATCGATAGCTATGTGTCAACGTGTTATCGCCAATCTTCGTTTCCGTTTAGAAGAGTGCCAGCAACGTAACGGTCATCATTTGGATAACGTCATCTTTTCCAAATAATTCTCCAATTCATATGCTAATAATAAACAATAAACTTTTTTATTGCATACAAATAATTTTTGTTTCATTGAACTTACAAATACCCGATACCCTTTCTGGACACCGTGTACTCTCGCCCAAAAATTAGGCGAAAAATTATTGATTGTGTTCTGAGGTATTCTTTACTTAAATCATCGTTTGCTTGTTTCTTTTTGTGTTAGCGACTATTTTCGGTGTAAAAATAAGTACCTGCTGATTTATAATATAACGACGAACCGGGCATATCCTAGTGGATCTGAAAAAAGCTGTACATCAGAAGGAAGTAATTGAAAAGTTACCAAAATTAACATCATATTTTACTTCTACTACTGGAGAAACTTCTGTAAGTAGCAACCAACCCAAAAATCTTCCACATGATGAGTCGTGTCGTTCACAAATTGCGGGAATTTCTGAATCCTCATGTTCTTCAACAATTTCCACCAACTTTGGAAAAGACATTGAATCAGAAAGCAACCGTCCATATAACGAAAGAGCAACAAATTCGGTGATTTCACAAATAGCGACAACTGTGTCAGTAGAACAACAACAGTTTTCCAACCCGGAAGAAATATCACACGATCTCGCCGATTACTTTCATGAAAATTTTACAGAAAAAATAGGGGAAATATTGATTCGTAAGGGATCTGCATATTTTCAAAATAAAGATTCTGACTTTTCCGATACATCCAGAACCTACAAAGATGGTAATAAATCAGTAACTAGGTATTTCAACAAAGCATTATTTATTCGCAAATTAAAAAACAATGAAAGCGTCGAAAGAAAATGGTTGTTGTACTCGCTAGAAGTTAGAAGTGGATTATTGGAAAAATGTACTTAAACGGATTGTAGCTGTTGTAAAATTTTTGGCATCGAGAGGGCTTTCGTTTCGCGGTGACAATGAAATCCTAGGATCTCCTAATAATGGAAATTATTTGGGATGTGTGGAATTATTGAGTAAATTCGATCCATTTATAGCAGATCACTTAAAAAAATTTGGGAATCCTGGAAAAGGTAACATTTCTTATTTATCAGCGAATATTTGTAACGAGTTTATTGACGTAATGGGAAAACAGGTTCTAAAAAAAATTATAAATGAGGTTAAATTAGCAAAATATTTTTCCATTAGTGTTGATAGTACGCCCGATCTGTCTCATGTTGACCAGATAACTTTTATAATTCGATACGTGAATGACAGTGTTCCTGTTGAAAGGTTTCTGAAGTTTATACCTATTATAGAGCATTAATCTGGGTACTTAGCGGAAACCATCTTGAATTTTTTAGATAACCATGTTATTCCCATAAAAGATTGCAGAGGACAAAGCTACGACAATGCTTCAAATATGTCGGGGAAGTATACTGGTCTACAAGCAAGAATCAAGGAGAATTTGCCACCTTTTTACCATGTGCGGGACATTCATTAAACTTAGTAGGTGTACATGCTGCTGGATGTGTATCGGAGTCAACAAAGTTTTTTGAAATGGTTCAGAAAGTGTACAACTTTTTTTCGGGCTCTACTCGTCGATGGAATATATTGACAGAACATTTAATGTTCAAAAAAAGTTGTTAAAAGTCTTTCACAAACCAGATGGTCAGCCCGAGCAGATGCAATAAGCGCTTTGCATGAAGGTCATGAACAAGTTATAGAAGCTTTGATATCCATCGCAAAAGATACAGAACAGGCACGAGAAACTAGAGACGAAGCACTTAGTTTATCCAGAAAAATGGAAAAACTAGAATATATTATACTAACGGAAATTTGTAACTGTATATTGAAAAGAATAGACAAAATAAGTAATTATCTTCAGAAAGAAACAATAACACTGGACGTTAAAACTAATATGTTTACTTCACTTGATAATTTTATTATTAACCTCAGGGATAAATTTGATTACTTCGAATCGTCTGCCAAAGAAAGAAACCCGGAATCTGACTACAAGGACCTATCTCAAAGAACAAAACGCAGAAGTTCTCGCCAGAGTTTTTTTGATCGCTCTGCGCCGTCAGTCCAACTGAATGGAAGAGAGAAATTTAAAATAAAAACCTTTCTTCCCATAATTGATACCCTCGGCGTTCATTTAAAACAGCGATTAAGTTCGTATAAGAATATCAGTAAACGTTTTGATTAATTTTTTCGCTTGAAAACTCTCAATTCTGAAGAGTTGAGACAAAGTTGCAAAGAATTTGCTGAATTTTATTATGAAGATGTTAATGAGAAAGAGTTAGAAATAGAATGTTTGCATTTAACAGAATACTTGAAAATTGATGACAGTGAAAATAAGGATTGTATATTAAAAATATATCAACTTCAGACAAGTTTATTTGTCTATTCTAACAAAATAGTGTTCTGTCAAAGTCATAGGGGCCCCATTATCCTAACATGCCCAGGGCCTCCAATAGGTTAAAGACGGCCCTGCCCAGTAAACAATTTGGTAAAGTGTCTCTTTTTGTGACGTTTCTATCACAATTGCACTTCAATTATAGTTCGCATCAACTTTATCCGCCAGATGGAATGGTTTCGCCATTTGTAGCCGATAAAATAGACATTTCATATGAACGACTGCGAGAAACTGAACTGTAAATGAACTCTGTCATGACAAAGAAATCATACGCATCTTCAATAAGATGTCAAAGTGATTCCAAACTGGGTAGCGATTGAAATTGTCATTTTCTTTCCTTTAATAACTAAAGGGGTAAAAATTTATAAAAAATCTTTAATTAGTTGCCGTCATTCCTCTTTCACTTTCTTCCCCACTAACATTTGCTAACCTTTACTATCACTGTTAAACAAGAGAAGTGCAAAAGAGATGCGGAATTAAACTTCAGAGCTATGGCAGCTGTTGCGGTAATTCACAAGCCTTCATTATAATGTCGTGATATAAAAGTTCTTGACTTATTGATGTCATTAACTACTAGGATAACAACACAGCAATATTACGCAGTAAAACAAAGTTCAATCTTTAAATAGATATATATTCGTCAATTTTAAGATAAATTGTCTTACATGATGAGATTAGCACACATTTGCGGCAAGTCTGTCTTAAACCATATTTATTCACTGTTATCTCTATTTTACCTCGAGAAAATATGTAAATTCTATAGACTGCTCAACTTTACGCAAGCTTACGTATAATATCATTACCTTACTTTTACGTTACCGTAGTTTGAAACCATCCTTTTATATCGTCCAGCTACCTATCATCTATTTTATTTCTGTAAATTTGTCATTTAAACCATTTTAAATACACCAGTCGTGTTAAAATTGATGATGAACATTATAAACGAGAAATTCATTTAGAGACAAAATGTTCATTTATTATCTTTATCTGGTAGTAAGTTAAATAAAAGCCCATTAGCCGGAAAGAGAGAAATTTCAGAATGTCCAACATCCAGGGATGGTCAACCTGTTTTTATATGGAAGAACATTTCATGAAATATTATTTTTCACTTTATCATTTATCATTTGGCTTGTGGTTAGCTCATATGAAAGGTGAACCAGCATAACAGTGAGCGATGTTTTAAAGAACATGTAAAATATAATATATTCGTAATTAGCGTTGCCAACCCCTGATGCGAGTCCGGTAGATATTGCTTTTAAGGCGTTTAAACAGTGTTTGTTTACTGAGTTGTGTGGCACGGTCGGCACAAGGTAAAAACAAAGAAAATTATTTTAAAAACTGTTTTATTTGATAATAACGCCTGAATTTATCGAGCTCGATACTCAGGGACTTATTTAGTCCTTTTTTCTTTGACGTCACGCGTCATGAATTGCCACTGGTGTGATATTCATTTGTTTGTTAATATTGGCAAATAAAATTATAGTGAAAATATAAGAAATGAATGAATAAAATAGGTATGGGTTCTTTCAACAAGAAATCAAGAGATCATTTGAAATCAATAGAAAACGCAATGTTTCCATGAAAAGTGTAGATAATTTTATTTTAATCTAAAGTACAAGCTCTGAGATTAGTAATGAAACACAATATTTGCAAAATTTCACCGAGATATTGTTTTTTCTATTGATTTAAAATGACCGCTCTTGTTGAACGACCCGGAATAAATTTCTATGTACTTATCATCTAATTTAATTGGATTTAAGTATAAAAGAACATTAAACTTCATGAACGTGTGGGAGTGAAATCAAGGTTTAAAAATGTCGTCATTCAAATGTCAGGGGGAAGGTTTGATTTCTGACTAAACACTAATTCTTCTTAGCAACAAATAGGAGTTGAGTTCTTCAAAGGACAATGGATGGTTTATTTGTTTATTTGTATATTTGTATAGCCATAATGTGCATCACCAATTCTCTATAGGTCACGTGATTGATTACCCGCGGTGCGCGATACGATCAGACCGCGGGTGGCGCCTTAAGACGACACAAAACCAAACATCTTTAGAACTAACTATGTCTTAAACAAATTGGAAACATTTTGTTATATTCAATATTTGTTATTCAGTCATACGTTGAATGTTTGGATGTTCGTTTTGAATTTATTTAAGAAAACCTAACCTCAAAAAATAGTTGGGTTATCTAAATGGAAAGATTCCGCTTTGGATAGCTTATATTATATACAAAACTAGAGTTTTCTCCCGTCGCAAGCAACGACTGTCATTTGTGTGTGAATTGAATTTCATTTCAAATTTTAATTCCATTTTTAAATTCAAATATTAAACTTGTTCCATATTTATTTTACATATAACTAAAGAAAAAATAAGTTCATTATTTGATCAACTCTTTTTCAAAATTTGGGATTTATTTCAATTTGTAAATTAGGTACCAAAGTTAGCCCATATATACAATTTCAACTTTCTAGCCCAATTTTTAACCTCGCCAATTTTTGAATTTTGAATTTTTTTTTTTTTAATAATATATTTCATTATTAAGTAATCCAAAATTTTAGTTTTCTTCAAAGTTTCTCATCAATTTTCTCAATTTTTCAATTTCTAATTTTTAAAAAATACACATACCAAATTTCATCTTTCTTACTTTTAATATTTAAAAGTTTTAGAGTAAAAAGTAAAAATTTTTTTTTTAGTTTTTCCAAAACTACGGGTTTCCAGGAAATTCTCAAAAGTCTTAAAAATTTTTTTCTCTACGAAATAGGAAATTTTAAAGAAAATGCGCCACCATACAAATCGCTGGAGCATATAAACAAATACACGTATAAACTTTCACTTGGAACATTATAACATGTGCATATTAACTACAAATATTTAATTATGTTTTATACTGAAATTTAACATAAATCTTTAAATAAATGAAAAGCGAATATAAACTTATTTACTAATATTCACTCGCAAAACACATAAAAAGACATAGTTCATCTCTCATAGTTGCAAAATAACAGTATCTTTATCATAATCATCAAGAATTCAAATAATGTGCAAGTTAAATCTTGTTTTTAAAAGCTAAATCTTTATATTTGACTTCATGAAAGAAATGCAAAAATCCCATAGAAAAATAATATTGACAACTTATTGTCGGCGCTGCTCAAGTCCTTAAGGTAGACGTTAATCTGGATCTATATTTTCCAGCTTGTTTACCTCTACCCAAATAATAGGATTACGTAGACTTTTTTCCAAAATTTTGTCTATTGTGTAAACAATTTTACAATTACTGTAATACCATCAACTTACAGGTTTTTTTAATTATATTACATTCGCATTTATTTAAAAGTGTACAAATTTTAATTTGAAAATATTTTGAATTTTTTTTTAAAAGTATCCTTTTAACAGTATCCTTTAAGGTAGTTTGATAAGATCTGTAAGTTGTTAAATAACAGTGTAACACCGAAAATACGACTGTCTTAATACAATTATAAGTTTGTTGTAAAAAGATAGAGATAACACTATATGAACACATTGAACAAACAGAGATAACACTAAAAATTTTGTTAACAAGATTGCTGTTGAGCTACAATATGATTCAAGTGTTTCATTACGCATGCGCAGATCTTAGAGCATATATCAATTTACAAAATAATATCCTACTATAGTAGGACTACTACCACTGGAACCACTGGAAAATATGAAACGCATATGCTTGTATCAAAATATTAACAGGAAATAGAAATTTGATTTTCAACACGCTATATGTTTCTAAATAATTGATATACTAATTAATGATCTACTTATAAACAAAGCTTGATCATTTATCTGACTCATAAAGTTTATATGGTTTAAATACCTCAATCGTGTGCAAAGTTATTAACGTTTCTATATTTGAAAACATGGAGTGCTAGTACAAATTTTTTAATCGGTTGTCATTTTAGTACACTGTCGCCATCTATAACTAACTATATAACCATGAAGTAATGTTTCGCCTTAAGACAGATTTGTCGGAAGTGTGTAGGTTCTCATATACTCTCATGGCGTCACATGGCCTGTAGTGAACTGATGAATATTTAAAAAAATTAACAAGACCCCCAGAGCAACATGTATCTCATTCTATCTTTCAGCAAAAATCACAATGTGTTAATTTTAAAAAAATGTTATCTTGTTATTTTTAATACTAATACTTTTTCATGGGAATGCAATCTTTGATATTTTTTACCCGTTTTACTCCTTTGACTTGTACCGATGTCACTTTTTGCGGAACTGAGTACTTGAAATTGTTTTTATTATTTCATTTTGGATTAACACGGGGCATGGGATTAAAACGGGGTTGTTTTTCGTTAGGGTAGGGGAACTAGTGCGGTGTTCATCCTGTTAACTTTAATTTGGCTTTAAAACATCATCATTGTCCCAGCAATTCATAAACCTCTAGGAGTCAGATTAGCGTTATTGATTTTATCCTGAAAAATCCTTTTTACTAATTCTGCAGTTGACGTTTGGCTTTGTCCATCTAAATAGATTCAATTTATTTGTTTACGTTCGGATAATAAGATTTTTTAAGTACTTTGGTATTTCTACATTTTAGCATAAATTATTCACTTATTTCTTAAAGAAAAATTTAAAAAAAAAACAACAACCCAAAAGGTACAACTTGCCTAAACGTCAATAGTTTTTAAATAAGATCAAAATTTCAAAGAAAATACAGTTTCTAACGCTAAAATAAATTAGCGTTAGACGTAAAATTAGTTATGTCCAACACATTTGTATTTTTATGATGTTGAGAGAAATTTATGGCATAAGTAAAGTTGGAAAGAGATAAAATATATTACATACAGCAGAAACAATAATAAACATCACATTAAGGAACTTTCATGTACAAGAATTCCTGTGTAATGTGCGAAAGAGCATGCATAAACAGAAACAAAAAATAATTATTATTTGCCACAGTTTTATGTCTCATATAATATTAATTAGTTATGGAAAATATGTGTATAATTAACTTGTGTTAATAGCGTTAAAGTACTATGTTTCATTTGATATAAATAAATAAAACTAATAGTCTTGTTTAATATTTTTACAGAATCATCACAAGCATCTCGGAATGGTGGCTGTTTTACCGGTGATAGTATCGTACAGACATCTAACGGCAATCGAAGGAAACTATCAGAACTTCGAATAGGTGAAAAGGTTTTGAGCATGGATAAATCTGGATCTTTAATATACAGTGAGGTGTTAATGTTTATGGATAGAGATCCAGAACAAAAAAGACAATTTTTAAAAATACATACAGCAGGAGGTGAATCAGTTACAGTTACTCCTGCTCATTTATTAATGGTGCTACAACGTGATAAATCAAATATGACGAAAGCGGCGCCTTCTTTTGCGGATACGGTTGTATTAGGTGATCGACTTCTAGTTCGCACCGGTCATGATCGGCTAGAAGTACAAAAAGTTGTATTGATTGAGATTGTTCTTCGTCGAGGAGTCTACGCTCCGTTGACTACAACAGGCACGGTGGTTGTAGACGATGTAGTTGCTTCTTGCTACGCGTTGATCGACAGCCAATGGGTTGCACACTGGTCATTCGCGCCTATGAGAGCATACTGGAATTTCAAAGAAGGCACCGCTGCAGCCTGGAGATTTCTCTCACGGGCTAGTGTCAGTGCTCGTGAGAACGACGTCCTCGACGAAGAGCCAGTGCAACAAGGTGTGCATTGGTACGCCAGTACACTCTATTCGATAGCATCATTTGTGCTACCACCAAACATGCTGCATAAATAGCAAGAAGAGGTGAAATAAATACTAGTGCTTTTGGACTTTTATCAAATATTTAATATTAAGTAGGCATTTTAAATTATATTAAATTAACTTTCAAGGTTATAAATGGCCAGTGAACATTGCGTAAATACAACGAGTGATATTTGTCGCTAAGAAACTGATTTATGTCCTGGCCTTGAGCTCTTATTAGCAGTTAAAAAATGTATAAACCTGTACTGAAAATTGAATTTATTGTCATTTTAATATGGGAAGCCCGCTAGAGCCATGGACTGGTATGTGAAGACTCCCAAAGAGTTCTTTAGCTTTTGAAGCTTTAAAAGAACGCATATAACCCAGAACTTATACCATTGTAACACATACTGTAACGCGTTGCTCTCCCTTTTTGGTTCCGTTCTTGGGTATCAATGTTTCAAAACAATTAAATTTAAAATTGTTATTCGACTGTTGAACAAGTTAAAATACAAAATACTTTGCATGTTTAAAATTTTATTTTAAAAATGTTTAAAAAGTTGATTTGATAATTCAAATGGGAGTCTTGTCACATACAATTTCATTTATTAATGAAAATTATGTAAATATTATAAAAAATATAATTATTATTTAAGAATTATAATTTTAATAACTTAAAAAAGTATTGTTTTGTAAGTATGTATGTAGTCTCTTATCTATAAGTATGTATGGATCAAATTCAGTCGTATTATAAAATATTTTATTATATATTAATATCTAATTTAATCGTTATTTATAAGTTAAAGTACTATTTTGTATGTAGCTAAAGAAATGAATTATGAACGTTTGTAAATAAGAACCGAACAAAAAATCACAAGATCAATTTTACAAAATCTAATTTCGTTTCATTCACTCGTTTTATTTATAACAAATAATTTCTAAAAGAAATTATTAATAAAAATTATGTAAACTGAATATAATTCAATATAAATATTAATGTAACAGTAACATAAATAACACTTTATTTAAGAAACAATTAAATAACATTTTTGTAAATTATAAAAATAAGTAGTCAATGTATATAGAAATAATTATTAAATTCATTTTGTGCATACGATCATAATCTAAATAATATAATTAGACACAAACCAAAAACATTTATTATATGGTTTGCGTCTGTAATAAAATTAATTTAACCTGACATCTGTTATGTAATAGATATAGTAATGGTCAATAAGTAACCAATATTATTTATTATAGTCAAAATTTGTTTTAACATTAATATATTGTTCTTTAATATTGTAATATGTACATGTCTGTATATGATTAATAAATTTAGTATAATAATATAGCAATTCTTTTTAAATTGACAGTGGTGTAACTTCTTCCTTATAGCTAAATAGAAGTGGTGGCATGACTAACCGTGCTGTGTTTATTAGTTTTTTTAGCACATCTGTTTATTTTAAAACACATTGGCTAAATAATTCAGAATGTTTTGCGTTCGTTTAAATATCACGACATGGAACATTCCAACACCGAGTTAAAACGTGGTTTCAGCAATTTTAGTTTAATTGTTTCCTTTTGATGTTTGTTTTTCCAAACATTTACATTATCGCAAGGTGTTCTTTCTGTATTAATTTACCAACGGGGTCAAGGCCACATTATTCAAGTATAGAATTCTCGAAAATTTTACCGATATCTCGAATTACACTTTGTATAATGGCGATTAGTTTTAATAAAATATTTGATTGTAATTCGTGATTATTTTAAAGGTGTGATATTTATAATTAATTTTTTGTAGCACGCATTTTCTATTTTGGTCATTTACATTGACACCTTGCCTATTTTTTCACCATTACATATTTTAATCCAATGATAACAATAATATATTTATATTAAATAAAATATTTGAAATAGTTACCAAATTTTCTATTAATATCGCTTCAATTTAACTTCATTTTATTGGATTCGGAGTTATAGTTTTTAAAATAAAAAAAGAGACTGATTACAATATTGTTTTCAAGATGGTGGATGGTTGAAAATTCAAATTTAGATCGAGGTTTAACTCATTTATATGATGGAAAAGGATAAAAATTTCTTTAAAAATTTAATTTATTCAACGTAGGGTTATCACCGTGCCGTGGTTTCTTATATGTCGAGTGCCTAATAACTTTATGATTATGTATATTAATAATAACCACACTCAGAAAATATAGCTCCGGTCCGGAGTTCGAACCCGAAGATACAGCAGTCATTGTCAATTGTCAATGCCCTCGCCCTCTCTATCGTCCGACTAATAGTAACTTATCAAATTTTTAATATTAACTTTGACCTGCTAGCACAAAACCATTTTTAAGTGATGATATTATTTCAACATATTATTTCTTTACCAGTTACGGAATAAATAAATACCGATCCTTGTTATAGAATGGAGTGAATAATCTCACTACCCAGACTCAGCTAAGAAATATGTCTGACAATATTTGTTTTATTTCCAATTAAAGTTAATTCAACAACTTTCCGCTTGAAACAAAAAGTCAAGTCATTAATTTCACCTGCTTGAAATAAATGTAATTTTAATTCCAGAGATTCGCACAGAGATAACAGCGATTAGCGATTATCCTATTGGATTATATTGAATTGTTAGCTGCGATTTATTATCGCGGAAATAGATATATGTTTAATTAAATTACAATGTACAGCTGCCCCCAACAAGCTTTAGAAGTGGATGAGCACACTTCACGATCAGTTTGTTTAGCAAATTAGAGATATGGATAGAATATATATACATATGCTTAATATATTTCGTCATAAAATTTCATACCGGCAGTTCACTCTCCCCGAGACAGGCGAGACAGATGATAAATTTCTACACTTTCATATTTTTCTGTTGACACCTTTTACACCCAAATGGACCATATAGAAATCTTCACAAAATGGGCTTGTGTACTCACTTTTTAGGGGTAGATTTTTTAAATTTTTTATTGAAATAGTAGTTTTAACGCTACAGATGTCGGCCATATTTATGACGTAATATGTCGCACTATGAAGGGATAGGTCAGTTATTTGTTATATGTATAACAGTTCTGTGTTAAGTATGTTGTATAAAAGAGAAGGCAACTTAGCGAACTTGACGTTATATACAGGGTGTCCCAAAATTCAACGATAAGCGGGCACCAGAGGGTGGTCCTGCTAATGACTACACGAGAAAAAAAGAAAAAAAAAATTTATCTCTTTTTGTTTAGAAATTATAAAAATTAATAAAAATCTTTAGAAGATTGAAACACCTTTAGATGTTTTTAACTACCATGACCACAATTTTTTAAATATTTCTGATTTGTTTTTTGTATCGGCAACCTAAATAGCACAGCTATCCATCACAACCATTAAAAATCGCAGAATGCTAGTAGTTTTTACACAAAAATCAATCGAAATTATTTTCTTCCATAAAATTTAAAAAAAATAACTATTAATATCTGTGATATTAACTGTTAATATCTTCTAAAATATAACGAGTAATTAAAAAATAAGTGGACATTTAAGGTCCTAGTAGTCAACTTTATCAATATATTGCACAGTTTTATAGAAATTAAGTCATACGAGTTTGCAGACCGTTGTTGTAGCTATATCGAACAATGACATGTTTTTCATGAAACTTAACTTTTTTTTTAAACTTAAAGAAATTTTGTTTATAGCGATGTACCTTGGATGAAGCATGAATTTGGTTTAGTAGCCGGAAAATATCAGACAAAGACTTATTTCGATGTGGTCTACAAAAACATGAACCTGTAGACATTGTAAAACGACCCAAACGCTTTTCCTTTTTGTTTGTTTTCCGTCCTACACACTTTCCTACTTGATTTTCACTTCAGCTTTATTTAATTAGGGATTTTCCTTTTCGTTTTCCAATACTCTGCTAATGTGAGTCCTTTAAATAAAATAAATTTACACAGAGGTTAGTACTCATCTTCTTTGCAGCCGTGTGAAGATTTATCACCCAGATGGGTTGGGTTGGGTTTATTAAAGGTACACGCGTTTTACCGCAAAAACTTTCGCTCGGACGCTGAGCTTTGAATAATGTAAATATTCATTAATTAGTCTGTTGATTCAATCAGAGGTGGACTAACTGGCAAGCCACACTATCAGACGGTGCCCCGAAGAAAATCGGGAGCCGATAAATGAATGCCATCAAATTTTCTGTTAGATAAAAAAAAAATTCTTAGGGCCTGACTTGATACGCCTCTGGAGTCAATTACAAAAAGCATGAAATTGGTAAAATATATCGGTAGAGTTGATATATTGTACTGTAAAATAAAAACTTGCCTTTTATTTGAAAGGGGAGCTTTAGACCCTGAATAATAATCATACTTTAGGAAAGTTCACACCAGATATAATGTGGTATGGTAAATACCCAATGCCAAACTATAATGTATTAGATAAATAATTTTAAGTTAGTTATATATAATAGTTATAAGTTAGTTTTAAGACCATTTAAAAGAAGTGCTTTTCCCCTTTTTGGAAAATATAAAACAAGATTACTCTTTATCCAACTCTATTTTATAAACAGAAACTTTAAAATTAAAATAATGATAGCTCTAGCTAGGTTTTTTTAAAATATACATAAGAAATGTATAATATAAACTGAACTGTAAATATATAAAATTGTTTAACATAATTTTACAGAATCGCTACACTAATAAAACACTTAAAGCGCCTGATATGCACACAACCCATTGACCACATGAAGCTTTAAATTGTTTTGTTACATCAACTACTAATTCCGAACCTATTTTGCAACGAGTCCAGTCTAGTTGTGTGCGTTGTGTCTAGTAGTGTCTGTTGCTGGCGGACTGCGGTGTAGTGCATGTCACTTCATATAGTGCGATACGGCGAACAGTGTGATCAGAGTTCTGTTCTGTTCTATTCGCTAAGCGTCATATCGCTGCGTCGCGTCGGCGTCGTCAGTTTATCATACGACGTTCTCAGTGACACTTGGAAGTAACGGAGTTCAGTGCACACAACCTGGTGACAAACAACGCACCAGAGTGTCGTACTTGCTGGTTTGGTGATGGCTTATTTACATAATTAATAAATATATCGTGGTTGTGATAATAGCTGAATAACTTAGTGGAATTTATAGTTATTTTTTAAATCTATATTGAATTGGATAAATTTATTGTAAGTATTTGTTTAAAATATAAATTGTTTTATCATTGATTGACGAATCTAAAAAAATAAAGTCAATTTTTTTAAAGAAAGTTTGTTATGTACACTGTAAAAAAATTGGTCGAAAAAGAGCGTTAGACGCCTCTTTCTTAGACTAAGTCCGCACTGTGAAAAGAATAGAATAATAAATGCGTAATTCTGTAATATATTAAATCATTTATGCACTCTGCTGTTTTAAAAGTCGCACGGAAATTATTATTTATATATTTATTATAATTATTTCCGCGTTTTTCTTTTCGCAGTGCTGCCTTAGCCTAATATTAAAAGATGCGTTTTTTTACATTGTAAACTTAAGGGCACTCGTTAATATTAGACGATTTTTAAAGGACAATGTATTGCCCAATTTTGATGGGCACTTTAAAAAGTTATTAAAAAAGTGGTCTTAGTTTGCACACCTCGCTTATTAGTCTCGATACTTTCTAGCCGAAATTAAAAGTTGACCGTAAAACAAAAGTCGCGTAACGAAAAATGTATTTTTATACGAGTATAAACCCTATTTGCGGCAAAATTTGAAAAATTTCTAAATCCTTAGTTGAAAAAAATTTTTATTCATTAAAAATCACTGTCTTCTTATTACACTCTGTTGTATAAAAGAGATAGCAATACATAGAAGGGAAGAGTTTCACAAAAAGTTTAGCGGAGGAGTCTAAAAATAATAGCTCTGCAAACATTACGAAAGGAATAAACTTAATTACAAAATAATTGTTAAAATTAATTCAAAATAAAAAGTTTGAAAAATATAGAGATATTCATGGAATATTGTTTTGTCTTAATATACAGTGGATACAGTGAAAAGCTCTTAAAAACTTAGAAGCTCATAAAGTTGGAATGATTTATATATTTTCATTTTGTTTTATGCATGATATAATATTGTTATTAGTCTGGAAGAAGTTTAACTATTGTATATTCAACCGTGTAATAAAATGTTACTATATCGAAATCAACGCTAAGTTAAATATTATTAACGCCCAGTTATACCATCTACCCTCCCACACCCATTACTCAGTTTATTTTGAAACTTAGAATTAGAATTTAGAATTTCTTTTTTAGGATATGGAAATAAAGAATGAAATTTGACTTATGTTGTGTTAAGCTTGTCATTTACGAAAATTTCTTCTTATTATGCTTTGATATGGATTATCATATCCACCAACATTAAACCCGCTAGGCATAATTACGTATATGTAAAGTTTATTTTACAGAAAAAAGTTTACGTTTTACATAATATTTTTTAAACAGTTAACTTTCGACATAGTGGTTTGACATACTAAGTTAATATATTAATAAAAGATTTTTCAAGTCTTTTTTATTTATTTAAAAACAATGTAACAGAATTAGGTACATAATGAAATTACATTTTGTATTCAGCGGAATTATGATATAATATTTATAAACCTATTTTGCTATTTTTTAAAAATGTTAATAATTCACAAATTAATTTAGAATCACTTAACAAAAATTTAGTATTTAATTTAGCTTTTCATTTCTTTATATTCTGGTTGCGTTGCATGAATTGACACAGCTCTAATTCGCGTTGTAGGGTGGTCTCCCTATAAACAATTTGGATCCGAAGCGCATATAATCCCAATACGATATTCTGGAACTCGATCTAGTACAGGAATCGAAATTTAGGCGATATAGAGTGACTTATGGACAACAAAAAAAGTTTCCGTGTTCGTTTCGAAGGCATTTTGGATCAAAAACGGAGGCGTAAGTTTCAGAAGCAAAAAAGCATTACCCCACCCCATAAACTTAAGCTTTAAAATTTAAAAACGAAATTTCTTTTCCTGAACGTATCTAAATGTATTTTCTACATGTGGCTTAGAACGTACTTCGAAAAATCTTACTCAAATCGTAATCAGGCTATTCGACACAACTACGATACGAAAAAATATGTGTAGAACCAATCCCGGATTTGGCGGGACTACTGCCCCGGGGCATCCACAAGAAAGGGGCCTCCACAATAGAGATCAAAGCACTAAATTTTTGAAAAACTTTACCGAAAAAAATGTTCCTTTTATTCGGAAAATAATTAGGGGCCTCCGCTCCTTCGTTGCCTCACGGCCTCCACACCTCTAAATTCGGCACTGTGTAGAACTATTGCAATAAATTTATTTTCATATCTTATGTCATACTTAATTTAAAACACCATGTAGAATGGTGCGTTCAGATTCTATTTTTCCACAAATTTAATTTCTGCTGGAGCAGGTGTGTGCAAAATCTTTTTATATATTTTGTATTTCAAGATCTCCAATACAATTTCATTCTTATATTCGAAATGTTTCTTGCATTGTAAGTGTTGATAATGTTGAAGATTTGAACCATTTACCTCTATCACATGTTTTTCTATTATACTATGTAAAATTTTATCTATTTTTAGATATTTTCATAAATGAATAAGAGACGATACGGTACGGTATAAGATTTCCAGACAGTCACAATTCTTTATAAATTCACCAGCTATATTATATCCACGCGTTTATAAATCCATCTCACTGGCTGTCTGCAGCCAACCAGCTATTTGTTATTTTTCTACTGCCTTATTGATATTCCATTTTTATCACTTTATGAATTTAGTACAGAGATACTCAATCTGTGTAACGCGATATCTAGAATATAGTTAACATTTACTTTTAGCGAATAGAATAAAATTAAATAAGAAGAGAATTCATAGAAATTTAACTCAGAATAGTGTTTTAAAATAACAGATTAATTGCGTTTGCTTTTCACGATTTAATTTCATTGTCAGTTCAGCACCGTACAGTGTTGCCCTGATTTTACAGTTTTACACCAATTTTGTCATAATAACATAAAGTAAAAATTTAGTGTCAGAAACAACACTGTAATCGATAGACTGTGCAGAAAAATTAATAAAATTACACTCTTTCAGTGCACATAGATTAATCCCACAATATAAAATGGTTTTTTTTCTTTATTTGAAGAATACTTAAACCGTGTTGTAAGTCCACATAAGAGGATATATTCAGTTATTAGTCCCAAAAAAGCCATTTTAAAAAATAATATTTCTGAGAAAACTATTAATTGCATTAACGTAAAAATTTGTACACATGTTATGGTAACTTTTAACTGTATTTAAAAAAATATATATTTGCAAAATTATTAATTGGGAAGCTGCTATAGCTGATCTCCAGGAGCTCCTCCCAAAAAAAGCATCTTGCGGTGACCGTTATATCTCTGGACTGGATTATTTAAAATGAAAAAACCAAACGGATTTCGTTAAAGTAATGTATAATCTAGAAATTAATCGAAGGATTAGGTAAAATAATTTTTTTTGACAAAATAGCGGCTTCTCAAAAAAAAATCGATTTTTGACAAAATTTTTGGCCTTAAATTGTTTATAAAAAAAAAAATTATCGGTGAGATAAAACCTTCGATTAATTTCTAAAAAATATACTTAAGAAGCTTGTGTTAAAATTTGAGACTGATCGGTTCAGCCGTTTCCGAGTAATCTTTGTCACCGTTTTTGAAAACACCATTTTGAGAAAAACTTACTAGACACACTAGCACCTGTGCTTCCCATCTTCTCACGCAATTCCAATGTAACAATCGTAGTAATCCATGCAGAAGTTTCATGGTTAAATGAAATTTCATTATCAATCGCAATACACCGCCAATTCACAAAAGATTTGACTGAATACAAAGTAAACTCTGTGGTTACATAAAGTTAGAGCGAGATAGTGTACTACAGTAGTAACTAGAAAGAGACAAAAGAGCTTTATAAAACGTGCCTATTTATTGTACAACTCAATTACAGATTGTTTTGTCTGGAGTCCACGGAATATGGTGATGCACAATGCTTAGAACTTAAAAGCGTTTTACCATATCTATAAGGGTAATCGTCCTTGCCCTTGAGCACTTTCTGTGCTTTCTGAAACAATAAATACTGCTAAATGAAGGGTAGGTATACCATACTCGTATATGACTACAATAAAGCTCTTTAATATATACTATTAAAGTTTCAAAGTTGAGTCGGAGCTTTAATAAAAAAAGAAAGAGAAATGAGAGCAAAAAATAACTCATTCATTACACTTTACAAATGGTGGGTAGGAAATCCTAGCGAACAAAAACATGGAACACACTTAAGTAATTTTTACTGAAAAGCAAATAAGTATTTATATACTTTTTTTAATTTAATTTAATATAAGTTATTTATAGTAAATAACGAGTACTTTGTGTACACACATCTCCGATTATAGTCAAACTCAGAAGTGGGCGCTATCTCAATACTTGCACATGTGTCTTGGAATAAGAATACTTGAAGCTCGCCGCTCGGATTACATACGGTGGAAAGTGTTTATTGGTCTCTTCCTCCCCCTTTGCATGTGACGTAATTAATATGTAAAAAATAACCATGCTTAATCGAACGTTGTTGACTTAATAACTTTGGCTTGTACAAAATAACAGAACTACTGCAATACTATCTATTTTAAAAACATGATAGCAAGAGAAGTTTACTAGACCCGTTTTCGTATAGTTGTAGTTTTCATTTTACTGAAGTGGAAACAGATAAAAGAGGCGCAACAAACTTTAATTAAAATAACGTTTGTTTGCCATTGTTTACTGAATGAAAATTAAACTAGAACAAGTTGAAAAGCTCATTTAAAACGGCGCGGCGTCAGGCCACAATGTAATACAATTCCAAACTTGAATGTGAGCGTGAAGTTGAAATCTCTACCAACAGATAGATGGAGTCAATTATATTTATAAATAAAAATAATAATAGTATTACCAGAGCTTAAAGTATTTAAGTGTAATTAGTGTTGCCAACCGTCCTTCTCTCAGACTTTTTGTCTTATGTCCTTCTTTAAGATTGGGAGAGGGTAAGGTTTCAACTTTTCTTTATTTATTTATATAAATGTACAACGTATTAAGTTTATTATGAGAAAATTTGAAATCGATTGGAGTAAAACTGCCGGAGATATAGAGTTTTAAGTCTTCACCTCTCAAACGCGTTTTACTCTAGCTCAAAATCTACTGAACCGATTCTTTTGAAATTTTGCACACTCTTTCTTTACATAAATGCCGAGATAACATTAGGACATTCGCACATTCAAACACCATTGATCAGTTCAAAAACCATTGGCAGATACAATTAATCAATGATATCAATGTCAAATCATACATTTTATTTATCAAATCGATGTTTTTTTTATTCATCTGCTATCTCTGTGTATCTTTTCACATGATGTAAATTAATAGGTCTGTATCATTCCCCAATCCAACAACAACCACCCACTGAGATAGCGTATCATATTTATTCGTGTCAAAGTCGTAATGGAGATACAGAAAGCATTAATTCTCATTAAAACGGAAAAAGAATTCAACAACTCAAATAATCTGCTTTATAAAAAAGATATCACATCAAAAACACTTGTTGAAATGCGGAAATGGAAAAGAATGTTTTTGAAGTATTGTATAAACAACCGCAAAAGGTACATCTTAAATATCTATAGAGAATCTCTTTATGATTTTAAGTCGCTTTCTGTATTCATCGCACTAGAGTTGACTAGGAAGTTTAACAGTTTTTTCTTAAACTGATTTTTGTTCATGAAAGTTAAACGACGATTTTTTTTTTAATTTGTTTAGTTTATTTATTATATGCTAAGATATTTTGATGAATTTTTTCATCGCCCAAATAATTTTAATTATCGATTTATGATAAAAAAGGTTTGCACCTATTGTTATCGACGAAAAATACAAGCCAATTAGGTATTTCTTTTACTACTCCTAATATTTTTCTTATATAATCGGCGAGTTGCTGTACTCACCGACCTTGTAGAAGAAACTGAATCGGCCGAACGATTTGGGCCATCTGCACACGGGTCGACTGATAGCAAACTAGTCACGCAACGAAGTTTCCAACGAAAACGAAAAACGAGCCATGTCGAGCTGTGTTTCGTGACTCTATAGTATTTGTAACAATAGCATAATAGGAGATTAAAAGCATGCAACGTGCCCTGCGATCAAGAAACACAGTCGCTCAAAACGTGGTCAAAACCAATTTGAAATCAGTTTAGTTTCGTTTGTATAATGTGTGTTCTCTCACTCGTATACACGTGTGTTCTCTCACTACCAACACAGTTGCATCAAAAAAGTCAAATCATGAATAAAGCTAATAGTAACGAAAAATTGGTTCAGTTGTTTATTTCCCTGTCTGGAGTTACGGCATTGAGGAACATCTAGTGTTTCAAACGTAGAAATAGTAGAAAGATTTCAGTTAAGGACAGTAAGAACCATTATGGATATCTCGTGGTTCATAAGCAACACATTCGTCAACCACGACTTCGGCAGTTCACCTGTGAAAGAAGAAATTAGCAAATTCAGCCAAAGATACCAGCAGCAACCATCATCCAAACTATCTAGCTGCGAATTTACTAGATAAACATACTTCTGACTTTAAAGGACTAAAAAGACATGTGTTAAAGCTACCACAACGTTTTTAATTGTTATTCATAGATATAACCTTCATTGGACGACTATATTTATCTAAGTTAAATTTTCATTTTTAGCATAGGTACTTGTTGTAACAGATTGTAACGTGGCATAATATTACAAAATAAAAAAAAAGTTGTTTATTTTCAGTTGTATTGTGAAAGAATTTATTGAAATTTGGACAAGACCAAAAGTATTTCGTCCGTCGTGTCAGTTAGTTTTTAATAAATATGAAAATAGTAACAGGTCTTTTCTACATTCTCTTTCCTTAATTTCTTAGATTCAAAATACCTTTGGTAGAACCAATTTCAGCTAGACAATTTCACAACCAGCATGTTATACCATTTCAGAATTAATAAATAAATACCCTTGATATATAATATCGTACTACACATTCATAAAGCTTTTTATTACTCAATGTTAATAAAGCTTTCAAGCTCAAAATTGGTTCTAGTGTGTACCTATATATGTGTGTGTGTCCATTTCTTTTATTCCATTCCGCCTTTGATCTTTTTAAGCGTGCTGTAAATTTATTTTAATGTGGTTGTAAAATGAAAAATGATTCAAGCATGGAAAATGGAAAAAGAAAATTAAATAACACAAAGAGAGAGAGAGAGAGAGAGAGAGGCAAAGGTAGAAGGGTTACGAGCTTAGATTTTATTTTAATAATAACATATTCAAATTACAAAGAATGACGGTGTAAATATGCTCTATATACGATTATAATACACCATCATTCTTATTGTATAGAAAGAAAGAGAGATAGAAACAAAGAAGGTGGTTGAGAGAGTGTTTAATTATTTTCAAATTCAATGTTCTAATTATTTGTTAATTCAAGGATTATTAAAGGATGCATCATATTTACAACATATAATTAAAAAGAAAATAAGAGGTGACGTGTCATTAAACAGTAATGGTACATATTTACACAATCAAGATAAACAGCAGCCTTTATGGCGTTATTATCTAAGACAGTAACATTAAAGAAGTAAAAACCAACGTAATTACTGAATGTACTGCACAGATGTACTCTCGGACAACGAACATAAAAAGTAATTTCTCTATAAAATGCTGTGTACTTTTTATTGGAGCAGACCATATTTTAGTGCACCCTGTAAGAACAAACAGAGCTTTTATGGACACCGTTAAGTCAACAAAGTAAATGTGCTTTAAACGTCTTATATCGAAGGGTATCGCCCGCATTATGTATAAGCTGTTGATACAAATATATCTATACCAGAGTTTTCCCCGGTCTATCGAAGTTTGTTTAATATTTTAGATTTAAATTTAATAAAATATTTAATACTTAATTTCATTTCAATTTTTAATTCTATTTTTCAATTAAACTTGAGTATTTTTTTTCTGTTTTTTAATTAAGTAAGAGAATTTATTCGCTAAACCTAATGATATTAAATAAATTAAAACTTGAATATTTGAATCTTAAGTATCATTCCCACTCACTGCTTTAATTTTATTTTGTACTTTGTACAAAACAGTAGTTGTCACAGTACCATTTTTAATTTAATTTATCTTTTAAGTTTTCTTAGTAAAAATATTAAATTAAGAAAAACTATATTATACTCGTATTATAACCTCCAAAATGTGACAATCTGTCAAAATGCAGTTGGATTTACTTTTAAAAGAAGTTTAATGTCAGTTTTTTAAAAATATAGTAGTGAAAACAATTTCTATTACTAATTGTTGTTAAAAACAGCTATTTTAATTATTTCGCATACAATTTTGTTCAACTGTCAAAATTTATATTACTAACGATGCATACGCACCAACTAAATTAACTAAACTTAAATTAAAACACAAATGTGAAAAGGAATGCTTAAACGAAATCGGAAATCTAGATTGCAATATTAATAAAAACAGTTAATTAAATATCAAAACAGTTCGTGGGAATGCGGCTTTAGAAATAACTTTTTGATTTCATTAAAAAAATAAAAAATATTTTCAAATTTCAAAATGTATGCGTTATTTCACTATTTGTCAAATTGGGTTTTTTAGGGTTTGATATATGTTGTGGTTTCTATTTTATTAAATTCCCGGGTTTGATTTGCATAGATGCCCAGACAATAGGCAAATTAAACTTCCCCGGGCCCAGTTATGTCTCTCAACGCCCTGCATATATTTATACTAACGTCGTCCTCCCTATTTTCAACTTCTACAATTTATTATAAGTAATGCAGACTAATCGTTCCAAGAAATTCATCAAAACGTTTCAAAGCAATATTATTTTTTCATTTCATTTTCGAGAATACTAATTTATTCAAATTTATGTTAAAAATAACTGAATTAAAATAAATGAAAATATTATTAGATACAACATTTTTCAAGAATGTTATCTCGTAGTCATGAGCGTCGGGAGCGGGTGTGGTTGCCATGGAAGAAAATACACAGAAAAAAAATTAAGAAATAAAATTTTTATTATTAAAGTCACTAGGTTATTGTCCCAATTTGTTCAACTGATTGTCAGTGAATTCAGTGTCCTCTTCTACCGTTTTGCAATGAACACTGAATTTGCTCATGCTTACTCATTTTAATAAACAATTTCCTTCGGTATTTATTTTAATCTGACAAGTACCCGTACAACATCCGACCATTCATTTACTTGTAAGAAAACTCGAATGACGTCAAAGAAAGCTTCACGTCTGTTGACATTTCATTATAATTTAAACAACATCCATCAAAATGATAAGCTTTGTTTATTGAGTTAATTAAAGCTCTACTTTAAAGCTCTGTCGTATTACAAGATTTATAAGAGCTTATTGCTTGAGGTTAATATCTTGTAATACGAATTCAATTAAAAGAAAAACATATTAAGGGAGAATGTCATATTTATCGATCATTAACTTTAGAATGTTTAAATTTATGCCGAAGGGTAACTTTTGTTATGTAATCTTAAATTATATTAAGGGGCATTCATAAATTATGTAATACAAATTTAATGGTTTTCGAACCCCTCCCCTCTTCCCATTATATTATACAGATATATCCCTCTAAACATAAACTCATGTATTGTTTAACGTAGTATTTTTTACCTAATGTTACGTTTTCATGTTTACATGAAATAATAAATACATATATCAATAATATAGTTTTTTTTAAAGATAGATAATGTTTGTTATGTAATGTTACAATAAATTAACCTTAAAAATGTTATGTAACATCTAAAAACGTTACGTTAAATAAACCTAACGTCGTTCACAAGGAGCAGTCGTTCTCAACCTACAGAAAGATCCTCCTATATAAACTAACATGTTAATACTATGTGTACAATAAAAACTAGTTGATAAGAAGTGCTCTCTTTCGTCCTGTCGTGCAGGTTTCACGTTTCTCATTCACTACTATTAAATTAGGGATTAAAATTAGCTCACTTTCAACATATTTTGGGCCACTAAACGAATACTATAGAGTTATAATTTTCTTTACAGGACATGATTTGACATATTCTCAATTTTGATAATATATTTTTCAAAACAATCGAAGGAAAATTTCCATCGTTATATCGTTATAGGGTTCGTATGTTAAATAAGCAACAATCAAAATCTAAAATTTTATACCGCAAGGAGTATTGAAACTTTTTTCACGTATAAAGGACCTTAATCTTAATATATATAAATTACGTGTCACGTTGTTCCTCCGCGATGGACTCCTAAACTACTTAACCGATTTTAATCAAATTTGTACACCGTGTGCAGTTTGATCCAACTTGAAAGATAGGATAGCTTACATCTCAATTTATGATTGCAATATTATCTTATTGCAAATTATTTGTCTATTAATTATCTGTTAGACATCTGGCGACATCTGTTGACTAGATTGAGTAAATATTCTGTTGACTAGATTGAGTAAATATTCAATAGATGGCGCTATGTAATGTAATATGACAAAAACGTTAGTCACAGCAACGCGTGGCCGGGACAGCTAGTAAATATATATATTTAGATTATCAAGATCGTAAGAAAAGTGATTTTTTTGGAAGCTTCCTTAAATACATAAATAAATTATGTTTTGCAAGATCGAACAGACTTTAAAGTATTAACCGGAAAATATCCTTACTTGTATTTAAAAATACCTCAGCTATATTTATCTGCTTTTAGCTAAAAACTTTTAGATTAAGTAACTAAATTACTTAGCTCTAACCATATTTTAAATAAAATGCGCCTTTTACAAATCAATTCTTGCGTAATATTACCTCTAAAATGAAGTAGTATATATGTTTATATACTTTTATGTTTTGTATATATGCTTTAATTCAATAAAAATATGATTTTGTTGACATAGATTACTAAGAGGCAAAAATAACTTGATAATAAGTTTGTGAAGTAAGATTGAGATACGAGATTTGAATATATAAAAAATCCGTAAGGCGCGGGATGAAATATCGATATTGATAGACGATAGGTGATGTCAGTAAACTGGTACAGTGGAGGCAGGGTTATATACCAGTCTGGTGCAACATATCGTACTATAGAAATTAACTTTATACTGTATGTAGAATTGACTTAGGACGTAAGATATGACGTCAACAAAGTTATTTTTTTTTTTTGCTGATAGTTTCTCTACCTTTCTTGGTAAATAACCTTTCATCTGTCCGAATAATGTTCTTCTTCTTCTTTAAACTTTACATCTCGACAAAAAGAACCTATCCATGGCCACTGCGGTTTCAAATCTCGGTCTCGCAACCAAAAAGGCGGTGTTAACAGTAAGCGAAGTCATTTTTTTAGACTAATTGGGTCAACTGATTAGACTAGTTAGGTCTTGTAGAATTTTTCTTTTTAGTCTACGAAATACTTTCCTAAGATTATTAAATACCAACGAATAAAATAAACCACCATACCTAGATATATACGAATTTTATAGCCTCGTTTAAATAAGAATCACCACCGAAGAGCAGTATTTGAAATTTGTATACCATGTTTTTATATTCATACATTTATCAAACTTTTTAGCTGTCATTCTCTTTTACAAAAAAAATTCATATCTCTGTATACATATATTTCAATGTAGACAAGGTAGAAATTCCACTCCATTCTAAATTCATTTTTATTTGACAATGACATGTTGAGTTAAAAACTCGAGCAAGTTTTTACATGTTCATTATTTTTTAAGCTTTGAAAATGAAATTGAAATTAAATACAATACGTAATTGAAAACGCGTGATTGGTCCCCTCAAGGAACATTTAAATTTACTAATTGTTAGATTTATAACCTCACATTTCACTGGACATTTTTTTTAATTCACTCAATGAATACAGATGTCAGGTAAATCGATATTAATCTCGTGAATAGATAAAACAATCACATGTCGAATTTCTGAAACATAACCTATGTCAACCATGTCACTTTTATAGGTGGCAGACATTCAGTGGGCGAGCAGACGTCAGGCGTTAAAAGAAAGTCAATGTTTGCACTGATATTATGACGAGGCATCGAGTTGAGCCAAAAATCATATTTTCCTGTTGGAAATATTTTAGAATACTATTGCAATATTTCTTGCAATAAAAGGTGCACAGTAAAAGAATTTCTCTTCAAAGGATCTTGTAGAAATGAAAAACCGATGTTAATAAAAAGGGAAGTAATTTATTCCTTCACTTAAATGCATGTAGAGTATGTTTCACTAGCGAAGTTAACCAAATACAAAGACTGCGAACATAGTACGAGATCATCGGTGATAGAACAGCATCTGTAAACAGCGATTCAAATCAAGAATTTCGCTTTGCTATAGCAATTGTTTTCTTCATACTTATAACACTTAATTTCTACCTATTACCGTAGCACACCTGAAGTCTAAAGCTTACAAAATACTTAGTGTGTTGTATGTTTACAAAGCTTAAAATCACCAGACCAGACGTTGTCGTAATATAGAACACAATTGTAAATATGTTGACACTAATCCTTAATAATACCTGGCTGTTTCACTTTAAAGCTCAAAGCTTAAGAAGCTTTTAAACCTACATCGTAGTAATAATTATAATTATAATGGTTTTAGTTGGCACATTAATTATAAATTCATTATAGAAACATATGAGACGAATATGTTCGTTAATTTACATATTCTATATGTAAAATAACTAATTAATTTAATCACTCCGATAACTCTACAAGTTTACACTCGTCCTGATTTGTTTCAAGTCGTGGAATAAAACAATAGGTTTCATAACTCGATGTTAATGGAGCAGGGTGTTTCTAAAGATTAAAAAATTGTTGCACTCGTAAGGTTGAAAAACAATCATTGACACCGTGGGCGAGAGCATTGATACCTGACACTGATTGCTGTGTTTTCGGGTTTGGGTATATTTGAACGAATTGGTTATGTGATAGAACTTAGCATCGGAAATAGGTCGACTTTGAATAAAATAAATTTAATAAAAGCAACATTAAATATTTAACTATTTCTATTAATATTTAATTTCAGAACACCCTGTCTGTATACGTCATAATTTATCTGAATTACAGCTATGCTAATTTTACAATTGAATACTCTGAGGCGTATACGTAATATAGATTTCATAATTTAATGAATAATGTTATTTACTTATGCAGATATATATACAGGCCCGCGGTTAATGCTCCGGGGACTCCACAAGAAGCGGGCACCCACAATATCTAAATAGAGATCCGCAATAGAGATAAAAAGAAATATCCAAATTTCGACGGGTCAGCAATTTTCCGTTTTTTTCCAAACAATCTTTTTTCGCAGTTTTACCTAATTAGGAAAATTATTAGAGGCCTCCGCTCCTTCGTTACCACAGGGCCTCCACACCTCCATATCTGAAACTGTATATATATATATATAATATAGATTTACTTGCGAATGAATCGTTCGTACAAATTATATATACGGTTTTGCTCATTTCTACTATGTACTTTACTGCTACATTTTTCTTTCACGACAAATACTTTTCCTGTATATTTTCACTTAACTCTAGTATTTTATACAATTTTCTTACATATCCAATTCTTTAATCTCATTTTTAACAAAAAGTGTCTATTTTCACAAAGGATAAAATGTAAATCATTTCCCTTTTTGAGGAAACTCAATTTATATATAATATAGGTTACAATCAGTGGCGGACTCTGTCCAAAGTACTAGTTAAGTGGGCCCCTGTTAAAGCGAGTGTAATGGCGAAATATAAACTAAATACTATTGAATATTTTTTTTGGGCCTTTTCTCGAGATGGTCGATATTTTTAGACCAAGTCCGTCACTGAATATACACATTATTTTTTTAATTTGCATTCATGAATTTTTTAAATAAATTTAGGCTGCGACTTGAATATCCCTTTTCAAAATAAGTTGTTACAAGGATTGGAGTCAAGTAACCCTGCTGATAAGGTTGTTATTAATTAATATTAAGTTAATTACGTTAAAATACGCCAACATAAATTAATCCGAGAAATAATACCGTATATATCAGAGCTAACACGCTGGGAGTACCGCAACCCGAATCTAAAGTCTACACACACAAAAGTAACGTAATTACACAAAGGGATGAATTTGAAGTTCAAAAATTGAATTTGAAGTTTAAAAGTTGATTTTAACAAGAGATGTGTTACAATATAGTACACAGTTATTATATTTATTTATATATTGAAATTTCGGTTGTTTTCTAAGTGTTAGTTGTATCGATATATCACGGTTTGCTTATTAGGTAGACTAGTGTAAAAGGGACAAGTCGTTCAAGTCATTTAACATTTATATATTTTCATTCATAAGTTGACATTATTGAGACATGAGTGTACTAAATGTGTTGTACTTTTAACGTACAGACTAGTGCGACATAAACATGCCACACTAATGAAACCCTTACTTATGCTATTTTTTTTAAATTCTAGGTAGTATTTTTATGAAACAAAAATGTTTCAATACGAAGGCGGAACATCTAAAGAAATGATACGGTTTGATAAGGGTAATCACGAGTTAGCAGTGACCTTGTTAAATAACTGAGCTATTTTTTGTAAATATTTCTTTTTTCTAAAACAGATTGAAGGAATTAGAAAATAGAAAAAATAAGAGAAACTTAGAGAAAATATACATTTGTATCGATTTACAAAAAAGGACGTAATAGATACAATTTTAAAGAAGAAGATGCATAACACAGAGTACTCCAACCCTTTCCCTTTTCCTTTAAAGTTACTTGTTGAAAAACTCTGACCCCCTAAAACAATCAATTACGGTTGTAAAAGTGACAGGAACAGGAAATAAATGTTTTATTTTAATTACAAACTTGTTTAAAACATTTTTTCTTAATTAACTAGCGAAGCGCTTAAAGACACAAGAGATGTAAAAAAGTTAGGTTAGCAGATTGACAAATAAAAAACATTTTTCGACAAAAGTTTAAGAATAACTTGTTGATTTAGGCTAGGGTTCTTCAAACTCTTATAATATATATTTTTTTCATCTTGATTTTGTGTTTTTCATTTGTTATGCAGCTCACATATATGAGACTTCGACACCATAAACACTGCCAAGTTACTAAAATGGGGTAAAAATGAAAAACCTTATGTGTGCTACAGTTCATAACACAGATAAATACTAGGAAATATTTTATTGTTTAACTTACAATATGAAATACTTTAGCTCTGCTATGAAAATGTCGCCTACTGTTTTTTTATTTTAGAATTTGAGGCGATTTCAACAACAAGGTCATATTCGCCTAAAATTAATTTATTTTAATTAAATTTGGTTTATTATATTTATATCAGTAAGGAATTCGAGCACTTTTTGAATTTCTTCTGGATTGTCTCAAAGTATGTCCTTAAATTCACCACTGATGTTGTGTTTTGTTCTTTGCGTTTGATATTGTGGGCAGGTTATTAGTAGATGATGGACTGTTATTTGCGTCTGACAGTTGTTGCACTGCGGAGCGTTTGTTTTACTGATTAAATGTTGATGCATCAATCTCGTATGTCCTGTTCGTAGTCTGAAGGCGGCTTTTTCAAATTGTCTATTGCTTTGATAAGAAGTTTCCCACTTTCTTGTATTTTTCTTAATCAATCTTTTGGGGTAAAGCAAAGATTTGCTTTAAACATTGCTTTCAAAACTTCAAAAATCACCCTGGTACTGTCCATTTAAAAAGAAAACTATTTTTGACTCAACTCGCCAGTATTTTTCTTTGGTCTATAAAAGCTCTGCACTTGAAGCGTTGACTCTACTCGCTCCATTTTCAAATATGATATACAAATGAGATAAATGTAATATCCAAACACATATGTTTCACTTTGAAACTACTTAGTTGCTTTAGTATTAAATTTGCTTGGTGGTAGAGAGAGAGAGAGAGAGAGAGAGGTGGGGGAAAGTGTAAGGTGGGCGGTATCAAAGTTTGAGGTGAATTCCTGATAGCTGTTCGATATGTTCTAACTCTATTAGTGCTTCCTTAAGTGCTCTGTTCGGAAACATAAAACACGGAATTGAAGACGATAGAACTCGAAATTACGTTTCCTACAGCAAAACGTTGGGGCATTAGTCTTGTAATTTATTATTTATACGGTAATGTAGTTTTCACATATTATATTATACAGGGTGTCTTTTCTTTTGCTTAATAAGTAGTCTTGACTTTTGATCTTTGTTTAGAAAAGAAAACTATGTTAGATTTCTTTTTTTATATCAGAAAGATTCAAGTATTATACCATTTCTGAATCGGCGTCATATTCTTTTATTTTCTATAGTACTACAACTAAGTATAAATACACTTATCTAGTAGATTACATTTCTATAATTACACGGTGTGGTAGATATTGCTCCAATGAACAATTCTACATGATTAAATTACTAGGTCCGAGGGTTTAGTCCTGCGTAGTCTTCGAACATCATTAGTATCAAGCAACATTTGCGTCACGGCGATGTTTTCGTGGTTACGAAGTTTCAACTCGTCTCATGGAGTGCAACCCCAGAGTTGCACTCCATACGTCCACACTGGCTTTAGCACTTGTTTATATATAAGCAGCTTCTTTTCGATGTTTAGTTCAGAGCGTCGTCCAATTAGCCAATGCATATTCCTGTATTTTATGTTCAGTTCTTCCTTTTTCTTTTTGAAATGCGTTTTCTAACTTTATGAAAATTTAGAAAATTTCAGCCGTGCACCTGAGGGCCAAAAGTCCGATGAATAAAGTTTGAGAAACGCTAATTTAGGGTAAAGTGTGAATATATTATCTTTAGTGTAGTACTCTATTTTTATCAGTTATTTTATCTAGTGATAACTGAAAAGTATTATAGTATTTTATCGAATATTAAATAATATATATATATATATTTATTTATAACGAAGTAATTCAATTAGTTTTTTTTATATCATTTATTTGATGGTTATTTTCTTTCTCATGAAGTTTTTTATTAGCCTCTATAACAGAATGACGTAATATTTGTAATAAATTGGGGAATGAAGACAGAGGACGTAGACATTGAACTGCAGAGGAAGAGGTATGTAGGAAAGGGTGGACAGAAATTCTTATTTTTTGAAAATAAGAACTTTGTAAGGGACTAATTAGACTAAGATAAAAATAATAAAAAATGCAATGTCTTCAACGATTTCTATGCCTCTACATCTGCAGCAAAATACTAAGTCTACCACTTTTGATATTCAGATCCACTAAGCAGTAAGTTCTTAAAACAAATATACGAGACTTATTCTTTAATTTATAAAGAAATTAAACTCTAAAGTACATCTTGCCATAAAATAATTAAAGAACGCAGCTGATACTTGTATAGCCCTTATAAAAAGAAAGTATTCCTGCATAGGAGAAAAGAATACTTTTCAGTCAGCGCAGGTCTTTCATTACAGTAAATTCCATTTCAATGTTGATGATTAGAGAGAACCCTCATAATGGACAATGGGCCATAATAAGATAGTCGTAGTGCTACTACGTGTAACTCTATAAAACGTACAGCAACCTAACTTTAACCTCTCACCCTTCAAACACAAACACAGTCTCCCTATCATCCCTTCAATTCAACCCTTATTCACACAGATTCATCATGTTCACTGACAGCATCAAGAGAGGGGTTAATAATACCGGAAATGATATCATGTATCGAATAACCGGTAGACGCTCATCTCTCGATGGAACGCTGCGAAATCTGGTTGAAGTTCGACAGGCGAATTATTGATGGAATCAATGTTGATGGAATATTAACAGCAACACTATAAAATAACTTATTGTTCGTTGAAGAAAAATATAATTAAGCTCCTTGTTACGTACAGTTCATTAATTTGGGAGAAATCATTGATTAACAACATTTTTGGAGGAAGGGTTAGCTTTAGTATAGCATTTGGAGGCTACGACTTAGATCACACAGAGCACTAATTTTACTTTTAATTAACTTAACGTGAACTTATGTATATTTATACTTAAGAAATGATAGTGCGAATCTATTACGATTCTCATGCGATTCTTATACGATTATAATACGATTCTTATACGATTCTAATAATATTCTTTTCGATTCGTACAATTCTTACACGATTCTTGTGAAAACTATTTGTAGAGGCATATTACGGGACTGTTACTTACAACAAAACCTTTGTGTAGACAAAATATTTTATATACCACTGCTCTAACTTGATGTACTAAAAGAAGCAAACTTATTATAATATGTTTTGCATGGCTTAGTCTCATTACTTGACAATTTAGGAGTATGGGTGCCCCCGCACATTCGATTATCTTACTCTAGACGTTCTGCTGTTCTTTGAAAATCAAATCAACGATCTGTTTTACTCCACTCTGTTATTACTAAGCATTAAATGTAATATCAAATGTTTAGAAATAAGGTAATACACGATTTGATATTAGAGAGACTGGCGCTAACCTATGACGCTTGAGTTATTTTTGGAGACGCTTACTTTAAACTAAACAATTACCGACGTCAAGATCGCACGCAATACCTAGACGAATACTCGTACACCTACACCCACCGGTGCTAAGACAGATTTATAATGCAAGTTGCTTTGATATCAGTTTGTAATAAAGATCAGTGATGTCCAAACTAAGTCGTGAATTTTGCAGTTGCAATATTTTCAATGTGGCTCACGCACTCCAACAGTTTGTGGACCCGTGATATCTTACAAACATTTTATCGTATCGTAATAATGTCGAGTAGTCTAAATACAATTTGAGTAAGATTTTTCGAAGCACGGTCTAAGCCACAGGTAAAAAATATATTTGGAAACGAAATTTCGTATTTTAAAACTAATGTTTATGGGGTGGGATTCTGAAACTTTCGCCTCCGTTTTTAATCCGAAATGCCTTCGAAACGGACACTCTTTTTATCGCCCAAATCGTTCTAGAATATCGCTTTAGAAAGAACATTTAATTATCTATTGGTGTATATTTTCAAACCAGCTATCAAACAAAATGAAATATTGACATTCTGTTTGTGTTTCGGTACTTATGCAACCACTACACCCCCTCTCTCATCCTTCACGAGGGTACAGTTTATAATTATTGGTACTCTAAACCGTATTGAGCCCGCAGATATATTTGTTTTATAAATTGATGGGCGTCATTAAAAATTAATGAGTAGTATTATCCAATATTGTTGATGGTCTGTAAAACGCCAAGGCTCATAAGTTAGGGCAGACACCGACGCCACCGACGCACATAACGGCGCAGATAATGGTCATAAATCCACGGCCTGTAATGGATGTAGCTTGGAGTTGGAGTAGGATGTGGATTTGAATCAACAGTGTTATACAGTAAGACATATTTCATTCGTTTATTGTTGTTAAACCCTTTATTCGAGGCAGGATTAGGGAGAGCTTTAAGGGTTACAGGGATGAGTCACCGCCAGATGAACGACTCTTAAAGATTAAGTGAAAATTTATTTCAGTTATGATCTTAAGCTCCCATTCGCTGAGTTTTAGTCTACGTTTTAATCTTAAATTTAAGTTGTTAAATTCACTTGTAAAATTGTTGTTATTATATTATTTCATTTTAATGTTTTTACCATTAGTTACTACATTTTCTGCCGTAAATCATTAAATTACATAACATTGTGCTTAATTACATTTATGTGATCTTATTACATTTTATGTGATCCTTATTCTATTTACCCATTCTGACTCCTTCCAAAAGAAACAAAAAAATACAAATATAACAGATAAATTTAAACCCCTACTGCCTCTCTTCCTGCTACTCTCCCTCCTGTTTCTACCATCCACCTCTTCCCTTCAATGCCTCTCTTTAATAACTGCACAATCTTCTTTTCACTTTTCTCTATTTTCTCACTATCTGCTGTCTTTCTCTTCGTTTCCCAATCTAAATTCTGCACTGTTCCTTGTCTCTTTTTCTCGTATCTCTCTCCCGAATCCTATTGTATCTTTCATTCTATTTGCTATTATTTTATATTAGTTACTATCTTTATTTAATATAAGTTATTATATTTAATATAATTATTATTATTATTTTTTTTATATTTCACAAACTGAAACGTACATTTAACGTTAAAATCTACAATTAAAATGAGTGGTAATGGGGGCTTTACTTAATAGTGCTAGTAGACATCTAGAATTTTAATCAGGCAGTAAAATGCAAACACAATAGAAGCCTTTGAGGAGGACACTTAAGCTACTCTAGTTGCTGACAATCCTAGGTTATTATTTGTGTTTACTTCTGAACTGGTTAGTTTTTAGACCCGTCTAATATAGATTCAATCAATCAACCAACTTAATGTAATGTTTGTTTACATAACATATTAAAAGTACTATTTTTCTTGCTTATTAAAAATCAACACACGATACGACACCACACAAGTTCACTTTTATAAAAACAAGAGATGCCCTACAAGATCGAAGGGCGAAAACCAATAAAAAACACCTTTCAAAAAACATGTGACAAGACAAACACTAAAAACCATATGTTGTTGTTTAATATTAGAAAAACTTTAGTGGCGATTCAGCTCAATTAATAAGGGATAGGGTAGTTATAGGTCACGAGTATTTAATCATATTTAACTACTATTTAACATTAAAAAAATAAAGTTATGTTATATAAAACATTATGTATTTCTTTGTATTTTATTGTAAACCTAAGTAAACTTAAATCGATTGGATAAGTCTATTATTTTACATTTCAAAAAGTTATATATTTTAAAATTACGACTTTGTTTACGTTAGTGAAGTTCCCAGTCTGAAGATATCAGTCTGGTCAAACTGGAAAATGTCGACAAGTGTTTGCAAAAATTAATAACTTTAAATTGCCGATTATTTAGAAACTTTAATTAGTGCTAACAGGTGTTATATTTTCATATATTTCCGTATATGAATATTTGAAACAAAAAATATTTTATGACAAACATGTTATAATATTTTTTTAGTGCATAGCATATATATAATATCCTTAAGGGTATTTTTCCCCATTAAAAAGCAATGCTTTATCAACACACAGAATTCAGATTTTTTCTTGTTTTGAAAATTACAAAAGTGCGTCACTAAAATCAATGTAACTGATAAACTACTGGTCGCAATGTCATGAAATTTTAACACATATATCGTATGAAGGTTGGTACTATCTAAAAATAGTGGCGTCATTTATGTCAACTTACGAATTTATTACTTTCCATACTTTCGTTACTGTTTTCTTCCAGTCTGAGCTGGCTAATTGCATTTACAAGGTAGGGATAGCTTTAGCGTTGTAGCAAGTATACGCTTGGTAACGCTCGTATTCGGACGGCTTTGTCGCTTCCAGTGTGCGAGGATTCATTACATTCGGATATTCAGTTTCATTACATACAGGATTCGGATAGGTAAAGCGTAGATGCGTGTATACGGCCGGTTAAAAACGCTTGCAGTTTGCGACAGACCTAATGGTCCATACCGCACGCCAATGCGTGAAGTGTCTACTGGAGACAGCGTCATTAAACTGATGGTCGTCTCTAACCAGTCTGGGCGTCTGCTGAATAACGATTCACGATGTGATATTCGATACGATACACCGAATAACAGAATATGTATTATATGTTGCCAACACTCGCAGCAGAGTGATATCAAACTCTATTCACACAGACACTTATCGCGACAGCTTAAGCTTTCCACGCGTGGTCCCTTCTCAATTCTCCACATTTTTCTTAATCTTGAATAAACGTTTTAGAGAGCTACGACTTTATCACTCGATTTCGTAGCACAGGAAAATGTTGTATCAACTTAGAAAACACATTACTTTTACTTATTTTAAGTTGGTTTTGAATACTTGAAGAATCCTCAAATATATACAGTATACTCGTATATAAATTTCAGTTATTATTTACATCTCTTTCCTTTACATATTTCTATCTCTTTCGGTTTTGTTTTCTTCTAAGCATTAGTTGATACAATTCGACAGAATTCTCTCAGACCTTAACCTAATAAGTATTTAAATTTAATATCCAGTAATTATAACCTAATCAATTATCACATCTACTTTGTTCTTCGATTAATTAAAATATTTTTTATTTGTATTTGTGAAGTGAAGTTTATAGAAGTAAATAAACGCATTTTATATAAAATTACAAAATCTATTTTCCTACAAAATGCAGTCCACTACAAAATCAACATTTCATCGCTTCGATCCGAATTACACCATTTTCGGTCGCCATAAAGACGGATTTTGTAACAATAGTATAAACGAAGGTCGTTCTTGATTTTCATGTTTTTGAATACACCAACAAGTCGAAGTAATCCGGACCATATTGAGATACATGCATATTCGTACATTAAGTGAGCTGTCACAAAGGATAAAGGATTTCATTAAGCGAAACGGTAAACAATTTGGTGAAGTGTCCTGTTTTGAGACGTTTCTATCACTATTGCACTTCAATTATAGTTCGCATCAACTTTATCTTTATGCGTATTCCGATAGATGCAGTAGTTTCGTCATTTGTAGTCGATAAAATAGACATTTCATATGAACGACTGTGTGAAACTGAACTGTAAATGAACTCTTTCATGACAAAAAAATCATGACGCATCTTCAGTATGATGTCAAAGTGACTCCAAAATGTTTACCGATAGAGATATACGATAATAGAGTACTTGTATTACTCACAAAACCATGGTGTACTAATTTACTTTCTATCCTGATAAAGTGTGCTTGTCAGGAGTGTATATCTTTAATTAGTTAAAATTTTTAGAGCGGGTTAATCACATTTTAATTTCTATCTAATTGTATTAAATGTATAATGATAGAAGATATTAACAATTTAAATAATCATTTTGAGAATAAAACTTTATACAAAACGTTACTCTGGTTATGTTCCTCTTTACCCTCTACCCCACCGACTATATCCGTCCTTCTTCCGCAACAAAGATGAGATACGGTGGGAACTGTATCTCATTTATTTCTATCGCCCCTTTAACACCTATCCAAACATTTTTCAGCGAATTAAAATCCTAATAAACGTCACTTGATAATTTCAAATTTCAAATTAATAAATATTAATTAAATTCCTGATTATAATAAATTATAATTAAATGACAAATATTTAACAGTTTATAATGACAGAAATTCAAGTCTCCGCGATAGCTTTGATTATATTTGTTTTATTTAACGGGATTATTGACACAGAGACGAAACTTCCGGTCTAAAATGTGCGAAAAGAAAGCAAAATCAATATTTATTTAATATTCTATTAATTTTCCACCCCTTATTCTTGTAAATCAACCAATGAAACCACAAAGAATACATGAAATGAAAATAATCGTATCTTTATAAGAAGGAAGGAGGTTAAGAAAATGATTTAAAAGTACTTTAGAATAACATGAAGGAGGAATGGGTAAAGCAAACTTCATATCAGATTTATTTATGAAAGAAGTTATCTCTTTCTTTCTTTTAACTAATGTATTATATGATATGGAAAGAGATAGCAAATTGTAACTGAAACTTGAAACAAGTATTTACCAACTTAAGTACATTGTAGTAAAGTAAATAAAGAAGATTTGCGAAGAAAATCGTTTAGAACAAAGATGCTGCCAAAAATAAATTGAATATTTTATTAAAAAGGGAAACTCTTGGAAATTTAATGGAAAACATTGTTGAGCGAGTAGATAGTCTAGTTGTTTTGTTAACGGAATACGATTATGTAGATTTTAACGGTGTGTTGAGAACCTGGAAGGGGTAGGTATCATCCCTAGGCCGAGATAGTTTCAGAAAAGTGAGTAGAATATATCCCTACAAATAATTTGGATTCGAAGCGTATAAAATACGAACACGATATTCTAGAACTCGGCCTAGAATAGGAATCGACATTTAGGGTGATATATGGACAACAACGGAGAATCAAAAACGGAGGGGAAAGTTTCAGAAGCAACAATGCATTTATCCACCACTTGAACTTGAGCTTTAAAATACAAAATTTCTTTTCCTGAACGTACTCATATATATTTTCTACCTGTGGCTTAGAACGTGATCCGACAATATTTATCAGTATTTCTAATATGTATTACAAAGTTTTATAATGTAATTAAAATGGAACGATTGTTTTTCTGCACAGGCGGTTACTAACCCTCCCTCCCACTTCACCCCTGACCATAGAAAGACCCCAATGTTTTACGACATGTTGAATGTCAATATTTAAGCACGTTATCATATAAAAGATTACATTATACTGATATTATTATTAATTACATATTTGTTTTTAAATTAACTGCATTATGGTATTCATTTATGATATTAATACGCTAAAGAACCGAACCGAGATCATTGATGTGACGATTTTTTAATGGTTTAGTAATAGTTTGAAAACGCACTAAAATTAAACTAACTCTATTTGATTTTTTGTTGAAACTAACGGGTCTATTTTGTAACTGCTTACTTCCCAGTAAACATTTTGGAGTAAATTCTACTTAATTTCTATTACGTATCATGAATTTTTTGTCTGGAACGTGTTCGTTTTCTATTCAGTCGTTCAAAGGAAAGGTCCTTTTTATGAGCTACAGACATTGCAACGACGGTTCACTGCTGAATTAAAAGCGGAGTAGGTTTATGATTTATGACCGGATAATAAAAATATACCCATGTGGGAAAGAAACAGAAATACTTAATGAATGATGTTGGAAAAAGAAAGAATATTATTATGAAAAACTAACACAAAATCTGTGACAGGTAGAGAACTTGTAAAGCGTTAGAATAGAATTGTACGAGTGACTCGAACTTCACCAAATAGGACACTTCACCAAATTGTTTACTGGGTTCTGACGGTCTTTCAAAGGCCTATATTTTCTAAACTAAGCTATGTAAGTTTACACAAAACTGATCAGAACCCAGTTGGTGAAATGTCCCTTTTTATGACGTTTCTATCTCTATTTCACTTCAATTATAGTTCGCATCAACTTTACCTTCATTTGTATTCCGACAGGTGGAGTGGTTTCGCCATTTGTAGCCTTATTTTATCGGCTACAAATGGCGAAACATTTCATATGAACGACTGTAAGAAACTGTATTGTAAATGAACTTTTTCCTGACAAAAAAGTCATGTGCATCTTCAATATGATGGCGAAGTGTCTCCAAAATATTTACTGGGAAGACATTAAATAAAGAACAAAATGGATCCCATACCTTGAAACTGGCATAAGTAGCCTAATTTGTAAACAGACGTCTGGGAAGCAGTTACAAAATAGCCCTCTACCCCTTTGTATCTCTAAATGTACCTTCTGAAGAACAATGGTCTTTAAAATATAATCCGGAATATTTTAATAGAGATTTATTAGTAATTTATAAAAAAAAAAAACAAAAATGAAGAAATACAAAAAATGCAAACGGAAATATATTTTCTTCATCGGATAGAATGCTTCATCGCTTCATTTTTCATTGGAGATTATTTGATTGCCTCGGAAAGAATCTAGCCACTCTGACTTACAAAAGATCAGACATGGAAGAATCCTCTTGAATAAGACAGGGCCAAAACTTTTAATTCACCTCTGAATTCTAGCATAAATTGTAAAGTGAGGCACTCGTCATCACAACTTAAAAAGGTCGAAAAGCAAAAGAATAATATAGAGTCTAGTCACGCCTAAGGGATAAAACGTAATATCTGTATGTTCAGAGTGTGCTGCTTATAATGTTACATACTATTTGAACATTTTAATTAAAACACCTGTATAATTCTCATGTGGGATGAAATATTAGCGACTTTTGACTTCATCATACAGCGGTAAACTTTAGAATGTAACATAGTATCTTTATTCTATGTATTTCGTGATCAAGTTCTGAAATTTCCCTACAAAGTGATCCCGTGATCTTAATTAACATTAATTTGTTTAACAAGTTTTTGTGTTCCCCACCTTCCCATACCTCCCACCACATAATTACACACACGCAGACGAGCGCCAAGGAGCACTAGATCTTGGAAATTGGTTTACGATGAAGCTTCACATAAGTAGTTCGGATAACAGACTGTTAATAAAAGGAAAACAAAGTACTACTCTGATTACGAGATGGTGACGTCACACGCGGCATGTTAATCATTTCGTTTTACTTTTTAGACAAAGGGTATGTCTACGTCTGCACCACCAGTACAGTCAAGTGCCTCTTTATCCTAATGACATATTCATTTAGTAAATAATTAATTAAACAACCTTCATTAAACTAATCTGTGTAGAACAATGAATGGAGTATTTATAAATAGCTATATTCAAAGCAGAGCCAGCAAGACAAAGCGCAGGGCTCAGTACAAAGAAAAATATAATTTATTGAATTTTGCTATTTATGTTACATTGGTCAAATTGGCATATTTAGAAATACAAGAAAATTATAAATAATTATGTAAATGTAGTTTGTTATGCGAAATTATTTATTAAAATTAGTTAAAGATAAATTTATTAAATAGTTATCACTTGGAGGTAATAAAATTGTATAAATATAGAGTATCTTGCAACAAACCCATGTTTATTAATTTATTATTAAAATGTCGGCAATAAATGTTCCCGTTAAAGTAAAGTGTTCTCTGTTTGTAAATACTTTTAATTATATTTATATTATTATTTATTTTTAATGTTCTTGCCATTGGGCACTACATTCTTCTGTCTTAACTCATTAAATTACATATCATTGTGTTACATATCATTCATTTGTGATCCTTATTATATCTAAACATTCTCACTCCTTCCAAAAGAAAGAAAAAACATGTAAATTTAAACCCTCCAACAATCTCCATAATCTCCAACAATCCAAAACATATTTTACTAAAAAGCAATGGCTTATGTACAAATCAATCAATACTTGACAGTTTCCTCAAAAGTTTTAAACTTTCATAATAAAAAGCTTTTTCATAATTTCACGGAACACCTGAAAAAAGTTTGTGAAACATCAACTAAGAAGAACTAGCTTAATATTTCATAAAGCTTTCCAATTATATTTTAAAGTTTTTTTATTTTTCAATCTCTCTAAAATATGATCAGTCACGATTCTGTCATATGCATTTTCAAACAAATAAAATAAAAAGGCGCCAGAATATAAATATAATACATCACCCTCTTATTTATCTTAGAAGAGGGTAGTAACTCGAAAAAGCTTTTAAAATACACATCTTTATGCATGGACCATGTTTATTCATTCTAATGTTTTTCTAAAATAAAATAGATAGGAATTTATGGTTTTGAGGTTTCCAAAATCAATATTTTATTTGATAGAAAAAAGTTCAAATAGCCGTAAGACAATAAAATCATATTAATTTACATTGACAATAACTTTATTTAGCAAAATAATAGTGGGATGTTAAATACCCCCCATAATACTTGATTACCCTTCTTAGTACTTTATTTCCAGGTAGTATTTAAGCAAACATTAAACCTTAGGTAGAAATACCAAGGTTTAATATAGGTCAGAATAATGTGTAAACATAACTATTGGATTTATTTGGTTAATGATAGTTATATAGGATAGAGTGAAAACATATTATTTTAGCTACGGAAAATTATTATTTCAATTAAGTAAAGATAGTTATGCAAAGCATTTAAAAAATGTATTAGTAAAACGCAGAAGAAATTAAGGTTTTTATTTCATCAAAAATAAACCAATTATTTGAAGAAAAGTAATTTGTTTATTTATCTTCCTTCAATTTATTCGTTAAAAGTTTTCTGTAGAATTGTTTGGTAGCATTGCAAACTTTGAAGGCAATCATGGTTTAGACTTTTATGGATACAGATAGAGGCATCTAGTCGTATCTACCATCCTCTAACGCGTGCAGTAGACAAATGTTTAAAAGAAAATGGATAGACGTAGATAAATCTAAAAACCTCATCATAAATCTATTTAACGGCGTGTAACTGTTCTAATAACATTAAATTAAAATAACGTTTGTGTTCTTAGTGAATGTTTTTCTAAACAATGTTTGCTGATTTTTTAATGCGGTTTTATTTATAAAACAGCAACATTCTATCAAAGTCAAAACTGTAAAAAAGAAGCATATTTTCGATAATGTTTTTTGACGACACAGTTAATATATAATTATTTCTATAATTCCTACATGATAAAATAACATTTAAAGAATACTTTGTGAAATTTTCATAAATAAATATCAAGAAATGAGGCATTGACAGCGAATCTCCGCAAACGTCACAAAAAAGTAACATTGCGCTGTCACTCATAACTCATCACTGGATTTTCTAAAATCGAAAAACCAAAAAAATTTTATTAGTTGATTAGTTTCTGCAGGTAACGCTGTCGAGTTTTTCTTTTTTATTGATTTTTCAATTGTTTACTCCACTTAAAAGTTAAAAAACCAATTTTTCATGAAAAAAATCAGAAATTTTGTTATTTTAAAATCCGATAAAATTAAAAAATTAAAAAAAACTCGACAGCGTTACCTCGACATTTATGTAAAGAAAGAAAGAAAATTTCAAAATAATCGCTTCAGTATTTTGAGTAGAGTTGAAGATACCGACTCTGAAAATGCTATGTGTGAGAAACCGCATTTAATAGTTTCAAAGTAACACGAAAGCAGACCAGAGAGGTGAAGACTTAAAACTCTATATCTCTGACAGTTTTACTCCAATAGACTTCAAATTTTTACACAATTATTGCAAAACTTAATATGTTGTACAATAATATAAATAACTAAAAAAAAAAGAAGTTGAAACCTTAACCCCCCCCCCCTTCCCCCTTAAAGACTTCTTTCAGCTGTCACCTTACAATCTTCTGTCCACCACAGCTCTACGCATTGTACACAAAAAACATAAAATAATACGTATATAAAATAATCTTACATAAAGGAGAAAAAAGATATTTCAGAAAACGATGAACAGTGATCGATGTTTTGATATCCATCCTTTCATTGTTATATTTACGAGCATGCCAACCATGTAATTTTTTCAGTTTTATTTTTCCTTTGGCATTGCCACTTCTCACAAAGGAAGATCCTTGAATTTTCCAGGACAGCTGCCATTCTTAGACTTGATGGAGGCTACCCTAATTTAAGAGCCCATATAATACTTTTATTTCTTGTTGTGCCTTAATATTAACGTTTATTCTTTTATATAAAGATAGCCATAGACTTACGCCGATTCTCAAAAACGAATAAATATTTTGCCACAATTTATAGAACAAAAGAGAAATGTATGTATTATGTAAAATAATATTTTTACAACATCTGTCACGTTTAACTTCACTATATAAACTTTTTAAATTATGCTAATTAAGGAAATACATTTCCGAACATGAAAATAAACATTTCCTGCAATTTCTCACGTGCTAGTGCTAAATAGTATTTCAAAATATAATAATTTAATATGCAATGCCGGTTTTACACCAGAGAGACAAAATAACAAAACACGAACAAAAACACCAATGTTTTGTAAAAACTGAATAGTTCTTAAAACATGTTTGTCTTTAAAAACTGTTTTAGTAAACAAAACACATTCCCATCTGGAGTCAGTAAGATCAATGAAAAACTAAAAATAAATAAAGCAATATGTAACACATGTAATTGTATAAATCTATCCACTTTAAGAAATAAATGTCATACACAAAGAACATGCTACTGTGAAATATATTTTCATTTTATAGTACTCTATTATTTATACCAGGTTTTTTCGTTCTTTGTGAGATGAATTTTATTTTTCTCGTCTTCTTTAAGTCACCTGGGATTCTCTTTATTAGTAACTCGTATTTACAGTAAACATAGCGTTATAGCGACAAGTAGCTATAAAAAATGAATTTTGTCACTGCGAATTATTTAAAATGAGAAATGTAGTTGGTGAATGGCATATCTCAAGGCGATACAGAAGCGGATTATAACAGAATGGGACTCCTGACTGTAAAATATCTAATAATATTCTGCTTTTTTTTATTAAACTTTATATCCCGACAACAAAAATCTTAATCAAATAGGCTGTGTTAACAGGAAGCGTCAGCGAAGTCTATGGGAGAGGGGAAAACATGTCGTGACAATGGAGAGTGTGAATTAAAAAGGTGTGAAATTTGTGTGACTTAATATATTGAGAAAATTTGTTTTTTATTTGAATAAAAACGAATAAAATAATTTCGGTTTGAATCTCTGATAATAACGTATATGAAAAAGATAAAGACCATGGGCTTGTGTCATATGTCTTATTTTCTAAAAAACTATATATTGATAAAGTTGGTTACTAGAACCTCAAATATCCAATTATTTTTAATATCTCCTTATCTCTTAGTAGATATTAACAATTAAGAAAGTCATTTTGTCTCTTTAATTATTAAAGGGATTCAACGTTATAGAACATTCAAGACATGTGACATCACGTCCGTTAAGTTGCCATCTCTTTTATAAAACAGAGCGCAAGGAGATAGCATACTTAACACAGAATTCTTATCCATATAAAAAATAACTGACCTACCCTTAATAGTACAGACATATTACGTCATATATCTGTAGCGCTAAAACTACAATTCGAATTTTTAATTGCTATATCCGTCAACATTAAGATATTTATTAAAGTAAAAACGCCAATATACATTTATTAATATCAATTTCAATCTGCAATCTATTTCAATGAAAAATCGACCCCTAACAAAGGAGTGCACAAGCCCATTACCAAAAGACAGCATTTATTGAAATATAACAACGATAACATGTAGTAAGTACGAGTAATATTGCATAATAGTATAATATAGTTAAAGGCTATTAAAAATTGTTTATAAATTGTATAATTAATTGTTTATTCTTTCACACAAAATATTATAATTACACTCGTAAACACGCAAACATTCGGATTTGCATAAAATAGCTTAGCGTGCAGAATTACAGAGACTTGTGCTCAGGTGTGCCTGGTAATCTTTCTTATTAATTAAAAATTATTTTTCTAACGCATCAACAATACCCAAAGCAATCAAATCGAGTGTAATTACTCATATTATATTTTCATTTTTTTTTTTTAGGTTATGTTTCTGAAAAAACAAGAACAACGGTCTTAAAAAATGAGGTACTCTTTTTATTTTAGTTATTTACTAATTTACTTAACTATTTTTATAATTCTGCTATTAATTAATACTTAACAAGCATTATAAGTTTTTAACAAGCATAAAGCCTTAGCTTTTTTAACTAATACGTTTAGTGACGTCATTTTTTAAGTTCATAAAATGATCATCAGCTGCGCTAGTAGTTATGATAATAAATTTCATTATATACCTAACCTACATTTGCGACACTTATTTTGAAAGGGTGTAAATCCATAATTGAAAAAAAGGGATTTGAAACGACGTTACTCACACGTACAGTTTCAAGCTATAAGTACTTGCACGTACGCACTTATGTACATAAATTACGTCTTTTCAAGAAAGCGCAAACTACAAATATGTTAAATGTAACGCACTTATTCCAGGCCTACCGTTGAAGGTAATTGTGGCTAGATACAATTGGTTTTTGCACTAAAAAATGGTTAACTTGGATATTCAGTGATATATCCAGAAATGGTTTATTAGATCGACGTCACAAAACCATAAACTATCCAAATATAGTAATACTAATAGCTAATATATGTATTTAAATATAATTGAATAAAATAAAACATTTATAATTGAATGTGTCACCACCTATTTGTAATTTTAGGAACTAAAAAAGGCGCGCATATTCAAATTAATAAAACAATTTTCATTCTGTTTCAGATCTCCCGAACATGTCCAAACGTGAATCTAGAATGGAGGACAACGAAGTGAGCGTGCTTTTGATAGTAACTGTCGTAATAGGCACGATATTAATGGGTTCTCTATTAATGTGCTACATCTGCGTATTTCGACAGCTATGTTGTCAAACTGCAGAGGACGAGAAAAGAAAACGTCAAATGTCAAGACAAAGAAGAAATACAAATTCAAATAGGGAAAGTCTTCCGCTGAATGACTTAACGCATGTGTCAAGCCAGCCTACGGAAACTGAACGTGTGTGAATCTAACCTCAAAATGTACCAAGTGTATATACAAGTAAAAACAATATTTGTTTTATAATATAATCGATAAAAATAGACTTGTTTAATAACAAAACTGTGAGAAATGGTTTCAATAATAAACTCTTTTCTAATGGTAAAAGCGTAAGACAATAATTTATTTGATTTTATGTATGTAAAGTAAAATATACCTATGTAAAATAAACGAAATCTTAATTGTATCCTTTAGATTATACATATTACATTATAATGGTCTGTAAATTTCTAAAATATATTTTATCAAATACAAGTAATTTATATTTAAAGTTTTCAATCTTATTTAACGTGTAGAAAGTGTTGCCTACGCTTCTTTGTGTAGGCGTTTTAAAATTACGTTTGTATACTTATTACTTTATCAGATTATTACATTTATTAATTAATAAGAAATAATATATATTATCAAATTTCGTGCAATTAATTGTTACCTTTTTAAATAAACATAAAAATATGTAAAATATATATTACTTATAAGATATAAAGAATGTTTAAATGTAAATGTGATTTTTTAAATAAAATAAATAAATAAATGTTTAAATAAATTATTTGTAATTATCTAGCTATTTTAGTTTAAAACATAATTATATTATAAATGAAATATAAACTTCTGCCATCTATCGAATGAATCCAGAAACTCAATTAAAGTATTTCACCATTTCAATCTGAATTAATGACAATAAACAGAAACCCTGTTAAATACATTTACGCTTATAAATAAATACGCCTGATTTGTTACCGACAGTATCACTTTACGTTGAATATATTAACACAATTTAAATAAACTGCATGCAAATAAAATGATGACGTGGACTTACCATAATCAGTAAAACTTATTTGAAACATCTTCGAAGTGTTTTCCAGGTAATCTAACAAATAGGTAAACCACCACAATTAAAACTTCCACATCTGTTTATGTACACCGGTATTTAAACAACTAAAAACCGAATTATTTATATTTACACGAACTATTATATTACATAATACACCATTAATATGCGTAAAAAGTTTTATAAAAGGCACTGTCATGATTTAGGGTTAAGTAGTTCGCTGTTTGATACTGTTTCACTTTTCTTATAAAATAAGTATTTATATAACCTTAACTTGTGTAAACTCAGTCTCTATTACGTTTAAAATACATTTCAAATAGTTTATAACATTTAAAACGTTATTAAAGTTATTAAAATTAAATTCAAAATTGATTTAGACACACACATGACATTTTTAAATTTAAAATTCGTACTGAGGTCCACAAACTATACACTAAGCATGTGACCAGAGATAATTTTATTTTCATGGGCCATCTCATGAGCAATAGCGCAAGCTAAAATATATAGATCACCATCGTTCTGAAATTTAGCAATATTTAAAATAAAAATATGTTTAATTATAACTAATTTGTTAAATACATATAATAAAGAATGCTTCATAAATGTATGTAACTGTTGGAACAGTACCCGAAATTGGTGAGGCACATGACTAAAATTTTTACACCAACACATTTGTGAGTGACCTTAAAATTAAAAAGAAAATTAAGTTAAATTAAGCATAACAGGCTGGTGTCAATGCTTTTATGGCCTTTACCGTTGTCTTTACATACTAAATTAATACATATACGTACATAACTATAGTACTAAGACGTTGCCCTGCAAATGGTCGAAAGGTGTTAAGATATTAAAACACTCTTCCAATTTAATTCTCTTATTATAACACATTAAAAATATCATCTTTAATAAATCCAATTAATTATCTTTAAAATCAAATTACGTCAAAATGACTGTTGAACTATAACGCATGAACTTAATATATAAAACTTTATTTTAAACATTTATTTACATGACAAAACTAACAAAGTTAAAACAACATTTATAGAAAATCAAGAGCACATTTACTCTTTATACAAAACATTGTTATATTATTTCTGTAATGGCAAGCGCATATTGAAATAATGTCTGTCTTTATACATAAAACTGAAGCAACGTCTTTTATTTAATCTTAATTTAGTCTTAAGACAGTCTTATCTTTTGTGCGCTTGCTCTGAAGCGAGTTTTAAAGAAAAGCTCTCATTGTTATTATATTTATATATATATATATATTTCTTTATATCACCTTTGGCTTAATATTTTTCTATTATTCTAGTGGCGCCTTGTCCTATAAGAGGCAGGAGCCCAACCCAATATTTGATGTGTCTATAAGCCTCATTTAAGAAAATTAAAATATAAGTTCAGTTTTAATAGTTGCTATAAAATTTACATAAAAGCTGGATTTGTAAGGAGCAAATACATGTTTAATGATCAACTGCTTCAATTTTGAAAGCTGCATTCATCTTACACAGAAATATCACCGTGAACATAAATGCAGCTTTTTAGTAACATTTATGTAGCAGATACATTTATCCAAGTGTTGGATATTCAAGGACTAACCAGAATAGTAAAAAGAAAAAAACAACTTGAGCCAACTCAAGTAACTCGCGTAGTAGGTACTATGTATGAAATAAATTGTACAAACACAATGTAAATGTCGAATATATGGTTAAAATTTATAGTTTTTATAAACGGTAAGTAAATGCTACAAAACTGTTTTTAGTGGGAAGGCAATACGACACCTCTTTGTTAGAAAGAGGGTGGATCCAAAACTCTGACGACCAAGTCCTTAAGTGTTTGAGGTTTACAATGTTCTTCCAACCAAGAAATAACACCGCCAGATAACTCTGAGAAAGAGTTTACAGACAACGAACGAAATGATAAAAACATCTGTTCAATTATAGTTTGGAACTGCAATAAAAATAAATAAATTTTAGTAGTTATATATTTTATTAGAACTAATGAAATTAAAAAGACACTAACAACTTGAAATTTGGTATCCTCTGATATCCGACTCTCAATGTGACCAGGTTGCGATTGTTGTGCTTTTACGAGTTGCTCATAATTTGATTGCATTATTTGAAGAGCTGTTACCTCTTTCCGTAAAGCGTTACGCTCATCCTCTAATTTCTTTTTCTGCTGATGTAAATACTGAATATAATCTATTGACTTTTGTAGCACCTATAACAGAATTTATATTTGTAATAAACATATAATAATAAAATGAAAACAAGCCTAATTAATAATTGGCTCCTAACTTACTGTAGCTTTGCTAAGTTTGTATCCAGAAGTATCGTTTTGTTGTCGCATAGGCACTAAGTCCTGGAGCGCATCATATCCCTTTTTAATAGCATCTCGACGTTTCTGTTCAGCTTGTGTATGTGCCTCGCGTCTTCGTTCTTTGTAACTGATTGTAGAATGCTTGTTATCACCACTATCTTCCTCATCTAAATATAAAACTAAAGTCAAATAAGATGTTAAATGATATGAGTAACAATAAATAAATAACAACCTGTATTATGAGGAGAAGAATTAGGGGTATGCATTGATCCTGTGCTACTACATCTAGAAAATAAGTATCTATCACGATCTGAAGGACTCGAAGGTTCTACTTTAAAATCGCCATCTCCGCTACCTCGAGATGAACCTTGAAATATTTAAAAACATATTGTAATTTTCGCAATACCTTAATCTTATATAGTAAAACAAAACTTACCATGATCTGCATATACGGACTCTGCCATTTTTTAAGAAAACCACAATAATCATTAATTGATTTACTTATGATGATTTGTATGATATGAACATAAACTGTTATTGTCAAATTTAAAACAATAAATGTGATGTTATATAAAAATTGATAAGGATTTATCAGTGTCAAACAATGTCAAGCAAAATATTGCCAATGAGAAATGTACTTTGCTCATTCAAGAAAATGTTAATAGATGGCTCAGCAATCTGTTATTCTTGGTAATGAAGTTTTCTTTCAGTTAAAACTTTATTCAACTTTATTATAAATATTTATTAATTACAAACAATAAATTGGAGTTAGTTTATAAACTGTATATATATTTATGAACTAATTACCTAACATATTTTTCTGTGCTGTGCAGTGGTTTTCTTCACCCAAATAGAAGAACTTGTATTAAATGACAGATAGCTGATTATTTGGACAAACTTAATGATGGAGCAAGATGGCAAAGTTGGTTTAATGGAAGAGGAAGCTTTAAAAAGAAAAGAACGTCTAAAATCTTTAAAAAGGAAACAAGAATCAACTGAAAATGTCGTAGACAAAGTATCCCAACTTGATAAAAAGTATTACATTAAAGAATAAACATAACCTCAAAATTTTATTAACAGTGTTTTTATTAGTTTATTTCTTTTACAGACCAAAATTTAGAAGCTATAAGCCCCAGGATGATACCTTAAAGGAAAGTGTACTTCCAGATGCAAAACCCAGCGATGTATCCGAAGAAGTAAAAGAACAATTAGAAGCTGGAAAAACTAAAGTAGTTATTGATGAATTAGATATAACAAATTTGGCACCAAGAAAACCAGATTGGGATCTAAAACGAGATGTAGCTAAGAAACTAGAAATTGTAGATAGACGAACACAAAAGGCTATTGGAGAATTAATTAGAGATAGACTTAAAGCTGGTCAAGAAAATTTAGGTGCCATCGTTAATATGGTAAATGAAGCACCAGTTACAAACGATGATGAAGAATAGAAATGTCTAAAACATTCTTTTTTATATTAAGATTAATGTAGTAATAAGTTAGAATAAATGTATAAACAGGACAATATTTTATTTATTGTTTTATTCCATTCATTTAAATATAAATATGCATAAGGTTTACTTAACTTCTTGAAATAATGTTTGCTCTTAAGTTTATTAAAATAGCTTCTTTAAGCATAATAAATATGCCTCTCCACAATTAATCAAAAAGTTTAGTTCTGCTTGTAATATTGTTTAAAGCCACAAATTTGTTAACAGGCGACTATTCTTAAAAGCGTAAAAATTAATATAATTTGCATTTTAATATGAAATTAAAATTGCTCTCAGAAGACTATTTTTCGATAAATATATATATAACGAAAATAAATAAACAAAAATTGATTATATACTTATTTTATTTACAACAACTCTCATTTTATACGAGTACTATTGGCACTTCCTTTTCCTTGATTTAACAGTCTTTTTAAACCTAAATCCTTATTTAAATATATTCACAGATTTGCATTGAGAACTACATATTAATTATTATGGCTCCTTTTTTAATTATCATTAAAAATATATTTATTGTATTCCGCATTACAAAATTATCTTATAGATATGAAATAAATTCGAGTAGAGATTATTATGCGAGAATATAACTTAAACTTAAAAACCTACACTTAAAATAAAACCTTTAAGCCATTTATGTAATTATATAATATAAATTAAATAATAGATATATTTCTTCATTTTAGTTTTCATAGCAAGCCTGCGTAAATCAGTTATGTGTATTTAATATCTAATATAACCAAAGTCACTTGTTATGTTAACAATGTTATCAAATCTACAACATTTGTGACCTATTTTTCGACTTTTTAAAAAATAAGTCTACCTTTTTGCCTATTTTCAGTATCATAAAACTTAAAAAAAAAACCCTTCTAAGGATTATGAAATTTGAAGAATTAATTCTTTTTAGATAAAATATTTCTAGGTTTTGTTGAAGAATAACATGAATGTATGGTAGTCATTATTGAAGAGAAACTTCCACAATAATCTATTGATCTGCTGTATCATATTGTATAGTAATAGAACTTACAGTTCTTGGTATATAAAAGTATAAGCATTATAAGTTGATATAAAAATATTTATATTTATGTAAAACTATATTTTATTTATTTACAAATGTCTTATATTCTATCTTAATGCTAAAATAAATGAAGCTAGTGGAATTATTAGATATGATATACTTGAAACAGTTGCCGAAGACTTTTTAGATTTTCGATGAGGTTTAGATTCCATGTCTACTTCTTTGACTATTTCGTTAGATTCATCAATATCATTCGTTTCTGGTAACATCTCTGTATTATAAAGAACAGTTCTATCTCCTAATGGTTGAATTGGTCTAAAATTATGTGTCAGCTTCCCATGTTCCGATTGTAAAGCTCTGAATGCTTCAATCTGTAAACAAAATATTAAAAATATGCATTAGTTTGTAGCACTCTTATTAGTAAAAGTAGTGACCTAAATTTATCGCATTTTTTAACGTTAAATTTACTGAAGTATTTATCACGAAATTAAAAAATTATCCTACATAAGTATAAACATCAGATTCTGCGCCTGACTAGTAGCTACCACAATTACAGTTAATACTTTTGCTTTCTTGTAAAGAATGAAAGGACATATTGAATTATTACCTGATCATGTGACAGCATTATAGGCTTTTGGAAATCAATCCAAGTTACTATCTCAGAGCATGGTGGAGTCGTCAATGACCCGTTGTACGAGTAATAGTGCATCTGGTCGTCTGTGATAAGATCCCTCAATGTATAAGGTTTCTGTAGTTCAATTGTGGTCTGTGGTTGTGTGACATAATCCAACAATGTCGTCAATTCCATGTACGCTTCATTGTCTTTGTCCTCAATCTTCGAAAAATTCGTACAGTTAATTACAATCATTATTATAAAAGGAAATATATAAACGAAACTAGGTTTACTATAATAAAATAGTTGATATGTTATACATGATTGGCGGTGAACAAAGTACCTTATAAAAGAACGCTAGGACAGTCAACCCATCTGAGTGATTCATAGCGGATCTCGCGTTGCGGTAGGATTTTTTATAAAACACCATATGCAGTTCCATTGGGAAACTGAAAGCAATAAATTATGATATTATTCCTCAAGGTTTTAGAGTTGGAATTACAAGTTTTTATTGTTTTTCTATAAATGATATTGCTGTATTATTTTATAATTAGTTCAGCTCGGCTCCGCTAGTGCATTGTTTTCGGATAGATTTAGAAGGATAATTTCCAAGTAAAACTTGATTATTAATGGGCCTGTGTCCTCATTTTTTAGTGGTCAATTTTTCAATTGTTAATTGAAATTGATGTTAATAAATGTGTATTGGCGTGTCTATTTTCTTAAATATATGTTGACGGAGATAGACAAATTAAAAATTTGAATATTACCATATTTGTATGACGTGAAATGCATTTTAAGGTCAGTTTGCGTCAGTTATTTATTGAGTAGGTCAGTGCTGTGGTAATGTTTTGCAGCTGTTGGTAGTCGAAATAATCAAGACTTAGGACACAAGCCCATTCTAGAACAATCAAGGCTAGAAATGTGTCGCCAGATAACTTTAATAATATGCATTTATTTGTTGAACTTGTATACTAAACCAGCTGTTTTCAAATTCCCAACAATACCTTGTGTCATACACGACACAAATAAAAGAAAAACGATAAGAAAAATACAAAAATTAAATATTCACACGACTAGCTATCATTTCCATTTATTAATAATAATGATAAATATGTTTATGAATTATATAACCAATGTTCAGTGCCCAATGTCAGGGTTACACGCTTAATTACTGGTTGGTTAATTACTCTCCTGGACAGTGTAATAAATAGTTGCTCAATGTGACAGTAACTATAATAAATAAGTAACTGGTTATAGCCGTAGCCCGTAGGTGATGATTGTATCACGATAATATGTAAGTTTTAATTACACACATCCTGAGCACAGGGCCGCATCTGAAGCTATTGTGACCCCGAGCATAGTGTAGTAATTTATTTACATACATAGATACGTCATTAAACGTTTAGATACTTTAACTATATGTGAAAACGTATCTAGTACTCTATTTATATCTGAATGTCTTTGTTTTTGAAACTGTATTTAGATACAAAATGATCCAAGCTATACAAATGTACGAGTTTTCTTTGCGTCGCATTTTTAACAAACATAATAACATTTCTAATATCTTTAAGGTTGACGTTTTAGCATTGGTATCACCTTTACCAGAGGTTTAGGCTCTTGGCTAATTTGCCTACTGCTAAATTCCTACAAACAATTTGGATCGGAATCCAATTAGATGCGAATCGTATCACTCTGAATCCTATTAGACATTAGTGTGACATTACATGAAGCTTTGGACAGCATATCTCAACCAACCGGAACGCTCCGTACCCCCTCTGATTGCCTTCCTAATACTTTCCAAACGAGGTTTACCGAGGTGCAAGTCGTGGTACTACCCAGTACTACCACATATGTTCTCCCGAACACTGTTTCACTACTGTCTAACCGCTCTCTGATACGAGATTTCTAATATACGGCAAATTCTTTGAAGGGTACATACTGACAGAGATCTTCACATCAAAAATTAGTTGCAGCCATCTTGAATATACTGAATCTTCGTAAATGTTCGGCTAACACGAAAATAATATTCTTGAAATCGTATAAATAAATCACACCCCTTTTATTATTTGTTTGTGTGGATTATAATACATATACATAGTCTTTGTAGTGGTAAGAGATAACATGCCCTCCCAAACACTGTCTAACTACTGTCTAACCGCCATCTGATACGAGATTACTAAGATACAATAAATTGTTTGTAGGGATGCGGGTCTGCTCTTGCCTGATGACGTATTTGGCGAGGTGAAGCACCAAGCTATGCCGGCCTGCTTACAGTCTAAGATTGTTTTGAATATTAATTAGTGTCGTTTTATTGTTTATTAATCGGTCATACTATGATTACACTTTGTAATTACAAAATATTAGCGTCTAAAAAAATGTATTATCTATGATATTGGCAATGTTATGCCTAATAACCCAGTAAACATTTTGGAGTCACTTTGACATCATATGGAAGATGCGTCATGATTTTTTTGTCATGAAAGAGTTCATTTATAGTTCAGTTTCTCACATTTTTTCATATAAAATGTCTACTTTATCGCCTACAAATGGCGAAATTGCTCCAACTGTCGGAGTACAAATGAAGATAAAGTTGATGCGAACTATAATTGAAGTGAAATAGTGATAGAAACGTCACTAAATAGGGCACTTCACCAAATTGTTTACTGGGAAGTTGGTACATTCGTCTTCATTTCTAAACTAGTAAAACTAAATCAAGTAATATTCAACTATTTATCTAAATCTGTAGAATCTGAATCGAATCTGATGCTGAATCACCAGTCAGACTCAGACTTTAGCTATTACCATTTCTTCTTTGAATGCAAATGATTGTTTTTGTCAACACAATATTGTATTGAATAAGTACATATAATTACCATATGATAAATAAGAAAACACGAAAATAAATAATTATTTTACTTGTCGAAATTGTCGCTACGATTATTATGATTATGTTAATTGAATAGCTTATTTAACTAATTAACGATTCTTATGTCTTAATTAATATTACAATGACATCATTCTTTGTATTTGTAATTATAAAATTTATATTTTATTAATTAGTAATTTGTTATAACGAAAGTGTAAGTGTAACAAATTGAAATTTTGAGTGTGAGGTTAGTGGAGCAACAGCGCTGAAGGTTTTTATGACTAGAACCTTATCAGGTTTACCCGGTAAGGTCCTTGTGAGGTATCAGTGTTAGGATAGGCGTACATTGTTCAGCACGTGGAAGAGAAAGGAAGCAGAAGGGAAAGCATATACACCAAAGACTAGCGGTATCTGCAGGTTTACTCGTATAAATGTTTTGCTGTCACCACCAGGCGTATTTTAATGCTACATACTTCAAAAATCAACTACACCTCAGATAGTTGATCTCAGATGATGTCTCACAATACCTATCATACTGAAGGATCTTATCAGGATCCTTACAATATCTAACTTAAAATATGGTCTGCTCGGCCATTTCAATCAACAATTGAAAAATCGACCACTAAAAAATGAGGACACAAGCCCATTGAAAAAAGCGCCAACGCAACGTAGACATAATAAAAATACTTTCGTAACTGTTAAAATTTCTAAATTACACTATTTACAAAAAGCAGACAATTAAGATCATCTTTTCCTCAATAGGATGTGCTAAAATTTAAACACCAACACAACGAAATAGTACTAGACTTTTGTATTTTAAGATTCCATCATTTTCTGACGTCATACTATTTGTTTTTCATATAAAAAAGACAAACTTTAAAATAATATATGTATTACACGCTATCACCGTCATTTAACCGGTTTATTTAATAATTATTATTCAAAAATGTTGCATGATAACAATTAAAACTCATGTGAGAAAAATTATAATGTTTTAATGATCTACCTGATGCAAATAATTAGCACTACATCTATAAATTAAGTCACATTGGTTTAATTAAAAATGTATATACAAGGTGACTAAAAAATATTAAAATCTTGTTCTTTAAATGTTTCATGATAAAGTGTACTAATGGGAAACAACTCAACCTTTAAATGCTTAACTCACCTTTGACTATCTATAAGATCTTCGCTTCCAAATGTGTCGTTGTCTCCCCAATGAAAATGTAGTTGCGAAAATGAGTACTCCCCGTCAAGAGGGCCCCCTGATACTGTAGGCGCCTCCCCGGAAGATACTTGAAGCAACACTAAACCAGAAATAAAAATTTTGATTAAATTTCAACCTTCATATCTTTAAAATTTATAATATTTTGTCAGAAATGTAACTCATAAGGTTAGAATCATTAAAAATAACAAATATTTTAAATTAATAACATGTTTTTTTTATTTCTGTGGTATCGTTACTTTTTTTAATAATTATAATTAAACGTACGCTATGTTTAACTAGTTTCAAGTCCTTAAACTAATTAGCCTAATTAGTAGTTGTACATTCTATTATTATTATAATTTATAAATTGTTTAATAATATATATTTATGATTTCCCTATTTTTTATATGTGAAATAAACAATCAAATTTAAAAGGTCAAAATAATAAAGCTACAAATATGTCTTCTTCTGGAGATTTCGCAGAAATGAGTATATTTGCTTCTTTGTTTTTTTAAATCTAACACAGATGAATAAAATAAATGATGATACTCATTACTCAATGGACACTGAAATAAGATTGTGGACCATCACTTTATTTCTATAAAAGTGTCCTATATATTGATAAAGTGGGTTACTAGAACCACAAATGTCCAATTATTTTTTAATAACTCCTTATATGTTAGGAGAGCGTAACAATTAAAGAAGTCATTTTTTCACTTTAATTATTACAGGATTTGAACAACAGAGAACTCTTATCCATATAGAAAATAAGTGACCTATCCCTTAATAGTCCCTTAATACTCGTGATAGACATGTTACGTCATAAATATGGCCGACATCTCTAGCACTGCAACTACAATTCGAATATTTAATTGCTATATCTCCATCAGTTTTTAGATATTTAATAAAATAAATATTTAAAATAAATAAAGGGAGGCAGTGAAGGGAAGAGATGGTTGGCGGAGACAGAGAAAAGGAGCGAGGAAAGAGAAGGAATGGAGCAAAGGAGGAGCGAAGCAGTAGCCTGAGTAGCTTGAGCCTGAATTGTTAATTAATTTATGACTTCTAGTAGTAGTTTGACATACCGGCCTAGAGAACTAAAGATAAGGGTACATTTACATATTATGCAAATCAGCATCTTTATCATTTGGAATTTACCTGTGTGTCCATTATTAGTTATGTTGGTCTCGTGCTCTTCATCAAATCCTGTAAACTTCAGTGGCGGCAGAGTGACTTTCTTTACATAAAGGGGATCAATATTAATAGGGCTCTGATGCTTGCCAAAACACGTATTAAACTGTTCACCCCAATGGTTGGGCCCTGTAAAACAAAAACAATAATTTATGTAACGCTTGGTGAATGCAATAGTGACACAACTCAAAAACAGCAATCAAGATCAGGTGTTTAATAATTCAACGTGCAAAAATTTGATGCAAGAAAACGTTCAAGACCAAATCGTTGTGCAACAAACATTACTACGTAAGTTTTAACACGTAAATATTTAGAATGCATGAATATTATTTATTTATTTATATCATATTTTTTTTAGGCAGTAAACAGTATTTATTGTATTCAGGTCTCGTAGTTTTACTTCACCGTTTAATATACCGGGAGGGTGAGGGGGAGGGGGGATACCTAAATATAAGTACAAAACAAATAGAGCTACTATTATTTGCGTCACTGCACATGGGTTACAATTTTTTTCTTTACAATTCGGTCCTTCAGTTTTTAGTAGGTTTATTTAACGCATCAGTTGGCTCTAACAAGATAAAATATAAACTATGCAAATTCCAAAGATTAGATTGACATACTATGTGTATACACAAGGACAGAATAATGCTGTGGTTTTCAAACTATGTCTAACCAATTTCGGGTTCTATTCGAGACCGAAGGCAGACAACACACATCAAAAGTATTCTCTTCTTTTTTATTCTATACTTTTCGAAATGAACCTACGTTTTTAATATTTAAAATGAGTACGAGTATCAATTCTTTTACAGCCCACATAAAGTTAAACCTTGCAGTACATGCCATGCCTTGAGTTTGACAAGCTTGCTCCAAACGATTTCGCAGCTACTTCACTGAATTCATTACAAGATAATATAAATCTTAATAGATTTATTCACATGGAAAGTGTTGTACACTTTCTTTTATGACACTACAGATACGATAAAAAGATCTAAAAGTACTTGAAAGATAAAAATCTTGTTATCTACACTATAATTAACATATCAAGTATCATTAACATCATTAACTTTTTGTTGGACTTATTTGTAACACAAGTGAAGTGAATCGCATGTTGATGAGAACATAACCTCAAAGTTTATAACAACATGACATCTGCATAGTAAAGTAAATAAATATTCTAACAAAAACTAAAATAATAAAATCAATAAAGTAAAAGTAGCAAGTGAAATGAATAACAATTTAACAGGAAGTTAATGTTAATTATCGTTTTGTTAAGTACCACGAGAAAACAATGTCAAGAGCAGTCAGTGCTCATGGAATCATTTTTGGATTTATTTATTTGTAGTGATTAATGAATGGTCCATTGGAGATCATGATTGGAATGTTGAATGTTGGGTTCCATTACCTGTGTCACCGTCATAGCCGAAATCCTGAGCACGTGTCACCCCTCGACCTGAAAATTAAAATAGGACAAATTAATAGAAGTATAAAACAAACTAGCATAAAATAACTAATGCACTAAAAACAGAATAATAGTTTATGGTTATATATATATTTTGTTTATTATTATCGTAGAATTTAATTGTTAAATTAAAACCGAATGTGTTTTGATAATTACTGATTGTAAATTTGATAATTTTTAGCACTTCTGTAATGTATTTTTATTAATTATTCTGTTTATTTACTATTTAAATTATAACTATTTTACCAATTAAGAATTAGTTATAAAGCCAATAATTTTGGTTAATAATTTTTCGTAATTTCCATTATGTTATACTTTTCGTATAGTTTTTTAAATATAGTCACAATCCTTGTAACTTAAAGCCTCATTCCATCTCACTCTTTTGATATTTAATTTAATATTGTAATCTAGATTTCAGGTTTTCGTTTAAGCATTCCTTTTCACATTTGTGTTTTAATTTAAGTTTAGTTAATTTAATTGGTGTGTATGCATCGTTAGTAATATAAATTTAGACAGATCGACAAAATTGTATGTGAAATAATTAAAATTGCAATTTTTTATAACAATTAGTAATAGAAATTGTTTTCACTTCTATATTTTTCAAAAACTGATAAACTTCTTTTAAAAGTAAATCCTACTGCATTTTGACAGATTGTCACATTTTGGGGGTTATAATATAATATAGTTTTTCTTAATTTAATATTTTCTAAAGGTTGTAAAAAAAATAAGAAAACTTAAAAAATAAATTAATTTAAAAATGGTACTGTGAATGACTACGCGTATTACGATATGCTAAACAATTTAAATTAGATACAAAATAAAATACTACAAATTGAAGCAGTGAGTGGGAATGATACTTAAGTCTAAGAACTCTAAGAAAGTTTCACTCCAAAAACAATTGGTCTTTTTAATAAAAGACCATAGACGACACAGTGAGCGAGGGTATTCATGCATGACACTGACTGCTGTGTCTTCGAGTTCGATCCACGGATTAGAGTTATATTTTCCGGGCTTGGTTATTATCAAATTTACTTGATAATGTGTTTAAATATTCACAAAAATATTAGGCAGCGGTGTATCCCAGCGGTCTTTTACAAGGCACAAAACACAAAACAAAACAAACATTTATTTTAAATTAAAGCAAAGAATAGTTTTACAGAATCTTCATTCATTGACAGATACAGAGCTTACAGTCTTAAATGATCCCACACCGCATCACAAAGCATGTGATAATTACTACTTAATTATCACAATTAGTCAATTTGTCACGGCAGCTAATTCCACCGTTTACATTTATGTTTATAATAACTATAATAAGTAGAAAAAGTCATTTGAATTCCGTTAAATCATCGCGAATATTTGTAAAACAATCAAAAGGATTAAGTATCATTCTCACATAGTACTTTGACTTTAAGTTTGTGTTTTAATTTTATGTTTTAATCTGAAATTGAATGTTTTAGTCACAGAAGAGAGAATACGTTTATGGCTCAGTAAACAATTTAGTGAAGTGTCCTGTTTTGTGACGTTTCTATCACTATTGCATTTGTATTCCGACAGGTTTCGCCATTGTAGCTATTAAAATATACATTTCATATGAACGACTGTGAGAAACTGAACTGTTAATGAATTCTTTCATAATAGCAAAGTGACTCCAGAATGTTTACTATGTGCAGTGTTTCAATTTTTATTTTGAATGTTCTTAGTGCGCATGCATCGTGCATGAGTAATTTACTTCATTTAATATTAATGATATATATTTCATTATTTTTCATAAGTTTAAAGCCAAACATGGCTGACAAAAAATATCACTGTACTGTCAACTTTTATGTTTTTGTTTCAAAAAGTTTGCAGTGTTCTGCAACTAAACCATAATACTTAAATTAAAATAAAAATTGAAACATATGCAGAAAATGAATACGATTATTGAGTAGAACAGTAGGTGAGAATGATACTTTATACGTCAGAGTATCTGCTATATTTGCGTGTATGTGATGGTCCTTCTGCATCATTATCTCCCAATACATTCTATATTATACACTCGCTCAAGTTTGTTGATTTTTATCATCAGAACAATTACACAGTACTTTGTTGACAAAGTGACGTACTGATGCGCTAATTTCACTAATTTTTAATGAAATTTGTGACACGTCTGGTTCCGTTGTAGTAACCTCGTGTTTATAAGTTGTAAGGATTTAAATATAGCTTCAAATATTTAAAATAAGTCATGTGGAAATTGATGTTAATTACAAAGTTACGTAAAGATGAAATGACGCATGACTGTAGGCCATACGGATTCATCTGAAATTTTGCAGACTCGGAGATTTATATTTACAAAGTTATACTGGATAGAACTGTGTTTTTAAAGATGGTGATTATGAGTAGCTTTTAAGAAAAGGTAGGAGGCAAGCACTGCACTTTACAGGGTCGGTCCGAGAGAAATTTATAGTAGATGCGAGATGAATTGTCGCTCTTCTTCTTCCTTAAAATAGTCTACTATGAAATTAAATTACAATAGGCGTCTTATTTTGAAAGTTTGTCTTCTTTTTAATCTTGGCGCCAGATGCGACCGACTTGAATGCCCCTCGAATTTGCTGGTTTATCTTTTCTCTAATACACCCCCACAAAATATGGATTTTACCTTACATTCATATAATATGTTTCTAACCAAAACTTAATAACATTTAATCTAAAAGGGTCTGGTAGAAAATGAATCTTGGAATAAGTTTGTAATAAGCTAGAAGGAGTCAAAGACAGTCTATATAAGAAATAGAAAGTTAATCTTGTAATTATCTTGTAGTAAGCTAGCAAATGCGTAACTCTCATTCCAGGCTAATTTTCTACCTGGGATTTTATAATTATTAAAAGCGTGCTGTTAAGATCTTTTATGGGTTGATTTATAATAAGTAAAATCGTTTACGTAAGAAGTAACTGTTGTTATGTTAGATAAACCATCAATACATGTAACGGTGGATAGCAAGAGAACTTTTATTTCGCTATATTATATCCCAGTAAACAATTTGGTGAAGTGCCCTATTTAGTGACGTTTCTATCACTATTTCACTTCAAATATAGTTCGCATCAACTTTAAGTTCATTTATACTCCGACAGGTGGAGTGATGTCGCCATTTGTAGGCGATAAAGTAGACATTTTATATGAAAAAATGTGAGAAACTCTTTTGTGACAAAAAAATCATGACGCATCTTCAATATGATGTCAAATGACTCCAAAATGTTTACTGGGATGTATTTGTTAACAAAGTAAATGTCAATTTTAAGCACAACTCAAACAACTGACTCATGGCAACTTACGTCAACTTATTATAATATTTGGCAGAAGTTTGACGCAAACATCAGCGGCATTTTATGGGAATCATTCCATCCTTTTCTACAACTGATTCTATTAGGCATGTCTAAAACATATTCCTTCTAGAAAAGATATGAATATTTTCATTGCATACGTTCCAAAAATCAAATTGCAACAAAAAGATATAGGTTTTCTTAATGTTGCAATGAAATATTTGATGCTGGGGACATAAACTCTATAATCTAATAACACTTTAGATAATTTGACATGCTTGTCTAATAATCTGCATACACAAACAAAAACCTATTAGGTATCGCACATATATGAGTTTTCGACATAATAAAAACCCCCGAGAAAGTACGACGTTGTCGCTGATAAGACTCAGCAACGGAAATACTAAATTTAATCTAAAGAAAAATGAATAAGGACATCAAAAAACATTTTACAACTTTCTTGGATGATTTATCCACGGTAATCTAAAAATTATAAGTCGACGTGTTTATCACCATATTAATTTAAAACTAAAACCGTTATTTACTGTATTTGTTATACATTTGTATTTAAACAATATGATTCTTATGCAAGCTGCACCAACAATGTATTTGTGTTCTTCCGGGGACTGGGTGTGTCAGTCAACATTCAACAATTTGTGTTTCAATGTCACGTGGCCATGCAGACACGTGGTCACGGCCACGGACATTCATTCATTATCAAACAAGTTGTGGGAAACATAACACAATATCCATCTGGTTGACTTCGTATTTATTGATTAATTATTTGTAGTCTGCTGTGACATTGTTAGACCTAATATTACAGAAAGTGAACCATATAATTGGAACATAACCTATTTTATCTTTCGATGAAAATTGACAGTTGATTTTGTTCGAAGTTTATTCATTATATATTACTGACAACAGTCTTTTACAAGTGGTTAATACAATATATAATTTATCGACAAGACAATTAATTTATGAATGAATTATTAGGACAAATCGGTAGCATTTATTGCAATTACAGCGGATGCATAATTAAGAAGTATTACTTTGTGTCAAACAACTATAAAGAAAACAGTAGAATAACAAATGAGCTTTAAAAGGATATAGTATACGTGGCAACTGTGGCATATGTTTTTCCCAGAGCTTTTTGAAAGCTTATTTAATAATCGGGCAAACGTAGACAATGTGAAAACACAGTCAGTATGCTTCCGCATACATTAAACTTAGAGCAAGCCGCTTATTTTAAAGTAACGGTTTTTGTTTTTCAGTAAATTTTTCTTTATCATTATCAATTTGCAATGAATTAGCTAGGTGGACAAACATGTTTTTTTACAATATTACTTAATATTAAGAACATATAGAAACATCCTGGCGTGTCTATTTTATTGAATATCTAAATGTTGACGGAGATGTAGCAATTAAAAATTCAAATTGTAGTTTTAGCGCTACAGATGTCGGCCATAATTATGACGTAATATGTCGCACTATTAAGAGATAAGTCAGTTATTTTTTATATAAATAAGAGTTCTGTGTTAAGTATAGAGATGGGAACATAGCGGACGTGATGTTACATATATTGGAATATTCTAAAACGTAATATAAATTACGTAAAAATAATTTATTAAAAAATAAGTCTACTGTTACATATTAATTAAGCATATTAACATAATCATAAAACATAATGATACTCGTAATAAAATCTTTTTTTGTTTTAATAATAAAATTAAAATAAATATTATTAGGTTTTGTTTAAGTAAAATATTACATGAATGTAAGGTAAGATTCATGTTTTGTGTTATGTGGGTGTGGAAACGAATATTATTACTAATGAACTATACTTATCAGAAATATTTTAAGAAACATCGTATGTGCCGGCAATTCAGTTACATCTACATTAATAGTATAATATATTCACACTACCTAAGTAATTTCTCAAGTATTTAAAATTTATAAATACTTTGAGGTTCTTGATTACTTAATGTTTACTTATACTTAAGAAAAAACCTGATTCTTAACTTTTAATGGTTTAAAAAAATATGTTGAAGTGCTTGTTCTAACATTATTCATACTCGTATTTACAGGTAAACGACAAACACTAAATTAAACAATTTGCTATAACTGCCATTATAAATCTAGTTGAAATTAAAAGCAGAATTCATAATCATTTAAAAATATATTTCTGAATGAATCACAATGGGTTAAACCTGTTATCTGGCATTTATACATTTATTACTAGTTTAATTGATTGCGGTTGATTAAGAATCCGATAACGGAAATGAAAATATTCGTATAAACTCAACCTAACCTATAAATTACATTTTAAATCAAAACTAACCTCAAAATATTTGCAAATCTTGTTCGTGATTCATAATATATATTCTGATCAGTGCCACCTTCAGACATTTTGACGACACAATTCTTCTTATTCTTGCAATAAATTGTCCTCCATTCTTTTAATGGATAGCAAGCAGTGTAAAATGGAACTGGAAACGCCGTAAAAAAATTTACCTAAAGACGGCTCTGATCATCATTCACTAAACAAACGTGCCTACTTCATCAAACGTTGTTAAAATTGTTTTATTAAAGTTCTAATGCATCATCGTGCCATTTAGAAATGTTATTATTTTATATGGGCTTAGAGAATATTAAGTAGCATGTACATTATATTTACCAGAGATTTTTAAATATTAAATTACGCCAGAAAATAAAATATCTATGCTTTTCTGAATGGGCTTGTGTCCTATGTCTTAATTTCTATAAAAGTGTACTATATATTGATAAAGCGGGTTACTAGAACCTCAAATGTTCAATTATTTTTTAATAGCTCCTTATATGTTAAGAGATATTAACAATTAAAAAAGTCATTTTTTCCCTTTAATTATTAAAGGGATTCAACGTTGTACATATTCCAAGTGCATGTGACATCACAATCCTTGTGTAGGGTTACCAACCTAACAGATCATAAATCTCTGCTATATGTTTTTATATGTCAAAATATCAAATATTATTTACAGCTATTTCAAGGAACAATCAAATTTCAATATTATGTTTGCCTTAGCAGGATTATATAAAATAAAAACTTATTATTCTTTGATTTGACTTGATTATTTGACTACCAACAGCTATAGAACATTACCACAGCACTGACCTACTCAACAAATAACTGACGTTAAAATGCATTTCACGTCATACAAATATGGCCGACCATTTTTAGCGCTAAAACTACAATTCAAACTTTTAATTGCTATATCTCCGTCAATATTTAGATATTTAATAAAATAGACACGCCAATACACATTTATTCACATCAATTTCAATCAACAATTGAAAAATCGACCACTAAAAAATGAGGACACAAGCCCATTATACATTTTTCTAAAAGTAAAATATTCAAATTTAAATGGTGTAAATAGAAAATTCTAAATAGTATATATTAAAGAAAAATATCAATGGCAAATCGCTACATTAGTATAATTAATTGCATGAAAATATTATCACACGTATATAACCTATTAACCTTACTTAGTTCAAGTTGAAATTGATTTAATAATGGAACAAAAATTTGTGGCGTGCTTATTTATTAAAAACGACAATTAGAGCAGACAATGTCATCAAAAATTTAACTTATTTAATAACCAGTTGTGTTATTTCTTAAGAAGAAAAGTTTCTAATAATTTATGAAAATTATATATCTATGGAAAATGGAAATTTCCGAAGTTGTAATTATATGAAATTATCATTAGGAATATAGAGTAACCTTCAAACTGTTACAAAGTCTAGGAGACTCTAAATACTGTAATTTTACTCCGAAGAATTGGAGCAGAAACGCCCCCCTCCCCATTCCCCTCTATAAATCCATAACTCATTAAAATTTCTGAAGGTATTTTTACAAAATCAATTGTTACGTTTTTTTTTTTTTTTCATTTTATTTAAGGAACTACTAATAAAGTTTATGATTACGTGAATGGTCAGTTTGCTTAAATTTTTCATACATTCTCTTTGTGGATGAAATTAATAGTCCTATAAGATTAGATTCGAATGTTCTATTCTCCTGGTTAGATGTATTCCATTTTGTAATCAGTGGTTTTATTTTCTTTAATTTATTGTTAGAGATGCACTTTTGATTTTCAGCTTCTTTTAGAGCTTGTTTTTGACCGTTGATAAGATCTCTGGGAGAAGTAGTGATTGGTAAGATTACCAAAAATAATGTAATATAGAAAAAAGTAACTTCAATAAAAGATATAAAAGGTTATGGGAAAATAATGTGCCTTAGTACCTTATAGAAAAAGACATAAAACACATAAGAAGAACAGCAAGGTTTAGATTGGGAAATGAGGAAAAAGGAAACAGATACTGGGAAAATAGTGAGGAAAGAAAGTGTAGAATGTGCGGAGCGGAGGACGAAACACTGGAGCACATTAAGTTTGAGTGTAAGGAAAAAGTAACGAGCGAAAGGAATATCGGCCAGCTAGTAAAGGGAGGCAGTGAAGGAAAGAGGTGGATGGCGGAAATAGTAAGAAGGAAAGAAAAAAAACAGGAGAATAAATAAGCTGGTGGAGAATAATGTAAATTTAATTGTAATTTGAAGTATGTATTAAGAATGTAGATTGTAAAGCCGAAAGGCGAACAATAAACAATAAATAAAAATAATGTAATATATAATTTATAATTCGGACCTGATCAGTTCTAACCTAAAATATTTCGCGGAAGAAATTCAGGAAATGATTATAATAAATATTGATTTCCTAAATATGTAATTAACAACAAATTAAAATCGCACAATAAATTTATAAAAACTCTGTGTACAGAACATAGTCAGATAAATTACCTACTTGCTGTAGCAGTTTGAAGGTAGAATTACAACATAAGACAATTTTTAAATAACAGATAGATGCAAAACAAAATGCAAATAATGTTAAAGTGCAAGTACATCACCAGTCGAGCGCATCGAAGTCTTATGTAATGATAATGCAAACTACAAATTCCATTAAGTCTACTCGCGATTACTCGGGATAGTATTTATTCCGTGACTGTCTCAGTAAACATTTTAGAGTCACTTTGCCATCATATTGAAGATGCGTATGATTTTTTTGTCATGAAAGAGTTCAGTTTTTCACAATCGCTTATATGAAATGTCTATATTATCTGCTATAAATAGCGAAATAGTGAAATAAAGTTGGTGAGAACTATAATAGAATTGCAATAGTGATAGAAACGTCACAAAATCTGTTCTCCAAATTGTTTATTCAAGCGTTTATAGAAAAAATATTAAATATAAAAAATTTACAAAGATATTAGATACAGGTTTTACATTTCTAGGCATCTTCTGGAAGAGATACTATAGATGTGTCTTTCTAATAAAATTTAAAACAAATATTTGTGGTTCAGGGGCGTTCCATCCCCGTTTACATCCATATGTAAATCAGTATATTTATCTTTCTCGCGACTAATTGATTCAATACAGTGATACGTCATCTAACCCACATAAAAATGTAATCGATTAGATGCGGACGACACTGTAAGACTGATCTTAACGTTCTGTCATATTTTATTGCATAGGTGCTTGCAGAAAATTAGAAGGCAGTGGAGCAGGGGCGAATCCCAGTAAAGAATTTGGTGACGTGTCCGGTTTTGTGACATTTCTATCACTATTGCACTTCAATTATAGTTGGCATCAACTTCATCTTCATTTCATGAGGAGTGGTTTCGTCATTTGTAGCCGATAAAACAGACATTTCATATGAACGACTGTGATAAACTGAACTCTTTCATGACAAAATAATCATACGCATCTTCAATATGATGTCAAAGTGACTCCAAAATGTTTACTGGGAAGCAACCCTATTCTATTTTATTCAGTTATATGACATAGATACCTTTCTATCCATTGCACAGATTTAGTTCTGGATTTTGAGATAAGTCTTATTAACCAAATTAAGGATTAGTTCACTTTTAATTCGATTGTCATTCTCTAACCTTTTGACCTTCCTTAATGTCTAATCTAAATTACTGCTTAATATTTTATCTTCAAAGTCGCAATTGAATAGCTTAAAATGCCAGAACTGAACATTGTAGAGGAAATGCGTAAAAACCAACCATTAAAAACGAATTACAAGATTAAGTAATTAGCGTAAAATAACAATTAAATTACATAATTGGTTTAATAATGTTCTTAATTATCAAATAGCTGTCAATATAAAGTGAGAGAATTTCCGTTATAGATGTAAAATACATTCGTTGACCATCGGGGTTGTTTCGTTTAAAGCTTTAAATCACCACCCATTTTCGGGGCTAAAATTGAATTTGCTCCCAACTCAAATCAAGAAATCAAGTCAGAATAAGGCACTAAGTTTATAATAGTTATCGAAATGTTCGTAACTCTAAAATTCTATTGATTTACAAATTGATGGACGTTGATGACCTAACCTTCAAAATGTTTGCTATAAAAACTGGCTAGACGAAACGAAGCGGTCAAGAACTTGTTTTCATATTCGTTTTTTTTTTAATAACAGCTCTTTACAAATAATAAAATTAATTAAAGAATACAATATACTTGAAATAAGATGATTATTTTTAACGAAGCATAACATAATTAGCTTTCAATACAAAAATAGTTTGAAAAAAAACTATTTAATTACGGAATAAATTGTTAGTAATTTAAATCAGCATGTGACTAATAATTTGGCAATTACGAGTACTGAATAAATTTAAATTAATTTACCTTAGCCAAAAAAATTACCTAAGCTACGTTTCTCGTGAACTTTGCTTTTAATTTAAACTGAAGTTTAACTGAAAATTGAAGTTTATCAGGGTCTACCAAATAGATACAGTGACCCTTTGTTCTGTGAATATTTACACTAGAAGGAATGGAGGGTATTTGTATGAACTTAAAAGCAGAAGCGAACTGGTCACTCGTATCAACTAGTTTTCTGTGGCGCATTCGCTAACAATTCCAATAAGAAACTAAATAAACAATGCAACACATCAATCAGAAAAGATTTAAAGCAGTTTAAGATTTAAAGCAGTCTAAGGTATGAAAAACAATAACGATCTGGTAAAACAGTTACGTGCTATGGTTTATATTAATGGTTTATCTAAAATAACAAAAGTTGCCTATCACGGAAACGATTTTACCTGATATAAAACGTTTTAAAACTTATTTTACTATGTTTTGTTTAAAGAATGGGCTTGTGTCCTATGTCTTAATTTCTATAAAAGTGTACCACATATTGATAAAGTGGGTTACTAGAACCTCAAATGTTTAATTATTTTTTAATAACTCCTTATATGTTAAGAGATATTAACAATTAAAAAAGTCATTTTGTCTCTTTAATTATTAAAGGGATTCAACGTTGTAGACATTCCAAGTGCATGTGACATCACAATCCTTGTGTAAGGTTACCAACCTTACAGCTCATAAATCTCTGCTATATAAATATATATATCAAAATATCAAATATTATTTACAGCTATATCAAGGAACACCCAAATTAAAATATTATGTCTGCCTTAGCAGGGTTAAATAAAATAAAAACTTATTATACTTTGATTTGACTTGATTATTCGACTACCAACAGCTACAGAAGATTACCACAGCACTGACCTACTCAAGAAATAACTGACGTTAAAATGCATTTCACGTCATAAAAATATAGCCGGCCATTTCTAGCGCTGAAACTACAATTCAAACTTTTAATTGCTATATCTCCGTTAATATTTAGATATTTAATAAAATAGACATGCCAATACACATTTATTAACATCAATTTCAATCAACAATTGAAAAATCGACCACTAAAAAATGAGGACACAAGCCCATAAAAACATTTGAGATAGTGTTTAAAATAAGTTGTGTCGTTTAAATTTATAATGTATATATTAACGAATGAGATTTTTATGGTAATATAATGTAAGATTACATATTTAAAATAATCTTTCAACATAAATTTACATATATATATTATGTTAAACCTTTTTATGCCAAATTTTATAATGTTAAATTAATAAACTCGTATTCGTAAAAGATTTGTAATATTTTGACAATGACAATGTAACATAATTACGTTTAAGTTCAGTAAATAATAAAACGTAATGTTAATGTAATAATTTAAATAGAAAAGTATTCGAAATTTTGCATCAAACTATTTATTAGATTTTCTATGTAAAAGTTTTTGCGTTTACATAAAATATTATATAATGTAACACATTTAATGTAAATTTGTTTACGTAAATGAAATAAAACCTTTTTAGATTTGCTAAAAGTATTTTTGAAAAAAACAAAAAAAAATTAAAATTTACCTGTAAAATCAGTAAGTGCAGCAAGCAACAAATGAAGAATCACCCATTTCAAACTCAAAAACATTTTAAAATGAAAATATGAATAAATGCAAAAAAAATATGAACACAATATTTTGAATTGACACTTAATTTATGTTATTGAATTGGTAAAATATGAAACTATCCCTAAATCGAGATAAATGTACAGTCAGTCAGTAGTCGATAACCGTTCCAGCTGATCCACCAACGTGCTCCAGCTCTGAAGCGATCGCGATAACTGTCTGTGTACTTTGTAACAAACACACTGTCAACGTCCAAAGAGTAGTGACAACAACAACTAGACCTCCGAGACTCTTGCAGCAACAATTATACCCCGATAACCACAAAGTAGGTCTACGTCTAGTGCAGAGGTTTCAAACTTAATTGTTGCACCAGGTCTATCGCGGATTGTAGCCTCCACCTCCACTGCGAACTATAGTTACTATATAGTTTATACTTATAGCTACTAAATACGATTGAAAGTGTTAAGTCATACTTTGCTTGTCCCGCCAAAAAGGTACAAGATTTCAATGACTTCCACTTCATGCTAAGTTTAATTTCCGTATTATAATGGGCTTGTGTCCTATGTCTTAATTTCTATAAAAGTGTACTATATATTGATAAAGTGGGTTACTAGAAATTCAAATGTTCAATTATTTTTTAATAACTCTCTTATATGTTAAGAGATATTAACAATTAAAGAAGTCATTTTGTCTCTTTAATTATTAAAGGGATTCAACGTTGTACACATTCCAAGTGCATGTGACATCACAATCCTTGTCTAAGGTTACCAACCTTACAGCTATATGTATTTATATATCAAAATATCAAATATTATTTACAGCTATTTAAAGGAACAATAAAATTTCAATATTATGTCTGCCTTAGCAGGGTTAAATAAAATAAAAACTTATTATTCTTTGACTTGACTTGATTATTATGACTACCAACAGCTACAAAACATTACAACAGCACTGAGCTACTCAACAAATAACTGACGTTAAAATGCATTTCACGTCATACAAATGGCCGACCATCTCTAGCGCTAAAACTACAATTAAAATTTTTAATTACTATATCTCCGTCAACATTTAGATATTTAATAAAATAGACACGCCAATACATATTTATTAACATCAATTTCAATCAACAATTGAAAAATCGACCACTAAAAAATGAGGACACAAGCCCAATATATCAATACGATTGTGATACAAGGCTTCAGTGACTTCCACGTTCCACATCATGCCAAGTTTAATTTCCGTGTTATAACTCATATAGAGTTCATTAGAAACATATAAACAATTAACGTGATATTTCATTAAATGTTTTATTGTGATGTAGTATATATTTTTAATCAATACAAGAACTAGCTCTGAGGGATCCACTAGACTCTCTACTCTCGAAGAGGCTCCCAACTAAATAAATAAAAACAGAGAAACACAAAGCGTGAGATAAATCTTACTCCTGATCTTATACTTCTAAACTAACCACACAGTTGAAATGTTTGCATGTGATCAGGCGCAGCCGATTATTAAATATAATAGATATATTTAAAATAGAAATAGTATTAAAATTAAAATTACATATTGTAACTGAAAAAAATTCTTCTTAAATAATATTAATTAACTTTTTAGTTAATTCTTCTTTGGTATGCGTTTGCAACCTCTGTTCTACTATTGTGAAACTCCTTGTTATTTTTTTGTGGTCAACAACTGAGTCATCTGCATTTTTCACATACTATTAAGGTAGATATAGCTCAGATAATTACGCTAATAAGGTATTATCTGGTATATGATTTACATTTATGTAAAGCTAAAAATATATGTAGATAAATTTCATCGATCCAGTTCAACTAAAAGCGGTAGAACACCAGAGAACCGACTGTCTTAAAAAGTAAAGTTAGTCTACCATATAGTTTCAATCTTTCTATATCAAAAACAAATTTATCTTGAGACAGTCTCTAGCGTGCAGAGGCGGACCATCGAAAAGGTCAATAAGTGATTAATTTTACAAAGTAATTAACCCCATGGCCAATTGCATTAATGGTTTTCATACATTGAAAGAACAATATATTTAATAAAATAAACATGATTTTGTTTTTTATAGATATCAAAAATTTTGTTAATTTAATTTAATATTTAATTATAAAATTAATTTTATATAATATATTACATAATTATATAAAAATTGTACAATTTATATAAAAACTAATGCCGATTTTAAGAAGTTAGATTTTGTAACATAAATTTAATCATTTTTAAAATTAAATTAAATATGACCATGTATAAATTTGATCACAATTTATTTTTGTTAAATACAACATAATTTTAGTAATACATATCAACTTGACCTCGTATAAATGAAAAGTTGAAATAAAAGATGGGATGCCCACATGGTTAAACAAAAGGTTAAAATTTGATCCTAAAAGAAATCGTTTGACGGGTTCCCATAGGAAGCAATACCATAATGTGGGAGACATAGGGGTAAGGATAAAAAATTACTTAATAAAACCCTATTTACAAACTATTAACTTTATTATTTTGTTTCCTAAATAAAAAATAGTTATAAACTAATACAAATGAATATATTATACCTTGTTATAAACGTTGAAATCTCATAACACTTAGCAAATATATTTAGATAAAAATGATAGTAATTTATCACTTGACAATATTACAAATATACACTGGTTAGAATTGACTTTACATTTTCATTATTTACTGAAATTTAGCGTTGTTTGGTTTATTGTTATTTATCAAAGTTCTTAGATGAATAATAGATAAGTGTATTTTGCGTATCTAAAAAACATTTAATAAAACTCTATGAATATTAAAAGAGCTTTACAACTTTTAGAATATACAAGAACAAAAGATAATGTAGAAACGTAGATGTAGTAATGTAGAAAAGAAACGAAGTAGAAATAACTGCATCAAAGTATAAAAAGTATAAAAATAGTAGTATTAGAGAAAGAATATTTATCCAAATTATCTTTATATTCTTATATTAATATATTTTTTATTACATTTTATTCCGCCATTTGAAAAAACCGCTAATCTCTGTCGATAAAACTGCGCAATTGTAATAAAACAAAAATAATATGAAGAGTATTTAATACACGTAAGTAGCGCTATTTATCGAGTCTTGAAGCTGTCAAAAAGTGGCTATCCTGAATGGCATCGAATTTAGTTTTAGTAATCGTTAGCCTTTCATAATTATAAGAAAACTGTTTGATCAATGTAATTTTACTTTTACATCTTCTACTATTGCCGCTTGTCTTCCTTGGTTTGGAAGTCGAACATAGTAACATATCTGACATAGTAAGTTTGATTCTTGATTTGAAAAACAGCTTCTCATCATAAGTCAAGTAACCGTTTTAATTTTTATTAATTTTACAAGAATATATTGTAGTAGTTTCACAATTATCAGAAAATTTTAAGGAACATATAAAACAAAGATATTAAAGTTTGTGTTTCGCAATAGACAAGCAGATGTGAAGTTTTGTTTCTTGCTCAGGTATGAACATTCAATATCCGTGGCATATATTATGAACAAATAAGTTCCTATTTTAGTTATCGCATAGTTAAAATATTGGCATTTTGTTACACTTAAACTAAAAGAATGTCATTCATAATACAAAATTTTAAATAAAAGTTTAGGGATGACATATTTTTTGAGCTTATAATTGTCTTCTCATTTTTCAGTGTTTTATGACGATAAGAAGTAGTAAGATTTGAGGACTTATTTTAATTATTTGTAAATATATTGTTCATAGTACGGGGGAACACCTTTGTAAGCAATGGTATCTACTAGGCAGATGAGTAATGTAGGAGCACAGGGCTCCAGTTCTGATGATGCCGGACCATCACGTCCGACCCGTCATAACTCTGTCATAACAACAAATGCTAAGATAGTGTATCCTACACCTGTAGCTTCTATAGTGGAAAATCCAGAAAGTGCTCTGGTGTTAAGAACACCTTCAAAGAAAAATATTAATTTATTGAATATGCCTCCAGAGGTCATGGAAAAAATATTCAGTTACATAGGATACAAAGAAATTGGCCAATTGAGAATAGTAAGTTACATTTATTTATGTTTATAACTTAATTATTTCTACTAATGCATGATAATGACATAATTTTCGATATAATAAACAATTGACATAAAAACATTTTGAATACTTCAACTCTCACACATTATTTCGTAAAAGACAATGTGACATTTCGTGAAAGACATTTTATGTCTTGGCATTAAGACAATCTTTCCTTTCGAGAAAACGTTGATCAAATAGAAATAACGCCAACATCTTTGTCTTGAAACGATCTTGTCACAAGTGTACACGTCCTTAAATTTCCCTATGGCTCCCAACAACTACCCAGATTATCCTAAGACAGTCATCTTCTGTGTACTAAAATTTCTTCGCTCTATTCATAACATTTTCATATTTCTTGTGCAAACGATATGATGCTTTATACGCATTATGTAGGTGAATGACCTGCAATCTCTGCATATTTGACTTGAACCAAATGATGATGTTTATAATGAATTAAAAGAAATATAATGATTACAAATATATGTAGTTTACAGTAATAATCAAATTATTTCGTGCCAATTAAGTACAAATTATTATAATGAAATTGACCTCAGTTGAACTTAATCAAATTAAATTTAAAAAATATATATAATATTTTTAAAATATTGAGTTTTCTTTTTTATAACAAATCACAATTTAATTTTAGATTTGTCGTCAAATGAACTATGTTTGTGGTCACATTCTGAACTCTGCTTTTCATAAACTACAAACGCAAATGCTACATCGTTTTCAAAATATAAAAGCCAAAATGCCTCGAAGAGAATCAGCAAGACGCAGCCATCAACTTGCTTCTGAATGTGATATCGTGGAAACTTTGCACATGAGACTCAATTTGCTTCATTTGACTTTTGGAAAACATATTGAAAGAAGACATTGCTGTTTCTTTCCAGGAGAGGTTAGTGGTGTTGTATTAGGTATTCATAATACAAAACAAATTATCCTGAGGGTAATATTGTCGATTTATATTTAACGTTTGTTTTCCAGAGTATTTGTTTCAAAGTTTTTAACAAACAATAATTTTTTAATGTTTTAAAAGATTTTAGATGAAGTAAACCGTGTCATGAGATACCTCACCCGTACTATAGTTTTGGATAAACCTTTTAAAGTCACGGATGAATTATTTGACTTGAGTACAATGGCAATGGAGTATTTCAAAGAGAAATTAGAGCCAACACTACCCGAAATAGGAAGATATATAAGAACAAATCTTATTGGATTTTCAGGCACGTTTTTCAGTAAAATGATAATAATATATGATTTCTAAGCTGATTAGAGATATTTTAATATAATACAATTTGTGAACAACAGCTTCAGGTGCAAGTAAAAGTTATCTTTGTCTGGAAAACAGTAGCACAACCAAAGATATTATGGACAATTTAGATTCTGAATCACCTCCATTGAGCCCAGATGATAGAATATTGGAATCACCAGTACCACCGCAAAGCAACATGGTTTTACGTAAACGTATAAGAAAAATTAAACAAGGAATGAAAAGGTACCTTAATTATTTTTTTTAAGTTTTCTTTTATTGAAAATTATTTATTACATCTTTTTTACGTAGTTACGTGATTTAATATTGAAAGAATGTAAAGTCTAACGACACAATATACATATTACGTCTTTTTTACAGATACAACAATCAACTTACTGCTATACGAACTGAGTTAAGAACATATAAACGAAGAACCGTTGACCAACAGAAGATAATATCTGAACAGCAAAAACTAATAGCCGAGATTCAAAAGCAATCTCTCGATTATGCATCAAGATTTGATGAAAATGATAAAAAGAATGATGAGATGTCTAGAAAGTTCCAAACCATGCTTCAAGAATTAAATAAGTGTAAAACTGAGGTGCAGTATTGGCGTTCAAAGTCTCCAGCTACTCCTGTGTGTAATGGATGTGGAAATGTAGTAGTTCCTGTACCACAAGAAGATTTGGAAGTACTGATGAATCAAGGTGTTAAACCTGAAGATATTGGAGTAGTGCTCCCTACAGGTCCATCCGAATTCATGCCTATTAGTAATAATTTAGAAGAAAGCTTAGATACCGAACTTTGTGATCAAACAAGGGAACTAGATGTGGTAGAGTCGTTCTCAGATTTGTTTAAAGCGCATAATTCTACATCAAATATTGGTGATCTTAAAGAATTAAAAGTGGTTTCTCCTAAGTTAAACATTGCGACAAAGAGAATATTGGAGGAACCCACAACTCCATCAACAGTGGAATTTGAATCAGAGAGTCCCCCTAAGAAACCTAGAAGAATTTTGAAACGATGTGGTAAGTTGCGTAATAAACCTTAAGTAAAGGTTCTTAATGATGACAACGGCAAATTGATACATTTATACATAAAAAGGTATGTATGAGAAACAAGTGATTATAATAACAATAACTTCATTTATGACACCGACTTTTATAAATTCACTATATTAATGAAAATATATAAATTATAAACTATTTCATATTTATCTTAGTATAAATGAAATTGGGTTAACGATATATATAGGTACTATTAAAAGCATTAAATATTTTAATTGGATTGAACAATTGATGTGTTCGACTACTTTATGATTAATTTTTTTACAAATCAAAAGATCTCATTGATTTTTAATGATAGTCCGGTGATAAAATCGAAGTGCAGAAAGGGTATATGTACATAATAATTAAAAGCAGTAATATATAAACCATTTATTTACAAAAGATTGGCGACGATACAAATCTGTATTAACTTTTCTAATAATGTTCAAAATATTATAAACATAGTCTTATCCGTGTATTTACTTTTCTATTATTATATTTATTAGGAATCACTTACATAAATATAATGTGTAAGAAAGTTATATTTGCAATAATTATTAGTTGCTGACAATAGCGCAAGAATATAATACAATTCAAAAATAGCTTTAAGTGTATATCAATTTCTAATTAAGTAAAAAATGATTTAGGTAATAGTTTTTAATTAATAAAATAAAAATGATCGGGCACTTTTAAATGATTAGAAATGGTGGTGTCTCAATTTTAAAAACCAACTGATCATGTACAAAAATTAACAACACCGCTTTGGTGCCGGTAAAATTAACGGTCCAAACTTCTACACAAGTGTAGTAAGAATTATTATTTTTTCTATTAAATTATTAACACCATTGGTAATTAATTATAAGTATTAAAATTATATATCTTAGATCATATGATAAATTATATTTTGTATAACAAATAAATAGATATATATGAATTTGAAAGAAAATATATAAAATGGTTTTGATATTAAAAAGTTTAATTGAACTATTTTAATTTGTTAGCATATAGAAAGATTTTTATTTATGTATGTCTTTTGAGACACTAAAAATACATCACAATTATTTTTTTTATAATAATTATAGGAGAAAAATCTAAACTTTTCTGATGGTTTATTCTATGAGTAATATAAAAATATTGTAACAGTGCCTGGATTCGACGAAATAAAACTGAATATTTATTTTAAAATGATGTATTAAATAATTTTTTACTTCTTAGAACCACAATAAACTAGAAATTAATTTATTTAAAGAAATATTAATTCTGTATTAGTTTTCAAGAAATTTCTTTAAATATATAGAGCGTATATAGACTATATACAATATGCAATAACATAAGTAACATGTAGTTTGTTATTTTAATTTACATTACATTTGTAGATTTCGATGCAATTAGAATAAATTAAATACAAATAAATAAAAGTTCTTTTAAATATTACTTATTTTATTATAGTACACAAGAGTATCAAAATTACTTAAGATAATATAAAAAGGCTTTTCCTCAATGTGTAACTAGGATGTACAACTCAGCACAAGTTTACGATTGTTCTATATGATACTATAGGCTGCTTTTATATGGACTACACAGATTATAATTGTATGTCTTAAAAAATAAGTACGATGTTTGAATTATATTATCTTATCTGATAATGGGTAATTCCCAGATAACGAAATTAATGCAAATTAGTTTATTTCTATAAATCTCATGAAATGAATCTCATTGCTTTAATATTCATTGAATAATAATATAACTGTCTGTTCAAAAATAATTTTTCCTCTTTTTTTAATTATGCTATCAATTGTTATACAGGAATTACCCATTCTTATTTTTTCAAATATATAATGAACTAATATAGAAGAAGCAGTCTTTTTTTAGTGCTTTGAATATCTCCACTTATTTATCTCGCTAATATTACTATTGCTTGGCTAGTTTCAACACTAAAAAGAAGTCAAGCTGAGAAACAGATACAATAGGTATTACCTTAAATATATCTAAAACACCAGACTTTGGGTTCGATCCCCGGACCAGATTTATATTTTCTTGGTTAATTCAAGTGATTATGCACATACATAATCGTAAACTTATTAGACAGGGGTTTAGTTCACATATATGAAGCAACGATAACATAAATACTGCAAACATAGTAGGAGGTCGTCGGTGATAAAACTTAACATCGGAAATAGGCCGACGTTAAATAAATAAAATTAAAAATATGTGTATTTGAACCTTAAACACACGTAATTCTAATTTAAGTATGATAAAAGAAATATGAAACAAACATTTATCAGTGAATGTTTCTTCTATATTAGTATAACAGGAAGTCGAAATAATAAATATATTTATTATCTTCAAGTAATACGTTTTAAAAGTATTTTTTATAAAGTTTCAATTAGTCGTGAGACATATCTAAAAACTATACGTAGATACGTATATTTTGCGTTACAACAAAAAATATTACAATAAAGACTTCAAATAAATGTGTTGTAATAACAAAAAATATTATAATAAAGACTTCAAATAAATGTGTTGTAATAATATAATGTGAAGTGGAAAATTTGTTCTGGAGAAGTCTATAAAAATTTACGGCAATCCAGATTTCTTTACAAAAGTACTATTAATATATAATTGCAACCATTTCCCAACTTGTATTTAATCTAACCTGGTTAAGATTAACATTATTGAGCATTGCAAGTAAAAACCATGAAATCTTCTGCAGATTTTATAAAGAGAATTCTTGCCACACTTTATTTAAAAATAATGATTGGTTGATACAAGAACAGTGTTACTAATTTTAAATTTACATATAAATAAAAATTTATCTTTATATGATTAGTGTCAAGAAGGGAGGAATCAAAATTTAAATAATTTGTTGATGTAAATGTAGAAAATTATTAATTTAAACTGTACAGTAATATGAATAATAAAACAAGTTATACACAGAGCTAACTAAAGTAGCAAGCGCACTGTGTATTTTGTTTATGATTAATAACGTATAAATATTTTCAAAAAATAATAACATTATAACATGTTTCTTTGTTTTTTATTTCAATTTAAAACCAAATTAATTTCTTAAGTATTACTGAGCAATCTATTATATATTTTAAATTATGATTTTTATAGTTTTAGTTAAATTGTTTTCAGCATAAGCTGTTACGCTTTTTTGTGTTAGTAGAATTCTGGAAAATGTTAAATTATATTTTAAAAAATCGGGAATACTTAAAAACTATTTTTTTTTACTTATTACCAAAATTATTTATTTATCAAAGTAGATTAATTATACTAACATTAATACAGTAATTAAATAATTGCATGCTTACAGTAACCACAATACGTTAAGTAAAATTAGTAAGTAGCTTATATGACATCTGAGCAAGGCTATAGGTTAATATATTTATATATTATATATAAAAAAATGTACATATACGAAAAACAATAACATTTACAACAACCTCGAGGGTTATGCATAATCATTTATCCAAATTATCTGGCGAGCTTAGTGTTTATTATTAATTTCTTCTGAAACATTTGAATGGAAAAACATATTTCTCAATAAAGCAGCTTTCGAGACAGGTTTTGATTGAGGTTTTTCTTCACAAGTCGGTCTAGAAAATGCACATCTTTTAGCAGAAGATTGACCATTTTCTAAAGAATCATCTCTAAAAGATCTTTCTGAACTGCGTAAAGATTTAGCACTACACAGACTTGCTTTATCGTGAAGATCTGTATGAATATAGCTTACTGTATCATCAAATCTAACGCGTTCAGATCCACAATCTTCAGAATTTTCTCCTTGATGTTTGTAACTCAAAATTGAGCCAGCAAGTGCCTTAGTAGATGCTGTATCTTGAACAGATTTTTCACTAAGGCAAGTAACTGCGGATGCAGTTTCAGAGCTAATGTCTGCTTGAACTTCTAATCTATGTCCGACGATAGATCCAGCAAGGGCTGTAGTCGATCCTTGCACATTATCGGACTGTGTAATTCCTCCAATGCTGAGACTCACCTCACCAATGCTAGTAGCGCCAATTCTCGAAACAGCATCTACACTGGTGGCATCCTGATTTCTTGATGTATTATCTTCATCATCAAATTCAAACTTAACTCCTGCGCTTGTGGTAGATATACCACATCCACCAGCTCTGCACAAAGAAACAGGAACAACACCGTAGACATAAAATAGCAATATAGGAACACCAATGGCAACTGCAAGACCTGCCAATACAGGTGAAACTAATATTGAAGCGATGACTCCACCCAAAATAGCGCTATTGCGTTTATGCTTGCCTGAAGAACGATATCTTGCGTGTAATTTTGTTCCAACCCAAACAGGGATTCCTATAATCATGGCAGGAATAGCAATACCAGCAACCAATGCGATGCCAATTGGAGCTCCAATCATTGTACCGAGTTGCCACAATAATTTTTTCTTACGTGACCAAGGTTTCTTCCCCCAAAAAGTACATCCTGATGGGCTTAAATAATGTAAATCTGATATTTCTTTCATACAAAGCCAACAAAATTCAGCACCGCATACTGCGCACATCATGTGATTACAGGATCCATCATCCATCTTAACAATAAGGACACTGCATCGTGGGCAAGGCTTGATGTCGTCACGGTGTTGAGAATCTTGAGATATAGAGATCGATCCACCTCGAAGTTGCTGTCTTGATAGTCGAGCAGCATCGCAGGTTTGATCTGGGTGCCACTCAGCTTTACACAGATAGCAAAATAAAGAACCACATGATGGACGTTGGCATTTCAATAATGGACAGCTTGCACAACCAGTAGCTACAACAGCATAACTGCAATCGGGGGCAGAACACCATCTAGTATCTGGGTCAGCAGCTAAGACTCTTCGAACCATGAAATTCTCATATTTATCATACATTAGAGGAAATTCCTTCAATAAAACTTGTATATCACTAGGGTGTATAGGTTCGGGGCATTGAGGGCAAGCAATGTTTATCCTTGATTCAGATATTTCGATAGTTAAATATTGCACAAGACATTGATTACAGGCAAGATGATCACATGTAATCAATGGATAAAACATTTCATTAGGCCAATCTCCAAGACAAAGAGAGCATTGTATCCACTCTTCACTATTGTTTTGTGTACTAGAGCTACTGGAGGGGATTAATGATTTCTTCACGGTAGTACTACTTTGATTAATAATATTGTTTATATGCGTGCTTCCTTGATTGTTTTCAATGGTACTTATTGATTTTGGAGGCGACGCAATATTTTCCTCAACTCGTAAAACATCTTCCTGCACTTGAGCTGAAGAAGTACGATTCTTTGATTCGCCACGTTCAACATCACACAGGGTTATACCTCGAGTACTACCTCGAGCTTGAATCAGAAAACGCCGTAGTGAAAAACCAGACTCTTTATTCCGTCTCATCATATGACTGTTATTACTACCGCATATAAAATATCAAGCTATCAAAATAAATCACAGATCACAAATTTAACATCTGTCAGTTTGGTTAGTTTATAACCTGAAAAATTACGTATCTATGCTGTCAGTGTTAAAGTAATATTTGTGACACTTTTCACATAATAATTATAGTTTAAATATGAATATTACTTATTTTAAAATTATTTGCACTAAACACATAATCTAATCTGCATTTTTGTTATCACATCATATTAAAATGATTGAATGGCAGACACACAAGCACATCAAACCTGTCACTAGTAAAATTTGACATGTTTATGTTTGTAACCTTATTTCAGAGGGGGCGGAAATTTCCAATATTAATCAAGAATATTATAAATTAAAATAAATGTAAAAATTAGAGACATCTGAAAATCGATTACGTACAATACTATGCTATTAATTTATTATAGTTGAAGAGACTTATTAATTAACATTGCCATTTAAATTGAAAACATATGTTTAAAATGTTTCTTTATTAGAAATAATGGAATACAATGATTTACATTAATAATTACTATATTTCACTAATCTAATTTGCGCAATTATATTTTTGGCAAAATATAAACAATTCGATTTTCTTTATTAAAATAAATTGAGTTAGTAATATCTATTATATATACTTAAAAACTAATAATAAAAGAATTAATAATCTAACGAAAGTAAAGCTTTCTAAATTAACGTCATATACGTCCGCATTATTATACGTATTAAAATTGTATTTATATTCAATAATTAAATTTTTTAATCTATAAGCTATATGAATCATTAAAAAAATATATTTTTTAGACATTTATAAAAAGAAACAATCAAATAAAAAGTTTTAGTATTTATGATAATCTATTTTATGAGCGGTTATATTTCGTCTAAACTATGGATATTTTCTGATAATAAATGAAATTATTTGCTAAATTAAATTAACAATTAGTTTCCATCGGCAGTAGCACCAGGATTTTCACTATTAACAATTGATTCACCATTGCTTTGAAGGCTATGCCCATTGGAAGAACTCTGAGGCGATATATTCAAGCCAAGTATTAAATCTTCGTCTGAAAATATATCGTATTGCATTTATTAGGCACATACATATTATATTATGTGTCTAATAAATTATGCATCGTATTAAACATTTTTATATGTACATCGTTTAATAATTAATCCAAAGATTACCTGATGATTCATCAGACATTTGCCTAGGAGAGAGTCTACATCCATGTGCAAGATAAGACTGCAATTTGTTAACAGCTGCTAATATCAATCCCATAAATGGAGGAGATGGACTTAACGGCCTTGAAAGATATTCTGGATGGAACTGAGTGCCGACGTAGTACGGATGGCCTTCTAATTCTACTATCTCCATACGACACTTTTCAGAATCATGACCTTTAAATATAATTTAATAGTTAATATTTATGTTATACAATCTCTAAAATGTAAATAATGATTAAGACTTACCAACAAAGTTTAAGCCGGCAGCTTCAAACTTTTCAATATATTCCGGATTAACTTCATATCTATGCCTGTGTCTCTCATCAATTTTTTCTTTATTTCCATATAATTTCCTTAAGACACTATTACTACTTTTAAATATTGTAGTTCGTTTACCCAATCTCATTGTTCCACCTTTTTTCCCAGTGTGATGTTCCGGCATATCGATTACAACAGGATGTTCTGTTTTTGGATTAACTTCAGTTGAGTTAGCACCCTAAAAATTCAAAATAATTAAATACATATTATTTATATGTATTAATAAATTTATTACAAATCAATTCTTGTATAGTTGTAATTACTTCTAATCCTAATTTGTTTCTAGCATATTCTATCACAATAGCTTGTAAACCCAAACAAATTCCAAGGAATGGTTTATTTGACTCGCGACACCATTTGGCAGTTTCAATTTTTCCCTCGATTCCTCTTGAACCAAATCCACCAGGTACGATCACACCACTATAATTATAAAAACATTTTATGTATTCATTTCATTCAGGATATTGAATTATAATAAAGTGTTTAGGACAACTCTTCTGTAAACCATATCAACTATTTAGAATTTAAATTCATGGACAAACTTACTGGCTTTTGCAAAGGTTCCGCCAAGCTTGAAAATATGCAACTGGATCACTTTCTTTCGTTTCATTTTCCAAATCTGATGCCGATATATATTTAATATTCAGTTTATACCCAGCTTGTATAGAACTGTGTTGTAAAGCTTTTGTAACTGAAGCGTATGCATCTTCAAGTTTTGTGTATTTACCTACTAAAGCAATGTCAACTTCTTTACGTAGTGAATCTACACGCCTAGCTAGATCTTTCCATTTGTACATAAATCTATAAAAAAAATATATTTTTTAAGAAATTTGTATAAAATATATTTTATAATGGAGGTATATGCATATACATCTACTAACCTTGTAGGTCTGGGAAAAGGTATATTCAATTGTAATCTGTCGCTTAAAAATTCTACAATCCCCTGATTTTCCATCAAGATGGGTACATGATAAATGGAACTCAAATCATGTATGCAAATAACCTAATGAACAACGTACAATTATCAAACTAGTAAAATATGAATTGGTTTGTATTTTATAAAATAAAAGTTACCTGGTCGGGAGCTACATGACAAAAGTTTGAAATCTTTTCCTTAACTTCGCTTCCTATAGGATTATCAGATCTACAAATAATCAGATCTGGAGAAAGACCTAATCCACGTAATTCACGAACACCAGATTGCGTAGGCTTGGTTTTAGGTTCACCTGTGGATCGTGGCTGCAATAAAAACACATAATTGTAATATAAAAATATAATTTGTGAATTGATAATTATATGCAAATAATACCTGTGGAACTAATGAAACATGTGCGCAGCAAAAGTTTTCCCTTTTTACTCTAAATTGAAATTGTCTAAAAGCTTCCACAAAAGGCATGCCTTCAATGTCCCCTATGGTTCCTCCTAGTTCTATCACACATACTTGAGGTTTTATATCTCCATCTACAGGTACCTGAGCTATTTTTTCTACCCATTCTTGAATAGCGTCTGTTATATGTGGAACCACTAAAAAATAATAAATTAATTTTATTTGCGATGTAATTGCATATATCCTTAATAAATTAATTTTATTTGCGATGTAATTGCATATATCCTTAATAAATATGAACAAATACAGAGTACAGAGACTGTGAATTTAATTGTAAACCTATTGTTCAGATACCTTTCGCAAAATATTTACAAAATTAGAAGCATTCATAATAAAACGAAATAATTTAAATTTATAGAAAATGTATTGTTCAAATGTTATGTTTACTGTAAGAATCATAAATTTGTTTTTATTCAGCGGTATTTACAATAGTTGTTATTCAAATTGTTCAATAAATATTTAATTAATTATAAAATGTGTCTTACCTTGTACAGTCTTGCCTAAGTAATCACCAACTCTTTCTCTTTCAATTACTTTTAAATATACTTTTCCTGTAGTTATATTGTTATCCTTATGTAAAGTAACATCTAAAAATCGTTCATAATTTCCGAGGTCCAAATCTACTTCAGCACCATCATCTAAGACGAAAACTTCCCCTATAAGAATAATTATATATAAGTTATAATTCTCAAATTCGTGGTTATTCACTTCTATAACACCAGTGCAATGATGAAAATTTGCTGTAGGCATCTAACCCCCAGATATGATCCTGTTTTTTAGATTATTTACAATTGCTTGTTACTATTTTTTTCATTTGTGAAAGATACATAAATAACAAATATTATAGCAAAGAATTAATTTGACAATTCATATTACTGAAAAAAAAGAATCTAATATCTTTAAAACTATTTAAACTTAACCTCAAATAGAATCACGTGTTACAAACGCTTTGCTGCAGAAAAAGAATCCTTCAAAATTAACTATATAGATAACAGTAATATACAGAACCACATGCTCAATAACGCGTAATATCTAGGTATTGCTTTTATACGCGGGGATTGAATTAAATAATTTTGTTTTAAACTGTATTCATATAAAATTAAGAGCACAACTTACCGTGTTCATAAGGTGAAAAAGTTCCAGCATCGATATTAATGTAAGGGTCTATTTTAATGGATGTTACTGCAATGCCAGCACATTTTAAAAGAGTTCCAAAAGAACTAGCTATTACTCCTTTTCCTACGCCACTAATTACACCCCCAGTCACCAAAATATATTTTATATTTGACATTATTATTTATGTATTGTTATGTATGTACCATGGAATAAATAAATGTTTGCAACTATAATCGAATGAAGAAAATGATAACTACACAGCACTAACTGACTAATATTTTACCGCGGCTTCGATATACAACAGTATACAATATGCCAAATGTAAATTGGCAAATTTCTACTGCGACACTGAACTGTCTAAATAAGGTGGGGGATAAAGCGTCATCTTGGAACCAAACCAAATCAAGCAAACTGTAATCAAAATAACAAAAACCTTTTACATAATAATTTGAAATATTTAATTGGAACAAGAAAAGTAATTTTCAGAATATCGTGGTTGAATATCGCCGTTGAAAAAATGTTGAGTAATGCCCACATCCTTAACATTTTCTATCGGAAACACAAGGACGAAACTTTTCCCTTAAAATGGCCGCCAAAACTTAAATAAGGGATGGTAATAAAAATATTGGCTAACTGACCTTGCTTCAAACCTAATTTCCTAATCACTGTTTGTCCGATGACCGTTTAAAAGCGAGTGTTGGAAATGTGATAAAATTAGAAATTAGAAACAAGATATACTTTTCTAAAATTTACGTACAATAAATTTAACAGAAGATATAAAAAATCTATTTCAAGCAAGATGATAAAAAGAAAATTCTTTACAAAACAGTCCTTTAATTATTAAAGAGACAAAAATTACTAGTTCAATCGTTAATAACTTCTAAAATATTGTGAATAGAATAGAAGAGAATAGAATTGAATATTTGAGAAATAAGTAATTGAGATTATTTTCATTTTTCACAACTGTCTTAATATAATACTTGATGGGATGGCAATACTTGAAACAACGTATTAGTAACACAAATTAAGCAAACCATTTTAAAAATTTGCAAATCAATTCGCTAAATAAGTAAAGAGAAATAACTTATTCTTATTCTGGAATCTAGTTCCTGTAAATTTCATCATTGGATATAATCAGTACCAGATTAGCTCAACGGGGAAAATTAAATTTAAATTCCGACTAGATATATTGAAATGGGCTTGTGTCCTCATTTTTTAGTGGTCGATTTTGCAATTGTTGATTGAAATTGATATTAATAAATGTGTATTGGAGTGTCTATTTTATTAAATATCTAAATATTGACGGAGATATAGCAATTAAAAGTTTGAATTTTAGTTTTAGCTTTAGAAATGGTCGGCCATATTTGTATGACGTGAAATGCATTTTAACGTCAGTTATTTGTTGAGTAGGTCAATGCTGTGGTAATGTTCTGTAGCTGTTGGTAGTCAAATAATCAAGTCAAATCAAAGAATAATACGTTTTTATTTTATTTAACCCTGCTAAGGCAGATATAATATTGAAATTTGATTGTTCCTTGAAATAGCTGTAAATAATATTTAATATTTTGATATATAAATACATATAGCAGAGATTTATGAGCTGTAAGGTTGGCAGCGATTGTGATGCCACATGCATTTGGAATGTGTACAACGTTGAATCTCTTTAATAATTAAAGAGACAAAATGACTTTTTTAATTGTTAGTATCTCTTAACATATAAGGAGTTATTAAAAAATAATTGAACATTTGAGGTTCTAGTAACCTACTTTATCAATATATAGTACAGTTTTATAGAAATTAAGACATAGGACACAAGCCCATTGGCGTGAAAGCAAAAAAAAGTAAGTAAAGTGAAGTAGAACGAACCTAATCGATGTTACTCAATTGTACATTAGAGGATTTCAATATCTTAAATTGGTACTGGACATAACTTTACAAAATTACTTTCCATTTCAAGACCTCTAGATGTCAGGAGATCAATACAGTGTTATACACAACCATTAAATTATTTTAGTGTGATGATTTCAATTGATGTTTTGATTTAGTAAGTCTCATGTGGTTATTTACAAAATAATAAATAATCTTCTTTGTTGTATAACTATTAATAGAAATAATTAGAAATTATTTAATTATCATGGAATCAGACCTTTGTGTAACAGAATTTCTATATGTCTGTAGATGGCGGTAGGTGAAACTCACGTGACTTGATTCATGTTGCAATTTCACATAACAGAGCGGGTCGAGGGGATTGTTGTGACTTTGTCTAGTTTCTACTGTCAGTTGAGTTTTGCGTCGATATAGAACGGTACCGTAGTGTTCGGACAGTAGTTGTCGCATGGCGACTATATGTTTTTATTTTAAAATGTATACGTAAATATAATATTAGTGACTTAAATAAAAACTTTTAATATGTTTTAAAAGAAATAGATATAACAATAAAGGTTTTTTTAAAAGTTTATTATATATTTACAGTGTTTTAAATAATTAGTGTTTGTTTTGATTACTTATAATACACAACAATGCAAGTGTTGTTGATCTTTTGTCTAATTATGACACAAGATCGTGTTAATTTTAATAGTGATTTATTGTAGCGGCAACACCGCTTGTTTTATTGTGAAACATGTGGAATATTTTGTGGTTATTTCTTGTGTACGCTCACCTGGTCAGAATCATAACGGCAACACCGCTAAGTCCGATCCCCGTTGGACAAGGTAAACTTCTTATTTTGTTAAAACATTGTATAATATTCCTCCTACACGTTTACTTATTCTTGAAACGTCTTTAAATAAAGTTATTGCAAGTACTTCATAACAATCACTTTGGAGATAGTTCAGAAAGTTTTATTTGTTACTGCAATTGACATGTCTGATTCATTACATTAGATATTACTTATTTCTATATAGATTAGATCTTCATTAGATTAACTAACTCACGGTATGAAAACATAGTAGCAGTACTGGCTACAGTAGGTAATCTAATAAATATTTTATAACATATGCGCATGACATATGAGCGATGAAAACAATAGATTTACTTTCTTTACATTCACGAATGTTGTCTGTACGTATGTATGTTTATTCGTATTTTAATAATAGAACAATATTTACGTAATTTTATATATTATTCAACTTTGAAACGTAATTAACTATATAAAAGTTTAATTATCTTTTATTTCATAATGTACGAAATATCAAAGAGTTCGTAATAATAAAAGAGAATTTTTTTTACATAATTTATATAAAATTAAGAAATATTTTAATCAAATAAACATAATTAAGGTGCAATCAAATTTAATTTAAACACGCGTTAAGACACTACAGTAAATTTCTGTATTTGTTTTGGTTTTCAATATGAAATTTATAAACACGAATATCATTCAATTACATTGACAGTGGCATATCAAGTATTTGAAGGGCCCCAAGCACAAACTAGTTTTGAGTCCTACTAGTAACACATACTTAAAAACAATCCTGATCAATAATGAACAACAATTTGTATCCTGAACCTCAACATTTAAAAGCGCCCGCTTCTTGTTCTTGTGCCAAAATTCGTCCCTGTACTTTAGGATTATGAAAACAATTGGAATTTAAATATAGCGTGAAATATTCTTCCATAGAAAGAAAATGGTAAACAAAGAAGAACTGTCTTATAATAAAATTCACCCAAAATAAAATACATGAATATCTTACGTTTATTTTACTTAAGTAAACCTCGGATGACGAAACCACGAAATTTGATTATAAAGTAACCCACTAATCGTTAAAAAGAACTTCCTCAGCTGTTGGAATCCTTAAAAAGTCTTCATAAGAAGTTTTGAATTTATTTTCCAAAAAGCAGTAAAATAGGTCACAAAACGTTTTAAATTAGGTAATATTGTTTACGTAACGTGCCAAGATTTACAGTAATCGTTTAGTCAATTCCGTGAATATTATTTCAAGCGGAATTACAAAGTTTTGCATCCCTGTCCGAGACAAATAATGTATAACCTGAATGACAAAACTAAACGCAATTTGTGCTACAATAGATACATGTATTGAAGTAATAAAACTTTCACTTTTTAATATTGTATACATAAATATATATTTATTTACTTCGACTTTATTTCAATGTGTAACTCAAGATTGCTTTTCGATTTGCTAAACTTTGTTCCAGTATTTTGTCTTTTTACGTCCTCTTTATTTCTACAATCTACCCGAGTAGACATTTTTCCCGAGATACATTAAGCCCCGATTAGAACCTTATTACGATTTGCTCGACAGGATCCTTGTCAGGCGCTGACAAGGCATACCTTATTATGGTTTGAATTAGTTTATTAAAATTAGAACTAGCACGAGAGGCACGCTAGTCTCAGGTACTCGTAAGTTTAGCTTGATGGGTAGTCATAAGGAAATATCATATAAGGTCCCGATCTGGTAGTCAAGATATTAGCCTGACCGGGACGTGCCCGACAGGTGATTTTTTTTAGCTGTATGTAAGAATTTTGTGAAAATAAGTTAACATAACTTTAGCTAATTAATAACTAAGTAATTAAATAAATAGCGAATTAGGAATAGATCATATTATATTTGAATGTATAAATTACAGTTTACAAAGAATTCTGAATAATTTCAATTTGTAAATAACACTAAAATAAATTTATAAATTACATATAAAAAAAGAAGTAAATTTATCGCGTTGTAGCAACTCGCGTTGTTCGAGAGATCCCAAAATATTAAGACTAAGTTAAATAATTCATTAGTCATAAACAAAGTAATATTATCCTTCGCTCCCCTTCTTATTTCTAAATGTTTACGACTGAACTAAACAGTTGATAGCCAATATAAAGTCTAATAACATGAAAAATCTTTTAATATTCACTTTTCTATCTAAGATAATCCCGAGACCAACTTCTTGCATTGATTTCTACGAGTATACATGTTATTTCCATCTCAACAGGAAAATGAAAGGTGGGAGGGAGGGGGTACTTTTCATACTACCCTTCGCTCATCCCTTAGTTTACTACAAGTCTAGTTTCTAGTTATAAACCCTCGTGTATCGCAGACTACTGTGATTCTAGTATTTCTTTATACCAGTGGGTTAAAATCTTTTTTATATTTGAATTAGATGTATTGTATTTATTTATTTAATGGTTTTTGCTGTGAGACCTTATATTCTTGTGATTACATTTCAATTCTTCCTTATTAATATACGAAACTAAAGAAAGGGAGAAGTTAAACTTTTATTCGTCCTTTTTTCTTTATTGCTGTCATGCTCCCTTCTTTTTTTATTCTATTCGCTGTTGTATCTTGCTTTACTATGCTCTTCCATCTTCTATCTCCGTCTTTTCTTTATTTCCGCCATCCACTATTTGAATGTAGATGCTGCAGCAATGAATAACTTTTAGAGAATTGCCAAAAACTTAACTGAAAATTGTTTTTTTTTTTTTAAATATTATTTTAAGAAAGTATTCAAGGTTAAATAGGTTTTTAACCTCTGAAGAGGTTGTTGACTGTTTTCTTCGTCTGTAAATAATTATTTGACTCTGACTTTGAGAAGATGGTATACAGGGTGTTTGTTGTCTTCTACTTATTCTTTAAGGGTTAAAAGTGCAGATCAAAAAGAGTCAATGATTGTTAAAATAAATTAGCAACATTATAGCAAATTTTATAAAATTATGTTGAAAAGTGACTTTATTGTTAATTGTTTAATAGAGCATCTATATAAGAAAATGTATTGTCTTATTTTATAACCACATTCTTTTTATTTATCTGAAAAATACATATTTTTAATATTGAAAAGAGACTCATATGATGGTATAAGAAACAAACACAATAATAATAATTATTGTTAAATATGTAATAGTATTGGCAGGACCAGAACCGGCTCAAATATGTCGGGGCCCCTAGGTAATTTACGTCTCGAGTTCTTATACTGTTTTTTAACTTCCTAAAATATATTTTTTATAATGCCTAATAAATAAGAAGACAGTTTTTTCAGGCTGAAACTTGCCGTTTGTCTTTCACTTCTTACAGTTTCACTGCATTAATATTATCAAGTATTTTCGTTTACTTTTCTTCTCTCTTTCCTGTTGGAATGATGATATACTTTTAGCGCTATTGTGTCGTTACATGATTCTAGACTTTGCTATTCACCAGGCGTGGTTGTCATATCTTGTTACATCCATTGTAAATAATAGAATGCTAGCGACATAGTACACACAACGGAAAAACGTAGAAATTGTAGATATGATTTCTTAGCTAAATAGAAGTTTTTCGTTTTTAGGTTTTCACTTTCATTTTATACCATTCAAAATTCCAGTGGCGGGACTTTTACTTGTCGACTGTCTGCTGTTGTATTCTACTCCTCTTTCTCTTTACCCTTCGCTCCATATCTCTGCCGCCTAAACACCCAAAATACCACCCGTTACTTTCTCACTCTACATGACCCTGCATCCACCCCCAGTTCTCGTAGTTTGGTACAGGGGTGTATTTCTGCGTTATTCTGTTAATGCAATAATGGGAATAAAACAAATAGATTATGAAACACATATTATTATAGATTATTGGTATTGAGATTGGTATATTACAAACGAAAGACTGCAACACGATCTTGCCATAACTTCAATGCGACAAGAAATTAAAACTCTGAACGGTGAATTATAAATACCGAGTTGTGAATCATAAAAATACCTTAGGGTCTTATTTTGTAACTGCTTACCTGACGTCTGTTAATTTCATTTTTAAAATTGAGCTATGTAACTTTACACAAAACTATTTAGAAGACCTTATATAAAGAATAAGATAGATCCCATATCTTGGAGCGAGCATAAGTAGCATAATTTGTAAAATATGCGGCTTTGCATAATCGTCAGAAGTTAATAGGCGTCAGGTAAACACTTGCAAAATAGGCTCCTAAAACTTGAGCGGTGAAATACAAAGACCGAGTTGTGAACCATAAAAATACCTTAGTGACCAACCTAATGGAAGACAGGACTACCTTTAGCAAGCTAAAAAGGAAGGCGTTTTAGGACTTGATTAAATGTAATAATAAATAGATACGCTTGTGTCTAAAGTTAGTCTAAAATACAGTTATATTTTGTTATAGATAAATAATTATTAAAACTAAATTTTATAAAAACTATAGAAATTTGTTGTTATAAGAGACACCTCTTAAAGACGAGGTTTCCATATAGGACAGATGCTGCACCTTTTGCAAACAAAACCAGTCTGATAATAATACCGGTTTAAATATACTGTCAACACTATTATATTATATGTACGTTGTACATACTACAAAAGTATTTGGTATTCTGTTATTTTTCTTTTATATTTTGTCTTGGTTATTAAGAAGATGTTAGACACCTGTAATTCTTAATGTTGTGTTGACAGAGCACCCCATTGCAGACAATAGACAGGAAACGAAGTCTGTGATATCACGTAGTGTAGTATTTGTATTCTAAAAGTGTTTATTTCCCGAGAAAAAGAAATAGTTATTCAAAGTTCTTAAAAAAAATAGTAATAATTTATATATTAATTTACTTTTTGTCGCACCTCAACTTTAATTATTTCAGAACTAGAATCAAATGTCACTCAGGTTAGTATGGTTAGTATGATTACCAAATACGTAAAACTAAACAAATATTTTTCCAATTTGGGAATAAATTCTGCGCAAAGTTGAGTATCATACTTAATTATATTGACACTCATTCAAATTATAACGCAGGTTTTACACCAGAGAGACAAAACAATAAAACACGAACAAAAACACTAATGTTTTGTAAAAATTGAACAGTTCTTAAATAGTTTTGTCTTTAAAAAGTGTAGTAAACAAAACACATTCTTTTTTGTGAACATTTGCGCTTGTCAGTTGTTGTTTATCATTTGGCTAGCAACTAGTTCCAAGAGCAGTTATAAATAAGTGCAGAATGCAGTGAACAAAAGATAAGACCAGCAATTTAATAGAAATGTATCGCCAACACAATAATTTGTGGGATACTAAATTTTTATGCGACACACAGAAAAACACTAGAAACAAAACCAGTCTGTTTTTGAAAAGCAGACCAGTCTGTTTTTGAAAAACGGAACTGTTTTAAAATAAAACAACATGTTTTTGTATTGTTTTTTGAAAACAAAACTGTTTTTAAAACTGTCTCTCTGGTGTAAAACCGGCATAACACAAGTACAAGTTGTCAAATAAGCATGCGTGATATACAATTTGCATATCGCCTTTAATAAACATAGAATATTCTGAATAGCAAACAACATCGATGTTATTTAAAACAAAATACATTCTTAACATTTCAACAACAACGTCCGCCTACATCCAGAGACAATGATGAGTCATCCTCTGTTCACCAATCTTTCGTATTTCGAATCCATTGTATTTGCGGTTTGTTTGCTATGTTATTAGCAGATTGGTTGTGAAATTTATGCCGATTCTTATTTGCTATATCTTTAAGGTCATGTTTTTTAGATACAGTTACTTGTTATAGACTCTAGATATATATGGTAGTCATTAAACTTTCTATATTTTATATTTAATATACATATTATTTTATCATTTATTAAATTTATTTCACGTAATAAATATTTACATCAGATAACTGTTTGCTATTGACATGATTTTAAAAAAGTAAAACGCAGTTATTTCATCTCGAAATAATTTGCTGCTTGAGAGAGAAACCTGTTTTTGGAATATTGTTTAAATTAAGTTTTTTTAATTTATATTTTAGCGTATCAACCTAGATTTGTAAGTACTATTAAAGAGCATTATATAAAAAGAAAAGAACACACATTTCCAGGGCCACCAGAGGCTGTGGTGTAAGAACTGGAAACGTATCTATTGAAAAGAGATACAAAGCTATGATTTGTTACATAAATTCTGTAATTTAATAATTGTATTCTAATTTGATACTAAAATATATATACAATGTATAAATGAATTATGAAATACATTTTATTTAGAGGGCGTGCCCTTCCAAAGCATGGTGGAGAAAGGGAAAATATAGAGATACAAAAATGAAATTTTTTACTCGACCCTTTTATTCGTGATCACATTCAAAACCGTAGTTTCTTTGATATTCCGACTTCGTAAAAATACTATCTAGAATTAATTTTTTTTTTATTAGTGTCGCCTGTTTATGTCGCACTAGTCTGTACGCTAAAAGTACAACACATTTAGTACACTCATGTCTAAATAATGTCAACTTATGAATGAAAATATATAAATGTTGGATGTCGCATATTTATGTCGCACCAATCTGTACGAGGAATAAAAGATTGAATAGGAGTAAAGTAGTTTATAATTTTTGAAATCTCAAATTTACATCCAGTTGTAGAATTGAATTAGTTAGATGAGGGGCGGTAGCACTGGGGGCCGTTATTAATTCAAAACTTAAGAGTGGGATGTTAAATATAGGAAATCAAATCAAATATTATCATTATAAAATATTCAAGTAGCAATGGAATCAAAATTTGAAATGAAACTACGAATTAGTTTGTTAGATTTGTCGAATTTAAATAATACGAGTATGTATTAAACAAGCGTCGGTTAGTTAGCGATGGCTCAAACTCTAGTGATTTTGTCAAATATTTACTAAAAATGAATTTTAAATTTGTGTTCCCCTTGAAATCCTTTTTATATATTAGCTTTAATATCGTATTCCACGAACTCATTAAAAATCTACTGAATTTCCTTAAACCGTTAGGACTACATCCCACATAGCCCGAACCATTTACGTTTCCATGGCGATTTGATGCCGCCAACTCTGCGAACCGACGGAACGACGGTAGGACGGACTCACCCGTATACACAAGCATTTTGTCCGAAAATCATTCTGTTTGGAACATTTTAGCTGAATCATTATAAAATAAAAGCGATGTTTTTGTATGTTTTCGTAAGAACTATTTTAGCAAATTAAATGCCAAAAACCATGTTGAAATTATCAGAAATCGAGAAAATTTCGTTGCAGTTTTGAAAGTATAGAAAGTGATCTAATGTTGCGTAATTTGAACCATTTACTTCGTATCCACTTCTTTTGTAGACCTAATTTAACTGGTATTACTAGGTAACAACCCTTGCATATGTAATTTTCTTTTATGTCTGTTAGCCATAACTTTACTTCCTTAATTTTCACGCAAAGGCTGTCTTCCTTATGTAATAAATATATTTGAAAATAACTCACAATTTTTTTTCTAGCATAAAATATATGATATTCTAAATGTACTGTAAAATATTTATGTCAGTGTTATTATAAAAAATAAAAACCTAATATATCACACAAAATAGAATACTTTCTAGAAGTAATAAATAACCACCATAGCTCACTCTGAAGACACCATAAATATTAGAAATATAAACTTATTTACTCCTACTTTTTAATAGTAGGAAAAAAATGTATTGTTTCTTCAATATTTCAAATTTTCGTGTATTAGTTTTCTAAAATTATTTGTGTCAAGATATTCTACATATTTCGAATATCATAATTTATCTGGTTATCTTTATAGTTGCACCTTCCTCAATTTCTACATACAATTCATTGTGTAAATTTCACCATCTACATGTAATTCCACACAAAGTGTCCCAAATAATGATCAGTTCATAGTACGTGGTGATATTTTAGGAGTCGCATCATATCTCTCCGCTAGTAATTCCCATAATGCCTTAGATCCCCTTGGAGTTCGTTATCGGTGGAGGGTAGCCACCAAAGACCTTATTTAATGACCGCTAGAGGCCACTGTTCATAAGATATTTATACCAAACATATTTAGTTCTACTGTGTTAATTTTATCTCTGTCCTAATTAGATATTCTATTGTAAATCATTTCTAAACTTTAGTTTATAACTTGAATTTTGTTTTGTAGTTAATCACCTGCTTGAGTAGAAATGTTACCCGAGATACATGAGGGCTTATTAATGCTTGCCTTGTCAGGAAAGAACTTCAAGATAAATTTTATTCTTAGTTTTGTTAATATACTTTTAACTTTGTTACCCTAGACTAGAATCGAAAGGTCGAAACGGTAAAAAAGCATATTTTCGATAACGTTTTTTGACGACACAGTTAATATATAACTATTTCTATAATTACTACATGATAAAATGTTATTTGAAGAATACTTTGTGAAATTTTCATAAATAATTATAAAGAAATGAGGTATTGATAGCGAATCTCCGCAGACGTCACAAAAAAAGTAACATTGTGGTGCCACTCATTTTCTGAAATCGAAAAACCAAATTGATTTCATTAGTTGATAAGTTTCTGCAGGTAACCCTTTCGAGTTTTTTTTTATTGATTTTTCAATTTTTTACAGCACTGAAAACTCAAAATACCGATTTTTCATGAAAAAAATCAGAATGTTTGTTATTTTAAAATACGTTAAAATTAAAAAATAAATATAAACTCGACAGCGTTTCCTCGGTATTTATGTAAAGAAAGAGTGTACAAAATTTCAAAAGAATCGGTCCAGTAGAATTTGAGCTACAGAGGGCACCGACTATGAAAAAATTATGTGCTGGAAAAACGCATTTAAATGTTTCAAAGAAAGACCAGACCAGAGATATGAAGATTTAAAACTCTATATCTCCAACAGTTTTACTCCAATCGATTTCAAATTTTCAAACAATAAACTTAATATGTTGTACATTAATATAATTAAAAAAAAAGGAAGAAACTTTACCCCCCTCTTAATCCGCCAAGAACCCTATCAGGTAGAACGCGATAAGCGCTGCCTTCTCTACTAGAACCTTATCTGAGAAGGCCGTCTTCTCACATTTCTTTAACAACAAATAACTTACATTAACAATGCTTTACTAAAAATGAGGAAATCGTCATCTGGCTCATTTACTGCACTAGTAAAAGCAGTAAACTGCATCGAAGCGATTTTGACGGTCAGCGAATGAACGAATCAGGTCTTTAATCAGATTCTAATTCAATTTTGAATCTGACAGATAAATCTGCGTATACCTACAGATTCAGATCCGCCGATTCATATCCAGACAGTTCGTCTGAATCTGAAACAAATTGAGATCCGATCTGATTGCTTCTAAAGTGTGAAACTAAATAAATATATTTTGTGTTTTTTCTTCTTCAGGTTTGGTGTTGAGCGAGTTAATCCGCCACTATGAGCCCGCTGTGTACGATCGCAACACCCTGGTTGCACAGCATCGTCGAGCTCGGCGGGATATCAGTGGAGCGCGCTACAGAAACGACCCGATACGACTTGACTTCAAAGCCCACGACAGGTAAAGTGCTAATAAGATAAATTGCCTTAAATTTGAATATTCGCGCCAATGAATTTTTACGTAGGGGATGAAAAAATATTATCTCTTAATGAAATTTTTCAGTGTGTTCACTTGATTTAGTGCTTTTAACATGTTTTTAATACACTCGCACACAGGAGAAATATTTTTTTTATTTTGTAACATTTTTTTGGTAGTATTTTGGTAGTATACGTTCTAGTAGCTAGTAACGCGTCACGAAAATAAAATATACTAACAACAATCCTTTTAAATTTCTTTAAAAGTTATATTTATCTTAGTGTTGAGATACGACGTTTTACTATTGTTGTTAGGTTACTCTTATGGTATTTACACTGATTATATTTACAAAGTCAAAAATGGAACTATTGTTAGTAACTTAAACCGACATAGACGCATATCCCACGATTCATGACAGACGGCAGCACTAATACACTGACAGTATCTACATAAAACATTTTGAATACAACACTAATACGTCTATCCCTCTTATAAAATTTAATAATATTATACCTTCTAATTAAAATAAAATAAACTGTTCCGGAACAACGGAAGACTGTAAATTTATTCCAGAGTCTTAAGTAATTAGTTTTGACAACAAAATAGGGTTTAAGAAACACGTCCCAAAGTTTTATTTAACTAATTCCTACATAATATTTAATTTAGAATATAATAAAGTCTACTCCACGGCAAAGACAAGAAATATATATATCTAAATATTGCTGAACTCTAACAAAAGACCAAAACATCTGTAGTACACTACCACTACCAACAAACAAACAACAACAAGAAAAAACAAGTTACATGCAATATGTAAACAGCTGATTTTATACTAAATATTTTATTAGAATTAAATATATAAAAGAACGGTACTAAAAAATTCGTAATGACTCTGAATCGTAAAGAAGTGTAGCGTTGGGGGGCGGGGGGTGTATAAGGGGGGGATTGAAGGTGCTGGACGAATGGACTAGTGACAAAAGTTAGCGAAACCCCACTCGACGTGATCTAACAGGTCTTGACGTCAGTTTACATTTATGGGAATTCAACTATAGAAAAGGTGAGCAACCATTGTAAGCGCTAAGCAGTGAGTAGAGTTCCGCAAAATGAAAATAAGAACTCAAGACAAAGTGACTATGATATTTGTGTCTCTTTCACACGTTATGGAATACATACTTCCTGTTGGGGAGAGAGGGGGAGGTTAGTTTCTCAAGATTCATTGACTTTGCACAATGTAATGTTAGGTTAGTAAATAGTAGCTAATTCAACTTGATATTAGATCATGGATATCATTTATTTTGATGAAATAAACATATAAATAAAATAAGATTAAAAACATACACAAAAATAAGTGTTTCACACCAGAGAGACAGTTCAATAAAACACGAACAAAAACACCAATGTTTACACCAACGAGACACTTCTTAAAACATTTTTGTCTTTTGTTGCTGTTTTACTAAACAAAACACATTCCCATCTGGAGCCGGTAAGATCCAAGGAAAACACGTTTGTTGTTGTTTTTTAGTCTGCTTGGTTTGGACACGCAGTTTTGTTTTTTGTGAACATTTGTGCTTGTCAGTTGTTGTTTATCATGTTTATAATTTTTATGGGACAAACTAAAAACAAAACCAGTCTGTTCAGTGTGAACAGTATGTTTTCGAAAAACAGAACTGTTTTAAAATAAACCAACATATGATTTTGTTTTGTTTTTTGGCAACAAAACTGTTTTCAAAACTGTCTCTCTGGTGTGAAACTCTAAGTCCAACAGGATCGCCGGAAACTGTGTGGGGTATGATTCATACACACTACACACATTTCAAAACTGAAATTTAGTTTTTAAACTATTAAATGTGTGAAATATGTACTTTTATTTATATTTTTTATAACAATTAAGCCATTGTTTCACCTGTGAATCACTATATAATGTATAATTAGATAGGTACTGCCAACAAACCAGACCGGTTCAACTGAAACGATATCATTTAGATGTTAGATGTTAAAAATGACATCACAGTAACATTTTATTTGAATGACTACGATGTACTCGGGCATACAACAATATGAACGTTCAAGGATAAAAGTAAGAGTCGCTGACAGCCGAGGTAAAAGAACGGCCACGGATTTATAATTAGGAATTCTGCATTATTCATCTAAACAGGATGAAATAATGATGATACTGTATAAAATGTATATACGTTTAAATGTATTGCACTACAACAAAATATAAATGATTTTAATTGTAGTCATTGGATTTTTAGAAAATAATATTTGACATTTGTTTTAGATTTATTTATATTGCCATCTGCCATTTAGATTTAGGCCTAGACTTTATTACGAAATAATTTTGCGCGGTTTTTTCTGCGTGGCTTTGTAACAGATGCACACACCACAGGTTTTAATTCTGCGTGGCAAAAATAAATTCTGTTTAAGGCTACAGAATTGCATTATTTTATTTTATAAAGTCCTAACTCTTAAGTCCTAAGTCTGAGCTCTTCTCTTCTGTCTGCTGAAGGTTTTGTGTTCACACTAAACAGACTACTTTTGTTTTTAGTGTTTTTCTGTGTGTCCTATAAAAATTGTAAACATGATAAACAACAACTGACAAGCGCAAATGTTCACAAAAAACAAAACTGCGTGTTTAAACCAAGCAGACTAAAAAACAACAACAAACGTGTTTTCCCTTGATCTTACCAACTCCAGATGGGAATGTGTTTTGTTTACAAAAACAGCAACAAAAGACAAAAATGTTTTAAGAACTGTCTCTTTGGTGTGAAAGCGACATAATATATCTGATGCTGTCACTAAAACCACTGTAACTTGTAAGTTAAAAGTTCGGAATGTTATGAAATTTTGACTCATATCGTTTGAAGCTTGGTCCAATCTAGAGATCACATGGATTTGTCCATAGTAGCGCCATTTATAGATCATCCCACGTGTGTTAAAAACTTCTCAATATTAACAAACAAATGAATATCACAGTAGACTAATTCATGACACATAACGTCAGAGAAAATGCTACAAAATAAGACGCTTTCTTTAGTGTTTCTATGAAAAGTTTAATAAATGAATTTGATATATTTTTTGTAATTTCGTATTAAAATAAAATTTAATTATAAAATAAAGTATATTAAAATTCTCCCCAATTACAAAAAAAGTCCTTGAAATGAAATTTTATCCGCTCGCAAAAAACAATAAGAGTTTCAAGTACCACTTAAGACCGTCAAATATACAAAAATAAAAACCCAACCTCGCGTAATTTTAACTCATACTCGAAATGGTATAACAAATAACAAAGTTAAGTTTACAAAAGATATAAAAAATCATGTTTACATTTTTGTTGTTTGTTATAATAGGTATGTAGGCTGTATTTATAGGATTGAACCTTAAAAAGCCCTCCAGTTACAAGTATAAAACAAAAAAATCAACGAAGTGCTTTTGTGTTTATCGTTAGATATATGTGTAATGGAATGGGGGTGGGGTTTATTGTATGTTGAAATCATTAAAGGGCTAATGGTGAATGCCAGTAGCGAACTGTCATATTATATTTTAGAAATTTAACACGGGCCGACGCATACCTTTAACATATAGTATAGTTAAGCTATCCAAAAAGTTTGTGTTATTGTAGTTGCATTCTAAAATTTACAGGCGCCATTTATACAGTTAAACGTAATATTTTGTCGGGTACAGAAAAATAACGATCTGATATAATTGGAAATTCGTGTTGCACATATCAGCTGCGTATCGTTTCGCTTCTGTGAAATTCGTTTCATAAAACAGCTGATAGATACTATTAACAACATAATATGTGTGTGATGAAGGAATTCGCTGTAGGCAAAATTCTCTCCCCGTGCACATTAACTTAGTAATTCGCACCCTCGAAATGTTTTTCCCTTAGGCCTTTCCATTTCATACGTAACGATTTCGTACATGTGTGGATCATAAGAATCAGTCACGTGACTGATATAGGAAACGAGGATATCTATCTCAGACGTTAGAATCTTTCTTTATTTTAATATAGGTTGTTCAAAAATTTGTATAAAAATGTTAATTATATATATATATATATATATATATATATATATATATATATATATATATATATATATATATATATATATATATATATATATATATATATATATATATATATATATATATATATATATATATGTTATTAACTTTATGATGAATTATTGTATCTATACAGGGTGTCCCAATATTCAACGATAAGCGGGCACCAGAAGGTGGTTCTGCTCATGACTACACAAGAAAAAAAGAAAAAGAAAATTTATCTCATTTTGTTTAGAAATTAGAAAAAAAATTAATTTTTTTTCGAAAATTGAAACACCTTAAGATGTTTTTAACTACCATGACCACAATTTTTCTAATTTTTTTTTTGTATCGGCAACCTAAATAGCACTGCTATCCACCACAACCATTAAAACTCCCAGAATGCTAGTAGTTTTTACACAAAAATCAATCGAAATTATTTTATTCCCTAAAATTTTTAAAGATTTTTACTTTCAGTCCAAGAAGCTCAAGAAATAGTTTGAAATTATAACTATCATTTGTTCCAATTTTTCTATTTCCCACGGTTTAAACTAAATCTTCTTCAGGTGAAATACAATTAATTACAATTTACCTGAACATAAAACTAGATGTGCCAGATTAAATCAAATCATTTTATAAATTAGTTTTAAACAAATTATAATGGGTTTATTGTAACTGTAAATAAACCTGGTTTTGATTTTGTTTTTTTTTATATTACATGTATTTTATTACGTGCTACGATATGTGTTCTAGTGATAATAATGGTTTTTGTACAGCATCGTCATCACGGATGGAGCCTCGGCACGTCTGCCAAGGTGTCAATCTCATCCGCTACACCGATCAACATGCTCTCGTTAATGAAATAATTTTTTGTGGTAAAAATGAACAAAAAAGAAATGATCAACAGGTTGCGCTAAAAATTTATATGAAATAAAAGAGATAGAGGCGACTTAAATATTTCTAATAGGTTTTTTTGTAAAAGGGTGTTCTACTTTAAATGAATCGTTTTCTTCTGCATTTTAAATTTAAAGTATATTAAGGTGAAAAGATACTTGGCCATTTTTTCCCTCGAAATATAGATTATAGATTTCTAAGGGTTTGTCATAAATTTTATAACCTTTATTTATGACAAACCCTTAGAAATGTTACCAGTCATATAGAAATTGGAATTTAACTAGAAAATATAGCAATATTCATTTTCAAAACTTATTTTTGCGGTTCCAACTCATTAAAAGTTAGTGGAAGAAAGCTTAAAATGTAGATACGTTATTCATCTAACTAATTGCAGCTTTAGATTTTGATTCGCGTTTATAATTACTTACATAAAACGATTTAAATATAAAAAAACATGTTTTTTTAAAATAATATTTAACCTGCTGTATAGTATCGCCATCTATATTTCGCGAGAAAAAATGTCCAACTATCGTTTCACCTTAAAGTATTATTTTATTTCTTTCAAATTTTATATATCGAAATAGTTTTCAAACACTGTTGTTTTTAAATTTAAATGCTATATTTTCATGCTATGTTATAATTGAAAACTATGTTAATTATTTAATTTTGCTATGGTTATAAGTTTTAATTGTTAGTTCTCCTCTCCGTCTCGGTGGAAGCGTTTGTCCTTGTTTGTTATTCAGAACATTACAGCTGAGCTCTTGTCACATATGCATATTTTCCAGGGGAGGCCAACTTGTGTAAGCAAGTACAATTGTTTTATATGTTATTCCATGTTTTTAATTGTGTTCTCACAGTCGTTCATAGGAAACGGTTACAAAATTTTCATCGGTTACAAATGGTGAAACCACTCCACCTGTCGGAATATAAATGAAGATAAAATTGATGCGAACTATAATTGAAGTGCAATAGTGATAAAATAATGAGAAACGTCATAAAACAGGACACCTCACCGAATTGTTTACTTGGAATATAGAAGAAGATTGATAGAGAGAGAGAGAGAGAGAAGATGAGTTGAGTCGCTTCATACTTTTTCCCCTCCCCAACAAGTTTTATTCAATGCGTTAAAGCAATCCGTGCGGACATGATTAATGTCAAAGAAGCTATAAAACACAATTATAAAAAGAACATGCGACTGCATTTCTTGAGATGCATATTAGAAAGATATCACTTCAATTGTTTTTACTAACTAGCATACTATTATAGTGTTATCCTTATCTAACATGCCACCTTATAGACAATTCCAACAGGTCTTCCATGTTGTAGATATTAATACTGGGTATTTATTTTATATTTTTGTTTTTATTTATATTTTTAAACAAATTGTAAATATTAAAAAAGGTTTACTAATACCAAGAACGTTATTAATATGATTGTTGTTGTTTTGATACTGTTACAATTCACCTTGTTTTAGTGTTAAACTATTTCAATGGCATGAGAATAGAGAAAACAACATTGTTATACCATATCACCTAGTTTGTTATTGTTTCAAGTTAAGTAACTACTAAGTACACGTCATGCAACAACATGGACGCTATTGTCACGTGTTACCGAATAGAATCTTGTTAACTAACTGACTAAGCAAACGCTCATTGGGTGTAATGTAATAGTAATGAAATTCGTTTTTGATTAGATATTTTTATTTGTACATTTATTTAATTTAATGTTTGTTCCTTTGCGATATTAGAGACAAGTTTCTTAAGTCGTAGTTGTCGCAAAAGCTGGTTAAAATTTCCAGTTAAAGAGAAATATGAAACAGTAATCGACCGGGTCAATATCTGCTACTAATAAAAACACCCCGAATAAACTATGAACAATAATATTGTTAAAAGAAATACAAAACGTAATACACAATAAAATTAAACGAACTATTAGAACAACTATTGAACATTAAAATATTATTTAATAGCGATATGACTGCAAAGATCACAAAATGGGTTCTGTCTCCGCTGTTCCAATTTTGTGCTGAAGAAGCCATCGTTCGGTAGTCCTCGCGTTCTTTCGGCTGACAATTTGGGGATGTAGGAAAGTTTTTCGAGAAAACTTTACCTAACGTGAGCAAAGCTTATAATCGGACTGGCGATAGTGTCTAAACTAGACGGTGTCGGTAAAATTCCGTCGGGTAATACATTCTTGGAATTCCTTTCTTCAAAAATAGGTAGCTAATGGCTTATTTTGCTCTGATCAAAAATCAAATGAACAAATGAAATATGTCAATAATACGTCCCGTCCATACGAGTTAAGATAGCATTTCTATAGTATAACAGATACAGACTTTGAACCTAGGAAGGCATTCCTGCACTTACATTAGAATATTTACCTAAGACATAACAGGATTAACGACACGATGAGAGATCCGTGGCATTGTCGACTGACTGACTGACTGTTGTTTAGGGAGAAAATGAGACAAATAGCAATACGAGACGTATGGGCACGCTAATTATCGATGACCTTCTTCTATGATGTTACTTTTTACCGTTTTTCCATTTACTTCATTTATTTTACAGTGAAATATAATTGGCTTCACCATCATTCGTTCATCTCATTAAGTAAACTTTAAGAATGTAAAAAAATATAAAATTAGAAATGGTTTTACAGTAAATCTGACAACGCTGTTTATTGATTCAAATCGCAAATTACTTGAACGGTTACCCGTTTCTTTGAAGTTTGAAAAAAAAAAACTGTTTAATTTTAAAATGATTAAGAGAAAAAATATTCAAGCATAAGAATCCTTTTGAGTTATCTCATGAATTTAAAATATAATCAGTATTCAATATTTAAAAATAGAAAATGTATTGAACTATTAATAAAATATGATAAAAATACCCCAAATAAACTATGAACGTCATTGGAGTTGTACATTTATTTGATATTCGCAATTCGACAATACTCGATCATATGAGCGGTTAGATATAAAATATAACTATTGAATATTAAAATATTATTTAAAAGTGATATGACTGCTATGATCACAAAATCGGTTCTGCCTCCACTGTTCCAACTTTGTGCTGAAGAAGCCATCGTTTGGTAGTCCTCGCGTTCCTTCGGTTGACCGTTGAGGTGGTAAGAACATTTACAAGAAAACTTTACCTTAGCTAAGCTGGGTTTATAATCGGACGGTAAATTTCCGTCGGGTAATAAATTTCTGGAATCCTTTTCTTCGTAAACACACTTTTAAGATCAATCATCACCTTGTCCTAATTCATTCGTGGTACCTGAAATTTTGCATCAGGTCACAATAAATCACAAAATAATTTTAAAAAGAAATATTTTCATTTTTTATAAATAGAAGTTTCATGTTTTTATTTAAATTTTAAACTACTTAAGTTGAAATAGCTTTTAGATAATTGGCAATTAATATTTTTTAATTTTATAAACAGGTTATCGAACACATCTCTGTCAATGTTGATTGATGATGTTGTGAACATATATATTCTGGTGTAATTTCATTGTAAGATGAAATTTTTAATAAGGTTTAATGTTTGGCTACTAATTAATAAATGAGTTTAAAACATTATAATTGAGGTACGAGTATGTTAATTATGCATGTTATATTGTTTAATGTAGCATAAAACACAAGTTTTAAGTGCTTCACGTTTTACCTCAAGAATTTTAATGATTTTGTTATTAGTGAAATTATTTGCTTATTCCATTGGAACGGTTTTTACTTATAGCTTGTGTTTGCCACACATCATTTGCCACACATTATAGATGACCGTAGATTCAAAGTATAAAAACAAAGAAAAAATTCTATATCGGCTGCAAAAACATTGTGCTCATTGTTTATGTATTTTTTTTAATATTCAAAAGCTGACGAAGATATTGTTATTTAAATTTTGAAAAAGAAAATTTCTCGTTTAAACGCTCCGTGACTCCGTATTTATTAAACCCATTATGGTATATAAACATATCTTACATCATTTTAAAGGATTTTTAACGTTCTACATCTTTTAATTAAATATTTTTTCGATATAATAAATATACATAAAACTTTAGGTGACTTGTATGTTGTAGATTGGACAAAAGTTACGTCACTGGGCTTTAAATATTCGCAGTACAGTCTCTTTAATTTTCGTGTGTGTTTGAACTATAGTTTCATTTGCTCCTGTGTTGACAGTCAGCTTTATATAATACTTGACACTCAATTTTATAAAATAATTAAAAGATTTTCAAATATTAATTTCGCTCCATTTTTATTATGGTATAACATTGTCAAAAACATGTCATTGTTTTATAATTATTATGTTTCATAACACTTTTTATGAAATAAAAAAGTTTTTAATTATTTTTATTTTGACTATTTCTATCTCATTCTCTCTTTATTGAATATATTACTAAGTTATCTATCTACCTCTCGTTTTCTTTATTAAAGTATACCACGCGCGTCCCTATCACAAAAGTTGTAAATAGCATGTTTATATGCAAAAAGCGGGAGAGTTAATTCACACTACTCTCTTTAAACACCCCCGTTCCACTCCCTCTGTATCCGTGCAATAAGGGTATTGAAGTTAACAGAAATCTTACGTGAAGTTATTAATGATATACAGAGATTCTGTTTTTCAATTAAATTACTGCCCGAACACAGGGTAGAACTATGAGCGCTACTATGCCTCTCTCAGGCCTGTCGGACACTGCAAGCGTATTTAAGCGACGGCGAATTCGGACGTAAATTGGTGGCTTGATTGAGCGGAACCAAGAAGATCGACTCCTGTGTTGTGTCACAATACATACATACCACCACTGGCGTAGCTAGGTATGGGCGAGTCGGTGCAGTGCACCGGGGCCCCCAAGCTCAGGGGGCCCTTGAACTTTTATGACTTATATTTATATTTTAACGGTTTCACAGTTAAGTAATACTCTTAGTAAATAGTTATTCCCGACAATGCATACAAAACTTTTATAACAAAAACATATACAATAACAAAACACTTGTGTACAAATTTATCACTAAACATGAGGGAGGGGGGAAGCATGGACCAGGCAAGGGTCTAAGTCTATTACGTAATTCTCTCAGGCAGAGGTACGCGTTCTAGTTATCGCGCGTTCAGTTTAGTGATGGGCCCAGATTTTTTTTTTGCACCGGGGCCCTTGGTTACCTTTCTACGCCACTGCATACCACGTATCGATACGACAGTACGCCAAATCAAACTTGTGTACTGTAGGGTGTATTGGAGTTGTTCCACATTCGCATTAGTATACTTTTGCGGACTACTTTTCTGACAATAGCGTTTTCCATGTCCTCCTGGTTCCATTATTTCAATGATTACTTTAATATTATCGAAGATATTTTAAAATAAAATAAAAGAAAACCTTTAAACTTCAAAACCAATTGTAAAACCGGCTATAAAGATATGGCTAGTACCTACTCTGGTAGCTCAAGAACCTTGTGGAGCCCTTGGGGGCCAATTGTTTCAGTAATGGGAGTGATGGCTATGACTGGCGTCGCTTGGCATCGCTTGGCGTCGCTGTTGATGGCTGATGGGGTTCTTTGCTAAAACCATTTCCTTCGTAAATGTTCACTTCACTTCAAAAAGTGTCGTTACCTACTACTGACTATTGTACTCCGTGGATATATGATGCTATAAGATTATGAAATTGATACTATGCTACCAGTATTGACACTAACACCGACGCCGACGCCGACGTCGACGCTGATGCCCCGACGTCATCATACTTCAATGGAAGATGAAGTGGCTGATCCATCTAACCCAATAAAGTACCGAGTTGCCAATATACAACCATCAAACGATTGTGGCGCGCAGTTTTTTTATGATTAAAATATTATTTCGTGTTTATGAAATATTTTTGATCACATCACTCAATAAGTTCGTAGGATGATACATAAATAGCGCCACTATTGAACCTTAAGGTGAAACGATACTTGGCCATTTTTTCTCGCGAAATATAGATGGCGATACTATATAGCAGGTTAAATATTATCAAAAAACCATGTTTTTTTTATGTTTAAATCGTTTTATGTAAGTAACTATAAACGCGAATCAAAACCTAAGCTGCAATTAGTTAGATGAATAACGTATCTACATTTTAAGCTTTCTTCCACTGACTTTTAATGAGTTGAATCCGCAAAAATAATTTTTGAAAATGAATATTGTTATATTTTCTAGTTAATTTCCAATTTGAATGATTTTCAATTCACTGTCTATATTTATAACAGGTTGTTTGTCTTATTTTTGTTTTAGTTTTAGGGTAGTCCTTGAAACCTAATACTCACTCTCCCTTTCCCTCTCTCTCTTAACACAAACGAACTTTGAGGATAAGTGCTCCACAAGTTTACCACTTGTAACATATACGTAACATAAAAGTCATTCGTTTAGATTTACACTTTTAGAAGGTTTTCTCTTACTCACGTTTCAAGACTTAACATTTTTAAGTACCCATAGTACTCTCTCTCTCTCTCTCTGTCTTGAGTGTTTTGAAGTTTGCCGCGAATTCTTGGCTCTTAGATTAAAATAGACGCTATACTAGTAAACTATTCATGTATCGTATTAGAACCTCAAAAAATTAATCAAAATGTAATTTATTCATGTTGCATCGTATGATTAAATTCTGAAGCATCTGATCAAAGAGATGAGAGGGATGTTAATTTCAGTATTAAGTTTCTTTATAATGAAGAATAGCTTATCTGACATGTTTGATTTATTTTTGATTAGAGCTGAAGTAAGTGCAGAGCAGTGGCGCAGCTAGAAATATGAGGCACTTTTCTTAGAGCCTATATTTCCTATGGATTAAAAGTGTGTCCAAAATGTGTGCGAGAGAGAAAAGTATGTTCTTATTTGTTCTCTATGCGCATGCGTCGAGAGTGACAGCTGTCTAGATATAAAATTCTATTAGGATATAATAAATATTATATATGTAAAGAAATTATATTACTTTAGTTGGTACAAAGCTGTCGGTAAAACAGTGACCGTTAAGTGAACGTCATAGATATATACATACGGTTTATATTTGAAGTTGACAGAACTCACGTTTTTAGTTATATTTATACATAGTTTATTTATATATATATATATACATATCTACATTATTCTACATATCATATTTAACAACTGCCACGTATTATATCTAGACAGCTCTGACTTGACAACTGTCACTTTCGACGCATACGCATAGAGAACAAATAGGAACATATACCTTTCTCTTTCGCACACATTTTGGAGACACTTTCAGGCCAGCATTCTATCTCCATATATATATATATGCTCTAAGCTACTTATGCAAGTTATATTTTCGGGATGTATCGACTTGTCTAAAGCCCTCCATCTTGGCTGTGATGTAGCCAGCAACTGGTGCAGAGGGTGTATAACATCCCCTTGCTTTAAGACCACAGGTGTTTAAAAGAACGATTCAAATTTGTTCGGTTATTCCACTGATGATACTCTATTGAATTTATATTCACAACTATATAGCGAAATACATATTTTAGTAAATTTTAAAGTACTGTAAATTGCATTTTATGAGACATTTATTGGAGAAAGTTATATATTTATAAAGATTACTCACTTTGCCAGGGAATTGATACCAGTATCTAGGTCAGATCTTAGAGGGTGGTAAATGGAACTTAAAGGAAACCTCCCACTTCTTTTAACCTCTTAACCTATGTTAAAAGGTCACCACATTCTCTTATATATTAATCTATTAGATCTAATTCCCTGGTGGATCGAGGCTACAGTTAAATATGTAGTAATGAGAAATCATTCTTCTTGTGCTTATCATATTTGAATAAACTTTCTTTGAAATTATGATACAGATGGATGTGATAACACTGTAGCTATTATCTTTGTTCCTCTTATCAGAAAATATTATGAAAATGGTCTATTTAAAAAGTTTTGTTTGTGACTCATTATTTATGAAAAATAAGCGTGAGATTATGATTTGATTATTCACTTCTCAAGTTATCCCTCTCCCTTTGTGTACCCGCTTATGTTTTGCTACATTCTTGATGCAGCAGTTTTCATACAATAAATCCTAAATATAGTTTTTCCATGTAAAACCATTGTTTTCCAGCATACCTAATCATTTAAGCGGTAAAATCTAATAACTAAAGTTGATTTTTGGCAACGTATCCACCATTTATCACAAAATCCAACGTCTACAAAAATAGTTTCATCTATTTCAGACTACATTTCCCTGTAATGTTTCGTTTCTTCTTCCTAATTTCCCTTTAAAATGTAAAATCGTGACTTATGGGAAAACGGTGGTGTTTTTCTGTTCTATTCAAGGTGGGTGATCCACTGCGGAGAAGTTTGCAAAGAGTGGGAGAGAGGTATAGTGGATGCTGGAATAGATTTAGTTGGTTTTTTATCTGCAGACCTTTCTATATCTAGTATCTACATCTTTATATCTATCACAAAAGCCGGCAGTCCGTGTTTCGCATGGAAATTGTTTGTATTTCTATACTACATTGCTCCACGTACGAAAAACCAACGTTCAGAAAATGCATTTTCATAAAAAATGGGAAAATAATGAAAAATATCCATTTCGTAAATATTAAAGTAGGGTGCTTCGATATAAGGTTTTCCATTTAGGGGTGGGCACGTAATATAATGTTAAAACATTTCTATATTCACTTTCTTTGAATTAATTGGGGTAATTAAACAATTTGTATCACAATACAAATAATATTTACATTATTATGCACCACTGTTATGAAAGAGACTATTGCATTCCCTTTCATATTCCTTCCAGTCTAAGACGAATGATTGCATTGACAAGGTATGGATCGGTTTAGCGTTGTAGCGCGTATACGCTTGGTTAAAATTCGCTGAAAGGCGGTTCCAATCGGAGAGGTCCGTAATGCCCGCATTCGGATGGCTCCGTCGCTTGCAGTGTGTGAGGTTCATTACATTTACAGGGTTCGGATAGGTAAAGCGTAGTAGCGCGTATGCGTCCGGTCAAAATACGCTTTACTACCAAAGCACGGTGCGAATAGCTATACTACCCAAGCCAACTCATGTTAGTTACTTGTAGACTCATGTTAGTTACTTAGTAGTTAGTTATTTGTAGAAGTACCTATAATATATCTATTAATAATTATGTTTAAATGTAAACAAACCATATTCTTATCTGCTGTTTGCGCTAACATGCAGATCCGATAACTCTTAATTCACGAAAAAGTAAAACATAAGAAGAGTCTATCTTTCGTAATTAGTATTTTACCAAACTAAATTAACTATAGGAATTAAATTTCACAAAACTTTCATAGAATTATATTTCGTACCACCTTGCCTTCTTCTCGCAATTTGCACCATTTCCATCGTCCTAGTTTTAGGGAGTTTAGGGTATTTCCCCCCCTTCTCATCTCATCATGATTCAATGGATTCCACGTCTTCTATTATTTCTGAATATCTTGTACGCAAAATGGTTTTGTGAAGGAAAACCAGAACTTATATCCTTACTCCTTCCCTAAAGTTTACCTCTCTTTACTCTCCTCTCTCTCTTTCCACTCAATCCTATCACAATGGGTAATTGGAGTGCCGTTATCTGCTATTTACTTAAATGGCTTCACATTGAAAACTATTTGAGTAGAAATTTAATTTAGGTTCATTAAATAAATACAAATCATTGGACTTTCACACCGATACAACAAAGTTAATTTCATTTTGTGTTACCTACTGTAAAATTGTTTTTCATTATTTGGACTTGAATTTAGGTTTAGATAAGGGTAACACCTCTAGCATTCTTGCTTATCGAACCCCTAAAGGGTGATAAAAACTACAAAAAAATAGTATGAAGAAGAAGTTATGCTATTTCAGCTTACGGAGTAGGCAACTGAATAAGTTAGAAAAAGAGAAAGATAAAATCTTTTGTGTAAAGTATTGTTTTTTTAAATGGCAAAACGAATGATATCCTAAAAAAATAATTAAATCATATTTACCAATGTTTTCTTTTTAATTTGATTTCTAAAGATTATTTCAATCTGTCCTGTTTAGAAGACATTCAGTGATAGGCATGTAAAAATAATAAAGTGTCTTGCGCGGGGTGTGCCCATCGACTCATCCCTCAATTTCAACAGATCCTAGATTCTGTTCAGTTGGCTAATAGGTCCTGAGGTACTTTTAGTCTGCGTGCTACGGAATTATTGGACATTAGACAGCTGGCCAAATTGTTTGGATGTTCAAGTATTCTCTCTTTGTATGCTTTGGTTCTAAGCACTATTTCTTTATTACCTGTGGGTATATCCAGATCCAGATGTATTATGTTACCAATTAGGTACCAATGTTTATGAATACAGGGTTCAGTTCATTAGTGAGGCATCTTAAATATTTTTAGATAACTATGAAAATAATATTCGAGTTATAAGTGATATTCGACAACTTTAGCTACATTTTAATTTTATTACGTTGCACTTATGAGTTATGTGAGTATTGAATTAGATGATGGACTTTATCAATAAAACTAATTTAATCTCTTTATTTTAAATACCTATACTCGTGTATAAATTGTAAATTATGTATTATAAATGTATATATTGTTTAAAGTAAGTTCTAATAACATCTGCTGTTGATACACTCAAATAAATATTTAAAAGAAATAAAACACGGATCAGACGTATATTTTCCGGGTTATTACCAAGTTAAATCGATTAATTATATACATAAACATGCACTTGTTAGGCAGTGGTGTAGGACACATATATGAGTAGGAGATCGGTGATTAAACTCAGCATCGAAAATACGGTGACATAAAATAAATTAATTAAAAAAAAAAAAAAAATTACGCATTGTTTTAGTGCTAATAACTATGCAAAATGGATGCACTGAAATAAATATTAAATAAAAAAAACTACTCAATTTTGAAATAGAAAATCACGTGGTACACCTACAACATTCAATCCTTTTAATTAAATAATATGAGTTCATTTATTAGGGGTTGATTTTCCCTGTTAAAAGCTTTCCACACTTCATCAGCCGGGCATAATATACTCGTTCCAGTATTTTTCCATTAAACATTTCATTCCATTAAACTTTTTGAAAGTTTTCCTATGAATATTGCAGCGTAAGTTACGATCTGTGGTACACACAACCATGTTTAATTAGGGTGCCACAGAACAGTTAAAATCAACAATTGCACCCTGTAGGTGAGTGAGGCGTGTGTTTTTGGTGGTGCGAGTGCTAGGGGATGGTCAATTTGTACGGGTTTATATTTATAAAAGCATTATAATTTTGTAATACCATGTTAATACTTTAAATATTGCTTGTTTTATGTTTGCTGTAAAATTGTTGCGTTTTGGGCTTTGTGTTATTTCATGGTTGTTTACTTTGCCTACATGCTACATGCTACATGCTGCAGGGTACACGAAATTATACGTACATATTTGTTTATAGGTTTTTAATTAGAGTCATAAATAATAGTATGGTATAATAGGAGTACTTGTAAATTGAATTTATTATTTAACTAATTCAATATATATATATGTACATATTGTAAATTACCAAGGTCAGATTGGCTAATCAATTTAAATAAGATCAAATTTTGTAAAGTATTTGTCTCCAGTAAACAATTGGTGAATTGTCCTGTTTTGTGACGTTTCTATCACTATTGCACTTCAATTGTAGTGCGCATCAATTTTTTCTTCATTTCTATTCCAGCAGGAGTGCCCCAGGGTAGCGTCCTTGGACCAGTTTTGTATTTACTATATACAAGGGATATTCCACAACCTGAGAATGCCACAATAGCTACCTTTGCAGATGACACTGCAATAATGGTTACTGGGAAGAAAGAAGAAGAAGTGAATAGTAAACTGCAGCAATCGCTTAATGAGGTTTATAAGTGGACAAAGAAATGGCGAATTAAGCTGAACGAAGCCAAATCAACGCACATAAATTTTACAAACAGGAAAACTATTCCTTTCGCAGTTACCCTCAACTCACAAACAATACCTTACTCCAACACAGCGAAATACCTAGGTATGACACTAGATGCGAAGCTCAAGTGGAAGGAGCATGTCAAAATGAAAAGAGAGCAGCTAAATATTAAACTAAGAAAAATGCATTGGTTAATGGGAAGGCACTCACAGCTGACCGTGCATAACAAGCTGGTATTATACAACCAAATACTGAAACCCATTTGGACCTATGGTATACAACTGTGGGGTTGTACCAAGAAAACCAATTTGAAGAAAATACAAACGTTTCAAAATAAAGTACTGCGTAGTATTACAGATGCGCCATGGTACATCAGAAATGAAAATCTACATCGTGACTTAAAGATGCCCACCGTAGACGATGAAATCAAGAAAGCAGCGAGTAGACATTTGCTACGTCTACAAGACCACCACAACAATGAAATATTGCAGTTACTCGATACGAGAACAGATCTGCGTAGATTGAAGAGGACCAAGCCTCAAGACCTGACCCTGTGATATCTACCACTGTACCACACAATAAGAAGTGTGTAATATAAATCTTTCGGAACTAGTCAGTGGATTGGATCTGGAATACGTATTGTACTTATTATATATAAAAATTGCTAGATAAGCAAATTTGCTTAGTTGTAATTACCTTGTAAATAAAAAAAAAAAAAAAAATTTCTATTCCGACAGATGCAGTGGTTTCGCCATTTGTAGCCAATATAATAGGCATTTCATATGAACGACTGTGAGAAACTGAAGTGTAAATCAACTTTTTCGTGACAAAAAAATCCCACAAGACTCCAAAATGTTTACTGGGATACGATACCATGAGTTGGTACAATATAGTGAGTACGATACGTGGTAATATTGAGTGAGTACGAATATCGTGGATGGCCGATAATATTATGAAATCCACTTCGCCGACCACTGGTCTATGAAAAGAGCTTCCCAATAAGGGTTCATAAGTTCTTCCATCCATGCTTGATTGTCCGCAATTTCAAGCTGCATTAATTCAGCTGGTAAAAAACTTTAAACAATAATTTCCAACTTTATTTCACTATTTAACTAATGGAAAATTATTATCCAATGAACATTAATGTTGATGTTATTTTCTCAAGTATTTAATGAATAGTTGATTCAATTATTTTTTTACGTCAATATTCTTTACTAATTAAGTTTTAATTACAATTATAAAATGAATAAATTGAATTAAAATGAAAATATATTTTTCACGTGATTTCTTTTCTTTTAATAATCAACTTTATAACTTTTCTTATTTTGAATAAATAAAAATATAAACATCTTCTTTTTAAAAAAAATATATCTAACAACCTCATCAGAAAAAATTTCCAGACGACTGAGTTGTAAAAATGTTCTTTTAATATGCGAGTAAGTTTTACGGGAAGGTAAAATCTGATTATATGTAGAACTTGTACCAAACAACTTATAATAATTGTTAATTACATCTACAAATTATTGTTGAACGATTTTAAAGTAGATATCATAAATTATTTCCTATTAATTATAATTAATACATCCTCTTACATTCCTACATTACTAACTAGCTACGGGGATAAAACCCCGTCGCAAAGCAACGTTTTTTTGTGTGTAAATTGAATTTCATTTTTAAATTTTAATTCCATTTTTACATAGAAATATTTAACTCGTTCAATATTAGTTTTACATATAACAATTAATTTTTCAAAATACGATATGTACGAAATCGTATATTGATACGTTATTTAAAATCTTTCGCCGAATACAATTATATCTAGTCGCTATTGCGTTCTACTAAACTCAATTTAGTTTCCGGTGAAACCAATTGTATATATCTGTGAGGACAACATGTAGATTGGAACAATTTCTATCACATTTTACTATGTGTCGTTATTGAAATGTAAGTTACCGTGAAATGTAAGTTTCACTCACATAATGTCACATTAGTTGTAGAATTATAGTAAATAAAAAAAATAAGAAAAATAGTCTCTGCTGATAATTGTCTTTCGTCTTTCGTTGAAATTAATTGTATCCAGTTGAAATGTGACCTTCCATATTACAGAGTTTGCGAGTTACGTATTAATAAAGTTATTAAAATGAAAATAAACTATATTTGGTGATTAGCATATATCAATTAAAGAAATATAATTTCGTCAAGCTGTCTACGTAACAATTGTAGATAGATGATATAATATAATAATCCGTCTTGGCATTTGAATATCATATGAATATACGAGTGTATCATAGAACGAACCCTATTATAAAAATTAAATTTTTTAATTGTAATTTCTTAATTAAAATTACCGAAATAAATCAAATAGGATAATAAAAAAGAATAATTTGAATTTCATAATATTTTATTAAACAGGAGAAGAAATATTAAATAAAAAAAAAATTCGTAAATGAATTTAAAACGACTTTAACTTAATTAAATATTTACTTATAAGTTGAATATCATTTTAGAGAAACCATCTGTCTCAGCATTATAAAAGATTTTAATGAATTTCATAAAATATATGCAAATTAAGAAAAAAAAGAGGAAGTTATAACATAATAATTCAACTTGGTGAAGGGAGGTGGGTGGAAAACAACGTAAATATCAGACAAGAAAAACAAAATTAAAATAATGGTGTATAAGGGGAAGACAGGGATACGAGAGGTGGGGAGAATAGAAGGGGATGGTGTTGATTAGAGGGCGGCTTCTGTATACTGTAAACAATTAGTGCGCGTAAGGCTTGACAGGTTTATTTAGTAAGCAAAGGTGTAGATTAGATCTTTATTTGACATTTGTTTTATCTAATTTACGACTATAACTGAAGTTTATGTAAAGAGTGGAATTTTAAGTAATGACGTTCGCAAGTGGAGGGAGGAGTCTAATTTGTTTAAAACATTTCAACATTATTCGTATTTCGAGGTAAATTTCTTTCGTGAATGTGATACCTTTGATAGTTTTTATATCGATTCAGTCGATTAATGAGACAATTTGAGTAGTTGTGAATCAAAACTCAGCTAATTCATAACTTGTCGAATATCGGTGGATACGAATGTATTTCTATTTTTGCTCTTTCCCTCAAAGCACAACGCGTGTATTTTTTACCGTAATTTTTTTAGCTAACGTTAATGTCAGTGAAATTGGCAGTCTCAATTAGCAGTCTGATCCAAACTAGTGGTGTATAAAAGTCAGCAGTCTGTTGGACACTATTGATAATCGCAATTATAGAGTTCAAAAGTAAACTGAACAGTTATTTTTATTAGTATTAACTTAAATAGATCACGTAACAATTAAGAATAAATATTTGAAAGTATATACGAGTATTACCACTAAGAGAAGATAAACTTCTATACAAAAAAAAAAACACAATTATTTTAACAAATATTCAAATGTAACTTCCCATCATATTTTAATGACAATATTTGGCATGTGTATCAGGGTGGCCACAGACCTTGAAAACCTGAAAATCTGGGAATTATCAGGGAATTTAATGCAACCTGGAAATATCAGGGAATTTAGGAAATTTCAACGGGAATTTGATTGCGACTGAAACTGAAATTGTATAAAGTTAAAAATATCTTCAGACAACGAAATCACTGTATCACGGTATCAGCACAACAAATCGGCTCGTTTTATACGTATATTGCATATCTTCATAAAATTGTTTCCCTTTTGTTTTTCGTTGTTTTATTTTTGACAATAAATCGTTCTTTTAAAGTATTTGAATTTACCGTCTCTGAAGCTCTGAAGTTCTGAAGCTCTGAAGCTTTATCTGTAACTGTGAGGCAAAGTTTTTGAAAAATAACAAATATTTTATATACGTTTGTTCGTTCAATCTAGATTTATTTATGTTTTCTTAAGTTTTTCTAGAAAAACTTTATTGTTGTTATATTGAACATGCCTCAATGCTAATTTAATACTTGTATAATATTGTTTTTGTGTATAACGTTTAGTTATGAAACAGTATTTGTTATTGAAAGTATCGTATATGTATAAGACATTTTAGGAATTGTAAATTTTTAATCAAACTTTTTTTTATTTTATAATAACTACACTGTTTAACTTAAACCATACTGTCTTACCTGAAATCAAAGAAACGATATTTAAAGTTTATTATTTAAATTGTCAATTCCTTTTTATCTAATTTTATAATAACTTAACATTATGCACAGTGAATTATGTCAGCTACAAATATAAACTGTGTTATCCGTTGGCACACACTGCAATGAAAGTAGCTATAACTAATATATACCGTTAGCTCACCTGCCCAGAATATAGTTGTAATATCTCTGGTCAGTGTTACCAACTAATGAAATATAATAACTGCATAAATAGATGCAACCATCCTCACAAACGGTGTAGCTGTGTTAAATGCTTTATTCTAGTTTCTAAATATTACCATATAAATGATTTTTTTCAAAATTAAGGTATCTTCATTTCTACAACAGATTCACGAAAACTGATACAATCCGCGAAAAGTAACCCTATATTCTGACATCCAAAAAAACCCCTTAAGAAAAAATAAATATCAAATATACAAAATAAGTAGAAATGTAATATAACACTTTATAAAATACGAATTCAAGAATATATTATATTTTTATCAGAAAGGAAATAAAATTTTTGGTAGTCCTGTAAAAAGGAAGGATGCAGCTTTCTATATCTCGTTTTCTCCAGGTCCTGCATTCAGATTTCCCCAAGGCTTTTTAGTTTTCTTTTGCTTCAGCTTCGGCTTCAGCTTCAACTCGAGCTTGAGCTTTGTGCGTTGTTGTGTTCTTTTTGCTTAAGGACTCAGGTCTATTGTCTCCCGAGAGTAACGGATCTGCTTCACTGGTTTCGATACTCAAAGTCGTGTCGTCGTCTATCTTTCCAAAAAAGCTTTATTTTCCATCCCTAAAAGAAAAAGCTCTTATACCAAATAAGTTTTTATATATATTTTTTTGTATGGTCTGTATTAAATATTTGTTTGATCGATTGACTTTACGGAAATAGAATCAGTAATATACAATATTTTGTTATTGAGCTTTTTCGTGTACTATTTACATTACTAGAATAACTCGACTTGTTCGTGATAGAGCTTTTTGATTTAGATAGCACGTCTACTATATATAGTGTATAGAGCAAGAGCTTCACATGATATTTTAGAATGAGATGTAATTAAAGATAGTTGGGCATTATTTGATGGCAGACAACTATGTCTCTCGGTTCGATTCCCGGATAAACACCATATTTACTGGGTTTGCTTGTTTTTTTTTCTTTAATTTAGTTTAAGGATATTTTAATTGCATAGATCATTTATCTTTTATGTATTTTATTTATTTTGCATTTATTAATTTTGTGTCTTGTAAAAATTTTAGTAATTTGTTAATGTTAATGTCTTTCTCATAAAGTATGTCAGTAATGTATTAGCAGGTGTTCAATTGTTAACTCTTTATTACAAGTGTCGCAAATGGGTTGTTGTTGTCTGTTGAGGATATTTGGTTTGGTTGTTGTTACATATTTAACAATTTTGTGATCATTTTTATTCTTAGAAACGCTTAGGTCCACCCTGTTCGATTTTTACTGTATTACGAGTACGTATTTCGATATGCATGATATGACTCATTCTCTTTTTCTGCTTTTTTATATTTTTTTCTGTCAATTTTTCAAAGCAGACTATTTGCCTTGTTGGTGTTTTATTATATTTAGAAAAATAAATCGTTTTTCTGCGTGATCTTATTTGTTTGTAGCAATCAAAGCATAGCACAATAATTGGACGCTGTCTGAAGCATCGAGACTCTATTCTCCAGTCTAGACATTGATGAAGACAATTTATTCAATATAAGATTAATGATATTTTCCAAATTTAAAACAACTCTCTCATGATATCTAGTGGTATTTGGAAATTTTATTAAAGGTTGAATACATATTTTTGTAAATTAAAGAATAGGACGTCACATGACTCTTATGACAGGTATACATAAGAGTCATTATTTAATCAATATTCAGATTGGGCTTGTGGCCTTAATTTTTTAGTGGTCGATTTTTCAATTGTTGATTGAAATTGATGTTAATAAATCTGTATTGGCGTGTCTATTTTATTAAATATCTAAATGTTGACGGAGATATAGCAATTAAAAATTTGAATTGTAGTTTTAGCGCCAGAGATGGTCGGCCATTTGTATGGCGTGAAATGCATTTTAACGTCAGTTATTTGTTGAGTAGGTCAGTGTTGTGGTAATGTTTTTTAGCTGTTGGTAGTCGAAATAATCAAGTCAAGTCAAAGAATAATACGTTTTTATTTTATTTAACCCTGTTACGGCAGACATAATATTGGAATTTTATTGTTCCTTGAAATAACTGTAAATAATATTTGATATTTTGATATATAAATACATATAGCAGAGATTTATGAACTGTAAGGTTGGTAACCTGTAAACTTGTCAGAGTTCTGTCAAAATTTTCCCTTTAATAATTAAAGAGATAAAATGACTTTTTTAATTGTTAATATCTCCTAACATATAAGGAGTTATTATAAAATAATAATTGAACATTTGACACTTTATCAATATATAGTACACTTTTATAGAAATTAAGACATAGGACACAGGCCCATAGGTTCTATGATTCGAAACTTTGCTTATACTTTGGTTTGAAACTTTGCTATAAAATATATAATCATGTTTTTAAATCTATTCTCTTTAAACATTTCATATTTATTAAACTATGGGAACGCATATAAATATAAACTCATAAATCTAAGTTACTAATACATTGATATTTCTGTTATTCTTCTTTTATATTAAATATAAAGTAAAATTTATGACTTTTTTTATAGCTTATTATTTGATTTCATTACAGGGAATTCCGCCTCCGACTCCGTCCAGATCCCTCTTCTATTTTTGCTGATAATGTTGATTTTTCTGGAACCCGAGGCGATATCAATTTCGATATATCCCGAATATATTCTGGAACTCTTGAAGGTAAGTTAAATAATTCAATAATGTTTATTTACTTTATATCATTGCTATCTTCATAACTAATGGTAATTCTATTATTTATAAGGGTTGAGATCTTCTTTACTTTGTAGTTTATTATGTTATTGTTTATATAATATAAGTCAATAATCTTTTATTGATTGGATCATTCGCTTAGATTTCGTTTATATTTATATCATATTTGAACACTGTCATTTATCTTCGTGGTACAATAATAAAACTTTTTTGAATTGTATTTTTTGAACCTGGATAAAATTTTAGTGGTGTTTGCTCACGATGCAGTTCCTCTCTTCTTTTTATTCTCTGAGAGTGTAACACTGCCACAGTTTCAAGGATTCATTAAGTCTGTTCAAGTTACATCTTTGTTTAAAAAATAATTATTTTATAGTTATTATTCATAGTTATTACAATCATTTTATGGTGGCAAGTCATGCTGAAAAGAGATTATAAAACTCGTATAAAAAATCTGCGATACAATGATGCATTTTTTCTTATATCTTTGTTCGTATATAAATTATAAAAAAGTTAGTTTTCAAAATTATTCGTAAAATGTTTCACTCAAATAAATCAAGGCCCCTATTTTGTAAATGGCCCTATACTTTATAAATTAGACTACTTATGCCCGCTCCAAGATATGGATATATTTTACTCTTTATTTTAGTTCTTCTGGTAGTTTTGCGTAAACTCACATTTTGAAAATATGGGCCTTTGAAAAATGGTCAGAAGTTAACAGACCCCAAGTAAGCAGTTACAAATAGGGGCCCAAATTTTTGCTTACACACGTTTGGGCCCTCGATTCATTGATACAACTGATATGGCGGTAGCTATGCCGCTGGATAGAACTCAACTTTGCAAATAGTCCGACGTTAAATAAAATGAATTAAAAAAATATAATAGAATAGCCTCTTCAAACCTTATTACGGCCCTGACTGTAATATGGCTCTGGCTAATGTATTTTATATGAGATACATAATATAACATAAATATTATGTTCTATCTACGTATTCCAAGTATTTCTTCGATATTTAATAACATACATTAAATATAACCATATCATATATTATTAATAACATAATCATAAACAGGCATATGTAATAATAAACACGTCGGCAACAACAACATTAAAATATTATGCTAAATATGTAGTAGAATGAGGGGAGGAGGAAGAGGAAGAGGACGGTGATAGTGATAGTGTTGCATTCATAGAAATATCGCAGTGCTGGGCGTTTTGTTTGAATTGTTTCCTTTGATAATAATATTTGTAATATCAAATTTTTGCTAAAACTATTTCTGTAGTCGGAACAGCGCTATATTTTATAGGTTTGGGTATTTCCATTAATTGATTATATACCGGATATAATCACAAATATATTAGCAGTGGTGCTAATAGTATTGCTTAAACGTTATTTTTCACCATTAAAATATAAAATATAATTATAAATATAAACAACCCTAACAGTAGCGTTACTTAAACCATGCAAAGTCATTAACTATTGGTCTGAATGTTACGAAATTTTAACACATTGTTTCTAGGTTGGTACTATCTAAAAATCATATGGATTGCAATAGTGACGTCATTTGTATGTTATCCTACGAACTTATTGAGTGATGTGATACACATATCCCAGATTTGATAAATCTTCCTATGTCTCTTATTAAATTAAATTACATTGTGACATTTCGCATAACTTTTAGCATACCAAGTTATGTTCATGTTCATGTATATGTAGATATATCTCTAGTAGTAACAGATGCTGCGCCCGTCAATCCCAGCCTCCCCCTTTTTCCTGCACCCTCGTGATAGTTGTGAACGTCACGTGTGCATCCATCAAAAACGTGCTATGGAAAACATACACACATACTCATATCTGACAACTTATAGAAAATATACAAAGTCGTTATAACTTTCCACTATAGAAAATCACTTTCCATAATATTTAGTTTTTCTTTTAAGATAATCTAATAGTATATAAAATGTATTTATCTATATGAAAGGAAATGGAAATGTTGGAAAAAGTGAAAAGTCTTATCACTAATAGTTTTATTGAAATTTATGTTAAATTTCTGTTCTGTTCTTGTAACATTCGTTCTATTCTTTACCATATATTCGTGATCTGGGAAGAATATTATGATATATTCAAAAAGATAAAATAAGGGCTTTTCCAACTGATGTATGGCGTTGTTTGAGGAATAGTAATCGGAATCAGAGACGGGTATATCAGTTATTCAGCTCTTTGTTTAGTCTATTCAAAGCAGCGCATCCATGGAAAAACTTCGTAATCAGGTTTAACTTTTCGCCTTTTCGTTTTTGTGTGGTATTAGAATTGTAGGTGGATTCCTCATCTTAGGATGGCTAAATCTGATATACAGTACTCTCAGGGCAATTAATCGTACTTACGGAGCCAATATCCGGTATATATTTGATTTAACCATTCGTACATGCTTATTCCGATGCTTCTTTTCACGATTTACCGCGTCGCACGAGTTTTACTGAATATCCCGAGTAGAAATGTTGCCCGAGATACATTAGGCTCCGATCAGGTACTGCCTTAGCTTGATTTATCAGGATTAACACAACAGGATCCTAGTGATATCCTCCTAAGGTTAGCGAAATCGGTTAATCATAAGGAAATAGTCGCAGATCACATAAATATTATATTTGGTAAATCTCTTGTCAGAAAACCGCGTTACTTTCCCCACTAAAACATAATCTCTAAGGAAAACAATGCCCTGGCAATGCCCTGGCAATGCCCTCATCGGGATTCTTACAACATCTAGGGTAGAATTTTATTCTTTCTCTTTTTGATTCCGTGCTTATATTTAAGTGACTATTAATAGAATAGGATTGTTCTTGGATCCATAAGAAACGTGAAAATGGAAAATCTGATCATACCTAACTTTAAATAGGATAATGCCTTTTAAATAAATAAATGACTTTCTAATGTAGCATAGAATTTAATCACAGACTGTAAACAAAGGAATTTAAACTTGAAATTAATAATAGAAGTAAATCGATTAAAGAACTTGGCCTCTGCTCTGCTCTGCATGTAATGGAATTTATACGTTGTATATACCTACTATATAATTCAGATCCATTAAGATAAGTCAAAATGAACGGACCTTATGTCGCGTAAATCTAGAAGAGTGGCTTACTGGAATGGTACTGGAATGTGCCTGGAACCCCTAAAAAGGGTATGGGGTTGTCTATGGTAGGAATACGGTAATTCACTTTGATTAAATCTTCAGTTTATCCACTAGATGGCGTTGAATAATTTAATTTAGTTGTTGATTTAGTCCTGTAGGAATGTTGTATTTCCTTGTACGTGGTTTAGGGGATGCTGGAGCTAAAAGAAACATTATGAATGTTGTTATTAGAAATGAGGTATTTTCGTTGAAAACGGAATGTATTTTGATTACGTAAATCTAATTTATTTGAACTAGTTTATTCATTTAATTAATCATTATTATATTTATTTAACTCGTGTATACTTCAAAGTTTATTTAAAATGTAGTTTTTTCTGAAAAATATAATTGATTAATCTGAGTTAATATTTTATTTGTAAATGTAAATTATAAGTGTATTGTTATAAATATTAAAACAAGAATGCATTTTTAATTTATCACTTTAGCTTACATTTTATTTTTTATTTGAAGTCATTAAGTGGTTGTTTTCTAATGCCATCTAGCTTTACCGAAACTATAAAAGAGCTTTCTTAAAGCAGTTTTCCACATAAATAGAGTTTCTAGTAGTAAATATCTTGTCATGCCTAGTAGTAAAAATTCTGTCGATTTGTTGACTTTGAACATATTGAAAGAAAAAGCTTTGTATATAATTTTTAATACAGTTACAAAATATTCAATAAAATAAAGTGTAAAAAAGGTAAAATATACCTACCTTATTTATCACTCCTTATATATGTGGTTTGTTGAATATTCTTTGAAAATACATCTTATATATCACTACAATATAAATTAACGTTTTTCTATTAATTAATGGTAATATAATTATATGTTCTGCGTAAATGGGGTTGATTTTTCTATAGTCGGCAATATCTCAAGTATATCCTCCGCAATTGATTGTGTACATCTCAGAAACGCGTACGCCGCTCTTATTTTTAAGCACATTAATGTACCAATATAGTTCTTCAAATTAAAAGAGTTTGCCGGTGAAGCATGCTTAAAACTAGTTGAGCCGTATAAATATATATTTTTTGAAATGTATATAGGAACGAATAAGATAAAATTCACCATCGTGAATTCGGCTTTTTTTTTATATGTATAAAGTTTATCATTATGTAATATAATTGATATGCAATGTAAAAATATAGTGTGCAAATTAATTGCGAATGAAATTAGTAACCTTGGTAATCTTGATCTTGATATATCAAATCCTTTCCAAAATATATTTTTTGTATCAATATATTTATGTTACATTTAGCACCGTTATCCCTTTTGCCAAGTTTTGTATAATGCTTATTCGATTTAAACATTTTAAATATTTATGTAAATAAATCTTTAAATTATTAAAAGGAAAAAAACAAAGTAGTTAAATATTTAATGTAAACAAGAAGTGGATTAATGTAGGCTTACGAGTTAACGTACAAGTACACGGGTATATATTGCGCTAAACCAAATTAAACAAGCGGATTAAACTGTATCCAAGTTTGAATCTCTTATCTGAAACACCCAGGGAGTTGTGTGGGCTTTGAATATTTAAAATTTAATATCTAATTATCCTATAGAGATACCGTGATACTGTTATCATATGCATACATAATCTGGAGAATCTAAATTGACATCATTTTGATTAGAATTTTGAATGGAGTTGCAGGAAACTTCACACAGCTGCATAGTTTGCTGCCTTGATCGTTTGAACCAAGGTTTCTTGAACTTTTGGGGTAAATAGGTCATATTAGGACCTAAACAGTGTCTCAACGCTTAAATTACATTCTGATCAGTACTAATTTGGTCACGGTGCCACTTTAAGGACGGTTTCATTTGGATAAACCTGGGGATATTTTGTAATAATCCATAAGTTATTTCTCCACCTTCAAATTCATGATTGAGGTTTTCATGCACCCCGTTTTTTTCTTGATCATAAAATTGGTCAATTGGTAAATTTCGTTCCTTCTTAAGAAAGAGAATGGTGCGCAAGATTAATTGACATCTAATTAGTGAATGATGAATTTAAAGGACAGAAAAACAGAAAAATATGTATTTTGGCTAGCATTTATTAATGGGTAAGACAGAACTACTTATGTATGCGTAGCAGGACAGGGTGGTCACAGACCTGAAAAACCTGGAAATCCGGGAATTATCAGGGAATTTAATGCAACCTGCAATTTGTCTTAAGATAGACTTGTTATGTAGCTTACATAGAAGTATCATTGTTCTCCTATGTTCCAGTAGTCCGGCCGCGCTTGATAGTGAGTGTATGGTAATAAAAATTATTTTATTTTAAAATAAACAAATATTGTTGTGCAATAATTTGTCAGTTTGATTGTATTTTATTCTTGAGTTTTGAATTTTATTATTTTTGTACTTCAGATGGTTGGTAGCTGTATTTTTTCTATTCCATTATTATTTATTTTAGATTCATCTTAATATTAAGAAATAAATAAGTTTTCCAACAATACTTGCAAGCAAATATAACAATGTAGGAAAAACTTTTTAGAAATCAAAACAATTTTCTTTAACAAAGAAACGAATAAGTTACAAACGAACGATAAGACGATAAATTTCTATTCATTATTTATTTATTCTTAAAAATACATAAATGCAAAAAAGTAGAACCATTTATGAAACCGTAAACTTTTTTAAAAGTAAAATACTACTTTTTTAAGACTTTATACAAAAATTGTTTAAATTGTTGAAGACACAAATAAAAGTTGTTTCAAAAACTTTACAATAAATCGTTTCGATAAGGTAACATTTTTTTTTTATTTTTCCTATTTTTCATTTATATACTTATACATTATTCTTAGTCTTTGAAATATATTGCGTTGAGATCAAAGTTGTTCGTTTTTCTTCAAAACTTCTCTTTTTTCTTCTTACAAATATTTAAGTATACCTGGATTTATTTTGCTGTTTGATATCATTTGTTTTCCTCAAATATTAAACTTGGAAGATAAAAGCTTCGCTTGAAATATTCAGTTGCATAAATTATATACGAGTATTATAAATGGACCATGCAGATAGCTCTGCTTTCTCGTTGTATACACGATGAGAAAATTACGATTGTCACTCAAATATAATCCGGAATGTTTTAATACAGATTTATTTATTGGTGATTTATACAAATGTAAAGAGAGTGCCTTATTCTTCTACATAGCTTCTTTCAACGCTTTTTGATCCCATCATGAAAGAAAGAATATTGCCAATTGTACACGTACTGTTCGACCACAGCGTCGTCTTCCCTTCAGAATGTCTCCTTCAGTTGACCAAACATGTGGTAGTCACATGGGATAAGTCTGCACTGTATGGTGGGTGTACCAGAGGTTGCCAATGCAATTTAGTGATTTTATAACAAGTTAGAACTGCTGTCTGCAACCGTGCGTTGTCGTGCAGGGGAACGACATTGTGAATCGTTTTGACCTCATCCTTTTACTAACTAACACGTTAATAGAAATAAATCTACCTTTCTACATTAATAGAATCCTAAAACTTCTTAAAAATACCCTTAAAAAATCTTAAAAGAATTCTCTTATGGACTAAAAGTTCTAAAGTTCGGATTTCAGCCAAAATTAAGACCGCGAATCGTCTTAGCCTTATCCTTTTTATGTAAAAGTTACCTTCCTAGCTACGTATTGTGACTTATTTTATTGTTTTTTCAAATATAAATCTACCTTTATATATTAATAGAGTCATAAAACTTCTTAAAAAGAACTTTTAAAGCATTAAAACATCGGAAATGAACCTTCTCGTGGTCTAAATAGTATAAAGTACTGATTTTAGGCAAAGTTAAGACCATTTTCGGTTAAATGTTACTAGTTTTTGTTTAAGTAAAACGTAACTTTGAGTAAAAAATGGAGTGAGATCTTGGAAAATGTATTCCATAGTCGTAAAATTAATAGAACGAAAATTTTAGTACAAAGAACTGAAAAATCAACCTTTCGTAGCCCTGTGTAAAGTTAAGGATCGTTAGGAATATTTTGAAAAGAAGTTAAAAAATATAGTTTCAACTAATCTGTGTTTTATTCGATGTCGCATCTTATTTTCTAAAGTGCATAATGTCGCAATAACAAAATCTAGCAACTTAGAACAATTGCAGTTTCCTTTAAGGCATCTACAACTGTCCCTCGGTTCACTACCAAGTCTGTATTCATACCATTTTCTAGTGTAATTCAATTTGGGGTAAATTAATTTCAAGTATGCAATTAAATTGCCACAATAATTCCATAAGCTGTTCATAAATAACCTGTTATTATAATATTTGTGTAGTGTCCTCGTATATCTGGATCTTGAACATAAGAGGTCCTTTCTTCTATGCAAGATTTCAATACACTCAAATATAGAATATATAAAATATGTTTATTAATTTGAATGTAAATTGAGAGAAGTGCAGTCTATTCCAAAGTAAGTTCAGAATAAAATTAATTTTTTTTAAAGCAAACGAAGTTTATTTTTAATGCAAATGTGTATGCAAATTACGGGAGTATTAAACTGGATGAAATCTTTTCAGTCACATAGAAATATTTTCTTTATAAGTTTAAAGTTTTGAATAATTTAAAATATTGTTAAGCCTGCATATCTGTATAGTATACTTCAAGGATTCTATTTTTATTTGATTAGTTTTGGGAATTTTAACATCCTCAAGGACGTACTATTTGTTAACTAAATTACCACTAATTGATATCAATTTTATTTCTCGTTGTCGGTGCATATAACACTAGAAAAATCAATCGTAAATCCGTTTCTTTCCTAGCTAATGCTGGTACCAAGCGATGCTACGAACACCTTCCAACGTTAGACGCCTGATGGTTGAATGCATTTTGTGGTCGACGCTGCAACTAAATGTGTCTAATGTCATGTGTCCAACGTTCACGTTGGAAAAAGTTCGGGCTGTTGTCGGTCTTTTGACCTGCGAATTTTTCTACCCCCTCCATACACTTGATCCACATTTGCTGCACGAATCGTTCAACAATGGAAGGTTTTATACTTGAAAGTTTCTTTATTTACTTGAAAGTTTTTGTGTCAATAATATCAACAAATTAATATAATAAATAAATCATTAGCATCAGCAGGAAACTTCCAATATTTGACCAACACATTGGAGGCAAACATTTCAATCAAACTTTCATCGCATGGTTTGGTATGTTGTTTTCGCATTGTGCCTGATTTATATACTGGAAAAAATGTTCAAATGGATGACATACACCTCGTCCATGTTAGTTAAGAGGTTCCATTATTCACAAGATGGCGTGCTATGTCTAAATTAAATTAAAAAGAATAATAAGTAGTCGTTGTTGAAGATGCATGCTCGTTGTCATCCTCATTAACTTTACTAAGTGATACATGAAATTACATCATTAGTTTCAAATGTAAACACTCACTGACACACACACCGACAGACACAGAGGGAGAGAGAGAAAAAGAGAAAGATAGAGAGAGAAATATTCTTATATTTACATACAGTATGTATGAGTATATGTTATTTATTTATTACATCTCTAGATAATAAAGCAAAATATCTAGTTCAGTGGATTAAGAGAGGACTGGGGTAAAATATAAAAAACGGTATGAATTATTTTGTAACTACCCAGTAAACATTTTGGAATAACTTTGACATCATATTGAAGATGCGATGATTTTTTTTTGTCACGAAACAATTGAATTTGATTTCACTCCTTCAAGAGAAATGTCAGTGATATGAAATACAAATCGCTAAATCACTTCACCGCATTGAATGAATTTGCTAATAAACCATTCAGTGTAACAGAGACAGATATATCTTGTTTCTTTTTCGAGATGCTCTAGTGTGTCATGAATGAATTTTTCAAATGTAAAAGAGAAAACAACTATATCTCCGTTTAATTTTATGTTGTTGGAAAGAGAAAAAATAGAATAGAATAGAAAGAGAAAGAATTTTCATAGAATGAAAGAATTGATTTCTTGACCATTTCACCAAATGTTTACTGGGTTTATATGATAAATTATTTAGTTAGTTCTGCAATAAGACATTTATTAATTTTATTTACTGAAGGTCGTATATGTACATATATATATCACACTAAGGCATCATTTGAACCATACATAACTTCGTTTTACTAAAATGTCAATACATACTTCGGTAGCAGCGATAAGGAGCCCTTAAGGATGCCGCTAGAAGGTCGTCCATCAATGTAAGTACGGAAAGTGACAAGTTACAACGGGCCAAGAGGTTTGGCAGTGAACGGGATCGAACTAGCTTTGTCATTTACATATTCTTAACAAAAAATAAAGTCGTTTCATTTTTACGTTGTTGAAATATGTTGAAAATAAAAAGAAAATATTTTATATGTATTTTATATTTTAATATCCTAGTTGTCTTATGCCAACAGTTCACTCTCGTCGAGACATTTGTCAAAATGCCGAATTTAATATAAAAAAATAAACATATCCAGTATGTTTCGCGGTAATCGCGGTACCTCTAGGTACTTCTATCCGACCTAAATGTCATTTGTTATGATCACATCCTACGGTTAATAAAATTTTAAAAACCTCGATCCGCATGTTAAGATTAATAAAACACTTGACCGCATAAACCGAAGGCGATTCGATATTATTCCACTCGCTCAAACATTGTGTAAAACCTACACAACCTATGTGTGCAGACATTGGCCTCCGCGAAAGAGGGTAAAACTTCAGATCACAATTTGCTCACTACTTCAGAGTGTATATTTACCTTTATTTGTGGCGCCACTGTGCATGGGTAAAACCACGTACATATACAGTGAGTGAGTATAACAAATTCACATTAAGTATTCATATAATGTGGGTTTTGGTATAATCTGGTACTGTACAACCCCGGAAACAATATGATCAACATAATTCGTGTGTTCTCTGTCAGTAACGCTGTAATAAGGCAGCTTGATAAATGCCCCGTGCTTAAGAGCAGAGAAAACTGAACCGTTTTCTAGGTTATGTACAAACCTTGAATTTTACGGTTATCGGATCTTATCGAGAGATGAGATAAAAAATAACAAATGATGTATTATTGATGATAAGAGTATTAGAAGACATTGTTTTACATAAAATATGAATCTGTTATAAAAGGTGAAGTAGCGAAGGATAAATATCAAGTCTTGTGGAAGGTTTAATCAGAAAAGAATTGTGAGGTCTTCTTACTATTGATTTTCTGAAACTTATCTCATTTCCAAGCAGTCACAATTTATTTAGGTGGTGACTCTAGGCTTCGGCCTAATCAAATTGAGCTTTAATACAGGACTAATAAGACGAGAGCTATAGTATAATACAATTTATAAATTCCTATAAAGCGGCGAGTCTTCAACACTTTCGCTAAAATTGAGTTGATATTTGCTCTATCTATAATTGGAAGTATCATCACAGAACTGTATTTAGTAGGGATTAGGTGGATTTCGAAGGCTAAAAAAAGCATATATTTATTGTCTAATTGTTTTCTAATATATCAAATGAAATATTTCATTCAAACAATTTAACATATCAAAGATACACATTTAACAAGTACTTTGTAAAATTTTTATTTAAAAATTGTTTTATTAAATTAAATTTTATTTAAAAACATATAATACATGGTACAACCATGTATTTTCTCATGTTCAAGCACTAGATAATATTATGTTGAAGAAGTGTACTAAATTTGAACAAGATCTGTTCATAACTTTTTGAGAAATCATAACAACCAACTTCAAAAATAGAGTTTCAGGAAAAACGTGATTGAAATGAAGCGCCAGGCTGATATGGAACTTCCGAAGGCTCTATCTTCTAAAATTTTACTCCAATGAATTTAAAATTTTTAGACATATCGTACCATTTAATAAGACAAAGAAAATCGATTTTATGAAAATTTAGAACCCACTTAACCCTTAAACGAATACCCTGCATATCCTGCATAAATGTAAAACAATGTCTCCACTAAGAATGCTCTCAAATTCCAATAATACATAAACTACGTCTCCACTAATACCTATTGAGGCCCTCATTTATAAAACGGGTTGAAATACACGAATGAAGCTAACGAGATAAAGTAACCGTTTCCTATTACATCGCGCTATCTAAATTAAATCTATATTGCTTCCAGTTATCTCACTGTACTTATGGAGTTGTTCCACCAAAGTGCAATTGTGCATTGTAGTATGTAATGCAATTCATACCTTTTCAACATCTAACAGGAAACTATATAAAAATCTTACAAAGTCCATTGTGAAAGCTCAACAAACTGCAAATATAACTAGGTAAACTTATTTTAAAGTTGAGCTTTTTGTGTAGTTCTGAATGGGTTAGGAGTTAGAAAGTTAGTAAAATCCAATATTCTTTATCGAAATATCAACTACGTTGTATTATTATTGGGAAGATAATATTTAGTTTAACGATATGATGGCCAATTGATATGTTTTCACGTTCGAGTTCTAGATTGGAAATATAGTTTAATAAATTTTTTCGCTTAATTATTTATAGTCCAAACATAATCATACATTTTTAAGGTGTAGCGCACATATAAGATCTTTCGACACCATAAGAACTACAAACATTAGTAGAAGACCGTTTAACCTAAAAGTGTTGACTCTTTTTGTAATGTGATATTTTTAACATTTATATTAAAAGTTAAATAATTGCTGGAGACATAGTTACAGCTAATTTGTAACTATTCTACCGTACGAAACATTGGCTGACGTCATTATTGTAATAACTATTATAGTTATACTTATACGTATAATTTATATTATTTATTTTTTACATTTGTTCTACGCAAAATATAAAAGGATTCTCCATACAAAGATTACTAAAAAACTGTTATTATTTTTAAAGAAATCATTGTATCTTGTGAAATAGTATAGTTAGAAGGAAACGAAGTATTAGAAATGTTCGTAAAATGTAATTTTACATAAAACTAGACTAACAGTTTTCTTTTATATCGAAAGGATTTCGAGTTATTAAGGAAAAGCAAAAAGAAAATCCGAAAAAATAGCATAACTCCTGTAGATTTTAATCCCAGGTTATAACCCATAATTGGATAAATTGATACGAATAATGCAACATCATTTATTCCTAATTATTAATATCCCTCCTACAATTAAAGATTTTAGATTAGTTTTATATATTTTCCGATACACCCTAATATAAATATATTTACTTGAAGACACTTTGAACGTTTCTTGTATACGAGTGAAATACATAGAAATATTTTTTCAGTGTATTAGTAATACAATAATATATTTTCCGTATAAGAACTTCAGGGGCTTCAGTCAGTTCAGCAGAAATGTAAAGGCCGGAAATCTAATTTTACATACAATGTCACAAAATTACCGTACTTGAAATTTATGCTCTAGTGGAAATAGTACTCACAAAATTACAACTTCAAAAAGAGAATATTAAAATATAACATCAAGGTGTTCACATTTTTGTATATATATATATATATATATATGTGTATATATATATAGTTATATAGAGTATATATGTATATGTTTAAAAGAAGTATATATGTACTAGTACATTTCCAGCGGTTTATAAAAGCTTTAGCAAAGCTCTGTGCTTTAAATACGCTCGAATTGATTTGATAAATGAAAGCCAATGAAATTAGCTGTCCTTAATTAGATTAAACACTTTTTTAAATATAATTTATTTAAGGTCGGCCTATTTCCGATGCTGAGTCCTATCACTGACAACCACATACTAGTTGGCAATATTTGTGGTGTTGCAGCCTCATATACGTGAACTATACCGCTGCCTGATAAGTGTACACTTGATTATGTATGTACTTAATTAATTTAGCTTGATAACAATTAAAATCAGAAAATGTAACTCTACTCCAGAGATTGAATACAAAGACACAGCAGTCAATGACAAAAACATGGTTTGTTTTATTTTAAAACAGTTCTGTTTTTCGAAAACAGATTGTTTACACTGAACACAGACTGGTTTTGTTTTTAGTGTTTTTCTGTGTGTCACATAAAAATTATAAATATGATAAACAACAACTGACAAGCACAAATGTTTACAAAAAACAAAACTGCGTGTTCAAACCAAGCAGATTAAAAATCAACAAACGTGTTTTCCTTTGATCTAATCGACTCCAGATGGGAATGTGTTTTGTTTACTAAAACAGTTTTTAAAAACAAAATTGTTTTAAGAACTGTCTCTTTGGTGTAACATTTATACAATTTACTGACTTTATGTGAAGCCCCCCCCCATTTATTGGCGCTCGGAACCTTTTCAACTGTCCTTTAAGGAATAGAAATTCTTCCCTATTTGTTCTCGTAGTTATCACTAAGAGAACTATTTAAGAAATGCAATCACGTAAACAATACATCAAAATTTTAATTTTCATTAGATTGTTTTCAGTCAAATAAAATGGTGTGACAAAAAAATGTTTTTATACAAATTTAATGACATTTGTTGAATAAACTGACATAGTACCACCCTCCGATCTGGCGCCACCCTTCCCAACCCTTCTAAGATACTTTGTGTACCCCTCAGTACAATGTCACGCATATTGTGTCAAGACTTTGAGTAGGGTAAACCGTACACAGCGCTGTGCTGGTAGAACATTGCGTTTGCTTCTGTACCATACCATAAGACTACAAGTTTAGAAGGTTAGAAAGCTGAAAGCCTGTTTGGTAGAAAGCTTCTACTTCTCTCTAGAATTCTGTTATTGTATTCGTACTGTAGTCCATGTTATTCTAGCTGCCTATACAAACATTCAGATGACTGCACAGTGGGAATGTGACAAACTGGAATGCCAGATAAAATTAACTTCGCTAAATTTACCTTCATCAACGTTTTGTGCAGGAATTGGCGGAATGTCGTGTCTGGAATAAATGCTCGATTGTTTTTCTTATACATGCTCTGTGTCATCCTTTATTTTATCATCTTCAAATTCAATGGTTTCCAAATTTATTTAAGGTATTAAAAAAAAGTCAAAATTATAGGTTGAAGTATTGCTTCGAAATCAATCACACTTTAACATCAGAGCTAGAAACATCTAAGATTTAACATCAAAACCTATGGTTATATTCATAATCCATACTCAATCATAATCAATGCAATACTCAAGCGAGTATAGGTGCTAGTTTCTATATAGGTTTTCTATCAATTAATTTTTTACCAGTTTAACTTATATCACTGCAGACTTTATTATCAGTAGCAGAAGTCTACACAACATTGGTCATCCTTTTTTTTTTTTTTAATATTTATTTATTTATAGTGCATCAACTATTGAGTTATTAGCACTTAAACTAATATATATTACATTTTATCAACATTTTATAGGACATAATCTATACAATTTATAACTTTTTATTTTATCAGCTTATTTCATTTATTCTATTTAAATTCTTCAATCTATGCTTCTTTCCATTATCCATCTTTTTCTATTTCAACTGCATCACAATCTGATACATCGCTTCCACTATGATGACACCCATTGCATTCTCTGGTTCTATCTTCTATTAGCATTTTTTTTTCTTTGTCTAATATTGTATACTTCTACTCTTCTGTTCTTTCAACTATAATTCCTTTCTTTTTAATAAAGCAGTTTTCCTACTTTTTTCGTTTTTATTCCTCTGTCTATTTTCTTTATCGATTATTTCTTTTTGTTATCGTATTTTCTTTGTTCATATTCATGATTATGGTTGCACATAATCAATTAAATCTGATTGTTACCAAACCCAGATAATAAAACACTGGCCCGGGAATCGAACCCGGAGACATAGTAGTCAGAGTCAAGCATCAATGCTCTCGACTACTTGTGTCGTCTATTGGTCATCCTTAAGTAATTCAGTTAACCGTTAGAAAACTCTTTATTTAAAGGTAGAATAACACCTACAGTATGTTTAGTTGCCTCCCATTTTTCTATTTCCCTTCTCTTTCCCTCCTACCACTATTTCTTAGATCTGTGGTTAAGTATTTCCATCTGTGACTTGGACGCCTCAGGTTTTTGAATTGGAATGAGTTTTCGAGTTTTACCAGAGTTTTGGAATACGAAAGCGATGATAAAAGCTTCTGGTTTACGTTTTAGTGAAGATTTATGATTTACGTAATCTAAGACATTTATCCATATTAAGCGCTAAGACCTCTACATCGTGGTTTGTTTCTTAAATCGATAGCAAACTTTAGATAGAATTTAGAAAGACATTAATTTCTTTTTAAATGTTATAATATTGTCTTACGAGTATATATATTTTTAAAGAATAATATCTCTAAACATAAAGACTCTTAAGGCATATCGCACACTGCAAGCTTATTTATGCGAATTTTGACTAGACGTATACGCGTTACTACGCTTTACATATCCGAACCCTGTAAATGTAATGAGACCTCGCACACTGCAAGCGGCAAAGCCGTCCAAATACAGCGTTACGTAGGTCTCATACTGGAACCGTATTTTAGCGAATTTTAATCAAGCGAATACATGGAAGGGACCAAACGAATACACTGGAAGGTGATATGAAAGAGAATGCAATAGTCTCTTTCATAACAGTGGTGTAACGATAAAAATTAAAGTAAAAGTTAGCTGTCATGATAAATTATGTTAGTGTAAAACAACTTATGGTTTGTCTGAGGCCTCATTCGCAAATAGGCTCCCAAAAACTCGACACGGATAATAAAACAAAAATTTGAAAAAATTAATACAGTAGGAAATATAATTATACTCAGAAGCTATAAAAAGAAGGCTATACATATTTTAATATTATGTATTCTTTTCCAATTTATTCCAAAAATCTGAAAATATCAAATAATGAACTTAACCGCACTATTACCGCTGGCTTCTGTGCGACTAAATTATGGCTAGGTAAAATATATTTAAAGATGGCCCTAAAACCCCCTGTAAAACTATAGATACAATTGATTTTGAGGGACAGCTAAAGATAACTAGCACCTCAAGGAGTTGCCCCGGTTCTTACATAATTTGGAGACTCATTATTCCGATAATTCGGTCAATTAGAAAGACCACTACTGTCAACTTTTGTGTTTTAGTATTAGAATGAAATATAGATATATTGTTTGGAGTTTAAAACTAAAACATAAAATTAAAACCTTAATATGTGCAGTAAATTATTACGCCAAAGTTGCCATGATCTATACTATTCTTGCAACTAAAAAATAAAATCAAAATTAAAACAGTAGATGATAATAATAATTACGCAAACATCGATCTGGAATATAATATTCACCCTGTATTAGTCTTTACATTATTCGTTATAGAAAGCTTTAACGCTTAGGTTGAATCACCCTGTACTTGCACAATGTATAGAAACACATATTCTAATTTATGAATCATACAATTAATAACAAGCGGTTGTTTTGGAATGTATTATATTATATTTGACAAGAGACGTTGTAAGATAAATAACAGCTTCTTATATCAACAGCTGTGGAAATAACTTATGAGAAATTTCATCTTACTGAATTTAAATTGTATCTCTTTACTTAATTATTAATAAGATTATAATTTATGACATACAAGGGTGGTTTAAAAAGTTCACTATGTACTTATACTTTCTATGTGTTTTAATGGTTGCTGAATTTAAGTTTGCAGGCGTATTTGTGTACTTTTTATTAATAAATTCCCGTATGACATCAGATACATATATGACGACATAATATATTGAATCTATTTGATATTCTCTTGTAGCTTAAGGACGTTCTTTGTGATATAAATTTGTTTGTATTCTGTACTGCTTACATAAGGGTTGCTATCAGCGGCGTACGAAGTAGAGCAACTGTGGACTCTTTTGTATAAAGCTAGGACTTTTTCTTAGGTGCTTCTACGACACTGGTTCTTATATTTATAAAATCATATTTTGCAACATAAAATATGCAGAACAAAGTTAACAACCATTACACGCTCAAGCACTGGTACTAGTACGTAGTCTTCTCATCTTGTCGTTGGGTTCGCAGTCCCACAAACAGAATTAATGATAATTATTATAACACAAGACAATACAATTAGCGAAGCTATGTTTTGTATACACTGTATAATACAGTACAGTACAGAGACTTATGCAAATTGAACATAAATATTTAAAAACGTAAGAAGGTAACATTAAAACCCTTTGAAGGAAAAAGTTAGCAAATAAAATTAGTAGAGAAATAAATAAATAAATGAATTAAGCCACTTTGTAAACTTTATTATAAAATTTTTAACGGAAAATAACAATTTACGTAACCTTATTGAAAGTTTTAATCAAATTTTATTTAAAAGTGTATAAATTTGTTGTTTTGAATGTTTTAATTCATAAAACGTACCTGTGATTTAAAATAAAGTTTAAAAAATAGATATTATGGACAATTTTTAATTAAAATAAATTGTTTACTCAAAATCTTTTTATATAAAATTTGTTGTAATTAATACAAGTAGAATATTACATTATTTTTAGTTATTTATTTTCTTATTTTCTATTATTATACTTATTTATTGTTACAAACTTAAATTTTTTACACTATGTTCTTTAGTAGAGCTATTGTTATAAATTATACAGCAACGAAGCAACAGTGATTGCGAGTTTAATCAGGTGCAATATAAGGTATATATATATATTAGGTATTATAAGTTAAAAGGTAAGCTATTTGCAAAGTTGTGCATAATCTCTTTACTTAATAGTTTCAACATAAGTAAATGTATTTATATTTCATAATTTATTAAAAAGAACCCATTGTTTTTAGGGTAAATTATTTAGCACAAATGTGCGAACATATAGTGGAGTTGAGCACAATAACGCCCATAGTATGGCTAAAACTATGGCTATAAACGAAATGGCTTGCTGAAAGTAGCTAAAATTTCTTTTGAAAAGGCATCCCGAAATATCCAGGCTCAAATGCTGAATCCAGCAAGAGCCAAAAAATGAGCATGAACTGTATGTAGGTATGGCTGCGTACCATGTCTAAGTATCATGAACTGTGTGTGGGTATGACTAAGAAAGATACGTATTTCAATTGTCCTAGAGACTGCAACTGATTATATTTAATGAAAATGTTTATTGCTTCGATTTGTTTTAGAAAATGCATTCATTTAATGTTCAATGGTTCAATGGTGCCTAATAACGCCCATTGACATAGTTTTTTTTATTTTTATCATAAATTGGTAAATTTAGCAATTTTCTTAAACCAAACTTGATTTTCTAATAGAAATATATATGCTTTATTAAAATTATTAATAGCTTTCATTCCGCTGGTAACCTTTTTGAAATATTAAATGAAAAACCCTTAGGTGGGCGTTATTTGGTTAACCTTATATTTAATTTTAAGTCGCAGTTTATATATTGCAGCAATGTTTGACAGAAGATGAGAATATGGCCAATATTTACATATATTTTTATATCTATTTGATTGGCTTTTCATTTTATATGTGAAAAATAATTTTACTTTCAGTGTATATTAAACATTCGACATTAAACGAATTTTAGGTACTCCCGGATATTGAAAGGAAATTACAAAATATGATTCAATAGTCGAATATGTGAATCTACCTTCCTCCTATCAGATATATATATATATATATATATATATATATATATATATATATATATATATATATATATATATATATATATATCTGCACGTGTCACTGTATATAATATGTAAATGATAAACATATTCCAACTACGTTAAACGCATATACTCGTATGTATAACTTTAAAGCTAAACTCAAACAAAGCCCTTGTAAGTCAGGTTACATGACTGGAGAAACATAATCGTCATGTCTATAGCAATCCTAAAATAGCAAGTCTTGCACAATGGTACTGGTAGAGATAAAACTACAGTAGTTAGTTCTTAGTATGTAGTTTTCAAAGAGATTTCCTTCAAACACTGTTAGAGAAATTTCTACACAATCCAGCACGAAGGACCATAGACAGTGAACAATGTAATAAGGTTTAAAAATAAATATATTAGAAAGAGGTGCACTTTACCTAAGAAATTAATGAATTTTTTACAAAATTCGGGTCAAAAGAATATGGATTGTGTAAAAAACTTTCCAGGAATAATGTAATAATATAAAACTGACACCTCTTCTTGGGTAAGTTAATATATACGACCATGTGAATTTCTAGGTTAATTGCGTCACCTTCTAATATTAACGTAAAACGTAATATTTTTTTTTTATATTTATTTACTTATTTGCCTTGACTTTCTTTCGTCATAGCCACCATTAATCATTTTTTATACATCTTTTATAATTTATAATTGAATTTTACAAATTTCTAAATATTTCAATAATTCACTAATTAATTTTGAATCACTTAACAAAAATTTAGTATTAATATTATTTTTTTATACACGTAATATTTGCGTGAAAAGTGGTTAATATTTTTATTTTAATCTAAAGTACAAACTTTGAGGTTAGTAATATCACCTAAATATTGCGTTTTTCTATTGATTTAAAATGACCGCTCTTATTGAAAGACCCTATACTAAAAAGTGGTACAATTAACCTAGAAATTCACTGAAAGTTGAACAAAAAACAATTCCTGGTAAATAAGATTTCATTTCCAATAATATGATAATAGAAAACCTAAAAGAAAATGTTAAATTCGAACGCAGATTTCATCTCCTAAAATAAAACCTAAACCCTCAATTTATTTTCTAATCTGAAATCTTGAATGTAAAGAAAAAAGCGTTGAAATTACGATCATTATCACAAAACGAAAAAAAAAGAAAAAATAATGCTGACAGTATGGTTTTTCCTCGTGTGGTTTGATTTTTCTCTAGCCCAAGCGTTTTACAAGCAGGGTTATAAAATCGGACAAGTCTTTTCTTTTCTGAACTGTGAGTGAAATTAATTGCCTTTTAGAGTGATGGCTAGGCATTATATTAATTTACCTACAATTTAATATAAAAAAATTGCAGACTTTTTATTCTTAATTTTATTTTTGATGAGATTATTCTTGTCATCCTTTGTGTTTTAATTATTCTTTAATATTCACCCATTACTCATTTTACAATTTATTTTATTTTTATTGAGATTACCAGATCAAATTTATTATATTTTTTAGTAACGTACTTTTTATTTAAAAAATAATGACAATGTTTTTTAAAAAGACTTTCACTAATTGCAACATTATAAGTGTTACCTCATTTACATATCAGTAGTGCGGTAACCACTTAAGCAGGTGGTCGCGTCTCCCTGTGTCGTAATTTATATTAATTCTAATTAAACCCTATAAATAAATAAAATTGTATCTAAAGCTTGAATAGTGTTGTAATTATTTCAAAATATAATCAGTGTGTGTAATAATAAAGGTATTTCTTAATAGATTCATTTGTTATTAAAAAAATAATTAATTAATAATTCTAACCTCACTTTTTCCGCGTCTCTTGACTGATTAAACATAAACTGTTAAACATAATGTGTGTGTGCGTGTGTGAGTGTATAATTATCAATATAAGACATTTATTGTGCGTCCACTATTTCAATAATAATTTATAATTAACAATAATTTAATATCAAATAATTGTTTTATATGCAAAACATGACGTATGTTTTTGCAACGGGTAGTAAATCAGTTGGAATGTAGGTCATGGCCTTGGCCTCGGACCGCGAACATCCCCGAACGTACTCGATCTCTTTAAAACTTCTACCCGTAGCCTGTGTAACGTGCACGTTTTGTGTTTTTAATGTGTAGTTATTTAAATTTTAAAGTACATTTATTATTTGTTGTTTTATAATTCCTGGAATTTGCGTGAACACCTGCGCGTCGTCGATCAACGGTAAGAGTATTTATATATTTTTTAGTGGAGGGGGGAATGTTTATTTTAAAATTTGTTACTTTATTTTTTTAAATATTTGTTTTTATTATTTCTTTCTATTAATGTATGCATGTAATATTATTCATCATAATTAGTTTAGCATCACAAAATTATTATAATGTTTAATTAATTATAATTTTTTGAGTGTTAATAACTAATTATTAAAATACATTTGTATCTAGTATGTAAAGTGGTTTTGCCTTTTAGTGTAGAATCAAGATTTCTTTCCGTAGATATGTATTGTGTATATTTTGGTATTCTGAATTTTCTGTGCCAGTAGAAATTTTGTGGACGAATAGGTTGGTCCCGTATAGACTAGTAAAAAAACAAAACACGTAAAGGAACTTAAAAGAAGCCGTTTAGCTTGAACGTTTCTTTATAGATTTAGGGGAACCCCTTTTTTATACTCTAAATAAAACTTTTTTTTTCTTTCATTAGGTATTGTTGCTTTAAAATAACATTTTATATCCATTAGTGACTATAGAAGAAACATAATACATTTATATTATTGTGAAACGAGCGTACGCAAGGAATGCCTGAGAAACCTTTATGTTAAATATATGAAGGGTGCTATATATTAAGGCACTTGCTTGCAAGCGTTGAGAAAATAAGTAATATCGGTAATAGTTTCGTCATTTTTAAATTTGATATAGACAAAATTAAAGTTAATTCACATATTTCACTAATAATTTAGTCTCATCTCATACATCTCTTTTCTTCTATTTTAATTTCTATTCAGTATCAGTTCCAGCCATCACTATAAAAACGCACTTTTAAATCACCCTGTAGTTTGAGCGTAGTTTTCCTCTATTTTATTTATCTGAAAATATTTAATTTCCTCCCAATCAGAAGTCAGGACTTTATGTACTGATAAAAAATCCTGGATAAAAACATCCATACATTTTATATTTGATTAAATATGACTGCCGTGCCTGTATTGCCCGTAGATGCGTCACAGGGATAACGTTAGGGGTTGTAGAGTTGAAGGGGGTGTCAGGAAATTAAAATTAAAAATTTATATTGGGTCACGCTGCCTGAAACATTAATGAATTAATTATATTTATGTTGGCTTCAGTCAGTGATGAGTAATTTTTTTGACGTGGGCCAATTTAGGAGGAAAAGTGAAGTTAAACCAATTATTATAAATGATCCAGTTTGACAGGGATTTTTTACAATATCTACTATAAAACATGGATGTTATGTTAGACCCGGTACATACTAGTGTGACTCCAACGTGCGACATTCAACATTCATATATTTTCACTCATAAGTTATCGTTATTTAGACATGAGTGTATGTGTGCAAATTATGAGTTGATTGGTTGTCGCATTTTGGAGTCGCCCTTGTACCGCACCTTATATCCATGCAATATTTTACTTAAAAAAGAAAACCAGAATAAATCGTAGTCTAAAAGGGTCTAATAAAGATGATCTATAAATTAAAAAGGTTTACCTAAGAAGGTTTATGATTATGTTAATGTAAATAAGGTAGATTTATTTTTCAAAAAGCAGTGAAGTAGGTCACAAAATGTTGTATTTTTGATAACATTGTTTACGTAGCAGGTGACATACACGCAAGTATGTTTAGCTATCATATCATATTTATTCAGTTATTTCAGTAACATTTTCTTCTCTGTTAAAGCTTGCATTGTTTTACAGCAAAAAGCTCTAGAACCTATGGTTTTCCTACACTGTTCTAATTAAATATTGTGTATCATAGTTAAAGTATGGATGAAGGTCCCCGAAACTGGTGTTGTTTTGTATATTCATTAAATTTTAAATTCATTTCATTTCATGTTTGTATTACATATGGAAGCTGTTTTTTTATTTAGAAAGCTTACTGTCATAAATAGATTGCATTACACAGTAAAAGCTTTATTTAGAAGCACAACTAATTCTATTTGCTTTTGTTGAATTTAAGTGTAAAATATGTTTTCCAACATTACTTTTTTATTTATGTAGATATATACACAACTTTAGGTTATGAAATAAAAGCTTTTTTTATCAAATTATAAAATTCAGCATTCACAAATATTATTATAACTCTTATTTATAACAAACAAACTTACAAGAAGAGAGTGATTCAAGGAATGCTAAGCTTTTATACTGTCACGCTATTTGTTTCTAAATAATTGATATACTAATTAATGATCTATTTATAAACAAAGCTTGAACATTTATCTGACTCATAAAGTTTATATGGTTTAAATAGCTCAATCGTATGAAAAGTTATTAACGTTTTTATATTTGAAAACATAGAGTGCTAGTACAAATTTGTAAATCGATTGTCATTTTAGTACACTGTTACCATCTATATCTAACTATATAACCATGAAGTAATGTTTCACCTTAAAGTAGTTTAGTGTAATTAAAAATTTGGTAATTTACTTAGCTCCATTGTGTGTTTAAAAAGTTGATAGTTTATTTTGGTTATTATATAATTGTTATTTTATATTACAAGTTCAAGTAGAACTAAAATAAAAATAGAAATTATTTTCACTTTTCGTTGCCAAATACATTCGCAAAAAATTCGCATAATCTATTGCGAATGCGAATACGAAAAGATGCGAATGCGAATATTCGTTACATCTCTAATATATATATATATATCTCCTTTAATTTCACCTGCTCTCTCTTCACATTATAAAATATTTAAATTTGATGTAGTCTTCACGTAAAATATTTTTATTATTATATTCTCGTTTCTCAAAATATTTATGACCCCACATACACTCGTACTACACAGAACACGACTTAATTACCCATACGAAAAACGTTTTTAAACATAAACGAATAATTACCCGGTTTGGAGTTACTCCTTCGTGTGCCATAGTCCCAATGTGACCCTAAACCGTGCTGATATGTTCCCTGTTTTATCGACATTGTGCCTGCCACTTCGTATCGGCTTAATGCTCTCTGCTCGCGTATCCTACAACGAGACGGACGCGAGGCGTCACGACGCTTGCTTTGTTCTATGGAATACAAAGCAATAACCCTGCCTGGTTATCAAGTTATATTTGCTGGCGCACTTTATTTCCTACTGGCATAAACTTTCCTTTGGAACGACAACGACAATATATTTTAACGTTTTCTTGTTTAATCTTCGTAAGATATTTTATTGGATAAAATATTTAAGAGGTTGTTCATTAAATATTTATATACGCACTAGTATATTAGGTACCTAAGTTACTTGCATTACGCAATTAATTTTGGGAATTCTATACGTAGTTGTCATCCATGTCAATGGAATTAAGCATTCTGATACTTGCAGATGTTCTGTGCTGATAAGCCTCAAGTTCTCAAGTCCACAATAAGTACCTATGCTAAAAATGAAAACTAATCTAGATAAGAAATAGTCATCCAGTGACGGGATATCTATGAATGACCATTAAAAACGTTGTGGTAGCTTTAACACACTACGTCTTTTTAGTCTGTTAAAGTCTGACGTATGTTTATCTAGTAAATTCACAGCTAAATAGTTTGCTAGATCACAGCTAGATCTTTGGCTGAATTTGTTAATTTATTCTTTCACAGTTTTAATGTCGATGTCATGGTTTATGTATTTGTTGCTTATGTACCACGGGATGTCCATAATGGTTCTTACTGTCCTTGACCGAAATGTTTCTGGTATTTTTAGATAGTGAGTGAGCTATTAGGAAAATTTGTACCTCTGGCTAGGATGATGGCATTAAATCTTCCGATGACGTCAACGTCGCATGTTTGAGCACGGTTTACGATTCTAGCAGAACAAAAGTCTAAAATATTGACAAAGTATTTAGATATTAGATTTCTTTTTCTAGTAAAATAACAAGTGTAAGAGATTGTAATGTCGGCAGTTCACTCGGCGAGATATTTGTCAAAACATTTGTCGATGTGCCGAAAATGAATATGGATATTGGTCTCACCTCTCGTTTCTTTTAAAGACCGCTTATCAACCGAGGGAAGCCAACACAAGGCCAGCACTACTGTGCACACTCGATTTCGCCTGTCTCGGCATAATATCGCATAAGACAAGGTGCGATATTAGAAACTTTCTTTTCCTTAAGCCTTCTTTTCTTAAAGAAACCTGATCCTAATATAAAAAAATTAAATTTCCACTTAAACAACTCTTCTAACTAAATTAATCAATTTTCTAATTAATTTTCCAAAGTGAAACATGACACTTGCATCAGCTAGAATAACCGACACCGCTACCAATACATATCAACGTAAACTGAAAACTTCCTCTGCATCATAAACCCACTTGACAACTTTTGCTTTTACCGTGCTTCCTTCCTAACCCTTATGAATACACCCCACTCCCTTAAATTCACCCCAGTTTCTCTGTAGATTGTTTACATGCTGCCATAATCTCCTTTCGGCTCGTTATAACCGAAATTATACTGTAACATGTGTATAGTATGTGTTTAATTGACAATTAGTAAAATTGCTATATATCCAAACCGCGTTTAGATCGGTTACAATGGTTGAACAAATATATCACTCCGTTTCATGTAATTAACAGTAATATTATGTGTGTATGTGCGTAGGTATGTCTATGTGTTGGTAACGATATGCAACGTTTCATTATTGTATCATTTGTATTGATTCATGACGGAAATGTTATGCTTTTCGGTTATTGCTTCTCTTTACAGTGGAATGATGAGTTAACTGATTGAAGTCGGCGCGTTTGATCATAGGAATTATTTTAATGTGTGTTTATACATCACAGCAAACGCAAAGGGCGTCCACATTTCAGTATAGAAGCCATTGCACGCATCGTATTAAATTAGTGTGATTCAAAAGTACACACACATCCAAAGTAATACAGAATTAAACGTGGCAACCTCGCAATTCTTAACTTTAGCAGTACACCGCTTATTTCGTAGCATTATGAAAGCGCTGTTGCACCATCACTACTACTGTTTCAATCATGTCTCGAGTTAATTGACAAATTCACATGTTAAATAATTGTATATTGAAAAAAAAAATGAGAAGAGCAATTACAACACAAGATATAAAAGCATTTGGAATAGAGAGATACCACAATACTTGGATTGCCAGATTTAGATTGGGAAACGAGGAGAAAGGAAAACAGATACTACAGTTATTAAAGGGAAGAGGTGGATGACGGAGATAGGGAAAAGGAGCGAGGAAACAGAAGGAATGGCAGTGTAGAAACAGGAAGGGAGAGTAGCAGGAGGAGCGAAGCAATAACAGTGGCAGTTTTGTTTTTATTTTTATAAGGATAAATTTATATATATTTTTTTTCGTTTAGAAGGAGTGAGAATGTTTAGATTTAATAAGGATCAAAATAGAATTAAACACAATGACATGTAAATAAATGAGTTAAGGCACAAGAATGTAGTGCCAAATGAAAAAACATTAAAAATAAAATGAAATAAAAGAAAATAGTATCTTGATGACGACTTGGTCAATAATTATCATATTTTATAAGGTCTTCTTCTGAGGAAATCTCAATAATTCTTTTCTGCATAAATTAGAAAATTTTAATTTAGTTTTTTATACAAAAAGCGTGAATTGTTGGGAAATGGATATTCCGGTATGAAAGTACTTTAAGCACCACTCATGAAATATTATTAGTACTAACGCGATAATATATGCAATATTCTAATATTATTTGTCTATATATTTATTTTAATGAAAGTGATATATCATTTATGAAATTGACCCAATTGGTCTATTTATATAAAATTAATATGAAAATAATGACTCCATTACGTAATCATAAAGAAAATGTCGTCATTCTTTTGCCACAATCGATCAATTACCTAAATGACACCAAACATGTGATCCAATGCGAATATCTTGATGAATTAACTCCAGAAATATACAATAAAAGTAGAAGAAGCGTGCTCCGTATCTTCTTCAGAAATTACCAGATAAATGGAGCAATATTCCACACTTAATTTAATGATTTGAGCTAATAAAGTATTGAAAACTACTTTAATTACAAATGGTCCTGTCCTATTTCAACAACATTTTGTTTTGTTTTCCGCATTAAAATTGTAATGACATAAAAACCAATAATTTTATCTTATACCAATAAAATGCTTTCTATTTACACATTTATGAACTATATTTTAATATACCAACTATAAAAATTCTCATATAAATATTTAATTAAATTATATATGACAGAATAGGGCTATAACAAAATAATACTGCAATGAAATTATTATTTTTTATTAAATCGATTCATAAACTTCCCCTGTTGTTTTTCAGCTATCAATATGTTGTGTTCTAAAACTGTCTCTTTCTAGCACAACGCAGCTACTGACCTAAAAAATTGATCAACGTGGTTACCAAGTTATCTTAAGCTTACACTTTACTTAAAATAAGGGATTGTAATTTCAAAAAACGTTATATTAATGCAGATTTTTAAGTTATAAAAACTATATAGTGAAAATTACATCCAGAACTAATTTTCGAAGACTGTGTCTATTTACTTCTGCAGTTATATTTCTGATAATGAAGAACCACACATACATACATAAATAGTGCGTTTGAGAAACATGCGTTTGATTTCCATACATAGGTATTACACTCTGACAGCTATATGAATGATCTCTTTTGGAAAATATGATCTGACATTGAAAATAATTCATTCCAAGAAATAAAGTCACGATATATATAAATATATATAAAAAAAGTCGAATTCTGAGAATATTTGGCTCATTGTCAATACAAAAAATATACATCTAGAGAAAATGAAGTATTATTATAAGCAGAAATGATATTAATCAAATTTATTTTTGACAATGATTGATTATCGAGCCTGAAGGAAATATCAAGATAACGTTTTGTTTGATAAAAGAATTGGGAAATTATTGGAAAGGTGAAAAACTTTGAAAAGATTTTGATATTCAGTTTATTTTTAACTTAAAATAAGTGAAATGTCTGATATTTTATTTTCTCTTAATTTTAAAGAAAGTGGATGATTTATCTTCTTAGTGTAGACGCACATTTAAAACAACAGGTTGAACATACATAGTTTTTTTTATATTTACTTATTTACGCTTTGGCTTATATTGTAACCGGGGTATTTTATTTGGTTAAGCTACAGTTATGCGACTCGAACAAAAATGAGAGCTGAGAACAAGATTCACAACCAAGGTTTATGATAAACCTCAGTTAGCTGTGCATTGAGTTATGTTACAACCAAAGAAACGTAAATTTAAAATAAAACAGCAAATATAGAAGCCGTCTAAAAATAACGAAAATCCTCAGACCGTCATAAGCGTCGTAATTAGATTTCTAATTACTTGTATAATTAAATATTAATGATAGGGAGAACAATATTCTCATCCCCTAGTACAAGGTAGTATTTCACAGATTTAAATAATCACAATATTATGAGAAGTAAGAGATGGACGAACAATTTGAATATGACAATATATTTATAGTACGAGCAGAAGAATAAACGGTTTATGCTTATCTGTATATGTGTATTTCTATTCCATAAAACATACGCAACACCTCATATATTCGTAAAACAGTAAAATTCAAGGAAACGATTTTCTGCTGTATAGTAAAATATATTATGATCGCAATAAATCTAAAACATTTTCAATTGTGAAGATATTACAGTAACATATACATGTATACTAACCCTACAACCCTTAGTCTGCCCTATGGAGATTAAAAAAGCTTTAGAAATAATCGTGGAGGGGTAAAGAAAAGGTAAAACTTTTATAATAACATGGAAAGAGTATTTTTAATTTGAAAAATAACCAGAGCTTGATATTTTAAAAAAAGAGTTTATTACTTTCACATTCGTTTTTTGCTCTTTTTTCTTCTTTTTTCGTTTTAAAAATAAATTAATTGATTCCTACAAGTTTATATTTCTGGACGATGTTTTTTTCAACTTTTATAAATGAGTTTTTAGCTTTATGTAAAGGGATACATAGTTAATGAAACTTTCGCCGTGTAGAGAAGCTTGTTGTATATTTTTGAGACACAAATAAAATCTAATCCTAGACTTTTAATCGTTAATTTTAAATCTTTAATTAAAACTATTTTTTTTAAACATATATATCTAAAATTATAATTACGAAAAACCAAGGTTGATCGATATTTCTGATATATTTTCGAATAACATAAAGTAAATCACGTCCAATAGAAGATGAATTATTGACAGTGATGAGAAATATTTTCCCAAATCTAAAATGACAGCAACTGATAAATCGAAATGTCAGAATAATCCCACACGCGGAAAGTTTCTGAAGTAAACTTGATATACAAAAATAAAAAAAAAACAAAATAAGTATTAGTAATACATATCCGTATAAATTTATTTAATAATTTCCTTGCTTCAGCAGCATATTACTAAGTACTATTTGAAAATCCTTTCCACGTATATATCACATATGTTGGTTCCTGATTTTATTCCCTTCTTTAACACATATATAAATGTTTTAAGTAACACGCAGGAGTCAACAGATAAATCTTAAATATATTTTTATACGTACAATAAAATTTATAAGTGTAACCTTACGATCTGGCTATTTTTGATCCGATGCCTCCTTCCACCATTCGTAGATATTTCATACTTTAGTTCTTCATAGTCGTAGTCATAGTTATAGTTATAGTCGTTGACGCTGTCGTTGTCGAACGATATCGATTGGCAATTTGCTTCCGAATTGAAGTTAGTAAAATCTAGAGACTTCAAGCTTTTGTTTTATGACTTTAGAAAACGTGACTTGAATATTAAGTACTTTGTTATTTTTAAATGGAGTCATTAGAAATTGTGTTAAAAGCCCTAAGAGATGACGTGTTTGCTAAATACTTCGAAGATATATATATATACACACACGCATATATATATATATATATTATTATTATATTATATTAATTGTGTGGCTTTCGGCTTTACAATCTACATTTTTACTACTCATAGAACCTCAATTTGAAATTAAACTTAAAACTATTCTAGACCTTTCTATTTCCAAAAGTACTTTTCTGCTTCTTCTTCTCTTGACCCTCCCTTCATTTTCTCTAGTCCTCCTTCATTCTCATAGTTTCCTCACCTCTTGTCTTCTTTGTCTCTTCGTCTCTTTGTCACTTCAGATTAAAATCACTTTTGCTCTGACGTTACTTCTCTTTCCTCCTTGTCTCTATTTCCGCCATCCACCTCTTCCCTTCACTGCCTCCCTTTAATAACTGCACAATATTCTTGGTTGTTTAACAAACGTTTTGTGACGTTGCTACACGCGTCATCTACATTGTATTTATATGTCATTATATTTATTCGTAAAACGTTTTCGCCGTTACATTCTTCTCACTATATTTCTTCTAATTATATATCTCTTACAAATTATACTTAGCTAAACTTAAAACTATTCTATAAATACCATGATGAACATACTCCTTTCTTCCCTCCTCGTTTTGAGATTTTCACCTCCTCTTAATTTACCACTAACTACTTCTCTTCCAGTCATCGTTTTCTTATCATGTTTTATAGTTTTTGTCTTCCGCCAATTTCTCTCCTCTTTTCTTCTTTAAAAACTTTCCATTCACCTACTACCTTTTGTCTAACAATTTAAAATAACCCATTCGATTTTCGTTTTCGCTGTATTTAATATAATTATTATTTCTTTATTCTTTACAAGCCTGAAATTTATTTTAATTATGACGGATTGTAGGTTATAAACTATGTTAGAAATATAGAACACTGTACACTCTATTCTTACAACAGAAAATTACAAACGAACATAAAACAGTAAGTGAGAATGATACTTTACTTTTGCATCGAGTTATAAAAACCAGTGGGTATTATCTTATATACTGTTTACATCTTACGAGTATGCTTTTATAATTATTAAGAATGTTGGCACTTAACAAATTAAATAAAATCATACTCAGTTAAGACATAGTGCTGGTCTTCAACGCTCTCGTTCACAATACCATCTATTTCATATTTAAATGCTCATTATTAATATAAAAAAGGGTAAATTCCTATGGGGGTGTTAGAGGTGGTAAACTAAGTCACTTCCATTTATTTCAGTTTATATTTAATGAACTTTTATCAGCTTCTACAAGAGTAGGTACTTAGAAGGAGGGTGGCAAAGTCGATAGAAACTCTTTATTCATTCTTATTCAAGTCAGTAGTTCAAGTAATTTCCAATCTGAGAAAAACAACGTATACATGTGAGGATTCAGGCGAACAAATATAAAAATAAATACAAAGAAACTAAAATGGTGTTATACTCCTTGTACGATTGGAACGCTTGGATAATTATTATTTATATAAGCTTTTCTAGTTTACCAACACTGATGTACTAATATAGATTGGGGATAATAATTTGCAATTTTATTGTAAAAGTAACTTTATATAAATTTGTCATACAGTTCATACTTATATATATATATATATATATATATATATATATATATATATATATATATATATATATATATATATATATATATATATATATATAATTTTGAAGATAGGATGCTTCAGATTCCACTCTAATCTACTCCACTCTAAATCAATTTATGTTCTAATGCTTGGTCCACATAATGGTGTTCCACAAATATCAAATGTTTGTCTTGTGAGTTTATGTACTTATATGTGCTTTAATCAATCAATTACAATTTATTTTGTCTCTATTAATAAAACAGTGATCACTATTTTTCGGAAACAATTTTACTGAATTTAAAAATCAAAAGCATTTAGTTTTTGCGTGAAATTATCCAGGGCTGGAACGAATGATTTCATAATATTGATTTTCGGTGAAAAAAAGGTTATATTTTTGTTGTTAATAAAAGCAACGCATGGAAAGAAAATCATTCGATCAAGTATTGCTTATTTATGTGTAAAAAGGAAGCTTGTAATATTAGAAGTTGATCGATACAGTGGTATATCGTAGATATCGTGGTCACCAATTTTGAAAAATCTTGTTTAAAGTTTAGTACACCTAAAAGAATATATTATACAATTATAAACATTTACAAAACATAATTTACAACGTATAGATACGAGTATGGGTACTTAAAATATAGAGATTAAATTAGTTTTATTAATAAAGTCAATAAGGTTTTTCAGACTTTCCTTGCTTTCAAATATCTGCCTATATTCTTCAGGAATATTACTGTCTTGTCTGTACGACGAGTACCTTTTTGTTTAAAGTTATAGGTCTGGTTTTACGTAAATATGAACGTCCTGGTCTATTTCGAACGGAGTTATCAAAACATTTTCATTAAAATATAGTTTACTTCCATATCTATATTTTTTTACTGAATAGTACTTGAATATATGAAGCGTATTCCACTAACATTGAATAGAATACCCTTTATACTGGTACCTAGTAGCCAATTGGATTAAAATTATAACATTAGGATTAGAATAATCCGAGAAATTCAAGTTAATTGGAACTGTTACTCGGATACACTCTATATTATCGTATTAAAGCGAGATAAATATCTTACCCGTAATACGAAACGGAATATTCTGTGAGTTATGGACCAGGAAATCGAATAGATCATATTTGCATTTAATAAGGATTCGGATATCTTGATCCAAATGGTTATATGTTATGTAGATAGACATGGTAATTGATTTTAAAGTTTATGTACTTATTAATAATATATTTTCTTTTTATTTCAGGTAATTCAGCTTTATTTACTAGTCTCCCATGTTCAGTATGACTTATACGTAAGTACTATTCTTATTACTAATTTGTTTTATTTGTTGAAAACCCAAATGACTAAAACAACGCCCTAAGACTTTAATATATCACTCAATAAGCTCGTCGTATGACATATAGATTGCTCCACTATCGATAAATCCATATGATTTTTAGATAGTATCAATCTTCAAGCAATATGTGGTAAAATTTCATAACATTACGATCATTAATTTACGAGTTACTGTTGTTTTGATGACGCCACTTTTGTAATTTTCAAAACAATAGAAAAATCTAAATTTCGTGTGTAACTAAAGCATTGTTTTTGAATGGGAAAAATACCGAACATCATTTCATTAGTGAGCCGATGAACTTCGCTATTAATGTCACTGGAAGGAAGGCTTGCAACTAGAATATTGTTTTCGGCGTTATTCCTAAAGTTAATTTTCGGAGATGTGTTATTAATGAACTAGACGTCGCGTAGATATGATTAGTCGTATAAATGTGTTACTGTCGGCATTTTCATCGAACGCAATTCGATCTCAGTTTTTGATCCAGTAGACCTTTAGCGATGGAAATTTTCGTCCGTTTTCCTTTTCTTCCATGTTTTATTTGATATATCCAATGCGGATATGCTTAAAATAAATCATAAATGGGCGTGTTCAAGTTTTAATGACCATTAGCTGCATTTAGGAGTATATCTCTCTCACTCTAATCGTTTTAATTCAACAGATTACAAATATCTTAGCATTTTCACGTATCATTCCCGCGTATATGAGAGTACTGTTCCATTGTTACACATAGTTTTACTACATAATAATCCGGATGTAAATCGCCAAGAGGAAAGTAAATCCAGATGTATTTTACATTTACAAATGCATTCAAGTTTTAATAAATTGTGGAAGAAAAACAAAACACTAAAACACTCTGCTAAACCAAACGCTTGAAACCATTTATAATACAAACGCTTTATGACGGCCATCAAATAAAACTGCTGCAGTTTTGATATATTCTAATATATTCATTTCAGTTTTCAAAAAAAAAAAAATAATAATAAAGAAAATTCTTTTATAAAAATTATTATTCATATTACGTTGTTAGAATATCTCTTGGTTTCATTTGTTTTGTAATTGTATATAATTTAAATATAAATGAAATGCTTTTATCAAAGGTTTTATAATTAATTTAAACTTGAAATTTTAATTTTGTTTGAAGTCTTTTACTGTTACGTATTTTTCACTAATTTCATATTACAAAACAATGAATTTATTAATATAGCAATTAATTATGATATAAGTATGTTTTAAATATGTAACATACATTCTACAGAGCTGTAAATTGAATAATTCATTATTCACATTACAGAACTGCTTTAATTTTTAATTTAATTCATTTAATGATGGTCTATTTTCGATCATACATTTCTTTTGACAATGTTGACAAATTTATTATTACATTTTTATAGATATTTAATTTGAATTTGAATTGAATTAATTTAAATTTTACATTAATTATAGTTAATATTTTAATTATTTAACAATCATATGCACAAAAAAATTATTTTAAGAAGTCAGAAGCCATTTAATTGCGAATTGAAAAGTTCATTTTCAAAAGTACAGTCGCAATATTTGTTCGTCCCTCATCTATTTCGTAAGTCGTAATTCGTATTACCGAGAGATACACTTTTTACATTGACGGTACGTCCTGTACCTCCTTAACTTCGATAGCAGCTAAACTCAAAAAGGATGGTAGTTTTTTTTCGTCTTTACTTCCCCGAGCTGTATTTTAATTAGTTGTATTATAATAAACACTATACATAACTAGCTATAAATATTTTAAACAGTCTCGTCTGCAGTGCCGCTATTTAAATTTTCCAACAGCTGCGAAATATAACCCAACATTTTAAAATAAAATAATTTCTTATTATTTATTATTGTTAATTAAAAACATAATGATGCAAATCAAATCAAACTCCTAATTGAATTACTAGTAAAGTAATTATAAAGTTAATTAATATACACTTGAATAAGAATTATAAAATAAATCAGCCTTATTAAATTAATAAATGAAAAACCCTTGTAGGATTTAGTAGAGTAGCTGCGAACACTGAACAAGTAACCCAGGATGCTGGATACACCAGTCAGTTCTCTCCCAAGGCAAATATATTAAAGCATTAGTTTGAGTCATTAGTTTTAACTGTTGTACTCGACGAAAGTTCATTAAGGACATTAAGAGCAACATGGTTATGTCATTAGAAGAAATGAAAATAGTTGAAAAGTTTATTTTAAAATCAGTCAACTAGTAAATCTGCATGTATTACTGCCTGACTACTTCTTACTCAGTTAAATGCAAAGAAATGTATTTTAAGTAAAAATTTGTTTGTAATGCGCGACATTTTACAGTAATGGTGAACACATAACATTAAATATTCATTGTATATACGCTTATATGCTCCATAGTGTGAAATTCATATCCTGTATGTATATTGTATATACATGAAATGAATAAACATGACAGTATATACCATGTACATGGTTTTCTGGATGATATGATGTCCGGTAAATTTCTCTTAGATTTTTAATGGGCTTGTGTCCTCATTTTTTAGTGGTCGATTTTTCAATTGTTGATTGAAATTGATGTTAATAAATGTGTATTGGCGTATCTATTTTATTAAATATTTAAATGTTGACGAAGATATAGCAATTAAAAATTTGAATTGTAGTTTTAGCGCTGTGAGATGGTCGGCCATTTGTATGACGTGAAATGCATTTATACGCCATTTATTTGTTGAGTAGGTTAGTGCTGTGGTAATGTTTTGTAGCCGTTTGTAGTCGAAATAATCAAGTCAAATCAAACAATAATAAGTTTTTATTTTACTTAACCCTGTTACGGCTGACATAATATTGAAATTTTATTGTTCCTTGAAATAGCTGTAAATAATATTTGATATTTTGATATATAAATACATATAGCAGAGATTTATGAGCTGTAAGGTTGGTAACCTGTAAACTCACTCAACTTCTGTCAAGAATATATCTCTTTTACGCTGTTGTATAAAAGAGATAGCAACTAGCGTTTGGGTTGTACAACGTTGAAATCCTTTAATAATTAAAGAGATTAAATGACTTTTTTGATTTTTAATATCTCCCAACATATAAGGAGTTATTAAAAAATAATTGAACATTTGAGATTCTTTATAGAGGTACTTTATCAATATATACTACACTTTTATAGAAATTAAGACATAGGATTGTGTCCTATTAATGTGCCCATTAATATCTATCAAATTTTGATATTGTATAAGCTATAACATAATTGTGTAAATTGCATCAAACATACAAAATACTGCTAACTCTAATCTAAATTGAGAAAAACATGACACCAAGAATTCGCGACTTACTCAACAACAATTAGAACATGATAAACGCGCTTTGTGTGTCTCTGTCTAACTATGAATGTCTCTGTCTAACTAAAACTCAATGAATGAGAACATGTAGAACATGTATAGAAAGCTCTTTCAAGCTTTAAAAGCCTGAAGCATTAAAGCTTATTGCTCTAGTTTTGAAATGAAGTATATTTTGAGATTGTTTAATATAGTGAAATTAATTATTAAACTGTTTGTACTTAACAAACATGTAATAACAATTAAAAATTCATTTAGCGATATTAAAGCTACGATAGTGAATATGGAACAAGGGTGACTAATTTGAAACTTTTAACTATTATCACTAGTTTAAAACTACTAGTCAATTTATTGTCAAGGACCAAATAAATTAAAAACAAAATTCTAATAAGCCTCATTCCCACTCACTGTTTTGATATTTAATTTACTGTTTTTATTTAATATTGTAATCTAGATTTCATATTTTCGTTTAAGCATTCCTTTCACATTTGTGTTTTAATTTAAGTTTAGTTAATTTAGTTGGTACATCGTTAGTAATATAAATTTTGACGAACTGTCAAAAAATTAACAAGAGTATGTGAAATAATTAAAGTTGCTATTTTTAATAACAATTTGTAATAGAAATTGTTTTCTCTACTATATTTTTCAAAAACTGGCATTAAACTTCTTTTAAAAGTAAATCCTACTGCATTTTGACAGATTGTCACATTTTGGCGATTATAATATAATATAGTTTTTCTTAATTTAATATTTTTAATTTAAAACGTTGGACCTTGTAAGGTTCTAAAAAATCTAAGAAAACTTAAAAAATAAACGCGTATTGTCTTATGTTAAACAATTTAAATTAAATACAAAATTAAATTAAAGCAGTGAGTGGGAATGATACTTTAGGGTATATAAAATATATATCAATAAAATGTAATAACAAACGTGACTTGTAGGTTGATCATTCCCAAAGGAAAACGTAAAAACATAAAACCTAAGTGTAATAAAACAAAGAAACAAAAACAATATCCGATAAACGAGAATATGGTGAGCTAGGTGGTTGGTCAATACAGCCCCGGAGCTTAGCTTCCGGAGGAGGATATCTAAGACTTCGTGACCATAATGGCAGAGAATGGATTTATTAAAGCTACGTAACTGCAACGATTTAGGGAGAATGCCCAAGGGAGAGAGAAGAAAAACGCAGCGGTTTAACTAATAGGATTTATTTATTATTTCGAGCAAATTACGGTATCGGGATCTTTATAACTAGGATAGTAATACACAAGTAGTAGCAGAATGTAGAGTACCTTTAGCAAATGAGACATTTGACCAGTAATTTCCTTAACAAACAGGGTGTGCCAATATATAATAACCATCACAAGCTACGCCCACTTCATTGACACAATATTTTATCAAGCGACTTTATTTTATTGCATTTACTTCTATTATATAACTCGCTACCATATATACACTCGCTTTAATGCCGAGCACCTGCCTTTTCATACATAGTTTTTAACTCTATTGAATTTTTCATTTTTAGAACATTGTCGGTCGTGTATACTTCCGGTCTTTATCCTATATTTCTTTTTTTTATCTTGACTTTTGTACTTTATTCTTTTTATCTGATGTTTTATCAAGGATTTAGATGAAAAGCGTATTGACACGAAAGAAGACAAATACAGACATTTGAAATCTCTATAAGAAAACGGTTCGTTGCAAATCAATCTGTCAAATCAACTGATTACTGACTTAGTCACTGGAAGGCGCGGGCGCAGGGGTTCGGAACTAGTACGTACATTCACGCCAATATTGTTAGGGGGATTGTATGTTTATTGTTGGAAATATTTTAACAATAACGTAGCAAATGATAAAACGTAACGTTAGGTAAAACAAATTACCTTAAATAATGTACGAGTTTATGTTTTGTGTTTAGCAGGATAATTATATTAAATATATACAAGATATTTTGATATACCAGAATGCAGTTGTAATATCTCTGGTCAGTGTTACCAACTAAAGAAATATAATTTCTAAACATCATAATTAATAATAGCTGAAATATATTTTGATAATTTTGAGTGGTATTTTTTATCTTCTGAGTGAATAATCTGCAATCGACCTATTTCGGAAGCTGGGTCTTATCATCGACTACCTCCTACCCGAGTAGAAATATTACTCGAGACACATGATGGCCTGATCAAGTTCTGACGGGTCATGCGAAGGCCCCTATCAGAGCCTGATCGGGCCCTTGCGTTTCTCAGGTAATTTTTTACTCAGCTACTATATTGGGTGTTTTTTTGGTGTCGTTCCTTTATTTATACATATATACTACACCACTGCTTAAAAGTTTAATGATTATATATGTAGGTACACTATTAATTTAACTCAATAACGACCAAACCCAGGAAATATAACTCTGATCCGGGGATTGAACTCAAAGACACAGCAGTCAACATCAAATAGCAACACTCTGGTCCACTGTGTCGTCTTACTTAATATTAAATAAAGTATATTACAAATGAACAAAACATGCGTACTAAGCACATTTAAAATTAAAACTAAAACACTCTAGGAAACGCCTACGCAAACTATGTTTTGCAAAGTACTTATGTACCTTCCATATTTAGAATACGAGATACTTACTAGTTCTGTTAACCACCACAGAGCGTCGCATTATGAATATCCAATTAACATGAGTTATGATTATTGTTATTATTACTTCTGGCATCAAGAGGTTTGCATAATATGCATGGTTTATGTTTAAACGAATCTAGATAATTTATAGTCGGGATTATTCGGCTTACACGAAGCAGATTCTGATCCAATAGGGATATAACTTGTAATTACCAAGCTGGAATAAGTCTGTACTAGTTCAGAATGCTAGCTACTGGTGTTCTGTTTATACTGGATTACTGGAAGCCATTTCAGTCGTTCCAGAAGCATTGTGCATCTCCTGGATGAGCGGGATAAGCGGGATGCACCGCTGCAAGTAACGTACACTTCCTAGTTATACGGGGGATGTGGCCGGTGATGATACAATGTTAATTAAAGAGCCTGCAGCTGGAGTCTGGAGTCTTGGAAAATAGAAAAGATAACAGGAACATGTGGTGACATTTTCTCGAGATTGCATATTGTTTGGAAGTTCATATTTTATTTTTATTAGTATTGAGGGAATTGTTTCATTTTGGAAAACTGTACGAGCATCTGTAGAAATTTTTATGTAATTAAACAAGAGTATAATCTAAGTAGATGACACAGAGGTTTAGAGTATTTATACTTCACGCTAGATTACCGTGTCTTCCAAGTTTTTAACCACTTCGTTCCCATTGTTACGTCTTATCACACATTGTGAATCAATTTCGAGTTTTCGAAAATGTCTCACTAATGAATAGGACGATTGACATATGTATGAGAGTCGATTTATTATTCATATATTCCCGAACACAGCTGAATGATTTTCCACCAATATTTGATTAGGTTTAGTATTAGTATTAATATTTTCTATTAATAAAATATGAGTTTTATATTTATTGTCCATTAGGAATCATTTATTAATTTGTATATTTGTCATTCGACTACACACACAATCATATTTTATTTAATTACCCATTTGGCGGGGTAAACGAGGACTGAGAGGGATGATATCAACGTGTGTCATCTACAGGAGTTAGCTCATTACTTCTGAGTGACTTAATTATCATTTTATAAATTAAATGTTTACATTTTTCTGTTGTTAGATATGAACACATGAGAAAATAAATTACGACGTTTTAATTTATTTTTTATGTGCAACACTACTCTACGTCGTCTATGCGAGTTCGCTTATTCGTGCTCTTTGCCGATTGTAAGATTCGTAAGCTTTGATATGTATTCAGGGCGGTCACAGACCTGGAAAACCTGGAAATTCGGGAATTATCAGGGAATTTAATACAACCTGGAAATATTATGGAAATATCAGGGAAACTCAGGAAATTTAAAAAAAAAATTGTAAAAAAAGAACGTTGTACACGTTGTTGTAATGAAAAAAAATTAACGTTTTTTAAATTAGTTTATTTTCGTCTTACTCAATTCAAGTTACGTTTTATTACCGAGTAATAAATCGTATTGAATTAGTTATTAAACGCCAACTAAAGCAATGCGATAAAATGAGATCAGAGAAAAGTACGAAAAACTTTACTGAAAAACCTGGAATTATCAGGGAAATTTGAAATCATTTCTTTGTGGTCACCCTGGTATTACTCGTTCCTGTTCCTAGAGCGAAAATGTTCGTGTTCGTGTACGAATACCCGATAATTTGCTCTGTACTTTGTATTCACCCAAATACGTACATCAGTGATGTAAGCAACGCAAGTTTCACACATACTAGTTTGCACAAGCTATTTCCAAGGTTCATTTTCTACTTTTCATATAGAAATTGTCTTCCAGTGGAGTAATTAGTTTACCACAAGCTAATCACAAGAATCTTTTTCTATCTTGATATAACAACATAATTTACGTCCTTTTTGATACTAGTCCAACCATAACAATGTTGAAATGATTCCTGAAATAACTTAAATAATGCAAACAATTTACTTATTGTACTCGTAATATTTAATCCAGAAAAGTTTAAGCTTTGTCTAAAATAAAGTAATGGAAAAGGTTCCTTGATATATAATAATCCATAAATACATGTAACAGTGTCTAGCAAGTACCGTCTTCTAATATAGATATTACAGATCATGTAAAACAAAAGAGCACCTGGGGAAGGATAAGGCCGACCATAAATGCAACCATTCACTTTCCTTCCTTTCCTTATTCTCCACAAAACTTTTATTACTTTTTGATACTGTTACATTTAGTACGCTACAAATAACATCTTGTATTTTATTAACCTGCATTTATTTTCAACCCTTACCATTTACTCAAACAACCCCACATTCATGTAAACTCTTTTTTATTTAAACATCAAGAAAACTATTACAAATTTATTATATCATCAACAACTTTACAGTCGAAAGCGCGAACAAACTTAAACTACGATTATTCTGTTCTATGTAGGGTATATAGTTGTATATATATACTAACTCGTGGTATATGTTATACATCGACTGTGAAAATGCATAAAACAAATACAATGGTTATCCCACACACTATACTACACTATATATCACCAATTACAAAGGTTGAATTTCCGCAATGCGCTGTAAGGTTTTTGTTATTCATCTCTTCTTCTTAGTTCTTCTTCGTTCATTTTGTTTTGAGTTTGAGAACAAAGCTAACATAAGCATTTATATATATCAGTGATTTCTAAACTATTCTGTGTGTTTTCTAAGCAATTATTTCATTCATGGTGAAGTTGGGTGCGAACGGAACGAGCGCTTTTCAAGTTAGGGGTCATCTATGAACCACGTGGTTCCATTAAGACCTCTTTAGAACACTTTGTGTTCATGTAAACTAACGTGACAACATAACTATTCCCCACTTACAGACACCCCCGCCCCCTCTTGAACGATATGCAACTTCTTTTTTCTATAAAGTCGAAACATTTTGTGGATTTTGTGTATACGATAAAAATGCTGTCTTAACTTACATACATACGGCAATATAAGTATACTAGAGTTTACCCCCGTCGCAATCGACGACTGTCTTTTGTGTGTACATGGAATTTCATTTCAAAGTTTAATTCCATTTTTGAATTCAAATATTTAATTCGTTCCATATTTATTTTACATATAACAACAAATAATTTTTCTGTAATAACTTTTTTTGAAAATTTGGGATTTTTTTTCCGATTTTTAAATTAGGATTTTTACCCTCTGCAAAAACCGCCGCCGTGCCCTAAATAATTTTTTTTTATTTAGATTTATTTTTTATTTTAATAACATATTTCATTATTATGTAATCCAAAACCTGAGCTTTCTCCAAAATTTTCTACCGGGCCTTCTAATTTTCCCAACACCCCCTTTGCCAATTTTTGAATTTAAAATTTTCATATGCCAAATTGCAACTTTCTATCTCTTACGAATTAAAAGTTATAGAACAAAAAGTAAACAATACGATTCTTTTGCGTGAGACCTATTGTTAATTGCATCTTTTTTTTTTATCAATTGTTAAGGAATTAAAACATATTATTTACGTCAGATCAATGTATAGGAACTCGGAGGATCCTGGAGGATAATTTCTTTTCTCATGTTTCGTTTTTCTCAGCCGTTGTTTATTATACACACACCACGAAAACTGCAAACATTAGTTGAAAGTTATTAGCTTCGAAAATAATCAAACGTTAAATATTATTTTTTCATTTAGCGGAATATTAGTTTCTCATTCTAAGATAGATGTGGCTTTGCACCAGTAGTATAGTCCACTGCCTCACTAAATTCAAAACATTTCTACTTTTAGTAATATTAAAACTTTTTAAAACATTGTTACTTTTTTTCTCGTTTTTTCCCCGTACAAACTCCGTAAAGTTTATAAATGCTAATGAAAGGTGATTAAAATATGAGACACAAATTACCCCTATGTACATTTCCGTGATAAGGGTTAAATACACCTACCCACTCTCCTCTCCTACCCTTATGTGTGCAAAAGTGACATTTATAATTTAAATTTAAATTTTCTATGTGAGTAAGGAAACATTATAAATCAAAAATGTGTGGACATGTAAATATTAACATCGTTTTTCTTTTTTTAATTTTTTTTTTAACTAAAAACTAATTATATCCCTGTTTTATATTATGTAGTATCACGTACAGGTAACTCTAGGTACATACAATTATACAAAATGTGGAAATTGCAGGAAAGTCTTTTTGAAATCATGAAAATAGTTTATAATAATGTTAACCCAGTTTTTACGAAAAGAAACTCATAGAGGATGGTCAGTTATGTTACATTTAAACATTTTCTAATTAGATTGTATATTTATTAAATTGTTTCTCAATTCAAACAACAAATCTTTGCAAAATCTTACCCAAATCGTAATCAGACATATTCGACATTACTACGATACGATAGTGAAAAATAGTGAATGTGATAGTAGCTAAAATGACGTAAATCTGGGTTTCTAAGGACCTTATTCTGTAAAGTATTTCCACCGGTGAAAAAATTTCATCGTTGTAAAATGACGTCACAAAAGCGATGATTTTTTATTTGGTATTCTGTAAGAAATTTCCATCGATTTTATTTTTGTCGCTGGAAAACAATCGACCAAATTATAAGGTCGCCTTTAGCGGTGACTTTAAAATTTTCCATCTCTGTATTTTTTAGAACTGTCAAACAATTCGAATTATAATTTGAATTTCAGTACAAATTTTTTAATGCACAGTATATGTATAGTCATATGAATATACAAATATAAATATATCAGAAAGTGAGGTTATGTTGCTTGTCAATTGACATGTATTCGTACTTGTCAAGTGTTTGAATTTTTAAATATTTGAATATTCTGAATGGTTAAATGTTTTTAAAAATGATGACGTCTTAAAATACGTCACTATACTTTTTCACCGCACTTTATTCGAGCGGTGAAAAAATTAAATATTTCCACCGCTCGATTTTTTGAAAAGTTACAGAATAAGGCCCTTAGAGATCTTTTTCTAATAAGACAATAACGAACAATGTATTTAATTCTGGCTGAAAAAAATGATTAAGACGACAATGTTTATATGTCCATTACTGCTGTAGAACACAAAAATAATAGTAACAACAAAAGGAATAAAAAACGCCATTAGTTAGAATCTAACTGCCGGTGTAACAACAGGAAAACAGTATCAATTTTATTAACATGCAACAAACTCGTACGTACATATTTCACCAGATAAACATAAAAAATGAAAAACGTAAACCGGATTGAGATAAAATGAATAAATTCAGTTAAAATTCTACCCCTTTTTTAATGCGAGTTGGTTTTATATTTTAGAGTATTATTTTTTTAATACACAATGAATGTTTTTAAGTATGCTCGTATAATATACTTGTGTTCGTACCAGTATCAGCACCAACGTTAGTCTTCGCGATATATTACGTGTTACACAGCTTTAGTGAATTGGGATTAGTATTCGTAAAGCAATAAAGGTATAAAAATCCCGGGACGATCTTTATTACACCTGACGGGACAATGAAATGCAAATAAAAAGAAAATTCATGTATGAACTGCTGCGCTGCACAAATATTTACCGAATGTGTATACTCATAATAATAGGTTTATTAATAATATGGGTAAATTTTTTGATATTGGAAACCATAGAATAAGGTTTTAAAAATGGCTATACTATAAATGACTTACGTGAAATCTTTTCATTTTTAGTTCAAACTGAATTTCATTTCTAACGTCCCAACGATGCACGTAAAAAATAGTGATACAATTTTTTTTCTCTCACATTTTTCTGGTTCACATGTGATACATAAAAAATGTATCAGGGTTTTCCCGCTTATTATAATGCTACAGGAGTACGAAGTACATGTTCATTCATACGTACTATGTTAATACGTAATGTTCGCTTAAAAATATAATGTGATATATAAGTTCAAAACACGTTCTGCTCGGGACAGGACATGCTCATTGTACTTCTATCTGATACGTAGAAGTAACTAAAGTACATGGTTCACAATTTTCTTCAGCAGAGACATCTAAGATGGAAAAAGAATTTTATTTAATAAAAATATTGGAAATTTTCATATGATAAGTTTTTAAAAAAATAGAAAAATTTGAAGATTGTTTAAAAATTATATATTTCAAATAAGTCTCTCGCTCCGCTTGCCCCTTAGCAACGAACGTCTATGTCCTTCACTATACCATTTCAATTTATTTTCAACAAACGATTCATTTTTATAAATAGTTCCTTTATGCATTTGAAATGATATCATTCATATTTAATTGAGTTATTCTTCCATTAAAACAATTCCATTAATTAACTAAATCTGTCACAAACAGAGAACTTTTAACATTTATATAAATCAATTTATATTCCACTTTTATGATCCTACATTCCAATATTATGTAACCTACTTTTAATCATATAATCTGATCATAGCGGATTCCACCTTTACCTCTTCCTCTCATTCTCCTTTCCACGTAATCCTCTACTACCACTACCACCACGAATTATACCACAGAATCGAGTTACAAGTTCACCCTTTTCTTTAATTTAATAGGGTTTTATATTTTGAACTGGTTATTTTTAATCCATTGAATTTTTATGTTCTAAGCTGGTTTGTTCATTAATAATACATTTTTTCTGGAAGCTCTCGGCACATAGGTCATTTTTAATGGTTTTATATGTATTGGTCGGGAAATGAATAAAAACTCTCATGTATTATTTTCATTTCTATTTATATATTTTACAAATTAGTAACATTTTTATCTAGATACGTTTCCAAATATAGTGAAAGTATCTAGATACTTAACCTACATTCTAAAGATGTCAAAATGGAATGACGTGATTTATGGACAACTCTTAATTGATTGAAATAATTAACATTAATGAGAAGGAGGGGAAGGGGGAGGGGTAGGAGTAAGGGTAAGGTCAAATCAATACAAAAAAGTATATTTATACGATTTTGACAGCATAATGTTTTTAACGACACAGCTAATATATAATTGTTTCTATAACTACTGCAATAACATTTAAAGAATACTTTGTAAAATTTTCATAAATAAATTCAATCAAGAAATGAGTTCAAAATCAAGAATGAGAGCAAAAAACCAAAATGATGAAGAGAGAAATGAGAAGTCTAAATATCGAAAAAATTCAGAAACTTAGTTTTTGTTATTTTAAAATACGTTAAAATTAAAAAAAAATGGCAGCGTTACTTTGGCATTTACGTAAAGAAAGAGTGTGCAAAATTTCAAAAGAATCGGTGAAGTAGATTTTTAGCTAGAGAGGGCACCGACTTTGAAAAAGCTAAGTGTGAGAAAAACGCGTTTAGAAGAGGTGAAGACTTAAATCTCTATATCTCCGACAGTTTTACTCCAATCGACTACATATTTGTATACAATAAACTTAATATGTTGTACTTTAATATCAAATGAAACCTTAGTTGTCTCCTCCTTTCTTTCCTATCTCCTATCAACAATACCTCTATCTATTTCGCGGTTTATTTTCACTGACTTACTTTTTCATATATTCTTAACTTAAATGCAATAATTTTCCGGTTTTCATTTAAATATTTTGCTAGTTCCTCGATAGCGGAAACAATTTGAAATCAAAATTTAAGTACAGTTATATAAATTAAAAGATGTTCTAAATAGTTAAATCCTATACACCGCAATATACTCTTAGTGTAACATAACAGAAGGTAAATCCTACAGAGATACACCGTACAAGTCTGTATAATAGACCCACCGAAATTCTGATATAAATACATGCTACATGACTATACGCTGGTTGAGATTACTATCTTATTCATACTGATACACATACCAAGACCACCGAACACGAAGAGAGACACAGTGCACACTGGCTCCATCTGTGCTGAGGGATTGTAAGGAAAAGTGTAACAGTTTGAAGGTTTCAGACCATTTTCTTATAAAAAGGAGAGAAACGATACACTGTATCTAGGGAATGAGAACGTCGACTCATGGAAGGAATTATGACATTGCTGGCCAACTACTGGGCGAAGTTTAAGAGAAGGAAATTGCTAATGTCTTTGTGCGTACTGGTCAATTTGTTGTATTGTGTAAAGTTCATTTAATCAACACTTGTTAATAGTAATTCTAGGTTGCCATCTGGTTCTTGTATATATTTAACAATCATTTGGCGATTTAGTATTCCCTTTTGTTCGAGATCACAATCAAAATCGTAATTTCTTTAGTGTTCCGACTTCATTTTGAAACATTTTTGTCTCATAAAAATACTACCTAGAATTTTAAAAAATTGCAAAAGTAAGAGTTTTATTAGTGTCGCATGTTTATGTCGCGCTAGTCTGTATGTTAAAAGTACAACACATTTACCACACTCATGTCTAAATAATATCAACTTATGAATGAAAATATATAAATGTTGGATGTCGCATGTTTAAGTCGCACCAATCTGTACGAGGCATTTTGTACGAAGTCAGTGTCAGTGGCGTACAGTGATGTCAGTATTTCTGTCGTCACTGTTGTATCCGTATAAATCTTTTTATAGAGGAAAATTGAAGTGCATTAACAAATTATTAAAGTGCACTAGGCTTTGAAAAGCTTCCTGCCCATTTTGCTCCGGTTTGGACATAAGTCGGATCACAGATGGATGCTTGGTATGGTTTCTATCCTAGCTGCAAACATATGCGTTGTTCTACAACGAGTCTAGAATGCTATAAGTAAGCTAATACATCATGAACCACATAATGGCCTATTTATAGCCGCTTCTATTGTTACCTATAAGTAAAGGGACTGAGGAGTGAAAACTGAGACACCATAACAACAAACGCATTTCCATTGATCTTACAGACTCCAGATGGGAATCTGTTTTGTTTACTAAAACAGTAACAAAAGAGAAAAATGTTTTAGGAATTGTCTCTTTGGTGTAAACATTGGTGTTGTTGTTTAGAAAAACAAGTTTTTCTTCGTGTTTTATTGGACTGTCTCTCTGGTGTGAAACCGGCATAAGAAGAGAGTTCAAAAATAGAGAGATCACGTCAATCTACTACAATACTATTATAGGTTAGATAACCGCAGAGCTGATTCCATGCTACTTTGTTTATCATACCTTCTATCAACGAACCAGCGTTGTAAATGGAATCAAAATTAAAACAGAAAGCTGAATTTAATTGCTTATTTGACATTCACTTTTCTCTGTGTGTATAATTTACTGAATAAATTACACTAATTATACATCTTGAGAACATCCAACCAATTATAAATTTAAGCTTGAATGGATAAGATTCATCTTCAGATGAGGATGAAGTTACGCATCAGAAATCGTTATGTAAGGCGGATATGAAGTACAGAAAATACAAATATTTATAAGAAAGAGTAATGATGATAATTTTAATAAATGTTTAAATGAAATTAATAACCTTTTTTTAAAAAGCAACTACATTTTTGAGTAGTAGTATTTTTTATATTAAGTTTTTGATATTTTATTGAATATACTGATGAGTATACAATGTTAATCTTACATAGAGTTAAACAAAGTTACGTGTATCTATATATATAAAAATTCATCCGAAAAAGAGAAAGAAGTATTACGAAAGGATTGGAATGGCGACGAAGGGAAGAAGGGAAGAAGGCACAATTGTGCAAGAGGAGCTAAGGAGAAGAGACAGCAATAGGAAAGAATGGAAAAAATTTGGAGAAGAGCAATTACAACACTAGATATAAAAGTATTTGGGAGAGAATGATACCACAATAATTAAATGAAAAAGACACAAAAAACATGAGAAGGATTGCCGGATTTAGATTGGGAAACGAGGTAAAAGGAAACAAATACTGGGTAAATAGCAAGCAATGGATGTGTAGGGTGTGCGGAACAGAGATAGAAACATTAAAGCACATTAAGTTTTCATGTGAGAAAAAGGTAATAAGCGAGAAGAATATTGTGCAGTTATTAAAGGGAAGCAGTGAAGGGAAGAGACAGAGAAAAGGAACGAAAAAAGAGAAGGAATTGTAGATTAGAAACAGAAGGAAGAGTAACAGGAGGAGCGAAGCAGAAGCAGTAGCAGTTTTGTTTTTCCTTTTCTTTTTTTTTCTTTTGGAAGGAGTGAGAATGTTTAGATGTAATAAGGCTCAAAATTGAATTAAGCATTGTACGAAATAAAACCATGCGAGTATTTGTAGATTGAATAATTATTCAATTGTTTAATGATAAAATAATTTTACACTTTTTAATTACTTTGAACCAACATTCTTATAATAACAAGATGGTTGGGAATTATGATCTTGACAGTGTAGAAGCCCAAAACACAACTGACACGAATGCCATATCGCTGTAGCGTACAGCAGTCGTCGTATTGTAGTCATGCGCATTACTTCTATTAGAGACAACAATACATTATAATGTTGGAATGCCAACAGAGACATCTTCTTATGTTCTGTACTAATTTTGTACTGAACATAAATTGCCAGCCAGCAGAAGTAGATAAGCTCACAACCAATATCAAATTATACAATGTTACATAAAATTATTATAAACCAATTTACAAAAAATAATGTGAACTTCTTAAAACTATTATAAACAAAATTACACAAAATAACATAAACTTCTTAACTCTATGGTAGTCTACATAATTTTGTGAAAATAATATAAAACAAATTAATTACTATCCTAAATATAACAGAAACCATAATTATCAATGTAGCATACATTATCATTTGCATAATGTACACAACAATCATCAACTCAATAGTTACAATGTTATTGAAACAATTATCTTTAAACAATTCCAACAGTACAGGTGTTTGTTTTACATCAATGTTGTAAACATTGCAATTAGTATCTTCACCTTCTGATGGAAGTATTGTATTTGAATCAAAAATTTTATTTGTTGCTTGTTTGATTCGCACCAGCAACTCTGCGCTAATAATCTCAAGCTGGGGTATTGTAAGTACCTTACTTGATGGAGCTACACTAGACTTGTAGCAAATTAAATTTGTTTTTATTTTAATATTTATAAAAATAATATTGTGTTTTAAACCTAATGTCATAATACTGGTTGATCTGTTTAATAATGTTTTATAAACCTCCAATAATGAAGGATTGTGTCTAAATCTTTTTTCCAACACATTAAATCTTTGCGGGGCAACTGAGAAAGAATCCTCCAATTCTATTTTATTTACTAGGCTGAGTAATGGCAAATCAACAGTTAAATTATTTTTAAGTGCTACTGAATTTTGAAATTTATGTTCAGCCTTTAAGTAATCCTCAGAAAACTTATCTGATTCCTCTGGGACTTTCTCAGTTGTCCAAGATTGTTTCATAACATTCTCAAGGTTTGTATATTCACAAATAGCAAGATTACATACAATATTATTATGTGAATACTTATTTTTATTATACAATTTTCTTGGAACCACATTTCCTTTATTATTATTGTCATGTGACATATTTTTATAATCTAAACTATACTCAATTGCAATTGCACGTCTTTCTAAAAATGAAATAAATTCTGCCATAGTAGGCAGTTCTTCTAAATTTCTTTCCATGTGGAAAGTGCGGTTAGTAACGATATCTAATTTTCTACTTAAGGCCGAGATTAAAATCATATCCCACTTGTCTACAGGCTCATCAAGATTTTTTAACGCTTGTAATTGCTGTTTTACTTGACATAAAAAAGCCCTTATATCGACTGCAGTACCTTTCTGCATGTTGGGAATATCAAGTATTATATTAATGTGATAAAAGATTAATCTCGCCTTATTTTCATACCGTGCTAACAATAAATCAATAGCCTCTTTGTATGAACTGTTCACAAGCGGCAGATTTATAATTATTGAGAGAGCCTCATCAACGAGATACTTTCTCAAATAAAAAAGTCTTTGAACATCGGACAATGATGCATTATTGTGAACCACTGCTTGGAAGAGCTCATAAAAGGGCTTAAACCTGGTTATATCCTTGCCATCGAAGGTTGGAATTTCCACCGCTGGGAGCTTCAATGGAACTAATTCAGGCCTATTAACTTCTTTTAACTTATTGATGCTAGCATTTAATTTTGCAATAATGTTAAAATACTTCTCTTCAACTTCTTCAATGTCTTCCTCATCTTGATCATCAATTTCTAAAATGCTGTACTGCGTGAGCTCGTACGATTGGAATGTAGTCATCATCTTTTCTTTTTTCACCTGCAGCACCTCCACTGTAGCGGAGTCGAGAGCCCTTGGGTCGCTGACGTAATTGTCCATCCGTGATATTGCACTTTTTGCAGCCGTCCGCGCCGATCTAAGCCTTTTCAATCCCTCCATCTTGCTTAGGTGATAGATTCGTACTTATATGATAGATGAAACGTGGATGACAAACTAATCCAGGTTAATCCAGCAACATGAGAAGTTTTTAATAGATTGGTACTTGCAGATAGTAATAATAACTTTGTACCTTCATGAGTAAAGAAGTATTTTACTCTCCTCCAGCATCCATGTATCCTCTTCCGTAATGAATAATTTTTCTTAAAATATAAACGTGTAGTAATCCAAATTATATGCGAATCCGCTTAAATCAAACGTTGCATTACCCAATCAATGGCAATTGATGACTTGCCAGGCCGCCATAGGGTAAATGTAACAAAATAGCTTGCACTTGTGCTGGTTACTATACAGATGTAACCTCAAAACACCACGAAATCACACGCGGGTACAAATGGCTTGTAAGGCCAGTTTTTTTTGTAGGATTTAAAACCTTCTTGAAATGTAATTGTAAAATAACCAGCTTCGCTTGTAAGGCTTCTGGAAATGTAATTGTAAAATATCCAAATCCTCCGTGAATCCGCCAAAATAGAGCGTCCCATTTACCCAATCAATGGCAATCGCCAAGGGGCAAATGTAATAAAACGCCAAAAATACAATGAAAAACACACGCGGTTAATAAACTCGAAGGATCGGCTTTGTAAGACTCGAAGGACCAGCTTCGCATGTACGAAATAAAACCATGCGAGTATTTGTAGATTGAATAATTATTCAATTGTTTAATGATAAAATAATTTTACACTTTTTAATTACTTTGAACCAACATTCTTATAATAACAAGATGGTTGGGAATTATGATCTTGACAGTGTAGAAGCCCAAAACACAACTGACACGAATGCCATATCGCTGTAGCGTACAGCAGTCGTCGTATTGTAGTCATGCGCATTACTTCTATTAGAGACAACAATACATTATAATGTTGGAATGCCAACAGAGACATCTTCTTATGTTCTGTACTAATTTTGTACTGAACAAGCATAATGACAGGTATATAATTGAGTTAAGGCACAAGAATATAGTGCCAAATGGCAAAAATATTAAAATTGAAATAATAAAAACAAGTAATAAAGAAAAAGAGTTGTTTCAACGGCTCTCAATTTAACCACCAATGATACACATATACAGCTACACTTCAGTGGCTCAGGTCGGGGTAAATTATTGCTCCATACTTCATTCGGACCGGTATGTGGCCACCCATTTCCGCCAAGCCTCCCAATTCGCCTTCAAGTTCAACCACCAGCCACCAACACTGGGACACGCGGTAACATGGCAACCTATATCGATATAAGACGTCTACTTTCGCATTGTGATAACGTTGTTAATATATCGTTAATGGCATTACACTAAGAAAACGTTCAATAAATCTAAATGTCTAGGATAATGTGGCAAAATACGAACCCATATGCTACAGATAAATGGCATTAATTTTATTAATAGCTATCGAATTATAAACCATGATGTTCTTCAAGAAAATGTTACGAAACGAAAATAGATCTATAGCTAATATATAGCAACTAATATAATTTCTTTACAGACATACACTTGGAATATTATGTATAGTATAGGATATTAATCTATGACGTCATGCACAGAATGTGACGAATTTTAGTGACGATTTGTCTAACTTTACTATCATTTATATTAATCAATAACTATCCCGTCGCCGTCAAGAAAGCTCTCACTATCTACGAGAATGAGCTTGACAGCAGCGCTGTGTATCATAGTCGTAGATGGTGTCCTTGCTACGAGCGTAACCACAGGACCTTGTTCCTCGTTCCTTGTTAGACAGTGTGAGTCGGCTGTCATTGACAACCAATACCGTCTGCACGTGATTGATGTTACTTCTTTACTTCCGGCGTCAATGAAACGAACATAATTTAGTTGAAACTCTACCAAATGATAAATTTCATTCAATTATTTTCAGTTTTCTTCGTTTTCCTTTTTCTAATTGTAACAAAATGTTTTAACAGAGTAAAAGTTTCTTATTGTGTCCTATTAAAATTTAACTGCTGTGAATATATTATGTAAGGATAATTGACTTCTTAACGTACTTCTTTACATTGTACTAAAGTAGCTTTAGAAAACGCGTTAATGATAAAAGAACTGTCTCTTAGAATTCTTTGAATTTATCATCAGAGGTTCAAATTAAATTTAACAAGGACTCAAATACCAACAATTTGTGGATGTTTAATTAACTTCAAATACAAATTATTTATTTAAATGTAAAGTTGGCGACAATATAAAATTAAATTACTTTTATTACATCTTCTTCTAAATGGTTCAACCAAATATTTATCATAACTAGGTTTATGTTCATCAATTGTTTGAAGACTCTGAAGTAAACATTGAAAACAAGCTGCTTATATATAAACAAGTGCTAAAGCCAGTGTGGACGTAAGGAGTGCAACTCTGGGGTCGCACCAAGAAGTCGAACATTAAAGAAATACAAACGTTCCAAAATAAAGTTCTGCGAGGAATAGTTAATGCACCGTGGTATATCCGCAATGACGACATACATAGAGACCCAAAGATTGACACAGTCGGAGAAGAAATCAAATCTATAGCAGCGAAGCACGAATTGAGACTTCGTAACCACGAAAACATCGCCGTGATGCAAATGTTGTTTGATAGTAATGATGTTCGAAGACTTCGCAGGACTAAATCCTCAGACCTAGTAACCTAATCATGCAGAATTGTTCATTGGAGCAATATCTATCACACCGTGTAATTATATAAATGTAAGCCACTAGATAAGTATATCTATACTTAGTTATAGTATTATAGTTAATAAAAAAAATTAATCAATAGCTTACAGTAGAATAAAGCATCCTTAATATTTGAAAAATTTGAACCTTTTTAGGAATTCGTTTATTCTGGGTGTCTATATATTTTTTTAAAAAAATTTCCGCATTATATATATATATATATATATATATATATATATATATATATATATATATAATATATACGTGTATGTATAAATCATATTGACAATAAAAATCAAAAGCCTTTTGATTTGCATATAAAATTCAAATAAAATAAGGAAGGAGTAAAATCCGGAATAAAAATATTCAATCCTTTTATAATACTACTGTTGAGGGGATGATATTTTTTCTTTGAAAAATAAGATTAGTGGGTGGGAAAGTGGAGAAGCAATAAGAGAGGGGGTCAGGGGTAGGGTTGCTGAGTGATATACACAGTCATTTGAAATATTCATCGAGCAGTTGAGAAATGTAACGTAATCTTATATAGCTAATAGGAAAAATTCGTGTTTAAAATATGAGAACAGTGGTAAATAGAGCGTAAATAAAATATAAGCAATAAATAAAAATGATTGATTTAACAAAAATGGCGTATATAAATATTTAAAAATATCCCCTTCCTTTTCCTTTTATTTTTTTGTTTGTTTTTGTATTTAAAGCTAATGATTTATGTAAATGCATCGTTTATAACACAAAGCAATCTTACGAGCTCGTTATTAGTATTACATTATTTTGAAAAGAACTTCCCAATATATGACAAGTCAATTTCTACAATAATTTCAATTTGGTAATTCATTTTTTAGTTTGGTATTTTGTCCTAAGATGTCAGTATGACGTTTAATCTTTAATTTTGAAATCCGCATTCAAACCTACACTTAACGTAGAAAACCATAAAATAAATTAAACTTTTCAGACCTTCAAATCATTGCGCATCTGTCTTGCAGTATATCCTAATCAACTATATATCCCTCGAAAACTCTCCGTAAAAATACGAGTGTATCCTCATTATTACTTACTTATGAGAGACACGTTTTTCTCAAAACGAACAGTTTCCAAATCACGCGATACCGGATCTCTAGAAATAAAACTACATCCCATGCTTACATTTCTAGTTAACGACACGCCCCCTGCACGCATCGTGCAATATCTGACACCCCGATCCCCGATTCCCGATCCCGATCCCGACGTTAGTAATCCTGGAAGACTCCTGGTGGTTGGTGCCCGTGGAGATGGTTATAATTTGACAGTTAATTTATTATTTGCTACGGTTTGTTGAATAAACGGATTTTCGTGTAATATTGCGTTAAACGAATTTTGTTGATTTAGTAGTCAAATGTAAACATAAAACAGATTAATGTGAAAAATTAAGATTTCTGTTAATTAAGTTACGGAAGATATTTATAAGTTTGGATGACTTCTCAGACACCAAACGGTTTGTGTCTATCATTGTCAATATTCTTAAAAAATGTCACCGTCATGCGCCCTGCGACCTAGAAACACAGTCGCTCAAAACGTGCTCAAAACCAATTTGAAATCGTTCGTTCCGTGTGTGTTCTCTCACTCGTAAACACGTCCGTTCTATCACTCACAACACAGTTGCAATCTCATCCGGTTTGGGCAGATTCGGGGCTCGCATTTGCAATCAGTCGACCTATGTGCGGACGGCCTTATTGTACGGCAAAGTTTCAAAACAAACAAATCTTTTATTTTTATTTAAATAATACATTCCACGGAACGTTGATGGAAAATTGTTTCTCTGATTTCCTTGCAAAACAAAACATAAGGCAACTCTGTGTTGAGTTTTCGCTGCTACTGTTCACACAGCCATTTATTTCAGTATGTTGACAGTAAGACTGCTTTACTAGCATATAGCTACAGTATCTAGTCCCTATATTTAACATTTATATAGAATTTCCACATATTTTCCATTTCATATTTCAAGTAAACTTTTGTCATGTCCGGTTTTAACGTACTGTTATAATGACAATGGCTGCCCGCAGGAAACAGAGCGTACAAACATGCATACGACTCGCTAACGTTATACCTCACCCCATACCCCTTCTCCCCTTCATACGCTCAAACTCTCAAACAAAACGTGTTCATATGGTCCATAGTTTGCTCTCTGACCAGATAGTTTGATGTCAAAAATACTTGCAGCAATTTTGTTATAACCATGGAAGAACATGTAGCCGAGATCGTAGAAACCGACGAATGCTTCACTTTGATATCTATGAGTTCAAATCTAATGACCCATTTGCACGATCACATCAGATCTTCAATTAGAACACTGAACTCTAAACGACGGACTAAAATGGAGACATGACCTGCAATGCTTTATGAACACACGTAATCTAGATTTTTCCAGGTTTCAAAAAATTACAAGAGTAGCATCACTAAAACCACTGACTCCCGTAAACTCATAGTCGGAATGTCATGAAATGTTGCCACACATTGTTTAAAGGCTGTAGTCCAAGATCCCACAGCCACAAGACATCAGAGCGACAAGATTGAGTAGTGTTAGTATGTACAATAATCGTATGCCTACCTGCAAGCTTGACCAGGTATCAGGTAATCAAGGTACGTAAAAACGCTACTCAACTCATGTACTACAATATCGTTAAAAATCTGTCATCAATACTCTCAGACCCGTCCCGCAGACAGTATTACCTTGCAGACGCTTTAAAGCTGACAAAAAATTACTTAAACTCACTTATAGTCTGATGGTCCATTTTTATATATGTTAGCGAGGCAACTGTTTTAAAACGTTTTACAAGAGGCAGACCAATCCAAGGGGCCAAAAATCCCAATTTTAATTCCGCTATGAGTATGACGGAGTATATCTCAAACCATGAACTTTTTGATGCCTTATTTCATTCGTCTATTTATTTAGTTACTGTATAATCCAAATTGCCATAGTAATTAGTAGGAGTGATATTTGGACTGAACCACTAGTTGTTATGTTACGAGCAGGCAATGTGTGTGGGGAAAGGGGGGGGCAAATTCCGAATCGTTGTGCAGATCTTAACACTTCCACTCGGCTAGCATCGCGGTGTACGAGGCTATCGTTATTATAACGCGTAGACAGCGGTATTATATGAAGCTTGATAACATGCTGGTTAAGTTTGTGGTTCCCTCCCTCACAGGCTCCTACATCCTACTTCTGCATCCCTTCTTCTTCTTTATACTAAACTATACCCGTACACTGTTATTATATAGTCAACCCTATATGGAACCGGATATCTACTATTGCTTTAACTTTCCGGTAATTCCCATAAGAGTCAATTAAAAGTTATATTTCTAAACATAATTCTATATTTTATTCATTAACAAGGATAGCCTCGTACCTCACTGGTTAAAATCAACAATGTGTATATTTAAAACAATGTTTGCTTTATCTCTAGGAAGTATAGTTCGAATCACGAGAGTTCGGAGGTCAGTCATTCTTAAAATAAGTTGTACCGTATAAATTGGACAACACTGTCTGACACATTGTTTTATAAGGTATATAGGAACGAATAGTAATAACGTAAAGACTGTTGAATAATTAATTAATTATGAATAATTTAAAACGTTTAGGTATATTAAAATAACCAAATAAATATTAAGAAGCTCCAGTTTTTATAGAAAATACGATTTTCGATCTACACTTTTTACACAGTAAATGTAACTCTGCATTTTGCGTTATAGTTTTGTAAAATAAAGATTATGAAATATATAATTTAAGAGTATGATGATATTCTAAGTAAATAACCATGTTTAAAAAGAAAACTTAATGAAGCGTTTCCTTTTATTTGAAAATATAAAGCTCATCATGTTAAATTAAAACTAGATTATTCAAGTAGCCAAGCTAAGAAATATTATAAAATTACTTAAAACACCGAGTAATATGAAAATAAATATTATTTTAAAGTCTGTATCCATTTCTTCTAATGTAAAAAATGTCAAAATATAAAAATAATTAATTACACACCATAAGCTCAACTTCTGACATTGCTCGTAGCTACGATAACAAGAAAAATGTAATTAAAAATCTGAACAAGTCATTAGAACACCCACTCACTACTTCACCCCTTTCAACCCTTCCATAGAACCCACCCCTCACTAAAATATTTTCTTTGCGGACATGTCTTAACTTTCAAACCTATAATTAGTAGTATAAAGGGAATACTAATGTCTAGATAACAGATTAATTATAAATTTTCATCCCCAGGGTAATTTTATAAAGATTTTAGAAGGCTAGACTTCTAAGCGTAATTAAGATTAAAAATGCTCATTAATTAACAAAGTTAATCAAAATGAAATTATAAAATTTATTTTAAGTAATTTATTTAATGAAAATCGAGGTAACAGGAGGATGATTACCTTCAGGTTTTAGTAGTTGCAGTTTCAAAGTTTGTTTCAAGTTTCACAAACATGGTTTACAGAAATTCAATTTTATTTTTAATTACAGATTAAAATAATAATATAGTCGTCCAGTGACGGCTATATCTATGAATGACAATTAAAAACGTTGAGGTAGCTTTAACACCCTATGTGCTTTTAGTATTTTAAAGTCAGACGTATTTTTATCTAGTAAATTCACAGCTAGACTGTATGAATTTTGAAACTATTAAAAAAAGAAAATTATCAAAAATATCTGACACCAAAAAACCTACACCGACCTAAAGTAAAATATAACATTTTAAAAAGTACTTCAAATAAACAAACCACGGGGTCTAACCCCCATTATTGTCAAGGTTTTTCCCTAATTAATTTAAGGCAATTTTGTACATAACCAGGCGCATAATATCCTTTAATATCTTCCCTTATTACTAAATATAATATTTATATGATAATTACGAAAGTACAATAAGAAATTCATTTCAATTAAGTACAAAACATTATCCCAACAAAATGTGATCCTGTTATAATTATACGATATAATAGATATAAACATTTACCTGAGCTTTATGTAACAAGCTTTACGAAAAAGCTTTTCACAGTTTCACAAGTTTCTATCTCTATATGTTAGAAAGAACCCTTTGAGCTTTATGTCTTTTAGAGCAACTGAGCTTTAACTTTATAAAGTTTTGAGTATATTAACACACATATATATAAGCTTCATATTATATGCATCGTGTAAAAGCTCACTTTGACTTGAGTGATATATCATGTTCACATATGTAATCATGTCTATGTATTAGAAATACATAGACGGAAGTAGTTTTAAGCGCGAAATTCAAATTACAATTAATATAATAGAAATATATACTGATTATTTTAACATAAATATGTCAGTCAGACCTGGGCTTTTCTCCAATACAAACATGACATTGTTTCGCTCTTGTTTTGGAATTCTGGAGCCAGTACAAGGTCAGGGCATCTCGCCTGGCTTTGAGACTCGTGGTGGCTGTTTGCCAACGACACGACTGGCGCCAGACTGACTATATAGAGCTCTATAACTGTATTTTCTAATGTATGTGACCTACAAAGAAGAGCATCTTATTTTCAATTTTTAAATGGATAGAGTTAGAAGCAATAAAATCAAATAAAAACACCTATTATATCATAAACTCTATAACATTAATTCTGGGTTAACTAAGAAATAAAATATGACTTTTATAAAAGCTGCTTAATGGGGTATATTCTTTTCCCTTGCTATTAATTTACCCTAGGTAATAGGTTAAGATTAAACCTGAGGTTTTCCTCAAAATGCAGACTGGTTGCACTTATACCGGTTTCACACCAGAGAGATAGTTTTGTTGTCAAAAAACAAAACAAAATCATGTTTTGTTTTATTTTAAAACAGTTCTGTTTTTCGGAAATAGACTGTTCACACTGAACAGATTGATTTTGTTTTAAGTGTTTTTCTGTGTCCCCTAAAAATTATAAACATGATAAACAACAACTGACAAGCGTAAATGTTCTGTGCAAAAACAAAACTGCGTTTTGAAACCAAGCAGAAAATGTTTTTATTAGTTTTTTATTATTTTATAAAAATAGGTAGCAACCTAATTGTAAATAAGACCTTGTTCTCAATAAATAAAACTATACAACTGGGTCTTACATTTAGAATTAGTTAAATTTATAGCATGAAGCAGAAAACATATACCAGTCCAACATGAGTGCTCCCTTAAGCACAATCAAATATCTCTCTCTCTCTCTCTAGTTCTCTCTCGTTCTCATCACCTGCCCTATTTTTTGGAGTACATAGTTTTCGCATTAAACTTTTATACGGTCTTCTGAGTACAACAATTACTGCAATTTCAAATCGAGTTGGTTTGGTTTGGTTTGGTTTTATATTTATTAACATTACAATTCACATAATATTACAGAAGTTTTCTCATTATAGCTTTTGTTTTGGAAACAGACACAGGTATATGCATAGGCGTCCGCAGAAAACTTAACGGAGTGTGAAAAACTTAAAATTCTATTATATGCTTTCCAAATATGTTATATATTCCATTCAATCTAGATTAGAACTCGATGTACTGTGAGAGGAGGAGGGTGGGTTCACCGTTTGACCTATCTCCTGACGCCCCTGTGTGTGGGTTTTTGTTTATGTTCCCTACACTGATTAAAAATAATTATAGCTTCAAGTATATAAAACTCCTTTTTATATTTTTACATCCATGTATGTTAAAGGGTGACATTTTATTTACTTTGACAGAACCTGTGTGTCACTGTATATAAAACATTCTGTTTTCTGTTCTACATATATAAGAATATTCAACCCAACAGGTAGGGTTTGGAAACCTTATTTTCTATAATATACATTTTAAATTTAGCACCACTTTTAAACTTTCAACATACACCCATTATTGAGCTGATATTTGGCAGATATTGTGTTCCATTATTAACCTCGGAGTTTGCACTTTGGATTAAAATAACAAAATCGCAACTTTTCACGGAAATATTGCGTTTTTCTGTTGATTTAAAATGACCCCTCTTAGTGAAAGACTTAGCTCTTGAATGGTACTTTTAAAAATTAACTGAATTAAACATTATTCTAAAAAATAATAGTATGAAACAAAATTACGTTAATTATTGTTTATGAATTTGAAAGAGATAGAATAATCACTATATGAACACATTGCATGAATAAGACAACGAAAAGAATTTTATCTTAAGAAAGTGTCTTAACACAGTTAAAGCTTAACATTTGAACTTATTCCAAGGTAGAAATTTACCTTGTAATTAAATTTTCACCTTGCCACAAGCTAATTACAAAGTTAATTTCTAATACTTACATAGAAATTGTCTTGCAGTGCAGTTGCAGTCACTTGCGGACTTATTACAAGCGAATTGAAGTGGTGTATTACGTCACATTTTCTCCCTTGGATGTAACGTAATATTTTTCGTTTAATCTTACGTTCTATTTTACCAAAATTTTACATAATTCTGTTACATTGCCATTAAATATATGCTAAATACATTAAAAATCTTTTACTAATATATTCATTTAAGATGTAACATTATAGAATCTTGCATAAAAAACTTTATTACCGACAGGAAATTTGTACGTACTTTTGTACGTAATCTTATATTATATTAACCTAAATGAAATTATAATAAAGGTAAACTTTTTTACGTTAGATACAATTTACACACATATAATTATGTTTAACGGGCTATGCTTAACTTGTGATGAATTGTTTCTGAATTAATTTTCAAATTCGGATACGCATACTTCGGTTAAGGTTAGCTAGCTAGTTATTAAAAATTAATAATCTAAATATCACAGAACGAGTTTATTTTTAAACGCGTGACAATTTATATGTCAATCAGAAATTTGTTGATCATAATTAATGTATTTTTAGAAGTTGACAGGAAGTTTAGCGGTTAACACTGATATAGCTGCCACAATTGCCTTGTTAACTTTAAAAATATCATAGAATTGTCCATCGGAGAGAAAATATGTGTCTTGATTTATCGACTTGTTAAAGAACTAACTATTGTTAAAATATGTACAAAATTTGACTCAAGATGTCAAAATCGCGATTTTGTATATTAATATTGCATTCATATTAAGTTTCTCTAAATATAAAAGCCCTCTCGATAAAGGTTCTTTATTCCTTTCTACGTCACACAGTATTTTAACATAACACAGTGATTCTGAAGTTACAGAATTTTTCTATACGTAACCAAATTAAGTTTTTATGTGACAGAGTACATGTATAAAAGTAGAACATATTATAAAAAAAACAGAAAATGAAACAAACATTATGTTGGTTGTAAATAATTAAAAAAAAAGTATCATTATAAATTGAGAGGTGTAGCTATAGAAAATGAGTGATATATAAAAAATATTACTTTATCTTTTAGATTATAATGTTGAGGATCGGATCTATGTAAATCAGGTGAGAGGACTCTCTGCTCCTTTGCAGTCATAATTGCCTTCCAGTGTATATGAATTTTTTTATTATTAAATATATATTTTGTCTATTTCTTAATTCGCGTTTTCCTTTTTGGAAATCATCTTTAAAGGTCTTCTTGTCACGTATTGTCACACTTTGTAGAATCCTCGGGAATTTGTCCTGCGTGTGACGTAATTATTAGTTGACCCCTACCAGCCTATACACAGACTTTTTGTATTAAATTATTATGTTAATGAATTCGGTTTTGATTACTTTTTGACAAGCTTTTATCAAATCCGCAAGCAAAATATGAATCAGCAAAAATTTAATATAATTTTTACTTCGCTAAACAGCGTAATGCGACGTACAATATAATGACAAAACGTCATTTTGTAAATTGAAGTTATGTTGACGGTTTATTAACTAATTTGCATATCACAAAAACAGACGACAACTTATCTAAAAGTCTACAGCAAAAACAGTGTAGAAGAACAGTTTGCTAAGGGGCTACATCACACTGTTTCTTTGAAACTCAACAGAGTATTTTTATTATATAGAAATGTTTACAATCCTTGTCGGTAAACCAAATTCAATATCAAAAACTATTAAATAACTAAAATATCATCTCTATTTTGCGGTAAATGATAACCTACATGGAAAGCAGCCAATTTAACTAACAAAGATACCTCTGCGTATGCTTTCAATGCGTCCCTTGTAGAACAGACTCTTTACTAAAGAACTGACATTAATTACTTTTTTCTACACATACAAAACTGGTTGAATGAATTCGTATGAACTATAAAAGATGCTAATGTGTTAAGTAACATGGCAGATCACTGTGGACGTGTTGTAAAACTTTTTTCTACAAATGTAAATTGCGCATTTGCTTAAGCCGGCTCCAGATGTCTTATTCAAATATTGGAAGATGAACATGGCAAGTTTCCTGTTACACGGTGGAGCGAATTTTTGATCCGAAATTGTTGATATTATTGACACTGACACTGTTTAACAACAACTTTCAAGTAAATAAATAAACTTTCAAGTATAAAACCTTCCTTTGTTGGACGATTCATGCAGTAGTGTATGACATGTTGATCAAGTGTGTGGTGGGTGTAGAAAAATCGCTTTTGACGCGGGTCAAAAGACCGACAACAGCCCGAACTTCTTCCAACATGAACGTAGGACACATGACATTCGACACACTTAGTTCCAGCATCGTAGCATCGTTTGGCGTCGGCTTAAGAAAAACATGTATCAAAAGTAGCTCCAAATAATATTTTGAGTTTTCTAGGGTGTTGTGATGCTCCTTAATAAATGCGTTGAAATTTGTATACACAATATAAAGTTGTATTAAATTATACATAATAATGTATATTACACGCTATACATTTATGTCCAGAGATCAGCTCGTCGGATGTAGGCATGTTGTAGGGTAAAACCATATTTACGACACGGCACTTGACAAGTAATGCGGTATCAAGTATGGCAAAATGGCGCCCAGGGATTGTAACAACGAACGCACAAGTGCACATGATAATGGAGTACTTGACTATGTGGTATGTATGATGTAAAATGTGTGGTGGTGTTGAATGTTGATGGATATTGACACAGCATTGTGTTTTCAAGTTAAGAGCTGTTTGTAACTACTTCAGATCTACCACGAGGCGATGCAAGCGCTAAATGCAACACATGCATTCTATACTCTGTACTTATACTATATGCAGATTTGTCCACACAGTGATAGAGTGGAATTAGAAATCGGTTAAATTAAAGAAACCCGCTGCATTTTGGAAGATATTCACTCAGGTCTCGTTCTATACTATAAAAAAGAATTACCAACTGATTATGGGAAAGTGGGATGCCAGAGTATATGAGGGGAAAGGAGAGTGACCTGAAGAATGTTAGAAGAGATTTAGACTGGGCAACGAAGAAAATGAAATTGAAATGAGGAATATTGGGTGGACGGAGAAGAAAAGAAGTGTAGGGTGTGCAAAGTAGAGGTGGTGACACTGGAACACATAAGGGATGGTTGTGTTGACAGGGTAGGCAGCAGTAGGAAGGTGGATGGATGGAAGGAACAGATGGATGGCAGAGATAATTAGAAGGAGAAGTAAAAAACTAGAGGGTTTACGCAGCGAATATTGTCAATGTACTACATGTGTTGTAACATACATTAAAATTGAACATGAAATATGTTTTAATAAACATTTTTCTAATTAAGAAATATCCACATCAATAATTTACAAAATTAATTAACAATTAAATGCATATTTAAATATAAAAACAATATATAAATTGTAGTACTTCATAAAGTTAAAAACATATGTTTTTATTTATCATATTTCGACTAAAATTATATTGTACAAGGTCTATTATAAAAGAATGTTGCTTCATTGTATTCAAAAGAATATCATTTTACTTTCCTTTGTTTGTTTATTTGTATTTTATTAGTTTTCGTTTCGAGAGTGCACTTGCACTGTGTAACATAGGTACGGCTAACAGTTTGCTTTTTGTTAGACTTATTCTGAACTAGTTTTTAGCGCCTGCGATTAGAAAATGCAACCAAAATAACACATTATATTTTTAAATTATCTGTTTAGTGATTTTGAAGCTTTATAATTAAAATTTCATAAAAGTGAAAAGAATATTAAAACACGAATATTACAAACATGTAAAACATTTATTGCAATCAACGAAACATATCATCATATTTACGAACACGAATAATCACGAAAGGGCATCATTCACCAATATTCGTAGAGCGGTGCGGTAAGGGGAGGTGCGGTGTACTAGGAGTATTAATAAAAGCACGAACACCCTCGCGATTTAATTGTTATCAGACACGACACTGCAGGTTCTATTATTTTATATCCAATAGATACATAAATCAGTGGCGGTCGATTTTTTTTAATATTGGGTCAAATGTTTGTAAATTATATTTTTGTCACTTTCAGTTCATACCGTTTTTAAGCGCATATTGTAGTGTACAACGATTTGTAACCAAGGAATGAAATTATCAATCGAAACTGTGAGGAACTTAGTACGCAGGTGCTCTGTCTTACTGAGCTATTCCGATCGGTGCTTATTCCCAAATTATAATCGAAAGCAAAAACATTTCGAATAGGTCGATTGAACAATTTTTATACTTGTCGCGACACAGACAGTATGTAATTAACATTCTTATAATTAAAAGTGTCAGTATGGTATTATTAATAAAAGTCTGAGCTTCTCTGAAATTGACATATGACATTTTTTAACAAAAGTAGGTTTCAGTGTATATAAATATGGTGTGTGCAAATAGATTTGAAATCATTCAACCATGCAGTGTTGCAGTAGGACAATTGTACAATATGCACAAATGCGATAACAGTATTTAAAATCCCAGATTATCACTGCAATTTTGCAATATACGATCTAGTGCTACAGATTTGTTTTAAACGGACACTCATGTTTAATAATTGATTGATAAATTATCTAAAAAATCTTTACAAAAAATTTCGCAATAGACATTGGTCATACGTCAAAGTTATTGTTTAAGAAAGTTTAGAGATTATTTTTTTTAAATTTGTTCAGTAGGTTTATTGTGCATTAACGTATTTTCAAGAATTTATAAAGGTTACTGATTTATCCACTTATAATTAAAAATGTATACGGTGTCAAAAAAAAATTGCACTAGTAATTAAATGTTAGTTTAAATCAGTTCGACTGCAACATCCAAACCGAAGTAACATATAACTTCATACTTTATGCTACATGCTTTTTCGATACTACGTATTCATTGAGGCAGTTTTATATGTTTAGACAAAAGTAATAAAAGTCAGATGAATTCTTTACAATTTGTTTCTATTATGCAAAAGAGAGACGACAATACTTCTTTATTTAATTTTTTCAAGCCTCAGTTCCATGTACCATATCTAATAATGCAAATGCAAATATTGAGAACCTGATGATTGAATTAGAAATAAGATATAGAGATTTTACAAGGCAAGAAGCAGGTAATAAACTGGATAGCAGAATTTAAGAGTAGGCGATGGAAAATAAAGAAAAAGAGAGATGAAGCTTGATATGTAATTTTGAATGTAAAAAGTAAACGTAATAAAATGAAATGAAGTCAGTGAATTTAAGTCAGAAGAATGTAATGCCTAACCAGAAAAAATTAGAAAGAGGAAGTGAAAAACCAGAGGGTTTATGTCTGAACAGAGTGATAGAGGTAAAAGGCAGGAAAAGGAAAATGAAGTCTGAAAGGAAGAAAGAATAGTGCATAGATAATAGAGGGTTTTTTGAGAGGGGTTAAGGAAGGCAAAAGGTAAGAGAAGGAGAAACAGGAAACAGTGAAAAGGAAGGAGGTGTAAGGAACAGGAAGGGAGAGAGTCAAGAGAAGAAGAAGCAGAAAATACTTTTGGAAAGGTCTAGAATAGTACAGTTTAATTTTAAGTTGAAATTCTGTGAAATGTTGTTAGAAATATAAATGTAGATTTTAAAACCGAAAGGCACACAATTAATATAATAAAAAAAATGTAATGCATAACGATACATATATTAAATTAATAAGTATAAATAGTAAAAACCTTCTAGTTCACAAATAATTATACTTTTATATAATGTTTCGTTGGGTTTTAAATATTATAGTTGTAAACACATATATTTCGAAGTAATGCTCCAAATAGTAAGTCCACCTCTGTACTATATAATCAAAGTAACACCTCCACGTGTAATATTTATATTTCGCAAAATATGACGCAAGATATTAAATAAAATATTGACATAAAAAAAAACAGTAATACTGGAACAAAATCCTGAAATCCTCTTTTATATTTTCACAAAATATTTACAAAAAACACAACTAATATTTAGCTATTCAGGATGTTCGTTTAATGTAGTGTTATAAAATCTATATGAACCCATAAAGTCATAGTCGTAGTCCCATTCAATTTTAAAATATTCATAATATGTATTCTCTCTCGCCAATGAATTCGTCATATATTTGTGCGAATATGTTGTGCTCCCATATTTTATATGATGCTTTTCAATTTTTAACAACGAGAAAAATATTCTATAAAAATATTAAATTCCACAACTTCAATATGGGTGTTTTTAATTTTGTATTCTGAAATATTATTAGTAAATAAACAATATTAAATCAATAAAATATTATTAATTTAGTGTTTTAAAAATATGTTCATTTATTTATTTAATTAGGTGCTTCTTTATTCGCGTGGCTAATACGATATAGCTGGTGTATTTTGCAGATTATCTACTTCTATTCGCGTATTCACGTATATTTGATCTGGTCTAGTGAACATGCACACCAGATTTATTATACAACATCCTTGTGACGAACTAATCGTGCGGAAGCGTCAACCCGACGCTCTTGACGTCATGTTTAAACGAATTTAATAACATACTCTATACCCACGCGCAATTGCGTAAAGCTGAAAAGTTTATAGCTTTGAATATCACTGAGATTATATAGTAACAGTTGAAATATTTAATAGGTAATGTAACTTCTTTTTGAAATGAGTTAATCTTAAATGCATAGTGCTGGAAAATTATAACAAACCAATGCTTCTATAAACGATAAAGTAGATCGATTTAATAGACATTTAACATTGATCAATAGATGACATTAATAAAAAATTTGGTGTGGTTTGTTCATTTGTCGGCTGACGATTGAATATCGTTACAGAAGGTTGCTATTTTCTATACCACTACTTCTTCAAAAGTCACTCATTGATGCACCCTGTATTATACCAACAAATTTATGCTCTAATTTTAGCGCCCACCAAATTTGCATACATTTTACATCTAGATAAATTTTACATACGCACAACATAGTAAACAAAACCTCGATCAACCCACAGCACACACAACTCACGGCAGCCCAAACAACACCGTATCCCAACCACCCACTTCTCCTCTTCCTCTCGTGCTCCTACCCGTTTCTCTACATAGTGCACCCTGACATACAGAACCCGCCTCTCGATCTGACTTCCATTTCGTGTTTCTGTTCCACGTAAACACAACCATTTCAATTAGGGTTGGTTGGTGGTGCGTTTGGAACTGGAAATTATTTGTAAATACGTTTAATGGGGGTGGTAACTAGTAATGGATTCAATATATTTATGGTCGGACCATTATTTTCACGTAGCCACACTTACTAGTGTTACTGTCCACTTTTAGATACCAAGAATTCGTTAAATTCTTAATGATTTTATTCGACTTATAGTACTGTTGTATTTTATTGTTTCTGCCTTTACGGCGTTGCAACGATATTTATATTTTACATTTCCTTTACAAATTTGTAACACTTTTTAAATTCTCTTTTTAAAGTTCTTTCCCCTTGTTAACTTCCTCCACTGCTTCCTCCTTACTTCCATCAACTATCTACTTTCTTCTCTTCTCTTTTAACTGCTCACAAAGTTTCTCCTCCTTCTCTCTTCTTTTTCTCCTTACCTCCGTCTTTCATACTCTTCCTTCCCTCAATTCGTCCAAGCTTAATTCACTTTCCACTTTATCATGACACCTACGAGTATACTTAATGTGTTCTAATTTTTCATCTTCCTTCCAACATGTATAATTCCTCTTCTACTATTCCCGAATACCTACTATCTCTCTCTTCATTTCCTAGCTTGAATCTCGCAATTATTTTCACATCCTTTCCCTCTTTGTTTTCCAGGTACCGTTGCAATCCCTTAGTCCATAAGCTTCTGTATTTTGTACTGAATCTTTCTCATCCTCCCCTGTTGTTGGATTTCTACGTCTCTTTCTTTTATCATGTTTTTTTTAATATTTTGAATGTTGAAAATTTTAAATAAGTGGCACAAATTAGTATTAGCATTATTAGTAGTATTATCTGCGTAAAGTTTGATGAATAGATTTGAATAGGATAATGGTTTTGTCGATTTCTAAAAAAAATATTATACAAAGAAAACACATGCGTGAGGAATGATTCTTACCGTCTTAGATACTAATCCAACTTACGTACTCACTGAAAACATTATTTATTTATGGTAAGGGCTTTAATCAAATTTGTTTCTGATAAATGAAAGATAAAGCATAACATATAAATAATTTCTACGTAATATAAAAATATAACAAAAGGTAAATGTGTATGAATTCAAAAGAAATACTCGAAATCTGCTACTATGCCAAAAGAATGAAAAACATACTGTTTACATAAAAAAGATTAAAATTAAATTTATAAAATAAATAAAATAAAAATACACAAGGGAAATTTCTAGAGAAAGAATTTCCGGGGGAAGTTACAGAAACACACCTGATAAACTTGGTAGACGAAACAAGTATTTATATGTTTAAGTATATATTATGAAAATAATATAACAACGTGGAATTAGATAGGAAAATTTTCATTTCTTTTGTTTTGGGTATATTTATTGAAGATTGAGGAAGATATATATATATATATATATATATATATATATATATATATATATATATATATATATATATATATATATATATATATACATACATATACATACATATACGTATTATACATGGTGTCTATACATTTATAAATGTTTATATTTTAGTACAACAGATGCGATAGTTTTTCAATTTCCGCAGATAGATTTTATGTATAGAAAATATCCGATAGATAGGATATACAGTGCTATTATGAAATCCACACAATAGGTGAAAACGTAACAGTAATGCAGCTGAGCGTTTGTCTGACTAAATGGTTTTCCATATAATAGCAAAATTCCACATATGAATCTGTTGGGATATGATACAAAAATATACGATTATATTGTTTGTTATAAAATTTCAATCTCATTTTTTACAACTGTAGATTTTTTTTAGTTATTTTGTTTTGCCTGTTTAGACATCGCAGGCTTGAGTTCATCTTAATCAGTTCAAGAACTAATCCAGTGTTTTTCGTTATTCTTCAAATCTAATAAATATCAAAAGGCAGTGTAATGTAATGTTGGCAGTTCACTCTCGGTGATTGAACAAGGTCACTCTCGAATTTAGCTCGCCTAAAGTTTCTCGGGCGATACATTTGCCGAGAGAGCAAGTAACTGAGTGGTGCGAAGTACACTCTTGCGTCTAGTCTCTCGTTTCCTTTGACTTGCGTCAAAATACTGCTCATGAATCGAGGCAAGACGAGAGCGCTCGAGACAGGCGACAGCTAAAAATATTTCGATATGAAATATAGTATAGTAACATATGCAAGTAGGCAGCCTTCTTAAGCCGGCTCCAGACGATGCGTGAGTCAAATATTGGATGATTGACATGGCAAGTTTCCTACTACACGGTGGAACGAATGTTTGATCCGAATGATTTATTTATTTTATTATATTGTTAATATTATTGACACTGACACTGTTTAACAAAAACTTTCAAGTAAATAAAGGATCCTTGAAGTATAAAATCTTCCTTTGTTAAACAATTCGTGCAGCAGTGCATGACATGTGGATCAAGTGTGTGGTGGGGAGTAGAAAAATCCTTTTTAACGCGGGTCAAAATGTGTATGAACATAGTTTTAATAACCTTGGTTTGAAATTTAATAACTATTAAATACTTTAAAAATATTGTCACTTTTTTGTGAAAAATACTTTTTCAATAAAATTCTCTTCAAAAAAAAAAAAACTGGGTACTTTAGATATATAAGTTTCATACACACCAAAATATTAAAATTACAAAAGCTCTTTTCAAAAAGCTTTCGCTATTGAAATAAAGTTGTATATGTACATAATGCTTGATCCTATAGTTAAACACATATAAGGTCATTGTCTGTACGTATTTATATAACCCATACAATTACATATCTATGTATACATGGAATTCCGCGAGCTTTGGCACTGTACAGTCTACAGTGTAAACGGTATACCGGTATGCGGCGATGCTTAACTCGATGTAATCGACTTTTTTAAGCAGTTTACATTACCTAAAACCATTTAACTCCGTTATTTGTTCCTTTTGTAAATATCAGTTGTACGTTTACCTTTTTTTACAGTTATACCAAGTACAAATAAAACAATCTCGCTAGCTTTTATGGGGTAAATCTGTTTCAATAATGGACCAAATACGAGAGGCTTCCTGCACGTTGTTAATAACCAACATTCCATTTTGCTGTAATTGTGGAATATGTTTTGTATTGAAAAGGATTCGTTGATTAAATATATTGATCGTTGATTCTTTTGAATTTGTGTTATTTGTACTTTGTAGAAATTAGCTGTCAATTAGTTACCGGTACCAATTATACTAACAAGAGGTGTTTTTTTAAGAACACCAAGTTTATGGTAAACTTTTACCACACAAGTCAATTATATAGCATTTTTCCACAAGATTTTAAAACAAAATACAACAAGGAATTGAGATGAAAAAGCGGAAACTTCCGGTGTATATTTTCATAATTTTAAAGTCAAGTTTTCCTCCTAAAACATATTCACGCAAAAGATATAGACAACGCTAATTAAAAATTAATATGTAAAGTTTTTTTTATAAATCCTTTTCCTTGGTTTTTTTTTTGTTATAAAATTGTAGAAGTTCTAGTAATTCGAGTTTGTTCTAAAAAGCAAAGATTTCGTACCCGTGTATTGTACCTCAAAGGATAAACTTCAATTATAGAACACAAATTTTAATCACATAATTATTTTTAATGAGCTATAGTGTTTTTGCTGTTTATAACGTAGAACAAAGAAAGCTTAACAATATTCTGAAAGAAACTTATTTGATAAATTATGCTGGTTATGCGAATCATCTAACACAACAAAAGATTTTGTGTTTCCTGAGGCAGTGCCGCATTGTAAATTATTCATATTTTTTATTCTTAGGGCACTGCTTTTATTTCTTGATTATTTCTTTTTCAGTTGATAGTTACTGTTATTTTACTTTCATTTTTAGAAACTGGTTTTAGTCACAGAATTAATTTTTGAAAGGTGTTCAAAAAGAATCCGAAAAGTGTAGTAGGATAAAAAGCCAGCACTAATTATTTTATCTCTTTTTTTCCGGTAAGTTGGTAGCACTGTACTCAATTACTATGTGCATTACAAGATATGAGCAAGATCTTTAAACCTGTTTGTTTACAAGAGTTTTATATATTTACAAGCTCTCAAAAGGTGTTTTTAAAACATTTTATAATCGTTGAAAGGGTCTTGTTAAGAAATTTTAAGATTAAGTTAATGGAATATTTTAGAAAATTGAAAAATATATCCAAACACTTTGTATATTGGGTATAGTTAAAGTTACGAGAGTTCGGCAGTGCTTCATACTTAAAACAAATTGTTTATAATGTGTATAGAAGCGAGTGATATAAAATTTACCACGGTATCGTTTATTTATGCGCCTCTTATAGCTTCTTTTAAGCTTGAGTCAACGCCGAACTCTAGTAATTTGCACTATAACTTTATTTCCATAACAGGTAACTTTTATTATCTCACATAAACCTTAAATACACGTAACTGCATTTACCAGGTGGGAACAATAATATAAAGTAGCGAACTAGTTCGTATCTGTATAAAGAAGAAGAAGAAATATTCTAACGTAAGCACAATTCCGTTTAACATATTTCTTTAAGCTAGGGCTTTTGTCTAATTATTTATTTTATCCCTCAAGGGATCTTAACTAATATTTTACAATTTGTATTTCTTTCAACATGTTTGTTGTTTCATAACAATATATATTTTTTGCACATTATTTTTCTTCAATATTAAGCAACAAAATACTACTTTTGTTTTTGAATGAAACTATAACAATAATATTTTAATTCCATGCCATTTAGTGGTTTTTAATATGATCGATGATAGACGAAATATATTATATTTGAATGCATAAATTATAGTCTACAAAGATCAAAATTCAATAGTGAAATATTAGATGTGATTAAAACTTTCTCTGTTAATACTAAATTTTTGTTAAGTGATTCAAAATAATAATTAATGAATTATTTAAATATTTAGACAATTGTAAAATAGAATTATAAATGCTATGTTATGAATTATAAATTATTCTACCCAATATTTATTCCAAAGACTGTATAAAAAATAATTATTTCAATTTAAAATACATTATTTTTTAATGTTATATTGCAATGTTATTGTTTTTTTTTGCAATGTTGTTATTTTTAACTTGTCCATGCGAAAGGTTATATTTGTTTATCATTTACGGTTAATTGATTTTCATGCATCACAAATCAATTGATGTATTTTAATCATCATAAATATAATTTTTACACATAATAAAGGGTGTTTTGAAATAACATATAAACGTAAGTTAAAATTAATTATTTTTTTAGTGTTATTGTTTTAGTATATTACAACACTATTCTTAGGTCGTAAAGAAATTAGTTGTTCTCTTAGGCCTCAGGCACTCCTGTACGTAAGCCCTCTACTAAATGCTAAAGCGCTATAACTATATAATTGAAATTTTGGGAATTAAATACTAAATCTTCTCCCTAGACATAGTTATGTACTAGAGTATACCCCCGTCGCAAATGACGTCTTTTTAGTGTGTATGATTTGAATTCAATAAAATAATTCGTAATTCTTGTCTATATGATATTATCGTGGCCACGATATTGTCGTTTTAAAATTATGGTTTTATTTTTCTCGCAGCGAAAATTACGGGTTTCCAGGAAATTCAGGGGAAAATCAGAGTTAGAATCTTCTGCTCAACAAAATAGGAATTTTTAAAAGAGATGCAGTACTAAACATATAAGAAAATAAATATACACTTGAAACATTATAATATAGGAAGGATATTTAAGGTTTATCTAACATAGCAAAAGTTACTTGTTATAACATTCTGTGTTAATAATTTTACCTAATGTTTTTTTTAAATTAACCTGCCCTGCTACGCATTAATATACTCATCAAAGTTCTTTAGTCACTTCTTTTAAAAGGTTATAAAATCTGAAGAGGCTGAAGACTGAATAGTTTTAAATACTTTATTCTCGACTTGCGACTTAAATGTATTCCTAGATATTGGTCGTAAGTCGAGCGTCATACAAAAAAGCTTTCGAAAGCTGTTTAACCGGATTTTATTACTTTACTGAATTAGCTAAGCTCGTAAGTGTGAAATGGACTTAATCTTAGTCAAGGACATTACATGAATGTAATTAGCACATTTTTTTCTGGAATTGAGATCGCCATTGGACACCCTGTGCTAACAATACTCATTACTTATATTTAGACAAGCATTGGACTCTATTATCAATAATTTTGATTACGTTATACAAATATTTAGAGTCTGCAAACTCGACAAATATTGATACCAATTAAATATTCAGTTTTCATTTGTTCACCGTTACTGCACATTGCACACTGCACACTGCACACTGCACACTGCACATTGTCACATCAATTCATTCATTTATTCATAATGGCATTTTAATAACAACATTTATATTCACAGCTAATCCTCTTACAACTAATGTACATTTATATTATTTTCGGAAACCGGACGACAATGAATTGTTTTGTTGTATTATATGTAGATAGACAAGTAATTAAATCATGTAGGCAAGTAATGATAAACAGTGGCGTAGCTACCGCTGTATCAATGATACGGGGCCCCAAACGTGTGTAAGCGTAAAATTCTTTCTTCACTATTTGAAATCATTAATCCTGTTTCTAAAGCTCTACAGCATGAAATTAATGATTTCTGAAAGCTATCAGAAGATGAAAGCATTTCTGACCCGGAGTCAATGTGTACTATTGCTAAAGATGTATTACAACCGGAAAAACTCTTATTTTCAAATGAAGTATGCCGGTAAACTGTCTGCTAAATACAGTAAAGACATGTCAGTTGATCTTTATGAACAATTAATTGTATTGAAAACATGTTTTAAATCTGAAATTTAGAAAATTCATTCCATTAAGGAACTCATGGAATTACTGCTGATAAAATTCAATAACTTTGCATTCAGTTTTCCGGAGGTAATAGCAACATGCTTTCTATTCTTGACCCTTCCGATTACAACTGCAACAGCTGAAAGAAGTATTTCTATATTAAAACTGATAAATACTGATTCGCGGAACAAATGGCAAGAAAAGTGTATATTTGATTTGAATTGTTTGTAAGTAATAACGTATAATTATTTTATTTCAATACGAGCGTTTCTGTTCCTCTTGTGAAAAACTTTACCCATTATTTGGGACCCCATAAATTTTGATACAGGGCCCGTCTAAAGCACGCTACGTCACTGATGCTAAACACAAAACAGAAAACATTTTTTTTCATAAATATAACATTTTATAAACATAACATTTCAGTCAACTAACTAACTTGTTTATTTGTTGTTGTTGCAGATGACGATACCGCAGTAGTACATGGCCTTATAACCTCCGATGGTTTATTTGATGGGACAATCACAACAAACGTTGACAATTATTACATAGAACCCGTAAGCCGTTACACGTCCCCTTCAGGAAAGTACAAAACATCATCTCCAACATTCCACAGCGTTGTGTACAAATCATCCGACGTAACATTCCCCGACACCCCAACAAGATGTGCATCTCATCGTCTCCACCAACAGCGAACATCAAACTCCGATTCCAAAACACCCAGAAGTCTATTCGACTTGAGGGACGATGACTCAACTGATATTGACAAGGGTTCAAATGAATTAGAAACGAAACATCGACATCGAGAAAAGCGATGGCTACCAGATGAGATAAATCCTGATATTTATAGTAAATTCTCGCCTGAAAACACAGAATCCATGGGATTTAACCTACGTGGTGACATCCATGACAGTTTGATCCTTAGTGACAGACCGGATACACCTCGTTTGCTGAATCCAGATTTACCAATCGATTTGAACATACCATATACAAGAAATGAAGATATTTTATTTAAAAATAAAAATCATGAAAATTTAATCACCAAAAAAGTGGACAGTTCGAATCCTAATCATAAGACCCATGTCGAGATTATCACTAAGAAGGTTAACAACAAGAAGCCGACAGCTACTCTAATCGCTAATTTCTCACCGAACATGACGGATTTTCGTCATGTTAACAAGCGTGCTACGGTGGACCCTAAAAAGACAACCTGCATGCTGTATCTCCAAGCCGATCATCAGTTCTTCCAAAAGTTCGGTACAGAAGAATCCTGCATAGAGGTCATGACCCGGCATGTCCAACGCGTTAACAGTATCTACAGGGTCACAGGTTAGTGTAATTTACTTTATTTTTATATTTTTATCAATATTTTTATTATTCATAACACGTTGAGGGTTTCGCGGACGAGTCTGCATTATTTAGTGATTTTCGTAAACGGAAATTATGGAGGAATTTAAAAACTTGTAGCAATTTGCATATTATTAAAAGGTTTAGTACTTACCCCCACCCAACACCGTACCTTGCACGACCTCTGACCCCCGACGAGCAAACAATCTCTCAAACTGACACCTTCGTTTATTGCCGATTGTTTTTCTTTTAAATTACGTGAGAATTAACTTATATAACGATTTAAAGGGAATTTACGTATTGAAAGTGGAAAAAGTTAGCAGAATATATTTTTTAAATATTTAACTAAATGATTGCGAAGCCTAAAGTATCATTCCCACTCACTGTTTTAATTTAGTTTTATATTTTGTATTTAATTTAAATTGTTTTAAATCACATTACCATTTTTAATTTTTATTTATTTTTTAAGTTTTCTTAGTTTTTTTAGAAACTTACAAGGTCCAATGTTTTAAATTAAAAATATTAAATTAAGAAAAACTATATTATATTAAGACCTCCAAAATGTGACAATCTGACAAAATGCAGTAGGATTTACTTTTAAAAGAAGTTTAATGTCAATTAATAGAAGAGTCAATGTCAAAATATAGAAGAGAAAACAATTTCTATTACTAATTGTTAATAAAAATAGCAATTTAAATTATTTCACATACAATTTTGTCGGATTCTCAAAATTTATATTACTAACGATGCATACGCACCAATTAAACTAACTAAACTTAAATTTAACCACAAATATGAAAAGGAATGCTTAAACGAGAAACTGAAATATAGATTATAATATTAAATATATAATACAATATAGATTAAATATATTTAGAAATATAGATTACAATATTAAGTAAATTAAATATAAAAACAGTAGCTTAAATCTTTTTTAATATGCAGAGAAATAAATTAATTTTTGTTTAAATCCTGAATTGGATAAAACTAAATAAAACGTGTTAAATTCAAGTCATTCTCCAACAATAAATTATAGAAAAAAGACAAACACTTAGTAAAAAAACAAAACAAAAAAAACTCAATTCATTTATCTCCATCTCCATGGTTGGCCAGTACTTGGACTTCACCTGCCTAAAAACTTAACGAGCTATGAATTTACTTAAATAATATTTGTTTGTTTATAAAAATAAATTACAATAATTATTTAAAGATTACTGTACCTTAGAAGTTCATTGACTTTTATTTTATTATTTTTATTATTCTTCTTAAAATAGTCTTAAGAAAACGTGACAATTCACAGGAGTAATTCTCCATCGCGACTTTTTATATTTCTGGAGATCTGCTGATACTTCTATTCGGTATGGCTATTTCAAATTTATGAAGTTGTAATGGTACTTTCGGTGTAATTTATAGTACTATTAAGCTTCTCTCATACTGGATACGTTCGACGTGTTCTTTGTTTCATTACATTTACGTAGTAGTGCGTATACGTTCGGCCAAAATTCGCTTAAATACGGTTGCAGTGTGCAACAGGCCTTACTAAAGTTCAATTTGCAGTAGAGTTTCAAAATATTAATTTCTATAATTGTTTAACTTCTTAGCACAAAATAAAAAATAGTTTTATTAAAACTTCTTACAATTTTCAGTGATTTACACAATTTTATTTTGACAATGTTATAAATGTGATCCTTTTGTTATCTCCCTACATTTCCCCACATATCTTCAATGGTCGTTTGTGGTGCTCCATCGGTAACTGTTTATACTAGCCGAACATTTCGGTACTTGTTCCATGCAACCCCCTCCTCCTTTAGCCCATTTTACCACCCTCTAAATCTACCCGGTTGTCGATTCATGTCCTCGCTTGTAAATGTGTTCTATTTTTGTGTGTGTTGGTACTTTCTAGAGCTATTAAATTCAGGAAAGAGGATTCTCTACATTAATGATATTGCCATTATTATTTTTATTGTATTTCATTTTAAAAACACTTTTAAATTCTATTGTTTTTTTTATATGTATTATTATATATAACATATTATATAATAAATAAAAAATATATATAGAAAAATTTTGAGGTAAATTGTGTGTTATGAATTATTTAAAAGTATTTTTTATTGCTTCCAACAAAATCTGAAGCTCTTGTAAAAGATAAATGTCGGATATGTGTTAATACAAAGTCTAATAAAACTATGAATTGTTATCTGCTCTACAACGTTGTACTGTCGTCATATTTGTTTTATCTCATACATGAATATTACGGTAGTTATTTTTAAATTTATTTTATTCTTATTATGTCATCCTACTTTCTTGATAGTTTTTATGGTATCGAAGAATATTTGAAATTTATGATAACATAAATTCTTTTGTTGCATCCTTCTTACCATATTTAATTCTTTAATCATTTACTAACAAGAGCATATATACTACTACTTCCAAGAACACATTAAGTATTCATGTGGGAATAGAGTAAAAAGTGAAAAAAGGATGCAGTTATTAAAGGGAGGCAGTGAAGGAAAGCGATGGATAGCGATGATGAAGAGAAGGTGCGAGGAAGGTGAGAGTAGCAGAAACAATAGGGATTTAAATTTATCTATTTTGGTTTTATTTTTATCTTTTCTTTTGGAAGGAGTGAGAATGGGTAGATAGAATAAGAATCACAAATAAAACACAATGATATGTAATTTAATGATTTGCAATGACAAAAACCTAAAAGAAAATGAGAGCATATTTTGTACCAGCTAAACACTGTTACGTATAATTAATGTTTATTTAACATAACAATAGTTATGATACCTAAACGATTTCATCTAATTTACACCGTTTAGTCACCTGGTATTTGAAAAAACTATGGGCGCAGGAAGTCCTTTTACGGATTAAAAGTTTCTAGAATAGCTGTAAAATAAGAAACTAAGAAGGATCTTGGATTAAAGATTTAGACTAAATATCACATGAAGTAAAATACTCGTATTACATGAATGCAAGATAACATCCAAGTTCTATGTTTCACAAATAAGTTACAATAAGAGTAATATAAATAAACTTTATATAATTTACTTTATTATTTCTAAAATCAAATGTTGTTTCCCAATATGAAATTGATAAGATTCTGTGCTCTTTTTCTTTGATTTTCTTGAAAAATTTGCTTTATTTCTTAGTTTATCATTAAAATATCTTAATTTTATAATTTTGAGGAATCACAATTCTTTTTGTATTGATTTGGCATATATTTTAAGTTTCAAAAATTTAGTAGTTTACTTTTGCAATTAAAATCGTATCTTTAACATAGAATAGAACCTAAGACTAGAATCAGAATCAAAACAAATTTAAAGAAATGTAATACCCCAACCGCTCTCCAAGTGTTAAAAGAATCCTGGCATAAAACCTGATACGCGAACTCCATTACTCTTAACGATTCTTTCTTAGTAAATACCTTCCATACTTAAAAGATATTCACCAAAGCAATTCCGTGAAAGATATTTCAACGAATACTACAAATTGCTCCTACAACCACTCGCTGTTTGATGGTTACACTTTTGCATCTCTTTCTCTCTCTCACGTTGTTTCATTCATGCATGTGTTACTCTTGTTCACAATATGGTAACACCACCACTGTTACTGAGAAACCCACACCTTGATAACATAATTAGGGTTGCCAGATGCGGGCACATTATATACGGAAGTGAATCGCAAGATATGCGGCAAAACGACACTAACTTGAGTAACTAAATAACATACCAGAGAAATTACTAAAATATTCGTAAAGTCACTTACTTTACAATGTATGTTATTTCTTACTTCATATTGGGCTGTCTGTCTGTCTGTGGGTGGTACAGAGCCGCATTTCTAGGTATAACTCACTGTTATTGATTCTAGTTATGTTTTAACCAGTGCCGTAACATCCGAATACTGACTACGCCCTTTCTACCAAGGGGCCGTTTCTTCAATTTTCGATTGAAATAATTTTTTTTTTTTTTTTATTATTTATTTTTAGTGCATCATATTAAATTCATATTTCACATAACCTATTGCGAATGCGAATATTCGTTACATCCCTAATTCTACATATATTTTTGTATAATACAAAAACATCGATACCTGCATGATTCAGGAATACTTTTGTTAATTGCGGAGAATCAAATGTTGATTTTGCATGTTTAAGTCGCACGTATGTGTACGATACTCAAAGAATTATTAAAAAATAGTTGGACATTTGAGGTTCTGATAGCCACCTTTATCAATATTTTTTTTTAGTCACCTATCTAGTTCATCCCTGTAATTCTGTGTTTATATAGTTACACAAATTTACATGTTTAAATTATCATACTCTGAAGTATCATTTTAAGAAAACCAACATACATTAAGGCTACTTTGGTATAATGATGTAGTTCAAATATGATTACCTTTTATGTTTGATGAAAGTCGTGGAACATGCAATGTTGCTAATAATCTCTGAAAGGCTCTGGGCTGAGGGCTTAGGGCTTAGGGCAGGGGTCACTCGGAATACTTGTACAACGTAAAAATATGAGGGCTTGGGAACTGCTTGTTGGGTATAGATATACTCGTTTATACTTATGAACGGTTCGTTTCTTTCTGGAATGGAATCTGCTTTCCCAGAAAATCACGGAGGCCATCGATGGTTCACAGAATTTAGTGGTTAATTATATTCATGAATATTTCATTCCATTTATTTAAGGATTGCACAATTACGCATATAATTTATATTCATATAATTACGCAAATATTCATAATTACGACCGAAATAGGCTCCCAAAAATCAGTCAAAAATAAAAACTCCATTGTATCGAGAACACCAAACACGTTTAAGATAAAAGTTAATAAAATATCAAGTCAAAAGCAGTTAATGAATCAATCTAGAATTTTGTATGGTGTCGTTTGAAAGATGGTAGTAGACGTTGCTAATATCAATTTTCTTATAAATATATCAAAGATGTGATATATTTGTATGTGACATCATCCAAGTCAGTCGGTTAGTTATTATACTAGTCTTATAGATCTACCGCCTTACAAATAAACCTGTTATAAAATTTATACCAGGTATGAAGCCCGTCCGAATAGGCTTATTATTATTTTATTTTAATGCACTTAATTCAATTTTGATCCTTATTAAATCGATCGAAATTAACGAAAAAAATATATAAAATTATCCTTATAAAAATAAAAATAAAACTGTTACCGATACTGCTTCGTTCCTCTTGCTACTCTCCTTGCTGTTTCTATTCTGCCATTCTTTCTCTTTCCTCGTTCCTTTCTCTATCTCCGCCATCCACCTCTTCCCTTCACTGCTTCCCTTTAATAACTGCCCAATATTGTTTTCGCTTATTACCTTTTTCTCACATGAAATCTTAATGGCTTATTATCAGTTTATACCTGGTATAAATTTTATAACAAGTTTATTTGTAAGGCGGCTATAGTTTACTGAACGAATTGATGTTTAACTTATAATACTTTTCTAATATAATTTGAAGGCTTTATTACCATTTAATTAGCTGGAACATATATCCCCACATACATTCCCTTTTTTATTGATCGCCGTAATATTATTGTCGTATTATTGAAATTCGCATAGCAAGGACGCGCGTTATAGAGAGTCTTACCGTTAATGTTGTTTGTAATAAGTCCGATACCGTGATTGTACTTCATAAATTGGTAAGAGACTATCCTCGTCTGAGAACAATCGACCCAAGGGAAATATAGAAAAGAATGATTACATAATCCAATCGTTGTAAGACCTGATAACGTAGTCTGGAGATTTGCGTGACCGTGCACGATCACTTCCTGTCTATTCCTGTACAAAATGGAATGTTTGTAATAAAACCACTTGGTATGGGAATTTGAATATATTAAACACATCCGTGGGAATATACTATAGCTATAGAGCAAGAAGCAATAGTATGGAAAAAATGCAGACACATGGAGAATTGCATAGCAAAGTACTAGTAGATATGAAATTATTTTAGATTTCTTCGTAGTAATATGTATCCTGGCATTTAAATAAAATTTCACATATGCATAGGTCATTGAATTTGGAGTTTGAAGTAGGGGTGAGAAAAGTCCACTGCACCCAGATCGCTATCAGGTTGTGCTCACTGTGTAAACGCCTACGTAGTAGACAGACAGTAGTCTAATATTTATATAACCGAAGGGCTGAACATATTACCGAAGCTCCTTCTTATGAGTTTTTATTTATTTTATCATGGTGCTTATTTGTTGCTATGGTCAAAACTTTGCAAGATAAGTTTAGGGAACGTACTTAACACAAAGAAAAGCTTTATTGTTTTAAATACTATTTAATTTTATTGATTATAATGATATAAGTATAATTGATTAGAATAACATAGTCGCGAGTAACGTGGTCAGAGCTGTGTGATGGCTCTTATATGGTACTTATCTTTGTTATTGTCTAGCTTTAATCTTATTCTGTATTGATATATATTTATATATATATATATATATATATATATATATATATATATATATATATATATATATATATATATATATATATGTGTGTGTGTATATTGAAACATAACTAGTAGTTTGTGTAGATTGATATATCTATATGCAAATTCAGAATGCTATGTCCATAGTAGTTCTATATAAACTAATTTAAATGCAATTACATAGTTGAATAAATAAATATTAGAGCAACAAATATCATTTACCGGCTTCGAATGCTATGCACAGAATAATGAAACAAATCCGAAACAAAATTACTAGCGTTGCAGCGAGTTGGCGTTGGTGAAATCCAGTTGCATGGTACAGTGCGGGTTGAAACTTGCAACAACATTGAATGAATACACCGACGCCAACGCTGAAATCAGATAATGGTAAATGTGAATCAAATGTAAATGTATAAAGTTCACCTGCACCGGCACAGGTACACCGGTACTGAAATCGACATCCAGTAGCTAGAGGTTCAAGTCAGTACCGTCGAAATATATACAGAAATTATTATGTATACATAGAAGATTAGATTACGTTGTATATACAGGATGTTTATTGACATCATAAGAATTTACAATGTATCTTTTTGAATTTGTGTTAATGTGAGAACTTTCTGTAATAAAAGCAAAAACAAATTTATTTAATTAGGAAATATGTGTACTGCCGTCACGGAACACTCTGAATAATTTCATTGATTCCAATCACTCCCTGTTCTAATGCCGCGGCTAGGAAGATGCCCATGTCCTACGTTAAATACCTGAAAACCAATCCGGACATGAAGGCATCCTACTTTTCTTTAATTTCAGTGTTTCCTGCCACTCTTCTCCTTCTCTTTTTCACTTCTGCCATCCATCTTCTTCCTTCTTTCTTCCCTAGTTGCAGTTTCTCGGGGCTAACCCTGCTTTACATCCTCTGCTCTTTCTTCCTGCTCCGTGTTTCTCATCCTTACCTTTTTCTCAATCTTTCTTCTGTGTACCACCGCCATCCACCTCCTTCCTTCATTGCCTCCTCTCAACAAATTCCTCATCTTCTTTCCATCAACAATCGTTAATCGTAATTTATATTTTGTGACGTTAATAAAGCTTTTATGCAAGATTATATTTTATAACAGATTTTTAATATCGTTCAAAAATTATTCTATAAAAATATAACAAAATTATGTTAAACCTAAATAAATAATAAAACGTATTGTTAGATAAGAACTATTACGTTAAATAATACATGAATTTACGTTTTGTGTTTAGCGGGAACTTTCAATATTGTTTATTTAAGTTTTATAAGAAGTATGTAGTATGAAAATTGTTCTTATTTTAATTTTCATAAATAGTAAATTGTTGTAATAATTTGTGTAGCGGGTAAATTTAACTGTCGCGCAACTGACACCATAGATTTTTCGTAATACCATCTCTATATAAACCACGTAACTTTTCCAAACGACCCTCGTTTATAACGAGCTTTATTTTGAAATATAACCTAATTTACCTGATTTATTGATACATTACAAATTGTTACGTTACAACGCAATCAGTAATGCATTTCAATTAGTTTGTAGCATTATTAATTAACATTGAAGTCGATAGAACATTATGAGTGCTGAAAATAATAATGTGGAACATTGTGATTATAGCTATGAAGTACATATAGTACATTAGCATACCCGAAACAAACCGCTAACGTTGTTAACATATCACTGCAGGCCGCAACAGTTACACAGATTTACATACTTTATAATTATTTGGATGCAGGACGGAAGAATGTTGGTGTTGAATATTTGAATCAATAACGGTGAAAATACATTTTTAAACATCTGTAGTCTCAAATCTATATATCTCTACCGATCTATACACTCCAAAAAAATTGAATTGTTAAACTTCTCAAGTTTTCAAAATTTCGCCGAATATTTTACCGCCAACCCCACTTTCAAAATGACGGATCAAAGTCCTCTGAGTAGAACACATGCAACATTTTAAAATATTAATTCATATTTTTGATATCTTAATTAAATTCGGTCTATAAATCATAATTAATATTATGTCAACGAATAAATAAGTTCCCACACTCTATAGTCATAGTTTATGGCACATGGTAGCCGAGTTTACAATGCATCAGTCACCTTCCTCGCGACCGAACTTGAATAATAAGCCACAGCAAAACACAAGCTGGGGGCTTACTAGTGGTAGTTACGTTTACGGGTACTAGATGGTAGTACTAGTACAAGTTGTTGTTACTCCATAATTTATATAACTGTTGGTTTCGTGCATCGTGGTAGTTCATCACTTTCCCCATTTATATAACACACGGTGCAAGGGGGAGCGCGGTGAAGGGAGAGGGTATATATTACACCTGTATAACTGAAATAGTTCAACAAACTAACTCAGTTCTGATAACATTCATGACATTGCCTGCATTTAATTCATTACGTACTGAGATACGAATATTATAATGTGAAAAACCTTTTAGCTTAGCATTGTAGAGGACAATTGCTAAGCACTGAATTTCTCAGGAAAAACTAGAACATTCCAAAAAATGTAAATACGATGGTACAGTGGAATTGAATTAAAAATGCAGGAACGGAAACGATAGGGGCTATGGAGCTAAGGTGCGCTTGTATTGTGGTTGAAAGCGATTACGGACTTGGCGCTAGGTATTGTTCAATACAACGCTTAATTAAATTAAACGGTCCTGAGCGAAATGAGTGAAATGATTTTTAAAAAGTCTTTAATTTAGGAAACAATTTATTAATTATGTAAGGAATATTACTCCGTTAAAATAATTGATTATTTTCATAATAAGAAATCGGTGTTTCAGTATCAAATGCATAATAAAACTGAAGGGTCACGCTTTCTATTTTCAATTGAACTATTTCAAGCATTGGTACTCAATTTCTAAGGTGCTTTACCCTCTAGTATAAAAGAGAAAAACAATTATGATACGTGCGAAGGTATAAAACTACCTTTAGCCGTAGAAAGTCATTAAAAAGTTGATGTTAATCTCTATGTAGTACCAGAATAACGGCTTTAATGGAATTTAATGGCACGAGTTGTGCCGATTCTTTTTTTATGTTGCATTTAACCTGACTTCAAGCAACCCCGACTATTTAGTACTTTTAGTGGTGAGAATAGGATGAAATATATCGATATATATCGAATTAATATCGCTCATGAGTGATGAAAGTTTATAACAATAAAATCATTAGTGCACTGAAAGGTACATCTTAATTTTATAACATGCTGTTCGTTCTTAATAATAAAGATTAATTAAGCAATAATAAAAGGACAAAAGTTATAGGAAAAAACTATTTTTGAAAAAGAAAACTATTTAGCATTATTAAAGAAATTATAGGTATTGTAAAATGAAATGTAAAGTGAAATTATACTATAGTAAAGTGTTTAAAGAATTATATATTATGTAATGCAATATGTTATTAAATGTATATATTGTTTAAGTGCTAATAACTATTGAAAGTTGATGCACGAAAATAAATATTAAAAAGCAAAGACCAGTCATTTGAGGTGTTATTTTAAATCAACTGAAAAACGCAATATTTTTGTGAAAAGTGGTTATATTTTTATTTTAATCCAAAGAACAAACTCTGAGGTTAGTAATGGAACAGAATATCTGCTTGCGAAATTTTAGATAACCTTTTTAATATAGTTTATATATTTAGAGAAAAAATCTGGCATATATATTGTATTCAGAAAACACATTTTTTAACTTTCAGAAAAATATAAATTCTTTTTGTCATCACTAATACATTTTCACAAGTAAGTGTGAGTGAGAAAGTGAATAGAAAGCAGTAGTGTAGTGTTACTGTTCACAGACCAATCATAAATTACATTAAAAGTGTAAATAAATCAGAGCTTTTACTTTATATATATATAACAACTGTTTTCCTTCACATAAAACGAATGTATTTTCATTTTTACTACCAGATTTTACTTCAAACTGTTATATACATTTAAAGTAATAAAAATTCTTATATTTCTCTACTTAAGTTTATAATAAAAATTTTCTTTTATATATTTTCATCCTTATTTTATTTTATACAGGATTTTAATAGTCTGTGTAAATTTCATATTTCAATCGAAAACATATTTCAATATTTTTATTTAAAGTCAATACTTATTACAGTCTGTCCTAATTTAACAAGATTTTATCTAATACAATTTTTTTGGAAACTTTTTTCTATCTAGTATAAATTACTTAGCATGAGTAGGGCAAGTACTCACGAGGGACCACGACAGGTACCGTTGGCGAGTTAAAACCTGAAAATAGATTTTCTGATAAAATATAATATTACATTGCATATGCAATGAAATTGAATCCTCAAATATTCTATATTCAATAAAAAGTAGGAGCATATATACAACTTCCGCAGAAATACTTTATATTAATATTATACGAGTATATTCAACCATGCATATTATTTGGCATACTGCTAGATGAGTACCCGTGGGCAGAGACAGCAGGGGAAAGACTGGCAGGGGGTGAGAGGGTGCTTGATACAGAGCTAGAGTAGATTCTTATCGAGTAATTGAAATTCAAAACTTAAAAAAAAAATAAAATTATTTATGAATATCGGGATCATTTATATTTCGAATTGAAAAATATCCTTGTATGTATTATAATGTTATTATAGTTCAAATTACGAGAGTTTGACGGTAGCTCATGCTTAAAACAAGTTGTGTCTTATACATCTGCTATAAAATAAAAAGCACAGTCCTTCCCATTTCTTTATAATGTATATAGAAACGAATAAGATAAAAATCATCTTTGCATTGTAGATTTATACAGCTATTACAACCACTTTTAAGCATAAGTCGACACCCACCTCTCGTAATTTGAGCTATGGTCGCACACAGTACAACAAGTTAATAATCACTAGTTTGATGCAAACTAGCAGTAGCGTTTCTATTCTCAGTATTTTCCTGGTTATGACTATAAAGTTTTATCAGCTTGTACGCTAGACGGTAGTTTAGATTCTGCTAGCTCTGATGTTGAAACGTGGTTAATTTGAAAACAAGTGCGCTCTAAGAATAACGACTCAAACGAAATCAAACATAAGATTTAATATTAAAATATTACGCATTTAGAATATTGAGCAAATACCGAGAAAATGGAGAACATGCAACTATATACGTAGTGTATATTCCTACTCATTCGTAATCAATACTCTCTCTCTCTCTCTTTTTCTCCGATAAAACTAAAATTGTTTAAGGCAGTTCTATCTTGTATAAGTTTCTTAGAGAAGTGAAAAATCGTAAAGCAAAATTATCTATTTATATATTTATTAAATTTATGCCATGTCTTCATGGGAGGATCATTTGATAGGAATACTTGCACCCCCCAACCTGACAAAAAAAAAAATTACATAAAAAGATTAAGAAATATAATTTTTATTATTAAAGTCACTAAATTAAAGTTTGAGGCGTCTAAATTGTTGTTCAAATTTGTTCTGCACCTTGTCAATGAATTTAATGTTCTCATGTACCCTTTTCCTATGAACACTGAGCATGCACCCCCTGAATGTAATCCTGCGGCGCCGATGCATGTCTTGGTTCTATTCATGTGACTATAGGACAAGTTTGTTCCAAAACTAACTTAACACGAGTGTGAGTACACCGTACCAGACGACAGAATGAATTAATTTTGCTCAACGCAATGTTTTTCAGCTAATTTATATCACCTCTATACAAAAACATTTTTCTTTTTTAAATAACATATCACATGACAGGCAACAATAGCCCGCACACCGCTGAGAACAAAGCAAAGTGATGAAAACAAAATAAAGCGAAAACATTTGATGTTCACGCTCTTTTATTTGTTTTTTTTTTGTATTAATAACGCAATCGCGAACGAACATCACAATGTGGCAGAAGAACTTCCTCCCGAACCTTCCTCTTACAACCTCTCCACACCACAGGCTAGGAACAGTCAGAAATAACAAAAATCTGTGTTTGACGTTTCATTAAATGTTCCTACTGTTTGCTTGTTTCATGTTGATGTTAATTTCGTGGCTCAATAAAGCGATAATTATAAAAGTTCTTTTTTACAAAACTACAATTTATTGTAGTGATTACTTCCTAAATTATTAGCTGTTAATTTGAATTAGGGTGATATCACACGATGCTTTCCAATCAACAGCTTTTTCAATGACATAAATTTATTTTTTATATGAATACTGTATATTTACCCATTCAATAACCCAATCATTTGAATTGAAGAAATGGGTTAATCTCGGAATGAAATATAGTAGGCTAAATAATTTTATAACTCCCTGCTTTAATATTTTATAAGTTAGATCAAAAATCTCGTGTATGCAAATCTTGATTTTCTTCTTTGGTTTTTTGTAAGTAACACATAACTCAATAAGTTCGTGGAATGACATATAGATGGCGGCACCTATTGACAAATCCATATGAGCTTAAGACAGTACCAACCTTCAAGCAATATGTGTCAAAATTTCATTACATTCTGAGTATTAGTTTAAGAATTACAGTAGTTTTAGTGCCGCTACTTATGTAATTTTCAAAACAATGGAAAAATCTAAATTTCGTGTGTTGATAAAATATTGCTTTATAATGGAAAAAAGACCGTTATGAAAAAACAAAGCAATAGCAAGTGTTATACCATCAAGATAAGTGGTAAAGAAATGTTTTGCTGATTTCTAACGAGTTAAAAACACCGATAATGCCGACAAATATTGATTTAGAGTTATTAGTCAAGTTTTAGAGCATAATATTAGGTCTTATACATTTTTTACCAAGATACAGTGCATGATTATTTTTTTAATTTTTGAAATAATTATTTCATTGTCTAATATCACCTTTATATCGTGCAGCATTTAATGGATAGATGGCGTGAGCGTTTGTTTTACGTTTATCATTTGTACATCAAATATAAACTTCATTTATTTTTGCAAAAAAAAAAAAAAAGAAAAGAAATATATATTAAGATAATATTAATTCATATTTTATTTAATTACATTATGTCATGTTACTTATTCTTCACATATGAAGACTTCCTTATACAATACATGCAAAATGTATACGTGTAGTTATTAACATATATATGTATCAACATATTTATATACTTTTATTATTTTTTCTATTTATAGAGCACCTTTGTTTTCGTGACGTTACGTAGTTGATAACAGAAATGTGTTGAGACCATATAAAAGCTCTATCGCAATGAATGTCTGACATTTTGATTGTGCTGCCTTTACCGCGATAGTACATGAACTAATTGTGTCAAAAAGTTTTTAATTTTTGTGTGCATCAACTATTATATGTATAGGTATGGGATTCATTGATACTCTTCAGACATATTACAGTTTTGTTTGTGCGATGAGTACTTGAAGCATTGAAGAATAATATGCTTTACTGTTATTGAGCTGTTATACTGTTCACATATTGGTTGTGGTTCTCTTTTGAATAAATCGGTATGAGTGAAATTGGTATGACCAATTGTGAGTAGGCTCATTTATTTATATTTCTGTAATTATTGGCAGAAAATTTAGAGACGTTAATAACAGCGCTTCCAAGCGGTTAATTACTAACTGCGGCGGTTCCCAGATCTGTATATAAGCCCGTGGTTTACCCTTTATAATATTGTAGAAAAACAAGAACAAGTATAGACAAAGCTTTAACTAGAAAGCGCATATACTTATAATATTTGTAAATAAAAGTCCAAAGACATAAAATATGTCAAAATGACGTATTACATGGCATAAATTATACTCATGTTCTTTACGCAGCGTGAGGTAAATTATTTTATGACTTAATGAATTTTTAAAGCCTTATATAAGTCAGAATTACTCACTTTAAAAGCTTTGTTCTCTTTGGAGCTAGAGCTTTTCTAAACAGTACTATTTTACAAGCTTTATTTTATTAATGTTCTTCTTTTCTTGTTTTAAAATTACTTTGTGTTTCACGACAAATTATTTTTAATACGTTTTTATTTTTAAAATTTTATTTCGCTTCTAAAATTGCAATCGGCATACGCTGTATCTGAACAAAAAAAATTATCCGGCGTTTCCACCATTTATTTTTTATTTGAAATGCAAGTATTGTGTTATATGTATTTAAACGTAACTAAATATAAAAAATTACAAAATTCGAATCTGTCCTTTAAAACATTATCTAAACATTTCGAAAGCTCGTATAAGCTTTCCAATAGACTTTTTATAAAATTTCTTTTTAGTTTTTGTGGTTTAGAAGTTCCATGTTTCTTTAAAGTTTATAATCACACATTTGGTAAAGTTTTTCTTAAGACGAGTAGCATCGTAGACATCGTAGACGTCGTAGGAGTACTCAAGAACTTCAACTAGTCCTGCACTTCACTTCACTTCACTTAGTTGACGCTACAATAAGGTTATGTTGTCATCCTGTTATTGAAAAGTAATATTATTTTATAATTTAAAAAAGTTACTATTTGAAAATTGACATATTGAAACGAACGTGGTTTGAAAATCGGACATCTGACCACCGTACTAGCACCCCTCTCACCCCATCGTGCATGAAATGGCATGGTATACATAGGTCGTGCGAGTTGTAACTGTGTCATATGTCAAGGGTCATACTTTCGAAGAGAGTTAAATTAAATATAAATACTTTTATAAATAGAATTGTATTTTTAAATATGTACTTAATTGAATTTATGAAGGTTGTATTCCAAATAGCTTAAAAAGGTCATATAACATCACTTTTGGACAAGGAGGTTAACCTAAAATTCAACTTTCTAAAAAACGACCAAAAAACAAAATTAGACGAAAAAAATGTATTCTTCAAATATCAATCAGGGGCGCCTCTCCCTTAAGTGCACTCGTGCACTGCACTACCAAATATTTACAACTTGAAAAAAAAAAAAAAGAATACATCGAATAATAAAATATCATAAAATACCCCAATTACATACTAACTTTATACTTAGGAAGTTGCAAGGAATCAACTTAATCTCTATTCCAAATTAATTAAAACTTATTTTCGTTCGAAGAAATATTCCCCGTGCGCTCTCCACAACGCACGTAGCTGCAGGACAAGCGTTTTCTTTTCTTTGGAGAGCCACTAAATTTATTTTGGAATATCTTCACTCAAGAATTCGGAATTAAAAGACTTTCTTTTTAAGTTCCACGCGAAATTAATTATACCTATTGACAATTGTCTTGCAGTATGTTGCTGCACTTTAGTGGCATATGTAGTAATGTAATCAATATATAAGAAGCATAATTTCCATGGTGAAAAAGGTCTGTGGACGTTGAAAACCATTCGAATCATCACATATACATATATTATATACAATAGATTTTTTGAATCACGTGATTCAATAGAAAAGCACCATTATAATAAGTACATACGAGTAGGTACATACAAGTATATAGTAAATATTTATTGCATTTACTGGAAGTACGGGTATAAATATCGCGTTTATTTTTATTCATGATACATATTTCATCATTCGTTGTTACTCGTTTTCGCTATAAAAAGAAAAATAAGAAAACACGTACAAGTATATGAATTTTGAAGCAAAAATAAATCACAATTCACAGTTATACGTATTTTCATAAATAGATAAATCTGTATTTCATAAGATATGAAGTATATCATATACAGAATGTGTATTATGTATTATGTAGCAGCCTTTGCTGCTGCTGCTGCTGCATTAGAGCATGTATTATTATGTAATGTAAGGTAAGAAAAATATTTTTGTAAATGCATAATATTTTTATATTTTTTTATCGCGTTTATTTCTCATGGGAACAAAATGTTTCGATACAGGTTTTGTATAGAATTCCATTCTTATAACAACTGTATGTTTCTGCATGATAATCCGAACGTTCGATAAACCGAACGCCGTTAATAAGTACAATCATCTAATATTAATTTTACAACCAACAATTCCTAACCATCCTTGGTTCGAATCATTTCAGGATTAGCTGTCAATATATATGAAAAAAAACGTACTGTAAAGGAAACCATTATATAATTTCATTATATAAAACAATTGTCCTCTTAAAGGTCATCCCTAAATAATGTGGCTCAATTTTCTTGGTTTTTTAGCCACAACCCGTCCCTAATCTTACATCTTATCACACATTGAGAGCAGTAGCGCCTGCTGGTAACTTTACCAGCTTATAGAGAATGGGCTTGTGTCCTCATTTTTTAGTGGTCGATTTTTCAATTGTTGATTGAAATTGATGGTAATAAATGTGTATTGTCGTGTCTATTTTATTAAATATCTAAATATTGACGGAGATATAGCAATTAAAAGTTTGAATTGTAGTTTTAGCGCTAGAAATGCTCGACCATATTTGTATGACGTGAAATGCATTTTAACGTCAGTTATTTGTGGAGTAGGTCAGTGCTGTGGTAATGTTTTGTAGCCGTTGGTAGTCAAATAATCAAGTCAAGTCAAAGAATAATAAGTTTTTATTTTATTTAACCCTGCTAAGGCAGACATAATATTTAAATTTTATTATTCCTTCAAATAGCTTTAAATAATATTTGATATTTTGATATATAAATACATACAGCAGAGATTTATGAGCTGTAAGGTTGGTAACCTTACACAAGGATTGTGATGTCACATGCACTTGGAATGTGTACAACGTTGGATCCCTTTAATAATTAAAGAGACAAAATGACTTTTTTAATTGTTAATATCTCCTAACATATAAGGAGTTATTAAACAATAATTGGATATTTCAGGTTCTAGTAACCCATTTTACCAATATATAGTACACTTTTATAGAAATTAAGACATAGGACACAAGCCCATTATGACTTAAAGTTGCAATAAAATGACATTTTCTTACTAATAATTTTTTATATATATATATTAAATCAATCCGCTCCTAGTTGTAAGTATATTTGTCGCCACTCCTTCGAATGCGAAATCCATTTAATAAAGTAATCAACTAGATCTTAAGTGGTTCAGAAACCCCTAAAGAAGTGACAGTAGATGCGACTAATAATATCAAGTTTAAATCATCAATTTCCGTTGTTATCATTCCTTATACATCAAGGTTCATGATCCTTGTGCTTTAGTTTAATATCGACTCTCCAGATGTCTCTTTGTTTGTAGCTGTCTTATCTGGCGTCGACATATGTGTATGCTAGATACGATATTTACGTTTTCTATATATTTAATATGATCGTTCTCTGCGTATCATGATACTACGCGTTGAATATCATTGATAAAGAGACGGTTGATGACAGGTATGAGATGGGATAGGGACTTTGATTACGATATCAATTGCCTGTTGTCATAACAACTTGTCTCACAAAATAGACTGTGTTGTTCGTTGAAATATTTATTAAGAAAATGTAACACAGGTTCATTCATATACGTACTATGAAATATAATAAAACAAGAAATGAAATAGTAATAATGTATATGTATAGCCTTTGTGATTTTTAATAGTTGTATATTTTACTCTTAGCTTTTAATATATAAATTACAACAAATTCTGTAAAGATAGAAACAAACAGAAAGGGGTAGTCTTAAAGGATCTTATTTGCTAATCAATAGACATTATCTTTTCTTCTTTATTAACGGCATTTTAATTTTTTAAAACATTCTGTAGCTAACTTCACTTGTGAGTTAAATTGCTATGGTTCGCTTATAGATTTTTTTTTTGTTTATTATGAAATCTAACAATCACAACAATTTTGAAAGAGCTTTTATGGCATTAGCAGAAAGCAAAGAAACTCGCGGGATCATGGAATTCATTTAGGATAAGACGAGGTTCATATAAGAACATTTAGGATAAGACGAGGTTCACTTTACTGTTTTTAGGATGAAAAGAGGGGCAAAGATCCAATTAAGGATCCGGATAGGTCTAAAATTTCGACACGGACGTCCATGCAATGTTTGGTGTCATCAGCGTCTAGAACCGAAGATAAATACACAAAACAACCTAGAAGAACTTGCCTTGTGCGCATGCGATCGAACAATCAACATTAGTATAACGAAGCTAGGATTTTAAACGTCGGAAATGTAAAAAATACATAATAAGATAACAATAACTTTATAAACTGTAACTCAATTATTTTAAAATATAAAAGAAAACAACAAATAACTTCACATCGGTTTTCTTTAACAGTATTGCAACTTTACAAACGTAAAGTCATGAACATTATTTCAAACTAGAATATGATAACAATTTGTTTTAAGTTATCCCAACAAAGTTACAAGGTGTTTTGATTTCATCGCAATATTCATATTGCATAATATTAATGTTTAGCTAACAAAGTACAGTAGGTAGTATCATATGTTATTTTAAATAAACCTATTTATTTCTATGAAATGCACAATTAAAACTTATCGCATAGTTGGCTTAGAGAATTATCTCTGGAATGGAATGGAATGGATGTTGCATGTTACATAGTTCGTAGAGTGGTGCAGCAAACCTCGATTATTGTTTTGTTGCAGTCAGAGATGAGATAGTTTCGTTTTGTTTTGTTTAGTTAGTTCACACATACATATGTCATACACTATTATACTATGTTGTGTTTTATTAACTTAATTGTACGTATTCAAGGGAGCATCGGCAAGGGATCTAAACTCTAGCTGGAGTTTAATCATATAGTATTGTTATGTAACATCAATGTGATTCTAGAGTTGGTATTGTTCGTTGTCAACCACATGTTATAGAAACGCCCTCTAGATTCCTACATCATGTTTTGTGACAACTAATAATGAAATGCAACCGCAACGGAAATAACTCATCGCGAAGTTAATGCAATGTATCACACCACTATACGAGTGGTGAAGTAGATTAACTCAAATAGTTTGTACTTACAAAGTAAATGCATTGTTAATTGATCTTGGAATGTTTGGTGTAAGTAAGTGCAGCCACATATTACTCGAGATCTTTTGTCTTTGTCGTGGAAAGAAAGAGACAGCATCTTAAAAACACGTTGAATAAATAGAGACAACGCTAATAATTTTGTTTCAAGGTAGATATGTCGCTTATGTATTTTTTTTTTGTAATTTCTAAACAAAATTAAATGAATTCTTTTTTTCTTTTTTTCTCGTGTAGTCATGAGTAGGACCACCCTCTGGTGCCGGCTTATCATTGAATTTTTGGACACCCTATATATATATGTAGTAAATACATAGATAAATGATATATACATAGTTTAATAATAAAAGCGTGTGGCACTCTTAGAAATACTATACAAATTTTAAAAGGAGATTTTATTCTATATTCAAACCATTTGAAATAAAAACGTCACTTAGTATAATGAATAGATGAACGTCTGGATGGCGAATACCCAATTTAGTTGAGCTAGATCCTCGTACCTTTTCCAAGTTCGCTTATTTTTTTCTCGTGTAGTCATGAGTAGGACCACCCTCTGGTGCCGGCTTATCATTGAATTTTTGGACACCCTATATATATATGTAGTAAATACATAGATAAATGATATATACATAGTTTAATAATAAAAGCGTGTGGCACTCTTAGAAATACTATACAAATTTTAAAAGGAGATTTTATTCTATATTCAAACCATTTGAAATAAAAACGTCACTTAGTATAATGAATAGATGAACGTCTGGATGGCGAATACCCAATTTAGTTGAGCTAGATCCTCGTACCTTTTCCATGTTCGCTGGTAACCCTCATCCTGTAACCCGATCCCGATCCCGAACCCTGGTGCTGGTATATATAAGTTCTTAGCTGCCAAATAAATCTGCTTATAGTATCGAGTAGTTCTCTTGGTCTGGAATAAATATATCAATATGGTAGATTCCAACCCCGACTGGCTGCTGAGGCTGCTTAACATCGTTATACAAATATCAGATTTACGGGAGAACCAGGATTTTGTTCGTTTCGTTTTTAAATACATAAAATTCAATTACATTTGGTTTGGAACGCCATATGGTAACTAGTGGAATCTTACCTCACCCCCAGTGGAATCGAATCTCATCCCACTCACCCCCGCCACTGGATCTAATTTTAGCAATTTCTAAACCAATAAATAAATTAAAAAGCTACTGTAATAATTTTCTGATAATATCAGAGTCAGTCTAGAAGAAATATTGAGCAAAATAAGTTTTTACTTGAACAATAAAATTTTAGATGAAATTGTCAATGTATTTATTATACAAAACAATAAATTATCTGTATCTACCCTACTTCTAATCTAAGGTGCTAAATTATCAAGTCAACTAAATGAAAAAATTACTTTCAACATAAATTACGCAGCAAAAAAAAAAACAATGTTGTAAAATGTTAACAGGGTGGGCCGAGCCGGGTGTTTAAAATTGTGTAATCAAACACATTACCACCTCCCAGCTGTTAAGGAGGAATGAGGGATAGGAATAGAGTGGCAGAGTGGTGAGATAGAGGGGGTAGCGCACAACTTTTGACAAATTGTTTTGTAATGTTCACTCGTGCCCGCCCTGTTTTATTCCTAACCTCACTTTCAACTTCGCACATTTTTTATCCTTCCGTATTAAATACTATTGTGTAAAAAAAGCTATTCTCACTTTATATCCTACTCTTTACTTTATTTTCCGGTTCAACTCCGGTATCCAAACGTTTCTGTGTTTCCGTATTTTCTATTTCCCCGATTCGCACCGTTGCTTTTTCAATGCCTTTGATTAAAGCTTTGTACTATAAAATGCGTGTGGCGGTGGCGCTGACAACAGACAACCATTTTTATTCAAATTTTTTAAATTGTATTACTTAATCACATTAACATTTTTTTTTGTGGGTTTTTCTATTGTTGAATTCTTATTTGTCGAGACACTTTAAGAAGATGCGACATCTTTCTTACTACGCTCTAATATATGCAAAAGCCTGGGTTACGTATTATCATTCTTATATGGAAATAAAATATTAGTTCTATTGAGATAACAAATCTATTTATGCAATCCCGTCCACCCATCAAAGTTGTTTCACTTAGAGCATGTATGGAGTGTGAATAGCCTATATTTCCCATAGATTAAAAGTGTGTCCAAAATGTGTGCGAGAGAGAAAGGTATATGTTCCTATTTGTTCTCAATGCGCATGCGTCGACAGCTATCTAGATATAATAAATATTAATATTCTATTTAGATATAATAAATATTAAATATGTAAAGAAATTATATTTGTATAGTTGGTACAAAGCTCGTCTGTCGGTAAAACAGTGACCGTTCAGTGAAAACATATACTCATGAACGTCATAGACATCGCTGTAGGTATAACGGCCAAAACAGTTGATATTTATAGTGAACTCACGTTTTTATTTATATTTATGCATAGTTTATTTATATTTATACATATGTACATTATTCTACATCAATATAATGTCATATTTAACAACTGTCACGTATTATATCTACACAGCTCTGACTTGACAACTGTCATTTTCGACGCATGCGCATAGAAAACAAATTGGAACATATAACTTTCTCTCTCGCACACATTTTGGACACACTTTCAGGTCCAGCATTCTCTCTCCATATATATATGCTCTAAATTGTTCCACTATGAACTGGCTTGACATGTCCATGGTATAGACTGATGTGATGCCCATTTGAGATCAAGATATGAAGAGTGAATACAGTGGTGTATTAATAAACATTCAAATAGAAATTTGCTCTCATGATAAAGTGTAAAATATTTTAAGTAACACTATATAATTAATTTTCTAAAGACAATATAAAACATAAGAATTCTTCGAGATGATTATGATAAATTCATTCGAGCGACACATTTGGGATAGGTGTGTTCCAAGCGACCAACGTCCTGATGCTCCTTTTGTTCCTTGTTTTGTTAGGGATGCATTTCCGTCTGACAGGCAATTAGTCAATGCATTACTGGGCAAGAAAATAACTATTGCATGTGCTTGCTTTATGAAGGGGAATTTGGGAGGAAGGCAAGTGCGGGGGAGGTCTACAATGAAGGTACGAAATATGCTTCATAACCGTTAGGTATTGTAAATTGTTTACTATAATTAAGGGTGTTTTATCGCTATGATACGGAGACATGTCAAAAAGGAAAACTTTCGTAATAAAATTTGTTTTAGAGTAATAAAACTAAAATGTGAGGATATGGAAAGGATATAGCTCGCCATATCCTCGCCGTAGTGTGGTACGGTAGAGAAACGTATGGTCGCACTGAAAGCAAAGTTTTGTTGGTTTTATGCTTTTTATGAAGGGATATACGAAAATAAATAAAACCGTCGCTTGGAGCCAAAGCATGTGAGAAAATGCTGTAATATACCTGTATCAAAAACTGATATAATTTATAAATTATATTTGAAATCAACGAGAATTTTAACATAATTCTGTTACACTGTCATTAAGTAAATAAAAAAGACATTACAAATCTTGTAATTATATATTAATTTAATATGTAACGTTATATAATCTTGTACAAACGCTTTTTAAAGCCAGAAAACGTAATTTTTTGCCGAAAGATAATTTTTGTTATTTTATTTATTTTAATGGTTTTACCATTCTTCTGCCTTGAATCATTAAATTACATATCATTGCGTTTAATAACATTTGGGATCCTTATTACATATAAACATTCTCACTCCTTCCAAAAGAAAAAGCAAAAATAAAAACAAAATGTTATTTAAAGACTACTGCTTCAATTTTCCAGCTACTCTCCCTCCTGTTTCTACTCTGCCATTCCTTCTCTTTCTTCGTTCCTTTTCTCTATCTCCGCCATCCACCTCTTCCCTTCACTGCCTCTCTTTAATAACTGCACAATATTCTTTTCGCTTTTTACCTTTTTCTCACATGAAAACTTAATGTGCTCTAGCACTTCCTTTTTCTTTGTTTCCCAATCTAAATCTTGTTATTTTTCTCATGTTTCTTGTGTCTTTTTCGCTTATCTCTTTCTCCCAAATCCTCTTGTATCTTTCATTATATTTGCTCTTTACAATAAAATTTTATATTTAGTATAGTATTATATTTCTTCAACTTTCTATCTCTTTTGTAGCTTGAGTAATCATTACTTTCGTTACTACATGTTTTAAAGAATTTTCGTTCTTTTAAAGTTTCAAAAGACAACAAATGAAAAAAGAAATTTTTAATAAATACTTAAATAGAAATTAGGTATACTGAAAAATGACCCAGTTTACATTCATCTTAGATGAAATTATCCTTGTATATTTATCCATCAACGCCGATGTTTATATATATAGAGGATAGTATCATCTAAACAATTCATATTTGTGAAAAACAAATAACAAACAAAAGAAATAAAAGAAAATGTATTTAAAACCGGCTAAAGTATCATATTTCCATTTAGATGAGATAAGAAAATATTGTATAAATATATTTGATATCAAAAAAATATATAAACTGAAATAAAAACAAACCATTGTAAATACTTTTTGTATCCTTAAAAATAAATTTAAAAATACCATCTAGTTGCAAATGGAAACCTAACTCTTGTAATGTAATTTGGTGTCGCTCGACATATAACTAATGCGATAGCTCGAGCTAGATGGCGTAAAGTGCAAAAGAGGGCGGAAGGTTTTATATCTGCAAATTGTGAATACATTTCACGATCATTGTGACTGGCTGCATGTGGCAGAGATGTACTTGAAATTCGAAGAAAACATTTTCGTTTCTTGATTTAGTTTAAATGATTTTTCTAATTAAATAACTTGAAGTTTCTATATTACTTATTAAGTTTAATATATGTATTTAATTTAATGTTTATCTGGGAGCTATATCTTTATCTAAATCGAGCTATGCCGTGGTATTAGGAGGGTGATCACGTTCAGACCAGTGCAATCTAGTTCTATAGATTATGTGAGGTTAAAACTTGGAGGTAGCGTTCTATTAGCTTACCATGCAAAGCTCTTTAAGTTTTTAACCAATAACTAAGTGTTAAAAATATCGAGCTCATAGCATATTTTCCACTCATGTATTAATTCGGCATTAGCAACACTGACGCGCTTGACATATTGACAGATGTTTAGTGTCAAACCTCTGCTATAAGACATTTGTAAAGCGTTTTATCGATTTTTTACGTACAAAGATCTATAACCGTGTTATCAACCGTTTTGGAGACGCGACGTTAAGGGCGTATTGCGCACCTACGATTTAACACCGTTTAACTGAATTTTTTCTATAAATAATTGGAAGGTATAGTCTCTTAAATAGAGCTACAATCATTTAAAAAGAGTCAACGGTTTAGTTTTAATAGCAATTTCAAAAAGAAACTAACAGATGGTCCACCACTTATAACCACTTTCCAAAAACAGCGAAATTCTTATTTTTTCCATAATATAACAAAGTGAGATAATATGTATATAACGGTTCAACTAATTGATCAGTAATTAAAACTTTTTTGATAGAAACTAACATTAAATTCGTTTATTCTGACAAATTTATTTAAAATATTGTGAGAAATAAAGATACCAAAACTCCTAAATAAGGTCCTGTCTGTGTCCTAACGCTAGAGGCTTTTTTATCCCCATTTAAATGTATCCAAATAGCTCATGACTTTTCCACAATAAAAAGAAGGGATAAAAAGTGTCTTCCTGCAAATGATATTATTTTCAAATATATAAAAATATATCAGCATCACTCGGTTAAGCTCTGTAATGTGTTAGGAATTGTGAAAAATGACTCTAGGGTTCATAGTTTTCTGTGTTTACGTTTATTTGGGGCACTTAGTTAATAGTCCCAATTATTGACATAGAGATGCATAGAGATTTGATCAACATATACATTTTTTTTTTGGTAACGTAGTATCCCGCTACTTTGTCTAAAACCGATTGACTCCGAGTTATTCCGACTTATTTCGAATAGGCGTGTATTTAATAATTGAATCTCTATGTACTGACGTATTTGTATACTTCAAAGCTTCTCTTTAAACTTACACTATAGGTTAAAACCTTAAATCAACACTAAAATTCAGTGAGGTGGGAATGGGGCTTTAAATATTACATTGACTACAATTTACAGGTAGTAAAACTTTTAAAAAATATTATTTGAAAAGTAAAATAAACATTATTTTTTGTAATTTTCAGATTTTAATCAAGATGGAAAAGCAGACAACATCAGTTTCATGATCAAACGTATCAAAGTACACACCGGTGAAGCCCTCAAAGATCCTTTATACCGTTTTCCAGGAAATTACGGAGTTGAAAAGTTTCTAGAACTTTTTTCTGGTGAGTTTATATATAAAATGTAGTTGTTTATGTTTTCTCTCCTTCTCTTTTTATCTTAGTATCTTTCTCTATCTCTGGTTTTTATTTTGTCATTTAACAACTTTTCGTACTTCACACGCTGTACATATTTTACGACATTTTGAAAACTAGGAAGCGCTTGAAATATTAAAACAGAATAAGGAAATGTGAAAACTGAGTGAAAAACATATTATACAGTAAGTGGAAAACTAGAAAATGTAGAGAACAAATTTACTGTTACATTTTATCGTATGTGAAAATAATTTGAAATTTTAATCAACTGTAAACGGATATCAATGAAAATTTCTCAATTATCTTACAGCTTCATTAAGATTGTGTACGCTATATGCTGTAACCTAAATAAAGTAACGACTTTTGATAGAGCAGAATGTGCTCTTTAAAGAGATAGGGTTAAAACAAAAATCAATACACTGCAATTGTAACGTGGTGTTTTAATACTTAATTAATTTTAAACATATAGACATTTCAGTCACCGCACGCGTCTATGCGTATTCGATTTTAAACGTATAATCAACGGGATGTTCACACGGTAAATTTTATTAGTAAAAACGTATATTGTTGGTACGTTGTTTCTTTCAGTTATAAGTTTCCTTAGTTCTGTAATCTGGTCTAAATTATTGTTAGATTCCTATCTATTTTTATGTAGCGAATTTATATAATCAAATCATAAAATCAACGAATTTACCCGCTATAAAACCAGAAGAACTGATTATCAAAACGGAGAAGTAACTACGCACAATTTAGAACACAATACAATTGCAAACAATACTCACACACATATATAGCATAGCATACACATATTTATTCAAGTATAAATGTAGAAGAATGTGGATAAATAAGACAGGGAAAATGTGTAATGGTTTTGTTCGCAATTCAAACAATAGAAATGAGATTAAATTTATTATATTGTGACTCAGTGTAAATACAAACTGTAGCGTCTGTACAAAATATAATGCGGTACCAAAATAGTCCAGAAAAACTACAGTGCAACTACTGATACATAATTGATAAAGAAAAACGTTTCCCAACTCTCGCGGTTAATGAGTTGCTTCTACAAATTGTATTGCGATCATAGTATATATGTAAAATAGAAAACTTATAATATTCCGTAGCTACAAAAATGAATTAAGAATCCACTTAGAACTAATCATTAATCTGGATTACATTTTACTACTCTCCTAAACAAATAAATCCAATTGTTATATCCGTATATATTGGATATATAGTTCGACCCACATTAATTAAGGTTTAAGGTTAGTCTATATCTTTTAATCCTTATTTCTTAATAAAACATAGCCTTTTAATGGGGAAAAGATCGTTGTTCAAGCAAAATAATTAATAATGGCTTGACAAGTGTTATTCGAACTACGATATTTTTTCCATTAAAAAGCAATACACGAAATTCAAATTTTTCCATTGTTTTGAAAATTGCGAAAGTAGCGCCACATTCACTGTAACTTGTAAACTAATGAAAGAAATGTTATAAAATTTTGACACATGTCGTTTGAAGTTTGGTACTATCTAAATTTGTCAATAGTGGTGACATCTATTTATCATCCTACGGACTTATTGAGTGTTGAGTTAAGTAATCAGTTTTATTATCCTTTTATAATATCAACACTTTCTGTGTATGCTTGAGTATGCACTCTTATGGCAGATTCAGAACTGCGTGCTCAATTATTTGTGCTGTTTGCCAATTATTTGAGGTCAATTAGTAGACATGCCCGATTATTTGCGAACCACCTGTCCACACTTATTTCTAAAATATGACAAATATTCAAATCCCAAAACATTCATCTAAACTTTCGTTGTCAAACTTGGGTGACATAAATACTAAATAATATTTTAAGTTATGTTTTGTTTTTATGCTCTAAGCAAATATTTGGGTGAAATGTTTGTGTACGAATTCCACATATGTGTCTCTATACATAAACACCAAATATTTGGACCCAAACACGCAAGTTTGAACTAGCCATTATGCATTTTGAAAACTCTGGATTTGATGAATTAAATTCTTTTATGTATATTTTTACCACTTTAATGATTAAATAAACTTTTGTCTATACTTTTTATATAACTATTTTAATCAGTAATATCCTAAACAAGAAATTGAAAAAATAATTGAATATTTGAGGTCCTGAACTCCAACAATATACTATAACGGTTTTATAGAAATTAAAAACGTAGCCAACAAAAAACATTCAGAAAAAAAGCTCTTAAATTATCGAGCTTTTTTCCCTTAACCTGACTGGACTACTGGAAAAATATACGTAATCTAATCGAAAACCTTTGTTATTTATAATAATATAATCACATTGTGAAAATATCTCACGATTTACATCCCAGACTAATACAATACGAGTACGAATATAAGCAAAGAACTTTACTAATAATATAATTGTATAAAAGCTCTCGTATATACAAAGCGAGCTTTTGTTTTAATTTAAACTTTTTGTTGTACAAGTCTGCCTTTGCTGAATTAGTTTTTGTGCGTTTACATTTGTTCAACGTTTTTGGTGTGCATTACTCTCTACCACTGAAGAATGTAGTGTAAACCAGTGCTTTTCATCGGTATACCATACCACACTATACTAATACCACTACCACTACTCTACTACGATACCAAGAATTCATACCATCTGGTACAACTATATTTCTTTCGAACGACGACGTGGATTTATTACTAATACCTCTGACACGACCTTTTTCTTTGTTATTCTTCTTGTTACTGATGTTAAACAAGGATGGATATATGTGTCTGTGTGTTTGTTTGTTGCAACATAAATAAAAAACCCTTATTTCATTTTTTTGCATCTAAATTTCATCGTTTAAAGAGTAAGAAAAGCTACTTAAGCAATGAACGAGTTAAGACACCTATAAGCTTAACATTAGATATTTTTTGTATTTATATTCCATATACATGAAATGAATAAACATGATAGTATATACTATGTACATGCTGAAATATTTAAATATGCACATACCTTTGAATTTGCATATACATGTCATATACATCCCAGTAAACAATTTGGTGAAGTGTCCTATTTAGTGACGTTTCTATCACTATTTCACTTCAATTATAGTTCGCATCAACTTTATCTTCATTTGTATTCCGACAGGTGGAGTAATTTCGCCATTTCTAGCCGATAAAGTAGACATTTTATATGAAAAAATGTGAGGAACTGAACTATAAATGAACTCTTTAATGACAAAAAAATCATGACGCATCTTCAATATGATGTCAAAGTGACTCCAAAATGTTTACTGGGATTGTAGGTTTTATAATACAACAGCATATACATTGCATATATGCAATATACATGAATGTTGAACCTTGAATATAGTATGTACATCTAAATAGCAAATATATAAAACATAATAAAATAAATTTATGAAATTTATTTTAAAATTTGCGGATATTTAGTTTATTACTAGATGTATTTTTTCTAATTAAATAAACATGTTTCTATTACTTATAATAAGATAACGCTCATAAAACCTACACAATCTTAACAATTATTCATTTAATCATAATTTATCACCCGCGTATGAAAGAACCTCACAATAAACCGACGAATAATTATTTGTTCCTTTAAAGTCTTGTAACTAAATGACTATACATTTAGATCCCATTATAAAGTCACTTTCCGTGACAAAATCTTAGAAATTAAACAAGTCAGTACCGTTAAAAACTTGCACCGCGCACCGTCTTCTGAAATGAATGAAAATTAGTTTCACCAAAAGTTTGATGAGAAACGTTTTAATATCAGGTTTTATGCGACGTGGTTTGTGACGATTTAAACAATTAATTACGTGTCATTAACTATTCGGAAATATTCGGTTTATTACGACAAATGTCGTAGTTATATGACTATGAGATAGATTTAAAATTAATGGATACTAAAAAGTCATATTAGTTGCTTGAGAGTAAGCGTGAATTTGCCAGTAGTGGAAACATTGGTTCGGGTTCCTTCTTGTTCTTCAATAAATCCTTGATGTTTTATCTCCAAGGGATTATAATCGAATATTCCAATTATTTTGTTAAATGTTTCTGAAGTAAACAGAAGTATTAAATACTGCCAAAGTATTCAAAAAATATACGCCTGTTTAGACCGAAGCAGAACCGCTAAGAAACTTCTGAAGGAAGCAATATTTAAAGGAAGACCAAAGGTGAGATGGATAGAGCAATTGGAAGAAGACCTAACGAAAATGGAAGAACAGGAAACGTCCTAAGAGAAGAATGTATGCAAAACTTTACATTCTATTCTATCCAGTGTAAATCTCCAGGAAGAGTGCTCCATTTGCTCCACGTATAAGTATAGTTTTCACCAATTTTGCGTTCATGTTCAATTACCACAATACGAAACTTTTAAGTCTTCTAAAAGTTGGTGTGAAATATTTGAAAGTAATATTATTAATCTATGGAATGTTGTCGTTGATTAGCGGGCTTAATCGAGTCTGTTGTCTTTTTCTTCAACCCCCCTCCCTCCACCGTCATCCCTTAACCGTACTTGTTTGGTAAGCATGGCTCAGTATGGTGTACACTGGAATTCTATTTGGTTCAAGTTGGTTGCTCGACGGCTGCCACATCTCGTGTTTAACAGCCGTCAATTATTCATGACACTCCCTCTGCCTAGTTAACTCCCCCCATCCCTCTCATCTACTGTACCTCGTACCTAACCCCAATAACCTCTTCCCCTTTACAACGACCCCACTATGTTTCCATCAGCTACTTTACAATCTGTATACGAGTACAATTCATAGAAAGTCCAGTCAACTGTTGGAAAATTCATTTGTAATAAAATATTTATATCCATTTAAGTATCATTTTCACCTACTCATTTAGTTCCAATTTTATATATTAGTCGCACGATTAGTATAGTATGTATATGGAAAGAACACAAAAGAGAACAGTAATAATTGAAGAAGACAAGTGGGAGATAAATATGGTATAGAAGGAGGAAACAAACAGGATACTCTGAAGAAAATGAATAACCAAAGGGGAAGGGAACTGCAATCCTAAAACGATAGGGATGGAATGCTTGGAGAAGGAGATAGAAAGAAGATGCAGGAAAAGGAATACAATGGTCAAAGCAAGTACTGCGGAGTGTAAGAAGATGGTGGAATTTGTTTAAGAGAATAGAAGCAGAGGAACCGTTAGAAAATGTAGAATGAAATATGAATGGAAGTAGTCAGTTAACAGGATACAGGAAAGGAAGGCGGTGTAGAAGGAAGAAGATATAGGCAAATTAGAAAAAGACTAACTAAAGAATTCAAAGTATGAATTATATTGGAAGTACTTAGTTGTAGTATTATCGTAAAAAGAAATATGTTTTAATTGTAATTCTACTGGACTAAACATACTCATCCTACCCTATCCCATGGCCTACACTATAGGGTCTACATGGAAACTCCAAACAATGTTTTCTGTGTAAAAGCTTTACTTCCAAAGGCTGTTACATTCCGAATTCATGTTTTCATTATCGATTTGGACATTATTTTAATGTTTTTTAATTGTTTTTTTTTAATTGTTATTACAGAACACATCATTTCATGCATAAGCTGTAGGTATATAATTTTTATTGTTCCATAAAATTTACAATCAATTTTAAAACGGCGTTAATAAACGAAAATTGACATTTATAAAATGTGTATATCAATTGATGCGACTTTTTATTTAAATATCCCGCCATTTTACATACAACATGAAACATATGAGTTTGCAGTATCCACAGGTCAGCAATGCTTGTATCAAACGCATTGACTTTGTTGAATTAATAGCACACGAGTTTGCTATTAGCCGACTCGTGTGCCTTTCTCGTGTTTTATTTCACATCTCCATCTCTCACTAACAACAGTTGTAATCACATTTGGTTCGGGCAGATTCGGGGCTAAGGTTTGCAATCAGTTGCGTCATGTGCGGAGGGTCTAAGAGTCCCTTAGCCAGATATGACATCACTTTTTATTACGTCATGTTGGTTGATGCAATAACCGAAGACCCAAACCATTTAATACGTCTTTTTCTTCAGTAACAGTTCTACAAAGTCTTGCAAAAAAGAACTTCTGATATTTATTTATGAAACATTAGAGTTTTTGCAGTTAAAGATTTGTTTTATTTTAAAAGTTAATATTTTCTAAAAGTTCTCATATCATTTTACAATAGCTCTATGAAACTGAAGTAACCTTACAAACAATTTTCTATTAAAACATAGATCAGTTTTTGCGCATCGTTTATTTTACCATCAGCTTTATTATAAAGACTTTAACTCTTAGTTATTTATATTTACCTAGAAGGCTTTACCGAATTACGGGTACCGGTACCGGTACCGATACCGGCCGGGCCAGGTCCTCTGAAGATCAAGTAGACTATAAAACAATTTTTACGTTTTTCAGTTGAATTAACTCAAGTAGTAGAGTTTTCTTTAGATGTATTCTCGAGTTTCTGTTGGCCGGTAAAGCAACCTAACGTTGTAGGCTATTTCGAGTAATAACACCGTTAAATCTGAAATATATGCTTCAACAAGTTCAAACAAAGTCAGCACTTTGGCGCTTTCTATATAAATAGGAGGGGGGGGGGGGCAAGAGTGGGAGAGAGAGGGAGGGGGAACGAACACTGGCTAACTTACGTCTTGCAGAATAAGAACTTTTAGATGAAAATCTTCTTAATTTAATACTGATTATATAAGAAAACAAGCAGAAATAAAATCAGTATTGGTCGGTCAGTGTGTGAACAAAGTTTGAACAAGAACAAAATTTAATTAATAATTAGAAGTTGTTCTTCACTATGGTCAAATGTTTTCAATCGATTTTTAAACTATTTTATAATAAATAAAAAAGCTAATAATCTTATTTTGAGAAGTGTATTATTAGATAAAGAAATTAACTAGTCAATATTAATAAACGTCCTCTGAGTGACCGATGTAGTTAGGTCGTAATCTCTTTTATAACAGTGGTGTATCGATAAAAATTAAAGTAAAAGTTTGCTCTCATGATAAATTATGATAGTACAAAACAACTGGAATACACCCCACAGTACACAAGTTTGTCGTATCGGTACGTGGTATGTATGTTTTGTGACACAACACATGCAAAGAACACAGGAGTCGAATTACTTGACGAATTCGCCGTCGCTTAAGTACGATTGCAGTGTGCGACAAGCCTTTCCCACTCTCAGACTTTATTGAGTTAAAGTTAAAAGAACAATAATTGTTTTCAAATCAAACTCATACTTTACTTCCATTCCAATTACATATATGTATATAATATATAATGTACTGATATGTTGTATATAATGTGGAAGTAAAGTTGTTAATAAGTTTCAACCCCACTCCCCACCTCAACCCCTCTCCCAATACATCCGCTATAGATTATCGCATATTACTGTGGATTGTGGACTAGTTTCCGGCGAACCCAATAATTGATTTTGATTCAATTAGGGTTTCCAAGTTGTACTATCATAATTAGTTGTGTCACATGAACTGTGTTCGCTCCGCTCGTTCCCGAATTGCTCTACTCGTTGGTTGGTTGGTTCGTTGGTTGGTACTATTGACTTGACTAACTTATTCATCTTACTAAAACTAAAGTTATCAAATGCGCTGTAACATTAAATTACAGTTTCTTGTACGACTAAATATTTTATACTATATATCAGTGGTGGTCAAGTAACTATTGGCTCTATATATTGATTTTATATCCCAAATATTGAAAGGAGCAGAAGCAGAAGTATATAATAAAGGTACATTTGGGAGGTCCTTATTTTTCAATCTCCTTACTTTTAAGATCTCACCCTCTAAGTTTTTTTGACTGGCCTAAAGCTTAGAAGATTCTTTTTAGAAATATTAGGAAAATTTTTGGGGCATTGATAGAAAAAGTGCTGGAAAAGAAAACCCACAATCATTCCATTATTCTTAAAATACATCTCGGGAGAGATCCTCCGAAAAAAGGGTCTACATATATACCACCTCTTATCATTTTATCAATTTACTTTACATATATAATCCAGATACACAATATAAGGTAAAAACCAAGTACTAAAAATGTACAAATTTTCCTGATAATTTGTTTTTATAAGGTAACACATTTACTTACCCCATATCATGTACCAGGGGGTGTTAGACTTCGTAGTATGCGTGCGTGTGTGTGTGTGTGTGTGTTTGACTATGTACTACGGTGTGTTATTCTAAATGTTATTACCTAGGGTGAGTACATATCATTTTTTATAAAGGTAAACAAACATATTAAATGGTTTAGGTCTTGGGTTATTGCTTCTACAAACATGACGTCATCGGTTGTGCCACTATGTCAGGTTATGGAACTCTTTCATACCACATACCCCATTGTTTATGTTTGTATAATAAAATTGTATGCACTACAGACAACAAAATGAAGAAAATAATACTTAGGGCAGAGTATGCGTTCTCGTTTCATAAATAAATTAGCCCAAATTGAGAAAATCACTTTTCTTACGATCATCTAGACAATTTTATATCGGTTTCATTGTTAGAGCACCCTTACTGAAAAAAATGACGTATTAAGTCGAACAATGACGTAAACAAAGAAACTTGTATTCTTTTTTTTTAATTCTTTTATTTTTCTATTTTTTCTGTATTCTTACCTCGAACAGAACAGTAGCAAAATATGTTACTTTGAAGTCTCAGTGGAAAATATTTCAACGCTATGTTTAATATTTACGGAAAATGCCAGACATTTCCAACATTGCTAAGGTGACGATAGTTCGTTCCGACTACGACTACGACTACGACTAGAGATAAAAGTAATATGTTGAGTTGAAGATAAAATAAAAATAAAAAAAGTTGAAAATGTAGACACATTAACAACAACGAATTTCAACTGCAAACATTTCAAAACTATTAAACATAAACAAGTATTTTGGTCCATTTACTATTTGTATCTTGACTTGCGTTTGGATTTAAAACGTAATTGAAATGTTTTGTTTTATTTACTCGTATTTTATTGCAAAGTTTCCCTCATTGTAATGGCACTCACGTAGTATAACTTACAAAAATTGAACAGGAAAATTATAGATAGAAGAAATTGAACTAGTTACGTGCGGTGCAGTATGGGTATTGATATAACATCAAAATAATTGCTGAATTTGATTTAAAATAAACAACGTAGTAATATTTAATATAAAAGTTTCTTCCTACAAGATAATATTAACCCAATCATTTATAGAATCTCGCAATCAAATATAATAAGTTCTATACAACTTTACATCTTTTAGAGCATAGAAAGAAGAAGACCTTTGTAAATCAAGACTTGCGTAAAAGCGATTTCTGAATTAACTTATGAAATGTTGAAAATAAATATTTATACAAATTTTTAGCTTTCATTCCGAGGTTGAATCCTTAAATAATGCGTTGCACTCGTAGAGCCATTCTAAGCTTTTTATACTACAGGTTTTATATTAAATATTTTAAGTATACTAGTACGCAAAAGATAAATATATGTTTCAAAAAGTAGCATTTTAAAAAAAAATCGTCAAGTTTTTCTGTTTTGGGTAATTTACCCCATTTAGCCAACCCCTGCTCTAATAATAATTATGAGAATGTTACTATACTTTTAGTTTCGTAATGTAATTGTAAATTAAGAATTTGAGATAACGATTCGGACCTGAAGGCTCGGCAATCTTTTGCAATTAATATTTAATTATTTCTAAAAACTATCATAGCCTAACAAGTCCATGGGATCAATAATTAACCCAATCACCTATTTAACTGTATTTATATTACTGTTTTGTAAAAATCTCTAAACCTCTAAATAATATGTAAAAGAAAATTGAAACTTCGAATATAATTTCCCATGCACGTTACCACGAAACGGGCTACACAAACATCGAGTTTTATTAAAGAATAATATTTAAGTAGCAATGATTTTCATTTCCTTATCAAAGTTTCTGGTGCTGTGTTTAGCAAAACCTTTGCCTAACTATTGTTGAGACTGGTTGCTGGTTGCTTGGTTGGTTGGTATGCGCCTGCACCACGTTATGATTTCCCCAGAGGTTTTAGAGAAGGAAACCTATACTCTTCTCTTTTCTCCTTTGAGAATCAGATCATCCTTATCCTGAGAATTTTCTCCAGAGCCCTAAGGGGAAAACAAACATGGAGATGCTCTTCGGACGTCGTAAAACTTGGTGAAGTTGCACTAGAACTGGTGTAGGCATATATTTGTTTTAACGTATTACTGCGAATGGTCTTTGTCTTAGCTATTCTACTATATGGTAGTATATGATGTTTTGTTTTGTATGTACTCGTATGATCAAATATTTCATTTTAAAATGCAGGAACGTATCTGAAACTGAATTTATTGCTTTGTTGTAGAATTACTTATTTTTTTTTAGTTTCAACGCGAAGTAATCTTACTCCATTAGCATTCTAGGTTACCCTGCACATGACACGACTTGATCACGAAGGGTTAATTATGTTTACTCTTACAAATGTGTTACTATCACCAGCGTCAGTATTTCTACTATGCTTGCTTCAGAAAGCAATTGTAATACATCACTCAATAAGACCGTAGGATGACATGTAGATGGCGCCAATATTAACAAATCCACATGATTTTTAAAATAGTACCAACTTTCAAACGATATGTGTCAAAATTTCTTGACATTCCGATCATTAGTTTACGAATTATAGTTGTTCTACACAGTACAATATTTGTCGTATTGATGATTCTAAGGTTTTCAAAACAATCTTAAAAGAATTACCATTGTTACATCACAAAACATCCATGTCGGTGTCGGTGTAGGGTTTGTATGTTAAAAACGCAAATTTTAACAATCAAAAACTAAAAATTTAGTACTGCAAGAAGTAGTAAAACTTTTTCTATGTATAAGACACAAGACATAAGACTATGTATATACACTTTATAATAATTACTATAACTTAAATCATACTATTCTACCTGAAATCAAAGAAACGACATTTGAAGTTTATTATTTAAATTATCAATTTTTTTTAATCTAATTTTATAATAACTTAACATTATGCACAGTGAGTTCTCTCAGCTCCAAATATCAACTGTAAAAGTAGCTATAACTAATATATACCGTTAGCTCACCTAACCAGAATACAGTTGTAATATCTCTGGTCAATGTTACCAACTAAAGAAAAATAATTTCTTTACATATATATTAAAATTTTCAAGATAATCATAAGAAAAGTAATTTTCTTTGGAACGTCTTTTAATCACGTGTCCGTTAATTTATTGGCTGTTAATAATACATGGTTAAGTAATTTACGAGTAGGTGTTGCCTGCTTATGTTACAGGGAGTAAAACATACGATACAATCTATTTCATTGTATACTCCGTCTATACATCACGGAAAAATTCATTAAACTAAGTGTTTCTGTTTCTGTTGGTGACCCTGCGCTATCTGACTTGAGCGACAAAGCGACATGATAAAAAGTACGAGCATAGAGCTAATGAAAAAGAAACAGTTCAATTAATCAATACCTATTTTCAGAAATCGTGCAGACGAAGCTTTGATGAACATGTTTGTATTAAATCAATCCTAATTACCATTTAAAATATCGACCACACCCGTGCAACATTCAACATTTATATATTTTCGACGATTTTTAAATATAAATGTTCAATAACAGAACACATAAATCATATCTACTTCGATTTAGACGTGTTGCACACCTCTCCCAACAAATTTTGAATGTCGCACTGATGTGTGCAACCCATTACATTCGCACAACATTTTCTCATTTCAATTTCAAACTAATTTTCTTATTGTATGATATATTTCAATTATACAATTCAGATGCTTAATGTATTATCATTTATTCTATTGAAACAAATTATAATTTCACGCAATTAAAATCAACACAAGTGTTGTTAGCACTCTGCAAACATTATTCTCGTATCTACTATGTTGTAGCAGCCTTCAGCTTTCAGCCTTCAGTCTTCATGATTTATGTCTGCTTCATTACACAACTTTCTTTATAGCTTCAGTGCCGGCGGGTAAATCACAACGATTACATGAAAATCACTGTTTTATTCATACTAGTTTAGTTTTACTTGGTTAGAGTTTATGAATATGGGGAACGTATATCGATTGCTGAATGCAATAGTGGCACAACTCGAGAAAACATAATATATGAGAAATGACAACTCGAAATATTTGCTAGGTTGATAGTTATAGAATATGTAGTCAGAATATAACCTCCATAACATTTGGGATAATTTATACATACATTTTTTAAATTGAGCGATACTTTTTGCGAAAGAAGTATTCTAAAATGTTACATAAGTATAATAAAATATATACCATCGAAGAAGAAGGCAACAGATACTGTGAAAATAAAGAGGAAAGGATGTGCAGAAAAGAGAGAAATTTAAAAGCACATTAAGCACGCACATATTAAACAGTAAAAAGTAAAAAGAAGATTGTACAGCTATTAAAAGGAGTCGGTGAAAGAGAAAGAGCGAGGAAAGAGAAAGAAGGGTAGAGTAGAAACAGATAAGAGAGAAGCAGTAGTGGTTTAAATTTATCCGTGTTGTTTGTATTTTTATTTTATCTTTTGGAAGGAGTGAATAAAATAAGGATCACAAATTGTAATTAATCACAATGATATGTAATTTAATGATTTAAAGCGGAAGAATATAGTGCCTAACGGCAAAAATATTAAAAATAAATAATATACTAACGCAATTGTGCATATGGTAAAATTAAGAGTGTCGATTCCACAATAATATCCATTTTATATACGATATCAATAACAATTTCGGACAACAAATGAAACCTAATCCTAAACAAATATTTGGAAAAAACATAATTTAATCTCCATTACCTGTTATAACCTGTTTTTCATAACCTATGGTATCTTTACTAGTTTATTACATTTGAAATTTTTATTTTTTAATTTTATGTAGTAAAATTCCTTTGGAATTCCTGTTAAAAGAAATAATTCGTGCCAAAAAATCTATTCTTAATGTACTTATAAAAAAACAAAAACATATTTCAGCATTATTTAATTAGTTTAAGAATTATTTAAGTAAAGTACGTTATACGACCTTTCGAGGTCACAAACCTCAATATTAGCTACTTTGTAAGGTTTCACGTTAGACCATTCCGCCATATGCAACAAATCACAACAATTTCCAAGTTAGTTTTGCATATACAATGTTGAGTTTTATTGCAAAACGAAATATTAATTACTCTAAAGTCGAATAAATAGTTAAATGAAATTTCTAATGCAATTGTCCTGGATGTTCCCTCTGGTTTACGTATTCGTCTATGGAAGTAGTGTGAAGTATGTTAATTAAAGTCGACTAAGAGTAATTGAGTACCCCCTCCCTTCACCCTTAACTTCTCGTGAAACATCCACGTTTGCAATCACAAGGGTCTGAAGATCTCTGCACATGTACAATAATTGCAGTTTACCCTGCAATTAAATTGACAATCGTACGGAAGGTAATGAGAAAGATAAACTCACTTCTATAGAGGATTTAGAGATATACTTGTATGAGTATATTTTGAATTTAGTTACCCTCTTGCACTTCAAATTACTCAGCGCAATATGTCATTGCAATGCAAATGTTGTTTCGAATATAATTTCTACATTAATATTTATATAACAGTTATTAGAGATACACTATGACAGCATATGATATAGCTAGTGCTATAATGGCTTTAGATTTACAAAACTCACCATTTAGATACTTTTAGTATATTTAAAATGTATCTATATACAAAATATTACAACACTGCTTAGTAAACAATATTAAAATCTATAAATTTTTGTAATTAAAGAGTTTGCTCACCTTTGTCTGTCGTTCATATGTAGTATATCTATTATGAGCTATAACTGGCGACACCACTTCACCTTTCAAAACCTAAACGACGAAAAATTTGATGTGTGAACTACATTAGACTTCTTGTGTAGTTGAAAAACTTGTAAAGCGGTAGAATTGAAGTGAACGACTGACTGAAATTTTACTCCATTTTGAAAATTGTCTTGCGGTGTAATTTTCAATCTTGTTAGCTTGGTACAAGCTAATTCCAATGTTAATTTTCTAATTTTATTCGATTACACAAATTACAATATGCTAAAATTTATAAAAATTAAAACACTATCTGAGAATGATACTTTACCTAATCAATGTCCCCATTTTTTAGTGGTCAATTTTTCAATTGTTGACGTGTCTATTTTATTAAATATCTAAATGTTGACGGAAATATATAATTTAGCGCTACAAATAGTCGGCCATATTTGTATGACATGAGATACATTTTAACGTCAGTTATTTGTTGAGTAGCTGTTGGTAGTCGAAATAATCAAGTCAAGTCAAAGAATAATAAGTTTTTATTTTATTTAACCCTGTTACGGCAGACATAATATTGAAATTTTATTGTTCCTTGAAATAGCTGTAAATAGTATTTGATATTTTGATATATAAATACATATAGCAGAGATTTATGAGCTGTAAGGTTGGTAACCTGTAAACTTGTCAGAGTTCTATCTTGAATATGCTATCTATTTTACGCTCTGTTGTATTAAAAAGATAAGTACTAGCGGCTGTGATGTCACATACAGTTGGAATGTTGTCCATCGTTGAATCCCTTTAACAATTAAAAAGAAAAAATGACTTTTTTAATTGTTAATATCTCCTAAAATATAAGGAGTTATTAAAACATAATTGAACATTTGAAGTTCTAGTAACCCACTTTATCAATATATAGTACAGTTTTATAGAAATTAAGACATAGGACACAAGCCCATATTAAGATAAATATTTGTAAAGTCCCTCTTATTTAAAAATTGACGCCGCTACTGACCTGACTAATATACTTTCCAACAACATGAGCGAACAAGTTCGTTAATTTGTTTTCATTTGCTGTCGATTCAACGCGAGCCGCATCACTCTCGTTTGAAAGTAGCGGGACTTGATGCGATAGAATAAGAGGGGAGTAGTGGAGTAAGGAGGGAACACTTCTCAAACCAATCTCGTTTCATTCACCCCATCCTCCCACTTCCCTATTACTCCTCACATCACTCAATGCAAATCCAATCAACTAATGAAAACCTATTTACCGATTAGAAGCGAACTACACCTCCTCATACAGCAGCATCATTCAATTCTGTGCCTCATTGACTTAACACCTTAGTCATCGATCTTTTGCTGTCTAGAACTTTCGTCATCTGTTATTGAATTATATATTTGTCAAAGACCATTTAAACTTTAAAAGGAATCCTTCTCTAAAACCACGAAAGAAACATTTTTAACTATTATTTTAATTTAAATATTCGCGCCTTAAATATTCTCACTCCATCTTATCAGTCTGTGGCAACAGAGTACCTTGCCTGTTGCACAGATAAATGACAGCGGATATTGTTACTGTACTACATAAATATGTTTAAAGTGGATCGTTCGTGATAGACTGATATTTTATAAATATATTTTTTCACTGATTGTATTTTTATTTGTAAATAATAGTACTTTTGAAAATAAAACGTTATTTTCGGTGTTGTGGTCATTCCAACATGAAATGTACTAATCACATATGGTCATGTCCCTCCCACAACACAGGTTTACATCGATACTGCATACCCTGAATCTATATATTTTACAATGTATACAATATGCAATACATACAACGATATTTCTTCAGGCAAGTGATTGAACGCCTGCAGCGTAGTGGTCGGCAAACATAGTAACACAACAAATTGTATTGGTTACCAAACTAATAAACAACAAATAGACTAGGTATTTGATTAAACTTTCACATACATACTATCACATTTTTAGTTATTTTGATTGTTTTATGTAAAAATAACTCGACTAATATATTTCATTATACGTCACAATTACCAAGAACATTGAAGCGCTAAGGTTTAGGCTTGTATTTAAGCGAATTTTGGCCGGACGTATACGCGCTATTACGCTTTACTTATCCGAACCCTTTAAATGTAATGAACCCTCGCACACTGCAAACGACAAAGCCGTCAGAATACGGGCGTTACGTACAGTAAAGTAGCGTGCCTTAGACAGGCCCCGTATCAAAATTTGTTGGAGGGTCCAAATGACGGGTAAAGATTTTTTACAAAAGGAACAAAGACGCTCGCATTGAATTAAAATAATTATATATTGATTATACGTTATTACTTACAATTAATACTGCTAAGAACTAAACTAAGTACGGCCTAAAAGTTTAAGTGAGATTGTGGATAACATTTTTCGAATTTTTGCTTACACAAGTTTGGAACGCAGGGGTCCCGTACGGCGGTAGCTACGTCACTGGTTATGTAGCTCTCACACTGCATAAGCGAATTTTACGCTACGCTAAACCTTGTAAATGCAATCAGCCGTGTCAGACTGGAAGGGACTCTTTCATAACAGTGGTGTATCGATAAAAATTAAAGTAAAAGTTTGCTCTTGTGATAAATTATGTTAGTGAAAAACAACTCCAATACACCCTACAGTACACAAGTTTGACTTGGCGTACTTGCGTATCGGTACGTGGTATGTATGTATTGTGACACAACCCATGCAAAGAACACAGGAGTCGGCTTACTTTGAGAGTTCTAGCCGCTCAACCAAGCTGCCGATTTACGACCGAATTCGCCGTCGCTTAAATACGCTTGCAGTGTGCGACAGGCCTTATAGTAGACAGCGAATAAATCCTTTGTGGTACAATCTTAATAGTTGAGTGATTCACTCATGAACGAATCGTTCACATCGAATTTCCGTTCCTCTCTACCATAAGAGGAGTAAAACAAACGTTGACTTTATCCAGTATTTCAATGTTTCATAATTTAATTATTATTTATTTGCTACAACTCGTAGTTACAGTTCGCTTGTTCCATTTTAATATAAACTGTAAATATAATATATAGCCAGTAGGGTAATTCTCAAAGGGATGCAACTACCCTATTCACTCCCACTCCTACTCCTACTCCTACTCCCATTCCCAATCCTGTCGTTGCACATTGTTAAAATATGCAGCAACTCGTCACTAATGAAACGGCAGAAGCAGCGACTTCCTGGGGTATTAAATTCAGAATTTATAGAATGTTTGATAGTGTATATACCCAATGATTTTATATTATGGTATATTGGAGAGATGGAAAAATTCATCAAGAATCTTGTGATTTTGTTGAAAATGTTTTTCAATTTTTATATACAACACATATACGAGCAATTTTAGATTTAGATTGTTTTTTTTTTAATATTCATTTGAGTTTATCAACTGGGATTGGTTATTAGCAGTTTCGTAGAATAAAGCTCGTACATATAGGGTCTTTCAACAAGAGGTGTCATTTTAAATCAACAGTAAAACCTAATACTTTCTTTAAAAGTGGTGATATTGTCTGTTAGTGGTGTATTAATCTAAAGTATAAACTCTGAGGTTACTAATGGAACACAATATCTGCCAAATGTAGCTCTTGTTGAAAGACTATAAGTAGTGCGTTCCACTAAGCGTCACAAATGACGTCATTAATTTCGCTCACGCCAAGCTCACAACGATCCATCTGAAGAGTTGGGTCGTAGTGGTCGTTGTTGAGCATTTCGGCGCAATGTTTAAACATAACGCAAAATTTAAAGATGACGATGACAGAAAAATTACTTTACATGATTCGGAAAGAGATATTTTATAGGATTTTATTTTATTATATTGTATAAGCTTAATAAAATTAAATTTAATTCATATTTGACTGCCATTTATACACTTTTCCTCATACCATAACCTAACTTAATAAATAAACAATGTTCATTATCATTTAGAATATATTTCTTTTATGAAAAATTTATTTTGTTTGTAGATATAGCTTTTGCTACACAGCTATTCAATCAACTATCGCAATCCTTATTTTTTCAACGCTCGAAACCTAGGAAAACATGGATCAAATATATGAGGATTATTTTTTTTTCTTTTGCATAGCGCATCCTGCATTTCATCCTTTCTAATCATGGTTTTCATAAATTTCAAATTAATTTATATCTACAACGAAAGTGGAGCCATGGAGCGAGTGCTTCATTTGTTCCATTGATGATGTGCAACTGGACACTGCATATGTCCTCCTAATTAAATGAAACCCACGCTAAAACAGTCCTGACTGTATAAACGAGTATACTACTGTAAAATCAAGAGTTTGTGTCTTACCACCTCTACAACAGTAATTTTTTAACATTACTCTTATAAAGGACTATAACATTTCTGAAGGATACTTTACAACCAGTGTATTGATAATGAATTCAGATCCCATATATTAATTTGCATAACATACAGTGAGTGCATTTCAATAGAACTGTTCTGTAAAATTATATTAATTTTATTAAGCTTTTGTATTAAATTTAAGAACATTTTTAACAGTGAAATTTCAACCAATTTTCCGACATTACAGTAGCATTTTTGTAAATCGATATCACCACAGTTTGATTTGAACCGTGTCATTCTGTGCATCCTCTCTGACCGTGTAAATAAATCTAGTATTTCGTGTTTGCAGTTCGTAAGCCCTGCTCTCATTGAAGCATCCTATGCATTGATGTGAAGGCAGGAATATATGTATACGACTACTATTTTTATGCTTCAATTAATTCTAATTCCGGCAGTTCACTCTCGCCGAGAGAGGCGAGATAGCTCTCGCTTCGTTTTGGTTTGTCTCGAGTGCTCTCGCCTCTCGTTGAGTTGCCTCAGATCTTTTGACACAAGTCATCGACAAAGGTTATGACAAATGTCTCGCCAAAAGTGAATTGACGGCATAATAATTTGTATACGCTGAAGCGTTATCCCTATACTTAGCCAATAGGAAAGTGAAATATTTATAACTTGTGTTATAGTTATTATAATGCCTTAATGAGTCGTGCTACGGACCAACGATGCAGATCTTGGTGATTTTAGCACCATCTACTACAAATTAGATAATGTTTTACATTGATTTTTTCCTGATTTAATGAGAAGAGAACTCTACTTCTTTGTCCCAAAATTATATGAAATTTGGAGAAAAGAAGAAGAGGTTTCACATTACTTGTTAGCGAAAGTCAAAACGAAAGGAATCTAAAAGAAATCTATTCTTACCTTATCGTCGCCTTACTGCTGTCAATTTTTTTGGTGTCTCTTTGTCTATCATTAAAGCAAAATATTCGAATTCGAAATTTTTCGAAAATTTCCAATAATTATAATAAATGTCTTTTTAAATTTTCAGAGGAAGACTACGACGCTTTCTGTTTGGCTTACATGTTCACTTACCGAGATTTTGAAATGGGTACATTAGGACTAGCGTGGACAGGCGACCTGAAAAATGCGGGTGGCGTTTGTGAAAAGAATGGGGTGAGTTTAAATACGCAATACAGATATTATCCACTAATTATCTAATAACCAAATTATTAGGTTAATATTATCTTGAGATTATGTACAAAAGAATATTCTTTTACACTCTTTGATAAATGACATCACTATTAACAAATCCATTAGATTTTTCCTTCAAACGACATGACATTCTGACAATTTGCGAGTTGCAATGGTTTCAGTGACCCTACTTATGTAATTTTCAAAATAAGGAAAGAAATCTTAATTTCTTGTGTTGATAAAATATTGATTTTTAATGGAAACAAATACAGAGTCCGAATATCACTTGTCAAGCTATTGCTAAGGTTGGTACTATCTAAAAATCCTATGGATTTATCAATACGAACTTATTAAGTGATCTGTTGAATATTTAGTTTAATTGAGAAGCACCATTAGTTAGACATTATTATGTTTTATTTTTCTTTGAAAATTTGAGTCGAAACTAAATTTTGATCTCCTGGAAAGTTAGCTGCAGTTGACTTAATAGGTTTCCCAAATAATCAATTCAAATATGAGTTACAAAATAAAACGTGCACCACTTCAGAGAGTATCTCAAGTTTTGCCAATAAAATAGTTAAGGGAAATAAACGCAATTCCGTTGTTACCATTTAAGCAGCTTTAGCTTTCTGTAGTTAATGGAGTCCAGGAATAGAGACTTGTCCTTGAGCCATCTAAATCTTTTCATTGACTGCTTAGACCCCCTCCCTATCTTTTTACATTGACTGGCTTCGACGGTGATATATTTTTGGTGCGTTTGGTTGTTTTCTTCCACCCAACATCCCATTTTTCATCCCCTTTACCATCATTCGACGGTTGAGTTGTAACTGAGGGTGAGGGCTTGGGTTTTGTAAGGGCGTTTGAAGTGGAACGGTAATTAAAGCCAATTTACTTCGTTTCTAGATCAATTTAATTATTAGCTGTACTGTTTGTTCATTGTAGCGAAATATTTTACCGGATATTGCGTATTGTATCAGTCAGTAACTGGCTTCTGGCTTCTGGCTTTCTGTTTGTATGAATTAATTCATGTTTTGAAATTATATGTTTGTTAACTATTATTGGACCCGTATAACCTTAAACTTTAATTATGTTTATAATTATAGGGTTCTATTCATTCGATTATTGAATCATTTCCTTTGATGATGTTTTGAAATATTTTAAAAATATTTTATAATTAAATTTATTTACTGGAAAATTGTTTATCTATATTGTGGTATATATGTTATGTGTATTGGAAAATATAACCTATAAGGGATACAATTTGAGGTCCAGTTGTCTATAGTCAAAATAGCGTATCTAAATTACGTTTCGGTAAATCTAAATAAAGGTATCTGGAGTGTAAGGATATATTCATACCAAAAATATCATCACATATTTAAGTACACATATAAATTTAGCTTGAAACGCTCTCAGTGAGGATCGTGTTTCCTTCTACCAGGATTGCGTCGATCTGTCTCAAATATTGCACGCTAATGAACAGGTTGGCGATTTTTAACCTTTATTATTATTATTATTATATTAATTGTGTGCCTTTCGGCTTTACAATCTACATTAATATATTTCTTAGAACATTTCATAGAATCTCAACTTAAATTTAAACTTAAACTATTCTAGACCTTTCTATTTGCAAAAGTACTTTTTGCTTCTTCTTCTTTTGACCCTCTCCCTTCTGTTCCTTACACCTCCTTACCTCCGGCTCTCACCTCTTGCCTTCCTTGACCCCTCTCGACAATCCCTCTATTATCTTTGCACTATTCTTTCTTCCTTTTAGACTTCATTTCCCCTCTCGTGCCTTTTACCTCTATCACTCTGTTCAGACATAAATCCTCTGGTTTTTCACTTCTTTCTTCTAATTAGTTCTGCCATCCATCTGTTCTCGCCGTTTCCCCTTTAAATAGCTGTTCCACCTTCCAACTGCTGCCCACCTTGTCCACATAATGTGCATTCTTAGTGCTACAGTATCTCCACCTCTATTTTGCACACCCTGCACTTCCTTTCTTCTCCGTCCACCCAGTATCTACTTCCAATTTCTTAATTTCCCAATCTCACTCTGGTCACTCTGCTTTCCCCTCATAATTCCCCCCAATTTTGCCCATTTTTTCCTGCTATTGTACCTGTCTATCTCTGATTCCTAGCTCCTCCTCTACCCTTCTTTTTGCCGCCCTCTTTCTCTCTACCTTCTGGCCCTACTCCATTCCTTTCCAAGTATCCTTTTCTTCCTTTCATACTTCTCCCCTGCTCTTCTTCCATATCCTCTACTCTTACGATTTCTAACCTAATTCCTAGTAAAAGTTTTAATGTCAAGCGAAATAGTACTATTCCATACAAATCAATAAATCAAAATAGTTTACCGGGTTAGAGACCACTTATTCCAACAAGGTTCGAATATATTTTGTTCTAAATCTTTCTTATTTTCAACCGCGCTACAATTTTTGGTTAAATTCTTACAGTAGACTCATAAATTCTAATAATATTTACCGCGAATATGAACTATTTAGGTGGGCAGACATTTCATGGGATTCAGGATGCTCAGAACGTTCTCATCCTTTATAATACTTTCATTTCATTCAACAAACGATGACAGTTATAGCTTTAGTCATACGTAAGTGTCACGTTTATGTCACAGCGTGGCTCCGGAGCTACAAACATAAATTGATACCCATGTTTTATGCAGTGGCGTCGTTTGACAACACAAGCTATGTTGTCAAAATGACATACACAGTTTCACTAATTTCATGTTCTTTCAATATAACATAGTGTAACTGTAGTTGCATTTTAAAACTTGCAGGCGCTCTAAATGAAAACTCAGTTCTATTACGCATACATATTTTATAACTTGTTAGATATAATATTAGAATGAGAAATTAATAAAAAAATATACTTGATGAAGTCTTTTAAGTTGCGCCACTGTCATTTTTAGTACATAAGATAGGGTTGACTGTATAAATACAATATTTTTTCATATACTATCTGACATTTGTTGACAGCACTATCGCGGCAGTATGAAGTCTCTGAACACGGGCATCGTCACACTGCTGAACTACGGGAAACACGTGCCACCAGCTGTATCGCACGTGACACTCGCACACGAGATCGGACATAATTTTGGTTCACCGGTAAGTCTATAAAATGCTCTACAAGTTGTTTAAAACTATATTAAAATAAAGTTTGCAGTTTTAGAAATATAGTATGACAATGTAAGGTTTAGAGAAAATAAATACATATTCTTAAAATTTCTTTGTAGAGTTCATATTTAAGAAATTATACTGCAGTGTTATATATGTATAGTTCAGTATTGTAATAAAACAGATGTCTGCAACCTATTGGTTGTGAGCTTTGATTTTGACGTTTACTTATGTGAAATAATAATCCAAAACATTATTCATATATGTATTTAAATGATTTAACATTTTGCTGTTTGTTATTGCATAGTTTTAAAATCTTTTTTGCGTTTAAATTACATCATTTTGTTATTTACAGTTTTAATAATAAGTCTCTACATAAAATCTAAACAATAGAACTTTTCTTCTATAACCAAGAAGTTTTTTTGACAATGTTTTAACAAATTCTATTTACAACTAGTTGGAATTATATTTTGAAATGATTGTTTGAATTTTCCAGCATGACCCCGAGCAGTGTACCCCTGGTGGTGAAGACGGAAACTTCATTATGTTTGCTCGTGCTACATCCGGAGATAAGTACAACAATAACCGTTTTTCACCATGTTCTTTGAAAAGCATCAACCCAGTGTTAAATTCAAAAGCACGGTCCAGCAAAGGCTGCTTTACAGGTATATTATGATATTCACAGCATTTCTAACACAGAAACTCTTACCCACTCTCTAACTATAACATCACCCCTATCATCATTTGTCACTGAGTTTTAGGTTATGTTCAAACATTTTTTTCTTTTGTATTTAATTCTTTCACAAATCCTGTGAAAAACCTTTCGTTAAATAGTATTTTATATTCAAAGTCGAAAACACAATGCCACGAGAGCTTATTCCGCATGTAATATTCTATGTAACACTAGAGCAAAACGATTATCACGTCATCGATGAATTTGTGAATTCTTTTATAGGTTTCTGTTCGATTTATTATGATTTATCTTTGGCAGTGAACAAGCAGGCATATTCAGAAATATAGAAAAATAAAGGCTTTTTCTGAATGAAGACAGTTCTGAAAAACTAAGGAACTCTCACACTGCAATCAACTATTTACACTTAAGGACTTATTAGAGTTTCTTGCAATCACGCCAAGTGCATATTAATTTTACAGTAAAACGAATAATACAACATCAGTGAAAACTATAACTAATGCTACCCACTCGTTCCATATTTTTATTGCAAAGATATTGATTTATAAAAATAATAGTTACTCGAAGAATTGACCTGAAAACTGAATTCGTATCCGTTCCAATAAAGAAATGAATGAAAAACAGTTGCACTTACAAAACTACTGAATCAGAAATTCGTAATTCTAGTATTTGGAGATCCCTCAAGCGAATCAATTCTCTTTGTATAGTATATTCCAATTAGATTTCCATTTTCCGATTTCACGAATGGATTAAGCGAATGGGAATTCTAGATTGTATAATTCCCAAATGTCAAATGTTGTTTATTTGGTGTTGGTGTTAGTGTTATATTCTCGTATAACGGATAACGGATTGAGTAACCACGCTACCGTGTAACACTATTAGTCGTTGTAACGATCGGTATTATTTGCAATTTGGAGTCATCGAGTATATTACGGATTTAGGGCAATCATAGTACCGGTTGAGCTACTACTAATTTAAAAACTGTAATTGAAAATAGCAAAAGAAAATAACAAATCATTTTTAATTGTATAACGTTGGGAAATGCATTCATGCATTTGTATTAAAAACTTTTGGACTGAAAGTAATCGCACTGTTTTTTCGTCTATAACAAAAGCATTACTTTCACGTTTCTGAAAAAGGACACTGTCGATTTCAACCTGTTTTAAAAAATATCTCAATAAATATTTATAAAAATAAATTTCCTTCCATTCAACAGAACCTCAAGCAGCTATTTGCGGAAATGGCGTCGTTGAAGTTGGTGAAGAATGTGATTGTGGCTGGGAGGAGGATTGTAGGGACCAGTGCTGTTATCCTCAAAGAAGATATCCCCCCCACGATGAGCCACCGTGTCGATTATCACCACGAAGTATTTGCAGTCCTTCTCAGGTGATTTATAGAAAAATAACAATATGTTTTTATATAACTATGATGTAATAAAGTTATTATATATTTGTCAGCTAATAATATTAAATGAAATCTTATTTAGGGTCCTTGTTGCACCAATGAATGTCAGCTGAAATTCGGAGATAAATGCCGCGATGATAATGGATGCCGTGATGCAAGTTACTGCGGCGGAAGTAGTCCTCAATGTCCACCGTCTGTCAATAAACCCAATAAAACTATTTGCAATGAAGAATTCGTATGTTTTATGGGAGTAAGTAATTTATTACACAAAGTACAATAAATCATAATTTTTAATTGTTTATTTTATATTGATTATTTGTTTTACAGGAGTGCACTGGTTCAATATGTCTCGCGTATGGATTGGAGTCGTGTCAATGCATTGCAGGCGCAAATGATTTAGCTACGAAAGCTTGTGAGTTGTGTTGCAAGATGCCAGGGGAACAACAACCGTGCTTAAGTTCTTTCCAGTGGAATGAGCCTCCATATGATGTCCCTGATATGTTTTCAAAACCAGGAACACCTTGCAATGAATACAATGGGTATGGCAATAATTTCTCATAAAACTCATCATCTTTAATATAAATAAAAATATCAGTTCTGTTATAAAAATTGTTATGTTACAGGCTAGTCCTTTGGATTATGAAAGTAGTTGTTTCTTTTCTTTAAAATATGATAGGATAATTGAAAAGAATTGATTTATATCCTAACTAAAAATGCTTGCTTCTAAATGAAAGTATTAATCTTAAAATTAGTAATCCGTTAAATTGATAAGGAAACTGTTTCTTTCAGGTACTGTGATGTCTTCCAAAAATGTCGAGAAGTGGATCCTTCGGGACCCTTAGCAACTCTACGAAGACTACTGCTTTCAGAAGAGAGTATAGCAAGTTTCAAACGCTGGGTTATGAATCACTGGTACGCTGTCGCTTTGATCGCAGCAGCTATCTTAGCACTGTTGGTAAGATCCAATTGTATAATCTGTTTTATTATTAACAAGCATGTAAATTAATTTACAATTTAATACAGAAGAAACGAAGTCATAATAAAACAAAATGCAGTAAGTTGAAAAGAAAGGAAATTATTATATAAAAGCTAGTGTCCTTTATAGATACAGCTTTGTGTAATGTAATTATCCGTAATGAGAAGACGATGAAAAGTAGTTTAAAAGTCCCGTAATTTGCTAGACAAAATCCTTTTTATTAGATAGGAGCATTATGCGTATTTCCACTACAGCATTTTGTATTATATTTGAACCCTTATGTAAAACCACCAGTTATAAGAAATAACCTACATTTAAATATTTTATTTACGAAATTATAACGCTTGTAATTCTAGATCCTGAGCACTCGACTGTTGGGCAAGAGACCGGACATGAAATTGAAGTCTGTAACAATAATTCACAGCTCCACAACGGAAACAGTGAGATTGCCACCGGAAGCGGATACGGGACAGGTCAGAAGATACATTAATAATAATGTAGTTATATTACGTGCAATGTTTCAGTTCAAATAATGAATTGATTAAATTTTGTAGGTGATAGTACACACGGCAGTTCGATCGAAAGTTCCACTCAAGAAGAGGGTGAGGGAAAAATCCAGCATGAAATCGAAGAGCAAGAAGAGTCCGAGCAAACAACGGCTACGTCAGAATGCAGAGCCGCAGGCGGGGAGCAGCCCAATGAAAGCAAAACGCAAGAAGAGGGTACGTCTATAATTTTTACTAATTATCAAAAAATATTATATATATTAATATATTAATTCAGGTAAATATTCAATGTTTACAACAGGTGTCAGCACCAGTAGTTGCTGAAGAATCTCGAAAACGAAATGGGGACGCTGCCGGTATTGATCCAGCCCCAATCAAAACGAAGAAAATCGCAACTCCAAAGAAGAAACAAACGAAGAAACCTAAAAAAGAAACAATCGACTATAGTGCGGCACAAGTTGAGCCAATATCAGCAAACGTCCTGGGACATGATGCCTTATCCCAACCTGAAGATGCTGTTGGGAAGGTTCAGCAATGGCTTCTTGATTCTCCGCAACCTTTAGTGATACCCAAATCAAAATCAACACCAGTGGACTTGACTCAACGCAGTCCAAACAAAACGAGAATTCTAAAACCACGAGCGGATAAAAGCAAGAGTGTGGGAAACTTACAAGACAAAGAAAAAGTTAGATTACAAGTAGTATACAAACCCCCATTTAAATTTAGCTTGAAGTTTCGAAAAGGAGATCACACTAGCGTCGTTGTAGATAGATCTAATCATCGAAGGGATAAAGAAAGAGCAAAGAAAAAGGATAGGAGAAGTAAAGATTCCAGAGAAGCTGAGAATGTACATCCCACGAGAACAGCATTTCTTGTTAAAAGTAGTAAAGAACAGGAACCGAAGAGAAATGAAAATGAAATCGTAAATGCAGATGATATCGCTGCAAATATAATAAATGAACCAACTAGTAAGTCAACAACTTTACAGTCTACGTTGAGTGCTCAGAGCCACGTATACGAGAACATGCAAAACACAGGAGCAGATGGACTGCAAAATGTAAAACATTCCAAACCCAATAGTGACTCAAAGAATTCTAATAACTTGATCCACCAATCAAGTGAAGCCAACATTCCTAGGACACATTCCAGACAAAACAGCAGTAGCAATCTGCAACGGGGGACCAGCAGCAGTATTACGAACCTCCACTCGAAGCCAGGTAGCTCGAGTAACCTCCACCGTGGTTCCAGTAACAGCAACATCCACAAAGGCAGCGTTACTAATCTAAACAGTGTCCGTAACGGCTTGTCGCGCCACAGTAGCAGCAACCACATTAACATGGTGAGACAGAACAGTGTCAGTAATTTAAATCACTGTGATAGGGACAGGACCAGTACGCGTAACTCTTCCAAACAGTCTAGCTCATCCAAGCCAGATAAACTAAAACGTCAATCAAGTGCCAATGACTTACACTTAGGGCATAGCCGACAAGGGGGCTCTTCGCATATAGTGCCGTTTAGTGAATCAAAACGCCCCCATACAGCACAATGTGATAGTTCCAGAAAAAAAGACTTTGAGTGGCCTATTGTTAAACCAGATTCAAAACAAAGGCCTCTTTCTGATATTGATCATATTGTAGTGCTACCGCAATCTAATAAAAGTAATGATGTAGACAACAAAGTAGGTTTACCTGAATGCAGTGATTTAGATTCTAATTTACAGCCGCTACAATCTGATTTGGAAGTGCTTTTATCTGATAACGATATTCTAACCGATGGCTGACGCATCACCTGTTCAGTATTAAGGTAAACATCGACTTCATTCTGATATTTACACTGATACGAGTATCAAGACACTTATGAGATGCTTCTATTGGTCTCTCTACTTCTCACAAATGTGATCATTTTTACTAGGTGCAACTATATTATATTTTTATGTAAATTAACAACTAACGTTTATATTTAATAAGTTTATCTGTTGTTATCAGTTAATCAATTATTAAAAGATTAAAGAAAACATATTATTTACTTATATTTACGTAATTTTATAAGACTCATAATAATATGTGCCAATTTGATTAAAAGGTGTGTAAACCTTTTTGGCAGGTAATAGGCTAATATAGTAATTATTACAAAATTTAAATTCATATCTAAATAAAAGTGTTGTAAAAAGAACTAAACATTAACTTTAACATTCCTTTTATTTATTCTGCGTTCTTCCATAAGTTCACACCAAATAAGCTGTAAAAGATAATGTTATATCTTTTACATCAATTCCCGTTATCGTATTATTTGTGTTATTCGTTAAATATCACCATTGTTATTTTCTCGTTGTTTGTTATATATGTATATAACATTTATAAAACTGGTAATAAGGCCATAACGAATTCATTAAACTTAAAGTTAGGCTAATTAAAACTAAAACAATTTAAAAACCGAATCGTAGTACAAGAAAAAAATATAATTATTTTTCAAAACAATCTGCGCAGAAATTTTCTATTAGCCTACGATTTTTAGCCTAACTTTAATCCATATAGCTCACTAAGAAGTTTTTCTTAACTTTATCTAAAGAACAAAACATATACGCTTGTATAGTACTTAATTCGTAATTAATGTTTAAATAAAAACTGTGGCATAATGAAATTTAATTTATCTAATTACTGATTTTAAATACATGTTTCAAATATCGCATATTTTTTTATTCAAAAAATGACTAGGCAAATAACTAACTTTAAAATCCTGCCAGCCAATCAACGCCTTGCTACCCATTTTGCTAACCTTGTCAAAATATCTGTAATATTATTAATTAAAAAAAGAACTACTGGAACATTTTGTAAAAATAATACTGTAAAATATTTGTTATGTAACGTATTTTTTAAGTAAATATGTAAAAGAACATGTACGAATGTATTCCTATGAACAAAATCCAGTAATATAAAGCTATTGAGATAAAATGACTTGTACTTTTGTAATTAATACAACTGGATATAAAAAATATAATATTCAACATGTATTCACTTCTTTTATTTTATGAAAAACTAATAATTATGTAGTTTAAAAACTGAAATGTTATTTTATTTGAAAAAACTGTTTTTATATTATGTAGTTTGAATCTTTGCTAAAACATCACCAAAAGTTTCACAAAGACAAATTATCAGTGAATACAATTCTAATTGAAATAATAAATTGCTACTGGATAAAATTGAATCTGATAGTCTCTCCATGTCGTAATGTGATAGCTTTTTAATCTAAATTATAATCTAAGCGATAATATTGTTACACAAAAATAAAAAATGCTTTTGTCTAGAATAAGTATTTATGCATTTGCAATAAATATTTATAAATTCACTTTAAAATAAGAAAACAAATAATATAGATGTGTATTATTAAATCAAACAGCTGTGACATTTTTAAGCCAATCTTGGAACAGGGAAGTTCTGGTGAATGCATCGGGTTTGTTTTTGCCACATCCAACAACAACAAAAGATGCTACTCCAACATGTTGACCCTTGTAAACCAGAGGACCACCGGAATCGCCCTACAAATTATTGAAAATTCATTTAAATACAATTACGAATTTTTTACAGCTGCGATTTTAGCGCCTGAATCCAAGCAACCACAGTTACAAATTATTTGAAATAATTTAAACTTACAAAGCAAACACCCTTCTTGCTTGCAGCAAACGTACAAAGCTGTGTATTAACCGTTGCCCCAATTTTCTTGGAGCAGTCAGCATTCGATATTGACACAGTTTTCAATTCTTGAAGTTGATTTGGGGCAGTTGAAGTATCAGACTGACCCCAACCATTGACCGTAAGACTTGCACCAGCTTCAACATATTGGGGATACACAGAAATTGGTTGTACCTTCGATGTAAAAGTTATGCTTGTAGCTACTTTTATGACTGCAATGTCATTGATGTGAAGATTTGCAGGATTGTATTTTGGATGAACAATAATTTTTTCACTTTGGTACACTTGTCCTCCTGATTGGAGCAAATTGCTTCCTACTTTTACGTTAACACTTGTATCAGCTCTCCTGAAATAAATTATTGCATGTTACTTTTAAAGTTAAATTTATGTACACGTATGTATATAAAGTTTGAAGAGAGAAGAATAGAATTTGTTACACTGTTATCTTTTAGTAATTTCTATTAGTTTTTACCCTTCAACGCAATGGGCTGCTGTCAAAATCCATCTTTGATTTAGAATTGCTCCTCCACAGAAATGAAAAGCTATAAACCGGGTACGAAGAGACACAATGTAGGGCGCTGCATTTTCTGAGGCAGGGTACCCTCCCACTATCCGACCTACAGGAAAATGAATTTCCGGTTGGCTCGGGAAAGCTGTAATCCAAAATATAATATGCAGTAAGATTACTGTTTATTTAAAATACAAAATATAAATAAGAAAGTTAACTTACCACTGCAACTTGCAACGATGGTTACGGCGATTACAAACAAAATCATTTTGACTAATGCTAAAATTTATAATTGTCTTCGTTTATATAGTTACTTATTTTTTAAAAAAGTCTTTAATATCTTGAGCACAGGTTTTACCTGGTACTTGTACACACACTCGATATTTTCTTATCAAGCAAGTTGCAACAAACTTGCATATATAATAAAACTTGAAAAGTCTCACAGTAAAAATGATATACATTTCTGTAATCGCCAATCAATAATAATTTATATTTTTACGACATTTAAAAAATTCCCATTACTGTTTATACAATGTAAAAATGTTTGTATCTAAAAGATAATGAAAATTAGTTTTACCAATTTTAATTGTTGAACTAGTTGGTTTAAATATTCGCTGATGAGTACCTGCCACCTATTAATCAAATCATTTAATAGAGAAGTTAGTCTACTCGTCACAGGATGGAGCCGGCAATCAGTAAAAGTAGTTGCAGCACATCAGGCGTTTAATTACTTAAAAATGTATTCAAATTTTACTAAAAATGAAGACCCGATAATTATCCCTTTATATAAGTCATAATGTTGAGAAATATAAAAAAAACATTATTTGCAATAATTGATGATTCTGATTTTCTTTCCTTTCATGTCATTTATATATTTTCTGATTCTAAATTATTTTTAGAAACTTTTGTTTCATTTTAAAAACTCTGACATCATTTAACCTTTACCAAGATGTAACTTTTGCTAAAAAAAAAATTAAGACTATCATTTTTAAGAAGCTTATAGTCTTCCTTCGTTGAAAAAATAACAGAAAATTTACGATTTTTTAAACTCTAAAGTTAAAACTTTTCAACATTTTTAAGAAGATTAAGAATTGATTCTAATTGAAATAATATATTGCTACTGGATAAAATTGAATCTGATAGTCTCTCTATGTCGTAATGTGATAGCTTCTTAATCTAAATTATAATCTAAGCGATAATATTGTTACACAAAAATAAAAAATGCTTTTGTCTAGAATAAGTATTTATGCATTTACAATAAATATTTATAAATTCACTTTAAAATAAGAAAACAAATAATATAGATAATAATAATATAGATGTGTATTATTAAATCAAACAGCTGTAACATTTTTAAGCCAATCTTGGAACAGGGAAGTTCTGGTGAATGCATCAGGGTTGTTTTTTCCACATCCCCCAACAACAAAAGATGCTACTCCAACATGTTGACCCTTGTAAACCAGAGGACCACCGGAATCGCCCTACAAATTATTGAAAATAAATTTAAATACAATTATAATTTTTTTTACGATGTTAGCGCCTGAATCCAAGCAACCGCAGTTACACATTATTTGAAATAATTTAAACTTACAAAGCAAACACCCTTCTTGCTTGCAGCAAACGTACAAAGCTGTGTATTAACCGTTGCCCCAATTTTCTTGGAGCAGTCAGCATTCGATATTGATACAGTTTTCAATTCTTGAAGTTGATTTGGGGCAGTTGAAGTATCAGACTGACCCCAACCATTGACCGTAAGACTTGCACCAGCTTCAACATATTGGGGATACACAGAAATTGGTTGTACCTTCGATGTTATAGTTATGTTTTTAGCTACTTTTATGACTGCAATGTCGTTGATGTAAAGATTTGAGGGATTGTATTTTGGATGAACAATAATTTTTTCACTTTGGTACACTTGTCCTCCTGATTGGAGCAAATTGCTTCCTACTCTTACGTCAACACTTTTATCAGAATCCCTGAAATAAATTATTGCATGTTACTTTTAAAGTTAAATTTATCTCCATCTATAGTTTGAAGAGGGAAGAATAGAATTTGTTACACTGTTATCTTTTAGTAATTTGTATTAGTTTTTACACTACAACGCAATGGGCTGCTGTCAAAATCCATCTTTGATTTAGAATTGCTCCTCCACAGAAATGAAAAGTTGAATTGCGACTACGAAGTGACACTATATAGGGCGCTGCATTTTCAGAGGCATTGTACCCTCCAACTATCCGACCTACAGGAAAATGAATTTCCGGTTGGCTCGGGAAAGCTGTAATCCAAAATATAATATGCAGTAAGATTACTGTTTATTTAAAATACAAAATATAAATAAGAAAGTTAACTTACCACTGCAACTTGCAACGACGATTGCGGCGATTACAAACAAAATCATTTTGACTAATGCTAAAATTTATAATTGTCTTCGTTTATATAGTTACTTATTTTTTATAAAGTCTTTAATATCTTGATTACGGGTTTTACCTGGTACTTGCACACACTCGACATTTTCTTATCTAATTGCAAATTGCATTTATAATAACAGTTAAAAACTCTCACAGTAAAAATAATATACATATCTATAATCACCAATCAATAATGGATTATATTTTTACAACATTTAAAAAATTCCCATTACAATTTATACAATGTAAAACTGTTTGTGTCTAAAAGATAATGAAAATTAGTTTTACCAATTTAGTAAGAATATAAAGATATCACAAACGGTACTTTTTTTTTATTTTTAATAGACAAAGAAAATTGGTTAAAGTAAGTAATTGTGGCAATGTGTCAAGAAATTGTGTAAGTAATTCTTCACTAAAAGATTAATCATCAAACTGAATAAATAATTGTGCTAGCGTTATGCTGAGGAAGTGTTTAATTTTTTGAATAGCGTTTTTATGAAGAGAAAATTACCGGAAGTGTTAGGGGTGTATGTTTCCTGAGTAAAATTCGTACAGCCCTTAAAAACAGCAATAATTAGATCCAGTAAAGTAAAACCATAATATGTAGAACTCCACATCCTGGCATAAATACCTACTCCTATTTATATTGAAAGTCATATTCTTTTACTATTATTAACATATAATCATACTAGCTGTTCGGCCCATCGCAAGACAACGAGTGTGAGTTATGTATTTATTTTTTAAATAATTAATATTTCAAATGTGTTTAATTTTTTAATTATTCTATATCCGTTACACTTTAAATTGATGAACTGTTTAATTAAATTTCCAATATCTACGCGATTTTGGCTTTTATGCGACTTTTTTTAATTTCATGGACATTTTTTTTCTAAATTTTTCTTTGATTTCTTGAAATTTTTTGTTGCAGTTATGTTCGTTATGCTTTAAATAATGAACTGCATCATGACATTTTAAATATCTACGCGATTCTGGCTTTTGCGCGACCTTTTTTAAATTCATGGACTTTTTCTTCTAAAATTTTTTTTGGATTTCTTGGAATTTTTTAATGCACTTATGTTAATTCTGCTTTAAATTAAAGAACTGCTTTATTACATTTTAAATATCTACGCGATTCTGGCTTTTATGCGACCTTTTTTTAAATTCATGGACATTTTTTTACTAAAATTTTTTTTTGGATTTCTTGAAATTTTTTGATGCAGTTATGTTCGCTAGGCTTTAAATTAAAGAACTGCTTCATTACATTTTAAATATCTTTGCGATTCTGGCTTTTATGCGACCTTTTTTAAATTCATGGACATTTTTTTTCCAAAAATTTTTTTTTGGATTTCTTGAAATTTTTTGATGCAGTAATGTTCGCTAGGCTTTAAATTAAAGAACTGCTTCATTACATTTTAAATATCTTTGCGATTCTGGCTTTTATGCGACCTTTTTTAAATTCATGGACATTTTTTTTCTGAAATTTTTTTTTGGATTTCTTGAAATTTTTTGATGCAGTTATGTTCGCTAGGCTTTAAATTAAAGAACTGCATCATTACATTTTAAATATCTTTGCGATTCTGGCTTTTATGCGACCTTTTCTAAATTCATGGACATTTTTTTTCTAAAATTTTTTTTTGGATTTCTTGAAATTTTTTGATGCAGTTATGTTCGATAGGCTTTAAATTAAAGAACTGCATCATTAGATTTTAAATATCTATGCAGGAACTCAAAAAATTGCATTGCTCTTAAAATCATAAAAGTGAACCTTTTGATCATTTTTAACAAGATTATAGTCTTCTTTCTATATGGAGATATAATATAAAATTTTTTTTTGATTTCTTTAAATTTTTTGATGCAGTTATGTTCGATAGGCTTTAAATTAAAGAACTGCATCATTAGATTTTAAATATCTATGCAGGAACTCAAAAAAGTGCATTGCTCTTAAAATCATAAAAGTGAACCTTTTCATCATTTTTAACAAGATTATAGCCTTCTTTCATTACATAGTCCGATAATGAGATTTAATATATTGATGAAGAAGAGTATAACCTTCTTACTTTTCATAAAAATTGAAGAAATAAATATCTTTTTTTATAACGGATTTTAACTTAATTTTAAATGCTGATTTCAAATTTATAATTAATTTTTAAATTAGTATTTTAGTTTATGATATATAAATATATTACATCTCTCTGTCGGAGTATGCAATGAAAGAAGGCTATAATCTTGTTAAAAATGATGAAAAGTTTCACTTTTATGATTTGAAGAGCAATGCAATTTTTTGAGTTCCTGCATAGATATTTAAAATCTAATGATGCAGTTCTTTAATTTAAAGTCTAGCGAACATAACTGCATCAAAATATTTCAAGAAATCCAAAAAAAAAATTATATTATATCTCCATATAGAAAGAAGACTATAATCTTGTTAAAAATGATGAAAAGGTTCACTTTTATGATTTTAAGAGCAATGCAATTTTTTGAGTTCCTGCGTAGATATTTAAAATCTAATGATGCAGTTCTTTAATTTAAAGCCTAGCGAACATAACTGCATCAAAAAATTTCAAGAAATCCAAAAAAAAAATTATATTATATCTCCATATAGAAAGAAGACTATAATCTTGTTAAAAATGATGAAAAGGTTCACTTTTATGATTTTAAGAGCAATGCAATTTTTTGAGTTCCTGCATAGATATTTAAAATCTAATGATGCAGTTCTTTAATTTAAAGTCTAGCGAACATAACTGCATCAAAATATTTCAAGAAATCCAAAAAAAAAATTTAAGAAAAAAAAGTCCATGAATTTAAAAAAGGTCGCATAAAAGCCAAAATCGCGTAGATATTTAAAATGTAATGAAGCAGTTCTTTAATTTAAAGCCTAGCGAACATAACTGCATCAAAATATTTCAAGAAATCCAAAAAAAAATTTTAAGAAAAAAAAGTCCATGAATTTAAAAAAGGTCGCATAAAAGCCAAAATCGCGTAGATATTTAAAATGTAATGAAGCAGTTCTTTAATTTAAAGCCTAGCGAACATAACTGCATCAAAATATTTCAAGAAATCCAAAAAAAAATTTTAAGAAAAAAAAGTCCATGAATTTAAAAAAGGTCGCATAAAAGCCAAAATCGCGTAGATATTTAAAATGTAATGAAGCAGTTCTTTAATTTAAAGCCTAGCGAACATAACTGCATCAAAATATTTCAAGAAATCCAAAAAAGAATTTTAAGAAAAAAAAGTCCATGAAGTTAAAAAAGGTCGCATAAAAGCCAAAATCGCGTAGATATTTAAAATGTAATGAAGCAGTTCTTTAATTTAAAGCCTAGCGAACATAAATGCATCAAAATATTTCAAGAAATCCAAAAAAAAAATTAGAAAAAAAAGTCCATGAATTTAAAAAAGGTCGCATAAAAGCCAAAATCGCGTAGATATTTAAAATGTAATGAAGCAGTTCTTTAATTTAAAGCCTAGCGAACATAACTGCATCAAAATATTTCAAGAAATCCAAAAAAAAATTTTAAGAAAAAAAAGTCACTGAATTTAAAAAAGGTCGCATAAAAGCCAAAATCGCGTAGATATTTAAAATGTAATGAAGCAGTTCTTTACTTTAAAGCCTAACGAGCATTACTGCATCAAAAAATTTCAAGAAATCCAAAAAAAAATTTAGGAAAAAAAGTCCATGAATTTAAAAAAGGTTGCGTAGATATTTAAATTGTGATGAAGCAGTTCTTTAATTTAAAGCAGAATTAACATAAGTGAATTAAAAAATTTCAAGAAATCCAAAAAAAAATTTAGAAAAAGAAGTCCATGAATTTAAAAAAGATCGCCTAAAAGCCAGAATCGCGTAGATATTTAAAATGTAATAAAGCAGTTCTTTATTTTAGAGCGTAACAAACATAAGTGCATCAAATTATCCTAAAAAATCAAAAAAAATTATTGAAAAAAAATGTCCATGAAAATAAGAAAAGTCGCATAAAAGCCAAAATCGCGTAGATATTTAAAATCTCATGATGCAGTTTTTTATTTTACAGCATAAGGAACATAACTGTATCAAAATATTTTAAAGAATGAAAAAGAAATTGGAAAGAAAATGTCCATTAATTTAATAAAACTAGAGTATAGCCACGTCGCAAGCGACGACTGTCTTTTGTATGTGCATTAAATTTCATTTCAAATGACTATGACTATATGGCGTTAAGGGATTAAATACTATTAATTAATATTGGAAATAAATATTATTACAACTTTAGCAAACATTAAATCAAAGTGAATGTTTTTGACAAAGATAGTATATTTACGTGTGTATTTATAGTAACCTGTAGATCAGGCGTTGTAATTTAAAATTACTATTGCCATCTGTGAATCTTATATACAACTGTTTTTGATTTATCTACTGTTTAATAGATGGCGCATTTTAGATATTAATATATCTAATAATCATTAGAAATTTTATTATTCTTAGAGCTATTTTAAATAGTTTACTATGTTGTTATCAAATTCATATATTACTATCAATAATGAAACACATATTTATATAAATATTGGTATATTCTGTTATTATTGAAGAGAGCAATAAGAGAGAGACAGTTGTTATACAGATATTACAATATATGTGTTGATGTAAACATTGTTCAGTAAGGTCCAGGCGAGTTTTCAGCAGTCCAGTCTACAACTTGTTTATCATGCCAAATATAAGCTCCTTTTAATTCTTTCTCAGTTTCCGGTAAGAGCGCCAAGAATAATGGCGCAGCAGCACCTTCTTCAATGGTAAGATGTCCTTTATGGCTAGTCATGTCAGTGTCTACATATCCAGGATGAACTGAATTAACAATGATGCCTGAAAAATAATAGAAAGATCAAGTCTATGCATAAAAAAGTTATTAATATCCATATGACAAAAACTGTACAGCGGTTGATACTGCTTGCACATCTACAAAGAAACAGTAGTTATTTAAATGTAAATCTTACCTGGACGAGAATTATCTGCTGCTAGAGTTCTTTGCTGTATACGGGTGAGAGCACTAACACCGACTTTGGATATGGCATACGCAGACTCTCCCCAGCCCTTCTCCTTGTTAGTTCCATCTACAGCTGAGCTACAATAACATGATTAGTCAAAAAAGGTTTTCAACAATACCGCCTAATGTATATGCAGCAAGATATACTTACTCTATAAATTCCTTCATTAGTTCGTTTAACTGAAGCACTGTCAGATTGGGATCACTTAATCTTGAGCGCAACTCTGCACTGGGGACTCTGGATAAATGTCCTGCCGAACTTGAAACATTTACAACCCGTGCTCCAGGGCGTAGCAAAGGAAACAAAATATCACAAGTCTCAAGTAGACTGAAATAGTTTACATTAAGAGTGACTTTAGCTTGTTCAGAAAATGGCTCAGTAGCTGCATGCTGAAATCAAAAACAAAGCACATTAGCCAGACCATTGTTTCCTTAAGACAAATAATCTTAGGATGCGGAGAACAATAGGTTTATTATAGGATGATACCAACCTTGAACGCTATTGCAGCATTATTGACCAGAACATCAATTCCACCGTGTTTTTCCTTAACGTGTGCAGCAAATTTTTTCACACTCTCTGGGTCAATAATATCCAGTTGGTGATAAAGTGGTGAGAATCCCAGCTGTAATAATAAATAATAAGTTGTATCATAAATCACTTGCTGTGGCTTTATTGTTAATAATAATTAAATACATAATATTTCCCGTGGATAAATAGTTGTACTTACTTTATTTAATTCGTTTACAGCAGCTTTACCTCTAGATTCATCCCGGGCTGTCAAATAAACAATTCCAGGGTATTTCTCACAAAGCCCTTTGACAATCGCATAGCCAATTCCTTTATTACTCCCTGTTACCTGTAATTAATATATTAATCCACAAATATTAATAAGAATTTAGACTTGGATGGTTTAAAAGGTTTAATGCAATTATTCTATTTACCACTGCTACTTTAGTCGTCGCCATTTATAAACGAAATGATTGTAAATGAAATGCTGTCAACAAATGTCAGATTTGCTACTACTAATTCCCGCGCAAATATTTTGAATTTAAAACAATAACCGAATTGTGATGTAGCAAATGTTAAGGAAAAGACTAGACATTAATGTTTATAGCTTCCCTCATTTATTATTTCTTAATCCAGGTTTAGAATAATCAAATTATAACACTTTTGTTAAAGAGGTTTCCAAATTAGTCAATGTTATACATTACAATATCGTATCGTTTTAAGAAATAAGACAAATTATTTCTTTTGTCAGAGCCTGCTTATCATGTATATGACTTGTTGATTGTATGATTTAGTTTTATTTTATCGACATTTATACAATTTATTACAACACAATTTGTTACAATACAAATATATAATATACAGGACTGGTTTATTTAGTAAATCCCAGGGGAATTCTCAGAAGCCCAATCTATAACTGTTTTATCATGCCAAATATAGGCTCCTTTTAATTCCTTCTCACTTTTCGGTAGAAGAGCCAAATACAATGGCGCTGCTGCACCTTCCTCAATGGTAAGGTATCCTTTATGGTCGCTCATGTCAGTATCTACATAACCAGGGTGCACTGAATTAACAAGAATGCCTGCAATAAATAAAATCTGGTAAACCCATACACATGATTGACTAACAATTGATGATAAACAAAGAAACTAAATCATACCAGGACGAGAGGTATCTGCTGCTAATATTTTCTGCTGAATTCGAGTCAATGCACTCACACCGACTTTAGAAACAGCATACGTTACATAAGAATATGATCCCCAACCTTTCTCCTTGTATGTTCCATCAACTGCTGAACTACAATAAAGAAAATTTATTAAAATTCTTTTAAGTAATACCGCCTGGTGAATATGCAGCAAGACATACTCGACAAATGATTTCATCAGTGCGTTCAGCTGAGAAACTGTAAGATTAGGATTACTTAATTTGCAGCGTAGTTCTTCATTTTTAATTATAGATAAGTGTCCTACCGAACTAGAAACATTTACAACTCGAGCTCCAGGACGTAGTAGGGGAAATAGAATATCACACGTCTCAACAAGACTAAAATAATTTACATGTAGAGTAGTTTTTGCTTGCTCAGCAAATGGTTCAGTAGCTCCAATCTGAAATTTGATCACAAAATGGTTAGCAATTCAATCTTGCAATTTGGGTGTACTCCAATGAAAGATAAATATACCTTAAATGCAATTGCAGCATTATTGACCAGCACATCGATTCCACCATGTTTTTCTTTAATATGTTTTGCAAAATTCTTCACACTCTCAGTATTAACAATATCAAGTTGATGATAGATTGGTTCAAATCCTAGCTATAAAAGAAAACATATTTAATTAGTAGATGACTAGCGTTCCAAAAATATGAAACATAGTATTGCTTTACACGTATACGTAATGAATAGTTTTTAATAGGAATATTAACCTTCATAGAGTCACGAAATACCTAACTGTGACCCCAAGGCCACTAGCTACACATATGAATTGTCACATGAGAATCTTAAAACCGCAACTCAGAAAGGATATTGTCTTTGGAATGATAATATATTACAAACTACTCAAAACATATTGAAATACTTAGATTACTATCAATAATTGGAATTAAAAAGAGTCTGCGAGCATCAGAACTAGAGTCTGCAGCAATTAATTAATCTTTCCAATTAGAGAGATTATTATATATCTACCTGCATTACTTCTACCCTACTTTTATACTAATAATTACAATACAATGCATACCTTATTTAATTCAGCAACAGCTGCTAGTCCTCTGGATTCATCACGAGCTGTTAAGTAAACAACTCCTTCAAATTTCTCACAAAGACCTTTAACAATTCCATAACCAATCCCTTTATTGCTGCCTGTAACCTGTAAATAATGTTATATTAGTAAATAACAAGGTACACATAAATATAACACACAGCACTTTATATATTTACAAATACTGACAACCGCCACTTTCTGGGCTGCCATTATTCTAATTACTCTAGTCAACACTAATTACGACCTCGCCGAATGGCTTTATGATTATATAGACCGAAACACAGGAGATAAACGTATACACGTAAGCACGAAATACATAAATATTTTTAAAACTGTATATGACCTTCACGTTTTAATATAGATAACATATTACTCATGCATTGACACAATGATATACATCGTTCTATATAATAATGTACCTGTGATGAATGCTATCATTACATAGGTATTCTTATATTTCAGTTTTATCTAACATAATAACAGTTACATGTTACGTAAACCTTATATACAAATTTTGTGACTTGATTTACTGCCTTTTTAAAAATAAATGTATATAATAAAACGAGTCTTAGATCTCCTTATCTGTATTTCTTTATTACAGTTATAAAATAGTTTAATAATGCTGATTTAAATTAGAGGAAGGTTTAAAAGTATTCCGTCTATCTTAACTAAAAGGATATTAAAATGAACATAGTGTACAACAAAACAGGATATACAAATACAACAAATTAAATTATATTTTAATTATTATTTGTGCATTATTTTCAATATATTTAATATACATATTTTGTGCTCAATGAATTAAGTAAAGAAAATTTGTTTCTTTTGAAACGGTGCATACCTATATTTCTGAACAAAAATTAAGATTATAACAACATAGATATAACTTAATATAATGTTTTACAGGCACTGCTCAACTGCAGACAAAAAAACAGCTATGTACCATTTACCTACATCTAAACGTAGATGCTACATAATAAATTGCATTAAACATAAGCTGGTGGTTTCTCAGCAGTCCAATCAACAACTTGTCTATCGTGCCAGATGTAAGCTCCTTTTAATTTATTGTCGTCTGGTGATAACAGAGCCAAATATAATGGCGCATCGGCACCTTGTTCAATGGTGAGATGTCCTTGATGACTTGACATATCAGTATCTACGTATCCCGGATGAACTGCATTAACAGCAATCCCTAAAATTTAAATCTTAGTTAATATATCTGTAATTATAGTTGCATATATATTAGGATGATTCATATTTACGGTATGGAACAATTTTCAAAAACTAATGTATAGATTAAAAAATGGGTGTTCATAGAATCATACCAGGACGAGAACTATCAGCTGCTAATATTCTTTGTTGAATTCGTGTCAATGCGCTCACACCAACTTTGGATATGGCGTAAGCAGACGTTCCCCAACCCTTCTCCTTGTTAGTTCCATCTGCAGCTGATCTACAGTAGAATAAATTAGTTACAAACTGTTTTCTATAATACCTCTTGATGGACACATACTCACTGTACAAATTCCTCCATAAGTTCGTTTAGTTGAAGTACTGTTAAATTAGGATCACTTAATTTAGAGCGCAATTCTTTGCCGGGAACAAAAGATAAATGCCCTAATGAACTGGTTATATTAACTACTCGTGCTCCAGGACGCAGTAATGGAAACAAACTATCACAAGTATCTACAAGACTGGAGTAATTCACGTGGATAGTAGTTTTAGCTTGTTCAGCAAATGTCTCTGTAGCTGCCGCCTGTAATTTAAAGGAGACTTTTACTCCTATTTAATAAATTACTTTATCTTGTGCGCCGCTTTAAACTGCACTTTTTTCTTCTATAATATATTCATCCCTAATTTAAAAATATTTGGCCATCTGTCGCCTGGTAGCAACATGTAAATTACGAAAAAAAACCAACCGAATTTTTCTATTTACCTTAAATGCAATTGCAGCATTGTTGACCAGCACATCGATACCACCGTGTTTCTCTTTAATATATTCCGCAAATTTCTTCACGCTCTCACCATTAACAATATCAAGCTGATGAAAAAGTGGATTCAATCCCAACTATATAACAAAAAATAATATTTAAATAGATTTCTGTTTTATCATAAAATTAATAATTAGTTTATCTCTGATTAACAGATGATAAAGATAGGTCTAACGTTAAATAGTATTGAATACCCAAATTAAACCTGTCTTACTCATAATATATCTAATAATCTTATTAGGATGCTATAAAATATAATAATTAGTACTTATTCATACCTTCTTTAACTCAGCAACAGCTGCTTTACCTCTGGTTTCATCACGAGCTGTTAAGTAAACAACTCCATCAAATTTCTCACAAAGACCTTTTACAATTGCATAACCAATCCCTTTATTGCTGCCTGTAACCTGTAAATAATATTATATTAGTAAATAACAATACAAATAAATGTAATAACCGGTATTTTATATATTCATAAATACTAACAACTGCTACTTTAGTTGTGGCCATGTTTGTTGTCTTACTCTGACTATACTTTATTAGCGCCGGAATACACAAATTGTTGTTCTGACCAACCTAGATCAAGCTATAGAGATAAACTAAAAAGCAAACATAAAAAACAGATAAGTTGTAGAATACTGCGTTTGACCTTCAAGATTATTACATTATTATTCATCGTGACGCATCATTTTAAATAAAAACTCAAAGGATGATAACGCCTCACTCCCACCTACTATTTTTGTTTTTATTTTGAATCTTATTATGCGTCCGTCAGTAATATACCAATTATCTGTATTTAATATAAATTTTATATTTAAAATAATTATTTTTATTACTTTATATTTCACATGCTTATAATGGCCCTGAAGGTTGATTAAAAGATTTGATTAAAGAAGCTAGAAGTAGGTTACATACAGTCTAGGCGCAACGATATTGATCTGTTGAACAAATAATTAAACGGTTATATTGTGTTGTAACATTTTCACAAATGGACAGAACATAGTCTTATATTAAGGAAGAACTTACCTAAAATCTAATCTTTGTTCTTAGCTAAGGCTCTTTAGTTGACTTAATCCATCTCTAACGGTGATCACGGCCATTCTGAACACACAACCGTAACACTAGTAACCTTTTACCTGACTTAATTAAAAGACCAAACAAAAAACTTAAGCATTACTTCTACACAACACAGTTATTTATTGATTCATATTTCTCTAGACATCTAAAGCAAAAATATAATAACTCAAACTACTATAATACTAAACGTACATTTCTATAGAGAAAAATATTTGAGGTTTCATTCTCATACTAATAATTTACAAAAAATCAACGATAATTTCATCTGGTGGACAAGCAGAAGTCCAATCTACAGGCTGCTTGTTTGGCCAATAAATTTGCCCCTTCGTGTTAGCTTCAGTTGCTACGTACACTACAACGTCAGCTGCTTCATCAGGAGTTTGTTTCTTCTTAGACATATGTAATACTGACGACCTCGAATTCTTTGTTAAATCCGTGTCAGTGTAACCAGGATTCACAGCATTCACAGAAATCCCTTAAAATAATTAATAACATTACATTTTGCTATATTCAAATCACGCTAAATATTTTTAAAAGTATATTTCACGGTAGACTGTTAAATGAGAAAAACCTAAAGGGAAACTGTAATGTAATAACAATATTTTAAGCGAACTGAGCCTCCAAAAAAAATATTACAAGTAGATCTATTTTACAATTATATTATGCAATATCTGCAAGTCAAATATAATGCCAGATACAATTTTTGTATTATTCTATTCTATTCTAATCTAATTTTTCTATAGAATACAATTGTAAATATATATTTGTTATATTATTTACCTGCAGTTTTGGGATCATCCGAAAGGATTTTCTGTTGATTACGAGTAAGAGTGCAGACAGCTATCTTAGAAACACAATACGAAGATTCGTGCCAACCATCAAGGATAGCGCTTTCAAGAGTTAGTGGCTCAATTCTATGATAAAAAAAGATTATTAAATAACTATATAGGCACATATTTCTAGCTAGACATACAACGAATGTCACACTATAGTGAAGCAACCATTTTTAATATTTTTAATTATGATTTAAATTTCTTTTTTTTTTCAGTTTTTCCATCATTACGGTTCTGCATGCTATATTTTGGAACTATGCATCTAGGGCAATGATGGCGATCCTTTTTATGAGTAGATACCAAAAATGTATAAAGAATGTTTTTGGAATTGCATTGTATCTAGTGAGAATCGAATTCAAACCTCTCTTAAATAACATTTTATATAGTATCCATGCCAAAAGATTGTTAGCATGCCATTAGGTTCACCACCCTTGATCTAGGACATAGAAAATTAAATTACTTTAATTACATCGTATATTTTTGCATAATTCTGTGAAGTACTTTAACAGTCAGATCAGTCATAGCCATAATTTTTCGTAAATATTCTTTTCGAATGTAAGCCAGATGACCGCCACCGCAAATGACGTGAGTAACTCGAGCGTTGGCACTCAATAACGGAAATAAAATTTTACAAACTTTATATATGCCAAAGAAATTAACATTGACAGTATCTGCTATTCTATCTCCAAACGGAATCTTTTCATTTTCTGGATTATTCTGAAACAACACATTACATTCAAATAAATATAGATTAATTTAGTAAAATACAAATAAAATATATCTCACCAATATTCCAATTCCAGCGTTATTGATCAGAATATCAATTGCTTCATAATTACTTTTGATATAATGAGAAAGTTCTACAACACTTTCTTCTTTAGTTACATCCACATACTGGAATATCACGTTCTCATATCCTGCCTGAATATATATAATTCATTAATTATTCTAATCTTTAAAATATTTCTATTTTCCATTTTTAGCTTACTTCTTCTAAATCCTTAACTGCTTGTTTTCCTTTATCCAAAGAACGAGCTGTTAAAATGATATCGCCTTCAAACTTCTTGCTGAGAAGCTTAACAACAGCAAGGCCGATGCCTTTGTTAGCTCCAGTTACCTATAATTAAAGATCATATTGATTAATATAAAATAAGAAAAATCTACCTACTGATCATCTTATTTTTAAATATTTAATATATTTACAATAGCCACTTTTTTCGTATTTGATGCCATTGCTTTTCTAATGCAAATCTATTTAGCTGTACACTTTACAAGACTTCTAAAACACTTCTGAAGAACTCGTTAAAATTTTAGTAAATTTGTACTCTGTTTAACTAAAGTAAACAAATCCCAAGGACAATTCAACAATAATATAGAAAACAATTAAAGAATAGAATTTTAATAAATTAATAATGCAATAGAAATAGTCTATAGAAAATATTTCTTTTATCTGAAAAGATTTAAAAAATAATTTATATTTTAATTAGAGTTTAAAACTAAAAATAAATTCAGTTTAAATTAAAAATAGAATTACTTGATGTAAATAACATGCTGGCGCTGTAGTAGAGCGAGAGAAATAATTTTGGAACTATAAGAAAGGAGCGCCAAAATGTACATGAAAATATTACCTTTAATTTACCTTGCTTTAATAATTAATTATAATGATCACTCCTATAAAAAAAACTGTTTTAGATGAGAAATAATTTTAATAAACAGTGAAATTATGTACAAAAATATAATAGTCGTGGTTAATTAATATTAATTTTAGTTAAAAATATGTATTTATATTTGATTTTGTTCTGTAAAATACTTTAAAAGTAATTCTTAATACAAATACTTTATAATTTTCTTAATTGATGTGCGAAATAATAAAATATTTACATATGTAATAAATATTGTGCGTTTTCTGGAAATATTAATATAAATCTACTTATAATATAATTTCTTTTCCGTTTCATAAAATCTGTGATAAGGTATGTTTAATTTACATTTAAAATTACTGTACGTTTTGTACAGTGAATTACATATTAATTTGACTAATAATTCTTAAACCCGTAATAATAATTTTTTACTTACTGTTACAGCAATATATAATTTTTCTAGTTTGTATGAAAAGTTAAAGAAAACTATTAAAGGTATTAATTTAAAAAAAGGTCTTAATACATTTATCTAAAGATGTTAAATTATCTAACATTTTGCAATTTATGTTTACATTAGATCGTGTTATTATTAAGAATGATTTCAATTAATTGTAATATGCAATATATTTTGTTGGGTTGCATGGTAAGAAATTCAAATGGTAAATGCCAAAGTTCGGATAGGCTTTTGCATTATTGTTTTCCATTTGAATTTTTACCCGACTGCGATATTTGTTCAATACTACAGGAACGCTATATCTAAAACTTTATTTGCTTCAATTATTAATTTGTACATTTGTTTTCTACTACTTTATACTTTTATTATTAATAAGAGTGGGACATATTTATTTGGTGGCAGTTTTTATTTTATTATTTATTAAGAACAAATAAGTCACAAAATGGTTTTAATATTAATACTAAACGTTTTACATAAAATTAACTTTGTTTTCAACTATAAATAATATTAAGATGTATATACAATAAGGAACGTAACAATTCACTAATGTAACTACTTTACAAATTATATCATTTAACAACATATCATTATTTGAAATGTAACAACAAATGTTTTTAAAACTTATTGTTAAACATTAGTGTATTTTTTGTATTGTTTCGGTTCTATGATCACAAATAACTGAAATTCATATTTATCTAAATAGAGATCACTCGAGATAACAAGGGTAATATCTAACTCAATAACTTACAAATATTATTAGTTATGTAAAGATAAACTTAACTAACAAATATTATCAATAATATTTCAACTACCGCTGCATTTGATATGGCGAATTTTTTATAAATATAATTTTTCTTTCTCTAAAATATTTCTAATAACTTCATTTAACACTTTTATATTAAAATTTCATTAAATAATATTAAAGGAATAAATATTTCGAACAGTATTTGAAAATATAAATAAATAAAAATATGAAAAATCCTAAAATATAAAATTATGTACAAGTTTAGATATATATTGCGGTTATTATTAATAAATCTGTTAGATAATCTTTATGTATTTTGAAACGGCAATGGGAATACTTGTGTAACTTTCCCAATTCCCTTTGTCCGTCCTTCACGAAATAAAATTCGCATACCCTCTGTTATATACTCTGGATGTCGTACAAATCGAAATAGTACGCTAGCACTATCGTTTGTCCCCATACCGTTTGCGCCCATTATACCTTCAATTACTGCTGTTTGTCTGATACTACCAATATGCACAGTAGTTTGGAAGCCACGGAAGATAGCGGTGGCGTGAAATACAACGGAAACTGTCGCCTACGAAAAAAAATGTATTGTAGTGTTGTGCAATGTATTAACTTTGTTTTGTGTATCATACCTGAAAGAAGTATGTCCCTCTTGGATTACCATGCACAGGTAGTAGCACCATGCCAGATCGAAGACCAGGAGGTGCTGCTGAAAGACCTAGCGAAGCACTTTGTGTTGCTCGAACAACTCGACATGGAGCTTTATTTCTATGAAGAGACTGCACTGTAACAGGCATAAAACCTCCATCTTCCAAAGGACCTATAATACAAATAATATGTAATAAACTTCTCTACTTAATTAATACATGTTTTATATCATTTTTTAAATATGTTTTATACCTATGAGCATTTTACTTCCTTCTGTGAGAACCCCACTTACAAGAAGTCCACCAACAACTGTACCAACATCAGCAACTTTGAATGTTTCATCAATTTGAAATTCTGATAGTTCCTATAAATAAGAAAACTAACTTAGCATCTAACTACTATTCATAATGCTGATTGCAATACCCACCGTTACCTGTTCGAGCCTCTCTTTCTCAGTGTTACTGACTCCAGGTGGTAGTACATGCAAAAATCGTGTTAGTATTTCTAGGCCCAAGCCAGTAACGCTGGAAACACAGAATATGGGAACAATCTTTTCAGAGACTTCATATGATGCTGTAATAACATCATCTTCATTTTGAACTACAAATGGAACCTGGAATAAAAAATTACAAGATTCTGTAAAATTTATGAAAAAGATATCATTACATATTTTAAATAAATTAAATTGAATCTTGCCCTCCGACAGCCAACTTGCTTCAGAACGTTGCTTAGTTCTTCAATTGTATCAGTTGGAGCTACTAAATCGATCTTGGTAATTACAATAAAAAATGGCACGTCAAGAGCGATCGTAATAGCTAAATGTTCATGCGTCATATTTCCTATATCAGAACTTCCGGACACCTTAAAAACATAAATCTTATTGTGAGATATGAAAAATTAAATTTAAATATACCCGTTGAACACATTTATACAACAGTTACCTCTAATATCATAAATGTTATGTAAATGCTATGTTATTGGGTAATAATAGGTGATATTCATAGTTAACTTACAACCAGCATAGCATGATGCGGGCTGTATCCAGTTAGCCCTTGTACCGTCGTTCTTAAATATTTTCTGTGCCCAGCCAAATCCATAAACGTTACCAATTTTGCAGAGCTATCACAAATTTCCTCAGCTGTCATTAATTCGCTGTACTTGTAATTAATCACATTTCCCTTAAACATAACAGAAATGATTATTTTTCTATAAAAATACATGCATTTAAAATTAAAAAAAAATTATGAACAGAAATTAAATGAATAAAAACTTAATGACGTAACTAACACATGACTTTTAAATTCTGAAGTGTAAAACATATTTTTCTAGCTAAGACAATATAGTTTCGTCTTTGTACTTTTATCATTTGATATTCTGTCCAGGAACTAAAATAAAATTTACTTGTAAATCAAATCCCAATATTTCATGAGAAATAGAACTCGTTCTCCCAGATTGTACTTCATGCAAATGTCTGAACATATTTAAGCGCGCTCTTCCCCGTCCATTATCTAATTGTCCTTGTGTTAAAACTCCTAAAAGAGTTGATTTTCCAGCATCAGCACTTCCCATTACAGCTAAACGTACTTCAATATTATGTTGATCATCTGGTACTTTTCTTACTACAACTTCAGCAACAGATCGATTTCCAATTAAAGCTTTTTGCCTCAGAACTGTTGTTGTTGCTCCAAGTTTAAATGCCATTTGTTGTAAAGTCTGCAGTGAAGCTCTCATTTCACCTTCTGGAAGACCTTCCAAACGCCCAGAATCAGCTACGCCAATTTCGTAAATAGCTTCACCTTGTCCTTCTCGTAGCCTCCATTTCATCTAAACAATTAAATCAAATAAAATTAAAATACTAACTGATTTGATATTAAAAAATACATTGATAATTAGAAAATACCTGAGTGACTAGATGTTCAAATCTCTGCTTAGAAGGGCTGATTAATTTTAATTTATATTCAACATTCCCCAACTGAGGTTCAGGCGGCAATTTTAAAGATAATCCTAAAAGGCTTTCATCGAGTGGACTTAAACGAGATTCAATTTCAGGCTCAGTATCACTGTCAAAACCACCATTATCAGTCGGGTCGAATAGACCCAGAAAAGAATCCATTATGTACGAATAACTGCAAAAGTAAAATAAATATTCTAATAGATACAATTGTTTAAAAAAATGAAATATGGATTTCATATACATGTAATATGCAGCTGTAGCATTATTATTTAATGACCCCTAGCAAATATAATACCTCTACTTGTTAAGATTATATTTATTAACATAATATATAGTTTTTTATTTAAACAGTTGTATTTGAATAGCTCATTATCATATTGCTATAAAATTCCTATAAGGATAAATGAACATATTTTATAAAGTTATGATTCTAGATTAAAAACAGTACTTATTAGCATTACCGTTATCGTTATCAAATTAAAATTTATGATATTCCGAAGTGTTATCAGAAAAGAAGAACAAAGGATGTATGATTATATCATTTTGAAGTTGATCAAATCAATAATACAGAATACTAATCTGTGGGATTAAGTATGTTACATTTCAGCTATACGATTATATTATTTATACGCTACACTTCAGAGCTACGTGTTTGGCCGCTTGAACTGTTGGTAAACAAAATTTAAAAATAGATTAAATAGTGACCAGTTAAATTGGGATAATTTAGGAATCTTGGCAAACCTTCATGTAGATAGAAACTACAGCTGTTTTGAAAATATGTATGTGATTCTATATCAAAAACTATCATTTTTGAAGTTAGTTATTTTCTTTTATTAGGTAAGATTTAAAAAAAAAAATGTAATCTTTTGTCTTGAGTTAGTAAAGCGCATCTGTTAGATAACTTATTTTTCAGTAACTTACCAAACATATTTTGATATGTATTGTTTTTATTGAAAGGTGATACATAAAAATTGAAATTAAGATGTTACAAAACATAGGACGAATAACCGGACATTCAAATTTATTTTTAAATCGTATAACTTTTCTTTTTTTCAAAAAACAGGATTACTTACTGAGGAGCACAAATAACGAAAATCAAGAAAACTCTTTGTATCACAATCTTATTTTCAAATTAGCAGAATGTAAATATAGATGCTAATAAATACAATGTATCTAACAATGTAATGCTATTTATAAAAAAGTATTTCACAATATGCAACTTCGAAAGATAAAACATTTATTTCGTGTTCTTCATAAACACTATATAAAGGAATGAACACTTTCGAATTGTTCCAAAAGCATGACTTCGATCAGAACAATTGCATCATATATTACTAAACACAGCCAAGATTGATCTACTTTCTAAATGAATCCAAATAATAGAGAATCGTTTTTAGTATATCATAATTTTGAGTAATTTTTTTTATAATTAAGGTAATAGTTGAAATATGATCAGATAATTGCAATTGCAATTGATCGGATTGCATCATAAACTAATTTTTATTAAATAAATACATTTATTGAATAAGATAATATTAAAAATTGAATGTAAAAGTTTAAACAACAATTCTAATTATCAATAGATTCTCATATATTGAATTATTATAGTAATAATAAATCGGTTATTTGAAGCGGCATTTTAGGAAAAGATTTATATGTTTTAAAAACATCAGAATTTTGTGAGTTTCAGTGATAATATAAAAATAAATGAAATGAAATATAATGGCTTTAAATAGTTATATAATACTGCTTGTAAAAAACTGAATATATAAGTAAATAAATATAAAGCATCAAACAAATCTTTGTTTATGCCGAAATGTCAAAAATGTAAACAAGATATATATTATTAATTGTACACTTACTTTTAACTTTTTATGAGGTTTATGAACTTTTCACTTTTTTTTATATATTTATTTAACAAGATAGTTAATACATAATTTACTCAAAATGACATTTTAAATAAATTTAAATAACCTTTCTAATTTACTAACATATGGCTCCCATTGTTTCCCATGTCTGTAAGCTTAATGATCACAGATAGGTGTTGGTAGAACTGGGACTGTGGAAGTTCCAAATATTAAAAATACGCGCTGAAAATGTTGTGTCATATCGTGGTGCCATATGTGCGCATGACTAATTATAATTCAAAATAAACAAAGAGCTATAATTTTACATAAAATATAAGAGCATTACATCATTGAAAGTTTTTGGTTTTACCTATTATATTTGTATATCTTTAATAAAAAGAATTTTAAAAGTTACACAGGATTTTATTTATAGTATAATTAGTCAACATATGCTGCTGCTTTGTAAAAGATAATAATTGCGCAAGAGTTGCACAACTTGTGACACTGCGCTATAACAAAGCTAACTTTGAATTTTAAGCAAATACAGGGAAATATTGTTTATCTACTTTATCAGTATTTATTGACAACGGAAACTGACAAAAATACTTAATAAATCGTTATCTATATAAACATACATTTACTACGATAGATAGAATATTCAAATAAATTATACTACTACCATTTTTACCAGATTTGTTACGGGTAGTCCGAAATCGGAATCCATGTTTCGCTTCAAGATTTGGCGTTGTATTTTTCTGAAAATTGTGACGAAAGTAGATGTATTGCTCAGTTCTTATCAAACAAAGATAATTGATTTCCCTTTGTTGTATTTATCCTAAAATATAAAAGAATTCTTTACTAAAATGCTAAAGGGTGGCATACAGCATGAAAAAAGGTTGCTTTTAATAATTCAACAATGTTTGTCAAACTAGAAAAATGCTTTCGGCAATATGACAAATAAGTCTTACATAATAATTAACATTTTATTCTCGATACAAATGTAGTCATTATGTTTTAAAAAAATTACCGCGTAGCTGATAGCGCTTCCGGTGGTCATTTTATTAATTATACTAGCGAATTAAAGAGGTTAACAGACTGCGCTAAATTTTTTTACAGTTATGCTAATAACACGTGATTTAAACCATGTTATATTTGTTATCCATTAAAGTATACAAACATTACACTGTATGAACGAAATTCATGATACTTTTAATCTAGTAAAGAGTAAACAATGGAAAGCAGATGTTTCGGCATAAGATATTCGTTGCGTCTGTAATTATCATTCTGATAATATCTATCATGACGTTATTTAACGATACGTAGCGATGACGAACATATAACGTATATTATTATTCTTGAAAAAAAACATTACTAAAATATAAACGAAATTTTTATTAACCGCAAAATTCTTCATCATCGGTTAGTATCCTTGAAAAAGTAAATGTTTTACAACTTGTTATTTCTATCTGGACATTCTGTTATCACAATAGCGCTAAAAAATTAAAGAATGTTATCAAATATAGACACGTATGATATAGTTGCAACAAACATTTATTAACAAATGTTTTTGATGCGAACAATTTGTGTTTAGAGGCCAAAAAGGTGATGCTATTTACGAAAATACAAAACATAATACAGTAAGTACATGGGACCTTTATTCCCACAAATATATGCCTTTGTTTATTATATATGTATTCTCACGGTCGCATTTACTTGTAAGACAAAAGATTTATTTTTATACACAAAAGAATCCAAATAGACTACCTTAATCTATCCGCAAAGTAAATACTTAATCTTAAAAACTGATGCCAGCGAACCTTGCGGATAAATTGAACATTAAAGAAGGCTATTTTGTACTTGATTTGTTACAGATATTTTATATTAAACTTACCTTCTTTCAGCTGATAAAAAAACAATTAAAACTAATTTTGAATCAATTATTTGAGGCTTATCTCATAAGCTAGACAATTTCATGTTTTTCTTTTTATTTTCACTCCATAAGTTTTTTATCCCCTGTAAAATTAAGCTCTGATGACTTACGTGTATTTTTTAATAATCAATTCATTAATTTAGTTATTTTACATACAAATAAAATAATTTTAAATAAAAATTAAAAACCTGTAATGATAAAATCACATTTAATAACTGTATTGGAATAATTTCAAAAAGCCTCCATTAATTCGTAATTATTTGGCACTGGCGCACTGTTCCAATATTTAATAAAATCAGATGCATTTGATTCTTTCTTCGCTTCCTTTTGGTGTGCCGGTTTTTGGAGGTTTATTTGTTTCAATAAAACATTTATATTATTTAGTAGTTTCCCAGTAAAAATTTGGTGAAATAGAATAGCTAGGTGAAGTTCTAGTCACTCGTACATTTAAATTCAAACGTTTTACAAGTTGGAGCAACACACAGAAAATCAATTGTAGTTCGAATTGATTCCCTACCTGTCTCAGGAGTCACTTTTATTCAACAGTGAGCAGTTGTTGCACCGTCTGTAGCTCATAAAAGGGATTTTCCCTATGAACGACTGAATAGAAAACAAACGCGTTCATGACAAAAAAACTCATAAAAAGTAATAGAAATGAAATAGAATTTACTCCAAAATGTTTACTGGGTTTTAAGTCATCAATATTATATACTTACAAAAAAACATACCTTCTTGAGATAAATTAATAGGATATCGTAAAATATAAAAATAATAAGAATGTTTTATAAAACATTTATTAAAAACATATCAACTATAACTATTTTATTTATTTTTCAAATATGTTTGTTTTTAAAATATTTATAACATATAACAAATAAGCGATATATTATAGATATAATATAGATGATATATTGAAATGTTTGTTCGTTGATAAATGTATTTTTAAAAAAGTAATAATAAATATTCGTATGATAATTGCACTTATTTTGAAATATTTAAAATAAAGTATAAAGAGTAAAAATGAATTTAATTTAGAACATTTTAACCATAAGCCAATTTTATATTTACAAAACATATTTCCTTTTTCTTTTTCTTTTTTTAATTGGTAGGATATCAATGATCTTCTTCAATGGCTTCCTCTTCTTCTTCAAACTCAATGTCTTCGTCTAATGTTGCTTCCTATAAAAGAAGTATTATTTGTATAATAAATGTAGGTATTTATAATTGGCATACTATTCCTTGCAAATGAATACATGTGTTAGACAAAGAAAGAAAATGTTCATTTGTCTCTGTTGCAGTGACACAACAAATCTGGCGGTCATATCAAGTACTAATAATTCTACTCTCATTACGTGAAATTTTCTCTAATAAATAAGGCTTGTCTTAAAAAATGTTTAGCGAATGAATCCATTACCTGGTACTGTTGGTATTCAGAAACAAGATCGTTCATGTTACTTTCAGCTTCTGTGAATTCCATTTCATCCATACCCTCTCCAGTGTACCAATGTAAGAAAGCTTTACGTCTGAACATAGCAGTGAACTGTTCAGAAATACGTTTGAAAATTTCTTGAATGGCCGTGGTATTACCAATAAATGTGGCAGACATTTTTAACCCACGTGGTGCAATATCACAGACGGCAACCTTTACGTTATTTGGAATCCATTCAACGAAGTAGCTACTGTTCTTGTTTTGAACATTTAACATTTGTTCATCGACTTCCTTCATTGACATCATACCACGGAAAATAGCTGCTACTGTCAAATAACGTCCGTGTCTGGGATCGCAAGCGGTCATCATGTTCTTGGCGTCAAACATCTACAAATAAATATAATGGTTTGAATCTTCGTTAATATTGGAATTTTCAATTTTTTATAAAATTCGTTATAGATAAATAGCTTGCCTGTTGTGTGAGTTCTGGTACTGTTAAAGCACGGTATTGTTGACTACCACGGGCTGTCAATGGTGCAAATCCGGGCATGAAGAAATGAAGACGTGGGAAAGGAACCATGTTCACCGCCAACTTACGAAGATCAGCGTTCAGTTGACCGGGGAATCGAAGGCAGGTTGTAACTCCAGACATTGTAACCTAAGATTATTAAAAAATAAATAAAATATGCATAGTTATTTCACCATTTATATATTTTTATAAATTATCCAATACTTGACGACAAAGATATAACTACTTAAAATTTAAATTTCGCTTCAGTTTTCGTAACACGTTTCGATCTAATTAGGGATAGGCCAGTTATATGTTAGATACTGTCAGTGCAACTTGTTACCTTGGCCAATAGAGACTTTATTCTGTAAGGTTGGTAGGGTTTATGTCAAACATTTTGGACAATAAAAATCATTTGAGTATGCTATCTCTTTTATAGAACAAAGTGTTCTACAATAGAGATGGAAATTCTTTAGAAGAGAAACGGACCCTGTTTTTACCTATTTTACCTATTTTTTATAACTCTATTAAAAAATAATTGTTCATTTAGGTCTTGATTTGTCAATATATAGTGCAGTTTTATAGAAGTTCAGTTATGATCCATTGAAGTGACACTAAAACAACATTCGAACAGCTAAATTTGTTTCTACCTGATTCCCATCTGTCTGGGTGCTAGCAATAAAATTTTATGTGTGAAATTGAATTGTTTTATTTTAAAAATATGTAAATTTTTATGCCTTTTTATTAAATAATGGATTATAGGCGTAGTTGTTATTAGTTTAAATAACTTCAAAACTTTTCTAAAGTTTTTGAAACTGAATTGAGTTGTAGATTTTGTAGAGCTTCACTACATTGCAGGTGAACAATTTCAGGAGTGTACTTACTGCTACTAAATGGTTTAAATCTCCATAAGTAGGGCTACTCAGTCTGAGCGTTCTAAAACAGATATCATAAAGAGCCTCATTGTCAATACAAAAACATGCGTCACTGTTTTCCACCAATTGATGTACGCTCAAAGTAGCGTTGTATGGTTCTAATACAACTTCAGATACCTATAAATAAAAAATAGCAAAAAAAGAAATAAATATATAAAATATACTCACAGAAACCAGATGATTGAGATCACCATATGTAGGGGATGAAAGTTTTAATGTTCTAAAACAAATGTCATACAGTGCTTCATTATCAATACAGAATGTTTCATCTGTATTTTCAACCAATTGATGGACACTCAATGTTGCGTTGTATGGCTCAACAACGGTATCGGAAACCTTGAAACAATGAAAACAGACACTAAAGCAAATGCAACTGAACAAACAAAAAATTATGCTAATGCAAGACATTGTACCACATGTTGAATTACTAGACAAAGGTGTATCACAAGTTTATGCTCATTTTATTTATACGAGTATATTTGTAGCTAGAGATGTGCACAAATAGTTTTCAAAAGTATTTAAATACAAAATAGACCAGGCTCCCAGAGCAGTTTCATTTGCAAACAGTTTGCGATCTGCATATTTTGTAAAGAAACTACTCTGGGAGCCTGGTCTATTTTGTATTTAAATGCTTTTGAAAACTATTTGTGCACATCTCTGCTTGTAGCATCGAAAAATTTCAAAAAAAGATCGTATTTCTAAACCAATTATATTTTGTAATGGTAAAATATGACCTCGCTGTTGTGAGATGTATATTTTATTGTATTTTTTAAGTGTATTATATATAGGGTCGATATTTTCATAGTCCTTTAAACTCTAGTTATGACATTAATGTATTTCTAGTGTGGTTAAAGACCAATCACAGTTGATTAACGACAAATTAAACCCAGTTATTTTGCTGAGTTAAGCTACAATGTTCAGAAGTGAGAAACAACTCGCTATAAAAAAATAGGCCCTCTCATATTACATGTCATGTACCCGCATTAAAATAAGAATTGAGCATAAAATTGTTATATTTATTTTCTACAAATTATAATGCAATCTATGTGATGAAGAGTCAGTGAATGTACTTTAAATAAAACTAAATATTGACTATGTTTATTATTGATTTAATAGCGAATTTTCATGTGGTATTGCCTAAACATTTCTAAAAGGATATTTAAAGCATTTATCCAAGATTGCAATCAATGAGAATCGTACTAGAAGTATTTAGACAAATCCGCATGGTGAAATAAAACCGATGCGAGCGTAAGATGCGGATAAATCGAACATTAAAGAAGGCTGTTTTGCACCTGTTTAGTATTAGAATATATTATTTCTCATTGATTGGAAAACATACTTTTAACCTTGTTTCCTTATTTCCTAATACTTTTTTTCATCTAATCCAAAAACAATAAAAACTAAATTTAATTAGTTACGTTTAAAATATTATAATCAACAAAGTAATATTAAATAAAAATTAAAAATCTTTCGACAATAAAATTACATTTATATTACTACTAAGCCAAAAAGCCTCCTTAATTCTTAAATTATGTGGCGTTCGGTCTCAAAAAAAACAAATAAAATATGAATGAATCCCACACAAATTTAGATACAATTAACAAACAAATTAACAGTAAGCAATTGTAATTATGCAATAGATGCACGTATGTGAATACAATCGTATATATCACAAGTGAATGTAAGATTTTGTTATTTGATTTAGGTTATTTTACAAATATTGCGGAAAGTAATATGTTGATGACTTAATAATGTTGATGTTGATTTCTTAATAATTGTTTTTCAATTGTGGTTACTTTTTTTGGTTAAATAATATATTATCTGAGAACATACCTTAGGGCTGGGAACAACTGAGAACGTGTTCATAATCCTATCTGGATATTCTTCACGGATCTTTGAAATTAAAAGAGTTCCCATACCAGAACCGGTACCACCTCCAAGAGAGTGAGCCAGTTGGAACCCTTGGAGACAATCGCATCCCTCAGCTTCCTTACGAACTACATCTAAGACTGAATCGACAAGCTCGGCTCCCTCTGTGTAGTGACCTTTAGCCCAGTTGTTACCTGAAATAAAAACATTATTTTTTAGTTTTATAGAAACAAATACTGGCTAAATGGCACTATATTTCTTAGACAGCGATAATGGGGACATTGTCGAAATAGTAGATAAACAAAAGAATCAGTACAAGTACTATTAAGTAATTTAAATTTGCAAAGGTTAAAGTTTACACATACAATTGGCGTGTGCGTATTAGGTAAATGTATCTCAACTGAAATACAAATACAAGGACAGGAGAATAATACTGTTATATACATATATTTAAAACCTAGACCAAAATACAAGGACAGTTCGAATGAATAAATGAATCTGGATGACGTAAGCACAGGATGCTTCATATTTACGTTGGGAGGAAGTTGTTAGATTTGCTTGAATAATACAATACGAAGCGAATATATTATTAATGCATCGGTTAAGCCACAAACGAGTATTTGAGTAACAGTCCTTGTTTATTTACCGTTTCAGTAATAATAGTTATGTTTAGAACATCTTGATAGCTCATTTATTACTGTATTTAAATAAAACGTATGACAAATTAGCTATATAATTTAGATCGTAACAGGTTGACAGATTTAGTTTTATCTAATTGAATATTAAACACGGTCGCATAAATTTAAGGTATATTTAACATAAAAAGTTTTACTTATTACATAAAATAATTTGAGATTAATATAATGTAAGGTTGCATTATTAAAAAAGGACATATATTTACATTTTCTCAAGCATTCCATGCAAGATTATATAACTTTACATATTAAATAAATATATTTATACAACATTTTTAATGTCCTTTGCATTTATTTAATGACACGGTGACAATATTATGTTAAACTTCGGTTAATTACGTAAAATAATACATGACGTTACGTTTTATGTATACAAGGTTAATTAACAAGGAAACCATAAATCGAAAACCACTTCTTATTCTATCTAAATGATTTTTAAAAAGATGTAAATCGATTAATAAATAAATTCTTACATAACACACCTACTTCTATCTTCTCAAGATAATTACAGTCTTGTGGTTTCTTCAGGCTTTTATTTTTTTACAAGGATAAAAAAACATGAATTTATTATTCTAGAAGGTTACCTCATTTGTTTGTAATGAAATCTTAAACAATTTGAAGCTATTCATATCCATATTTAATGAATAGCAATCTCGTAAAGGTCAGAGGATAACTTGTGACACAAATATAATTAGCTATATTACACACGCGTAACGTCAATAAATCGAGTGTATCGCAACTAGACCGTGAGAAGTGGAATCGGTATTTTGTTTACGGAGTACTTATTCATCATACTATAAATATGCATGAATGAATTATAATTAAACTGGAATAAAGATTTTTAAATAAGGTATGCGTCATGTAATATATGAAATGCATTGGTTTCTTCTATAACATAGTTTAAAAATTGTATCAGATGTTTAAAAACATGTCAAAAGATAACTAATAACAGATAATGCATCTTGAATGTGAAAGGTGTTGCATGCTTATTAGGGGTTTAAATATAAATGATATTATTTTGTAATACTTAATATTATACTAATTGACAATTTTTGGTCAATGAAATGAATTCTTTTATTCTTATAGGCTGCGTGCCTAATTTATGTCATGTATACTCATCAATCAATCAAAGATATATATACATAAAAAAAGTATGCGTGCTTTAAATATCGCCAAATTCGTTCGATTTGTTTGCGTGCTGTTACTTTTTATGTTACATATGAAAAAATACATATGTTTGTCAATATGTACACTTTATTTTATCTTGCGATTATTTTAATACTAATTATATAAACAATGAGTGACGACATAAATTTGGGCACACGCAAAATAGCTCACGTAAGCTAGCGTGCTGGATTATGTGGAATTTAAATGACATTAAATTTATAAATACTATAATAACATGTAATAACTAGTCTAGTAACAAGTAATAATAGGACATTAACAACAGATCGAGATGACAGCAGAGAGATTAATTTCTACAAAAACAATCTACTCAAAAACTTAATGACATAAAAAATGATTCTCAATTAATTTTGTAAGTGGTAGTATAGAGGCAGAAAATTTAGAAAAACTGAAATCGTCTTCAGCTATGAATGATTTAATAAATAAGTTCGACGAACAAAAGGCAAGAAAGTATTAATTGTTTGTAATAACGTATAATCAATATAGAATTATTTTAATTCAATGCGAGCGTTTTTGTTCTTCTTGTGAAAAATTTTTACCCATCATTTGGGCCCCCAACAAATTTTGATACAGGGCCGTCACTGGTGCTAATGCCTTAGCATGGCAAATAGTCTGTTCCAAAGTGATTTTCAAAATGGTAACCCATAATTTGGACATCATTGAATCATTTACTCCGTAACAATAGTTTTCCGGACTATTGACACATCCAGAAATTCAAAGATAACACAAATACAATAGTCCAATTGTGTCCTCATATTTGTAAAAACTTTTATCTATCAATCAATGATTGCTCACCTGCTCCACTTTGTCCAAATACAAAGTTGTCTGGTCTGAACAGTTGGCCAAACGCGCTGCTTCGTACGGAGTCCATAGTACCAGGTTCCAAATCTACGAGAACGGCACGGGGGACGTATTTACCTCCAGAAGCTTCATTGTAGTACACATCGATACGTTCCAATTGAAGGTCATTGTCTCCGTGGTAACGGCCATTGGGGTCGATACCATGTTCGTCGGAGATGATTTCCCAGAACTAAAACAATTTATAAATCATTTATTATTTATATTTATTTCTGATTGGATTTGGAAAGAGTGAGGAGATTCAGTCTAGGGAGAGTCTTGAAACATATAATTCTAATAATTACGGATGTTATGCATTCAGCTTTTGACTTATGATGATTCATATTGTGTTTAAATTGAAGTATTTTGAGATGACTCGTGATTTAGTGTCCAAATATCTCTTTTGTTGCTAATATAAAAACGAGCGAGCGAAATATGAGTAATAGCTATTAGCAAATAATAAGTGCTTACTCTTTAGTATTAGTCATATGACATTACCTAGAATTTTGGAAATAAAAAACTAAACAAATATTGAATCATAATATTTGTTTTATATTATTGAAAATTGATATTAGATAATCTGTACGCGATTAATACTATACCACTTAATCTTTGGTTTCAAAAAATGACTACACATAGATGAAAAATGATATTAGCGAATTGATAATAATAAATGACAGTTCGAACAGGTGTTGTTGCACTACCAAATTTAAAAAATAGATGACGATTAATTTCTAGCTTCTATATTAATTTTAGTTTTGATTACATTTTGACGTATATATAATTAAAACAGTTGTCTTTAGTCTTAATTTTATAAAATGTACAATCAATAAATTTATGAATAATTAATTGATGTATCTAAAAATACTTTGACTAATAAAAAGGAAAGAGAGTTTTGTAATTCTTAGAATTTTTTATACATTAATCAGATGAATAATTATCTTCTTGACAGAATATACGTATTTCGATAAAAAAAGAAACTGTTGTAGTAATTTAAATATCAAATGCAATGTATGCTAAAAGTAGCACATGTGTATTGTATTATTTAATAACTAGATAGAAGGTCATAATGCTATATTATGTAAGAGGTTTTAAATGAAAACATAAAAGTTACACGCGTAATGCAGCTAATTTTGTGGTTATTTTTTATTTAACTAAATGTAAAGGTTAATTAAGTATTGCGTAAAACTTTTTGTTAATAATCTGTGTTGCATATGAAGCAAAATCATCTTCAAAGTTTAAACATTTATGATAAATTATATGTATAGTTTTAATGTAATATATGTTGCATATTAAACAGGCGCAAAATAATTCATTTTATTCAATCACCAAACCAGATTGTAATATTGAAACTAAAGGGGTAAAACATTTATTTATAAATATTAGAAAGTACTTCAAAGAACCAAATACGGCTCCATCTTTATTAATGAATTCTCAGACTTACGCAGCTTTCTTAAGAAATATAACCAGTATAAAAAACGTTTGCTATATATGGCTAGCTAAGAGTTGATTTGCTTTAGAAAATATTGTAATATAAACAACTGTCAATCAAGATTAAGTACGTATATTTATTTCTGTGATAATTTCTCCTCGGGCTATTCTTTGTTTTGGTAAAATATTACTTCGCTATCTGAAAGACATGCGTCATACTCTGGAGGCACTCTGGAGACGTTTAAACAAATAGATTTTAAAAGCGATTAATATCTATAATTATTTGTTCTTTAGAAATATTGCAAAAGAATTGTAAATAATATTTGTAAGATTACCGACAATAACTATTATCTATGATACTTATCTTTGTTGATATTTTAATAAATTATACACTGACAATTAAACTACAATCAGAGCCGCTTTACAACGGTTGGGCGCCCCTGTGTGAAAGATATATATCCCTCTTGAACGGTAAATTTATATAAAGGTAAGCGTTCAAAGGTTCGCACCGCTCGCAACAAACGCGTAGGCTTTATTGAATAAAACGTGGAAGAGTTAGACTACGTTTCATTTAATGAACCCAACCCATCTTTTATTTAACTTTACCCCACAAGTAGATCCTCAATAGTTATATGCAATTAAAATCCACAATAGAAAAGAGAGGAGAAAGAAGAAATTTATAATAAAGATTGATTTTTTCTGAGAATTTTGCTCAGTAATTAATTAATTGTATCTGTTTTATAATTACCCACGGTTAATTATGTATTTGAAAGCATGCAAATGTAATTGTAGGTTGCATTTATTATTTATGTATTGTCTGGAAAGTTAATAATTAAATTTTATGTTAATTTTAAATAAATAATTATCTATTATCTCTTAATTAATATTGAATTAAACATAAGATTTATATGTTTGCCTGGGGATTGGAATGTAATGAACTTTTCTTATGTTACAATCAGTAATAGCTTAATTTCTTATTTCTCTAATTAAAAATTTGATTGAACCACTTTCTGCCAATATTTCTGTCTAATATTTTTTTATATATTTATGAAAATTTTTAATTTTACTGATATGTGAAGTTGCTATATTTTTGTCACGTTTGCCAGCCTGTAGCGCAAGAAATTTTTACTCTGTGCTATTCAATTCTCAGTATTTGGTAAGAATCGACATAACAATCCTTCATTTAATATTAATGAAAACAATTAATTAATTTAATGTATTCTTGTTACTAAATGATAAAATATATAAATATATTCTTTGATAACAGAGTTCTTAGATGTCAACAGAATTAAAGCATTATGTGGGGTGTTATATAAGACGGTGTTCTTATCAGAATGATAAGTAACTTGATATCATGTATATTTTTGAAGCAATTTTAGAACAACATTTGTTATCGAAATGTATTGTTATCAAATAATGTTAAAACATGTTGTTTACACGTATGCAGAATATAACGGTTTTTTCGAAAACGTCAAATACCAATTTTGTATTATTTTTAATATATCTAACATTATTTTGCTCGACAAATTAACGAGTAATGAATGAAAGTGTTAAAAAAAAAGTACAGAACTATAAAAATACCGCTCCAACTGTCATAAATATAAAATCAATATCAACGCGATAAGATTACACCTGTTGATATCATTTGCTAATGTAATTCACAAGTTTAATCCAGATTTTAAAATAGCTTTCTGTAACTTATGAAAAAAACACAGTTACTTGAAATAAAAATCTAATAATCGAAACCCCACGCTTTTAATAATATTGAACCTGCATTAAAATCTCACAAACGTTTTCCCTGCTTCAAACCGGTAGTTACTCTAAATCAATCAACAAAACACGTGATAATATAGCCAATTAACTAAAGCATCAAATTATTTAATGAACAATTTTCAAGTGTTAAGCATCCTCTCATATTTAAATCTATTTATATCATTACGATTGGTTGTATTTTTGTAAATGAATGTTACAATACCTAAAGATAAGGTTAAAAATAATACTAATACAACGAAAAAAGAACAAAAATGTTTTTAACTGGCAGTTGGCCAACATATTGGGTTAAATTTACAAGTGCAATGGCTTGGCATGTGTGTGCGTGTGTTATAAGCCACACGATGATGGCTGGAAATGTCTAGCATGAGCGTGACAACATATGTTAAGTAATGTAAAATAGTATACTACAAGTTTTGCTGCAACATAAATGCAGATAAAAGTGTTGCCAGTACCGTATTGCGGCAGGACATTGAACTACAAAATTCTGCAGTGAACATAGAAGTATGCTACATCTTCTTACAACGGAACTACTTGTATCTAGACCGAATCGTCGGTCTAACGATGTTATTCGAACTTCATTTCGGTCTCACTAAAAAAATTATTAACACCTTGTTAATAACGAAAAGGGCGAAAGATCGAAATCCTACTTTAGAACAAGTTTGTAAAATCTGTGAACCGAATTAGCGCTAAGGATTAAGCAAGTCTGTAGCTTCAGTTAAATAAGAGGTAGAAAAGGTCATATGGAACCAACAGTAGAGAAGTAGGAAAAATAAATAAAATAAAATAATTTACAAGAAAAATATATCATGAAAAATGTTATAGAAAAATATAGGTACTATATGCCCTCCAAGGTGGCTATTTTAACGCGGAAATATTCTATACATACTGTTAAAAATTGAATTAAATAAAATATAGAAAAAAATTCATTTTGTTTTTTAATTAATAAGTTATTTTAATTACAAATAGTATTATCTCATTTGAAACACCTTGCATATATAATTCTTCCATATATTTTAACAAGACGATTATTTACACAAACAAAAAAATATTATTCATTTAAAAACACTCTTATACACCGATATTTATGAATATGTTTAATTATTGATAAAAATATTATTAGATTCTTTATAAAAACACTTCGAAAATAAACTATATGTTTTGATATTTTAAAAATTAAAATATAAATATTTAGTTTTTCTTTATCTTTTAAAAATATGTCATACCTAAATTTATTAGTAAACAATTATTTAGAATTTCGTTTAGATATTATTTTATACATTTCCTTATTTTATAAAATACCATGGCTATATATATTTTTTCTATAAACTGATTCAATGCAATCATTAATCTATCATATAGTTCATTATTTAAGAGCAGTGGATAAAGTGCACTTCGTTCAATCTATTGTATACATTTTTTGTGTGTAGTAAACTGCTAGAAAATATATTCTGATGAAGTTATTATGATTTTTGATGCTACTTTGCTTTATGATTTTATTAATTATTTTTGGTTTATATTAATAGCACCTGGTATCAAATGTACTTTAAGGAGTCTATTGCGTGAACGAGATCAAAAATCGATTACTACATATGCGATAACGCAAAACACTTTTCTTTCTTGGTAACAATTTAGATAATCTACGATTAGTGCATTGCGTGATATCTATTAGATAAGATTGAATTCTATCATCATCATTTATCGTATTTATTAGATTAAAGTAATGTTAAAAAATATAACAGTTTGAGTAATGAAAAACTATGTCAACATCGATTCTATTGAAAGAAACTTACGTGTATTTATTTTTCCAGAAAATTGAGACAATCTGTCTATACATCTAGCTAATCTACAATTTTCTACATAATTTGTAAAATATGAACTTGAAGTGTTCATTTACCGATATATATTACTTCCTGTCTAGATAGGTTCGTAAAAAATACTAAAGCGAGTAGTTCTTCAACCATCCGATTCAAAACGCCACGTGTACAATTAAATGCATCTCGAGCCCGGTTTCTTTCTTTCTTAAATTAATAATTACGATAAAATAAATGAGTTCAATTAGAGAGCCTTGAGAAGTGGACCACGCCCGCCCGTTCTATATCAAATGCATTCATTGTTGTTTTGTAGTTTGTAGTGAAATTATTCACACGTTTCTGATAAAATGTATATTTAATGAACACTCCCAAGCACTGAGAAAACTTGTCATCAATAAATCTGTTAAGGTTATATTTAACGCAAACTTTCGAAAAATAAAACCTGAATAAAACAACTAAATACGAGTAGAAGTGTATGATTCAACTTGCCTTGTACGAGTATAGTGACGCCATTTCTATATCAATGTATGCGTTTTTTTTATCATGGAACTCGTTGTGAACGAGAAATCGTTAAAATATATTATGCATGCGGTTTATTATGTTGGTTTTACCGCCATTATTATTACTCTTATGTTTAGCAAAATGAATATTTATTTAATATAGATAACAAATAATGATTAAAAAATAGAACTAATTAAATGGAATGATGTTAATGAAATATTGAATACGGGAGAATAGTTTTCAGAAACATATTGTTGTCTGCAAATAAGGTATGATTAAAAACTACATAAATATCATATTTTTACGATTATAATGCGCATGTATTTTTTCAATCATACTTCTCATGTATCTTACAATCCCTGTAAAAAGTGATTTAAAAGAATTTGAGACTTTGATTGTGATTTTTAAGTGATGTATGATTTAGACTGCTATAATAAAGTTTACTTAAAGATATTTTTTTATTATTAGTAAATAAAAATAAGCGTTTTTCTTATAACCTTAAAATAAGTCTATTTTTTTAGCTCTCACGCGAAATCAACTGTATCTAAATCGTGCCTATGTTCAGGTTGGTGCTTTTATCTAGTAATTGGCTACCACTATTACCGAAAATAGCCAATATTACCGAAATGACGTCATATAGCTTTTTTTATTTTTATTTGATTACTCAAGATTATTACGATCTATTCTGCTTAGAGGACATTTAGTGATAGGTCAAAATAAAGTGTCTTGCGCGGGATGTGCCCATCGGCTCATCCCTCCATTTTAATAGATCCTAAATTCTGTTTAGTTGGCTAGTAGGTCCTAAGGTACTTTCTTTTTTAGTCTGCGTACTGTGGAAATATTGTACATTAGACAGTTGGCCAAATGGTTTGGATGTTCAAGTATTCTCTCACAAAGAGAGAATATAGCTATTGGCAGGAAAACATAATTTGCAATTTGTTGCACAAGCACAGCACATTTGTTATTTGTATTTTTCTTTTTTTTTTAAAACAATATACAGATCGTTTAATTAAAGTACAGAACACACAGTAAAAATTATTAACATCTATTGAGTAGATAAAATATTGAACAAAATCCAGTGTTCGGAGAAATGACGAATGAAGTATTAAATACATAAAAACCAGAAAGCTTTCGAATCGCAAGCATTAATGATAAAATTATGTTAATATCATCTACACAATACACGTAATTGTTGAAAGAAGTCACGCCTTGACCTTAGGAAGAAATAAATAAATATATATATATATACACGTATACATGAACGTTAAGAATTTATATTCCTTCATTTTAAAAAAGAAATTAAATTATTATGAGAGTCTAGAATAAAGTGAAATATATAAAAATAATTATTTTCTGTTGGCAATAGGATTATTCTTTAGTAACGCCACTGCTTATATATAAGTTCTTTTTCATGAAGTCATAGCAACAAAAAAAAAATGCAGATAAAATCTTTGGACCAAACCCTGAAATAAATAATGTTGGAAACTATTTTATTACAAAAACCGTAATAGGTAAACAGTGATATCCAATTTTTGGTTCATAGTCCCATTCAGGAATTAACGTCATGCTGTTGTGGTCCCAGTTTCGTGTGTTCTTTCGTTTTAAATGAATCACTAGTTTTGTTTCATTGAATCAAAATCTAAAATCTGGCCCTGTTATATATCTAATTGAATATCCCTGTTAAGGTGTTTCGGTTGGGTAGTTCTCCAAGCAATCACAGGAACTGGACTCTCAAGGGTTCTTCAGGCATGCGTGTCGATTCTCACTGTATATATTTAAAACCAATAGTTCTCAATCTGTTACCCATATTACAATTTTTACACTAAGTGTGCTCGCTAGAAGTTGGCGTTCACTGCCTTAGGGCGTACATATTTAGGGTGATATCATGCACGACACGTCACACGTCGGTAGAAGATACCGCGAGTGTGAGATTCTATAAATAAACTACTTATACCTAAATCTTGTTAAATAAAGTAGCATTAAATACGATTTCCGTCTACAGTGTGACAACCATGTTACAACGTTGGAATGCTCATATATGAGAATCATTCTATTGTAAAGAATAAGTCACAATTACTAAAATACTATTGCGATTCACGATAAATGAATTCAACAGTTTCTATTTATTTTTATTACTAAATAGGTAAGAAAAATGAATCATTCTTTAAGATATTTTCTAAACTAAGCTGTGTAAGTTTACACAAAACTATCAGAAGACTTTAAATGAAGAGCAAAATGGATCCCATACCTTGAAACTGGAATAAGTAGCCTAATTTGCCTAAATTACAGGGCTTTGAAAAATCGTGTACAAAATACGCCGCTTAGTTTAGTTTTAAACTTCTGACCATTTTTCAAAGACCCATATTTTCAAAATTAGGATACTTATACCCGCTTCAAAGTACGGGATATATTTTGTTCTTTATTTAGGGTTCGCTGATCATTTTTGGTAAACTTACGTGGTCTAATTTAGAAAATAAAAACCTTTGAAAAATCGCATGAAGTTAGCAATAACAGATAGTTAAACCTTTACAAAATAAGTCTAAGTCAATAACAATGTTGTCAAATATAATAATTTTTAATTATTTATGAAATACGACTTATTGACAGTCCCTAACTCAGGTAACATTATTAAAAAAAAAATACAGCTTAGTTAAATACAAATTAAGTAATCCTGTATGAGATTTAGGGACAATACCTGAAAGAACCTATTAAGAAATAATTCTCTTTAATATAATAAAGATTCTTCTCTAAAAACAAAAAGATAAAAAAAGGTGTTACTTGAAAATTAATAATAATCGATTTGGATTATAAGAATAAAGCATAGTTTGCAGATATTAAAACAACCTCAACAAACACTAGACCAGGTAATTTATAAATCAATATCTAAAAGTTGTATTTCATGAATGAGTATCGTAAAGTATACATCTGCATACACTCGTAATATGTACTTATAATATAATGGTAGTTATTCTTGTACTAATAGACTAGCTGTTAGAAGCAAGTGGCAATGCCCTTTAGTTATGCGCTGGCTAGTTGCTTGCTGCTGGTGCTGGTGCTTGTACAATCCATTTTAGATCTTTCAAGAACCGTTCAACGTTTGAATCGTTTCTTAAAAGTTTCATTCTGTACACATTTTATATACGAGGCGTTCAGTTCTTCGGTTTGTGGCTTTTCTTTAACTTCTACAAAAGGTATATAACCCTAACGAAGGTCAAATATAAGTTCAATTATAATAAGATGTAATGAAGTTAAAAAAAATTTAATATTTAATTTATAAATAATTATTTTGTTTTTAAATTAGGAATTTTTTAATGATTGAACACATTTTATGCAAGATTTACATCTAAATGTATCTGTCAGATTAATATTTACTGAAAATAAATGAAGACACGATTGTCTTAAAGCCAATCCATTCATTACGGCACAAAAACTCTGCCATTTCGGAACCTGAGTACATCTTTCTCAACTATAAAGATCAGTAAATATGATTTTATGAGTAACTAACCCGTTTAATCAGATTGTGATTTTTCTAAACGTGTTCTAAATGTGACGTCGGGAAAAAGTAGGAGGTTCTTCGGCCCACTCATTCACACGCTTGATAATATTTTATGAATGTGATAATTGGAATCAACAACAGCAAAATATTTGCCAAGAATTGATGTCATGTTTGCTTTTGAACAATTAATACCAAATTGTTATTGAAGTGGGTTAATCGATATGCGATCATCATCATATTTAATAATGGAAAAAATAAAATGAATGAAGTGATTATTGCAAAAATGCACCAAGTTACAATTTAGGCAAAATTTTAAGAATATATGATAAACATTTGTAAAAATTTACAATACATTTTAGGTTAGAAATACATTTTAGTTTATAATTAACAGATGGTACAGACGGCTATAAGCAATAGTTATCTAACTAGAATTCTTTTCATATTAATCCTGACTATACCTAGTTGAGAAACTTTAAATATTTCATTCAATCAATCTAAACTTTTTCAACAAGGAGTGTTTTGTCGCAAATGTGACGACACTGGGATGCATCTCTTATGGATTAAAACCAATATAATGGAAAGTATGACATTTAACATGTAGGTAGTATGATTGAGGTTCTTGCAGTAAAAATATTTGGCATCGGACCGTACATCTGGTATATTTACCGGCCATGTGTCACAAAATTACCATAAAATATATGAACAGCAAGAGTGAGTGAAGACAAAAAATATATTTATTCATGTGGTTTTGCCATATAGGGTTTATATTCATCCTAACCTAACCCGTATGAACATGTAATTTTAACTTGGCCTGTGCCATAGTATGCTGCAGCAATCAACATGCTTTGGGAATGAAATAAATAACCGACACCGAACACGCCATGCCCCATGTATGTATATGTATGTACACTCTGCAGTTTTAAAAACTGTTCGGAGTTGTTTTACCATTCGTGTAGACTCCAGAGATTGTAAAATAATATGTTGATTAGATTTAAGAGTATGCTGCTAGTATTGTAAAAACAAAACCAGACCGGACAGCAGAACCAGCGCATGACGTGCTGTAAATAAATTAAGGCCAAAATGATGTCGCGATGGCGATCAATCACGCTAATGGTGATAAACTATGTTAAAAACTGCATTTAATCTAAAGCTGGTACTTAAATTTATATTTTGTCACGTGAAAATGATGAACACATCAAAAGTAGATGTGTCAGATGTAATTGTGATTCTTGACACATCAAATTTTCTCTTCTGAGTAAAAGTCTAAGCTAAATGTTATACCTGGTACTCACTAGTGCGTCATCCAACATTCAGTCATAATTTAGTACACCCTGTCAATAATATTATTGACAGATGTAATTTTTTTAATAATTTACAGATTAAGAAGTATTGACAATTTCCATATCTGGCAAAACTTTCCGTCGTTAACCAGCTTTATCATAAAAATATACATTAAAGGAAATATACACAAAAGTACAACCAATTTATAGTGGTTTTTATTTGTGAAAATGTTGAATGATTAGAGAGATTTAGAATATATAACAGGAAATAACCTACTTTAAAATAAAAGACTATCATAACCCAGTTTTTGTATAATTAACATACCAATGTTAGGTTAAAATATTTAACTCGTGATTCAAATAATATGATGGTCATAAAAAGATATGCGGCAAAAAATAAGCTGCCAGAAGGAAGCAAGTAAAATGGAGAATAGCATGTTCGTTTGTGAATCGATTAATGAGATTTCTATAATTCATTCCTTAACATTCGATTATTGTAAAGCCCAATTACATGAACTTTAAATTATCAAAGTAGCATATACGTATATCGATTGACAAAATAGTCATAAGCTAAACAGCTTGTAATAATAATTAATTCAAGCCTTATAATAAAATAATTAACTCAATATGTTGCTATAACTAAAATAAGAATATATACTAATTAAGTTATAATACAGTAAATGGATAAATAAGTCAAGGATATGCAATAAAACCATAAAACTGGTTATATACATAAAATAAATTTAAATAAAATGATTCAGCTTCTGAAAAAAAAATATATTTACAGTTTCATTTGCGGTAGTTATAAAACTCGGTCCCCTAAAATTTGACAACCCCTACCTTTATATGTCACCCTTAAACATATCTTTTTTGATTACCTGACGTTCCTTGACCGAATTATGCAATTTAATATTATACTGTTGAATATGTGATACTTATAAAACTTTGCAACAACTCAGCGATATGTTGTTTTAGTAAATAAAAAATGATTTTCTAAATAAACATAAATTCGCATTATATACACCTATGTAATATTAACGCAATTAAAAAATAATTAACGTTAGTATAATCAGGGTTCTTTGCAATTGTTTGCTGTTATAATGTAAATAATAAAAAGCCGGCTTAAATGCCGCCATTATGTATAATAATGATTTTCATACATATTAAAAAAAACGATTCTTTTCTGAAACTGCATTAAAAAATACTCATACTCAAAGAAGAGCAACTGCATTGTAAATTATAATTGTTAGTACTTTAACCATTAAATAATTACCTACTCTTCAAATTAAATTAAATAAAACTATATATAAACAGAATATATTATATATACAATCTCTAAAATCGATTCTAATACTAAATAATAAATACATAGATATTTTAGACTACTAAAACATTTATCATCAATATATTTATAATACAAAATGGTAGGTAGCCACATATGCCGGTAAAATATCTTATCGCAAAAAAGTTTACGCCCAAATATATTAATTTTATTTTCAGATTTGGAGTAAAACAAATCTAAAACTCAGTGATTTAATTGTCATTTATTACAGGTAGATATATTTCAAATAACATAGTCCGTTTTAAACCGAAAAATATATAAATTAATAGAAAATGAAAAAGAGGATAATCTTTGCAACGTGCACCGCTATTATAACCTCAAAAATAAAATTGAAATCTGCTTCTTTTCTCTTCGTTTAGATACTTAATACTAAGAAGAATATTTGAAGTAATTTTACTTTTATGTGAGTCTAATGAATATAATTCTATCAGGTAACGGTGAATGAATATGTATCATTTCAAGAAGCGAGAAATAATTTTATTTTAATATAAGACAGCTATATGAAATTTACCTTAGAGCCGATCTGGTTACCACATTGTCCAGCTTGTAAATGCACAATTTCCCTCATTTTGTTTAATTGATTTTAATATATATTTGTTGAATATAAACCTCACACTACTGGAGGAATTCTAAAATCACTATGTTACTAGAATAATTCTAAAGGAATGATGCGTATACACTACTGTTGGCTACACTATTCCCTTGCCGGCTTACGAATGATGAGAACACACAGACTTCATGCTGTTGGAGGGTTATATAATAGCTTTATCATGTATATGTATACGTCACAAGTGATACACTGTTATATAAATATAAACATAAAAAATATCACAGTATTTTATTAATTATATCAATTTGAATTTACACTTCCAACATTATAATAGCTTTTGTTTGAAATTAGCGAAGTAAATAGCTACTAATTATCGTTTAAATTCGTTGTTAAATTATTGAAAAGTAGTGACCAATGTATGCTTCATCTTGAAATTTAATTACATTTGATTTTACCTTAGGAATCATCTCAATTTGAAAAATATTTGACATTTCACTGCTATATTGATTTACCTTTTGCTTTTTAACAAGGTAAATTGTAATAAAACACTTGCCAGAACTTTGCGAAGCCCTTGTTCTTTGTGTAATTTATGTAAATTGAAAGTAATTATTTTTATATTGGAAGATTTATAAAAGTTTACAAGCTCAAAGACGACAAATATTAATTATGATAAACTAAGGTATATGAATGCCTTAAAAGATATACGCAGTGATTCTAGTGGGTTTTCTAAAGCCCGAGATTCAAATACATATATTGTAATGAATTTTTCTACACTACAAGAGCGAGGCACTGAGCGGTTGCCCTGCTTACCACCCCCTAAAGCCGCCTCTGCTCCTGATTGGTGCCTCTATGAAGAAAATTTAAAAACAATTCATGTTTGGTGTTTTGAGCATAAAGCGCATACAATTAATGAAAAGTATGTAAAATAAAACTATAATATTTATTAGCAGTGTACATTTAGCACCGCAATGTTACATTTAGATCTCGTCTCGTCGTGTTGTGCGGCCTCTGCTACAGCGGTTGTCGCGTTCCGAAGCAAGGACCCGATTCCTCGATTCACGATCGTGTTATATATAGAACGATAGCCTTTGAAGAAAACTCGAAGTATCTTCGTGCATTTCCGATAAAAATAAACAATTAATGACTGTCTACCATACCACTTTGGTGCAATCTTTAAGAAACTATTCAAATAAAAAACAGTTAATACTGTTTAATTTAATAAAAGAAGTTTACTCTAATATTAGATCTGTTTAATACAAATCAATAAGAAAAGAAGTACATATGAGTACGTGCATTTTATATGTTCCAACAGGCGATGCACAGCTATACGGGTCTTTTTAATTGGTTTATGGCTTCTTAATTATAAAAGGAAATTAAAGATTACAGTTACAGAAGTTATTGTCTGTAACTCTTGTTATACATGAGAGGGGAAATACACTTAATATTTATAAGGCACGTTTATGAAATAGAGGTATTTTATAACTTTATTTCTTGCTGTAATATTTGTGGAAAAATACATTATTCTTCAAACAAATTTTTAAAATTATGATTGAAATACATATATTCTAATATATGTTTATTGGGTTTTTTATATTTTTTTTTAAATATCCAAGAGTTAACTAAGATATAGCTACATAAAATATAATTTTCTACTTTCCCGCTTAATTTTTAGACACATTTTATATATTACAAAGTTACGCTTCAAAGAGCTGTCTGGAATAATTAGGATTTACTAATTACAAATCATAAGCTGAACTTAATATTGGTAAAATAGCTTTTATTAACAAATATAAGAACTGTATACAGTGCTTAGTTGCCTGGACCAGACTCAAAAGGTTCCAAGGTTCAGATCACGTCACTCTCTCAGACAGAGCAGACCAATGTACATTCCAGAGTTGTTTATGTTAAGATAAGACTGAAGCCAGAAGAAGCCAATGCATCACTTGTTGTTATAGTTTTTCATCTTTTCCACGTTTTACTTAATAAAGCCAAGGCGTCCACACATAAGTCGACTGGTTGCAAACTCGAGCCCAAAATCTGCCCGAGCCGAATGTGAATGCAACTATGTTGTTAGTGAGAGAACGCACGTGTATACGAGTGAGAGAAAACACACCAATGAAAGAAAACCGATTCGTTTTGGGCGACTGTGTTTCTATGCCGAAGGGCATGCTTGGTTGCATGCTTTTGATGGTGACATCATGAGCAGAGATATGCACAAATACTATTCAAAAGTATTTAAATTCATACATACATACAAATACGACACAATAAAATCCCCTATTATGCTATTGTTAAAAATTCTATAGAGCCACGAAACAGATCGACATAGCTCGTTTTTCGCTTTCGTTGCTCGGCTAGTTTGCAATCAGTCGACTCGTCCATTGCTTGATGGATATAATACAAGTAATTCATTATTCTCCAGGTAATTTCTGGCCAGATGGGGTATTTTTTCAGAACTTCACCCTGTGGATAATCCACGGCTAGGCTAGTGACACATACCTAAACATTTCTAGGCAAGGCAGGGTTGGGTATTTTATGTCCTTTAAACACAATTTAATATTATTTAAATGTTTTAAGAGCTAAGAACCACGCAATAATATTTTTTTTGGTGTCACGCCTTGTCCACTGATGTTAAGCAGGTTTTAGTATAGTGGGCTTGTGCTTGTGGTCTTGTGGGTGCATGTGGGCTCACACCAGAGTACCATTACGTCATTTCTCTTTTAAGTTGTTGTTCAAGTTCTGAATATTTGCAACGTGTAGACAAGGTAATACGTATAAGGCCATCATATTTGGTAATTTCAAAAGCCATTATTAATATTTTTAATTGAATTATTTAGTTTATTAGTTGATGCGTGTCGTCATAATAAAAATAAATTGACCAAAAATTATATTAGTTAATTTGGTGCTATTATATAATTTATATTACTTGTAGTAGCTTCTGTAATATAGTGTTAATTTTGATAATTTATGTGTTTAGGTAGTAGGCAGTCTTTCTAGAACTATGAGCGTTTTGAAATGGGCTTGTGTACCAAATCTTAATTTATATAAAAGTGTACTATATATTGATAAAGTGGGTTTCTAGAACCTCAAATGTTCAATTATTTTTTAATATAAGTAACTCCTTATATGTTAGGAGATATTAACAATTAAAAATGTCATTTTGTCTCTTTAATTATTAAAGTGATTCAACGTTGAACAACATTCCAAATGCATGTGACATTACAAGCGCTAGTGACTATCTCTTTTTTACAACAGAGCGTAAAAGAGATATATTCTTGACAGAACTCTGACAAGTTTACAGGTTACCAACCTTATAGCTCATAAAATTCTGCTAGATGTATTTATATATCAAAATATCAAATATTATTTACAGCTATTTCAACAAATAACTGACGTTAAAATGCATTTCACGTCATACAAATGGCCGACCATTTCACAGCGCTAAAACTACAATTCAAATTTTTAATTGCTATATTGCAATTTAATTAAATAGACACGCTAATACACATTGATTAACATTAATTTCAATCAACAATTTAAAAATCGACCACTAAAAAATGAGGACACAAGCCCACTTTACTCTCGGCCTCTTCACCTCATGTTTCCTTTGACTTGTGTCAAAGGCAAATCAACGCGAGGCGAGAGCTACAGTACACTCGATCTCGCATATCTCGGGGAGAGTGAATTGCCGGCATAAAGTTATAAAAAATCATTCCTACTTACAACTGGCTCATGGAACACATAAATTGTGCCCATGTGCCAGCACGATCAAAGGAAAACTATAGAAAATAAAGTTTGGATGTTATGAAGGTTGTGAAGAAAGATAAATAAAATTATTTATATTTTAATTAATTAGTTATATTTTTACAAAGTGAGTTTTAGCTGGTAGTGTAATTTTATGATCCAATCAGAGGTCTCTACGTATAAAATGATAAATCTAAGTAATCTCCCGTAATCTCAGTTACCTGGTCTGTTAATTAATCAGAAAAACATTTGGTAGTTTACTTTTAGTTTGCGTTTAGAGCAGTGGTCAGTCGGTTTCAAAAACGTTTAACAAAACCAAATTAAAATGAATAAATATTTGCTCGTGCCAGACGAGATAGTAAGTAGGGAAAATGAAACCAGTTTCGAAAAATTAAGAGTTTTAGGAACGGGAGCATTTGCGCAATGTTATTTGCTGAAGAAAAGGATATTGGAAAATGAATGTTATTATGCCGGAAAAATTGTTGCTAAAGAAGATATTGAGAAAACTGTTGCTAATAAAAGAAATATTATTTCTGAGATAACCATCCATCGCACCATCAATCATTCAAATATCGTTGAATTTGTGGAGTTTTTTGAGGACCCCCATTATGTCTACATCATTTTGGAATTGTGTGAGCGTAGAACCTTGTCAGGTATATCGTTAAAAATGTTGATTTTAACCTTCAGATTAAAAAATAAACAGTACATCCTGGTTCTATGTTGGGGAATAATAGTAATGGATGTATTAATTAGCTAAATGTAATTGATTGAAAAAAGTGAGGTTAGCTAATGGTAATTTTATAAAAAAAAACAAAAATCCATTAAGTGAATTTTGAAACAAAATGAAAACTAGATCATCGAATTCAAATCAAGTAGTATATTCGAAATATTTATTTAAGATTCAAACCACATAACTTAAAAAAATTATATTCAAAATCTTCTTGACTGTAGTTACATACCGTCCGTATTTTGGGTTTGGTTGTTCGGGATCATCTTTCAAATGCATCACACAAATTTCATGCTTGTTTTAACAACACGTCCCCCTTTGTCACTCCATGTCATATGCAGTGGACCTCCCAGTGTTGTGACGTCACTTATAAGAAAAAGCTTAACTAAAAATTACCATTTTTAAGCGAAATTAATTTCCTTTACAGCTTATGACCCTTCCCCCCTTTTTCAAGTCTTGTCACACTTTGTGGGTCCTGTCCCTCTTTTCGTATAACGAAATTAATATATGACCGCTTAGGTTAATTAATTGTTTTACATAATGTCCATAAAATTTGTTGACTCCATAAAATTTGTCAACATAGTAGGAGGTCGTCGATGATAGGACCCAGCAACGAAAATAACTCGAGGTTTAAGAAAAATATTAAATAACATTTAATTTATTATTGATTGCAATATTTTTTTTAAATTTAATTTATTTAACATTGACATATTTCCGATGCTAAGTCCTATCATTGATGACCTCCTAATATGTTGACTATTTATGGTACTGTGGCCTCATTTAGGTTCACTATATCGCTTAGGATTAGGTATGTACCGCAATTAAATTAATTTGTTAACAATCATCCTAGAAAATATAACTATGATCCGGGGATCGAATCTGAAGTCAATGTCAAATGTCTGGCGTATGAATGCTCTCGTCCACTGTGTCTTTGAGTTATTACTATGTTTGTAAGTTATTGACATTTCCTGATTTATAATAGTAAACTTTCCTTTGTTTAAGAGTTGCACAAGCGTCGTCCTCAGCTGAGCCTCGAAGAGACGAAATTCTACATGCACCAGGTGTTACAAGGGCTGGAGTACCTCCACGAGAACAATATCATACACCGCGATATTAAGTTATCCAACTTATTGATAACTCACGAGAATTGCATCAAGATAGCAGATTTTGGCTTGGCCGTGCGTGTGACTAACAGCGGCGACCTTAGACATACCCTGTGTGGCACCCCCAATTACTTGGCGCCTGAGATACTGCTTAAACTGGGGCACAGTTTTGGGGTCGACATTTGGGCGTTTGGTTGCGTCATGTACACCATTCTAGCTGGCTTTGCACCCTTTGAAGGTGCAACCATTGAAGAGACCTTTATGCAGATAAAGAAAGGGGGCTATAAGAACCTGAAAGAAGTGCTTGTTGCGCCTGATATAGATGCAGCTACAGCTTCAGCTGTTGTCGATGCAGCGCTGTTGAAGAATCCATATCAACGCTTAAATGCGACTCAACTATTGTCCATGCCTTTTTTTTATAATCCACGATTAGTTGAAGAGGCGGTTACTGCAAGCGGTCTTATTAACAGATTGGTTCAAAACTTGACCAGCTTTCCCGAGGAACCTATGCAGTTCAAAGCAATGGTAGATGTGAAAGTTGTGTGGGTCTCCGCTTGGTTGGATTACACTGCAAAGTATGGGTTTGCGTATCGGCTTAGTGACGGTACTACAGGAGTTCTGTTTAATGATAACACGTCTCTGTTAAATCCATCAGGTTTGGGTCTGAGATATGTAACTTCTTCAGAGGGGTTTGATTTTGAAAGTGACATGATCAAGAAACAGACGCTTTTTAGATATTTCAAAAAAGATTTTGATCGCTTAGCACAAGACGAAGAATCTCTTGTTGATTATTCTGATGATTTTGATATAAAATCTCCTATGCTGTTGAAATGGGCTAGATTTGAAAGTTACATTCTTTTCGAACTGCAAGATAAAAGCGTTCAAATTAATTATTTGGAAGAAGATGTGAAATTTTTGATTGGTGTAAAGACCAGTACCATTACTGTTGTTACTGATTTCATTTACCATACTTATGGAGTGGATGAACTTGGACTCTTCGGCTGCGACCCGGACTTTTTTGAAAGATTGTGCAGCATCCTCAGAATCCTGCTGTCTGCCAAATGGGAATAATTTTAAAATTATTACCCTTGATTCAATTATTATTAGTTAGTTACGATTAAAGTTGTATAATTACTATTACCGTAGAATAAGACAAGTCATAACTTGTATTTACCTACTTTATAAGATTTTCTTTCTGAATGTTTATTGCTATAACATATATGTATCGCTTAGATAAGATTAATATATCTGTATTCCATTCTAATAAATAAATACAATTTAAAAATAAAAATATTAACGTTTATAAAAGAACAGGTCAAAAAGCCAGGTATTAATACACTACGCCTGGATTAATGGCAAATCAAATAACACATACAGAATCTATTCAGAGTTATCAACGTTATATGAAGATACGACTTCAGCGTTCGCTCAACTTGAACTTTATACCGTGACCAAAAAGGTTAATGGGCTTGTGTCCTCATTTTTTAGTGGTCGATTTTTCAATTGTTGATTGAAATTGATGTTCATAAATGTGTATTGGCGTGTCTATTTTATTAAATATCTAAATGATGACGGAGATATAGCACTTAAGAATTTGAATTGTAGTTTTAGCTGTAGTTTGTAGTTTTATTTGTTGAGTAGGTCAGTGCTGTGGTAATGTTTTGTAGCTGTTGGTAGTCAAATAATCAAGTTAAGCCAAAGAATAATAAGTTTTTATTTTATTTAACCTTGCTAAGACAGACATAATATTGGCATTTTATTGTTCCTTGAAATAGGTGTAAATAATATTTGATATTTTGATATATAAATACAAATAGCAGAGATTTATGAGCTGTAAGCTTGATAGCGGTTGTGATATCACATGCATTTGGAATGCGTACAACGTTGAATCCCTTTAATAATTAAAGAGACAAAATGACTTTTTTAATTGTTAATATCTCTTAACATATAAGGAGTTATTAAAAAATAATTGAACATTTGAGTTTCTAGTAACCTACTTTATCAATATATAGTACACTTTTATATAAATTAAGACATAAGACACAAGCCCATTGCCCCACGGTAATGTTATATGAAATACACTACGCCTGATTTAGTAGCAACAAGTATAACAAATTTATATTGGACGGAATGAAATATTACGTGATATGTTATTATATAGTAGTTTGTTTGATATAAATACATTTTGTAAATAATTAATTAAACAAAACATTCACTACAGTTCTATTGAGGAATCGAATCGCTCTGGACTGAAATATATTCAGAGTATTACTGTTTCATGCAGAACACTACGCCTGATTTAGCGGCAATACATTTTTCATGCATCGTTCGTACGATATGCCATATCGCCATAGATTGTTAGATAATTTAATTTCAGTAATAATAAACAAACAAAATAACAAAGTTTCAGTATATTGTCTCAAGGATGGTTTAAGAAAATAAGATCTCAATAATCAGCTGCATTTCAGCTTCAAGATTAAGTTATTTTAGTGAACATAAATCACACCTGTGTAGCAGTGTTATTTGACCTCCAAGCTATTAAACCACTCTGGTATTTCAAGTATATTTTCGTCTTTATGCAGTTATTATCTTTGAAAACTATTTTACAAAGATACACATTTTAAATTATAACTGAAAATGAACCAAATCGAATAAATAAATCCGTTTTTATTAAAACCTATTTTCTATAATTTGTATTTTAAAATTCTTGTGACAAAATGTCAATTTGTGTAAAAATATTTTTTATTTTTTTTCAAGTTGTTTTATAAATAATATTTTTATGTGAAAATATCTGCGACCTAACCTCACCTATAACACTCTGTAGGTATTTGCTATAACATGCGCTCAACACATCAGATTTTCATTTTGTTTGCGTTGTATAACAGTTTACCGTAGTTTATAATCTTTGGCAGATCTATAACTATAAGTTAAGTGGAAAAACATAAGTGGTCACATGGTAATTGATCCAAAATTATTGATCGAAAAATAAATCAGTCAGTTGTGTGATTAGAAAATTGTGGATTAGATTCATGCAAGATTTATTTTGTCAATCTCATATGTATATTATCCGTTTCTATAAGTAATTATTTATTTTATTAAAAAAATGTTTGATTAAAAGTTGTACTATATTAAAAATGCTTTAACTGAATCAGTACTAATTTTCAGTGAAGTGCTCTACTTATATAGGAAATTGTGTCCTCTATTAGATAAAAAATAGGTATTTATATATTAGAGACTGCTCGCATGGAGATATTGCAAAAGAAACTTTTTTAGCCGCTATTTTTTAAATTACTATATATGAAAATTCGGAATTAGCTTTTTTACCGCATTCAGTTTCAATTCTTGGCTTTGAAATTAGTCTACTGTACGAACCATGTGCATAGGCTCTGAAAATGTCATTATATCAGAAGCTTGGTGCTAACAGGACCAATCTCAAATTATTTTACTGGTTTACTGAGAATTTAATACGTAGATGAATGTTTGAAAAAATCGCTTTGAAAATTTCTAACGAAAATAACTTTAATTTCAATGGGGTAAAGTAGAATTTTTGTTTTAACGTTAATTAAAGGCTTTAACTCAAAATGTAATATTCAGCTGATGAAATATAAAGAAATAAAATTAATTTTAATAAATACAATAATTTGTATTAAATAAAGATAGTAATTATTACAGCTAGGTGTTCGCATGGTTCTATTAGACATATCTTCTGATTAAAATTACTTCTGCTCTGACGTCACTTCTCTTTCCTCGTTCCTTTTCTCTATCTCCGCCATCCACCTCTTCCCTTCACTGACTCTCTTTAATAACTGCACAATATTCTTTTTCTGACATGAAAACTTAATGTGCTCCAATTTTTCTATCTCCGTTCCGCACACCCTACACATCCTTTCTCGCTATTTGCCCAGTATCTGTTTCCCAATCTAAATCTGGCAATCACAAATGTTTTTTGTGTCTTTTTATCTTAAGTATTCTGGTACCTCTTTCTCTTCCAAATCCTTTTATATCTTGTTTTGTAATTGCTCTACTCAATTTTTTCCATTCTTTCCTGTTGCTGTATCTCTTTGTCTCTTCTCCTTAGCTCCTCTTCCACTCTTGTGCCTTCATCTCTTCTTCTTTCTGCCTCCTCTGTCGCTATTCCATTCCTTTCTCTTTTTCGGGCCTACGTTAGTTTTATTACAAAATTATGTATATTACTGTCGCATGACACATGATTTCACAAGTTCAAAATTATATTTAAGGTTAAAACCTTAAATTAAAACTAAAAACAGTGAGTGGATACGTCACAACTTGTTTTAAGCATTACGTGCTCGGCGATCTCTCGTAATTTGAACTATATGTTTGCAAAATATATGTTTAGAACAATTTAATACCTATAGGAATATATATATTCGATACTAATTGTTATTGACGACAATCTACGAAATTAGGGCTCTCCAGAACCATACTCGTCACCTTCAGAGTACTATGAAGCTACTAAAAAGACACTACACTAACAAATATATTAAATTCGCAGAAAAATATATGCAAAATATTGCTGCGTAATCATATTTTCAAAAAGAAACAAAAATACTGCTTATTATATATTTTCAACAGTTGTTGTTTTGATAATAATAAGAAGTTTGTTTTAATTTATTATGATACAAATTATTTGGAATATATTAAAGTAGATCAATATTATAGAATACTTATAGTCATCAGTGTCTGTGATTGGTCGAAACGAACTAATATTGGAACCGATGTTATTACGCGACTTTTTGGAACCACCCGTTGTATGCTCTATGTTCTAACTCCCACATATTGGATACAAAATTAAAATTAAAAACGGCTGCGTCCGAATTAGTTGAAATAGTAATAGGAACAGTGAGTTAGTGAACAGAAGTAGGATCTCGAGCGAGTGACCGCATCGCGACTCGTAAAATTGAACGAAGGTAAGAGAGAAAATGAAAAGTGAGTGATGAAGAACAGTGACTTAACTCAATAAGTAACCGGTAAAATGGTAATGGTAATAATATCTGACATTGGATAATTATACACGCATTATTACGTAATTGTTGTCTTATTTTTAAAAATAATTATTATTTTTAAACATAACTTTAGAAAGAGATGGAAGATAGAGGTGCAGAAAAGTGAAGCAAAGAACAATTAAGTATTTATTAGAGTAAAATAAAATAAAAAGGAAATTCATTAATAGAAATAAATAATTTAATTATGTTGCATTTAAAATTAAAAATAATTTAATAAATTCCTGCTTTAATATAAAATAATTAAAATGTAAAAGTAAATGTAAAAGCATATTTGTATATTTTACATATCTTTTTTACGTATATTTTACATAATATAACATTATTAATTCGTTTATAATATTTTTATAAGCTTTTATTCAAACTTGCTTTTAGTGTTTGTTTATCACGATGATCAAAACTTTGCAATAGATTTATAAACTTTGACGATTGAGCTCAAATTTTGCACTCTCTTGCTTTGTAGATGACAATACAATATGGTGTTAATTAATATTAATAATAATTGATAAACTATTTTTTTTCTTTGTAGTCTCTAAATTATTTAATATATTTTATATAACTAAAAGTTATTTTAGAAACTAAATATATATTATTTTTAAATGTAAATAAATTTATAGTTTTCTTAATAAAAATATCTGTGTCTTTGGGTTCAAACCCAGGACACAAGTACATTTTCTACGTTTCGTTGTTATCAAGTTTAATTGATTAAGTGTTTGTATTATTATATAAAATTATGGCAGCGGTAAAAACTTCCAACAACTAGGTGATCCTCGTGATAAAGACTCAGCATCGGAAATAAGTCGACGTGAAATACCATTGCAATATTGTTGGGCACCCTATATATACCCACCACCTAAAGGGCTATTCCCACCTAAAGAGTTTTAGCTTTAATTTTGTGTTTTAACATTGAATGTAAGTTTCAACTTTTGAAACATTAAGAAATAAAAATAATTATATTAAATAAAATTATATTACTCATGAGCTACGCAAGCATATGAAGTACATTTAAAATAAAAACTAAAAATTGAAACTAAAACAGCATATTAAGTAGGTTTGAATGGGGCTTAAGTGTTTTTGGCAATGTGTGAAAGACAGTCTGTCGGTCAAAGATGCACACAACTTAACTTTAGAACTTGTGAAATAATATTTTTAGTGTTGTGTTCGTCTTATGTTTGAAAGATCATCAAAATAAAAATATTCGTCTGACTCACGACAAGATGACACACAAGAAGGGACGGGATGGAATACGGGACACGCGGCATGGGAAGCATCGAACATAAGCGATTCACCTGCTTCGCAATGTGTTTATTGTTCCAATTCAATTTTTCTATTTTTACTAGCAGTAATTAGCAAGAATAAAACTGACCGCACACTTGCGATAAGTCTGCCTAAAAGCAATCGAACATTAGTAAGAAAACTGTTTTAAGATTGTCTAGCATGTTCAGCATGCGCCGTGGGATACAGATGGCAAAATTGTTGAGTAAAAAATTTTATATGCGTACTCAACTACAACTTCTCATAGTAATTTTTACAGTACATTTCTCACAGTATATATTTCTCCGACATAGACAAAAATAACCTTGAGACAGTCGTATCTTCACTGCGCGATTGCTGTAACAGTGCCTGGAGAAATGACTATTTGTTGTGCATTTGCATTAACTTTTTTCTATGGCAGAATAAAAACTACAAGCTCTATAGGCATTTTTTTTAAATAATATCTGCACTTAGCTTGCACTTCCGTCCATATATGCTACTTTGTACATTTCTTGTATCTTCTTACATCTTAAGTACTTCTTCCAACAAAATTTATTTTTTATAATTTAATTTTTTTCCATCGTGAAGTTCTTCCTCTTCTTCCCTTTCACTTATTTTCTATTCCTATTTCATCATCCCTACTTCTTCTTCTTAGCTCTTTATTCTTCAATAACATTCTATCGAAAGACAGCTTTTGTAAAAATTTTATCAAATGTCGTTTTTGTCTTACTTTTATGACGATTTCAACTACTAGGTCATTGGATTGGTCATATTCACCAATGATTGATTGTCTTTTATAAAGTACTTCTCATAGAGAAATTCTTATATGTAGCAATCAACAGAGTAAATTTATTGATTGTTTTATGTATTTTAATATTTGTGCGGTAATATTTAAACATTTTTATTTGACGCAAGTTCATTTTAGATATTAGTTCTATCGCCGACAATTTGTAACCTATCTAGGCAGTTTAATAAATGTATTTGGTAAATAATCTACTAAATAAAACAAACAGCCAAATGCTACATCAGAGTTCCTAAGACTATGGATTATAATAAGTTATAAAATTACCTTGTATCCATTTCAAGAAATATTAAGCGCCTGAATATTATGCAACAACTGTAACAGTAAAAGTTAACCTTCGCCTAAAATGATATTAACAATATGTTCTCTGTAAATACCTCATATTTCACAAATGTCATTTAGTTGATCTCATTAGCAAACTCAAAAACGGAGCACAGGTGTAAGATGTATGAAAAACAACAGGTAGATGCCAATTGCTTGGTATGCAAAACAATGCGACTATTATACCCATCATGTGCTTGTTACATATGCAAAATTTATTTTTGTAAAATAAAGAATGTGAACGATATTTAAATATTTATATTTAGAGCTCATTATGCCACCCACCTACACTTTTAAAAAAAGGTGCAAAAACTACTGTACTCCTAATTTCTCTTGCATACATCTATCTACAATTCAATTATATATTTGATAGAAATAAAAATAACCACAATATGTTACTTTAATTAGAAAGGGATAGATGATGCAGAAAAGAGTGAGATAGATAACGGCCCGTGTTATAATATATACAAAATGTAAGTGGGCGAGTTATTCTCTAAATATATTTATTTTCTGTTCGTTTTATAATGAAAATTACAATGTTTTTGTAAAAGTAGAACAGGGTTTTGATTTAAATAAATTGTAGCCGTGAAACTCTTTCATAAATTCGTTAGGAACATGTGACGTCAATATGGTGTGGACACACACACATACACAAAGTTTTGACTAAAGATTTATCGATAAACCTTGAAGTTTTTATTTATTGGTACAACACTAATAAATATTGTTATTTTAAATAATTATTTTACAATTTAAAAAGTAAAAAGATTAGAGTTATAGCCAGTGTCGTAGACCGCGATTTGTAATTGGTCATTGTCAAAATCAATTGTATTCAGTCACAATTGGCCTTCGCTAAAAGCTGTAGTATCTGTAATAAATACAATCCAGGGGAGCAGAGGACGCCGCAAAATATTTTTTGCACTGTCAGTTTAAGATGAAACATTACTTCATGGTTATATAATTAGATTTAGATGGCGACAGTGTACTAAAATGACAATCGATTTACAAATTTGTACTAGCACTCCATGTTTTTAAATATAAAAACGTTAATAACTTTGCACACGATTGAGCTATTCAAACCATATAAACTTTAGGAGTTATATAAATGTTCAAGCTTTGTTTATAAATAGATCATTAATTAGTATATCAATTATTTAGAAACATATAGCGTGTTGAAAATCAAATTAACTGTGCAGTGTTGCACAGTTTTTTACAGTTTTACACCAATTTTATGGTTTCTTAGATACTTTAACTAAAAATTACAAAGAAAAGGGAAACTTTTTACAATAGAATAAGATAAAATTTAAAGGGCAAATTCTGTTCTTTTAAAAAGCACAGAATACTTAAACATGGTGCCGGAAGTCCAGAGAAACTACATGAGGAAGTGCAACACTCTCTTTACATCAGCGTTTTGATGTTATAACGTTTTCTATTAAGAAAAAATGTTGCACTATTTTTGCACTATATCTACCTGCCAAATTTATCATCTTCTATCGACAAAAATTGTATTAAACTTTTCTCATAATTGTTTAGTCGCAATAATGTTTTATGAATTGGTGACTTGTTATATGTACAACCCTGGAAAAACACAGTTTGCCAGAAATTTAAAATTCACATATATTTTTTTGATTACGGTAATTTGATATATTTATTTTTAAGTTGTGTTATCGTAATAGCATATAGGAAATCAGTGAATCAATCACAGCCGGCGTTTCAGAAGTTAAATGAACTCATTTTGATATTTAGTTCCAAGAAAACAGCATTAGCATTATACCTTCTGATTTCGAGACGATTTCAATGTTTTGCAATTTTAGGTTATGTATGCGTTATATCGTCGTTCTATTTACGTCTTTTAACAAATTCCTAAACACTTCGTTTCGCTATAGATATAGCGGCTATACGATCAACTGTTAACTTTATAGCATTCATTTATGAGTATGCTCCTGCTCCTGCTGCTCCTGAGCTAAATAAAATTCTATGTGTGACGTCACAAACATGCCAACACCTCACTCCACACAAAATTTATAAAAAATATATAATGTGTGCAATTAATCTGACTTATTTCTTAATCTAATAATACTTGAGCCTTATTATCTAAATTAATAGACACGGTAGTGATTTTTTTAAATATTATATTACTACGATTTCAACAGCTAGGTGATATCTCACATTAATTGTAATATATACAACGGGCTTGTGTCCTATGTCTTAATTTCTATAAAAGTGTACTATATATTGATAAAGTGGGTTACTAGAACCTCAAATGTTCAATTATTTTTTAATAACTCCTTATATGTTAGGAGATATTAACAATTAAAAAAGTGATTTTGTCTCTTTAATTATTAAAGGGATTCAACGTTGTACAAACTCCAAATGCATGTGACATCACAATCCTTGTGTAAGGTTACCAACCTTACAGATCATAAATCTCTGCTATATGTATTTATATATCAAAATATCAAATATTATTTACAGTTATTTCAAGGAACAATCAAATTTCAATATTATGTCTGCCTTAACAGGGTTAAATAAAGTAAAAACTTATTATTCTTTGACTTGACTTGATTATTTGACTACCAACAGCTATAAAACATTACCACAGCACTGACCTACTCAACAAATAACTGACGTTAAAATGCATTTCATGTCATACAAATATGGGCGACCATTTCTACCGCTAAAACTACAATTCAAATTTTTAATTGCTATATCTCCGTCAATATTTAGATATTTAATAAAATAGACACGCCAATACACATTTATTAACATCAATTTCAATCAACAATTGAAAAATCGACCACTAAAAAATGAGGACACAAGCCCATTGTGTGTTTTGTAGATTTGTATATTTATATGGTTGGTTTATTTGTTTATCATTTGGTGAGTTAATTCTTTGTCAGTCATGGAATACATTTATTCCATCTCCGGGAATCGAACCCTGACCTAAGCATGACTGAGTGTTAAGGCCATAGATATGTAAGAATAGAGTGTGCGAAGATGGTTCAGAAATGAGTCTCGCAAAATTATATCAACTATAATCAGAATGAAAAGTAATCATTGTAAAATCCCAGTTCACCTATACAAAATTAATATGATATCTGATGATAGATGTCAATGTGATGAAGAAGGAACTTTGGATTATATTATATTTGAACGCATAAATTACAATCTACAAAGATCAAAATTTAATAGTGAAATATTAGATGTGATTAAAACTTTCCCAGCTAATTTTTGTTAAGTGATTCAAAATTATTAGTGAATTAGTTAAATATTTAGACAATTGTAAACCAATTAAAAAATAAACAAAAAATATATATTTTTTGTTTCAAATTTAATTGTATCCAGTCGCAATGAACTTTTCTTATCGATGCCCACAGATGTTCATATTAGTATTAGACTATTTAGTATTTTAATACTATTTCGAAAGTACCATGATTTTCTTATTTTAAATAACATTTTTAATGTATTATTTGCAGATAGACGAACTTAGAAGATATAGCAAACGATTAAAACATGGCGACCCGTCCAAAATTAGTCAACAAACAATTCAATTCTCCAATCAATTTATATTCGGCAGCAAATGTTCAAGACACGTTGAATAAGCAGACGCAGTTGCTGGCTAATGGAGCTGTAGGGTGAGTAAATAAATAACTCATCGGTAATTGTTTACAAAACAAAACACCGTCTAAGCAATTCAAGCGATAACTTGTTTCTAACCATTTCTAACAAATATATTTCAACTTATTTTCATCTGGTTACTTTCAATCAGAATGTTTACAAAATTGACTTGATTATAAAATATAAAATTATTTAAAACACGTGCCGAATCTATTAATAAGTGGTTTGTGTCCCGGATATATAGATCTCATTATTTTGAAATATCTTTTAAATATAAATTAGTGACTTTATTACCACTACTAGTAAACATTAGGGAATTTTAGTTTATACTTTATTAATAATTAATTCTTATTCTTAAATAAAATATTAGTATTAATATAATAGTAAGAGTTATGTGTTAAAGAAAATGCCGGTAGATGTCGCTACTGGAACGGAATTGGTTTGAATATCTACTAGCACTTTAAGATAACTACAGGGTGTTCCAGTATCAGTGGCGCATTATAGTTTGTACTTTTGAATAAGGAAGCCTCTTAATTATACGTACGTATAATCAATATATAATTATTTTAAATCAATTCGAGCGTTTTTGTTTCTTTTGTGAAATTTTTTTATCCATCATTTGGACCCCAAACAAATTTTGATACAGGGCCCTATGGCACGCTACGCCACTGTTCACAAGCCCAATTTCCAAGCGACGGCCAACATGGTCTTTGGCTAAATATACATTTTATTATACTTGTACAATTTGCAAATATGTTAGCTAATTAATTATACATAAGTATAAATATGTGTAATTAATTAAAAAAGTACAGTAATTTGGCAAGGGTTGCCTTCGTTCGTTCATTCTGCTGACGTAGCACTTAAGCGTGGTTGCTAAACTGATCTCTGGTGATGATACTCATCAGAATGACTTGCCGATATTAAAATAACCCAGGTACGAGTATGAGAACACCATTTGTTCAGCCTTGTTCTCGAAACTTACATTTATTTTTCTCTGTTCTTAAAATAAATGATACAGTCATTCAACATTATATTATTTTTACCTATATTTCGTTTGGTTTATCCAATTGTTTGAGTAATAAGGTAGGTCCTCATGCCTAGCTGAATCATGCTCTGAATTTAGTAATAGTTAATGCGATAGAAGATTAAATGCAGTTGGTGATGGACTATAGTCGTTATCAGGGCCGGTGCGAAAGATATATTTAGTAGATGCGATTAGTCCTTCTTCTCAGAAACTCTTCTTCATTTTTATAAAATCGTATTGTCAGGAATTTACAAATTACAAATCATAATCCGAACATAATATTGGTACAATAGTATTTATTAACAAATAGAAGAACTGTATACAAAGCAAGATGTAGCTCAATCAACGATTATATAACGAATGTCGTCTGCAGCAGACCAGGGATGTGCATTCCAGAGTTGTTTATGTTAAGATAAGACAGGAACACGGCCAGAGAAGCATCAGAGTTGTACTATAGGGAGTCTTAGAGTGTAATATCGGTCACTCTATGGAATTTGAAGAACAGAAGATTTTTACAAGAGTATTGCTGTACTATTCCTGAGTTTTTATTATAGTTCAGAAATACTCTTTTAAAAGTGATTCGTAAAATGTTTCACTCATTTAAATCAGATCTGTTCGATCACGAATATTATTCGCAAGACTCAGGAAGACTCAGGTTTTGTACTTCCGTTAATTTTAATAAAAATTCAAAATATTCAACTATAAGAAAGTAGTTCACAACCCAATTGTTTAAGTAAATTCTGAGTTGATCATTGTCTGTTTCATTGAACTACCAGGACCAGCCACTGACCAAACAGACATTACTTCTCACTGAAATAACACAGCATTTGCAAAACTCAGTGAAGTATAAATAGCATTCCTGTAAACAAGAAGAAATGCAAGAAGACTGCAACGCCATGCCACACAGTGCCACACAGCGCCACACAACGCAACGAGGAGATACAGGAATGAGAAATGAGACGTCTCGGAATGTGGCATATTAAGACGGTTATCATTTTAACAAAACATCAAAGTTTATTATGAAATCTAACCTAAAACTATTGTTATTTACCTTGGACTAAAAAGTATTAAACTTGAACTAATTAAAGAAAGATTTCGTAACGATGAAGATCTCTTCGAGTTGCATCTGGGTTTGGTTGTTACCAAAGTTAAATTGATTATGTGTTTACATAATTGTAGAACCTTGTAGCGATGTAGTGAGACCATAATAGAAGGTCATCGGTGATAGATAGGGTTGCCGTAATATGCCAAGCGTAGGTAGCAAAAATTAGGTTGCTAATAGTTTCATTTTACTCTGATAAAAAATCAAATGAAACTATAAAATCTGTCTCATTTAGCAGTTAGGGTGAAAACGGGACGACGGGAGGACGAAAAATTATGAAATAAGACCTTTTTAAATTAAATTAAGGGGCCTGTTTCGTAACTACTTACCTTACCGGCCTATATTTTCTAAACTAAGCTATGTAAGTTTACACAAAACTATCAGAAGATCTTAAGTAAAGAGCAAAATTGATCTCATACCTTGAAACTGGCATAGGTAGCCTAATTTGTAAATTATAGAGCTTTGAAAAATTGTTCGAAGTTAACAGACGTCAGTTAAACAGTTACAAAATAAGCCCCTTATTATGTTTTGCTAATATAAAATATCACATAATGTAAGGTTACATCCATGTTTACTTCTTCTATGAATAACTTTTCATTAAGTAGATAAATACCAAATATATTCCTTGATTTCTAAATTAAGACAACCTCGTCGTGTCTTGTAGATCCACTTCTTTATCAATTTAGTTTTAAGAAAGATCAAAGGATGTCTTTCATTCGCTGAAAGTCAATAATGGTTAGTTATGTTAAAACAGCTGCCTAATTAAATTAATACAAAAAGATTGACGTTTTGCGTCCGCCGAATTTCAATCCCTATCCCAAATCATATGTAGTGATGTTTAGAATGTGAATCACGCATATTTATGTACTGTTTCATTAACTAAAAATAACGGATGAGTACAAACCAACAATGAACGAAAACGGATGCAACATGGTCCACTCAATTTGAGGCCATTAAAAAGCGATGCTTTATCAACACAAAAATCAGATGTATCAATTATTTTGAAAATTACAAAAGTAGTGTCACTAAAATTACTGTAACTCATAAACTAATGGTCAGAATACCAAGAAATTTTGACACATATTGTGTGAATGTTGTTATTATATAAATTTATATGCCATCATCTTACGAACTCATTAAGTGATCTCACTCAATATAATCACGTCATATAATAAAGTTTAGGATGAGACGAGGTTCACTTTACTGTATTTAGTATGAAAAGAGGAGCAGGGATCCATTTTAGGATCAGGATAGGTCTATAATTTTGACTTTATATAAAGCTTACGTTATTTAAAAATAAATGATACAACATTAGGCTCATTATATGATTGTACTTTTGCCTACTATGGTCACTAATGACCTAACTACCTTAATGCTAGCTTAAGAATTGAACCCGGAAACGGAAACGGAAACTTGATTACCTATATACATCAAGCAAAATGATAAATTTAGACCATGTTTTTAATAATTGATATATTACTGTAGCTGATAACTCATGCATAGTTGAATGCCTTTGGGCTGAGACGGTCGTTGTACGACATTGATTAATTTACATCAAAAACATTTCTTGAAGGCAGTAAATGAATAAAATTAATAGCTGGCATAAAATCTCTTGATTGACGTGTCTATTTACTTTGAGAGTTATGACTTACGCGAATCGGAATGAATTTGACTCTTGGCAGAGTTTGAGTGAACTATGACGATGGGGGTTGCAACCAATAAATTGAGAAACTCTGGTTAGTAGTGTGTATCTCGAGTTTTGCGCATGTCTATTTGGGTATTCAAAAAAGGAAAACAACTGAAGGTAAATTTAAGGAAAGTGTAAATGAACATTTAAAATCGCAACAGTCATTTAAACGATTTGCAGAGTAAACTTCTAAACACTCGTAATTAACCGGCTTTTTGTAAAATATTTTATAGAATATTAATTTAAACGAAATGGCATCAGTTTTAAGTAATCCAAGGTAAGTGTTTTTGTAACTTAATTAGTGCTAAATTATAGAATAATAAGTGAATTAATTACACGAAAGTGAAAATTGTGTTAAATATCGTGTTGGTATATTCCATAAAATTATTCATCAATTTGAATAATTATCCAAACTTTAAGAAAGTAACAATTAACCAATAGATGTATTGAAAGCATTTTCTCTTGTATTGTTCAATTAAAACAATTGAAGAATTCTTAATTAGTAATTTGTTTATTATAAAGATAATTAGGAACGAGTAATTTAGGAAAGTTTTGTTGTTTATATAAAATAGACTTAACTTTTAATTATCGTTTGTAAAACAATAGACATTTGTGTTATAATTGCGTTTAGGTCATTAAATTGTGGCAAGTAATTACTGGGCTCTTAGAGGGTTCATGTATTAGCATGGACAGTGGCGGGTTTAGTTCTTCCACTGACATTGAATTTCTGAAATAATTCTTTTTAGCTTTATAAACAAGAAAATAAGTAGCTATGTATTCACTTATAGCTGCGTATTCAAAAGAGAACTGCAACTAATATGTCAACAATGTAACAACCCATTAACAGTAACTTAACATATTTTTCTTCAATGCTCCAAGTATTCATCGCACAAACAAAACTGTAATATGCCTAAAGACTATAGGCAGATATTTGAAAGTAGAGAAAGTCTTAAAAAACTTTATTGACTTTATAAATGAAACAAATTTAATCTCTTTATTTTAAATACGCTCATGTGAAATTCACAATTCACTGGATTAAAGGGTCTTAAAACATGTAATATCCGATGTATTTGACTCTTTTAATGCCTCTTTTACTCCCCTCTGATAATCCTTGCATATATTTATTCTCTTGTACCTGACGTCATATTAATGAACTTGAAATATAAAATGAATAAACTAATAAAAAAGTCAGACAAGTTTTGATACACATGTATGGATAAAATGAATGCCTAAGTCATTTAGAAAATCTGGTTTGCATAGCAAATAAGAAAAGTTGTTGTGTTTATTGCAATGTAAGGGAACATCACACCACGATGCGATGCCGGCGTCCGGTGTCCGGTGTCCGACGTCCGATGGACAAGTTGCCTTAAACGTCCAATAAAACAACTGTCATACTTTTACTAGAGACATTTGTGGTTATAACAAGTTGAAACAACTCCATATAATTATCTTATATTTGTTTTATATTAAACAAGATACAGGGTGTTTCAAAAGCACACTCATATACCTGCAAAATAATTATCTGCGTATGTTTTATATGATAAGAGATTCTAGATAAAATTCTTACAAAAAAATTTATACAAAGTTTTTGTCTTAGTTACAAAAATAAAACACAAAAAATCGTATTAATAAACCTAATTTCAAATAATAATAATTTTTATTACGGCCACAACACTATAAAAACTGCAACACAGTAAAAGGTTATCGGTTAAAGAACTCAGCATTAGAAATAGACCGACGTTAAATAATTAATATTTTAAAAAAATATTCGCAGATCTTGGTTTATGAGATTATTTTGAATGGTTCCAGCTGATAAGTTAATATACTCGTAGCTAAATCAGGGTTCCAGGAAATAGTTGCTAAGAAATTGGCACATTACCAAAAGGTGAACATACTTATGTAGCCATTACATTCCAAGACATATATATATATATATATATTCGGTATGTATATATACACACATTTTACATCTCAATTATAGTATCAATAAATATTTATCAATCACCTTGTATCTGTTCAATTAATCAAGAAGTTACACACAGGAGTTGACAACAAGTATGACACGTAATAAACTTCAACAATGTTGTAAATTACATAAAAGAATAAAATAAATGTTTTTCCATTTTTAAACCCAGTTCATCAGTCAGTTAACGATCTAATCCTTCTGTCCAGAGAAATAAGACTTATTTCTTAGGACTACACTTTGAATACATCATCCAAAATTCCAAATTTGGAATCGCGATTAAAATTTAAAAGAATCGCAATGTAAGTTTGTATCTAAAATAATTTTAGTTAAATGTCTGTTTCATTTTGGTATAAGGATCTGATTATGCATTTCATGTTTTGAATGAAATGTAATATTTTGAGGAGAAGAAATGACACTGGCCCTTTCAGAAACAAACCTCAGATATAATACGTCATGGCTTTTCGATTTTTGAGTAATTTTGAATTTTCATGTGCGTAGTTTTTTGTGTATGAAAATATTCTTTAGCGCTATTTTGTGCACTACACTATATTTAAGTACTGCGAGATATAACCTAGCTGTTGAAGTCGCTGTAATATAACCAAAAGAAAAACTACGTCATATTATTAGTATATAATAAATAATTTAGCAATTACTAACTAGCCAATCGATCCGGCTCTGTTGATCCGGATTTTAGATGATAAGATTTATGGTTATATTTTTTCAGAATGTTATTACAATACCGAAAATAATTTCATCACGCAATCTATCGTAGGAATGTGCAATGTAAGGCCGTGAAATTAAATAAACACGAGGATTAAGTTTGTAATTTATAAGATATTAAATTTGAACTTTTGTAGTGCATAAAGGTCATCATGTAAATTTGTAAATAGATTCTTGGCATTGATGTGATATTTCGCATTTATTGTACTTTTAATAACAGTGTTAAATAAGTCACAGTTTAATTGTTGCCCACAAGTACCAACACGAGCGCTGTGTATTTTCTGGTCTACTTCGTGGTTTAAGTATAATAGCATCGTTAATTCAACCAGATTCTTTCAGGTTAGATATTTCTAGACCTTTAATTGTGTTCTCTAATGTAAAGGTTCTATTTGTTGTATTATAAAACTTTATATATTTAACGAGATATTCATTCTTGATGATGCAAATTCAATGAAATATAAATCGAAACATTTATAACAAAACCTGAACAAATTGGTACGTAGTTGAATAAGTCGATCATCCAGTTTACTAGTGCAGACATATTCGCAAACTCTAAATTTGAATTAGGTACGGAGCTATATGTAAAATTGCATACTGTATCTGATGCAGACTAATGCTTTTAATAATTTAACGTGTGTGACGTTAGACTTTACATTCTTTCAATATTATATCACGTAATTACATCTCATTGCCAACCTAAACTTAAAACTATTCTAACATTTTTAATAATTCCAACAGCAATGTATGATATTTATACTCTTGTTCCTAAATTTTCTTGCTCCCATTGTTTTTCTCCTTTTACTATTTCTTCTTGGCCCTTCCTATACTATTTCTATTTACTTTACTATTTTCTTCTTGGCTCTATCTCCGCTTGTCTTCCTTATCTCCTCTCCGCAAATCCTCTATTTTCTGAACTGAAATTTAACTGTTTCTACTCTACCCTTCCTTCTCTTTCCTCGCTCCTTCTCTCTATCTCCACCAACTACCATGAATATTGTTTATTTGTTATTATATCAAAATTCAATAATCAGTGATATCTTCCTAAGGACGACAGAAGTACGTATGAAGAAGAATTCATAACATTCACCATTTATTTGTAGTTAGTTTTTAGATTCATTTTCATTAAGATTCTTCACACTAAAGTAATATTTCTTTTCTTAAAAGAATATTCTATATATATATACATATATATTAAAGACGGGCAAGATAAACTGTTTAGATATATTTAATAAGTTACATATATACATTTTATTCATAATTACCTTTTACCAAAGGTTGCAAAGCGCTGCAATCTAATATTACCTTCTATATTAGCAGGCAGTATCACCAATGGCATCGATTGTTTTTTAATTGAATTGACGTTGCATTTAAAAGTTTTTGCCTAAGCGACAGTACCAAGCTTAAGTTCCAAGTGAATGTGGCTAAGTGAATAAAAAAAAAAAAAATATTTTAAAATGGACGAAACATTGTGTTGCAGAATCGACTTCCACAACAATCCAGCCACCACAAAGCCGGGTAATCTTGCCAACTCTGCTGTGTTGCGAATGCTGGAAGAAGAAGAACAACGCCAAAGAAAAGGACAATCACCAAGTAAGTCTTATATTACTTACAAGTATTTTTTTAAATAAGAATTTATTTGTTTATCTTTGAAACATATTTTATATTTTAAGGTATAAACAAACACAGACTGTATCATTAGCTACAGTATTGAATTTAATGTGCTGTGCGCTTTATTTATATTTAGTTGAAATGATTCTTTTTTAGCGAGATAAAAATAACTTGTTTACTCTAAATTCACAAAGTTTTAATCAAAAAGAAACAGACGCTAATTTTTGTTTACCTTTTGGAAGTCTTAGATATATTTACACTCTCTAAAGATGATTACAAATGATGTTTATACAAGATGTTGTAGAAAGTGTGATATAGGTTTATTAATTGGTAATTCATTTTTTACCAATTAATTGAATACATTAATAATACATTTTATTTGCAATCGTACACGGCTGGTAGTTTTAAAATACATAGATAAATACATTAACGTATTAAAATTATAAGATTTGTCAGTATTTAATTTGGTAGAAGAAAACACGTGCTAATTAAGAACTGCCTGACAACCAGTCAAGCGAAATTAATCATCTTACAGATAATTGACAAATTAACTTGACTTGACACTCAAAAATATCTGTAATACATTTATTTATACACGTTGCTATATATACGCAATATTTATATATATATACATATATAAACATATTTTTTTATTTATTTATGGGGTAACAAATCTTCTTCTTCAACATAATTAAAAGGAATGAAAGTGTTAAGTAAAAATGCAGTAATTAAAATAAATACCGCACGAGTAAAACGACGATACCTGTGGCCCCCAAAAGCGCTTAGTGACGTCACGAATAAAAGCTTCAGAAAGCTCGACTCCTTTGAGAAGCAAAGTGTTAATACTATTCAAATATATCTGAAAGCTCCAGGTACTGGAATAATAAAACTAGGAATGAATTATATTTCTATGTAGAGTGGAATTTGAAGCAATCGTTTGCCCTGTGCGATAATCTGTTTAGGCGACCACATACTGGAGATATGGTTGTTTTAAGCAAGGATCAGAACCCATTATTATTTGTTGTGTATTCGATATAAAAAATTCGTTTCGTTATAGTAACGATAAAATAACGTTTGTAAAAGAGTTAAGTAGTTTAACATTACGGTATATAACGTTAGGTAATAGATAGCATAGAAATTCTCCTGTTCTTGCTTTAAAATGTGAGATAGTTTGCTAAAAGCGATGTTGCCGGTGTTGCCAAATATACAACGACGTATTTATTAAGTAATTTGCCCCATAATTGTAAGGGTGAATGTCGTAAAACCTACATTAAACGGTCGAGTTAAGGATAATATATAGATTAATAATTGACAGCTGTCAAATGTCTCTAGGCGTTATATACTATTACGATATTGATATACACCTCTAAAATTAACATCAATTTAAAAAACGTTATTTTAGCTTTACAAAAAGTACCGTAAAATATCATTTGAATCGATTTGATTTTAAGAAAATTTTTCTTTTGTCGTAAAACTATATACACTATCAATTTTGTTTTCTAATATTCGAACACAGTCGTGTCTCCAGTGTGTAGGCGCCCTTATATGTTTCCAAACGTGAATAAACTTTGTAATAGTTGATATATTATATAGTTGCAGATTAATTGTTATTTAACATTATTTTTAAAGAAGTCTTAAAATGAAATTAGGTAATAAATTTGAATGTTTCATTCGGCTTTATTTATGGAAGAATTAAATATAAGAAAAACTAAATGCATTCGAAAAATAATTTTTAAAAATAATTTGTTAGTCAACAAATTTTTGTAAGATCCGTCACATAACACGTGACGTTACGCGTCACGAAAACAGACTCATTATACAGGAACTGATTTGATCTGATGGTCACTCTATTGTTTTTAGAATCCCAGTTATTTTTAGGCAAGTGAAACAGAGAGTTAACTTGTATTTACTATTTTAATATTCTATTTAAAATGACAAATGTACAGCATTGGCAAATACGAGTATATTACATTAAAATTAGCTTATGAATAGGTTGTTATTGATACAGATTTTATTAATAAAATAGTAATTATTTGTTTTAAATTGTTATCAATAAATTGACTGATGAATTGGTCTATATTATTAAGTTAGATGTAAATAATTTCAGAAATACAATAGTGTATTAAACCCACAATTTTATTCGATTTTTCGATGGAATCCATTTAAAAAAAAGAGGCTTCTTGAGCTCATCCAAAGCAACATTGCAAAAATGCAAGAGCTGCACTGCGGAAAAACTTGTTGGCGCGAATTTTAAATCGGCAGTGCGATACTTTCATATTTTAAAGTTTCTTTCAAACAATTTTATTTGCAGTGTAATAGCGGGCTTAAGTAAGTAGTAGAAAATGATAAAACCTTGAAACAGTGATAAGGAAAGTGCGATTTCTAAATCGACTATCCTTCCTGAGGATCAAACCGCACATCTTTATCATTACACGATACTGCTCTAACCTCTGAGCTACCAGTATCGTTGATAATTTTCTGTTATTTTCTTATTCAACGCGAGAAACAGAATTATTTCAAGCACATCTTACAAAATGGAAATATGACATAGTGTGTTTCTGTAATCACTAATTAATTTCAAAAGCATTACCAGCACAACTTGAATGTGACTGATCAGTTAATCAATTGAGCTTTCCATACGCGTCATTTGAATCTGTCAACGTGTAGGTGTTCCACCCAAATTAATGATTAAAACTCGTATGAAAATAATGTAAAAATAACAAGATTAGATCTTAAACTATAAATTTATAGAGTCTGTAAATGTGGAAACCATTCTTCTGTCAGTATCTGTATGTATCATCTGTATATCTATATAATATTATTTGTATGTATATAAACACATACATCCATACATATATATCTTAAGTTTGTGTTATGTATAATATATAAGTTTTTTAGAATTTAGAAATAATTTGATTCTGCGCATGAGCAATTTGATATGTGACACTAGTATTTTGCAAAAAGACCCCTTTATGATACTGTCCTACTCTTTCTTTCTCTCTCACTCATGATATTTGTATGCCCCCACTCACTGACCACTACAAATCACGTTTTACCTCGACTTACCTCACACAGGCGTACACATTTTTGAGATTACATTTCACCTGAAGACTTTTATTCAGTGCTTGAAGAACGTACGAACGTGTTAAGTGACTTAAGTGTTGTTAATTAAAAGGTAATCATCATTAATTTTCGTTTTAAATATTTTTTTATAAATAATGTTTTTTTTTTTAATTTATAAACTTTGAATTAAATGAAATAGTTTTCAATGTACCTGTAGTTAAAGTTAGTAGTTTTTAGTTATAACTCTTCACCAAGTAGTGATTTATTCTAAAGGGTACGTACTCTAATTTTCCATTTCCTAAGTAATATTTAAAATCTAAAATATTTCTTTAAAAATAAAGGTTAATTACAAAACCAGGTTTATCATAATCCGTGTTCCACTAGGTTTAATTAATCTAATGCGAAATAATATCAGTATCGTAGCCAACATCGTTGAGGCAGTACTCCTGAGTAAAAATCTTGTTCTAATAGTGTAGTAGTTATGATAGATTGTTTGTGCTGCATCATTTTATGGAAATAATCATATATTAGTTAGAGGCAGTGATGTAAGACATAATCAAGACCATAGTGGTAAATTCTCGGCTTAAGCAATTAATTCGTTTTACCGATTTTCGCGTAAGTCGAATAACAGCAGTATTTAAGCGCTATAAATAGTTATTTCTTAAGAGTTTTCATACATTGATTCGCTTCTGAGAATCCGCGTTAGTCAAGGACTTACTGTGTCAATAACTGGTGTACAAAACGAAATATGCTTAGAAAAAAATCAATTACAACTACAAATTTGATTTCTAAACATAAAAGTATATAAATCTTATTGGGCATATTTCTCACTGTCCAACAAATGTAAATCTATAGTAGCTTCAGTCCCAGCTATAACACTGCTGATTTGATATTTGATTTCAGAAATAATACCTAGGCACGTAGCCTATTATCGCCCCTAATATTATCGTTCTGCTTCTTCTTATACTTTATATCCATACAACAAGAAAGATTTAAATTTTGTTTCTGTTCCTTATGTTTTTTAAAAATGCGTCTTTGTTTCCGTGTACAAATATGTTAAAACTATTTTGTTTCCAAATATGTGAGTCGCTAAAAAGGAAATGAGGTTAAGACCATTTTTTGACATATTCCAATTTTTATAAAGTTTAATTTAATAAATAATATTTTTTTTATATTTATAAAGGATTTGCTCAATCCTTATACAGCTTCCAAATATGGTTTACCTTCTCCAGTATCTTAAAAAACAATGGTTTTTGCGATTTTTTTTGAGCTTCTGAACCACTCATATATGGGTTAAAATTTGTAGTTTTGTTAAGAAAAAACTTAGTTTCGCATTATTTCTTATAAAGAAAGCTACCCAATACAAATCACTAAGAATAGAAAGAATGTGAGTTAGATAAGCTATCCACCAAACATAGTTACCTAAATTGAAGGTTTATTTAACGTAAAAAGTTTGTTTGTAACATTTTCTAGGTAAATATAATGTACATAACAATTTACGTATTTTGATGGTAATAAACCCTTTTAGTCTAGAATTATTTTAAACTTCTGCAATTAAATGAATGTAACGTAAGGTAAAAGATATTACTTTAAATATTATATGACTTTTGTTTGAAATGACTGCATAAAATTGTTTTGTTTCGTTTCTGTTTTAATTCTTTAAACATTTCGGCTAATAATGTTTCCATTTTTAGTTCCTGTTTATTATTATTACCATAATTTTCTATAAATAAAGCATTTAAATTGAAAAATAAAAGCAGTATAAAGTAATAAAATCGTTTTATTAGGCTAAATAATTGGCAGTCAATTTTATAGTGTGTTATTTAAGTTTATAGAAATAATTACTTGGACATTATAAAAAAAAGGTAGTAAAAAAGTGTATTTTATTAGCTTTAAAAATCGTTAGCTTCAATAAGAATAGAAATTACGCATATAAAAAATATATAAATCACTTGTAGATATATAAATATAAAATCTGACAAGTTGTACAGGTATATGAATCATATATCGTATTAATATAGGTAAGAAATGCTAAGAAGTATATTCAGTAGCTCAGAGGTCGGGGTATAAATATAGAACAAGACAAGCTTTCGAAATATCTCGAGATCTTGCTAACTTATAAACGTATTATGATTTCCAAGTGGTCGAGGTAAGAGAGCGGGGACAAGGGAGAGATATATATACGTCATCAGCAAAGATTTAACTCGGTAACAACGTTCTCGGAAGATTTTCTCTATCAACACAAACAAACAAACACACACATACACACAGATACAAAACTACTCGCTGATTTTACTTGAATATAAAAATAAAAAGATTAATTTCACTTTTAAATATGCATATAATTAATTTTAATTATTAATTAGTTCAAGTGTAATTTATTTTTACATTTTAATTAACTTTTCATACTTATAGTCTGCATAAATCATTAATTACTCCTCGATTCGTGTTAAATGAAACTGGTTCGAATATCTAAAGCGTCGTAACTACCAAAGCAACATTTGCAGTAACGCTTGTAAACATCCCATCAATAGGGACAGGCCCGGATTTGGACCCTGAAGGAGGGCAGGCGCGGCTACTGCTACTACAACACAATAGAGATAAAAAGAAATATCCAAATTTGAACGGGTCAGCAACTTTTTCGTTTTTTTCTCAAACACTCTTTTTTCGCATTTTTACCGACATACTTGCACAAATTTTTATTTGGAATTTTATTCGGAAAATAATTGGGACCTCCGCTCCTTTGTTGCCCCAGGCCTCCAGACCTCCGAATGCGGCACTGGCCGCAAACTAATTATTCATAAACATGTTACTGTAGTAAGAAAATCGAAATTAGCAATGGGAGAATAACTGGCAGGAATATATCGTATAAAACATGGAAGGACGACGCACGACCACTACGGATCTACTATGACAATAACTGAGATCGGTTATTAAAATGACGTCAATGTCATGCATTGAAGAGTTGCTCTTTAAAGCTATCTCGTTAGGAAATGATGATAATAAAGTATGAATGAATGATATCCGGAATTTCTACTTGCAATTCTTAATAATTAGGTTCTGTTAAAATTGCATCACAATTTTTGAACACACGAACATTTTCATTATATGTCGTCATCTCAATGTTTTGGTAACAAATATTCTTCTGTGTAATAAGATCTCCAAATTGTTGCTCGTTATTTTTATTCCTGATAAAATTGTATTTGTTTATTTTTTTTAACTATTATTAAGACAGTAAATTAGGGCATTTATCACATGGTTGGTGGAAAAATTTGTAGGACAGCTACCTATATTTTCAAACTAAAGTTTTACTTTTCAAAATATTTCATAAATTAATTAATTTAAATATATTGTTACCCTTTGATCAATGCCCTTAATTTTATATGAATAATAAAATTTGGGAGAGTTATAGATCATCCAGTTTATTAGTGAGACATCTCCGAAAAATCAATACTTATAATATGTCAAATTGTATCCGCTATCTGATTCAATACTTAGAAAACTCATAGTTGAACACTGCAGCATTGCTTTCAAATGAATATTGTTTTCGTTATTATTCCAAAATACTCACTAATGAACTGAAAGATCATTATGGAATAGATTAAGAAATATATAAGATAATTTTATGTGTCTTTAGAGTTCGTTTAAATGCTTTGTATAATTTGTATATTACTTCCTTTTCCCAGGTTTAAAAAGGGTTGCGTGGCCTCCCCCAGCAGATTTTGAAACCAACGGACAAGACTACGTAGAAGAGACACCAGTCTATTCCCAGGTAACGCTTTAAATGGATAAAATGTCCTACTCCTGTGTACAGATTATTTAGAACATGGATATTTAATCATTTCTATTTTACTTTTACAAGAGAGGAATATTTAGACAGTCACAAATATTTATAAGAAGGACTCTGCCAGAAATAACAGTAATTATTTTCAGGGAGGACCTAATTACCACACATCAACATCCCCTAACCCCATTAATCGCGCTAACGTCGGTCAGGTTCGACCTGTCCCACTCAAACCGTTCGCCCAGGCAAAATCTCCTTTGGCTAAATCCCCTGTGCATTCGCCACAGGTTTCAAGCTTCTCCCCACATCCATTTACCCCTACCAAGGTTCAATCTCCTCACGCATTTACTCCTACCAAGGTTCCATCTCCTCACCCTTTCACTCCTACTAAGGTTCATTCACCTTTACCTACTTTTGCACCTACCAAAATTCAATCGCCACAAACTTTCTCGCCAACTACTGTTCACTCACCACATATTTTGGCTACATCTCCGTTTGGAGTATCGGTTATTCCATCTCCCCAATCGAGAGGCTTCCAGCCGGCCAACCAGAGCCCCCGTGGCTGGGCCCCAGTGGCTTCACCTACTCCAATCGCACCGTCTCTACAGGTACGCAGAGTTTCTCAAAACATATGATCTGTAGTCAGGGATTCTCAAGCTATTTTGCTACCTAAAAAGATTGTTAAAGAACACAGCATAGGACACTATTGTTACTTTTAGTAGAAGAATCAAACACTTACTTTGAGAATCACTACTGACAGTTTCATTTTGAGCAACCCTGAAGTACAAAGACTAAATTTTTTATCATTTTTTGTCGTCTGAAAGTCTGTATTTTTCGATGTTTTTTTTTTTGGTTTTTGTTTTTTTTACTTTTTAATTGTTTTTTTTGTTATAATTTATAAAATGAAGGGCTGGCTGGAAGGAAAATTGTCGCTCCTTGCATTTTTACTAACACTTTCTGTATTTTTTCCAGTGTCGACTTTTTTAACTTCAATTTTTAAAGCATATCACTAATATTTTCTCCTATCGTAGTTCTTCTTGACATTTTCTTCTTAGACAAACAATGCTTTTGAAAAACTTAAAAATAAAACTTGTTGAGTTTCTTTTTTACATGATTGGAGTAGTAGACATAGAAAACAATGAATTTATGATTTAAATTTAAAATCAGTTCATCATTTAACTAATATATTAGTTAAATATTTTTAATGTTTCTTGCATTTATTTATGTAATAGAATTATGTTAAGATTCGGTAAGTAGTAGTCATTAAATATTACGTTAAATGATGAATGATGAAACTTCTAAGATATCTGGCAACACTGATCTAAGCACACACACATTTATACACATTAATAAATATTAGTGATGTGTTCAAAACATAACACAATTTTTGAACAAGTTTTAACACGCCATGGTTCTACAGAGCCATCCACAACAACAATTCCAGGCTCCACAGCAGCAGCAGCAGTACCAGCCACAAGCAACTCAAGCATTTAGGCCAGTAGCTGCACCTGTATTTGAGCCACCACCAGCGACTGTGACTCTCCGTCAACAAGCACCGATATCTCAGAAACCGTCACCAGTCGTGACGTCACAACCAGCCACGGCTAGCTTGAACGGTAAACGAAAATTGGGAAAAAAGTTGACACTGTTTTTTAAATTGTTTTAACATTTTGAATATATACTCATATGAGATAGTTCTTCATTATGATATATAGCTATATATATGTTGGGCTTTTATTTAAATAATAAAATTGGGTAGATTCCTTGGTATTAATTTTTTCTAAATAACTCATAGCCCAGTTCCCAGAGCGGAAAAAGGCATAGTAGTTTTAATTTTTGAATATGTTTTAAAGTTAGGGCTGTTAATGAAAACCCTAAGTTATCCAACACCAGCGATGATTTTTTCAGTGAATTAAATAGGAATTTACCCAACTGTAAATAATTTTGAAATATATTGTATATATATATATATTCGTATCTAGGACACAAACCTATACAAGAGAAGATTGCAACCTTTTTATATTTATGTTCTTGTACTCTATTTATGAAAATATTTGAATTGATTGGTTTGTCGTAATTAAATAGGCGGCAGCAACATGCGTGGGGATCAGAAATGGCCACCAGCAGAAGTGAAGGCAGCTGCAGAAGCTGAAAATAAAGCCAGAGTGGAACTAGCTAAAGGGCCAGCTTGTCGGCCGCGTAAAGTGCGAAAGGTAAGTAACAGTAAGGCCATCTGCACACGGGTTGACTGATTGCAAACTAGCCGTGAACGAAGTTTCCAACGAAAATGAAAAACGAGCCATGTCGAGCCGTATTTCGGGACTCTATAGAATTTCTAACAATAGTAATATGTATGTATGAATTTTAATACTTTTAAAAAGTATTTGTGCACATCTCTGCTCGTTTCGTTCGTGCTGTGTGTGTTCTACTCGCATTCTCATTCTGTTCGGGCAGATTCGGGGCTCCCGTTTGCAATCAGTTGGTTCATGTGCGGACGGCCTACATGTTTCTTAATATACGAGGATATAAACTAACTTAATTATAATTATATTTCCAGGATTACTCCCACTTCTTTGCACAACACGCTCTTAACTCCACATACCCTGGCTACAGGGCTCCACCTGGCACACAACACTACGATGACAATACCGGAAGTTCTGCTTTTTAAAAACCATGTTTATTAACAATACTAAAAACAAACACAAAATACAAATTCTTTACTATTGTTAAACATTGCTATCATTTTATTCAGTCTTTGTTACAATACGATAAACAAGATAATGGCTATGTTCAACAATAGAAAACGAAATAAAAAAAAAATTAAAAAAACTATGACAAAATGTTATAAAAATTATAAAAAATTCATACACTGTGTAATTATTGTAAATTATATATCTATAAAGTGTATTTTGAGTAAATTGTGGATTTGGGGATATACACTCATTACTTCAGACGTTTACTTATGTGACAAGGTCACATTTGATATAAAATTTGATTTCGTAAAAAATTAAAAAAAAAAAAAAATTCAAATGAGTGACAAGAAGAAGTGGGTGGAGATTTAAAAACCATTGGGATCTCTACAAATGTACAATTTAATGAAAATATCACTAATTGTTATTGCAGCACTATTTGCAAAAGCTTTCAGAATTAATTAATATTGTTTATAATAATTATTTAACGGGTGTGTGTGCATTACTGCAGCTTTAATACTTTTAACGAAACGACAGCTTTGAACAAACAAATCCTATTAACGCTAAAGCATTCATTTATAAATAAATAAATAAATAAATAAATTAAAAGCCTGATGGCTAAAATCAAAAGAGATGCTTTATAATTTTAGTTTTTTTTAGTGTATATAAAATATTTTTGTTTTTATTTTGTTATAAGTTTAATTATTAAAAACAAATCTACATTATTGTGATTATTTGAAATAAAATTGAATGCTTGTTCGTTCATTCATTCAGCATGTATGTTAAATAAATAAACTTCTCATTTTCAATGTAAATTTATGTTATATATTTACGAAATATTGATTGCATGGTTTAATAATAAATATATTTATACTCTATTTGTTGTTGTTTTTAAATATTCTATTTCAAGATTTATTATTTATTACTACAAATATTTCATTTCACTACGTTCATTTATTCTGTTATCAATCGTTAAACCCAAAACGTAAATGGGCTTGTGTCCTCATTTTTTAGTGGTCGATTTTTCAATTGTTGATTGAAATTGTTGTTAATAAATGTGTATTGGCGTGTCTATTTTATTAAATATCTAAATATTCACGGAGATATAGCAAATTAAAAGTTTGATTTGTAGTTTTAGCGCTAGAAATGGACGGCCATTTGTATGACATTAAATGCATTTTAACGTCAGTTATTTGTTGAGTAGGTCAGTGCTGTGGTAATGTTTTGTAGCTGTTGGTAGTCGAAATAATCAAGTCAAGTCAAAGAATAATAAATTTTTATTTTATTTAACCCTGTTACGGCAGACATAATATTGGAATTTTATTGTTCCTTGAAATAGTTGTAAATAATATTTGATATTTTGATATATAAATACATATAGCAGAGATTTATGAGCTGTAAGGCTGGCAGCGGCTGTGATGTCACATGCATTTGGAATGTGTACAACGTTGAATCCCTTTAATAATTAAAGAGACAAAATGACTTTTTTAATTGTTAATATCTCTTAACATATAAGGAGTTATTAAAAAATACTTGGACAATTAACGTTCTAGTAACCAACTTATTGGGAAATTGGGCAGATATTATATTCCTTTACTAACTTCCGAGTTTGTTCTTTGGATTAAAATTAATAACTGTACTGCGTGGTGATTCCCAATAATCTTTTTATTAAAATCACCAAGTAGGTAACAGCATGACTCAGTGAATGGAATTGTTTCCTTGAACTTTTCAACTTCGTTTTATATTTTCAAAAAGAAGAAACCCTTTTTCCATGTATTCATAAAAATGGACATAAAATCATCACAGAGAATATAAAACTTTGTTTTTAAATAAGCAGTATATCACTATAAAATGTAAAGCCATATCCGAATCCGACATATCTCCGGCCAACGGAGACGAAGTAGAGGAAGAAGAGGAGGAAGAGGGGAATGTAGTGAATGGTCCAGCGAACGATGATGAATAAGAGTACTTCTCCGGACGTCATAAAGGCGGACCTTTTGCGGTAGCGTCCAATTTATGATTTACAACACGGTTAAAATCTGAAATATGTTAGCGACGTTAACAGCTTTTCCTTCACTAGTCTCTTCTACCCCTTGATCAGTCTCTAGCATCCCCTATTTGGTACCCCGTAGCGTAGAACTGACCAGACTATCACCCCCCACTGTAATTCAAAGGGAGGCATTGAAAAGTATTATGGAATCGTTTGTTAAGGGTATTATTTTTTCGCTTGTAGGTTCTTTGATGGAATAAAGTGAAAAACATTTGAACTCGTGGAAATTCTGACTAAAAGTTGAATACTTGGTTATTGAAATTAAACTCTTTCTCTTTCTGTGTACAAATTAGTTGCCCAAAAATTAATAGAAGTAGTTCTGATAGACAATTTTATCAATATATTATAAAACGAGTATTGCTTTTTATTGATGGTACCTTAAATTTATTACGTAGTCCAAAATCGAAAAATTACTCAAAGCGGAAGGAAGCTACAACGCGCCGAACTGAATATTTGATTGTATATAATTTTTACGTTTTTCCTTATATTAATAAATTTGTCCCAGAACGGAAGATTAATCCAAGTTCTAAACCATTTTCAACCAAGTAAAGTTCTCAACACTAAATTCTCAGGTTTGAAAATACGAGTATAGATTGTTGGCAAAGTAATCACTACATGCTATATAATGGATCAGCTAGGATGACGGAGCCTCATTGGAAAGCTGTTACTGTCACATGGGTTGCGGGATATTTTTATTGTGGGTGAGCGACAGGGGTTAAGGGAGAGGTGTCAACAGGACAATTGTGTCAGACACAGAATGGTCAATGGTTAGTACAATCGTAAAACTCGAACTGTTGCATTAGTGCGAAGTGTAGCATATGTAAAGTTGATTCACAATCGAAAACACCTGAATTATATGCAAACATTACAACACGAAATCTAATAAAAATCTCTAAGAGATGTTTTTTGTAATTCAGATGAAATTTAATTATAATTTATAAGTAGTGCTTTAAATTTTAACATATTGTATATAGTAAAATACAACCCCTATCATGTTAGAAACGAATCACATATTCATTTTTATGCCTCGCTTTCCCTTAACATTCTCTGTGTTCTTCTATTCTGTTTCTCCCGGTAGATTCGGGTGTGTTCTATTCGTATAAGATACTTCGCGTTCCTTGGAGATGATGTACTTGATCAAATATTTGTTCATATTATCGAGCACACTGTTACAGCACAAATATTTACTTACAACAGTCAACTTTGTAGCGATATTTATACACACATACACTCACACTTATATATATATATATATATATATATATATATATATATATATATATATATATATATATATATATTTATACATATTTCTGACTTGCAATGTTTTAACGTGAGGACCAATATTGATAAGGAATAGCCAGTAGAGAGTGTAATTTTATAATTTATTTTACCTGAAGATGACCTCGCATTGCGGGTCGAAAGCTGCAAGTATCTTTTTATAACAAAGTTAAATTTTCTATGAATAAAAGGGCAGCTTTATTGAACATATACCTAGTAATTGGATTGCGATTGGAAGCCTTACCTAGATACAGGGTGTCCCAGAAGTCGACGTCAAGCCGGAAATGCGTCATAACAAGTCATAACAGTTATCTGAAAAATATTAAAAAAAATTTAAGTTGAATATTTTAAAAATTATTGGCATAACTCTTTAAAATCAAATTTACTAATTAATATTATTACTTTTTTTGATCTCATGACAAATTCTATTATATCCAGTCACAGTAAGTGTTGGAAACTCCGTGATCTTGTGATTCCCGGGGGAACATTTAAACCACTTAAGATTAAAATAAATTACATGATGAAAAGATAAAAGATATTATCATTATGTTATTATATTTAAAGCGGAAATCCCAGAAAACCATTTTGTCTTCATACGAATTTATATACGATTAAGTTTTATTACTTTTTTAAGTTACTTATATTTAAGATTAAAACTATAACTCTATAGGAGGGAATGCCCTTAATTGTTAATTCAAAGCTATTTATAGAATACAATAAATATCAGAGATTACATATACTCGCAAATGATTTCTTCTGCTCTCATTTTTAAAATTCATATAAAATATCTGAAGTAAATGAGGGTAACATTTGGTCGTGAAAGCTTAGAGAGTTCTCCTCCTCACTGGTATCCTCCGTCCATAGAGAGGCACGATAAAATGTAGACATAGAGAGTAATGTGTCATACACACTGCTGCGACTTAACATGGGACTGGTTGTCATTTGTATATTTTCATTCATAAGTTGACATAATATAGATATGAGTGTAATAAATGTGTTGTACTTTTAACGTACAGACTAGTGCGACTTAAACATGCGACACTAATAAAACGCTTACTTATGCTATTTAAAAAAATTCTAGGTAGTATTTTTATGAAACAAAAATGTATCAATTCTTCGGCGATACTTCTAAAAGGATTGCGATGTTGACGTTCTTTGTAGTAGTGTTTAGTAAATAAATAAAAATAATTGAATATGGTTTTTAAATTGACAAATGAAGAAGACCTGAGCAACAGACCCTTTTCGAACTGAGTTTTATTACTTTATTTTTCTAAAGATATTTTTTTCTAAAGCAGTTTAAAGGAATTCCTTCGAAATATGAAAGCTTCCAACGTATTTAGTTGCATGTTGCACTAATGTGAACGTGTTGTACAACTTCTTCCAACAAATGTTGGATGTCGTAGGGATGTGTACGACGCTTAAGCTATGCAGAACGTTTTGATGGCAATGGCAGAGTGAAACCATCAGTTAAGCACTCGTACGTCAGGAGAACTGGGAAACGTCTAGAACAGTCTGCGTGAAAACTAGTTTTTTAATTGGAATGACACGGACTAATTGCAAGTCTTAATTAGATTGCACTGACTACCGAGGGAAACAGTATGATATCTTTATTTTAAGTCAGGGGGATGAATATGAACAGGGTGCGCACAGGGTGGTGTCAGATGTCAGCAGGTGTTTTTAAGATTTTCAACATATTTTTAAAAAAGGGGTTGGAAATATAATTATATTTATTTTTAGTTGAATAATTTCATAGAATATCGTTAAATATTATTACAAATGAGATGCGGTACAGCTGCTTGACATTGTCGGATTAAAGAGAAGACTGAAGAGAATGAAGCCGATCGAATTAGTGGGAATGAAGGAGTGTTATCACTGGATAACACACGACTTTATTTTAGTTAATGTGTTAGTTAATAAGTTATAGCAATAAATAAAAAGAGGAAGAGAAGAGAATTTAATGTGGTGTTTAATTGGGAAACAGATGGAACTACTACAATTGGATTCAAATATAAATCGTAAATGCCCTAGCCGGTACAAGTGACCCATAATTATCATCAGTGAGTTCCAGCAGGGATGGAGGAGCTCATCGAGAATAGGAGGTTAAATAGAAGCTAGATTAAGCTAGAAATTTCTTGGAACCATAGATCGACCTTAATGGTTGTGTTGAACTGATTTTATTTTCAATTACGGTCATCGTAATATATTTGTCGCATTGTAGGAACTCGCGTTATAGAGAAGTTAATTTAATATCTAACGATAAAAATATTCTATTTATTAAAAATTAAAGTTGGTGCATCATACGGTATTTTAACATTACAGTTACAAGTAAATTCTAAATTTGTAGGGAATATGTTCCATCACATTTGTGGAAAACTTTAAAGGGTGAACGCTGCAGTACATCCCCCACTCCCTAACACCCACAACCCACCACTCCCTGTACTGCAAGTCGTTGTAATTACAGGTATAGCACATCGATATCCAATCGTCAATCTCCCCCCGTCAATCGTCTGAGTCTGGTTCGATACGATCGCTGATTTTATATGTTTTAGAGGTGTGTTCGTATTATTCAACTGTATAAAAAGGCTAACTGAGGGTGGAAATTCAATAAGGGTTGTACTTGTGCAGATAAAACGAGATGAATATGAAATGCGTTGCAATTGCATCAATAATGAAACATTCGTTCAACGGGGGATGAATTTATAAGGGTAAGTAATTTTATAAATCCGTGTTTTTCTGGAGAAACAGTAACAAAATAATGGAGTTGTGAACTCAATTTTTAGGGGTCGTTTATTTATTCATTTTTGATTGAAATATAAGTTAATATATTAAGGTGAAACATTACTTCATGGTTATTTAGTTAGATATAGATGGCGACAGTGTACTAAAATGACAATCGATTTACAAATTGGCAATGCATCGGATGTGACATCACACGTTCTGACAAAGTTGTTAATACCTCCCATAATATATCATTGTATTCAAGAAATATTGGATATTTGAGGTCCTGATAGCCAACTTTATCAATTAGTTATCAAGTCCGTTATCAGTGTTGCTATGCCTGAATTTTTTATGACGTTTCAATGCAATTCAAACGTAATTAATGTATTTAAGTGCATTCATCACACCTTTAATCTATCTTTTCCAATAATGAGTCTGACATCACTTGTATTTGTTGACCACTCAGATCCCAATTAATCATTTGAATTTAAGTGTCTTCATTATCAGTAATTTGATATACATATATAAAGCGTAGAAATAAATTTTTCAACAGTCTAGGTATTCATTATGAACAACAACGTGCATTTGTGTTATCAGCTGTTACTTTTGGTGTCTGTTTTTATCACAGGCGGGTTTGGTAAGTTAAAATTTAAAATATCTATTTATACGAATTTCTCGCTGAATTTGGTAAATTGATTACGAATGTAAAAAGTGAAATAGACATTTAAATGTAAGAAATGTTATAGTATAAATAATGTATATATAATTTATATTTAAATGTATGTGTAATTCATAGATAGCCCATAGATGTGTATAATAGCATTGTCGCAAATCTAAATAACTAACTAGAACAACTAGTAAATAAATCTTTCTAAATAATTTTGCTCTGTTGATTCCGAATATATTGTTTACCAGCTTTTATTTTAAAGATTTAGACATCTACATCTTGAAAAATGGTTTTTAGACAGTTTTAAAAAAATCTGAGACTACGAGTTTGAAGTTAGGAGTAAGTGAAGTGAAATTAACGACAAGGGAAAAGAAGTTTGATGCGAGTGTTAAGAGAAGTGAAAATGAAATGTAATCCTTTAAAGTTAAGGTTAAATTAAAAAGGAAAGAAAAAAAAAGACTGACTAGACTAAGGAAAAATTGCAATGTAATTGGGAATTGGGCAAAACCGTTAAATATATACGATGCAAAAAAATCCGGTAAATATAGAGCTGCACCGCTGTAAAGAAGAGTCACACGCAGCGAGTCGATAGCGACATATGCAAGTGTGTGTGAGGCCTTACAAATATTTTTGTATAATATATTTCAAAGGAGATGGTATACTCATATTCTTCTACTTAAAATTAAACCTTGAATTAATGCGAGTACTAAAATTGATTTAGTTAGACAAATAATAAAGATAAACAATTCCTATACCGCAGTAATCAATTTCTTATCAATTTCACTAATCAAATAAATCAATCTAAATTGATATTTGGATTTTTCACCGATAACGGTTCCAGTTAACATCAATGTTGTATTTCCGTATAATTATATAAACTAATAATGAATCAATACATCTAATTACAATAAAGTCTTCGCTATACATATGTAATTAAAAAGGAAGTACCAAACACAAGATTATTTTCACAAGAAAAAAGTTTCGATACTATAATTTTGAAATTTGATTCTGTTTTTCTAATAAACTACCTAACGCTATTACCGTAATTGTTTAAAAGTCGTTCTATAACCTTACGCGAGTACCTTTATTAGATTTTAGCAGGAACAGTGTTGTAGGGATGACAAAGCCTAAACTCTTAACAAATGATGATTTTTGTTTATTGATATTGTTACAACAAATGAATAATAATAATTAATACATTTTTATATCCTAGCGAAAGGTGAATTAGCAACTGTTGGTGCTTTCCCATATAAGGTAAAACACGAAGAAAGAAAAATTAGTTAGAAAGATAAAAACAATTACGATAAAGTACAGGTCATGATTAATAATAATTTGGAATTTTTAAATTTAGGTGGCAATCCATAGCAAAAATGTTTTCATATGCGGTGGAGCTCTCATTCGAGATGACATTGTCCTGACTGGAGGAGATTGTATTAATGAAATACTGTAAGTGTATATTTCAATTATTATTATATTTCACCGACACAGCAGGCAAGTTCTCAAAGTGGTATTATATGATAAAAGCGATGTTGCCGGTGTTGCCAAATATAAAACGAGTTATTAAGTTACTTGCGTCCACTAAGCCATGTGAAAAGTTCTAATATTTTCACTATCGAAACTATCGAAAAAGTGGTTAAATTTATTTATTATTTCTTATTTAATTTTATTTATTTCTTTGACAGTAAACATAACTATAGATCAGATGTGATAATAATGGCTGGTGAAGTACAACTCTTTAAAACAAATGCAACATTTCGCAGCCAAATAACAAAGTTGGTTAAGCCAGATACTTTCCTTCATCCAGATATGAATAATATTGGTCTCATTAAGGTAGTATTGAACGATATGGAATTATAGTATGCATTAATCGTAAACCAGTGTTCAAAATATTGTATACTTCCAGTTGACAACTCCGGTTCCTCAAGAAATCAAGGACAACGCATCGCCCATTGGGTTAGCACAAACGGAAACACCTATTACTACTCCGTGTAATGTTACTAGTTTTATGAATTCAGGGGTAACCTAAAGATCTGTTGAGGAAAGCATCCACAGACCGCACTGTTATTGAATAAAACGAAGATACGTAGTCGACAGATCAGCATGGAAGTTTTTGCACGTATCGCATTAAGTAGTCTTTGTAAATGTACTCGTTCAAGTGTGTCTACTGCTCAGTGACGAATGCGTTCACTCATCAATATGTGGTTTGCTATAAGAAATGTAAACATTAAAAACGTGTACCGATAGTCGTATGACTTAAATAACCAGTTGGTGAGCAAGGAAAAGGACAAATATCGTGATGTTGTTATTACATGTTGGTAGAAGAGGAAAGTAATATAAAATATGAACACTCACACAATTTTCTGATCAGGCAACCCTATTCCCTTTACTGATGACATCGATGCGGTATTGATAAAACAATGTACTTATATTTGACACATATCTGTAACCACGCGCTATTTTTACTTAATTCATTTGATACGGTGCTTGAAATGACTTCCACGCTGATATGTAGATGCGTACCTTTCATCTGTTTGCACAGAATGCATTTAAAACGAGAAGTGCGGACATGTGGTCGCTTACCTTTAAAAATTGTAACAATTTGGTTGATATCTTATTAATTTTTTCGTACAATTTCAGAGCAGTGCAAACCAGTTAATGTCTTATGATGTTAATCTTGTAGATAAGTCCTTGTGCAAAAATGAAATTTATGATTTTGATACATATTCGGACGATTTGATTTGCAGTAGCAAAGACACCAATCCTGGCCCAAATGCACAGACACTTGTAATTTGAAATAAAAAATTAACAATAATAAAAATTTTGATAGTTATGATAAAATATGTAATTTTTTAGTCAGACCTTGGGAGCCCTATTGTTTGTAATAAGACATTAGTTGGAATCAGTTCCTTACAATATATGTTACCTTTATGGTATTTATCCGGAGCTTACTTGGATATTCTTCCACACAGAAATTGGATTGAAAGGAATATTTTTGAAGGAAGACTTGTTGAAGCTGGAGAACATCCCTACTTGGTAAATATTGATTGAAATTAATTAGAAAGCGATACGGGAATTATCTGATTGTTACGTCTAATAAAGTAGTTTCCTTTCTTAGTTCATATGCTGTACAAAGATAAACGAAAACTGAACGATGACGAAAAAAAGAAAATTTTAATTTGTGCATAAAAATGTTAAATGTGAGCAAATATTTGTTTTTCAGGTTTATCTTCAAGGACATGATCATTTTTCCAGTGATATACCTACCAGATATACCTACTGTGTAGGTGTTCTAATCAACGAAGACACAGTTCTAACAACGGCAAGCTGCACCAATTCATATAGAGAGTAAAGATTATCTGGCAGTAGTGTAACCAGTGTGAGAGTGTCATAAAGTCAGTGTATTTTTGTTTTAGACCAAGAGCAGTGATTGGAGCAATAGAAACACCTCATATTACCGACCTGAGTGGCCAGCGTATAGCGAAGAAGATCAAACACGCAGATTACAATAGCACAACGAACGAAAATAATATTGCACTAATAAAGGTAACACTTATTAAAATAGTATGTTAATCAAGGACTGGCTCGTTATTAATTGTTATGTTATTTGATAACGTGAAGAAAAATTATGAATGAATGAAATTTATAATTCTTTTCTAACTTCTTCTTCAGCTTACCAATCCCGTATTAGGAGTTAAGTTTCCCAGCATGACAGTCACAAAGAACGAAACATTGTGTACCATTGTAGGATGGGGACAAGTTCCTTTAGTAAGTATCTAAACAATGAAATCGAAGAAAATAACTATCGCTATTAAATACTATTAATTTATTCATTTTATTTTAACAGCATCATGACCATGATCTTACAAAATATCTCCTCACTGTCAATGTAAAGCTACGAGAACATAGGGAGTGTTACAAAGAATACCCTGGAAACTATAGCGATACAACGATGTTATGTGCAGGCGACCCAGAAAGAGAGCGAAACATCTGTGAAGTTAGTAGTCATGCTTAATAAAGTGTTACAAGTGTTGCTATCAATTAAGGGCAAAATTTAGTTAATATTCATTAACAATTATTTTTTAGAATGATTTGGGTGGACCAATATTTTGTGGCGGTGTTTTAAGAGGAATCTATACATTTGGGAATAGTTGTGTTGGAGGTCCAGAATTTCCATCTGTTTATTTAGATGTTGACAAATACCAGGATTGGATTCAGCGTGGCGATAGTTGGACAAATAGAGCGAATTTCATTTTTGTTCTAACTTCGCTTATATTAAGTTTTTATACAATTGTAAGCTATTAATGCAGATATTAACATTTCTTTATATTGAATTTATAATTAATGTATATATATATATATATATATATATATATATATATATATATATATATATATATATATATATATATATAATTAATAAATTATAGATGTATTAAATAATGTATAAATAAATATTTTAATCCAAGTTCCGACGTCTTTATCACCACCTACATTTTATCATCTCATGAATTGGTTTATAAAATGCTTTGCTTTGATAAAACTAAAGCTTTTGCATTTGTATAAGGCCTGTCGCACACTGCAAGCGACAAAGCTGTCTGAATGCGTGTGTTATGTAGCTCTCACGTTAGAACCGAATTTCAACGAATTTTAACCAAGCCTATACATGTTAGCATGCCCTTAGTATATCATATTAGTGTGCCCTTTGCTTTGATTACAGAGTTCTACCCACTCAACCAAGCATCCTATTTTATTCTCGTCATTTAAATGCGCTTGCAGTATGCGACATGCCTAATTTGTAAAGCCAGACAGAACAGACGACGGTGAAAAGTGTTGGTAAAGGTAAGGCGCTAGAATTGGGGTGGGGGGTATTTGGTTATATCTATTCACGACTTCTCTGTGGACAAATACTTCAAAGAAAAAATAATTGTTTGCTTAATGTTATGGAGCTCAAAGAGAAATGCAATTCCATCTTTAATAGATTACATCGTAGCTCGTTAAAATAAATTCGAGTACAGATACCGAAAGCGGTGCAAAATGTTTCCATTTATTCGATTATTTAGAAAGTGTATATGGTATGAGTAACTGAAGCGTATGAATCGTAACTATAATATTATAAAGGTTAGAATTTTTATCTTTACTGAATGTCATTGTAATCGAATTATTTGTTAGTGATAAAGAATCGTATCTGCTGAATGAAAAATCGTTATTTTGAAATTGAAAAATAAATTAAAAAAAACACTCGACAGCATTACCTGCAGAAACTTATCAACTAATGAAATGATGAGTTATGAGTGGCACCGCAATGTTACTTTTTTTTGAAACGTCTGCGGAGATTCGTTGTCAATGGCTCATTTCTTGACATTTATTTATAAAAATTTCACAATGTATTCTTCAAATGGTATTTTACCATTTAGTAATTATAGAAATTATTATATATCAACTGTGTCGTCATAAAACATTATCGAAAATATGCTTTTTTATCGATTACCTCAGACTAGAACCATTTCAGGTTTCTGTATATAATATATATATATATATATATAATTCCATTTAAGATTATTAAAAGGTTTATTTTCCTGCTTGTTATATACGTTATTAGAAGCCACCGATATCTTGAAAACCTTGATTATTAATTTTAAGAGTGACGTCATCATACCATACGTAAAATACGAGATTTAACTTACACGTGTTTATTTGAATACAATACAATAATAACAGTCAGTAGCATTCTGTGTTTCATAGTTTTAGTTCGTTCTTGTTCTTACGATTCTGTTCTTGAATTCAGTTAAGTCTTGGTCTAGTAACTAGTAACTAAAGCTCACGTCGCTTCCAGACCATGCACAAATACACAATGCACTATGTGTGCAATGTGCAATGTGCATGTATGAATATATTAAAATGAGTAAAGTTATTGTGCCCTAAATTCTTGTTTTGCTCTTATACTAATTATTTTATGTTTACACAACGGAGAACCAGATATATGTTAATGACACAAGTTGCAGCTGCAGCTCTCTGCATTTCTCTCTCTCTCTCTCTCTCTCTCTCTACAATGCATTATTGTTTTTATTTACCTAATTTACATTCAAAATGGAGAATTAAAGTTACGATTCTAAAAAGATAAATTGCTGGGAATGTTTTAATTTATATACTTAGTAGATGGCACTTGGTAGATACTTTCAGATTCGATTCCCAGATCAAGTTTTTCAAGGATATGTATATTGTATTTAGTATAGTCTTCAAAAACAATAAAATAGAGAGGAAAGAATGTCCAGGAGGTATTCATGGTATTCATGTGAGAAAAAAGTCAAAAGTCAAAAGAAGATTGTGCAGTTATTAAAAGGAAGCGGTGGATGGCGGACATAGAGAGAAGGAGCGAGGAAAGAGAAGGAATGGCAGAGTAGAAACAGTAGGAAGTGTAGCAGGAAGAGAGACGCAGTCGACCATATAGTGTGCAAAAGAGCGATACATCGTGCTATAATTAACGTAACAGCTGTTGATGTGAAAGATCAAAAGAATGTTATATCCCAGTAAACAATTTGGTGAAGTGCCCTATTTAGTGACGTTTCTCTCACTATTTCACTTCAATTATAGTTCGCATCAACTTTATCTTCATTTGTATTCCGACAGGTGGAGTAATTTCGCCATCTGTAGCCGACAAAGTAGACATTTTATATGAAAAAATGTGAGAAACTGAACTATAAATTAACTCTTTTATGACAAAAAAATCATGACGCATCTTCAAAATGATGTCAAAGTGACTCCAAAATGTTTACTAGGATGTTAAATTTAAATAAACTAAAATGATATGTAATTTAATGATTGAAGGCGAAAGAATGAAAAGCCTAATGGCAAAAACATTAAAAAAAAATACTGTCCAATAACGAGTACTTTTGGTTCCGATTGTCACTAGTGAACAATCTTAATTAAAACCGTTTAAATGAAATACCCCGTATCATAAGCCCTTATTTTACTATATCCGAGTTATATCCCTATTGGTTTTTCTGGTCGCTGCTTGACTAGTAAGCCCTAGACAGACCCACTGGCTACTTACAACTATTTGTCCATATTTCACATTTACATAATTTATATTTACTTTTCTATATTCGTCGCCAACTTTCTTGTACATTTCTCCTTCCATTCTTAAACAGATATGATAAAAAGATGCAAGAGTTTTTTGGTGCGATTCAATTTATATAATGCCTTTCTCATAAAGAAACAATCTGCAATGGCTTGCGAACGGCGTACGTGCTAGAAAAGTAATCAGAATTAATTAGTGCTGGCCGAAATATATCGTATATCGATGGTTATGGATAATGGTGTCTTCGTAACGATATTGCGATATTATTTTTTTTTAATTTGCATTTTCTTTAAAAATAACTAAAATTTAGTTTTTATTTTTGCGGATAAATTGTCTTTGAACGAGTTGTTAATATATAAGACTGTATCGAGGAGGAGGAGGAGGAGGGAGGGGGTACGGAGGAGTCTGTTCGTCTCACATCCCAGCTCAACATAGACACATGTGTAGATGTTCCGATGTTCGATATTCTCATATCGATGGCTATTCACATTTCCCAGTAGCAATAGCAGAAATGTACAGATTTAGATTATAAGCAAGGGTACAATCAAAGTAGAAATATTTCATTTATTTCATGTATACTTTTTACTACAGTTACACATATTCTAAAATATTTCTTATTAAAAAAGTATTTATCATTTCTCTCTTTCTATATCATTTGGTTATGTATATTTCTATCTCAACTTCATAATGTATTCGGTAGCGCTAAGATACATGACAGATGACAGTTTGAAATGGTAATATATTGCGTTTAAAAATGAAAAATTTCATTTTATAATAAAAAGCATTAGTTAGAGATACTCGTATATGAGTATAGCATTGCAATGTTCCATTTAAATTATGGAACGTGTAAAACATTAGCACAATTCTAAAAAAGAATATTTCAAATAATAAAAATTGCAGTCTCAGTGAGATAATTATGGCACGAAATTTTAATTTGTTTTTAAAATTTGTTTTAATATAATAAATACGATGAAATAGTTACGTAACTCAATAGGCAGGTTGTGTGAGGTTTCATTCATTGACAAATTGAATAATTATTGCCACTGGCACTCTGGCAGGCCAAGCTAAAAGTCCAGAAGAGGTAGTATACAATATAGTATTTGAGGCCGGTAGCGGGAAATTAAATTCCGATTGGTATCTCTACCTCCATCACCACCACCACTTCAAAATATACGTAGGGTTGATTCTATACGATATAGTATATAGATATATTTGTAGGATACTATACGGTAGACCGTAGCTGCAGCAGTAGTAACGCAGCACTTGTAAATGCAAAACCGACAGACTATGTTATATTACCGATCGAGTCAGGTAAACTAGGTAAGGGTAAAAGACTCTTTAGACAATCAGATTTCTTCTCATTTTAGTTTCATTTAATATAGGAGTACGATCATTTAAAGTAAGCGTCTATAGGCTTGCATGAAACGTATTTGCTTTATTGAATAAAACGTGGAAGAGAAGAGAAGTGGGAGGGAAGGCGTATGAAGTGATAGCTATAGTTCTTATCTGTATACAAATTTGCTATTATATCTACAAGAAAGAAAAAGAACAGTTATTGTCATAGCATACGTCCTCTTTCTCGGTTTCTTTCTCTCCCACATTTCATTCTATAACTGAAATGTTATACAAATACAGATGAAGACTATCTCGTTAGTAGCTTTAGCTAGTAAGTTCTACAGTATACCAAAGTAAAATTTCAGGCCTGTCGCACACTGCAAGCTAATTTAAGCGAATTTTCACCGGACGTATACGCGCTACTACACTTTACCTATCCGAACCCTGGAAAAGTAATGTACCCTCGCACACTGCAAGCGACAATGCCGTCCGAATATGGGTGTGATGTAGCTTTTATACTGGAAGGAATATGGAACGGAATGCAATAGTCTCTAGTGTATCGATAAATATTAAAGTAAAAGTTTGCTCTAATGATAAATTATGTTAATACAAAACAACTACAATACACCCTACAGTACACAAGTTTGACTTGGTGTACTGTTGTATCGATATGTGATATGTATGTATTGTGACACAACAAATGCAAGGAACGCAGAAATTTAGCGTCGCTTAAATACGCTTGCAGTGTGCGACATGCCTCAAGAGAATGATTAGCGATTGCGCGCGCTTTTTACATATCCGATATTTTTAAATTTGGTTTGTTAAGATCTGGTTTCCAACAAAAATGTAAAACTATGATCTTCGTATACTATCAGATCAAATCTCCGTTTTACTCCGCTTTCGTTCCGATTTTTGTGTTTACAAACATGATAAACAGACAGTTTGTCTGAATGTGACTCTGATCCGATCGTGTAAGAAGCCCTTAAGGGTAACAGTAAAGTACATACATATAAATAAAATGAATAAAACAAGTCTGCATGTATGTATACTTCAATGTTGTATTTATATATTTTTTTCTAAAATCTACGTATGCAAATTATTTTCATTACATGGTGAAAATTTGTTCGAATCAAATTACTGAAAATGATAAATATTTATATGTGTAGGTATGTAAAAGTATAAAGCTGAATGATGTAGAAAAGTTTTTACTATTTCTATTTTATGTTGGCCTATATCTGGTTGAAATTAAACCATTTGAAAACGTAATGCTTGAAGGGTCACTTGAAGTTTATTAATTAATAATATAAAAATAATATGTAGATAAAATATATTAATATGCATAGATATGTATTTACAAACGTTTAACTATATATTATAGATTTTTTATTAAATAATTTTTACTTTTACTTATATAAGTTCTATCAACAAGAGCTGTCATTTTAAATATGTATGAAATACCAACATACAACCATGGTTGATGGTGAGAAAAACGGGTTTAAAAGTTTCAAAGAAAGACGAAACTAGACCAGACTTAAAACCCTATATCTCCGACAGTTTTACTCCAATCGATTTCAAATTTTCACACAATATACTTAATATGCTGTACATTAATATAAATAAATGTAGAAAAAATAAAAAACATTTGAAATTACTAACTTGTACCAAGCTAGCTTTGCAAGGTGCTCTGGTTTCTTCTCATTTTTATGACCATAACAAACCTTCTGTTCATTCTAATATTCATTTTAAATATTATTTGCATTTATTTGTAGATTTATGTTTAACCCTGCTCACGTAGTACTAGAAATACTTCCATGCGGCTCGCTGATTTAAAGAGACTTTAGTAGATAAGAAATTATTTACCAGAGTTTCTCGAACACCCTGTATTTAATTAGCAATACATTTTAATTTCACCCCGAAACGTTTGGTGTGAAGTAAAAGTTAACCCTGTGAAGTTTAATTTAACTTTTAACCTCTACATTCGCGTCTTAGTCATTGCCTCCAACTTTATTACAGTTGCTCTGTTAGGGGTCGAGCAGGGGTTTGGGGGTAAGAGTGAAGGAGAGGCTGAAAAACGGAAAATAGACCTATATTAATAGCCGGTATGAATGTGTTGTTTTAAGAAAGAGGAATTTCTAACAGAATTTAATTTTGTTTTAATGTGAAATAAGATTGACCTTTTACAAACGAAGATATACGAGTACGTTAACTAAAAATAGTAGAAAACTGTTTTACTTCCAAATAAGAAGTTGATTAGATATTTTTATTAGAAATAATCCTCTACTCGTGATTAATAATAAGATTGCTTTAGACAGAATAGTGGATTGAGGCGTGTCGCACACTGCAAGCGTATTTAAGCGACGACGAATTCGGACGTAAAAAAACGACTCGTGTGTTCTTTGCATTTATTGTGTCACAATATCACGTACCGATACCACAGTACGCCAAGTCAAACTTGTGTACTGTAGGGTGTATTGGAGTTATTTTGCACTAACATCATTTATAATAAGAGCAAACTTTTACTTTAATTTTTATCGATACACCACTGTTATGAAAGAGACTATAGCATTCTCTTTCATATTCGTTTGGTTAAATATGGTAATATACGCTTCTATATGAGAGCTACGTAACGCCCGTATTCAGACGGCTTTGTCGCTTGCACTATGCAAGGGTTCATTACATTTTCAAGATTTGGATAGGTAAAGTTTAGTAGCGCGTATACGTTCGGTCAAAATTCACTTAAATACGCTTGCAGTGTGCTACAGGACTTAATGCGAGACAGTTCTGTTATCGGGTTTAATTCCCAAAGCGGCGCTGTTTTCTGAGTTTTTTTGTTGTCAATATAATTGATTATACAATTAATAAATATAAACTGATGATTGCCATATACTACAAAGTATTAAAATACACCAGAGCGTAGGAATCTAACAATCGGCAAAGATCACGAATGGGCGAACACTCATATACTTTTTGCTTAAGTGAAACTTAGTAATATTTAGTCTAACATGGGTTTTATTTTATTCTCGTAGCTGTCTAAAAGCATTTAATAATTAAAAAGGACTTTCAAAGATTCTATAAATCTTGAAAAAGTATTTTGGGATGTTTTGGGAAGAGGATTTTAATACACAAAAAGGAAGATTTATTTTTCAAAAAGCAAGAAAATAGGTCACAAAATGTTTCTTTTGTTATATTAGATAAATTGTGTTTTGTGGGTTATATCTTAATTCGACGTCATCATCATACTACATGAAATCGTCTTAAAATATACAATATAAAAAATACATTACAAATTTTTTGTATATAAAAACGTTTGAAAACGAATTTAGCTAAAAAAATTATATAATTTACCTTTTACCATTGTAAAATTTATGTCTCTAATTTGTAACATAATAGAATCAATTTACTTCGGGAAAATCTATATTAAAAGTAATCTGATACAAAATCTGTTCACCCAATAAGTACTAAGCCCCCTTCCTAGCTCCCTTCATCCCTTAACACGTTCCGTTAAGGAGAGCGTGAGTGGCGCGGGTGATAGGATTCAGCTCTATTACACCTCTGAAAGTAAAGATAACTAAGCTGATCCAACTTGAACGCAAAGACTCCCCTGCCCCCCGTCCCCCGTCCCCCGTCCCCCCTAACCGATCCGATTCGGGCCCAATTCTGTTTCTAGGATAAAACAGTGAGTCTTATATCCGAAATTCTAATCGAACTTCTTCACTACTATCTTGAACTCTATTTTCAAATCATTTAACACTATCTAAGTATAAGATTCCTTGTCGCATTCTGCAATCTTATCTATATGTCTATCTTTATTTCTTAAACTTCGTTTCCTATTTTGTTTGATTCCAACGTTTATCAATGTTTGTATCATAGCGGTGTAGGGTTTTCAAAATCTTTTTATGAGAAATGTATCTCAATCTCTCAAGTTAAAAATCCGGTTTGAAATTGAAAAAAATACGATTTATTCTAAGTTGAAAATATGCGTTATTTTAAAACAAGCCTGTATAGATAGTTCATTTGTTTTAGTATACTTTTGCCAACTAAATTTTTTTCTATAAAAAAGTACAAATTTACATAGAAATCGTTGTCTTTTGGAATACCGTGTTTCAATTTACTCTTCCATATAAGGCTTATGCAAAGTATTAATTGATTGCAATTTGTATGCAAAATTTATTTCCTATAACAACGAATAAAGTTATTATTTATACTTTCATTTTGTTTTCAAGCGAAACAAACTTAGCCGTGGGTATAATGACACATCAAAAGCACAAACAAACTTACAATGTTACAAACAAACTATTGTAAATAAAGTTCTCAGTTCTAAAGTTAGTGGTGTTACAGGTTTTTAATAACAAGCACTCTATTTTTAAACCTGAACTCATTTTTAAACTTTTATGACAGAGTAACGGGTGAACGGAAAAAAAGTTGTTCGCTTTATAACTGATTTATAATTCCAAATATCCAATAATCTTAAAGCCTCATTCCCACTTACTGTTTTGATATTTAATTTACGTTTTATCTAATATTTTAATCTAGATTTCAGGTTTTCAGAATAGGCATTCCATGTCACATTCGTGTTTTAATTTGAGTTTAGTTAATTCAGTTGGTGCACATGCGTCGTTGGACAAAATTGAAGATGACATAATTCAAATTGTTGCTTTAATAACAATTAGTTATAGAAACTGTTTTTATATCTTTATTTTTGACAAACTGACATTAAACTTCTTTTAAATATAAATTCTACAGTCAATTTTGACAGATTGTCACATTTTGGAGGTTATAATATAATATAGTTTTTCCTAATTTAATAGGTTCTAAAAAAACTAAGAAAACTTCAAAAATAAATTAAATTAAAAATGGTACTGTCAATGACTACGCGTACTGCCATATGCTAAACAATTTTAAATTAAAGCATTGAGTGGGAATGATACGTAAGTCTGCAGACATTAAGCATATATTTAATTTTAAAAGTTTGCTTACATACAATGAAATACAATCTTAGAAATGTTAGAAAGTTACAAGATAATCCACTCCGTCGCATTGTAACGAATAATGATATACAAATACAAATAAATTTAATTTATAATTTAAAAAAAATCTTTTAACAATTAATCATTCGTTCCCAGACTTGGTGTCACAAAAAATCAAATCATTTTCTACAAACGTAGAATTTTCTCAAAGAAACGCGGGGGTTTCTGTTTATACTCAGCATTCCCTGAAAATTCAAGAAACGCGGAAAGCGTCAGTTCAGCCCCACAGCTTTTCTCGAAACATCATGAAAATGGAAAGAGGTTATGGGGAGGGGTGGTGGTAGGAAATTGAATTGTTACGTTTATAGCTACTACTAAGGGGAATGTTCCAGACTATGAGGGGTGTTAAAGATGTTTCTCTGATGAGAGGGAAAGAGAGACAGAATGGGCTGCTTATTCGTTTCACACCATTTTACGTTCATTCAATATATTAGATACATTGTAGAACAGATGTGATCCCGTCGAGATCCGAGATGGTTTCCCGTTCCCGTTCCCGGTCCCGTTGAAGTTCTAGTCGTTCCAGACACAAGGCCACACATTTATTTCCCTGTATAGTATATTCGAACTAATATTAAATAAGACACGTGTGCATAAGTTGGGAGATAATGTGATTAGAAGATTTAAGTCGTGCAATGAACTAATCAACTCTGCTGATAGAATAACAAGCCAAGAGGGAGAAGAAGTATTTCGACAATGTTGCCTTTTTCGTAGAAAGACAGAAAGAATTCAATATGAATATATTAAAGTAAGACTTAAAACAGATTTGTGCAAAGTGTGATCATCTTTAAGCGTTCCCATGGGCTTTGGCTTAAGCCGGGTCCAAACGATGCGGTGAACGTGTGATTCAAATATTGGAAGATTGACATGGCAAGTTTCTTACTACACGGTGGAATGAATGTTTTGATCTGATGAATGATTTTTATTTTATTTTATAGTTTGATGCGATTCCAACAACATGGTCATATTCGCTTGAAATTAATTTCTTTTAATTAAATTTGGTTTATTATATTTATATCATTAAGGAATTCCACTTTTTTATTTTTTTCTGTGTTGTTTGAAAGTATGTTCTTTAATTCACCACTGGTGTTGTGTTTTGTTTTTTGCGTTTGATATTGTGGCAGGTTACTAGTAAATGATGGACTGTTATTTGCGTCTGACAGTTGCTGCACTACGGAGCTGTTGTTTTACTGATTAGATGTTGATGTGTCAATGTCGTATGTCCTGTTCTTAGTCTGAAGATGGCTTTTTCGAATTGTCTAGTTTCATTCGTGCCTTGTGTTTTCTCTTATTCGTATACACGTTCGTTCTCTCACTAACAACACAGTTTCAACCATCAAGCGTTCAACGTTGGATCATCATTTAAACATCTAATTTTATTTAATTTTCAACTTGTGCAGAAATCAATAGAATGATCATTTATTGTCTGTGCTATATACAATCTAACGACAAGGTATATTTTCTACCTTTTATTAAAAAAATTGTAACGCAGTGTAAGTTGCAAAGTTTCTGGCTTGCTACAAGCTAATTCCAAAGTTATTTTCTACTTTTCATATAAAATAATTTAAAAGTAGTGTAATTTCAAAGTTAGTATCTTGACCTAAACTAATTCCAGGGTTAATCGTTTTAATCGTTTTCTCTATTGCATCTATTATTTGTAATTTTGTATGTAATAATAAAACAAAAGACTATTCAAGTATAAATTTATCTGACCACACAAATAAAACAATGACAATGAATTTATATTTTACAAAGGTTTGCAACTCCTGTAACTGCACATTGATTCCTGTTGTTATACGGGAATGTTACAGAAACCTAGAAATGCATACAGCATACTAAAAACCTTAAAGACAACACTGGAATAATGTATGTTGTTCGACTAACAAAAGCATATAGGTCCAGTATTCAAGCTATTGTTGTCTACGCTGCCTACGTCTGTGTGCTTTGGGGTCTCTACGGCCTCTACACCCCTACGGGTTGGGTTATTCGGGCTACGATGATTGCTGGACGGTGGTAATTCAATGAAATTAAATATTAACGAATCGGAGAAAACATTTTCTACACTACGAATAAACTAGCGCAGTGTAGGCTACGATATAATGTTTTACAAATTAAAAGTTTTGATTCTATTAAATGTTTTTTGTAAAGAACGTTACAAGATATAATGACGTCAGCGTTGGAAGGAGGTTATAAAACGTTAATACGATAAAAATGTTGGATTATGTTGTTGATTAGACTATCTTCTTCTTTATGACGATCTCCTGCTGCTATATAATGACTCTCTTTGGAGAATAATCAACGTTTGAATTACATTCAACTTTTATAAGATTCATTTTTATTTATGGTATCTGTTTATGTGAGGATACTGTTTTAATAACCGTGCTATAGATATTCTTATTGAAGATTTAATTAAATAAGTTTTTCTTTGCAAGTGAATTAGTCTAAGAAAATAAAAAATCGTACAGAGTGTAGTAAGCAATCTTGAACGTAGAAAGCAGTGATGCCAACAGATGAATAGAAATAGTGTTATAGCATATGAGAATTCTGTATTTTTGAGAAACAAAGTAAAAAAAATACAATAAACGTTAAGATTTCATAAGGTGAATATGCAATTCACATAGTCTTGAGAATTACGAGGAATAAGAGGGGGGGGGGGGGTTGAATAAACTAATTATTTATCAATTATGAAGTTAAAACTTAAGATATTGATTAGCGGAAGTCAAAGGAAGTAATATATTTTTTTTTAATTGAACATTGGTGTATTTTCGATGCGGCAATTTTTGACGATCTGCTACTATGTTGACAGCTTTTATGGCGTCGAAGCCTCATATATATACTACATCTAAACACAAAATAAATCGACTAAGAAAATATATCGCTGGCTGGGGATTGAATCCTTAGATACAAGCACCAATGCTTTCGTCTACTGTGCTGTCGGAAGTTCAATCAAATCCATATAATAGTATAACAACTACAATTACATTTTTAAGCTGTTAACATCTACATCGCTTCCTAATAAGTTTATGAGTATTATAAGTTTATTATATTAAAGTAATCACAACCAAACCCGGATGGATGAAAACCATCATTAGCACCATCTATGGTCTAAAACATTCGTTTTGATATTGCCTGTTAGAAATTTTAGATGTACCTGTCAGTTATATCCTTGTTTTTACTCCCACCTTAAGACACTCTCAGTCTTCTTTACCTAAACGTTTTTATAGCATAATCTCGGTCATCCTGCACTGCGGACACATCGCACCACAACAATCAATTCAATACTAATCAAATACTTATTCACAAATCATTTCATTATCTATCCAACTGCCTTCAAACATTTCACATTCCTTTTATTCTTTGCAAACCCATTCCTTTCCTGTTATCAACAAACATTCGTGTTTTAGATTGTAACAAGTGAAGTAAAAGACAATTAAAATTAAAATTGTATATAGATTAACATGTAAATTAAAGATATTAAATTAAAGCCAGTGTTTGTTATTGGTTTAAACTGATTTACAACCAGTTAAGTTACGTCAAAGCTAAATCACCAACGCGTCGATTCTTGACTTCGTTCCACCGAGGATCGAATTCGAAGATACTGTAGCCAGCGTCAAGCATCAATGCTCTCACCAACTGTGTCGTCACGGCCTTTCAAATTCTTTAATATCTAAAAACAATTCCAACCGTGAAGCGAATCCTGGAAAGCTCTTTAGACTCTTATGTTATTTCTCCATTTCACGGTACTAGGAACCCAATTTATCAGTACTTATCTAGTCCGCCTCTGAGTTCAATCATCTCGTTCACTAATTCATCGCGCAAATTGTATTTCGTCAGCTATTCATTGATACACCACACATCAATGTAATGTTATTTTATAATTTAAGGTTTTGCGGTAGTGTCAAACATAGATAACATCCCCCACCCCCTCCCCTCCATATAATATTCATGTGGAATCTACGTGTGTACGGTGGATCTATATGACGTATGGTGTGGAGCAGACTCAGGTCACCAAAGTTAGCCCCTCAAAAATATTTTTTTTTTCTATTTTCGACTTTTTTTCTATTAATTCGTTTGTTCATCGTTTGTTCTTAATTGTTCGCTGTTAATAATTGTTTGTTCCCCATTTATTTATTTAAAAAAAATTAATTAAAAATATACCTTCAAGTTAGCCCCCCTATTGCAATCTTTAATATTTTTCCGTCGATAATGACTTGTAAATATTTATTTTCGATTGTTCGTGCATAAAATACATTTGTTCTCTTTCGAAATTACTCATTTTTTGTTTAATTAACTATTTTAATTAGTTGAATGTATGTTTGCAAAATTTGTGTATTGCGCATGCGTCAACCATACGTTTAAACTTTCTACGCGGTTGTTTTAATCGTGAAAAAAAAAATACAATTTTAAATCCTGAAGGAGCAATTAATTGGTATACAGTTTAATTAAAAAAATAAAAAAATAAACAAAATAATGTGCATACGCGTAAACTTTAGACCAAATACATTTTTTCCATCCCTTCCCATCTGTCGTTATTATGGAGGGTAGAGGTACCTCTACCCTCCATAGTCGTTATGAAGGTATAAAAAAGATAGGGTTGACAAAATATTAAGGGTTGACAAAATATAAACAAATAAGTAAATATTTATGTTCATTATTTCTCTTTCAAGAGATAATTGTCTTTCAATTATTCATATCAATTATATACGGTGAAGCGAAAATTATTTCTTTACTGAATTATTTAAGAATGATAGGCATATAACGTTTTAATACGCTATCTTTGTTTATGATTTTTAATCTTTATTATTTTTTATAGATTCTCTAAATCGTATAAGATCTGGATAATAACGAGTATGAATCTGCCAGAGCTAAATTAATGTCTATTGTCATTAACAAAAATATAAGGTTAAATATTAATAAAATGAAATAATAAAAGTTCCGCATTAAGAAAAATCAACAGAATCATTTTGATTGGTTTTATGTTTAAATGATAGTTCTTCATCAGAGCTGTTGATTTTTTCATTAATAATACTAGTGTTTATATTTGAGTCTTCATGTTTTTCTTGAATACTTATAGAGCTATAGTTGTGATCATCACCAATGTTGAATGCAGTTACAGAGTCATTTTGATCAATATTTTTCTCTGCTAAATTCGTATCTTCCACCAAGTCAATAGGATTCTCCGACACGGTAGCTGAATCATTATGTTCAACCTGATCCGGCACATTTCCGTAATCTGTTGCCCAATCATAATCTGTCGCAGTTTCATTTTTACCGAATCCTTTCCAGTTTTCATACTCATTCTCTTCTTTTGATTTCTTCTGATACTCGTTGGAAGAATTATCGACTACAAATTTCGTTAGTTTTGATCGGAATATATTAACTCCACCTAAAATGTCAGCAATATGTAATTTTAAAAACTTGTTTACTGTCGTAGGTAATTTTACTTTTTTTCTCAAATTCATTTTCTGGTATTTGAAGTCTGTTTCAACGTAACAAGAAGTTGGCCGTGACATAGTCTTAGGTGTGCATACTTTTGTCCAAAGTGGAAAATCTTTCATCTTATCAACGAGATCAGCATACAGGCCTGGGACATAATGAGTGTTAAGCTTTTGACCAATAAAAATTGTTGTATTAACTTTTTTACAAAGATTTTCAATCCATGTTACAAGAGCTACTGACCACCCGTTGTCATTAGTAGCTTTTGATGATAGTTCTTCTAAAATTACAGTTTTATCAGGATCAACTTCAACAGAATCGATAACAGTAAGATCAGGATTCCGTTTTGCCACTAATTCTTCTAAATATTTTCTAGCTTCACCTGGAGTCGTCACGCGGTCACCCATAGCAATGATTGTATCTTCAAACTCTGTGCTACACACTATTAATGTCATCATAAAAATTTCCTCCAAGTTAGATAGTTCTTCACAATCAATCATCAATGCGACACAGTATAGAAAAAATGATTTTACGATTTTATGCAGGGCAGTTTGAAAACATTTCCAACTGCTAACTGCATGAAGGAAGTGTGCTGCATCCAATCTAATGAAAGTACGTGGTTGTAAATTAGCACTGGTGGTTACACTTTCAAACATAAAGTTAATATAATCTTTTAAAGATTTACCATTAAATGCAACAGACATTGCATTTAAAAGAGCTCGGGATCCATCAGAGACTGCTTGCTGTGGTAAATTAACTTTTTCTGCCCATTCAGAAAGCCAAAAGGCAATAAACTTTGCACTATGCTTTTCTGATAGCATTTGATAAACCGGAATCGAAGTATGATCAAAATTAATAACAATTTGATACAGGAATATATGACCAGTTTTTTTATCTCGAGAATCTGACAGTTTTTTAACTAATCCACCAGTTGCATCAATCTCTATTGATGAGTCTTGTTTGTGAATTCGCCTATATTCTGCGTAAGTGTGAAATTGTGTTGGAGTTGCATAGAAGACAAAGAATGGTGAATCACCAATCCATAAAATAGAATTAACATACGATGGATCCTGATTCATCTTGCGTATAGCTAATATCATATCTCTTCGATCATCAGAATGAATTCCAAGTTCTTCATCTGTCGCCTCTTTTTTAGCTTGGTGAAGTGTGCTTGAATTGTATAAAAAAGGCGATCCAGTATCTCCAGGTTTTAAAATGGTTTTAGCTTCTTCCTTCCTCCAACCTAGAACACCAGAACGTAGTAATTTTTGCTGAACTTCTTTACGTTTTTTACCATTAAGAGGACGTTTTACATCAGCATGCTTGGAATAACGTGTATCCCTACACTTCATGGTAATAACAACTGGCCCGTCATCTAAAGGAGGATCTTTAATAATTCCACGAACAGAGTTAAGACAAGAGCGATCTTTACATCGTCCATTCATGACTGCATAGTTATTACTTCCATTAATTTTACCACGTTTAAATACAAAAGCACATTTGAGACGGTATTGTTCCCAAAAAGCGAATGAAACAATATTTGTCCACACACCAGGTTCAAAACCATAGTACTTGCGACCATTATAAATAAATGGTTTGTCATGTTTCATTAGATTCCATTGCTCTCGTGTAATTGTAACGTGGAAATCTTCACACTCATCATCGTTGTCACTCACAGTAGATTCAAGTTCACCATTTTTTTCATTATTATTATCACTGTCATTGTCATTTAAATCATTTGTAGTATTAGAATTATCAGAACTGGCAGTTGAAACATTCAAATTAGAGGAAATATTTTCATTATTCTGGATAAAAATCCCACATTTTTCTCGAGCAAGTGTTAAAATTTTCCTTCTATTTTGCCGTACATTAATCCTTACAGCTGGGACTTTCCACAATCCTTTTAATTCATCAGATATATCTTGCCATACTCTCGAGCTATGTTCTGGCAATTTATCAGTATTAAAGTATGTTATATACTTTATTAACGCATTAACTGCCAAATCAACAGGTACTACTGATATTGCTGGCATTATATTAATATATTTCACACAATATTCTGGAAAAAATAAAGAAATTCATTAGCATTTAAATAATTAAGATTTTTAAAGTGGTTACAATTACTTACTGAACAAACTACTAATCGTCGTTATACTCTGCCTAATGTGATTAATATAAATTAATTTTTATAGTAAAAATTACCTGTACTTTCAAAGTTTTGTTTGTAATAATTTACATATTTAGCTTCAATGTTTACATATATAAATTTAGAACTGAAAAATCATTTATTTCACGGTAAACAACCACGTAGCTACCATAACCTCTATGCGACTTTGTATTTAATTATTTATAATTAAATGATATGTGTAAAGTCCTTGGTCGTTAATTAAATTATGATGAATAATATATTATTTTTTTTATTTTTATTTATTTATTAGTTTATTATTTTATTAGTTTATTTTTTTATTTTTTTAATTAAACTGTATACCAATTAATTGCTCCTTCAGGATTTAAAATTGTATTTTTTTTTTCACGATTAAAACAACCGCGTAGAAAGTTTAAACGTATGGTTGACGCATGCGCAATACACAAATTTTGCAAACATACATTCAACTAATTAAAATATATATTAAACAAAAAATGAGTAATTTCGAAAGAGAACAAATGTATTTTATGCACGAACAATCGAAAATAAATATTTACAAGTCATTATCGACGGAAAAATATTAAAGATTGCAATAGGGGGGCTAACTTGAAGGTATATTTTTAATTAATTTTTTTTAAATAAATAAATGGGGAACAAACAATTATTAACAGCGAACAATTAAGAACAAACGATGAACAAACGAATTAATAGAAAAAAAGTCGAAAATAGAAAAAAAAAATATTTTTGAGGGGCTAACTTTGGTGACCTAGCAGACTCCATGAAATCCATGTAGACTTCAACGTAACTCGGCGTAACGTCAGGTTCTACGGTTCTACGACGCTCTACGTATGATGGCTCGTCGTTTTAGGAGGTCGGTTGGTTGACACACGGTGGTTACATTGAAAGTGCTGCTTGAAATGTAGTATCTACGCCTTGCTGAGATTTGACTTTGTGGAAAATTGATTGTTAATTTGTGTGACAGCAACAGAATTGCTTTTCCAAGCTAAAACGATGTTAAAGGGAACACAATTATTTCTCAGAGCATTAAGGACTAGTAGTATGTTACTGTGTGTGTGTGTGTGTGTGTGTGTTACCAGACATTTACATCTCGTATATGTAAAAGCGATACCTTAAGTAAATATTCTGAGGAATTACTTGTAAAGAAATTGTAATTAAATATTTACGTATCAGGATAATATAATCCATAGTACTTCTTCATCATAGTCACAAAAAAATCAGAGAAACCGGTATGTGAAACTATGTTTCATTTTCATTTTAAATGAATGTAATAAATAGTACATTAGTGACGTAGGGGAGTCTCGATCCGACCACTGATGGGTAAACATCTTTTTTTGATTACTCCAGTAAAGCGATATACTGCTAGAAATCATTGTTAGTTGTTTATTTTATAAACAAAATAAATTGTTTAAATTTAAAGTGAAGTGAAATAAGACAATAAGGAGTTTGTTGTTGTGGAATTTGTTATCTCTAGTAAATAAAAGAAATAGTTTAATAAAAAGTTATTTACATAAAATAACAAAAATGCCTGGGGGAATGAAGACGAGGAGGGAGCAGGATGAGAAGAAGGAGGACGGAACAGAGGAAAAAATTAAAAGGATGATTCAAACAGAAAAAGAAATGCAAGAAGAAATGAAGGAAATGAGGGAAAGATTAAAAAAGATGGAAGAGGAATTCAAGACATTCATCGAAGAATCGCGCAAGGAAAGGGAAGATCTGATGAGGAGGTTGGAAAAAGAGAAGGAAGAGGAAAAAGAAGAAAAGAAAGAAGAAGAAAAGAAAAAGGAAGAAACAGAGAAAGAAGTTAGAGAAAAGGTGGAGGAGCTGGAAAAAGAACAGGAAATGGCCAGGAAGCGCGAGAAGAGGGAGAACATAGTTATAAGGGGTGTAAAGACAAGCAAAATGGGCGCGGAACTGAGGAAAGAAGTGGAAGAGTGGATACAAAAAGAATTGAAGGAAGAAGTAAGAATAACAAAAGCGTTCACAGTGGGAAAAGAAAAGGGAATAGTGATAGCGAGATGTGAGGGGGAAGAAAAGAAGAGAAAGATAATGGAAAAAAAAAGTACACTGAGGGGCACGGATGTGTACATAGAGGACGACTTGACGTACAAGGAGAGAGAGGTGCAGTGGCAATTGAGACAATGGGCAAAAAAGAAAAGAGAGGAGGGGAAAAAGGATGTGAAGGTCGGGTACAAAAAAGTATGGTGTGAAGGAACGCAGTATATATGGAATGAAAAAAACAAAGAACTGGAAAAGGTGGAATTTCGAAAACATGGTGAAGGAGTTGGGGGAAAGTAAAGAGAGGGGTAAAAGTGGGAGAGAGGAAAGAAGAGAAATAAAAAAGAGGATAAAGATAGGTTTCTGGAACGTGGCGGGTATAAAAAGAAAAGATAAGGATTTCTGGAGATACATCAAAGGTTGGGATGTGATTGGGATGGTGGAAACATGGCTGGAAAGCAAAGATTGGGAAGAATGGGAAGACAAACTACCGAAAAACTACAGATGGGTGTGCCAAGGTGCTGTTAGGGAGCATAAGAAAGGGAGAGCGAGAGGTGGAATTATAATGGGGGTACGTAGGGAGCTAGAAGAGGAGAAGGTACCAGACAGAAGAGAAACAGCAGTAAGGAGGACGATAAAACTGGAAGAAGAGACATGGGAAATTGTAACAATATACAGTAAAGGCAATATAAAAGAAACAATGAAAGAAATAAAAGAAATAATTAAGGATGAGAAACAGGAAAACCTATTAATTGGAGGGGATTTCAACGCGAGAATTGGGGAGTTGGGAGAGGTGGACGAAATATGGGGGAATAGAAAAAAGAAAAGAACAACGAAAGACAAAACAATAAACGCCGAGGGAAAAGAACTAATGGAAATGCTAGAAGAACAAGGATGGATAGTACTAAATGGGAACAAAGAAGGAGATGAAGAAGGAGAATATACCTATGTGGGAAGCAGAGGGGAGACAGTAATCGACTACGTGGTGACAACGCTGGGAGGAGGACAGAAGGTAGAAAGAATGAAAGTGGAAGAGAGGGTGGACTCGGATCACCTACCGCTAGTGGTGGAGTTGGAAGCGAGGAGAGGTGAAAGAAAAGGAAACGAATGGAAAGAGGGCAGCGATTGGACAGAGGAAGGAAGGAAGAAGTTTATGGAGGAATTGGAACGGAGATACGAGGAAGAAGGAGAAACGGAGGAGATGGAGGAAATTGAAGAGAGGATGAAGGAAGCCACCCAAAGTAAAAGGTGGAGAATATCTGATAGAACGGGAGAAAACAAATGGTGGGATAAAGAATGTAAAGAATGGAAAAAAGAGGTAAAACGGGAACTAAAGAGATGGAAGAAAGGAGAATCAAGTAAAGAAGACTTCAAGAGGAAGCAAAGGGAGTATAACGAAAGGATAAAAGATAAAAAGAATGAGTTCAAAATAGGAATAGAAAAAGAAATTAGAGATATAACAACGGAGAGGCAGGCATGGGATTACATAAATAGGGAGAAAAAGCGAAGGAAAGAGCCAAGCAAGGAAATAAAAATGGAAGAGTGGACGAAACACTTTATGGGAGTACTAGGAGGAAAGAAAAGAAACGAGAAAACAAAGAAGGGGATAAAAGAGAAGGAGAAAGTAAACGATATAAAAGTAGGTGAAATAAAAACACAGATTCAAAAACTCAAGGAAAAGAAAGCACCAGGTAGAGATGGACTAAAGAACGAGGCGTGGAAAGCTGGGCAAGAAAGGATAGAGAAAGGATTACTGACAGCGATGAACAAGATATGGAAAGGAGGAAACCTGCCGGACAGCTGGAGAGAAGGGGTAATAACGCCGATATATAAAAAGGGAAATAGACATGAAGCCAAAAATTACAGGGGTATCACACTACTGAACACAGGGTACAGGATTTATGCAGGGATTGTTAGAGAAAGACTGGAAGAAGAGGTAAAAGTAAAAGAGATACTTCCCGAGACACAAGCAGGCTTTAGAAAGGGACGAGGGACTTTAGACAATATATACGCACTGAACCATTTAGTTGAAAAAGAGCTAAGTGAAAAAGGAGGACAGATATATGCAATGTTCATCGACCTTAAAGCGGCGTTTGACATGGTCGACAGACAGAAATTGTGGAAGTACATGAGAAAGAAAAAAATAGATGAGGACATAATGAAATGTATTGAAGAAATTTACGAAGAAACAAGAATGAGAATAAGAGTTGGGGGTGAAGAATCAGAAGAATTCTGGACAGACAAGGGGTTGAGGCAAGGTTGTCCTCTGAGCCCCATTTTATTTGCGATATATACAGCAGACTTGGAGGGGGTAATGGAAAGAGGACAAGACGGGGGGGTGCTAATAGGAAGGCACTACAAGATATGGACTTTAGCATACGCTGACGATATAGTCCTGTTGGCAAAAAGGGAAGGAGAGCTGCAGGAGATGGCACACCGGCTAGGGAGGTATATAGACAGGAAAGGACTAGAGTAAAACGTGGAAAAGACAAAAATTATGGTATTTAAAAAAGGGGGTGGAAAAAGGAGACTTAAAAGGTGGAAATACAAGACAGAGGACATTGAGGAAGTTGAAGAATTTAAATATCTGGGCTACACTTTTAAAAAGAATAATGGAGAAGAGGCGCATATAAGGGAGGTGGCAAAGAAGGCAGAGCAAGCAATGCGACGGGTATGGGGACTAGGGGAAAAGGTATTTGGGGGGGACATACAAAAGAGAATATGGATATACGAGAGACTGATAGCCAGTATGATGTCGTATGGAGCAGAGGTTTGGGGGTGGAAGGAACAAGAAAAGTTGGAAAGAATACAGGTAAGATATATGAAATGGGTTCTAGGGCTGGACAGGTGCACGCCAGGATACATGGTGATGGAGGAGCTAAAGAGGGACAAGATACGAATTAAAACAGGGGAAAGAGCGGTAAAATACGAGGAGAAATTGAACAGAGCGGAAAGCAAAATCTTAAAGAAAATAAGAGAGGATTACATAAAGAATGGGGGGAAAGGAGGTCCAAAAAAGAGAAAAGAATACTTTGAAAGGAATGGAATGGCGATCGAGGAGGCAGAGAGGAGAAGAGAAGGTGGCGCAAGTGTGGCAGAGGAGCTAAGGAGAAGGGATAAGGAGACACAACAGCAGGAGAGAATGGGAAAAATAGAAAAAAGTAACTACAATAAAAGATATAAGAGGTTATGGGAAAATAATGTGCCTCAGTACCTTATAGAAAAGGACATAAAACACATAAGAAGAACAGCAAGGTTTAGATTGGGAAATGAGGAAAAAGGAAACAGATACTGGGAAAAGAGTGAGGAAAGAAAGTGTAGAATGTGTGGAGCGGAGGACGAAACACTGGAGCACATTAAGTTTGAGTGTAAGGAAAAAGTAGCAAGCGAAAGGAATATTGGACAGCTATTAAAGGGAGGCAGTGAAGGAAAGAGGTGGATGGCGGAAATAGTAAGAAGAAAAGGAAAAACAGGAGAATAAATAATCTGGTGGAGAATAATAGAGAGGGTCAAAAGAAGAAGAAGCAGAAAGCACTTTTGGAAGTAGTAAAAGTCGAGAAGATTTTAAGTTTATTTTAAGTTTAGTTTTTAAGTTTGGAATGTATATAGGAATGAAATGTATTAGAAATATAATACTGTAGATTGTAAAGCCGAAAGGCATACACAATTAATATATAAATAAATAAATAGTACATTTGTAATGCTTCTAAAACAATTATGTAGAAGTACTTTTCACTCACTAATACACGATATGTATAATGTATTGCTTACATTCAGGCGTATCAGATTAATTTTGTGGTACTTACATTTTCAATACATAATTTTAATTGCATTAATGTAATACCTTTATGCCTTATGCATTTAATAGTTTTCAAAAACTATTTTAATCACAATTTAATATGAAAGAGAAACGATGAGTATGAGTATGAGTATAGTATAAATAGAAATACTAAACATGAATGAGAAATTTTTAGTACATTTGCAAATAAAGTGGTTTTGTATGCAGCCGTGGTGAATGGAATGAGGTTTATTCTTTATGATATACTCTTGTATAGCATCTCTGTATTTCTATGAAAATGCAATGCGAATATATATATATATATATATATATATATATATATATATATATATATATATATACATGTAAAAGAAAACATATTCATTCGAATTGAAAATTGAAAATATTCCGATAAAACATTTGCACACATACGATATAGACGTTTGTAGTATTCTTGTATCCATCTTCTCAAATTTCTTCTTCCCATACCACCTATAGTACGATGCACAAGAGATAGACAAGATAGAAAAAAATTTGTTTTCAAGGTGAAAAAATATTTTTCATTTTGTCTCTTTAATTATTAAAGGGATTCAACATCGTACAACATTCCAACTGCATGTGACCTCACAACCGCTATGTTGCTATCTCTTTTATATAACAGAGCGTAAAAAAGATAGCATATTCTTGACAGAACTCTAACAAGTTTACAAATTACCAACCTTACAGCTCATAAATCTCTGCTATATGTATTTATATATCAAAATATCACATATTATTTACAAACAATAAAATTTCAATATTATGTCTGCCTTAGCAGGGTTAAATAAAATAAAAAACTATTATTCTTTGACTTGACTTGATTATTTCGACTATCAACAGATACAAAACATTACCGCAGCCTGACCTTCCCAACAAATAACTGACGTTAAAATGCATTTTGCGTCATACAAATATGACCGACCATCTCTAGCGCTAAAACTACAATTCAAACTTTTAATTGCTATATCTCCGTCAACATTTAGATATTTAATAAAATATACACGCCAATACACATTTATTAACATCAATTTCAATCAACAATAGACTACTAAAAAATGAGTACACAAGCCCTTTCACACATAAAAGACGTCGCTTTCGAAGTGGGTGAAGCACACGTAAATTATTATAGTCTTATATTAATATAGTATTTTAATCGATTGTTTTCTTTTCTATTACAGGTAGATTTAGCGAGATCTATATTTCAGAAGCTACTTTATTTAATAAATTACACAACACGCACAATAGTTATTTGTCTTGTAACTTCCATCGTGTAGAACATGTCCAGGAGACTTGGGGTTGAATAATTTGTAAAAGTAAAATATTGTCACAAAAAACGTAGACGTTTGAAATATAAGTAGCTGTTCAACACCCCATGTGAGTGTCACGACCGACGACCTCTACAACTCCCGAAGGATCAAGGTCAAGGGATAAACTACCCCGCCCTCACTCTATTCCCTTTGGATACTCTGTGGATATCCTGATCGGTCAGTGATTGAGATTCGACCATGATGGGATAAATCAAACGCCCGACGATGTAATGGGTGAAATGTCGGACTACCAGACACAATATAATCATCATCAGTAATCGGGCAACGGGTGTTAAACTTAATCAGGGTTGTTTTAACTGTAAAAACTACGCGAGACCATCTGCTCGTTGTAGATGTAAATTCTGTTAAAGTAGGTGTTCTCGAGGCACTTGTTCTTTGTATAATTTATGTAAATTGTAAGTAAGTATTTTTGATGATAATTGACGAGAAATAAAATTTTATATTGGAAATTTTATAAAAGTTAACAAGCACAAAGACAAGATTGACGTCACAAGAACGAAGTCCTTGTGTGAAAAGATGTAACAAGTGTAGAAGTGGTTGAAAATAGAATTGCTAATTCTATGGAAGCATTTGCATTTACTGACTATTTTTTCTGCTAATTTTGGTGTATACGTGTTTGAGACAAATTTGTAATAGCCTCTAGTTAATTAGATACATTCATTACATCTATTCTGTCTACGAATCGTAGTTACGCACCATCAACAAGTAAACCAGACTTAAGGGGGATAGCATCACGTTGACAAATTAAATTTGGATATATTGTTGTTAATCTAATAACATAATACATCGGGATCTGGGTATATTGACAGTTAATGAAGAAATAGTGCTTAGAATCAAAACATACTAAGAGAGAATACTTGAACATCCAAACAATTTGGCCAGCTGTCTACTGTCCAATAATTCAGTAGTACGCACACTAAAAAAGAAAGTACCTCAGGACCTATTAACCAACTAAACAGAATCTAAGGATCTATTGAAATTGAGGGATGAGTCGATGGGCACACCCCGAGCAAGACACTTTTTTATTTTTACATACATATCACTGAATGTCCTACGAATGACAGATTGTAATAATGTCTAGAAATGAAATTAAAAAAATATTGTTATTCCAAAAGTAGTGATATTTTTATTCGAAAGTACAAACTCTGAGGTTAGTAATGAAACACAACATCTGCCACCGAAATATTATGTTTTTCCATTGATTTAAAATGACCGCTGTTGTTGAAAGCCCTTTTAGTAAGAATTATTGTTACGTTTAATTACAAGGATCAGAGACAATCATGGTCATTTTTATCAATCTTTATTTTTATCATTCTCTATTATTCTTTTTATTGTTGGAGATCATTAATTTTATTGATTTAAGACTGAAATTCTAGTGCAACTAATCAAGTTCTTCATTTATATGTTGTTCGTCTAAATTCTTCTTTTTCAATTCCTATGTCTGTAACCCTTCTTCTTCTTACCTTACCCTTATGCTTAATAACGATACTGATTGCAAACGACTTCCCTTCCGTTTCCCTTCTATCCTACATATCATTCTTAAACGGAATGCGTTGTGTGATTTCCGTGCTGTTCTATATACGCTTACCAAAGGAACCATCTAGGTCAAAAAGAAATTCTCTCTTGGAGGTGTGTACACCCTTAATTCTAAAGAAACAAAACGACGCAACATTCACACTTATATGTAAATACAACACATGTGTATTTCCTTTGGCACAATGACTTTAAAATATTAACTAAAGAAAGATTTATAACAAATCGTCTGGCAGGTTGCCTTGCACGCCACAAACTGTGTTCACGCTCGTCTAGCGTCTAGATCTAGCGTCTAGCGGAGCCCTAGGAGGCCAACCGCTTTGTAATGTACACACGTAAGTCAGTATGTCGTACTGTGTAACTCTTAAATAATTATTATCTATTTTAAACGTAAGTGCATTCCGAACTGTCATGGCGTCAATGTGAGACGGCCTATTTATTATGTCATGAAGTTTTAGATGTTTTAAATTATGTGCTTTGACAAATTTTGACAACACACTCGTAATTTATAAACTATTTTAAATTCTACATTATGTAAATATTAGACTGAGTCAGAGGCGTAGCTAGAAATATCGGCCGTTATGCAAACATGATATTGTAATTTACTTTACCTACAGTATTTTGTATTCCTAAAGCACAATCTGACTTCTCGACATTACCTATTGTTACCTACAATATAAAAAACAACAATGCTGCAGTATATACTTCAGAAAACTAGCATATTGAGCAACTATACTTTTCTAAAAGTAATCCATATCCTGTTGATCAACTTAGGTGTTTTCCAATAATAGAGAACAATGTAATCCATTAGTTTTTAAATCTGTACCTTCATCCATACTTGTTTATTTTTATCCTGAAAAACTGTTTATATTTTTTAACTCAATTTTACAAATTTATTTTTACTAATTTAATGTTATTTAAAAATATAATTTTATGATTTAAATAAAATAAGGATGATTATTAAAGGTATTTAATCATTTCATTCAATGGCATTCGAAATAGTAATAAATTTTATGCTAATTATTTGATATCAATTGCGCAAATAATGCGATAGCAAAACTTTTAAAAGAGCTCAACTGTGCGTGGCACTACTAGAACATTCGATGTTAAGCTTAATGCCGCCTCACTATGTGCTCTAGTGCAAGGCAATACTATAAGGTTTATCATTGTAGTGGTTTCTTTAATGACCAATCTATACTAAGTAAACAGAATATTTTAAGACAGTTGTTTCACCAGTGTGCGGTCGTCCTAAGAAGTATTATTCCACTGTAAAAGTAAATTCCGATATAAGACCTAAATATAGGTTAATGGTAATTTTAAATTTCGTACCATTAGTGAACTATCAACATACAATCGTTATTGCGGAATATTTGGCAGATTTTACCAAAAATATAACCAGTTTTCATTGAAATATTACGGTTGTCTGTTGATGTAAAATGACACCTATTGTTGAAAGAACCTTAAAATGACATCTCTTTTTAAAACAATTCTATTACATGACATTTATATGTAAACTATAATGTTTTTATGCAAAATGTATTTGATTGTGTTTAGTGTATACATATGAGTACACAAATATAATTTAAACATGATTACATAAATGATTTATAACGAGTTGACATTAAGAGCGGAGTTAAAGATATATAGCCGTAATAGAAGGAAGGCGTTTACGTAATAACAACATAATGGTTCAACCATTAACATTGTTACACATACTTCATTATATAATTTACAAATTATGATTATAATTTAACTAAATTATTATATTTAGAATATAATAACTACTTCTAACAAATGCGTAGTACTTTAACAGTTGAATTAAGGAAACAATTTACTAACTAATGATAAACGTTAAATGTATACAACCTATAGAATGTAAAGTCGAGGACACTAAACCACCAACAATATTTATATGTGAGATTTAAGTAAATCACTTTCAGACTCTTGCAAACAGATTAGCTATAGTCTATTTTTAAATAAAGTATGCTTTGACGATCTGGACAGATTATTTGTAAGCAAAGAACACTTAAAATTCTGCAGAGTGATTGATACGCATAGTTTCACGTCTGAATATATTTCAAGTACGTTAGAATGTTAGTAAAAGTAAACAAATACATGAATTTGAATACCGTGCCATTGAAAACATCTAAATTACATAAGAATTGAAGGAAGCACTAACACTTGGAGCAGCCGCACTTGGAGCAGCCGCACTTGGATCCGCGAATGACTATGATTTATCTTCTTACTTCACTTCGAACGATGTATATATAAATAACGACGTGTCCTCACCAAAGAGTTACTAGTATATGTACTAGCCTTGTTGGAATCAATCAATATCCAGGTAGAAAATGTAACGCAATGCAACAGTTTAATTAGCTAGTAGTAAGCTAGTAAATGTAAAACTGCGGTGCAAGAACATTTCTGTATGAGGCGTCTAAAAGCAAAGGAATGTAAGGGACAAATTTTGAAAATTTGGTGGCACAGATATATAAGCGAAAACTTGGACAGATTTTACCATATAGAGTGAATTCTAAAACCTAGAAAACGCCTATACGATCTTAATTTTAAACTCATTTTCTGACGAATTTTACTTTTGTCATTTGATTCATGTAAAGTCAGGACCAACATTTTTTTTCTGCACGTGAACGCACAGGTGAATACAGCTGATTTGATTCGTGATAAGCTAGCTAAATTACATTGGTTCTTGAACATCCACCTTACAGTTCAGACATTCTTATGCGACTACCATATGTTTAGTCCACTGAAGAAGGCATTAGGAGGGGTGAAGAATTTCTAGTGGAACAGCTACTTTCATGATTTTTTTTCATGAAAGAATCAATAAGGTCAACAACAAAATAAGTTTGAACAAGTTGTACTTTTATCATACACGAAAGCAAAAAAACAAAAATATTGTCTTTAGTGAAAAGCAAAAAAAAAATTGTTTGTGGTTTATTCTGAATAATTTCGGTTTTGACTTCCTGATGAAGCTTTGGTGTGGACATGGCTTTACAATCGTAGGTATAGGTTACACGTTAATGTGTCATCAAACTAGAGAATTACTTTATTATTTAGTGCGGCAACTTCAAGTATATTTGCGGTAGTTAAATTTGTTGTGAAAGTTTGTAAGTGTGTGTGTGTGTGTTTAGCTGAGTACGTACAGAATGATTAATTACTGTGTTTTAATCCGTTACAAAACAAGTCTATCCTGTGTTTAGATGTTTAAACTTAAAGGAGCTATGATGAACTTGGAAACAGTTCGGTCTTAGTTTAGCCTATAGATTTATTTACAAGTGTAAGTGGTAAATAAATCGTTCCATGGATAAATTAGCGTGAGTTTTTTTAGAGGGGTCCATGTAAACTACACCGCTGCCTCATAACAATTATGATCCTGAGCATATTATCAAATTAATGTTGATAACAACCACACTAACACGGAAAATGGAGTACTGAACCGGGAGTACGAGTTATACACTGTGTGCAGGAGTTCATGATTTGATTTCCCTTTGCTTCTAGAGTTTTGCGATGCCAGCCTATATTGGTCATAAACTCACGAAATATTGTGCAGAAATTGCATCTGCGTGTGTACACAGAATACGGAGCTCAGGTGTTCGTCATGGGGGGGGGGGTGTAAAGGAAGTATGGAGGTGAACTGAACACTGTTCACCGTGCATTGTCAACGGATTTACCCTTATTCGCATACCACCACAATCACAATCTGAACGGGTTCTCTAACTCACCCATCCAAACCGTACTGGTGCTTAACTTACGAGTTTGACCAAATATGGTGCGTTCAACATGGTATGGCCGTTGACTAGATCGGGGATTGAACCCAAAGGCATAGAACTCTGGCGTCAAGCATAACCGTTTTCGACTACTGTACCGTTTTTAAACACAATATGGTTTACGCTGCTTAAATATAGGAACCGAAATAAAAACGAAATTAAAATGAAATTGCATGTATAATTAAAGGCGTAATAAATGACTATGTTTTAATTAATAAATAATTGTAAACATTTTCAAACAGCAACAGTAATACCAGAAGCGTAAACGCCAACGACTACAACGACCCCCCTATCCCCGCCACACCGTGGACCCTTTAGACGATATTAACGGATATTTTTCTACAACATTTTGAATTTATCCACTATGTATCGTCGAAGCTGCGCTGGCTGGTGTATATAATATTTTTCATAGCGCCTGCGAAACACGTGATTTTCCTTTCGTCTTCCCTTTTATACTATGAACGATGAACCACCACATTTTATACCCCTCTTGTAGCCCCTCCTTCGAGCACCCGTTATACACCCTAAATCCCCCCACCCTTAGTACTGGTTTATTCTCCTCTAAAGCCCTCCACCCTCAAAATTGTGTATACTGTATATAGTATATACTGTGTAGTATGAACGATTCAGTTAAACTAAACATCAGTGTCGCGTTAGACGTTGGGGATTGCAAACGCTAACGCAAACGAATACGAATCCGTTAACGAAAACGCAACTTAACGCATCGCAACGGAACGGTACGGTACGAAGCGGAGCGTAACGCTACTTAGCGCAACGATATCGTTACTCATATTGGACATGACCAATCTAAGTGCATTGTTTTATAACTGGAACGTAAACATGTTAATTTAATAAATAAAAAAAGTGAGGTTAACCTAAACTTAAACCAGGAACCATTGTGATTCTTAACCCGGAAATATATAAACGTTAACGATGATTAGTCGTTCAGCTTAAAGATAACGTAACTTAAAAAAATATAACCTAAAAATGAAAACTTTTTTTACACAACTAATAATTTAAGTTCAGTTGATTATGTGTTGGTTTTTATGAATGGTATTAACAACAATGAAACTATTTACAAAAAAATACTAATTATAAAGGGATTTGTACTACTGAAATCATAAAATAAAGTGAATTATTGTACTTTGTGTGTAAAATAAACAATTGTAACATTTTATAAAATTGTTTGTTGTAACACTTATATAATTATCGTACACTGGCGTTTTAAACCACTGTAAAATAGATTAAATAGTTTGATTTTATAGGATTTTGTTTGTTCAAAGTAACATCAAATACAAATCCAATAAAACTGCCAATCAATTACCAATAAATAAATTCCCCCACCCCAATTACTAATCGCTTGTGTCGAATAATTGTGTTAGTAGTCATTGTTCGTCGAATAAAAGCCTGTTGTGGAACTTTATAAAATTTAAACAGTGAAATAAATTTCAGTTTTCATAATCCAATTGTTAGTTAAACATCTATCATAATTTCAGTGATTTGTTGTAAAGCCTCACAAGCACAAAGTATTAAATACTTACGAAAGAAATTTTGAAGTTTTCTTAAAGGCTACTGATCTATAACTTGGTGTGTAAAGTAACTAATTGTTAGATAAACAATTAATTTTTTGAAGAAAACAGTTGCGATAAAATAATATCTATAAAAAATAAAAACTAAAAAAATAAAAATTATTTGTTATAAATATTTTATTTTTTTAAAGTGTAAATAAATAATATACAAAATAACAGCTACAGCAACACCCGACCCGGGCCCCCCTACGGGGCTTAGTTTGGTCGGGATATACCCCTGTGCAGTGTGGGCCCCAAAAGCGTGTCCAAATCGACGAACAAACGCGGCTCTATCTCGCCCAACGCCTTATCCGGTTTGTTCGTTATATCGACAACCAACAAATCAACCAACACAAACAATTCTACCAGCCCAACAAACAATAACGACCCAACCGATAACGTTGCCCTGTACTGCCCTTGGTCAAGTGCAACAGCCTCTACTGGAAGGGTGCAGGTGTAATCAAACTAGTGGGGTAACTGTAGGGCCCTTAAGAACGACTGTAAATACGGTTCAACCTAATCAGACGAATACTGGTGTTGCTGGAGCCCCTTCAATGTTACTTGTACCGTTTTCTGTTCCTGCGGGGTATACGGCCCCCCTTAATGCTGTGGGGCATAGCACGCATTGTAGTAATGCTAATAACACTAACAATATTGCTACTGGCGTGAACACGGCTGCTGCTGTTAAGGTAGGTCAATTATTATTGTATCTGTGACAGACTATGACAGGAAAAAGAAAATATTACTGACCATGCCACAATAAGACATCGGAAGTCGGTTCGGACAGATTCGGGGATAAGGTTTGCAATCAGTCGCCTTATCTGCGGACGCCCTAAGTTTAACATTTCAAGTTATTGTCTGGTATATGTTTTCATTCAGCCAAACAAAATTTTGAACAATACCATGTTCTCTAAATGTCAGAGGTGAAATAAAACTCTTGTCCAGGTGGACCTGTATAACATATACAATGACGTTTACAATTGTTTCATAATTATAATGCTCCATATTTTAATTCTCGGTCTCTCAATAACAATAGACTCATTAACAATTGCATAACAATGAGAAATTAACGTTAACTTTACGATAGAACCTCCAGAGACTCAGTTATTATTTCTGGAGCAGGAGCAATGACAATTTTTCTCCAGTATCCTTTTGTTCATTATTTGTAGTGACTTGTACTGTTTTAGGGCTTCCCTTAAGCTGACGTAGCTGCTGTATCTATAGGGTTTCGTTTGCTTTAACTTCTGTGAAGTCAAATTAGAGAATTAACTCGTTTCATGTATGTATTTGTACATGTGCAATCGTATGATGGTTTTAATTTGGTAAGGTACAATTAAAAAAGAAGAGAAGAAAACAAATAACGTATTTAATAGTACATGATCTTATGAAAAGTGTGACTGTTTTCGAGATATAGGTATTTTTTGTTCATTAGAAGGTTTTTAGTTCAATTTATGAGAAATCGTTTGACTCTGTAATAACATCAACAACATCCTTCAATATTTTACTATAATACTAAGTTAATAATTAAGTTGTAATGTTGCTTTTTTTTATTTATTTGCCTTGACTTTTATTCGTCATAGCCACCATCAAACATTTTTTATATATATTTAACATTTTATAATTCTATTTTACAAATTTCTAAATATTTAAATAATTCACTAATTAATTTTGTTTTAATCATTTCTAATATTTCTCTATTGAATTTTGATCTTTCTAAACTATAATTTATGCATTCAAATATAATATGATCCAAAGTTCCTTCTTCACCACATTGACATCTATCGTTGGATTTAATATTAATTTTTTACAGATGAGCTGTGGTTTTACAATGATTACTTTTGATTCTGATTATAGTGGATATAATTTTGTGGGACTCATTTCTAAACCATCTTTTCTTACTTAAATTTCGATGAAACATATAACTCTTCCTTTTAGCTGACTTTTGTTAATGAAATCTTGATCTCTCAAATTGAAGTTCAATCAAAAATTTCATATATCTCAATTTCCAAATTTATAGATTCCTTTGCTTTAATTAGTTTTAAGTTGTAGTGAGTATACTAATTTAAAACTATATTTTATGTTTTGATTTGCCGTCGGTAAAGTAAAACTAAAATTTGGAATACACGATTGAAACACGAGAAATATTATTGTTTTAAGTAGGGGGATGCTAGCATTACAACTAAAAGACTCCCTTAAATGAAAAAGTTGATGAAAAGGGGGAAGAAAAAACAAGAAAGGTGTATGATCTTAACAGTTAAATAACCGTGAAATTGTAATTAAAAAAGAAGAATCAGTAAATTAAAAATACTTGTATATGCAAAAGAATTAATAAAGAGATTCTATATAATATTTTTGCTTAATATTTTTTGATATATGTTAAGTCACCGACGCGTTCTTATTACGTTGGCAATTTTGTTAGCGTCATGGCACTGCCTAATAAGTTTATGATTATGTATGTATATAATCTGGTCTGTGGATTAACCCGAAGACACAGTAGTTATTGTCTAGCATCAATGCTTCCGCCTACTGTGTTCCCCATACATATATATCTTTACCTTATTAATATATAATCCAAGTATTTCCAATGTTTTTTAAACAAGCTGTTCTTTAAGCCACCATTTTATTGTTTCTTGGAAGCTATTCCTTTGGGTTACTTGTTGTGTACCCAAAATAAAAACAAAAGCCCAAAAGGTCTAAACATATAGTTAACCTTTTACCTTTTCCAACTATTTTCAAATTAATAAATAATTTGATTAAATTTTGAAAGATATAAAAACGTTTAAAGAGTTACTTGGACCGTTTTTTCTATAAATAAATAATATATCGTTCCAACGAATTCCCCTGCTTCCTGATGGTGAAGACCTTATCTAGAAGTCAGCGGTTTACCCCCCTCCATGTGTCTCCGAGGTATTTTGTACAAGAATTCTTGGAGAAACAGATTTTTATATTTTATTTAACAGATATTAGCAGTAATTGATTTTTTTATATCTTGTTTATCAATTAATATAAGGAATCTCTATGATTAAATTTTTTTTAAATTTTCTTTTATATATTTTATTTAACGTCGACCTATTTCCGATTCTGAGTCCTATCACAGACGACGTTCCTTTATGTAGGCAGTTTTATAAGGCCTCATATATGGCACTATACCGCTGTCTAATACATTTATGAATATGTAATTACATAACAAATTAAATTTGACAACAACCAAACTTAGAAATTATAGTGATGGCTTTGGGATCAAATCCGAATCAAGCAACAATGGCCTAGCACACTGTGCCGTTCAGTGCCAGTCACAAATTTGAAATAAACCTAAATTGGAACTTAGATAAACCCAGAAAAAAACCTATTATCGTCTTTCTATATGAGAAACGCATTGAAATTTCTTTCAGCCTATAAGCAATATTTTACCTTCTTAGCCTTAAGTCTCATTCCCACTCACTGTTTTGATATTTAATTGACTGTTACTATCTAATATTTTAATCTAGATTTTAGGTTTTCAGAATAGGCATTCCTTGTCACATTCAAGTTTTAATTTGAGTTTAGTTAATTTAGTTGGTGCGCATGTTCGACAGTTGGACAAAATTGAAGGTGAAATAATTAAAAGTGCTGTTTTTAATAACAATTAGTAACAGAAATTGCTTTTATTTCTTTATTTTTGACAAACTGACATTGAACTTCTTTTAAATATAAATTCTACTGCATTTTGACAGATCTGTCACATTTTGGAGGTTATAATATAATATAGTCTTTCTTTAGTTAATAGTTTTAATTGAAAACATTGGACCTTGTAAGGTTCTAAAAAAACTAAGAAAACTTAAAAAAAAATAAACAACTAAATTTAAATCTATTTTAACGTTAATAAGTAATAACTATTTACTGAAAATTAAAAATTGCTGAAAAACACAGATAGTGAAATATTTTAATGGAAAAAACCTATGACCCAGATCTGGGTGGAGAAACACCCAAGCGTGGGAGCAGTGGTACCGTCAGCTCTTGTTTTCAAGGTTGTAAACTAATATTTGTTGTTAGATCCTTTCATATTATATTACCCTAGATACGACCAATCACAAAATAGTAAATAATTAATTATACCATGATGCATTTAAGCGAAATTTAAATTCAAAGCAAAGTACTGTCTTTACAACATGACAATCAGAACCTATAATTTCTTCTTTTGCAACACATGTGATACTCCTATAAATTGAGGTAATCAAATATTTACGACGTTTTATTTCGATTCATGTATGGTGGTCGTCTATTTGTCAGACAATAAAGTAGTTAGCCTGGTTAATATTTCACAGACAGTTTGCCGCATGGGTCTGTCGCAACTGTACGAATACATTTTAAATATTTAACGAATCAAATGCAATTAATTATTAATAAATAAAATGTTGGGGGTTGGTCTCTCGAGCCATTATAATAAATTGCTTTCTTGATATATTATCAAATAGCGGTCAGATATTGTCCTACGGTTTTAACTGGAATTAAATTAATACATGCAATTGTTATAAATCAATATTAAGTAATTGTAATATTATTTTATTACAGAAAATGTAATAGCATCAAGATATACCCGCTAAATACGACATATGAATTTTTTATGAGGTTTTAACTTTTTGTTCTTTCATTTATTGTTTAATTCTTTTATTGATTAGTTTATTGTGTAAAAATTTGAAGTCGATTTGAGTAAAACTGTCGGAGATATAAGTTTTAAGTCTTCATCTCTCTGGTCTGTTTTCGTCTTACTTTGAAACTTTTAAATGTGGTGTAATAGGTAAAATTGTTTACGTAACAAATAACATTTTTTATGTTAGATAATCTTTAAATACATATGCATAACTGTGTTTAGTGGAAGAAGTTTTGAAAATGAATGCTAAAAACATTTTGTCATAAATAGAAAATGTCATTTTTTTATCTAATGTATTTTTATAAAGTCTCTTTTTCCATTCTATCCAACAACATACTGTCTTGTAAGTATGTGTGTGTGTGTATATTTCCATTTAATTAGTATAGCTATGCAGTTATTCCCTTGATGCATTTTATAATTTGATTTCCGTAGAATTTGATGAAAGTATTTTGTTATAAAAATAAATAGAAATTTTCTTTTCAAGTTGTATAATATTTCATGTCCTTTTTTATAATGATTTGGTTTATTATTTAATAGAAGGTACGTCTTGCGGTATTACAAGAGGGTTACACGGACGCCCTTTTCCTGCCAGCTGCACCCCACACCCCAATATACATTACACTCTTCAAAGGAAACCATATTTTTACAGACATCTCCTGTATCAAAGACGATACAAATATTAAATAAATATAAAAATTTATAACGACCAGACATAGTCGTCTGGAGAAGTCTGGTAAATACTGTTGGGTTGCTTTGAGGACATTTTCTATTTTCATTTAATTCTGTTAAGATGTTGTATGCAAATATGCATTTCTTAGTAATCTAATTTATTTAATAAAGCACCATAACTTTCTTTATTAAAAAGCGCACCATTCAGTCGGTTGATAACGTAGCGAAGCGCTAGTGGTCTCGTTCGAGAGGCGGGACAATAAAGTTTTGCTGCCTTCCTGATTCGATCTTCAAAACTAAGTAAAACAAAACATTATGTATATGGCTACATTATAAAAAACAAATAAAAATTTTCTGATTCATATAATGGGTTTTAGTAAGTTTTCAAAAAAGGAAGTTATACTGCCAGGATATCTGCGAGTGCTAATCATCTCGATAGAGCAGAGTCCGAATAACACTTGTCAAACTATTTATTTGCTTGAAGGGTCCTTTTTCCCATGAAAAATCAATGTTTTATTTGGGTTTATTATTTAGCACACTTAAAATATTATTACTCCAATATCAGACACCCTGTACATTTCTTGCTAACCACCCTGTACCATATAATGGCAAAACTGATGTCCTAATTCCTTTTCAATATTAATATTCTTGCCACAATGCAACATACCGTTTCCTTTAAATTATTTATGCATTTAGACAAAAAAGATCCATTGTGTTACCATATATTCTCTGTTGGAACATATTTAACTATGATCCGATACATAGACATTATATTTAAATCGTGACATGATGGGGAAGGAGGAAAGAAAGCGAGAAGGGAGAGAGAGAGAGGGTGTCACTGTGTATGAGTACAAAACAACCCTCATGTGGACTTTGAGTTAGGGTTAAAGGTGAAACATAGAGGGTGAATCAGGGATACTTCAACTTGTACAGCCTATTGCTTTAGGATAGCGGTCAGGGAAACAAGAAAATAGGAAAATGGGGAAACTACCCTTATCATTCCAGGGCCTTTGGAGAATAAAACACATGTGCTGATTAATTGACTTTGAACATTTTTTTTATTGTTCATTTTAACTAAATATGAGAACTCAATATCTGAATAGCTCTGAAACTCTAACAATAAATTCTTCTTGAATATATAAAGTCAAATTTTGAATAGAAATATTCTCTTTTAAAAGATATTTTGAGAGATATGTCCTATGCTGCTCAAACCTACACTCGACATTGCAAGAAAATTATGTCATTGAAATTTTTGCCTCAGATTGAAAGAATATTGAAAAAAAAGGAAATATATGTACCTATGTGATGCGAAGTTATCCCAAAATAAAAAAAGGTGAAGATTATTATTTATTAAATCAAATTTAACTAAAATAAAATATCTTCAGGCGAACATGACCTTGTCGAAATAGCCTCAAATTATAAAAAAAAGTTTGTTAGTTCTCTTAGTTAATAAAATTTTTCTGTTAAAAAGAAACTGTCATAAAACTATTTCCAATTTTAAATAAAATTATTTCTTGCTTATTACTGTTCAAAATTCGCTCAAAGAAGATATAAAATTGTTAGCAGCTTAAGTAATGTTTGTAATATTTCTTCAGTGGAACATTTTGATGCTACAGGGGAATTTTGCAAACCTCTCGTCATCTCTCCCCCCCACCCCTCTGTTCTTTGTAGATTAAAAAGAAACACAATGCCAACAAAGATAATCAAGACAACACAAACAATTGCAACCTAACCCTTCAACTTTAATTTCCTTATAACTAAAACGAGCTTTTTTTCAAATACGATAGTAAAGGTTTTGCACAGAGTTTGAGGGTAACCGGGGGTGAAAAGGAGACTTTCACATCGCTGCGGCACAATAAATAAATAACAGACCGAAACTTGCCTCCAGGGTAGAAAGGGGTTGTTTTTTATAAAAAAAAGCTTTTGAAAAGAGCTCGTACTAAAATCTGAGGGATGAAGATACGGGAGGTATAACGGGGGTTTATTTAAGAGTTGGAGTAAAGGAAAATTGTTGTATAAGGGAAAGCTTTGATTGCATCATATGAACGAGGAAACGAGACACTCAAAAAGCTCGGCTTTTTTTCTGATTCAGAAAAGCTTTAGTTGTGTGGTTTCAAGCTTTTGTTAGTTGTTTATAATATGTGGCTGTATGTATCTTCAATTTTATTCTGTACACATATGTACCATACTTGTATATACTCCTTCTTATAAATATTCGTCTTCTAATATGTACCTTCTGAGTAAATAATACCTGTACCTTTCTTGAATTGTACGATTTATATATTGGGCATGGCATGGCATGACATATAAATTACATTATATTTAATATAAAACTGTTTTCAGCGCAAGCAACTGTTGATAATGTTTTCATTTCTTTTTCTTTTTTAAAATGAAAAAAAAAACTTTACAGTTTTTAATGGAATAAATTATCTCATTTAATTTGTGTTAAACATTCCTTGTGCAATTAAAAATAATAAAGAAAATGATAAATTCTTATTTTCTATTTATACCGAGTTCAAAATAATGTTTTGAATATATAGTATACTGCAGCTCTCAATGAAAATATGTCACGAAGAGCGCCTCAATTATATCCAGTCTAATATAACCTAACATGAAACTAGTCACAATTTACTGAGTTAAAAGCTACTCAAAACAAAAAGGTTACTTTTCCAAATATAAGAAATTAGATAGAATAAATTATTTCTGAACAAAAACAGTAACTTTTGAAAAATAATATTAATTTCAATTTTTTTTAACGTTCCGTAGTTTAATTTAATCAATTTTTTTGTTTACCTATTTATGTGCGAAAATTACTATGGAGTGTCAAGATTAAAAAAGATCATAACTTTGATATATTTAAATTTACACTGGATAGAATAGAGTTTAAGATTTATTAATAAAATCCTGTCTTTAAGTGGTATCTGAAATATTGCAAATATACACTAGATAGAACGCAGTTCTTGGAAAGCAGTCCCGCGAAGAAAAATCACTCAATACAAAACACAATAAGCCTTTGTGGCAATTAATTACATAATGCCCAATATTAATTAACAATAAAATTAAAAATCAATACGTTTAAAAAATATTAATACAAAAACATACCCATAGAAATAAATAACAATATTAAACATTTAAAAAAGAGAGTTAAAAAATAAACAAACATTCCCCCCTTCCACCAAAAATATATTTAAATGCACTTACCATCGACCGACGACACGCAGGTGTTCACGCAAATACCAGGAGTTAAAAAACACTGAGAGAAATACATTAAATAAATGTACTTTTAAATTTAAATATCTACAAATTAAAGACACAAACGTTCACTTTACACAGGCTACGGGTAGAAGTTTTAAAGAGATCGAGTACGTTCGGGGATCTTCGCGGTCCGAGGCCAAGGCCATGACCTGCATTCCAATGGATATACTACCCGTTGCAAAAACAAACGTCATGTTTTGCATATAAAACAATTATTTGATATTAAACTAATGTTAATTGTTAAGTATAATTATTGAAATAATAGACACACACTTAGTATACAAATATTGTCAGTTACACTCACACATATACACACGGAATACTAACTAGAAGTTTATGTTTAAGCATTTAGTTTAGTTAAAACACACGCGCGAAAAGTTAGGTTAGAATCAGTTTATTTAATTAATAATAAATTAATCTATTAGGAAATGTCTTTACTATCACACACACTGATTATAATATAATAATTACAACACTATTTACACTTTAGATACAATTTTAATTAATTATAAGGGTTAATTATAATTATAAAAAAACTGACACAGAACCAAACGACCTGTCACTTAAGTGGTTGCACCACTACTGATTGATTTAGAAATGTGGTAATGTTTATATGGTATTTATTTTAAGTCATTTTAAAAAAACATTGTCTTTATTTTTGAAATAAAAATAAATGTATTTTTATAGTAGTACTATATGAAAATTCAAATGTTATGATTTTGTATTCGATATAATAAAATGATTTAATTATTTGAAAGTGAATTTCGCATCTTTTAATATCGTATGATTATTAAGGTGTAACTTGTTACGAGAGAAGTTAGATTTTAGAAATACGAGTATATAATATAAATTAGTGTTTTGGTGGTAAAAGGATCAGGACCAGAAAATTGTGTATATATTAAAAGTATTATTGGTGTTGCACGATTCATTCTTCATAAGCGTATGACGTTTGAAGTCAATTTAAGGAATTTAAACTGTAGTACAGTATAGAAAAAAGTTTCATAGGATTTGTAGTCAGCTAGAGCAAAGTATTAGATGCGGTAAAGCCATTTACTCTTGAATTTCAGAGTACAAAGTACCGGTAAAGTTGGAGTGAGTAAACTTAGCAATGCTTTATGGGTTTACGGGTTTACGGGTGCGAGTATAATTCCCGCTGCAGCAATAATTAACTATAATTAAATGTACATGCACTAAACGATTTACTCTGCAAATAAATTACATCTGCAAATGTTTTGTTGAACGCAATTAAATAAGTCATGTGAGGGAGGGGATAGACGAGGAGTGTAGAGCGGAGAGAGGAGGGACGTGGGCCAGCCTTGTTAAGTAGGGTAATTCAGATTTTGCTTTATAACTCGCTCTAAAACTGCATTAAGCAGCAATTAAATTAAATATGAAATAGAAATATAGTTTACGCTGCTTTTAATTTATATATATGTATTTCCAGAGGTGGCGTAAAAAGAGTACTAACTGAATTTTTAATAAATTTACACTGGATATAAATGAAAATTGTGATTTCTTGGAAGCACGAAGCGCAAAATTAAAAAAAAAAAAATATATATAGTAAAATCTAAATTAAAATTAAATTACAACATTTATGATGAAGTTCACATATTGATTGTCCGATTCATTAGTGAGACATATATAAAATTTGCATGTTGGTGATTTGACTTAGCATCGGAAATAGGTCGACGTTAAATAAATAAAATGAAAAAAATTCTATTTATGTTATTATAAAATATCTTTCATTGAAATATAACCCTGATAAATTGGTTAGCATGGTATCCAACTAGAATTGGCATTATGCACTCGCCGATGGCTACTTTTGCTCTGTTACCCAATCTGAAAGTTTTCCAAATGCAGTTAGTTAGTTCGAAAGCTTTCCAGAGAGCTTTAGAAATGACTTTGGATATATATTAGTCTAACCCCTCATTCCGTTTTAACTTGAAGGGATGTTAGTTAAGGGTTGTATCGTTCTGGTATGAGAATTTACACGAAGGGGTACGAACTGAAGTATGTACAGGCAGAGTACAGAGTAGGGTAGGGGGTTGGTTCTGTTTGGAGGTTTGCCGGTCGCAAGAGCTTTATTCACTGCACATGTGGCTCTGAGCCGAGTCGAGATACATTCCTCGCTTCTGGGTCCTTTGTGGCTCTAAAGCTGGATTTACATGGAGTTATAGGCCACGGCTTGTGTTTCAAATGACCTGAACACAAATCTAGAAGTGTTAGTTCATTTTACAAACGAAAATAGACGAGCAATTTTTAAACTGAAGTTAAACCTATAAAAAATGGTTTATTCATTTCAAATTTTGTTAAAGATTAAAAATAAACCAATGTATTTTGCTTGGTTCATGTATAATTACGTTTATCATTAACAAAAATAAAAAGTTATTCGTAAAATGTTTCACTCATATAAATCGGATCTGTTCGATCACGATCATTGTTCGTAAGACTCAGGAATACGGGCCTCTGGTACGGTGAAGTGATTTTACAAGTTGTATTTCATAAACACTAACATTTCTCTTGAATGAGTGAAATTCAAATTGAATTGTTTTATGACAAAAAAAGATGATACGCATCTTCAACATGATGTCAAAGTGACTCCAAAATGTTTACTGGGTTTAAACGATTGCGTAGAAAGATTTAACCATGAGTAGTATCGTGTGAACTCGGCTTATAGCTAGCGGGATTCTGGCAACAGGACACAAACTGAACACATTTTACAATGCTAAATAAAGTTCAATTCTCCACAAAAAATTAAAAAATAAATATAATTAATAGCATTTTTGCAAAGACAGTGCCAACAAAACTGGGTAATTTTTAATTAAAGGAATATTGTTGAAATAAAACTTAGATTATTTTGTCTATTATTTATATGATTTAAAATCTTCCACATCACCATAAGAAGCGTTGTTTTTTTGTGTGTTTAAATATGATGTGTGCTTCGTCAAGTGACGTCATCACTTCCTTAGCTAGTAAACATAAGCCATCCGTTAAATAATATACTCATTTCCAACATGTTTAAAGAACCGCTTGAGTTCTCATTTCCTTCACGTTCCTTTAGATCTCGGAGGCTTATCGTGGTTGCTTGCGTACTTCCTAGCTTCTTGCTTCTGGTTACAGAAACCTGAGGGCTTCTTAACTGTAACTTTGTTATATATTTATATTTTCTTCTACGCATACACATACAACTTTTTATAGTGTGAGAGCTGCAATAGAATTTATTTTTTAAAACATAAAATACATCATTTGATTCTATGCAAATATATTTATGTTTTGGTCAAAATTGAAACAGTAATTCAACTTTATGTCAAACTAATTTTAGATAAAAACATTTATTACTGAGCATTATATGAATTACTATTGTGTAAACTTAAAAAACACACTATAGCGTTTATCTATGGTAATATTTCTTCATCAAATTCAGTTCTTGTCAGTAACAATTATTCTAATCCAAATTATAAATATTATTATTACTTTATTGTTTAAATCATTAAATTCCTCACCTTCCAAAAGAAACAATAAAAGTACAAACAAAACAGATAAATTTAAACCCCTACTGCTTCTCAATTCCTGTTCTCTACCTCCTGTTTTTACCTCTTTCTTCTCATTCCTCGCTCCTTTTCTCTATCTCTGTCATCCACCGCTTCCCTTCACTGTCTCCCTCCAATAACTGCACAATCTTATTTTCACTTCTTACTCTTTTCTCACATGAACATTTAATGTACTCCAGCGTTTCCTTTCCTCTGTATTTTTCTAGTTCTAATCTATTTTAGAATAAATTTAGATCAAAATTCTATTTATTTCAAGTAACAAAACAATTATTTCTTTGCTTATTTCAACATTTCGCAAAAGATAATTAAACTTTACTGCTACTATTCACAAAATTAGTGTTTCAATGTACATTTTGATATTGTTACGCTAAGAAATATTACGCGGTCTCTCTGACTACACGACTATTTAGTTTTTGCTTTCTGAGGTTGGCTGTTTTGAACACGTGAGTGAGAACCAACCAACTTCATTGTGGTTTAACTTAACTTTACGACTTGACTATAGATTGTATTATATGATAATGATTATGTATAAAACTTAGTATTTGTTGTGGTGAATACACTGAAGATTATACATCCGGTTAATGTCAAACAAAGGAATAGTTTGCCTTCACAAAGAACATGATAAATGGTACGCATTGAAAACAACTCCATCTCTTGACTCTTGTTGGTATTTAAACATCAAACTAAGAGTTTTAAGGGAAACATAAAAGTAATTAGCGGTGATTAGTTGATGTTATTAATTGCTTATATCCTGTTTAACGTTCATTTGTTTAACTTGTATAATGATTTAAAGTAATTAAATAGTTGTTAAGTAGGAGTATAATAGAAGTTGAACAAAACCGTAAACGTTTATGTGTCGTCTGGGAGTTGGGATGATATTTTTATTGACTTAATTGAATTTAAATTTAATTGAAATTATTCAGAAGGTTAACAACATCATTGTCAGTGTTAAAATAGGATGCAGGAATATTATGCCAAGTGTCATTTCTTTCGAGATATCGGTGTTTCTTAGACACTATAAACTATACGTGTATAATAATTAATTTTTCTCTTTTTAGTTCAGTTATTATTTTATGAATATTAAATAAATAAGAGGAGAATAAAAAGAGAAAGGTAGGGAACAGATGGATGGCAGAAGTAATTAGAAGGAGGAAGTGAAAAACCAGAGGGTTTATGTCTGAACAGAGTGATAGAGGTAAAACGCAGGAGAGGGAAAATGAAGTCTGAAAGGAAGAGAGCAAAAATAATAGAGTGTTTGTCGAGAGGGGTCAAGGAAGGTAAAAGGTGAGAGACGGAGATACAGGCAAAAAGGAAGAAGGTGTAGGGAACATAAAGGAAGAGGGTCAAGGGAAAAAGAAGCAGAAGATATTGTGGAAAAGAGAAAGGTCTAGAATAGTTTAAGTTTAACTTTAAGTTGAAATTCTATGAAATGTTATAAGAAATATTAATGTAGATTGAAAAGCCGAAAGGCACACAATTAATAATATAATAAAAAAAATTGTAAAGACTATAATTATGTTCATAAAGTATGCAAGGAGGAGGGGGGGGGGGGGGTTAGGACAAGAAGGACGAGGATAAATGAATGTACCATGATTTCCAAAATGTTTAATATAGCTTAACATTCGACATAAAAAATAAAACGGAAAAGTAGAACAAACTTTTTTCTCCTGCTCTTTTTTCGGATTGAATGTCGTCGCAACAGGAAGAGTGAATGAGATCTCAATCTGTGACAAGACGTGCCAAAGAAGAATCTGAAGTATGAGTTGTTAAAAAGCCATGGAATAGAAGTTATTGGAAAAATGGAAGTGTTTAAAACAGGTCAACAAATTAAATACATATCTCTAATAAAAATGAAATTAAGCAGTCTGATTTATAAGAATTCCGATTCGACTCTGTACAAACTGTAAACTATTCTAACGCTTCATGGGGCACAATTTAATATGAGTTACTTTCAGGAGATCGTATACAAAATAAGGTCACGTTTGCAAGTTCACGTTATGTGGTAAATTATTGCATACACATGACGCTGTGTAGCGCCCTGGCCCCATCCCTCTCTCACAACTCTTCCTCACATACGGGTATTCCAGTATACGACTAGATATGTAAAGTAATATTTTGTACAGAACTAACTTAAATTACATTAATAATTCGCGTAGAAATATTTATTTCAATAAAAGTCGATTTTATGAAGCCAGTTTGTTATAAACTTTGTAGATACTTAAAAGAAAAAGAGGGAAGATGTGTAGAGTGAGTAAGAGAGAAGAGGAGACACAGGAATATAGAGGAGGGAATGCGGTAGATGGTGAAAAGAAGATAGGTAAACTGCTGAGAGGAGACAAGGAGAGAAGTAGCTGGATGTCGGAGGTACAGAGAAAGAGGAATATAAGTGAAACAAGAAGGAATAGTGGGCAAGAACCTTTTAAATATTTTATTTTTAGATTAATGCAATGTAAGATTACATAACAAAAGTTATCTTTCTACACAAATTTATGTTTTTTTGATGTCAATTGTATAATGGTTCACAATTGTATAGTGTTTCATATCAAATTAATATTTTAATAAAATATTTTTAATGTTTTTTGTGTTTATTTAATTACAATGTAACAGAATTATGTTTATTTTTTATTTTTATTTATGATTTCTCGGGCTTCCTAGGCACGTAGCCTTTTATCGCCCTTAATAATGTTCTGGGTTTCCCGACAACAAGAATGATCTATTCATGGCCACTGCTGTTTTATATTTCGGTTTCGCAATCAAAAAGGTGGTGTTAACAGAAAGCGTCTGCGAAGTCTGCAGCACCGAAACAGTGATCTTATGAATTTTATCTCCTTTTATTGATAAATATAACGTCCTGTGTACCAGCAGATTAAAAACCAGTGCAAATCAAAGGCAACATTTTATAAATACAAAACGCAATTAATTTCAGTAAATTTCAACAACACACAAGAAGATACAATGTAAGAAGTTAACAGAAAAAGAGTATGCCATTAGAATAATGTGGGGTGGGGCTGTATACGGCGTGTTATATTTGCAGCTTTGGCTGTAGACCAATACTAACTGGGTGACATGCAGTCCCACCCAACTAGAGTCTAATAATACATGTATTGCATTAGAGACAGATTGCCTAATCAAGGGAAACACCTGTCCCCATGGTGCGTTTGTGGCCCCTTAATGTCTTTCGGTCTACATTGGCAATGACGAATTCTTGAAATATGGTACAATATATCGAAAGTCATAATGTAGAACTGTACTTACTTCAGTCTTACATGTTTTACAGCTTTATAAGAGTACTTGTGGTACGAGCTAAGGAATATTGATCGTACAGTTCATTACCGAAACAATTTGGAAATTGAAGTATAGGTTATATGTTAAATTGTAGCTTCACATCATACGCCGAACATAATATTAATAATGATAGTATTTATTAACAAATATAAGAACTGTATACAAAGCAAATGTCGTCTGCAGTGCCTTGGACCAGATACCAAAAGGGTCGCACCCTTTCCAATGTTCACGTTACGTTAAGCTCGAAGTAGTTTACACCAGGCAGAGCAGACTAATATGCATTCCAGAGTTGTTTATGTTAAGATAAAACTGAAGCACGGCCAGAGTAGTTTATTTGTTCAATGTGTCCATATGTTGTTGTCTCTTTCTTCCTACGACTAAGCGTATTAGAATTTAATCATCATTTCATTACCATTGCCAACATTAACAACACCAGACTAAAATCTAAATCATTCAACCAATGGTACTTCGATAAAACTCCGGGTCTACCATTTCGCTTACTTCAATTGTTTTATATTATTTGTACACAAAATCGTTTACGACTTTTTGTGACTGTGTTTACTTAGTAGTATATAACTTTTGTGTGTGTGTGTATTTGTGGTAAGGACATTGTAAGTGTATTGGATTAGTATTTGAGTGTTGGAATGTCCTGACAGTTGACACTAACCGAGCTGTCACCAACTCTAACGGTCCGAACAAGATATATTGCGATCTGGTTGTAACGGTCAACGAAAGCGTTGCTTGGAATGATCAGCAAAAATATTATCTTTACTTCACGTTATGAATTATATGGAAGGGGAGAGGAGTATGAGAGGTTTGGGGGGGGGGGGGGCAGGTCAATAAAACTATAGGTGTTACTTTGCAGATAATTAATAGATTGTTTGTTGAAGCTTGTACGATATTAACTCATAAACTAATGGTCAGAACGTCATGACATTTTGACACAAATCGTTTGAAGGTTGGTACTATTTAAAAAAAAAATTATACTGAATATTGGTGTGAAACGGAGTAAACTACATAAGACATTTTATCTGAAAAAAACACAGTTCTTTGTAACGGGCCGAAAAGCTGATATTTAGACAGATGATTAATAGATGTTGGCACGAGTATATCGATGCCAATGCCTTAATTAAAAGTCATCTGATTAATTATTGATACTGTCATCCCAGAGTGCATTCATGCGTGCTTTACATGTGTGTACTCAATTAGCTGGATGTTTACAGTGGAAGTGTGTTTGTGTGTGTATGTGTGACTCTTAATGAGATCATACACACATGCAATAAATGTTGTTAAAGCGACGTCACATATTTGAATGCTGGACCATCAATGTAGCCACTGTCAAGGGCGTCCGAAGAGGAGCAGAGAGATCGGAGGCTTCGAATGAAATGTTACACGACTATAACTCGAAAGAATGGAATTTGACGTGATTACAAAAGACCACCTAGAACAAAAAAGTAGAGAATCTAACCAGTGCCGCATTTAGGTCGATGGAGGAACTATGTGTGTAATAAGTTTAGCATAATCCTTTTGTAGGACTACTGACGAAGAATAGGAAAAATAATTATTGAATTTTCATAGAAATAATTAAGATATAGATTTGAATGATTATATACATTAATATGCCATGAGGGTAGAAACAAGAAAATGGACAATTAGGTTTTTAACTAATTTTTTCTGCAAACCGTAAACGAGTTGAATCAGCTGATGAACAAGAAGATAAACAAAGCGAAAATCCATTTAAACGTTGACGTACTAAACCTATTCCTTACAAAGATATAAGAAAGCAAGTGAATTTGAATTTGCCTAAAAATGTTCCAGGTGTCGTACAGAAGGTTGTAAACAATTCACCATTGTCCGATGCAGCAAGTGTAAGATTTTTCTCTGTTTTACTACACAAAGAAACTGTTTTAAAAATTGTCTTATGTAGAAATATTGTAGTCATTTAAACTTAAAGTAACAAATATGCTACATGTATTATCTGAAAAAAATTAAAATTAAAAATCAAATTTTTGTGTTCCTTATTTGTATATAAGCCTATTATATCTGAATTTAAATATCTAAACTCTGCTGGGTTCTGAGGAGAATATATATACTTTTGTAGAAGTAATCTTATTTATCGAGACCACGTTTTTGTGGAAATATGTACTCTTACTCAGTTTGCTTGATCATAGGTACCCTGGTTATATCGCAAGTACGTCACTGGGGAACCAGTCCCCCGTTCTCCTCTTGTAGGGATGCCCACGCTTACTCCTCGTTCACAGTGTTTGCTTTGACACCCCGAATTATTTCTGCTGTTATTTCTGACACACGTAACATTTTCATTAGGCCCTGACTCTTCGAATTTGGTTTAATGTCAACTTGTTAAAATATTTCCAGCAGCGACCAAAATGTTAAACTAATTATTGAAATACCGCTTACCACAATTATGTTGTCAATGTAGCGACTGACTTCTGATGAAATATGTGTATAGCCAGGGGCTAAATTAGGGTGGAAATAAAAGGGTAAGGAAATCGGGAATGTTATGCAACATCATTTGGGTTAGTTATGTCATTAATTAAAAATATTTTTCAAAATAATTACATGTTTGACATTTTTTAACCATCTACGTGAAGTTTTGATAGGTATGTTATATGAGTTTGATCAGAGGCGGATTAAACGGAGGACGTACTAGATATATTTATATATAACGATATTACTTTTCTATTTAAAGAGGACTCTAACATGTCATCATTTCAAATAGTTTTGCGCCATCGTTGTCGTGGTGTCATCACCCACTAAAATTAGATGAGATGAGATAGCTTCTCAATATGCCATGTTCTGCAACAACAATTCGAATTAACTGTTCTATTAATTATGTGTTTAATGAAATATAACTCCACCTGACAGGTTTGCCACTACCACAAATGTAGTGCAAGTGCTATGGTAAGAGGGATGAGGGGGGGGGGGGGGTTATCATCCACCCGTTATTGTTTAGTCATGTCAGCGTTTGCACTAATAGCTGAATCACATACTCAAATATGTACACCGAAAAGCTGCAGATGAATTAAGCAGCAGCCAATATGGTTAAGTCCAAAAACAACGTTTTAATTTGGCAAATATTAGCTGTTATACTTTGCACCGGCTTATGGTGAAACGGATTTGAAAAGAGTAATTTTCTTTCGAAATATTCTAACTAACCATATCATAAAATATCTACAAATGGACTTAGCCACGTTGTGTTCTGGGCGACTCATATACGACCCTTATAGTCTGGTAATTGTGAAGGAAACCTACTATACACTAAAATTCACAACCGTACGTTCAACTTTGCAATAATATTATTGTTATATTTGAAATATTGGTGTACATGACGTTTAAATTAATAGGGAAGTGTATTTATATAATTCCTGGAAATAGGAGTATATAGAATAGTATAGAGGACTTGCAAACTACTTATTTATGATCGAATTACTGATACACATTCATTATATATCTATTGACTGTACAAAGTTAAAGTAAAAGTACATTTAATTGCCAAATGATAATATAAAACTTGCTGATAACATGTAAAGCATACGAAACCACCCGAGAAAAACACAACATTAAAGGAAAATATTACTAGATAGCATGGCAAACGAACCGTTCAAAATTCTGCATTACAAATTTTAGAAAAATAGTTCCATGAATTTATAAGTTTCAAAGCGCCTGATGCTCATGCTAATACTATAACACATACTTTACTTGTACTTTAAAATAACGAATTATAATATTCTGACTTATTAAAAAGTAATGTAAAGTAAATAACATATAGTATACACTATTTTTAAAAATATGAGGCTGATAAAATCCACAATAAATTGTAGATAAATTGTTTTCGCACATACGGTACATGAATAAATGTTCTTAAGCAATTTGTATTTTGCTTTTCTATTTAATAAAAAATTGTTGGTATTTCTTTTCAATTTTTGTAAGTATGTTGTTTTTGGAATTCTATTTTAGATGAAAAACATTTTTTATTTAATAAATTAGAAAGCTTTAAAGAAGAAGAAAGTAATACGGAACTGTGACATACTGTGTATGAGTAAAGCATTACGTCACAGGGCTTGAAAACACACAGTATGCGGGCAAAATGCTTTACAAATTTATGAAACAATCTATCAATATACAAACATATACTTAAACCAATGTAAACTTATGGGTTACAACTATGGGATGCATCACTTAATTCAATAATAATATGCTTCACTGTTAGTGGGTTGTGGTTCTCTTTTAAATAAGTATGTATGAGTAAGATTTGTATGACTTATCATAAGTCTAGATATTACTGCTTCTATTTTATCCGACCGGTAACTTTTGTTTACAAACTTGTTAATTTCCTTGAAGTGTTGTAAATTAAGAAGAGGGGGAAGAGCGGGAAGGGGTATATATAAATAATATAAAAAATTACACAACAACAAAGAAACCTTAATTACAAGTTGTGCGCCACTGTTAGAATGTAGTTTTTGTGTAAAGAAAAAGCTCTTAGTGTCGCTCTCGGTTTTCTCGTTTCATACACGAGTATTCATGCATGTGAATGTGTGTTGTGTACACATATACATATATATATCTCACACACACACACACAAAGCTCGAGTATCGCTGCGTTATGCACTTCACAATGAGAATAAAGAAGCAAGGAAATGAATACAACGAGCTTGTTTTATAATTGAAAAGAGAAAAGGTTTTTTTTTTTATTAAAAAATATTAAACTTGTTATGTTTTTAATTTTTGTCGCGTTTTAATTTATTTTTGAAAAACAGAAGGAAAAACTGCGCGTAACGACCAACGTGTTTTAAAAATAGAATTTTTATTTTTGTTGTACAACGTAATGGAAAATATGATTCACTATATTCTGTATTAGTTCTTTTTATAATTGGTAGAAAAGATATTTTGTTGAATAAAAGCACATTTTTATGATTTTGTGAAATTACCGAAATTATGTTTTTGTTTATCTCGGGCGTGAGGAAGATTCAAATAGGACGCTAACTTTTCAATCGAATCCTCGGAAATGCCATATTTCACCAACAACAAATCAACAACGGGGTATAGTTTAATAGAATTTATTACGAAGCTACTTTATTCGTATTGAAAATATTCAATATATTTAATAAATAAATAAAATAAAATAAAAGTTTTTACATAAATGATCTCAAGTTTATCTGGTGCTTCCATAAACAACTATAAATATGATACAAAAAAAAAGATAAAACTTTTACAATTTCAAATGCTTTCAATATGATGATTTTCCATTTCGTTACTTATTTACTTTTTCCATCATTTTCCTAACAAAATAATACATATATTATATATTTTTTGCTTGGTGTATTACTGGGATCACAGATTTCCAATCTGCATTTATTGTATGCAATTTTATTCATTTGTTGCTCTATTTTAATTAATTTAAATTTAAATGTGGTCGGTCCTTATTGTTGGCAAAGTAAAGCTATATTATCATAATAATTTTGAATAAAATCTATTTGAATATTAACTGATAATACGTATCAAATCTTATTTCTTGAATTCCGTTTGAAGTTTTTGAATTCTACAATATTGGTAGTGTGTATAGTGTCGTGGCCTCATCAATGTAAGCTACACTCTTGTCTAATATGTTTTCAATTAGTTTGTTTTAAGATAGTACCAGAATTGATATCAGCATGTTTATTACCAAGATTCTACAGTTTGAGAAACTTACTCATAACACAGAAGAAGCTTTTAGTGAAATGCCACAGAGTTAAAATGAGCTTGGGGCTTTGTCCGTAATGTTGTTAGTGATACCATGTTTATTATACCAGTTGTTGTGATTTTGGTGGATACTTTTATGCCATATCAAACAACGCATTCTAAATGTTCGTAAGCCAATGAATTTCTCAATATTTTTTGATGTAGTTATATTCATTTACATTTAAGAAGGCGAACCGCGTTAAGGAATTTGAAATATCTTAATTATTTTGGATTTTATAAGGGGTTCTAAAAATTCATGGACCTTTTTTTTTTAAATAAAATTATTGATTTCTTAATATTTTTTGATGCAGTTATATTCATTTATATTTAAGAAGGCGAACTGCGTTAAAGAATTTGAAATATCTTAATTATTTTGGATTTTATAAGGGGTTCTAAAAATTCATGGCCCTTTTTTTTTTAAATAAAATTATTGATTTCTTAATATTTTTTGATGCAGTTATATTCATTTATATTTAAGAAGGCGAACTGCGTTAAAGAATTTGAAATATCTTAATTATTTTGGATTTTATAAGGGGTTCTAAAAATTCATGGACCTTTTTTTTAAAAATAAAATTATTGATTTTTCAATATTTTTTGATGCAGTTATATTCATTTACATTTAAGAAGGCGAACTAAGTTAAAGAATTTAAAATATCTTAATTATTATGGATTTTATAAGAGGTTCTAAAAATTCATGGACTTTTTTTTTAAAATAAAATTATTGATTTCTTAATATTTTTTGATGCAGTTATATTCATTTACATTTAAGAAGGCGGACTGCGTTAAAGAATTTAAAATATCTTAATTATTTTGGATTTTATAAGAGGTTCTAAAAATTCATGGACTTTTTTTTCAAAAAGATAAATTATTGATTTCTTAATATTTTTTGATGCAGTTATATTCATTTATATTTAAGAAGACGAACTGCATTAAATAATTTGAAATATCTTAATTAATTTGGATTTTATAAGGTGTTCTAAAAATTCATGGACTTTTTTTTCAAAAAGATAAATTATTGATTTCTTAATATTTTTTGATGCAGTTATATTCATTTATATTTAAGAAGACGAACTGCGTTAAAGAATTTAAAATATCTTAATTATTTTGGATTTTATAAGGTGTTCTAAAAATTCATGGACTTTTTTTTCAAAAATAAAAATTATTGATTTCTCAATATTTTTTGATGCAGTTATATTCATTTACATTTATGAAGACGAACTGCATTAAATAATTTGAAATATCTTAATTAATTTGGATTTTATAAGGTGTTCTAAAAATTCATGGACTTTTTTTTCAAAAAGATAAATTATTGATTTCTTAATATTTTTTGATGCAGTTATATTCATTTATATTTAAGAAGACGAACTGCGTTAAAGAATTTGAAATATCTTAATTATTTTGGATTTTATAAGGTGTTCTAAAAATTCATGGACTTTTTTTTCAAAAAGATAAATTATTGATTTCTTAATATTTTTTGATGCAGTTATATTCATTTATATTTAAGAAGACAAACTGCGTTAAAGAATTTAAAATATCTTAATTATTTTGGATTTTATAAGAGGTTCTAAAAATTCATGGACTTTTTTTTCAAAAAGATAAATTATTGATTTCTTAATATTTTTTGATGCAGTTATATCCGTTTATATTTAAGAAGACGAACTGCGTTAAAAAATTTGAAATATATTAATTATTTTGGATTTTATAGGGGGTTCTATAAATTCATAGACACGATAAGGAACCCCTTATAAAATCCAAAATAATTAAGATATTTAAATTTTTTTAACGCAGTTCGTCTTCTTAAACACAAATGAATATAACTGCATCAAAAAATATTAAGAAATCAATAATTTTTATTTTTGAAAAAAAAAGTCCATGAATTTTTAGAACACCTTATAAAATCCAAAATAATTAAGATATTTCAAATTCTTTAACGCAGTTCGTCTTCTTAAATATAAATGAATATAACTGCATCAAAAAATATTAAGAAATCAATAATTTATCTTTTTGAAAAAAAAGTCCATGAATTTTTAGAACACCTTATAAAATCCAAATGAATTAAGATATTTCAAATTCTTGAACGCAGTTCGTCTTCTTAAATATAAATGAATATAACTGCATCAAAAAATATTAAGAAATCAATAATTTATCTGTTTGAAAAAAAAGTCCATGAATTTTTAGAACCTCTTATAAAATCCAAATTAATTAAGATATTTCAAATTATTTAATGCAGTTCGTCTTTATAAATGTAAATGAATATAACTGCATCAAAAAATATTAAGAAATCAATAATTTTTATTTTTGAAAAAAAAGTCCATGAATTTTTAGAACACCTTATAAAATCCAAAATAATAAAGATATTTCAAATTATTTAACGCAGTTCGTCTTCTTAAATGTAAATGAATATAACTGCATCAAAAAATATTAAGAAATCAATAATTATTTTTAAAAAAAAAAAGTCCATGAATTTTTAGAACCCCTTATAAAATCCAAAATAATTAAGATATTTTAATTTTTTTAATGCAGTCCGCCTTCTTTAACACAAATGATTATAACTGCATCAAAAAGTATTTAGAAATCAATAATTTTTATTTTTGAAAAAAAGGTCTATGAATTTTTAGAACACCTTATAAAATCCAAAATAATTAAGATATTTCAAATTCTTTAACGCAGTTCGTCTTCTTAAATATAAATGAATATAACTGCATCAAAAAATATTAAGAAATCAATAATTTATCTTTTTGAAAAAAAAGTCCATGAATTTTTAGAACACCTTATAAAATCCAAATTAATTAAGATATTTCAAATTATTTAATGCAGTTCGTCTTCATAAATGTAAATGAATATAACTGCATCAAAAAATATTGAGAAATCAATAATTTTTATTTTTGAAAAAAAAGTCCATGAATTTTTAGAACACCTTATAAAATCCAAATTAATTAAGATATTTCAAATTATTTAACGCAGTTTGTCTTCTTAAATATAAATGAATATAACTGCATCAAAAACTATTAAGAAATCAATAATTTATCTTTTTGAAAAAATAGTCCATGAATTTTTAGAACACCTTATAAAATCCAAAATAATTAAGATATTTCAAATTCTTTAACGCAGTTCGTCTTCTTAAATATAAATGAATATAACTGCATCAAAAACTATTAAGAAATCAATAATTTATCTTTTTGAAAAAAAAGTCCATGCATTTTTAGAACACCTTATAAAATCCAAAATAATTAAGATATTTCAAATTCTTTAACGCAGTTCGTCTTCTTAAATATAAATGAATATAACTGCATCAAAAAATATTAAGAAATCAATAATTTTTATTTTTGAAAAAAAAGTCCATGAATTTTTAGAACACCTTATAAAATCCAAAATAATTAAGATATTTCAAATTATTTAACGCAGTATGTCTTCTTAAATATAAATGAATATAACTGCATCAAAAAATATTAAGAAATCAATAATTTTTATTTTTGAAAAAAAAGTCCATGAATTTTTAGAACACCTTATAAAATCCAAAATAATTAAGATATTTCAAATTCTTTAACGCAGTATGTCTTCTTAAATATAAATGAATATAACTGCATCAATAAATATTAGGAAATCAATAATTTATCTTTTTGAAAAAAAAGTCCATGAATTTTTAGAACCCCTTATAAAATCCAAAATAATTAAGATATTTTAATTTTTTTAATGCAGTCCGCCTTCTTAAACACAAGTGATTATAACTGCATCAAAAAGTATTTAGAAATCAATAAATTTTATTTTTGAAAAAAAAGTCCATGAATTATTAGAACCTCTTATCAAATCCAAAATAATTAAGATATTTCAAATTATTTAATGCAGTTCGTCTTTATAAATGTAAATGAATATAACTGCATCAAAAAATATTAAGAAATCTATAATTATTTTTTAAAAAAAAAGTCCATGAATTTTTAGAACCCCTTATAAAATCCAAAATAATTAAGATATTTTAATTTTTTTAATGCAGTCCGCCTTCTTAAACACAAATGATTATAACTGCATCAAAAGGTATTTAGAAATCAATAATTTTTATTTTTGAAAAAAGAGTCCATGAATTTTTAGAACACCTTATAAAATCCAAAATAATTAAGATATTTCAAATTCTTTAACGCAGTTCGTCTTCTTAAATATAAATGAATATAACTGCATCAAAAAATATTAAGAAATCAATAATTTCTCTTTTTGAAAAAAAAGTCCATGAATTTTTAGAACACCTTATAAAATCCAAAATAATTAAGATATTTCAAATTCTTTTACGCAGTTCGCCTTCTTAAATGCTAATGAATATAACTGCATCAAAAAATATTAAGAAATCAATAATTTATCTTTCTGAAAAAAAAGTCCATGAATTTTTAGAACACCTTATAAAATCCAAATTAATTAGGATATTTTAAATTATTTAATGCAGTTCGTCTTCGTAAATGTAAATGAATATAACTGCATCAAAAAATATTAAGAAATCAATAATTTTTATTTTTGAAAAAAAAGTCCATGAATTTTTAGAACACCTTATAAAATCTTAAATAATTAAGATATTTCAAATTCTTTAACGCAGTTCGTCTTCTTAAATATAAATGAATATAACTGCATCAATAAATATTAGGAAATCAATAATTTATCTTTTTGAAAAAAAAGTCCATGAATTTTTAGAACCCCTTATAAAATCCAAAATAATTAAGATATTTTAATTTTTTTAATGCAGTCCGCCTTCTTAAACACAAATGATTATAACTGCATCAAAAAGTATTTAGAAATCAATAATTTTTATTTTTGAAAATAAAGTCCATGAATTTTTAGAACACCTTATAAAATCGAAAATAATTAAGATATTTCAAATTCTTTAACGCAGTTCGTCTTCTTAAATATAAATGAATATAACTGCATCAATAAATATTAGGAAATCAATAATTTATCTTTTTGAAAAAAAAGTCCATGAATTTTTAGAACACCTTATAAAATCCAAAATAATAAAGATATTACAATTTCTTTAACGCAGTTCGTCTTCTTAAATTTAAAAGAATATAACTGCATCAAAGTATTTTAGGAAATCAATAATTTTATTTAAAAAAAAAGGTCCATGAATTTTTAGAACCCCTTATAAAATCCAAAATAATTAAGATATTACAATTTCCTTAACGCAGTTCGTTTTCTTAAATGTAAAAAAATATAACTGCATCAAAAAATATTAAGAAATCATTCATTTTATTTTAAAAAAGAAAGTCCAAGAATTTTTAGAACCCCTTATAAAATTCAAAATAATTAAGATATTTCAAATTCTTTAACGCAGTCGCCTTCTTAAATGTTAATGAATATAACTGCATCAAAAAATATTAAAAAATCAATAATATTATTTAAAAAAAAAAGTCCATGATTTTTTAGAACCCCTTATAAAATCCAAAATAATTAAGATATTTCAAATTCTTTTACGCAGTTCGTCTTCTTAAATATAAATGAATATAGCTGCATCAAAAAATATTAAGAAATCAATAATTTATCTTTTTGAAAAAAAAGTCCATGAATTTTTAGAACTCCTTATAAAATCCAAAATAATAAAGATATTACAATTTTTTTAACGCAGTTCGTCTTCTTAAATTTAAAAGGATATAACTGCATCAAAGTATTTTAGGAAGTCAATAATTTATCTTTTAATAAAAAGTCCATGAATTTTTAAAACCCCTTGTAAAATTTAAAATAATTTATTAGTTTTCTTAAATATAAATGAATATAACTGCATCAAAAAATATTAAGAAATCAATAATTTTTCTTTTGAAAAAAAAGTCCATGAATTTTTAGAACACCTTATAAAATCCAAAATAATAAAGATATTACAATTTCTTTAACGCAGTTCGTCTTCTTAAATTTAAAAGAATATAACTGCATCAAAGTATTTTAGGAAATCAATAATTTTATTTAAAAAAAAAAAGTCCATGAATTTTTAGAACCCCTTATAAAATCCAAAATAATAAAGATATTACCATTTCCTTAACGCAGTTCGTCTTCTTAAATTTAAAAGAATATAACTGCATCAAAGTATTTTAGGAAATCAATAATTTTATTTAAAAAAAAAGGTCCATGAATTTTTAGAACCCCTTATAAAATCCAAAATAATTAAGATATTACAATTTCCTTAACGCAGTTCGTTTTCTTAAATGTAAAAAAATATAACTGCATCAAAAAATATTAAGAAATCATTCATTTTATTTTAAAAAAGAAAGTCCAAGAATTTTTAGAACCCCTTATAAAATCCAAAATAATTAAGATATTTCAAATTCTTTAACGCAGTCGCCTTCTTAAATGTTAATGAATATAACTGCATCAAAAAATATTAAAAAATCAATAATATTATTTAAAAAAAAAAGTCCATGATTTATTAGAACCCCTTATAAAATCCAAAATAATTAAGATATTTCAAATTCTTTTACGCAGTTCGTCTTCTTAAATATAAATGAATATAGCTGCATCAAAAAATATTAAGAAATCAATAATTTATCTTTTTGAAAAAAAAGTCCATGAATTTTTAGAACTCCTTATAAAATCCAAAATAATAAAGATATTACAATTTTTTTAACGCAGTTCGTCTTCTTAAATTTAAAAGGATATAACTGCATCAAAGTATTTTAGGAAGTCAATAATTTTTCTTTTAATAAAAAGTCCATGAATTTTTAAAACCCCTTGTAAAATCCAAAATAATTTATTAGTTTTCTTAAATATAAATGAATATAACTGCATCAAAAAATATTAAGAAATCAATAATTTTTCTTTTGAAAAAAAAGTCCATGAATTTTTAGAACCTCTTATAAAATCCAGAAAAATTAAAATATTTCAAATTTATTAACACAGTTTCGTCTTCTTAAAGTTGAGAACAAGAATTATTTGATAGTTTTTTTGGAGTACCAAAGTGCGTTAACCCCTTAAGCAATATGACAAATTGTGAAATATACAAATTCAAATATCAATTGTAAAATAATTTTCATTTCTTTTGATAATTGCAGCATAAAAGGAAATAACAATTTGAAAGTTTAACAGATTCTTGATGATATCTTGAATATATAATGTGTACGTAAAACCACCCTACCTGAATAGGGGTTGTAATTGTATGATTAAATCCCCCAACCCTCTAATTTATACTTTTTTCCACGTGCTTGCGTTTAACGCTTTCTGACGGTAGTAGAGGATATAATATAGATAGAAGAACGACTGATTAGTAACCATTGTTTTAATGTAAAATAGCAAAATGCAGAACACAGGGTTGCTTGTTGAGTAAAGGGGTGGCAAGAGAGGCAAAGGGCGGACAAAGGAGTGCGGAGAAAGGGGAACTAGGTCTTTATATGTTATGTACTTTTTTAATCAGAGAAAATGTGAATGGAATATTTAAATCTTTAATTTAGTTTGTAAAGCGGCCTTTGAATGAAATCAATAAATTAAATATTTATTATTGGTTTTAACTTTTAAAACTCTTTCACTTGTTAAAAGGAAAGTTCGTTTGTTTTCGCAATTGGTTAGAATAAATATAGATAGCCGAATTTATAATAGTACAACGAAAAATAAAACTAAGTTTAAGTTTTCGAAATAGTAGAGCACATGGTTTTGCAACGATTGAATGAGGTTGATGGAAAAAGTGACGATTAAAAAATGACGAAACTATCTGTCAAAAGTTACGGAAAAACAATGATTAAATAAAAGCGTGCTAGATAAGAATTAAAGCAGTTTCTGGTCTATTCGGCCTCTATCGTGCAAGTTCGGCTTATTTTCTGTCGGTTCAACATATCCCTCGTTTTGTGAACTACATATAGCTTGCTTGTATATTTTTGGAGGTTTTTACGTAGATAAAGTGGAATAAAGGAACCAGAAATGTTTAAAATATGTCCAGTCGCTAGAGATGTAACGGTTTATATATTTCAGAGAATATGGCGTTTAACCATATTCCACATAACTGAATTGTGATATCAATAACTTCAAAATCAATACGGCAGAAAATTTGATTCACTAGTAAAGATTTTGTATGAATTTTTATTTGAATTTTAAAGGGATACAAGAATATGAATGGATAGGGTGTTCTGTGATAATATCCTGGTGACTTCCATTAAATAGGATGGAGAGTTAGTGAAGTCGAGTTCGTATAAAGTTCATAATTGTTTCCAAGAACGGACTGGAACTGCTTCCCTTCACTGCCTCTTTTAGTACTTCCTCTCTCTTCATGTTCCCCATGCAACCCAGATACGAGATTACCGAGTGAACTTTAATTATTATTTTGTAATATTACAATAAAATTATTTATCTTTAATAGTAAATTTTTTTGATAATAATTACTGCAAGTGTACTACAAAATGTTGAGAGAATGAATTCATGAATTTTATTATATATAACATAATTATATACAGTTCTAGAATCACCCTACTGTAAAATATATACGGATGGACAATTTTTTGCTCAAAAAGCTGTAAAATTAAAGCCCATCCATTCAGATAAAAAGTAGAAAAGAAAAAGCACTATATAAGTGTATGCTACGAAAAGACAAATTACTACTAAAGTTGAGTTATACATATTCAAGTCGGGGTTTACTTTAAGTAAGAAATATACAATTCGTCCTGCTACTCAAAAAAAAAAACACATTTTATACTCCGAGGAAATATTATTGTTGATGTGTGTTTTGTTCACATATTTTTCAAATTTAAGTTTCTACTTGCAAACGAATCAAATATTTTTTTAAAAGATTGTTCTGAAATTTATATCTATCTCTTTTCTTGACACAGGTGACCGAATTAATTTACACTAACACTAAGTTCAATTAATTAGTTTTATAATAGTATTGTTGTCTCTTTCATTTACATACAAATAAGTTAAATGAAAATAGAACTGCTCTGACACGTTATCATAACTTTGCTTTTAAATAAACATTGTAATATTAATTATAGAAAAAAAGACAGCCACCTGATTGGTCGTTAACTTCAGCTAGAGTTGATGCGCCGTTGCCATGGTTACATAATAAACAATTAAAATATTTTTAAAATCAAGCAAGATGCTGGTGTTACCGAGCGCTATCGGAAACACACGAGTGGCTCATCTACGAGACAACAAATTACAAACAATGAACAAATTAGTTTTTGTAGAAACTAGAATTTTAAATAAAGTTATCAACTGAATAGAATTACATTCAGTGTGAGAGCAAATTATATTCTTACTAAAGATACAAGTATTTTTCATAAAATTAATAGTACAAGGTGTAATATATAATGTACAACCATAGTAAATAGAATTTTGCAGTATGCAGTATATAAATATAATACTCCGCATGTAAATATACAATCCACTATAGTCTATATAACCTTTTATGTAGTTTATTGAATTTACAACACACCATGCTTCGCAAAGCACAAAGGATTTGCATACTATAAATAATGCATATAGAACAGAGAGCTAGGGGTATGTGTTATTATTATAAACGAATAAAAAATATATACTTTAAAAAACTGATGATACCATAGAATAATTTAATGGTTGGTGGTTCGGATTGGTTCGGTTTGGCTCGGGTCTTGTTTCGTGTATGATATTTGGCATTTATATAATAACAGTGACGTCTGGAAGGGGGTAGAAAATGAAGTTATTAATTCAACGGCCAAGATATACAAAAATTTACACAGAGTATACTGAAACGTTTAGATTTTGAGAAAAATGATATTATACAAGTTTATACATTAACACTGCCCCTTCTGTAAAATTTCCAGTCGGCGTCATTGTATTCTTTTATCTGTATAAACGAATTTCCAAATATTATTTAATAAAAAATATATAACTTTAGTGTGTTTTATCATTACTATATACAGTGCAGTATTAAGATTGTGTGAGGGCTAATGATTATATCTTAAGACACACAAAGTTGTGACACGACTGTCTTAAGATGGTGTTAGTATTCTGGTTGCTGTTAGCTTTCATACCCAGTGTGTAAGTACGCCTCTGTTTATAAATAAAACGAGCTGGCATGTGCGCGAATTTAAAATTAACATAGAAACTGACAAAAACAGAAATCCTTGTTTCTGTACTTTTATGAATTTAGTGATTTCCGTATTTCTGTTGTTTTTGTTATTTCTGTTAAAATTACTGGCACTGACCATTATGTTTGTGGCTCATAAATATGTTGGACGATATACTCTTCCGCAGATATGTCGCGGACAGACTGGTTTATAGGTTAAAAACGTCAGAATTTATAATAAGGGTAAAACGTTAAGTTTTCCATATAAAATATGTTTCTATATTTTGTAATTCATGTTGGTAACATTTGAACCTAAACCATCTATAAATTAAATGTTTGAATTTATCTTTATTCATAGACTTTATTGTAGAATATATAAATTACTACTATAAGAAGAAAACCAAACTAATACTCAAGAAAAATACAAAAAAATATAGTAACTCTTAAATTCCAAAAGAATCCATTTCAAATAATTAAAAAATATTATTTCTAAGACTAAAATATAATATTTTAAAATATTGCTTAAATAAAAGTAATTTTATTTTTATGTCAAAAATATAGCCAATGTTTTTTAAAATGACTTAAAATAAATACAACATTATAAATGTTCAAATATTACGCAACCAATCAGTAGTGCGGTAACCACTGAAGGAAGATGGTCGCGTGTCCGTGTGTCGCTTTTCTTTATAATTATAATTAACCCTAAAAAAATTAAAATTGCATCTAAGACTTGAACAGTGTTGTAATTATCTTAAACTATAATCAGTGTGTGTATTAATAAAGACATTTCTTAATAGATTCATTAATTAATAACAAAAAAACACTAATTAACTATTCTAACCTAACTTTTTATTGCAATGCATACGAAACTCTTACGTAACGCAGCGCGAATGTTTTGCAACGGGTAGTATATCCATTGGAATGTGGGTCATGGCCTTGGATTCGGACCGCGAACATCCCCGAACGTACTCGATCTCTTTAAAACTTCTACCCGTAGCCTGTGTAAAGTGCACGTTTTGAGATTTAATTTATAGTTTTTAAATTTTAAAATACATTTATTTGTTGTGTTTTTTAAGTCCTGGATTTGCGTGAACACCTGCGCGTCGTCGGTCAACGGTAAGAGTATTTTAATATTTTTTGGTGGAGGGGGGGAATGTTTGTTTTGTTTTCTCTTTTGTAAATATATTCTTGTTATTTTTTTCTATGTGCACTATGTATTGATTTTTATACATGTTGGTTTTTAATCATAATATTAATTATTGTCAGTGACGTAATTAATTGCAACGAAGTTCTATTGAGATTAAATCACGTATTTCATAACTCTGATATTTATGAGTTTTAGATATTACAGCATACGTATTCTTTGACATATATGAATAATATTCAGTCCCTTATAAATTGCTTCGTTTGCAATTTACTGCATTCGTCGCTTGACATATAGATGTATGCATTTTATTCTGTTTACAGTAGTGTACTAAGGTTTTTGGTGGATGATACTTAAATGTTAAGACCATATACTGTTATTTTTCTCTTCCCTCGCCCAGTGTTAGTTCGACCCTGTCTCATTCACCCGCTGTACTGTACGGTAGTCAATAAGGCACTCACCCGGTTATATTAAACCCTTGATCATCCCATGAAATGATAGCGAGTATTTGTCGCTTTGTTCATTTCGAATGAGAGAGGTCATATACTCGGAACTCGTATTTCAAAACATCAAAGAATGATGGATGCACCCATTCTCCTGCTGGTAGCAAGAAATATCGGACTCGTAAATACCATACGCTCAGCGAATACTAAGCATTCGATTCTAAAAATGCTATTCGTCGAAGAACTTGGCTAGAAATTGGGAGGATATGGTTTCAAAAGGTGTCGGAACTTATAGTAAAAATATATACCTACTGCAGTAAATCTAGCGTTAAAATAAGGCCAACCGTGCATTTTTGCAGTTTTTTCTTTAATTATGTAAAAGTGTGTGATGCTTCTATTCGGCCGCCATCTTGAAAATAAAGGTGAACATTTCTTGTTTATCTTGAAGAGATTATAATAAAAATATTGTAAAGAGATTTTTTGTTTTGGGTATTTAAAGTTACGTTAATAATGTTACCTAATATACAAAATTTTGTGACCTATTTTACTGCTTTTTGAAAAATAAATCTACCGTAATTCACATTGATAGTATCATAAAATATCTTAAGAGATCTTTTGAGTAAAATATTACATGAATATAGGAATATTAGGTGTCATTTATTAATTACGCCACATGCAGAGGGGGAGGAGGGGGTCGTCAAACTATATTTTGCAGGATATTTGCAGTTAGTGTTTAAAATTCTGTATAGAAAATTTGGTATTGATGCGAAATGTTGGCAGTGAAAATAAAATAGAAAAATAAAATAAAATATATAAATAAAAAAAATATAATAAAACAGATAATATAAATTTCTTGGAAACAGAAGCTGAAGTAACAGTATCAGTATTTTTGTTCTCTAAGACATATATACCCCCTATACATCGTTATCATCCGAATACATTTATACAGTATACATATAATATCATTCAAGCTGTTGGGAAAAACAAAAAATGGGTAAAATACGTTTTGAATATCGCGAATCGCAAAATAGCGTGTGTCTTGTCTGTATACGGGTGGGTAATGCAATGTGACGCAAGCTGCTGGTAAAAGCTTCCGCCTCCTGGAGTAGGCAGTAGATACGTCTTCATCTTATGTATGAGTATGTACGAGTATATATGTATGTAAAAGCTTCCATGTATTGGAGCTCTCCAGACAAGGGGGATCTATACTAGAAAGCCTACAATTTAATTTCGAGAAACCAGAAGATAAAGATATATTCTTGTTTTATTTTAATAACATTTTTTGCTTTAGTGACAAGTGAAGTGCTTGAATGATATATTGAATTAATGTTGGGGCGTTTTTGATATTTAATTAATTGCTACTGCATGGAACTTTTAAAACTGTTTTCACTGAGTATTTTTAGATGAAGACAGTGCTTTTCTGTTCTTTAGTTTTACGGTGATTTTCAAATCTAAGGTCATATTAATAATTCTAGGTAGTGATTTAGATTCTCCATCCAATTACTAGGTATTGCATACATAGATACTTGCAGCTTTCGACCTCCCATGTGAGGCCATCTTCTTGTAAAACAAATTATAAAACTACGCTCTCTACTGGCACATTTTTCCCTTATAAATATTGGCACCCACGTTAAAACATTGTAAGTTAGAATTTTACAGAAAACAATATTACAGTCTCCTCTAACAACCTAGGAAGCCAAACTATAATAACTAAAAGACAAATCTGTAATGTACGAGTACATAGAGTAAAATTAAAAATATCAATTATTTACCAAAACAATTTGTATATTTTTGTTGTTATTCATTAGTACTTTCGAGCCGTGGTATTTTGTTTATGTTGAAATACATTAAACGTACAACGAATTTAAATAAATTTCAATTCAACATTGTCATTACCGTTTAAAAATAGTAAAACAAATTGAATTTACGTTCTGATGGAAATTACTAACTAAAATAAATAAATCTACTAGTTTTTCAATGTAGTTACTTTAATATTCAATTAGAGTGTTTCTAATTAGTGGGCAAATTAATTAGATACACAAATGCAATCAATCATACTCGTTCTAACCAGAGGACGAACGCCGACGCCGACGCCGACGCGTACGCGAACGTGGACGTGGACGTGGACGGATGCATTATCTCGTTTCTGTACGAATAATCAATGAAACCGTAAATTATATATTTTGATTAATTACAAAAAATAATTAAATGGTATATTGATTATGCAATTTATCAAAATCCATTGTATATTTTATTTGAGTAATTTGCATCTTTATCTGCTTTTGCAGGAGTGCAGGTTAAATTACTTTTTTAATTATTATTTACAAATATATATATATATATATCGTCGCTCTAAGAGAAATTTATTGTTGATGCGAGATGACCACTTAGCCCATCCTTGAAAGCCTCCTGCAAAGATTTAGTGTACTGTTTCCATCTACAGTATGTGCATCCTTATTTTAGGTCTTTTGACATTCCATTCCACCTATACTTTTTCCTAAAAGATTTATAATTAATGAAACTACATCCTTAGTAATGAGTATCACTTCGAGTGACGGTCCTGTATATTCGTTATATGTTAACCATAACCTTGTGTTGTATATACATATTGCTTTATATATGTACATGAGATACATACAAAGTGGTATACACAATACAAGTTTCATCAGTTATGTCAGTTTCCTACACCCCCATGTGTCCCGGTGTCCCGGTGTTCTGATCCTGGTCCACGTTCATGTATTCATATGCTATTAGTCCATTTCGGGTCCCTGTACTTTAGGGTACATTTGGACACGTCAGTTTAATCAGATTAGAGGGTAGTAATTTGCCAAAGGGGCTTTGCACAACCCATACGAAAGTCTATCTCTCTACACCGCACATAGTTATTGGGTAACTCTTCTTCTCGCCTTCTATATATGGTATACCCTCCTTCCACTTCTCTACCTCTGGATTGTGCAATGTGGTTCACAACACGTGTGTCCAGACATTATACTGACCATGACGATGGCGATAGCGATGGTCATGAGGATGACCAGTCCAGTCCCTTGATACGATGTGTTGTAAATAGCGGGTAGTGGACTGTGTTTAATGTAAATAATACCCACAGATTATGGCTGGTTATTAATTAGAGTGCATATAACTAGTTAGTGACGTATTTTACTTCGAGTTACTAAATCGTAGTACTGTAAACAGAAGTGTAGAAGTGTTTACATGATGCACGTGTCTTCAGATTAACAAATTATAGCTGAATACATGTGTTTTTATTAGGTGTACATATGGAGGACCTTAAGGAATCTAGATCAACACTTCTGATTGTAACGTATAAGGCGGGCTCATCAGCCTATTTATATAAGGCTTGAAGCCAGTGGCGTAGCGTGCTTTAGACGGGCCCTATATCAAAATTTGTTGAGGGGTTCAAATGATGGGTAAAGATGTTTCAACTTGTTTTAACTTTGAAGTACGATTACGGGTCTGAAATTCTCTCATCTTCTGATAACTCACCAAAAAGACGCTTCGTTATCTTCTTTCTTTTATTTTTGAAAACAGTTGTTATTCCCAACTCTTTTGCTAGATCTATTCAAAAGAACACTTAGTAAAATGCTAGCTTTCTGTAGGTCATTCATTTCATGCTGTAGAGTTTTAGAAACAGGATTAATGTTTTCAAGAAAAAAAAAACGAATTTTTGCTTACACACGTTTGGGGCCCCTGCATCCGGAGCCCCGTATCATCGATACGACTGATACGGCGGTAGCTACGCTACTGCTCGAAGCGAAGAGTATATTTCACTAAATGGAAATTAGGTCGACGCTCTGTAGAACCTATAAAGTAAAGGTAAAGGCCGTTATGGTGGCAGATAAAGGAACTAAAGGTTTCAACTGATTTAAACTAACTAACAACAACGAATGCATCCATAAAAAATAATGCAGACTATACAAATTGCCTCAGTACTATTTACGAGTATATATTTTATTTGAATAAAATGAAAAGCTTTTATTTATAAATTTTACCACCATTGAACCCCAGTGGTCTTGAACAGCCACGAACCACAGGCTCCCACTGATACTACCACCTCTCTCCTCATTCTTCCCTTCCCTTCTTTCAAGTTACATAACCTCAAACCCATATATCTACAAACAGTGGTAACTTCAAAAGGAAATGTATACTGATACAAATATATAAAAAGATTTTCCTTTCCATACATTAGGATATAACCATATTTTCCAGCATTTATTCATATTTTCTGCATCGACTACTCCGTAATGGTATCGTGTATAATTTTAAAGCTTCTATGAATAGATTTAATGCACTCTGCTGCAATTAAAAACAGATGATTTTGAAACTGAATACTATTGGAAAATCTCTAAAAAAATCTCTATTTATTTAGCTCACTAGAAAGATAAACAGCTTGATGTAACCGAGAGCGTTGATGGTGATGTCAATTTCTGGACCATCACTATACAGTTATAGTCAAATAACAGTACAATATCTTGCAAAATATATACAGCCATCTGAGAAATGAAATGACAGATTATCTAATATAGATTTAGATAGGCATATTAGATAGAAAGAATATTTTTGTTTGACACTAACACTTTTACTAAAACTTATTTAAGAAATCGCAAGCTTGTTCATGTATAAATTGAAACTAAAACTAACGCGATCATTGCGGACAAAAAACGAATCGTGATCAAATATCAAAGTGTATAGGACCATAAATAGAACGCTACATTTTTAAGACACTGTGCGTTAGAGAACCAATATTATTTTCAAGTGTATACATATAATCATATAATCCAGTTTCTAGATTATCCTCATACAAGAGTACACTTCATATTTATAATATTTTACCATGGACTGTATCTAGTATATACCAGCCTTAAGTGTAATTTTCATAGTTTTTTATCATGCTATATATTTCTTAGTTTTTCTTTTCTTTTTTCTTCTTTTTTTCGCGATAAGTGGTTGTTTGGTTTTCCCAGACAAGGTACAGTACAAAAGAACACAAACACATATACATAAATACATACATTTTGTGTGTATGTATATAAACACATACAAACTTAAAAAAAAAGTTTCCCATATGTGAAACTAAACATAGCGAATAGGGAGTCAGGGACTAAGTTTCTGTAAACTGTCAGCTATTGTTTAAACTACGATAGAAAACTTTAAACCATTACAATAGGAAAGTAGTATTCGTAGTTTTACTTTTAGAGTAGGTTTTAAAACGCTGCAATTCTACATCTTTAAGGAAACGTACGAAATGATTCAGCAAAAGAAAACACTTGAAATAATAATTCAGAAGTGGGACTCAATAATTTCAGAAGTGGGCTAATCTTTAAAAGAGGAAAAAAGTATTGATAAAATAATTGAAATTAGTTGAATCTTTAATTTAATTCTACATTATATTTTTATAAACAGTTTTAATAAAAAGATTTCTATCTTTTTTAAAAAGTTATTTATTCGGGAATACCATGGTTTACTTTGCCAATATATATTTGGCACACAACTTGAATTTAATATATCTATACAAATATTTGTAGATAAGTTTTACCAAACTACCAAATTTGTGAAACTTTACTAACTTTTCTTCTTCTTTAATCTTTAATATATTAACTATAATAAATGAAAAGTTTAACGAATAGGTTAATTTTTTTTATGTTAAATTAGCCTCACATATACGTAACTGTGTAATTTTATTATTAAGTTAAACAACCTTTGTGAAATAATGTGTCAAATTAACTTTCTCAACATCAGCCCTCTAAATACCACCCCCTGTGATGTATTTTGCATTCCATTCATGTTTATTAATTCAACTGACTGTACAAATATCACATTTATGTAGAACACTATGACAACGTGTAAAGACAACGCTCTTAATTCACCAATTATCACATTATCAAGTTAGATATTCATCCCTTATATAACATATTCCACCCCTGTATTATATTAGCCCCAACCCTTAAGGTCCCAAGAGGTGACATGTCGACCAGAGGGATGTGCCAAACCATTTCAAGGAAGATTTGGCCGCTCCAAACGGAATATCTAATCCTTGCAGTCTCAAGAGCCTTCCCATTCTCTAATCCGCTCTCCAACGTCACCCAAACACCATCCTTTACAGAAGGGGTAGTTTGTTGTACAATCTCTATAAGGTTGCAGGAATAAAATAAGTTTGTGTGGTTGCTTGCTTCCTTGATATGACGTTTAGTTTTTTTTTTTTTTTTGAAAATATATTTTATATTTAAATATACTCAAAACATCCCTTAAGGTTTGCGTATGCACTGTTATTTACTACCCTGCAGTGCACCAAAAGAATACACGCCAATGTGTACTGGAAAATAAATATTATTATTTCAGTAAAATATGGTTTTTTTTTGTTTTGAGTGATAATGTTATAGTTATACTAGTAGGTAACTTAAAATTATCGTTATTATTGTTTTTTTTTATTTTCACAGAAAGGTTACAAAATCTGAAGTAACTTCCCGCCGTAGACTTAGTTTCCATCTGAAGTTCCAACATTCCATATTGCATTCGCAAACACCATTTTTCTTCTGTTGTTTAAATATAATAAATTCCTTCCGATTCAAATCTAATAAACTTTCTCCAATTGGATTTCGTTATACCTTTTTAAGATTCCAATTGGATTTTTAACACATTTTCAACATTTTTTTTCTTCTGTTGCAGTATTTTCCCTTTTTATATTATGTAAATTTTATCACAATATTTTATTTCTATGGGGCTTAAGCTTTAACTTGTAACATTTTCTTATCTTTTGAAAACCGCCACTTCGCTGAGGGCTGAGGGCTGAGGGTTGACTCGTTGGGTATGGATATTCTTTCCTTCAGGTTGTCTAAGAGGGTTGAAGTTGAAGGGATGAAGCTCTATAAGAATGTAAGGGATGTTGTTGGTCAAAACCTATTTTAACATCTACATATCTTCTTTTTATCATTGAATTTTTAAGGGAGATTTAACCAAACACTGAAATTTTAATGTGGGTATATAAATTTCACAAATAGTTCAAGATCTCAGGACCGCCAGACTTATTGTCTGATGAACAAAATGTGTAAGATTTAATATTGATTTTAGCTGATTTTTACGTATATGTAAGAGAATATCGTCATAAATCTTCATCAATACGGCAGTATTACCTTGCAGACGCTTTAAAGCTGACAAAAAAATTACTTAAACTCACTTATAGTCTGATGGTCCATTTTTATTTATATGTGTTAGCGGGACACCTATTTTAAAACGTTTTACAAGAGGAGAGACCGATCCAAGTAACACGCTAGTATTAGTATAGTATAAGTACATACAGCTATGGTACAAAACTACCCGTTAATATTTTCATATTCAACACATAATTATTTTAACGACTGCACACGACCGCAAACGACATCGACAGTTCGTTCGTATTTTTCACAAACCACAAAGTTTATATCCATGCAACTGAAAAGAGATTTAACCATCCATTTATGTGAGAGATTATAATTTAAAATAAATGATATTTTTAATATTTAAATAGTATTTTATAGACAGTCCTAGGAGAATGACGTCATTATTTTTAATGACGCAACACTAAACGTTATAATAGACTTTATAGTTTTAAGTTTTATTTTATATTAAATAGAGGTAGTGTAATAAATTTAAAAATAATATAACTAGTACGAAAATTGTGCTTTGATTATGACACACAGACACAGAATGAATGCACTAGTGGGATTCTTTGTTATTGTAATAAATCTTTATAAATAATTAAATTTAATAACGATGAGTGGTTTATATATATATATACGTATATTTAGTAATAAAAATTTCTTAGAATTATCAACAAAAAGATTATTTATTAAATTATAATATTGAGCAATTACAAAAACAAGTTTAATAACGAGAGTAAATATTGACAAAGTAATAAAATATAATTAAAACACCATAGACAAATTATGAGTTCAAATGCACATTTATTCAATATTAGCAATTCGACCTTACTCGATCATACGTGATCATACGAGAGACCTGACTCCTTTTTGTTCTTTAAAACAATATTATGATAAGATATCTAGATATTAAAAATAAAACCAAACAGAATACTAGAACTATTGAACATTAAAATTATTACTTAAAATCAATGTGGTTGCTGCGATCATAAAATTGTTTCTCCTGTTGCTTTCCTAATTTTGTGGTAAACAAGCCATCGTTCGATAGTTCTCGAGTTTCCTCGGCTCCACGCTAGAGGCAGTACGAAAGCATTCCAAGAAATTTTACCTAACACTAGAATAGGTTTAGAGTCGGTATAGAGAAGATATAATATTCCAACAGGCGACCCCTGTTGGAATATTATATCTTCTATGAACTAACATTTTCGGCGACTCAATATCTGAAGAGAAGAAAGGGTGAAGGGACTACACTTCAAAATGTTTACACTTCACACCCTTCACCCTTCCTTCTCCTTTTAGATTACTAGATTTTTCTGTTTTTCTCTTGATCTTATTTTTATATATAGATGGTTTTGCATAGGTGGGTCGTGAGGGGAGATGGAGGGGGGGGGGAAGGTCTAACGCCCATTTCTAACTACCCCAAAATACTGCATTAAAATATTACAATTAAGAGCATGCAGGCTATTTTATATAACGTATTGTTCTAGAATTGCATATTATGGAAAATAATATAATGCTAGCTGAAATATTTTGGTCGCATTGTTCTCGTGTTATACTATTGTCTACTGTATATATATTTTAGACCTCTCTATAACACTTAACATATTTTAAGCGGTACACAAAATCGCATTATAAGAAAATGTTAAATATATGCACATATAAAGAAACAAATTTAATAAATTCATAATCATTTCTGCGTCTATTTTACATGAAAATGTAACCTAAATGTAAATATATATAATTTAACACTTAATGGTAGTTGACATTATGTTAACAGAATAGTTCCCGATGAAAATGATATATTACTTACTCTAGAGAAAGATTTAGCGCTTCTAAACCCTCTTTAAGAAAGTTTTGAAAGTAAAGTTTTTTCTTTAAAAGCTGTTATCAAGATTTCTTATGAATATATTCTAACCAAACCACTGTATATACATATATATGTAGGTACATAACTTATAAATTGTACACAATACAATGGTGTCCGCGAGCTGAAGGTTGACAATCTATAGAATAACTAAAATAAACAGTTAAAATAAATAAATAAATAAACCAAATAGAAAACGAAGAGTAAATAGAAGTCCTCTAACTCCTGGTGTCCGCGGTTCTATTTCTGGCTTCCACATTTCCAATTGGACAGGCAGATGTTTACCGCACTAGCTAATATAGATATAGTAAGACAAATACAGTATTGTGCACATGTGAGTCACTGTTGGGACACAATGCGAACACTGAAACAATTGCACAACTGTGAAGTGTTCAATTGTTCGATAAAGAATTGATAACAATAACAGAATAATACTACAACTAAGTATAGATATACTTATCTAGTGGCTTACATTTCAATAATTACACGGTGTGGTATAGATTGCTCCAATGAACAATTCTACATGATTAGATTACTAGGTCCGAGGATTTAGTCCTGCGAAGTCTTCGAACATCATTAGTATCAAGCAACATTTGCGTCACGGTGATGTTTTCGTGGTTACGAAGTCTCAACTCGTGCTTTGTCGCTATAGTTTTAATTTCTTCTCCAACTGTGTTAATCTTCAGGTCTCTATGTATGTCGTCATTGCGGATATACCACGGTGCATTAACTATTCCTCGCAGAACTTTATTTTTTGGAACGTTTGTATTTCTTTATTATTCGATTTTTTGGTGCAGAGGTGCACTCTATACGTCCACACTGACTTTAGCACTTGTTTATATATAAGCAACTTGTTTTCAACATTTAGTTCAGAGCGTTGTCCAATTAGCCAATACATATTCCTGTATTTTATGTTCAGTTATTCCTCTTTCTTTTTTACATATGTTTTCGACCTTAACTTAGCATCTGGTGTCATTCCTGGATATTTTACTTCATTCAAGGATTGTGAACAATGTCTTCAATTTTAGAAAGTTATACTATATACTGATAAAGTTAATTATCAGGATTTTAAGTACCGATTGCTGAGATCATACTTACAGTTAAAGAAATATAGTAAATCGTTTTGCTGGCTTTGTAGGAGGTACTGAATCGTTCGAATGATTTACGGTTATTTCTCTTTAACTATCCAATAACTATGAGTACAGCAAGCGGCCCTTAATTTGATTTTATTTTAAATTAATCACAATATTAAGGGTATAAATATTTAATGCCATGTCCATTCACATTCCTTCCAACACCAACTTCACAATCCTGGCTAAAACCGAGCCCGTTACTAATCCTTTTTTCTTGTAAACATTAAGTATCGATTTATCCTCATCTCAAAAATCTCCCAACACGTATCAGCCGCATCACATAATAAACCAACCACGCCACTCGCTCCAGAAACTCAACTTTGCCCAATAAAGCAATTTTTGAACACAGTTTATAATAACTTTTTTATATGATACTTTAAGTTGTTATTCTCTTCAAACAAATGCTAAACATAAATAGGTGTATTAAAAATGAGATCCCTAAAAGAAAAAGAAGAAGAAAAAGAATAAGAATGGGAACAGTAAACTGAAAAACAAGAAGGAGCAAAGCTCATGATACTTGTACTTATGTATTATTCCAGTGTTTTTATTTACTCTTGCTTTATGTTTTTTGTTTTATATTTTTAATTTTGTTTCGGTGTATAGTCAACTCCTTTCAGTAGTAGTTGGAACATTTACTGGAATGTATACTAAATATACTTGTATATAGTACTTTGCTTTGCTGCAGTTAAAAACTTTTTAAAACTTACTTTTATAACAGTTTTCCTTCATAAACTAGAAACTTTTTTATACCGATATATACTCGTACTCTATACCCGTATTTTGATAATGGCGATATATGTGTTTATCATATTTTGATATATCCATTTAATATAAAAAAATCATTAAATTTATTTATGATAAAACTTTGTACTTTTGATATAAAGTTTATTATTGTTGGTATTGTGGGAATATATCAAACAGTAGGTCAGCCGCAGTACGGCTACATGTACGGGGAAATAACAAAAGTAGAAATTATAAAAGTAGCGTCACTCTTAGCACAATAACTCACAAACTACAGAATAGAATATCATGAAATTTCAACAGCTGTCTCTTGAAGGTTAGTATTAACTGAACTGCAATAAAACTAGCGCCATCTATGTGTTAGGCCCGGGACTTTTCAGCCCATGTGCTATTCAGAAATAAATTAGTCTGTCGTTAACTATTTTAAAGTTTACGTATTGACTGTCGGACTATGCTTTTCTCTCCGATTGTCACGAGCAATATTTGAAATATTCCATACATTTACTGAGATCATATATAGAAAAATATATTTCTACGCAGTTCCCTAGACAATTATTTATGTGTTGAGTGAATTGAAAATGATGGAATATCCATATGAAGCTTTTCCGAGGTAGGTGCTTGTCGATGATTGGACGTCGAGTGCAATGATGATTCCATGATTGCGTAAGCATAGCCTAGTGTTCCAATGTCCAAATCTAGTGTTCCAGTATTCATTCTAGTGTTCTATTATTGTAGTGTGTTAGCTAGGCATTTGTTTACTGGTGTTAACACACATACTGTTTGTTTGTTTGTATGTTTGTCGTGAACAAGACTTGGATGAGTTTGTAACCACTGAATTGGATATCGAGGTTTACAAATAACATTTGATCAGTTTAGCGGGTAGTTCTATTTCGATTCAATTTCGTTTTGTTTAATTGATTTTACGGTTGTATTGGAATACAATTTGACAATCATTAACATCAATTCAATTGTAGGATTTATTACTTAATGTTACATGGAAATTATTACTTTAATCTAATTAAATTAGACAATTATCTTGTAGTGTAATTTTTATATTTGTTAGGTGGATATGAGCTAATTCCAAGGCTCATTTTCTAGTTTCCATATAGAAATTGTGTTGCAGTTAAGTTTAACTGTCACTACTGAAACATCTTAATCAAACAGAGACTGTAGGTTCTTATATCTTGTAATAACCTTTCATAACTAAAATTTCTTTAACCAATTACAATGAAAACAGACAAGTAAGACTAAAACATGGTCCTTCTTTAACCCTTTCATTCCTAAATCCTAACTGTGGCACTGTATATAAATAAAATAATATTTGGAACCTATTTTATACCAATAGCAATATTCAACAGCTATGGGTTGTGTTAAAGGTGGTGGGTTACCGAATTAAGGGTGAAACACTGGTCACAAAGGTTAGAAAAGGTTTCGAGAAACGGAAATACAGCGGTCAACCCTTGTGATCAACAGTTTCTGGCCATTAAAATGCACTAGTGGTGGAAAATACTATTGGTTAACATGTATAGATACCTGATGCTTCCGAGGAAGGCGCAGTAGTTAGTGTTACACTTGTAAGGGGCTCTTAGAGTCGTAGTACAAAGGTAGAACGAAAGAAACAAAAGCTTTACATGGTAAATTAGCAAGTGACGTCACCAATAGAAATACCTGAGAATCTTACCACAGCTTAAGACCAGCACAATTCTATCGTCCTCCTTTTGAGATAGGACATCAGAATTTTAAGCTGTAGGGTACATGCATGTTTCGTGTCAAACTTATTTTCTTTATTCTATGTATTTCGTTAAAATGCTAGAAGCACTAATTTTGTTATATCTTGTGCGTCATTAGCAATAGCAGTAGATTCTCATTCATTTAAATCTAGCCACTGATACTAGCTACTGATAGTTCATAGGTATGCTTAAAAGTCTCTCATTCTCGACAATGACTTTTATTCGCTATTATCTTGGCCACATTTGAATTAACTAGTTTAACAAGCGTTGGTTAACAAGTGTCAGACTCTAATATGCAAGTAAGTAGGGAAGAGAAGGTAATTTTTCTAAAATTAATAAAATATGAAAGCATGCTATTGTACTGGAGTTATCAGCGTTGTACGGTATTTTCCATAAAATCATATATCAAGCATATTTTCCATCCCTTGACTGAATCATCCCTTAATACAGTGCGAATAGCCACCCAGCACAATCCAACCCGCCCCACCCCCAGCTCAACGTTGCTCATCCCAGTTATTGATGCTGCTGAGTTGGGTGATGATATCCAAAACACGAGAGCTTCATAACTTTGATGCATACATACTTGTAACACCCTGATCTTCCACCCTACTTTTACCAATGTGTTCATCGTTCATCCCTTAACTTTATAGGGGATAAATTCTCTTCGGTATTGTAAGGAAACAGGAAGATATGCTTTCATGAACATTGAAGGATATTCAAGTTATTTATTGACATTTTAAATGTTTATTTTAAATTCTGATAAAGTCTGTCGAATTTATAGGAAAGTTAAAATTATTATCAAATTATAAAGTTTTGTATATAATGACTGTGAATAGAACAGAGTGAGAGAGAAATATTTATTTTGTTTTCTTACACCGTATTTGAATTATGTCTAATATAAATTTATAGCAATTTCTTAAAATTGACTGGGTATTAGAGTCAATACCGAATTTATATTAAGAACTATACTAGTAGGTTTGTATCTCGAAAAAAAGTTGCTTGTAGATTGAAAGAATAAAATTTGGTAGTATGTATGATTTTTTAAAATTTTACGGAAATCAGACAAACGATAGATTTTTCCTTTGTATTTAATTTTAATTTTTAATTATTTGTCTTCGTGGTGAGTAAAATAGCATTGGATACAGTCAAAAAAGAACAAAACAACAAATAAAATTAGAAAAACAACAAAATATATGATATAATCTCATACATTTCTCCAAATATAAAGGGACCATATAAAAGCATTATCAACAAAAAGTTAAAGTGAATATTTATCATGTTTCAGGTAGAAAATTGTTTTACAAAGAGTTTTAAACCTGGTAGCGTGCTACAAGCTAATTCCAAAGATCATTTTAAATCTCCCTGTCTCTATTTGTTCACTATGTTCATATGGTGTCATCTCAACCTTCCCTTAACAGAAATATTATTCTCCACATGATTTGTATCATACGAAGCAAATTAATAGCCAGGATACGAGTGAACAAAATGTGTTTATCTAATCATACATTACAGAGCTAGAGATTTTTATTTAAGTCTATTTACTAGCATCGTAAAGTTCATTTCTTTTTAGGTTACAACTGTTCAAAATTTAGTATTGAGAGATAAACAACCCTTGCGAACTATTTCTGGTAGTAATATAACAACTCGTATTATATTCTATGAATATAAATTTCTGAAATTATTATTTTACTAAGATCTTTCAAAGTACATCAAATCACAATCTTCCAATAACCGATCCCCGATCTGTAGTCAGTAGCTTTTTAAACCAGTTAACAGGGTTGAAGTTTCATGCCCCTCATCCTCACTCACCTACTTCCACCCCTTCTGTCGCTCTATTATCCTCTTCAGAACATCCCTCCAATCCCTTCGTTTTGATGGCAGTTTGAATGTCGCGTCAAACACCTATTTAAAGTGCCATAAATTGTAAATCATAGCGATGTCGTGTCGTTCCTCGTTCATTCGTTCATTCGTTCACAGCGATTTAGAACAGAGCTGCTGTCGTGAATTGGAAGGATCGATTCACTAAAATTATGTTTCTTTTATTATGCTATGTAGCTTATCTTACTTACAGTTACAGTTTTACTTTGCTTTCTTTATTGAGAAAGAGTACTTGTTGAAAAGAAAGTGGAACAATGAAACTGGTAATGACAAAACTGCATACAAAACAAACTGCATGCATAACAAACTGCATTTGTTTCTCTCGGACCATGATTTAGTTAAAATGATTGTTATTTCTTCCTTCCCTTTCCTTCTTGCTTGTACCTCTGTCTCTCACCTCTTGGCTTTCTTATCTCCTCTGAAGAAACCCTCTATTTCCCTTCCCTAATAACCCCTTTTCACTATCCTTCCTATATCTATTCTGTCTTCATTTTCACGTCTCCTGCCTTTTACCTCCTTCATCCATTTTATTTTGCTGTCGAATGGAATAATTAATAAACAAAATAAGGAAAATTATGAAGGAGAGTAGAAAGAAGGGTAGGGGAGGAGGCACGAAAGAGAGAAAGTAGTATTTTGAAAGGAATGGAGTGGAGAGGAGACAAAGAGAAGAAGGCTCAAGTGTGCTAAGGAGAAGAGGCAGGGAGATACAATAACAGGAAAAAATGGAAAACATTGAGAAGAGCAAATATAATGAAAGATATAAGAGGATTTGGAAGAGAGAAATACCAGAATTATAAGAGAAAGGATACAAGAAACATGAGAAGAATCGCAAGGAGGAGAAAGGGAACAGATACTGGGCAAATAGAGAGAAAATTATGGAGGAAACGCTGGAACACATTAAGTTTTCATGTGAGAAAAAGGTAATAAGCGAAAAGAATATTGTGTAGTTATTAAAGGGAGGCAGTGAAGGGAAACGGTGGATGACAAAGATAGAGAAAAGGAGCGAGGAAAGAAAAGGAATGGCAGAATAGAAACAGGATGGAGAGTAGCAGGAGGAGCGAAGCAGTAAGGATTTTAATTGACATGTTTTGTTGTTATTTCTCTTTTTTCTTTTGGAAGGAGTGAGTGTGTTTAGATATAATAAGGATCATAAATGTAATTAAGCACAATGATATGTAATTCAATGACTTAAGACAGAGGAATGTAGAGCCCAATGACAAAAACATTAAAAGTAAATAAACAAAATAAAGAAAAATAATTAGTCATATACTTTAAGAATAATAAAACCGTGTGGCACTTAAATAGCGAAATGTAATAATTGAAACGTAACGCTTTCTTCGCTAACTCTCTTCACACTCAATCTAGTCTCTCTTGAGGATTCGACTTACGCTGCAAACTCCAATTTACCCTACTAACAACTTAACTAGGATGCGCAACGAGATTTACTGAATCACCTATTTGACAGAGGTGTGGGAATGTTAAATGCCTGTATTTTATTCGTAAAATCGAGGCTCAATGACATCTCTCAAATGGTTTACAATACGCGATGCCATTGAGGACATTTACAGAGTTAATTTATGTATTATGGGTGGTGAGGAGCAGGAGTTGAGGGGTTGGGGTTGTACTATGAAAAATACTAAAGTGCATGATGTGTTTAATCATATGTGAATACAAATGGCTTAAAAATAATAGCGTTGCGCCATGCCGACTGAACAAATATACAATTTGAGATCTCGATCGCGTTGAAAAATAAAATACAGGATAAAATAGAGTTTATGAAATACTTGAAAATGCCCGCCCCATTTAAGCTTGTCAAAATAATGTTAAATTGATTGTGTCTTTCTTTTTTAATATTAACTTGTAAAATAGGCGCCTATTGTTTAGACTACATACTATACAATTCGCAGTGGATACAGACGTTTTATGTAAAAGATGAACTTGATCGTATCTGGAACAGATTTAATTAAATAATAAACTACGTAGATATGTTTTGTTCCAATTATCTTGATTTTAATTTAGTCGTTCTATTTATTTTTTATATACTGTTTCATCCCCCATTGTAGCTTGTAAACGTTCAGTCGAACGCGTATGGAAGTCATTTTGTTTTAGATGCCATACTAAATACTATTATTTTATCTTATATAGCTAATAATGTATTTAAATTAAATAAATTTTTAATCTCTCTTCAGAATTTAAAATAATCAATTTTACCTTTAGACACAAGCAACATAACAGATGTGTCCTTAAAATACTGTTATATAATGAATGGATGCATTTTCATTTCTTCTTGGATGGAACTCCGACATTCATTAATCACTGGTTAGTTACAGTTTTACCGTCAACTAATAATTCAATTAAGATTTACACAAGCGGACAAACCAAACAACAAAATATAAAAGGACTCGTCAGATACATTTACATTTTTCAAAATACATTTAACATTTACAATTCTTTTGCAGTATGCAACCCTAGTTTAAGTAGGGTTGACCATGTTCCAGTACATAACAAGTTATCCACTAGCACAACTACCAGTCATGTTAAACTCGCTTTCTCAGTGTTTTCTTGCTTGACAAACTCCAAGGGATTTCAACAGTCAATTTGAGACGTCAATATACAAAGTTAAAGCTATCAGTCTCGGATGAAGATCTAAGCTTTGTGCACTGTGCTTCCGGTTCCAGTTAGACACATCCATGACTCACTAGACCCGTATCTTGATACTGTTATCCTATTGTCGGTCTGATAGCTCTTGTTACAATTAATTTTTATATTACATTTAATTGAAATCAGAGTATTAAATACTATTTGAAACATTGTCTCTTCAAATTTAGAAGTTTGAAGGTTAGCTTAACATTATATAACTTTTTCTTTTTTTTTTACATATTAAGTTTATTTTATAAAAAATTTGAAGTCGATTGGAGTAAAACTGTCGGAGATATAGAGTTTTAAATCATTACCTCTCTGGTCTGCTTTCGTGTTACTTTGAAACTTTTAAATGCGGTTTCTCACACATAGCTTTTTCAGAGTCGGTGCCCTCTTTAGCTCAAAATCTAGTTGACTGATTCTTTTGAAATTTTGCACACTCTTTCTTTACATAAATGCCGAGGACACTATCGAGTTTTTTTAAATTTTTTAATTTTGACGTATTTTAAAATAACAAAGTTTCTGATTTTTTTCATGAAATATCGGTATTTTGACTTCTAAGTGCTGTAAAAAATTGAAAAATTAATAATGAAAGAAAAACTCGACAGTGTTACCTGCAAAAACTTACCAACTAATGAAATCATTTTGGTTTTTCGATTTCAGAAAATCAAATGATGAGTTATGAGTGACACCGCAATGTTACTTTTTTTTGTGACGTCAGCGAAGATTCGCTGTCAATGCCTCATTTCTTGACATTTATTTATGAAAATTTCACAAAGTGTTCTTCAAATGTTATTTTATCATGTAGTAATTATAGAAATAATTATATAATAACTGCGTTGTCAAAAAACATTATCGAAAATGTGCTTAAACTAGTATGTGGGACACTAAACTTTAAAACATACACAAACATTTGAACTACCAGACGATATGTAATGGAAAATAACGCTTCTCGTGTATTCGAATACTAAAATTGCAATGCCAAAGCTGATTTATGTATTATCTCAGCTCTTCACTGATTAAATCTACAGACACACATACATATACACATACTCGCACATCTATCAATCCGTAATAATTTATTATCTTAAACGCAAATTCACAGCACAATATCCTGTGAAATAGTTTTCATCAAATTCAATTTATTATAACAATTGAGTGCAATTCATACCTGTCTCCAAGATGTTTGTAAAATCCATTCTAGAATGCAAATTCAACCTAGTGAAGAGACTAAACAACACTACCGACGGCGACGTCAACGCCGACGCTGACGATGGGCTAACGCGATTGTTCAAGTAGTTTAACTTTCAAATCACTCTCCGAAGATAAACTTGTAGCAGTTCTATATAACGGAAGTTCAGTTTAAGGCATCAAGTACACTTCCTGTGCATATAATACAATCACCTTCAAAACTTTAGTACTTCCGATTTCCGAGTAATGAAGTTTCAAGAGTTACTTTCCAGTAAACGGTTTTACAAATTATAATAAAATTGGTTTTAAATTCGCTGTATGCATATTATAGTGTTTTTCATTCATTTTTTAATTATGCAAGTTTATTGCAAATTATTGAAACATTCTTTTGAACCAGTATCGTCGAGTACGGGTGCTTCCAACAACTTCTAAGTGCAATTTCTGGGTCTATTTAACGATGGTAAACAATTGTCAGCATTGGAATAACCAACAGCGCAAAACCAATACAATTTTCATAAATTTAAGAAAGTTCTGAAGCGAAACATTATTCACGACCTACAAAAATTACACATATTTATTCCACAATTAATCATTTCACAATTAATTATGCGGAACTATTTGTTGTGACTCTAGAAAATAGTAATTGTTAGTTTTATTAATTTGTCAAGACAATAATTAATTAATACTGTATCACTCAATTGCCCCTCTCCCCTTCAAGTCACCACAACCGTAGCTCGTTTATATTATGGGAAAAGAATACAATATGGAAATCTATAATCCAAGATTAAGATTTGAAATTAATTGGATAAAGTTTTAGAAACTTAATTAAAAGAAAACAATACATTAATTGGATGCTCGTTAAATCCCATGCCAGAAAATTTATACAAATAATTTAGAGTTTAAAAGAAAACATTGATTATTTGTATAGAATCTGTTTTTAATAAATTAAAAAATAACCAAGAAATTTGTATCGACAATTTTTGAATGATCCCTTATGACCCCACTGATTGAAAACCAGCTTCTACTACGACAACGTTTTTAGTTAAAGATTTTTTAATTTCTAATATTCAATGTATTATTAATTTTATCATTTATATTTTATTTTATATTTTATCATTTTATAATCTCATGCAATCTGTTATTATGCGTTCTTACCCCATCAAGAACATCTTAAAGAAACTCACAATCAAACAAACAAACATTATTGTAAAAAAGTTTTAAAATGAAGTATATATTGTTTCTTTTAAAACAGACTGACTTACAATCAGTTAAAAACAATAGTGCAAGCTTCTATAGCGCGTTGACTTCGTGACACACCCTGTACATGAGATTTTTATTTAACTAATTAATGTATTTCAAATATTGTTATTTCAAAAACCATCAATACTGCGGATTATGCCTTTGTTGCATTATTTACATGTGAACTGACACCGTCTCTTTGTAATCTGCATTTCAAGCCTATCACGTAATTCTATACGAGTGGCTGAGTGATATATTCTACTAATAAAATATATATCAATATAATTTATTGCAAATTGGAAGTCAACGTTTAATCGAAGCTATTATTGTATTATTTATTGTAACAAATTGTTATTTGTTATTTATGTACCGACAGAATAGTGACGGGGTAACGGGAAGGGGAAAGAGAACGGGAACGGAACGTGGAGGCAATGGTAACGGCAGCGTCACTGATAACGTTATCAGTTGCTAAATAAATTGACGGTTAAAGTTATTGCAGTGCAGTGATAAATAATGCTGTATAAAATGTTTGGTAATTTTAAAGTTTAGTTAAACAGAGCGTTCCAAATATATACAAAAGAAAATGTATAAAAAGTTAAAAAAAAAATATTTGTATCAATTAATATAACAAATATTATAAATATGCATTTTATGATTGATTTTATAGTTTCTTGTTAAACACAGTTATGTGTATTTATTAGTGGTTTGAACATAACAAAAGTAATCTTTTTTAAAAACAATATTACCTAATTTTCAACAATTTGTGACCTATTTTACTGCTTTTGGAAAAATATATGTACCATTTTTCGGATGAGCATACATCCTTATTATTATTATTTTTATTTTAATGTTTTTGCTATTTGGCACTACGTTCTTGTGCCTTAACTCATTTATTTACATGTCATTGTGCTTAATTCAATTTTGATCCGTATTAAATCTAAACATTCTCACTCCTTCCAAACGAAAAAAAGAAATTATCCTCATAAAAATAAAAACAAAACTGTAACTGCTACTGCTTTGCTCCTCCTGCTACTCTTCCTCCTGTTTCTACTCTGCCATTCTTTTCTGTTTCCTCGCTCCTTTTATCTATCTCCGCCATCCACCTCTTCCCTTCACTGCCTCCCTTTAATAACTGCCCAATATTCTTTTCGCTTATTACCTTTTTCTCACATGAAAACTGAATGTTCTACAATGTTTCTATCTCCGTTCCACACACCCTTTCCTCGCTATTCGCCGAGTATCTGTTTTCTTTCTCACATCCTTCTAATAATAAAGGATTATAAAATATAATTTCTTTATTATTTTAGATTAAAGTTTTTAAATATTACTAGGTTAAGCAAGTTATTACATGAATGTAATATAACATCCATAGTTTCTATTTTGCAGGTTTTCTATTCGTTGTTAGTCATTCAATTCGAACTGCTAAAAGTAGCTTATATGTAACTTTATACAGTGCTGTAATTTTGACCAGATCATCTGTCATGACCTTATGTAACTGATTTTTGATGTTGTGTTTTTCTCGGTTAGCTTCTTATATTTAGCTGGATCAGTAGTTGTTGCTTACATGTATAGTATTTTGCCCCATTTCTAATCACATCAATGTTTTCCCGAATATTTTTTCCTGGTGGTTAGATATATTCCATTCAATAATAAAAAAATTTATTATATCAAACTTTAAACTTTATTTTATATATTTTATATCATACATAAAATTATCTTTAAATATTTAAATGACAAAACATAAATTTTATTTATTTTTTACAACAATTTTGATTGCTTATTATAACTCAGAAGAATTATTACGTCAGAAATTTATATTTAATGTTCATAATTCTTCATTCGCTGAAATAAATATTTAAAAACATTCGCATTAGGTTCTATAACATTACAACACGCGTTTGCGTATTTACAAATAAAAATAAACATAAAGACATAGCCATATTCCCGTGTTCCCGTGTTCCTGGGTTTTCATCGTTTTCGAGAACCCGTAAATTTATATTACTTAATATTTTTTACGAATATACTATTTTATGACACACGATCATCATACGATGTATGTGTGTGTGTTATATACACGCATGTCGGGAACGTGATTAAATATTTACACAGCATCCCCTAGCTCCCACTACATCCCTTCTGGCTACCACCCTTACCGACGCCACCCCATACGACCCTGTGTGACATTTGTGTCCATACTACATACCGCAATCGTTGGATATGATGTGCGGCATATCGACAATACTGGTAGGTGGTAGGTGGTAGGTGCTAGGTGGCTGGAGAAGGAGAAGGAGATGGAGATAGAGATAGAGGACAAGTATTGCAGCGAGATGAGCACAGAGCAGTTTTATCAATGGACAGTAAATGCCATCGATTTTCATATTTTGCAGAAATTATTCATGAAATTTTGAAACTTGTAATATTTAAATATCAGAGTAAATTAAAAAATATATGTCAAAATTTGGTAGTAAGGTGGAAGCTTGGAAAAATTCCATTGAAAAACCAGGTCACGCTTCGTTACGGCTCAGTCTGATATAAAATAAATAGGAAAGTAAATAAAGGAGACACACAACCACGAGAAAAACATAGACGACGATCAATTTAAAAAAAAATACGAAAGAAATAAATTTTATTTTGATTTTGACAATGTTATGTCGTAATTTCAAGTAAATCGACCGACTACTTTTCGAGTTTTCGAACATACATATGCTAACTGTTCGAACTGTGTTGTTAATGAGAGAACGAACGTGTATACGAGTGAGAGAAAACACACGACACGAACAAAACAAAACTGGTTTGGAGTAAGTTTTCAGCGACTCTATTCCTTTGTCGCAGGGCCAAGCTTGGTTGTATGTGGTTGCATGCTTTTGATTAAATTATAACTAATTAAATTATTTAAATACATACATACATACAAATACGACACAATAAAATCCCCTGTTACGCTATTGCTTAAAATTCTATAGAGTCATGAAACACGGCTCGACTCCTCTGCGGAGGGCCTTACAATCGCTTAAATCACGCCATGAGAACACAGGGTGAGATGATACATTGAACATTTTCAGTTTTAGTTTAACAGAGAATTATTTAAAAATTCAATTATTTTTCTTGGTTTTTGTGGAAAATTACCTAACTTTGCTGGACTTGGTCGATGTGAGATAAAGTGGACTGTACTGTATTGTACATTCCCAGTTGGTTGATTGTATCTCTTTTTAGTACCCGTTTTAGTCTACTCTATACATATGTACTTATAGCATATTTATTGAGCACGTCGGCTGTAGGCAGTACAGACAGCGCTGGATATTATTGTTGTGCGGTACGTGAGCATTCTACTATTTCCCGCACAGTACGAGTAATAATGTGTACGTACACCTTAAACAGTTTTTACTGTTTACTTTGTTACACCCAAATATTAAAGCACGTAGAATGCAATAATAAACTCCTGGGCGAAGAGATAAGGGAATGAAAGAAGGATGAGATCCCACCCCTGTCACCAAATATGATTTTATCGAGGATTAAATGTGAAATATTGAATCGTTAAGATTAGAAAGATGTTTATAAAATGTCGTTGCTTTAAAAACTCTTGCAAATAAAAAGCACTGCGTCAAACTATATGTTGCTGTTTTACAGAAATAAGAGCTGATTATTGGAGGATGCAATTAAGAGGTGAAAGGATATTTCTAACTTTTATTAAAGGATATAGAAGCAGTAATTTTATATATTAGAGAATATTTGTCAAACTTGGTCAAACAATCTAATAATGTTAATCAAAACTTCCTGAACTGATTCCTTTATAATATATTAGTTTCTTAACAAAATCTTTTGAAGCGTTCTCGCGATATACATCTAAACAATGCCTTCTTGTATACGTACTTTGATGGCATCCTGCATGTTAAATATATGCAATTCAATTATTAATATCTCACTTTGCAGCTGGTCTAAACGTTTAATATTTTGTAATTAAATTTAAGACAATTCTTTAATTTAAACAAATTAATTAAATTTGATTTAAAACAAATTAAAGCAGTGCTGGACGCAAATAAGTAGCAACAAAAGTGAAACTTCTTATTAAAGCAACAGACAATTCGAAAAATCTATCTTCAGGCTACGAACAGGACATACGAGATTGACGCACCAACATTTATCAGTAAAACAACAGCTCCGCAGTGCAGCAACTGTCAGACGCAAATAACAGTCCATCATCTACTAGTAACCTGCCCACAATATCAAACTCAACGCACAAAACACAGCATCAGTGGGGAACTAAAGGACATGCTTTGAGACAATCCAGAAGAAATTTAAAAAGTGCTCGAATTCCTTACTGATATAACTTCAGGCGAATATGACCTTGTTGGAATCGTCTCAAATTCTAAAATAAAGTAAAGAATATCATATTCGATCGAACCCAAAGACACAGAAGTACCTATAAACTTTTTACAATCCAATTTTTTGGAAATATAGTTCAGCTTAACTTTAAACTGAACTCTACTACTCAAAAATTGTAAATGCTCCTTTCGAACCAACCATAAAATATGCTTCCCTCAGTAGTAGATTTTTTGAAGTAGTTTTACAAGGGGTTGCTGGTTATAAATTATTTGAAGAAATAAACGAAAAATTCAACGATCCAGAAAATCATCTCTTATGTAAACACATTGAGAAAAGTGGATAAAAAAATTGTCAAAGAATTGAATATGATATGAGGAAAGTCTAAAGAAACTCTAAGGGAAAACTCTCAAGTAGAAAAATATTTAGTAACTTTAGCTAACATTGGTATTCATAGATAGAGATATAGAATGTAAGGACTGGATTCTACGAATTAATTAGCGTAATTGTGTGTATCCTAGTTAATGGTATTTTGTGTCGCTCTGTGCTTTGTTCGTTTAGAGGAACGTTGCAATAAATTAACGAGAGCTAATGAAGCGGAATAGATAATGAGGTGCGGAAACTTCTTGCAGAAACTGAAAATGTAAATTTAGCACGGAGCTGTATAACGAAACACTGCTTAATTAATCAAGAAATATTTGTCTATTTATTGTCTAAAAGATATTGTATGGATACACATATATAAATAGAGAGAAAGAGAGAGGGAGAGAGTCACTCGAACTTCGTTAATTTTGAATTTATTTAATATCTTAAGACAACGTTGCAGATATATTAAATTTTGTTAAGAAACATACTTACCTCCAGTGGCATTGCACGATACGTGAATGTTCATTTACCGCTTGTTGTACGCTTTCTTGTAGCTAGCATTTAAACAAAGGAGGCTCTGTCCACGGAGCTGCAACATCGCATTTGCTTAGTGGCAAGCAATCGCCATCCAGCCTGAGATAGAACATGTCATAGCTCTAGCGTACTGCACGACGCATAGACGTAATATTCTTTAAAAAATGACAGGTGCTCGTCAGTCAATTTTGTTATATTCTTTAACAATAGTCATTTGGTATACTGATTGAAATACTGAATCATCCTCTGATAACTCCCTTGCAGCAACAAACAATCCGCGGTTAATGTTCTTTTCGATGTATGGATGAAGCCAATACATTCTATGTCTGATTCGTCGTCTTCTAATAAAAACGTACGTGCTTTCTCAATGTTAAACATCAAAGAAGTGACCCTATTTACAGCTTGTATGGCGTCACGTGGACAGAATTGAGATGCAGAATACTTCTGGCTTCATTTGCAGCTTTGCACATTGCCTTCAGCTGTCAGTAGCATGAATTGTGTAATACCTCCGCACTCGCCAGATTTGAATCCGGTGGACTTTTTAATATAGTCCATTTTAGAAGCTCGACATTAGAAAGTTAGCGCGATAAATATTAAATATCAGTTTATATGTAAATTGATTTTAAGTATTATCTTACACCTAAAATGAAGCGTTTCTTTATTGGTCTTTCGCAAGGAATTGTTATACAGCTTCTATGTAATGACCATGTCTGATATAAATATATCGAATGTATAATAATGCTAGAAAACTTAGTTTTTGAGGATCAAATAACTAAAGTAGATTTTACAGATTATGTATTTGAATATACACGTGTATATATAAATTTACATAGATATACATAACGTTACATAAATTAGTAAACCTAACAACGTGGAACTGGTGTAACGAAATTACCATAAGCGGAGAATATTGCGGTGTGTTTATAAGATAAAATATTAAATCTTAAGTAAATATTCGCGGTATTTTATTACATAAATTTGTTTATAGACAATTTATCATAAAATTAAAACATCTGTCATAGGTGATAACTACTTCCCCTTTCCCCTTTTTTTGATTAGCTTTAAGAATGTGTTTTTATTTTCTTTGCTCTAAAATAAGAGCGAAGAGTAGATGCATTTAAAGCGATTTAATGCACCCCGGTTTTTTGCTGTTTGTATAACTACGAGATTGCGATGCTTAAATAGATGAAGAACGTGCCTCAGGTATAATTTTTAATTTATATAAGAAGCTCGTCTCATTTTATCGCATCTTATAGTAATGTAAAAAAATATATTAAAGTTTTATGTAAATATTAGGTAACATTAAAAGAAAAAGTTTTAAACTATATTAATAGAAATTATTAGTATATTTTGCATATCATTAAAATAATCTAGTTACTTCCGCGTTAATTAGTAAAATACACGTTATGTTTTATTTTGAGTTACTTTGTATAATTATTAGTATTAGAGATATTTCAGATATTAGAATATATATGTACAATCTTTTGACATGCTTAGAAAAATATCAATAATCAACAATATAATAACTCGTATATTAGATTCTAAATTAATCTAAGGACATTTCCTTTAGCAAGTTAAACGATTGTACGTAATATAAAATGTTTTGTGACTTATTTTACTACTTTTAAGCAGTGTAAAATAAACTTATTTTGCGTATTAGCATTGGCATATAAGTTTTTGGGAAAACCTTTTTAAGGTTAAGAAAATCTTAAATAGTCTCTTGTAAGGATTAAAAGCTTGCAGAATAGCTGTACCGTAAGACTTTCTTAGATTTAATATTATTATGTTTTACTTGGGTAAAATATTGGATCTTTCAACAAGGGATGTGATTTTAAATCAACAATAAAATACAATATTTTTCGTGAAAAGTGATGATATTTTTATTTTAATCGAAAGTACAAACACTGAGGTTAGTAATGGTAATGGGAAATTGGAAAATTCTGGAAAAACTACTACTATGTGCTTGAAGACAGCTCATTGTCAAATTATGAATCAAGTGACGAAAAATTGATTAAGTTGTTAATTTTCATTTGAATTGCGAAAAAATTTGTTGCAAAATTTGAATTGGGCAACGTCTCTCGGGTCAGCTAGTAAAGAGCAACACTTACTGAATATACTTATAGAACTTTGACCACTATTAGTAACAAAAGTGTCAACAATAAGTAATATACGTAATATTTTTTATTTCTCTTTTAAGAAAACGAACATATTTTAAAAAAATTGCAACAATGTTACTTATCAAGTCCCTCTGTTTAAGATTGTTAATTATTCAAATGACTTTAAAAAGATAACAATGCTTGGAACAATGGGTCTAAATCAGACACCCTTTACTGTCGTTTCATCTCCCACTCACTGTGATGCCACCCCCCATCCTACTCATACTCTCATTGCCATTCAACTCCTTTGAAACCTTATCCCACTTGCCCTTTTATAACAAAAACCATCCACCGACTGACTACATCTCCCCCCCCCGCACTTAGCCGCGCTATGCTTGCAAGTCCTTGCACCGAGAATCTCTTCCCACCCCTTTATATGAGACATGAGGGTGGGTTTATGTTTCAGGGATGAGGTTCTTTGTTTCAAGAGTTTCCATGTTCAAGGGATAACGAAACCTCATTTTCATCTCTGGAGTCTGGACCCAAAGTTTGAATATTGTTAACCATGGGTTACTGCATATTATGTATTAATATTTAGCCTTAAGCACATACACACATACACATATATATAAATATATCAATTAAAGCAAGAATATGTAACTCTGGTACAGTGATCGAACCTGAAGACACAGCAGTCATCGTTAAGCTAATACATCTTAAGAAATGGTTTTAGATCCATTTTCTTATACAGACTACCGTAATACAAATGAAAGCATTTATTAATTTAAACAACAAACTCTTCCCTTCGTCCCAACACCCTTAGCAGACTACCCCCTCCTTCCCTTGAACTACGTCGTAATAATTGTATTACTTATAAACTTAAATGAACTTTCGCGAACTAAAATAATTATTAAAACAGAAGTTTTACGTTGATTATGATAATGTGATAAACATAGAAAATATAAATACAGAAACTAATATATAAGTTTTTGAATATATTTATGTCACAAAAAGTCTTTCTAAGAAGAAGAAGAGGAAGAAGAAGACGAACCCATAAAGCTATGTTGTTTCTAAGTCGGTTTTCTTGTTCTTATTAACGTTACTATTTCTAAAACATAAAACTCATTCCACTTTCACCGAGGTTAGTTTAGTAAACTATTAAAAACTTTTGTTTCAGAAAATGTCCACAAACATGCAACGTTGTTTATTATTATTTACATTTTATAATTATGTTACCACGGCATAAAATAGGGCGGCTATATTTGTATATACATAATGTTATAATAATTATTATAATATTAATAGTATTATATCTAAAGGGTTTTTGAAATTTCTTTGTGGTATTGTCGACCATTCTACGATTTTTGCGATTGAATGCCACGTTCATTTTCTCTTAATTCTTTTAACCTATAATTTAAAAAAAAAACAAAAAAATAATCTTTTTTTCAAACAATCGTAAGCTTTTATTTTATGATATTTCCCGATGCTGTTATGTTTATTTTACATCATTAATTAATTAGTTAAACCATAACACATACACACATAATATTATTACTGTATTAATAATGTTCATTTGCATATAACTATTTGTGGTTATTCATCGATAGTTACATTGCAGTAATTTTCATATCACATGGATTGAACACTTTAACAAGGTGTTGTACAAAAGGTCATCATCATAATTTGTCACACGTGTGACCGCAGTCAATAGACAAAGGATGGTACCACACGTGGTTCATCAACGGCAGCACGGGAGTACAACATCAATTACACCCACAGATTATGTACTGAGATACTCACGGTAATTAACCAATTGCCGGTCATCTATTTATGTATAATATTAATAATTTATATATATATACATATGGTAAAAATATGTTTTCCTTATAATAATAATTATAACACCATTGGTTTTGATGTTTCCTTATTAAAATGTATGATTAGAATGGTCACAGGGGAGAGCGCACCAATTCATTGGATAACTAGATAGAAAAAAAAGAAATATTCAATAAAACACGAACATAAACAGTTTTCTGAACAAAAAATGTTTACACCAAAGAGACAGTTTTTAAAACATTTTTGTCTTTAAAAACTGTTTTCGTAAACAAAACACATTCCCATCTGGAGTCGGTAAAATCAAAAGAAAACACGTTGTTGTTTTTTAGTCTGCTTGGTTTTAACACGCAGTTTTGTTTTCTGTGAACATTTGCGCTTGTCAGTTGTTGTTTATCATGTTTATAATTTTTATGGGACACATAGAAAAACACTAAACACAAAACATGATTTTGTTTTGTTTTTTGACAACAAAACTGTCTCTCTGGTGTAAAACCGGTATAATCAAGGCATGTAAAAAACCGGTAATAAAAGTACTTTACATTTCAATATTTTTCCAGCTGTGGTACCATTAATGATTACTTCAAATATTTGTTCATTACCAATATATATACATACATACATATACTCAACAACGAAACTAAACGAAAAGCTCGTCTTGTTATAACGAAAAGCTCCCTTTAGTGCTCATGCACCGTAATAAATAGTGTTACCACATGTGAGATATATTCTATACGATATAAGTATTTTGTTAGCCAACCAGAAAGTTGTTATAACGGTAATCTAATAATCCCATGTTCAGTGTTTGAAATCATCCCTTATTTCCTGAAAAGCACACCTTTTCTTTACACTTAACCCGTTCACTCCGTAGCCACTATTCTACCCTTACGTTATCCCTACCCCCGCTGTCAAATGATGGGCTCTAATTAAAACCGAGAGAAGCACGTTCACTGACCGATTTGAGCGTTTTCTTTTCTTGTTTTTCTCCAACACGGTACACAATACACAGTGGTGTAGCGAAAGCTTTTTCGTCCGATTTACTTCGTTCTCTTTCTACAGACTAGTCTCAAAATACAGAATACAGAATTTGCTGGTAAATAAATTTTTTTTTACTAATTCAAAAATTTCTTCTATTTAAATAAATACAAAGATTTAAAAATTTGCAAAGATCAAAATTTAATAATGAAATATTACAATAAATGTGATTACAACTTTTCCTGTTAATATTAAATTTTTGTTAAGTGATTCAAAACTAATTAGTGAATTGTTTAAATATTTAGAAATTTGTAAAATAGAATTATAAAATGTTAAATATATATAAAAAATGTTAGATGGTGATTAAGATGAATTTCAATAAGATTTTTCAGACTTTCCCTGCTTTTAAAAATCCGCCTATATTCCTCAGGATATTTCGATAGTTGTGCCCCTAGACCTCTACGCCTTTGGGTGCACAATTTGTCTCGTCACGCGATATTTTCTTCGTTGTGAAAGTATTTTAATTTCATAAAGTTTACCAGTTTTTGATGATGACTGTACTGCAGCATAAAAACTAATTATTAGCAGATTGCTTATGTGTTTGTCTTACAATAATTAGCGAGCGAACCCTAGCTCTTGTACGCTATAACCGTTAGGTTGAGTACGAGTATAAAACTCATTTATCATTTATCAAAATATTGTTAACGAAAGCTCATTTTATGAAAACGTGGATACGAATAGAAAAATAAGCGAAGAACGAAAATGAAAAATACTTCTTACTTAACTTGTGTAAACTTACGAGTATATTTTACGTCAATGTACATATGGGGATGTAAGTGTTTATACCATATATAAGAGGGTATAGTTCTCGAAGTTGAGATTGATAAAGATCTGGTAAAGTTTGACAACAGCCTGTGGTTAAATGTCGGCCGTAAGTAGGTGCTTTTAACAACATACGACTATTATAATTTCAACTAAGAATTATATAATTTAGGAACTCTTAGGAAAAAAATCATGAGGACCATTTTTGTACAGAATTGTAAGATCTACAACTTTGGTTTGAGGTTTTTTTTTGATAAAACTTACCGTTTTCGAGAAAAATCCAAAAAACCTCAAATTTTGACCTTTGACCCCGAATAACTTTTGAAGCACACATAGAATCGATGGGGATTTTTAAAACTTTATTTGTAATGGTAAACCTTAGCTCTCCACCAAATTTTTGTTATTTGACCACTATTTTTATGTTTAAATTGACCGGATTATATATAAACCTAGTATAATTTTTGTTGAAAGATTCCACTTTGCCTAAAATAGAATGATTTTATGCTTCTAAAAGATAGAAAACTTATTTTAAGACTCCTCATTTTTAAAAACGTTGTTCTAAGTTTAAGTTAAAAACATTTTTTTGTTCTTTATGCTACGCGCTATTTCAAACAACATTTTGCATATATCACTACGCGTAAAATAGTTCCCTGTATGTTTTGTCATTATTTCGCGCGATTATCAAACTGGTTAAATGAAGGGATTACACGGTGACATATTTGTAACGACTAAATCATAGGTTTTACGGGATTATTGCATTGCGCTGCGGTAGAGTAAGCATAGCTTTAAATAACATCGATATAATGCTATTATTATAATACCGAATTTGATATAATCATATTATGATTATCAAATAATGAAATTAAATAAGATCAAACAATGTCTGATTACTGATTAGAGTTGGTGTGACGTCACAATGGGAGCAGTAGCGGTCTCTGGTTCATGATGTGGTTAACAAACACATTTAGTTGAAGCAAACATGAAATTTAATTTTGTAGCATATGTAAATGATGGTTTTGTGTTTTGTTTCAACATTAATCAAAAGTTTTAACAAGGGTTTGATAGGGTTCCAAATCACATTGTGCGATCATTTTTAAAACTCACTTTGTAGCGATCATGTATGTGTGTGTGTTGTGTTCCAGACAGGTAATTTTCATTATATTTTGTTCAAGTATAAACAACGTTTTAGTTTATTTTTCTGTAAATTTACTTTATAATGTATTTTAAATTAAATTGTAATTATTATAATGTTTGACGTTTTGACGTTTTTCTATTTAGTCAAAAATACCTGTATAAATACGCTTTTAATTATTTAAAGACCCCCCAGGTAGAAAATGTAACAAAATTTAATACTTGAATTAGCTTGTAGCATTGTGTGAAACTATTGCAATACAACTTCTATATGAAAAGTAGAAAATTACCGTTGGAATTATCTTGCGGTAAGCCAGGAAATGTGAAGCCTACATTGCAAGAAAATTTCCTACCTGGGTCAAGGTTTTATAATTTTTAAACTACATGGTAAAATCTTTTCTATTTTTAGTTCATACATTATTTTATATATACCCGAGTCGAAATTTTAGACCTATCGTGATCCTAAAAGGGATCTATACTCCCCTTTTCATACTAAATAAAGTAATTTAAACCTCTTCTCATCATAAACATTATTATATGACCCTCCCTTGGTCATAAACAAAATCATGATCCTATCGTCTAATGTAATTCAAACCCTGTAAACCTTTTTTAAACTTAAGATGGTCAAGAGGGTGTAAGACATAGATTCTATTGTTATAAGTGATATAAATATAATATAATGAGTTAGAGAGAGATAGATAGATGCAATAATGAGTTAGATAGACGTAGATCTATGGTAGATATTTGCTGGTATTAATATTCCCCTTTACTTGGTATTTAGATTTCGTTGTATAAAGTGAGTGCTTTGCGTGCTAAATAATAAATAAGAACTTATATCCGCAAATACGTTTGCTTAGCTTACGAAACGAGCCTTGCATACTAACCTATAATAACGCTATCCACAAGTTTCCAGAACTTTCTAAAACTATGTTAATCTCATTTAAAAATAATATTGATATTCATAGACGCATTTCTATTAACTTTAATTTAGTTTAATAAGGAATAAGGTATATACATATATATATATATATATATATATATATATATATATATATATATATATATATATTTAAATATATATATATATATATATATATATATATATATATATATATATATATATATAAAACAGTCCAATTCAGAGAGATTCACCTGTAGAACCTACGAATATTTTAAAATTAATAAAACATATCCGACGTAATTAAACAGCCAATGAATTCATGGGCTGGTCCATATTAAAACCTAGTTGCTCTCAGTTCAACGAGGAAGATGAGTACGTGTAATACATAGACCAGAATCCGTCGTCCACTTTCACATCGACGTCGACGTCGGCGTCGTCAGCGGCGTCCACATACACTGAGAGGGAATCTATCTACTGTTACAGCGTAAGAGTTGTATCGCTGTCTGCTTGTATCGATTTTACACCAGAGCAGCTGTTTTGATGTTGTATCGGTGTTGAGCTTAAAGCTCACCCAAAAGCTCATAGCTACCCTCCAAAAGCTTACACACATTTACACAGGGTGTAGAGATATAAATTCATGGAAATACAAGTATATAAAAGTACTTATGAATGAAAAATGAGTTTATATTTTAGAATCATATAAAGTTTGAATTATTTATATTTTTTTTAAATAAACGTTGCGCATATATATATGCTCTGTTTTATAATTATGTGTTTTCAATTTTATTTTTTTAGAAACAGTAAATGTTATTTAATTATTAAATATTCCCAAAATATGGATGTAATATTTTATTTTAATGAAACCTAATCGTAGTGGTTTAAAAGGATCCAAATAACAATATTTTATTGACATGTACTTCTTAAAAAAGGAACTTGTATATCCCTAAGGCGGTCTACTTAAGTAGTTTTATAATTATGTTTATTATCAAAAAGGTAGATTTATTTTTCGAGAAACAATAAAATAGGTGATAAGATATATATAGGTAACATTATAGTAAGTTATATTTTAGTAACATTGTTTACGTAAAGTTGTTTAGCAGAGAAAATAAGTAGTGCATTACATTTTTGAATGAAACGTGTAACATAAAAAAGTAGAAGTGAAAGCCTGTGCAGTCAGTAGTGGTAGGTGATATCTGTATATTTACTCTTATAAATGTGTTGCTGCCAGTATTGACCACATTTACTACACTATCTCACAATACATGACACTATTGTTCTTGCCTTATTTCGGGATCTTTATGTAAAAGTTTATTATGAAAAAAAAACTAAAAATAAAACTCTTCTAAAAGTTTTGCCTTCACCAAAATTTCTTAAAATACTATTTCCTTTTTTGTAGGTCTTACACGATGTTTTCCTTTGATATTACCCAGCAACTTACCCTTCTTTTGACTCCAGATGAAAATGTGTTTTGTTTACTGAAACAGCAACGAAAGACAACATTTTTAACAAATTTTTAACAAATATAACACAGTAGTGGAACAGTGTATTGGGAGGAGATGTTTAGAATAAAAAGCATAGTTGCAATCGAGAACGGGTAGAATATTTTTAAAACATGGCATACTATTCATACAAATAACATTAAGCAATAAGATAGAGTTAAGAAATAATTTAAAAATTCAAGTAGCATGATGTTATAGTGTCATTACTTAGAATCACCCTGTCGGTAGCGATACACGAAACAGAGACAAGTTACATTATAAAACAAATACAAGGGCTGGTAGTAGTAGAGTAAGAAGAGGGGAACATTTGTAGATTCGGAAGCTTTTTAAAGCTTCCACCACCACCAGTAAAAGCACCTGCACCTTCAGTACCACCACTGTTGCTTGTATCGGGGTTGTTTACGCTTAAACACTTGAAAACAAACAGGTGAGTAGCGTAGTGGATACAATAAGCGTCGCGTCGTCTGGCGTCGCGTAGAACAATCAAGAAAAGCTCACCTTAAATAAAAATTCAAATATTTTTTTGAATTAAATATATTTTTAGAATTATATATAGACATAATAATATAGAATATTTGAGATAAAGTGGGTGTGGTTTAATGTGGAAAATAGAGTATAGTGGGAAAAGCTCTTTTTCTTCATTGGTAGTAGGCGGAGTTATAAAAGGGGGTGGTACAGACGTACATTGAATGAGTATGCATCGTACTCTATATATTATTTAAAACTATTTCACATCTACACGTTCATTTATCGTAATATTCTCGTTCGTATGTGTTTAAATGTGCAGGTAGAACTACATTCAGTAGTTGATCCGATATATTTTATCATCATTTTTCATTTAAAAGCAAATTAAGTTGATCCGACAAAAATTAATGAAACACAAAAAACCTCATTAGGACCTAATGAGAGAATGTTGCAGAGAAGAGAATTATATTTGAGAACTAAATATTTAGTCAACAAGATTAGCCGGAACATGGATGTCAAACATTACTGGTTCTCTGAACAACGTATCTGCATATATTATCACAAACCCCAAAGAGCTAACATTTATTTACAAAGAAATTAAGAAACACGCTGCTTATTTTATGTAAATATAAATATGACACTATTCCAGCTGAATTAAGAAACAAGGCAATAAACAATTATATCTTTAGATACAATTCAACCAGTTTGGGTATTTAAAACATACATTTTTATTCAACAAAAACAATAATAACAAATAACAAAGTTGTTTTTTTAATATTTATCTGAGTGCATCAACTTTTTAAAATAATATATACATTTATAAACATTTAGAATACCTAATTTACAACTTATAGACTATAGATTAAATTCATTTTGTTGCTGAAGTCAATAAGGTTTTTCAGATTTCCCTGCTTTCAAATATCTGAAATCCGAAAAATAATATGATTTACCGTTAGTGGTCTGTTACATTGTTAACATATTGGTTGTGGTTCTCTTTTAAATAATATTCCGTCCGGTAACTCTTGTATGCAAATTGATGGCTTCACTTCTCTTCATTTATTATCATTTTCTTTGTTCCATTCTTCCTAAAATAATAAATTTGTTTGATGCTAGACTCCTTTCGATTTTACACCAGCGCTATATTTTCCGATTTTTATTTAGTTAATAGATGTATCAAATTTAAACAAATATTAATGAAGCATTTACCCGTTAAAGAGATCTTCTAAAAAAAATTTAGAAGTATTCTAATACGCAATACGATACATTTATTTATAACAAAGCAGTAAAATTGGTCAAAACCGTAAATGAGTTCAACTTGTCGAGAACCTTACAGAGTCTACCCCTATTTCTAATTGCAACACATAATCATAAATAAAATTTATTTGATTGTAACCATAATTTTCAGAAATACCCGTGCTTGTTTTACAATATTTATTCATTTTCAGTTTTCAGTTTCATCCCTACGCCTGCGTTTACGGCAACATTTACAACCCCATATCTTTCATGTCATATTAGTACTCATACATTTTTTATATTACAGAAATACTTTGTAGCTGTTTTTATGATATAAACATTTTCACGAGACGAGTGTTACGTCATATGTACAATATGTACACACTCATACGTCGTTGTTAAATTTCTCTGTATCATCCAGCTTGACACTTTAACGTAATACCACTCATACGAGAGCGGTGTCAATTCAAAAGGTCATAAAGGTCACAGTACTCGTGTATAGAAGACTGTACATTGTAAGAGGAAAATACCAAATGGGATATGTGCATTTAAAATGTAATAAAACATTTCTCTGTGGTATATATGAAACTACTTTATATCTTTATTTAAAATTTAGTTATTTGAAATAGTATTAGTAGTTTAAGTCGATACAAAACATGTATTATTTTATGTAAAATAGGGTCCTTTTAACTGTCATCATACAACCGTCATTGCGATGATATTTGGTAGAATATTGCGTTCCATAACTAACCTCAGAGTTTGTACTTTAGATTAAAATAAATATCACCACTTTTTACGAAAATATTGCGTTTTTCAGTTGATTTAAAATGACACCTCTTGTTGAAACGTTTTACATATTTACTAATGCAACTTTTATAATTTAATGGATCTAAACTATGGAGGTTTCTTCTATAATTCTAAAGGCAAACACAGTGATACTGAATATTATAGTTTAAAACATTTTCGTATAAATTTGCACTGTGTATGTATTTTTTCTATGTAACGTAGTTTAATTAATTTTGATAATATTCAATTGCATTACGTCACACAAATTTTATGATTATTTACCCCCGTCGCTCTTGTTGTGACTTTACACATTTGACAATAATTTCTTTTTAGTTTTCTTTTTCTTTTGCTTTTTGGTCTTAATATTATTATTTTTTAAAGTCGAAGTTTAGATTAGATGTGACATCCCAAATCCAAAGACTTCTTCTCCCCTCTTATCAGATGTTGTCATACTTTGGGGACCCCTGCCCCCTGATTTGTGTATGACATAATTAGTGAATGAATCATATTTCGTTTGTTTTATACGTTGCTACTTATCATATTTAAAAAATTAATATGCAAACCTTCGTTTAGTTCACAACTAAAGAAAGTCACAATTTTTATACCGCACCGGCAACATCTAAAAGTTTCATGGTTAAATACCACATCGACAACAACTAGTCACATTGAAACTTCACTGAGCATGCAACTCACTAATCAAACCAGCGTTACAAGACTTTTAAATGAAATTTAGATGGTAAATACAAAAGCTGGTGTCCAGTATATTTAATCCAGCTTTTCCACGTTACTTTTTGGTTTTAAACAAGACAAAGAAACAGCAAATACATTAGAGAAACCGAAATTTATAAAAGCAGTAGCCATGAATAGATCATTCTTGTTGTCTGAATATAAAGTATAAGAAAAAGCAGAACAATATTATGGGCGATAAAAGGCTACGTTCCTAGGAAGCCCGAGAAATTATACATAAAAAAAAAACTTCTCTTTCGTATTGTATTTCTAGACCACATCATCAAACACTTGATTCATTTGGATATCTACGAATGCCCAACATATGTAGTCAAATAGTGAGTGCTCCAGTAACTCTATAAATACAAACAAACTAATGTATGTTTGTAACATTCGTACTCATGTGCCCGTAAATAAACATAGTTTGTCATTAAGTTTTCATGAAACTATTTGCATTTCTAAGAAGCCGCAGCATAGCATAGCATAGAGTCAAACTATAGAATTTCTTGTTTATTAATAAGAAAAGGGTTAGAATTACAAAACACCCTCTCCCCAACCATTCCCTCACACCCTCTACTTATACATATTAAGTATACGCAACAATACTTAGTACTTTGTTGTAGGTCAGTAGTAGTATTGCGTAGCAGCCGACATGCCATCAAGCGGAACAATCTGAAGACCGGAAACAATCCACATTCCCCCTCTTGATACTCCAACTACTTTACTACTGCCTTGTTAACCCTTTAAGAGGGTGGAATGGGTGGTGTAATAGTACCACCACTTTATATGTATTCACATACGAATACGAGTATGCCAAACAATGCGAAGCAGGAAACAACAGTCGACGACGGTAAAATTAACGGTCGAACGGTATATTGCTACGATTAATAATTAATGCAATATATTGCTCTTAGCTCGTAATGATTATGTGTGTGTGTGTGTGTGTGGGTCTGTGTGTGTAGCTGCATGGAATCGTTAGGTACAGTTACACAATTCACTATTCGTATTGCATTTGTATATAAGAGAATTCTTTTAAAAAGGTTTATAATTTTCGTATTCACCATGAATCACTTAGACAAGGCTATATATTGTATAAGCTAAAACTTAATTCTAAATTCAATAAAAATACGTCTCTTATTGTAAGCTATTTTTTTAATTTAAATGTTAGCGCCTTAAATAAACTCATTTCATATTTTATCAGACTGTGGCAACACATAAAAGTGAGCCGTTTGAATTAAGAGCCACATTTTAACGAGTAATATTGTTAATATGCTATATGTGATGTAAAATATATATAAAATATATATCTTGATAAAACAACTTGATTATCGGAATATATTACCACATACATTAGAAGCCATTACAACATTATAAAATAAGTTCTTATTTATTTAAAATGCATAAATTAATGAATGAGCTAAAAAGTGAAAAATATCTTATTATATTATTTAGTATATTGTGTAAAAATCCCATTCCCACTCACTGGGTTTTAGTGTTAGTTTAACCTAAAATGCAAATTAAAACAATGAGTTATTTAGTTTAAGGATTTGTGTAAAGTATCATTCCCACTAACTGATTTTAGTTTTAATTTAAGGTTTTAAACTTAAATGTAAATTTCAACTTGTGAAATCATGCGTCGTTCATGAGTAATATACTTCATTTAATAATAATTACTACCTTTATTTAATTTATATTATGATATTTAATATATTTCTTAAAATAAAATAAACAGAAGATTGTGCAGTTATTGAAGGATAGCAGTGAAGGGAAGAGGTGTATGGCGGAGGTAGAGAGAAGGAGGGAAGGAATTGTAAAGTAGAATAGTGAGGAAGATAACCAAGAAGAGAGAAGCAGTAGGAGTTTAAGTTTTTTTTGAAAGAGAGAGAATAAGTAGCTAGAATAAGGAAGAGTTAAGAAATGTAATTAATCACAATGATTTGTAATTTAATGATTTAAGGCAGAAGAATGCTATATATATATATTTATGTGGTAATAAAGTTGTGTATCGTACAGTATCATTAATTATGGATGACATTGCAAGCTGCAACTTGTTTTCCATTTCATTTCGAAGTAATAGGTAAGCAACTAATGATAGAGTTGCATACGCTTATTAATCCATCCACTTTACGTGACGTTAATACACTATTATACAATCACAACGTTAGCGTAACACATGCGTGGCTATTCATACCCCATCCCCCAACCCCCAACCCTTACCCCACCGCCGTACCGGTTTACTTGGCCTTTGACGTGGTTGTTTGCTTGTACACAACAACGATATATTCTATTCTATTCCATTGCAAAGCTCAGCACTATTTCTTATGTGTTCCATATCATTATATAGTCATTAGAGAGCTTTGTTAGTATTAGAGAGCTTTTATCTATGTATAGTAAAGCTTTAGATGTGCTTTTTAGTATCTATTATGGTGAAATATGTGATAGGAAAACAGCTAATGTATTGGATTTCTTTTTTATATTGTGAAATAAATAATGTTGTATGGATGTTGCTGTTTAGAAATAAAATTACACTGCTATTCATAATTTGTAATAAATCAGTACACTGTTAGTAAATAACATCTTACGCCATCTATTTGTAACTTGAATTGCCATTCAAAATAACATATTATAACGTAACAGGGTTAAATAAAATAAAAACTTATTATTCTTTGACTTGACTTGACTATCTGGACTACCAACAGTTACAAAACATTCCCACAGCACTAATCTATTCAACAAATAACTGACGTATAAAATGCATTTCACGTCATAAATATGGCCGACATCTGTAGCGCTAAAACTACAATTTAAATTTTTAATTGCTATATCTCCGCGTTAACATTTAGATATTTAATAAAATAGACACGCCAATACACATTTATTAAGATCAATTTCAATGAACAATTGAAAAATCGACCTTGGTGCTTATAGCTCGTAACAAGAAGCCAAATTGTTCTTCGACAGACGTGTCTCAAGTGTGCAGCTGCTCTTAATGTCATCTTCTCATAGATTAATGTCAAGAGCTTCACAGATTTTATAGCTTAATTAATTCATCTCACAAAATTAATACAATCTTTAATACAACGCAACGTGGAGGATAACGTTACGATATTGTTATGACGCTAGAAGCTTTATCGGATCAACAAAATATTCTACAGACTTCCAGCTCAAGTTCCAGACAGGAATGTCTGTATACGTTTCACAATATTCTCAGAAACACGAGATGGTTTTCTAATTATCCAGCTTATGACTTGCATTCTATTACGAGTACGAGTATATCTAAAAGTTATTCACACCAACAAACTTTTCATATAATCTGTTACAAAACTGTCACACACATGCATGACTCTGAGGAAGATGCTGTTGCTGATGCCCTTGTTCATCTTAACAACTCTTCGTCGTTTTCCTTGCAAGATAATTGAATAGCAAGTCAGAGTAATGTGATAAATATTAGTTATTTAATATATTTTAACACAGCTAGACTGTGAACTAGACTAGAAAACTGTGTTTTAAAAATCGGTGACCAAGATTTTTCAGAAACACAAGCTTCTTAAGTGTATTTTTTAGTAATTAATCAAAGATACCGATAAATATTTTTGATAATACACCGACAAAATTTTGGTCAAAAATTGATTTTTTTTTTTGAGAAGCCGCCATTTAGTCAACAAAAAAATAATTATGCTTATTGCTTTGGTTAATTACTAGATTATACATTACTTAAACGAAATCCGTTTGGTTTTTTTCATTTTAGATGATTCAGTCCAGAGATATCGCGGTCACCGCAAGATGCATTTTTTTGAGAGGAGCTCCTGGAGATCAGCTATAGCAGCTTTAAATTTATTATTTTTACAAATATAAAAATGTTAAAATACAGTTAATAGTTACCATAATATGTGTACAAATTTTTACGTTAATACATTTAAAAGTCTTCTCAGGAAACCTTATTAAAAATCACTTCTTTGGGCCTAATAACTGTATATAAGCTCTTAAGTAAAAAATATTACGTTAAATAATACATAAATGTATACTTTGTGTTTCTGTTACCTGTAACTTCTGCTAACGAAATTGTAACATTACTAATACATAGTTTATTTTTTAAATATTAATATGAATGTACATTCAGACGGTTAAAAGTTAACACCAGATATGGATTATTCAGTTTTCCGCCAAGTCTTCTATTTGTTCCGATAATATATGTATCTATAATATAATATATATGCAGAATAGTACAGCAGAAAAGAAAATTTATTAGCACAAAAAGAAAAGAAGAAAAGTATATTTAAATTACTATTGTCTGGCAACGACCATGCGCATAGAAAACGACCAGCCTCTGTGCCAACTGACTGTGTCCATCCTCCCTTGGCCCCTTGTGGGTCCTTGATATGGTGGTACCTACCCTTATTCTCTGCCCAACCCCTTCACAGTCTAACAGAGACTCTGATTTTCATAGCCATATCGCTGTTTGCTCAGGCAATGTCACTGACTCTCTGATTCTAAGCAGAGGACACTGAGCCCGCAACGCCTGCAACGCCCTCTTTGCTTAATTCGATGTACAATACTTGTATAACTAATTTCATTGATAAAAAATATTTTACGTGACCAATGCATGTGTCGAATCCTTGTATTGAATCGTCAATAGGTGCGCAATAATTTAAGTTGCACTGAAGTAAAATATAAATAAGCAGCAGGTATAGAGCTGTAACATTTTGTATCCAGATGCAGATAGTGATAATGACAGGCAGAGCTAGCAATAGGGATCACGCTTATGCCGGTTTCACACCAGAGAGACAGTCCAATGAAACACAAACAAAAACTTGTTTTTTTTTATAAAAACACCAATGTTTACACCAAAGAGACAGTTCCTAAAATATTTTTGTCTTTAAAAACTGTTTCAGTAAATAAAACACATTCCCATCTGGAGTCGGTTAGATCAAAGAAAAACACGTTTGTTGTTGTTTTTACCCAGTATACATTTTGGAGCATTTTGGAGTCACTTTGACATCATATTGGAGATGCGTATGATTTTTTTGTCATGAAAGAGTTCATTTATAGTTCAGTTTCTCACAATTCTTCATATGAAATGTCTGTTTTATCGGCTACAGATGACGGAACCACTCCACCTGTCGGAACACAAATGAAGATAAAGTTGTTGCGAACTATAATTGAAGTGAAATAGTGATAGAAACGTCACTAAATAGGGCACTTCACCAAATGTTTACTGGGTAGTCTGCTTGGTTTGAACACGCAGTTTTCCATATGAGAGCTATGAACAAAAGAATATTGTCATTTTTTTTTTAAATTCTAAGAAAACAACAATTACTACAACGGATATAAAAAAGATAATAAAATTACATCAGCTCAGTAAATTTATTGATTTTTCTAGCGAGATTGCTTCGCTCTAATTTTTATAATTACTGTTAATGGAAGCTGGTTTTTACTGCTGATTTTTGTAATCAAATTTATTCAATTTTTTGTAATGTAATATGGTAATTAGGGGTGGTGCTTTTATACGCAAGAATTAGGGGAAAATATTCCCTACAATAAGAAATTTTAAAACTTTTTTTGTATCTTATAAAGTTTTTATTCCTCTTTTATTATTATTTTTATAGGTAATTATTAATAAATTGTTGGACATATTCAAGTTGGGAAGGTTTTAAGTAATGTGATATTTTATGTATTTATTTAGGCTAGGCGCATACTAGACTAGATATAAACTGTGTTATGTAGTATGCGAATTCAGTAAAAATATAAAAAGTTTCATAGATAAAAGAATTGGTGTCGTATCTACTTTTTTATTCATTTAATGTTTTGCCTAAATTTCTAAACACAATAGTGTTGCACCGGACCCTATCTATATATATAATTAGCATTCCTACCCACAATAAAATAAAAAAGATTTCTATTTGATAGAGAAATTGTATTCAAATAATATATAAAAGTATATAAGTACTTACAATTATAATTTAAAGTAGGAGGAAGTGGATCACTGGATCCACTAGTTCAGTGACTCAAAATTTACTCAACATCATTAGGTTGATAGTACGTAAATTCTAATAGTTAATTAAAAAAAAAATCGATGTCACTTTTCCAACACCCTGTGCCTATAATTTATGCAGTATGCATGAAGTTGTTTACATCACTGCATTTGCATTAAATGTCGTCGTTGGCGGTGGCGGTGTCGGTGTCGTTGTCGTTGATGTCGTGGTCAAGAAATAACCTTTCAACTTTCAAGGAATGTTTTACAAGTAGACTTTTGACCTAAATTATTCAATATTCATTACCTGGCACATAATGGTCTTACTCTACGCCTGCATAACCTTAAGCTGCTTTTACACAGGTGCAACACTTTATAATGATGGTTTTTTTATTCTGATTTACTTGGAGTTATTAACGATCTTGTTTTATCTCTTTTGACATCAGCAAATGTTGTTTTAATTAGAAATGGGTGGAAGTATAAATCATTTTTAAAGACGTAGTACTGTCTTAGATAAAAACATTGACTTTCATTTCACAGTACCTAATTAGTAGGTGTCATTTATTGACGTAAAAATGCGTTGATAATTCACTGCACTAATTAAAAGTTACCTGAATATATTTCTAAATAGTTCTTGTATGCATTAGCATAAATCACTGATTGCAACTGTCCGTTACGTAGGCCCTATCTAGTATCAATTTGTAAAATATCAAATTTAGTATTTGTTGCATCTATAACATTATATCTGAATTTTGTAATTTTTAAACGATGTGTAAAGTCTAAATTTAAAGGTATTTTTACTGTTGTATATAGCTTATAATGTAAGAGGGCGTTGTTCATAAGTTGCAAAATAGAGGATAGAAAATGAAACTTATGAATCGAATTACACGTGTGCATAAGGTTCAATAATATGCTGAAAATAGAATACGAAATAAAGCTTCTTTCATTGAACCGAATTTGCTTCCCGGAGTAGGAGTAAATTTCTTCCATTACTTGCTATTAAATGACTCAAAAAATTATAATCAAATTATAAATTAAGAAATATAGTCCAAATCACGATAGTTTGGACAACTTATACTTAAAAGAGGTTATAAGAGCTATACATCTATAATACGATAATGAATTTTATCTTATTCGTTTCTATATACATTATAGAAAAATAAGTGAGTCAGTGTTTTTTTAGTTATATCGGAAGTTTATACCCCACAACTTGTTTTAAGTATGAGTCGCCGCCGAACTCTCGTAATTTGAACTATACTACTAAAATAATAAATTTAAGAATCCTACAAAATATACACATATATTATATAACAATTAATTCGTGATTACTAATTAGATTTACAGATCAGATTTCTAACAAATCAAATTGAACATTTCTCAACATACTATACTACGAAAATACTCCTATATTAAAAATACCAGAGTTGTTAATTTTCGAGAGTTCTTTTTTAAATAAAAAATCCAATACACATTTTCAGTCAGTTATTTAAGCCTTGTGGGATTTGGGGAATAAAAGAATGTGCATTATTCTTTATTAAACAGCATAAATTACATTTTAGGATGATGCTATCTTATTCTCAAGAAACCGCTAGTACACTACTATATGTAGATTGTAAATAAAGTTGAACAACAGTCAGGGTTGGCCACGCAATATAGGGTGGTATTGTGAAACAAATATAACACTGCGGAAATTTTAATCTATATATAGCTCTACTACTAAATTTACCCCTTTGTTCATTAACATAATCACAAACTTCTTAAGAAGACGTTTTAAAATATTTTAAAGTTCTTTTCATGAATTAAAGGATTGTAAAGTATTTTTATTTACATTTATCTTAATTTTATTAAATTAAATTAATTAAAATTTATTCTTAAATTAATTAAATTAATTTCTTAAATTGTTATTAAAAATAAATTAACTTGAAATGATTTTCTAATACTTAATTTGTTTTCTTCTAGGTAAGTGATCTTTATACTTCGTCAAGTTTTGCATATTATCTTCTTATAACTGCAGTCGACGCAGTTTGGTGCTAGGCAGCAAAAGGTAAAAGTCTTAATTTCTTTTATAAATATATTTCAGAAAATGTATAATTTCCCAATATATCCAATTAGGTTTTCATACTTTCCAAGTGAAATTTTAATTGATACTGTAAATTTTTCATTTTGAATATCTTTTTAATCTGCGTTAATTTATTTAAAATACTCTTATGTTTTAATCTCTGATGTGGCATTATCTCCAAAATTAAAGAATAATTTCGCCCAACCCTGCGTGGTTTTCAATAACATTACATGTATAAACAAAGCGTAAAGAACATCACATTTCAGATATTTTTAACATAAATACCACAAGCAGCTCTTATATAAAAATCAACCCCTGTACTCTGCTTATGACGTAACCCTACTTATTTTACTTTCCACCCATTCTAAACCGTCCTCTCGTTGGCACAAAAAGCTCAATATTAAATCTAAATGAACTCATAAACTTTTACGACTATGAATAAGACAAACCGTCATGCTTGAGCTTTCGTGTAGTGAACTTTTAACACACAACCCCATTGACGACGACGATTGCTTGTGGTTTGTATTGTTATCTCGCTCGCTCTAATATTCGAGTAATTGAATAATTCCTAATTTATTGCCAAATAAACAAGCTGTGACAAGCTTTTCTTAATCATCTTATTTATGAAGCAGTCCCTCATTATTTTTGAGGATATTAACAGCTTTCCTTGGAGGATGAATTAATGTTATCATTAGTATCTTTATATTCGTTTTAGTAATTAATGTAATTAAGTCAATGTCACTCTATAAATTTATAATTGCAATATTTAAAATAATAGAAATATTTTCAAAACTTTCATACTTTAAACTTTATTTCAAATTTCACATAAATAATCAAAGCTGTTCAATAAAGTAGCAAACTCTTTACTTTCTTCTAATTGGATCCATTTATTTATATAACCAGTTGTAATTTAGCAATAAAATGAGATTGTAACAGTTCTGACGACATAACCCGTTCTAGCATCATTGAAGTTAAGCCGTTGTTGTCGTACTACCAATAACTAAATACCTATTTGCAAATGAAAACAATTTAACACACCATTACTCCAAGCAACACTTACATGAAGTGGACACTTAGCCTTTGGACCGTTTGCTTCAATGTGCTTGGTGATTGGTGGTAGCTTAGCTTAGCTTCCATTCCACTGTTCTATTATTGTAATGGCATTGTAATACCCATTGTAGAGACACATAAAAGCATATTAACTTCTCTAAACCGACGCTAGATGGCAATACTGGACGTATTAAAACTATCGTTATTTTACACATCTTGCTTCAGGATTCGAAGAAACATTTTCGTTTATACGGGGTTATAGTAGGTACGTTGATGCTAACATTAAACAGGCTTATAGGACATCTAAAAGTACAACTTTAGTAGCATACACTATGATGAAAAGTGTCACGTTTTCAAGATATCAGTACTGATACATATTCAGTTTTTCTCTGGTAAGATAGATGTAGTACTATCGTGAGAGAACTGTTTTCGTGGATTTGAACATTTAACGCTTTGACTTTGAATTATTCTACAAAGTTCACCCTTATATATCCATTTCACGGATATTAAAAGCATCTAGAAATAGCTGTTACACCTATTAAAACACATTTCAGTTTCAATAAATTAAATTGCGACATACTTCAAGAAATATTTATATTTTTTGCATATGCCATCGATTATTTCGCCATGCTTGTTAAGCTTAACAAACGGTAAACTCTAAGGGATGTGTAAAACAGTAGGGGTGGTACGAGTATTAACCCTCACATGTAGTTATAAACAAGTAGCTAATATAGCCGTTAACAATAACGAGTCGGTCGTTACCAGTCCCGCTCGCAACGGATTTCTCGTTTATTTATACCACGGGTATGCACACAATGCATGCTGGGTAACTTGTTGTATGCATTTCTGTTACTTGTTTACATATCAAAAGTCTAGTAATAAATTAATTTACATGCCATGTGGATATGTGTAAAATCTAATGTGGAAAAGAATATCGTCTGGTTTTACTAGTAGCGCAAGGCATCGGTACTACATGACTTAAGGGGTTATCTACAGTTAATATTTCCAAAAAATTGCTTTTTCTAATTTCATTTTCGTAATGTACATATATTTAAGTACACACACAGAAAATTTCAAGTCAATCCGGCGATTATTTTCGAAGTTATGTAAGTTAAAAAAAGTTTATTATACTCTATGTAAAGTGCTTTTTGAAAACTGTGGTGACCAAGATTTCTCGAGAACTGCTGAACCAACCAATCTCAAATTTTAACACAAGTTTCTTGAGTTTATTTTTTAGTAATTAATAGAAGGTTTCTTTTCACTGATAAATATTTTTTTTTATAAACAATTTAAAGCCAAAATTTTGGTCAAAATTCGTTTTTTTTTTTGATAAGCCGTTATTTTGTCAAAAAAATGTATTTTGCTTATTCCTTCGATTAATTACTAGATTATGCATTACTTTAACGAAATCCATTGGTTTTTTTCATTTTAGATGATTCAGTCCAAAGATATCGTGGTCACCGCAAGTTGCCTTTCTTGAGAGGAGCTCCTGAAGATTAGCTATAGCAGCTTCCAAATTATTATTTTTGCAAATACAAAAATGTTAGAATACAGCTAAAAGTTACCGTAATATGTGTACAAATTTTTACATTATTACAATTCTCAGTTTTTTCAGGAAAAATTTAAGATAAATCGCTTTTTTTCATCCTCTTAACTGTATACAACAAGTGAAGCATAAACTAGAACGCTAGCACATGCATTCGTACATTAAGACATGATGCATACACAGTCGATTACTTTCGTAGCAGCAGTCCCTCTAATTACACTGTGATTGGTCTCCCTCTCCTTCTTTCCCTCCCTACGTCCTAATAGTACGAGAGAGTATATCTTTTTTTAAACCCGTCTTATACTTTTCTCCTTTATCTAACTTGTGCTGTGCATGGTACAATCTGACGGCAACATAAAGCTGACAGCCAGACCATTAGTCCTTGTGCTTTAAGCTCGCTATCAGCAGGTGGCAAATTTAACAGGATAAATAAAAAAAAAGCTCTAATACAAAGAAAGACACTACATCGACTTGAGACTGGACTCTCAGGGATATCTGAGCATCGTTAGAGACAAGCCGGACAGGGTTACGTCTGCGGAATGGGCAAGTAAACCACTTAGGAGGATGACGCGTCTTGAAATATATTTATTATCCGGCCCATTACAGCAACGGCCTTTCTGTAGACAGATCGTCTTTTTTAACGTAAATATCGACCGTAATGAGAACAAAATTGGCACTGTGATTGCAATTGTTTAGAACATACTGCAGTGAGAAATGTGAAATTACAGCAAAAACTACCATTGTTTGTACAGGTTGAGGTAATTTAGATTGGAAAGATAATTTTTATATTTTATTTTTATACTTATGTTTTGTTTTCTTTCTCTCGGCAAAATTATTGATAGTCAACAACATTGACATTAGGTTAAAACAGGTACGTGTGTTTAAGGTTTATCTAATACTACTAAAGGTAACAATTTGGAAACTGTTTTACTACTTTTTGAAAAATATCTACACCTTTGCGCATTATATACTGATAAAACTTTTTAAGAACACCTTATTGAAGATTATAAAATATTAAGAAGTTTATTTTAATGATTGAAAATTTTCGAATCGTTGTTATAAATTAGATAATATCTTTTAGATTAAATATTATATTCGAAATTGCGAGAGTTCGGCGTTGACTTAATTATTTTTTGTTACTTTTGATCCCTTTAATGAGTAGAGGGTCTTAAATGATTATTTTATTGCAAATATCTCTTACAATAATTGTATATGTAGGATAGTGATAACCAACTTTAGAACTATACAGTACAGTTATATAGAAATTATGACATGGTTCACTTAAGAATTGAAGACTTCAAATCTATTTGAAAAATATTATCAACAAAACATATCCCCTAAATTTTGGGTCCATAAAAGATCACATATAAAACTTAATGACGTACCAAAAGAAAATTTGAACAGCCAGTGGTTGAATAAAACATCCCTATACCATCCCTATAATAAATGATGCGAAATACAAAAAATATATTAAAGTCAAATTTATTTCTGGTTAAGTTCAATTTGATAAATCCCTTGCCTATTACAGTTTATTGTGTATAACAAAACAGACCCTTCCTTTAGAATAACTTAAAAAAGCTCACGAACCAATAGAAGCTTAGAAGAGATTTGTCCAGTGGCTATCAGGAATCAATCTCCACTGAATTTCTATTGAGCTTTGCTCTCGTGGTGTCATCTATTGAATTTATATATGTACTACAGTATATAGAGTACAGTGTACAGTGTGGTATACACAGAATACTGTGAGAGCCAACATCTGCTAATAGGATTCCACACAAAATAAATATCGTTCGGTAAATGTGCCAGTATTACTGCATATGGACGAGTATGTTGCTATTATGTAAAGCAACAAAAGCTAATACATATCAATTTATGGTGTTAAAGCACAAATACTAAGAATAGAAATATTTTAGCTATACATCCATATATATATTCTTTTAAATTTTGGTCTCTGAAATTACTAAAATACAAAAATACCATCGAGATAATATTTGATATAAAATGATCCATCCCTTCAAACAATTTGGATCCGAAACGTAAAAGATTCGAATACGATATTCTAGAACTCGACCTAGGAATCGACACTTCATAAAATTAAGCTTGAAAATACAAAATTCCTTTTCCTGAACGTACCCAAATATATTTTCTACCTATGACTTAGAACGTGCTTCGAGAAATCTAACTCAAATTGTAATCAGGTTATTCGAGATTACTACGATACGAAAACCTACCTTATATCTAATATATATCGTTTTTTATAACTGCATGTCAGCGGAAAATTACTGGATTTCCTTATTTAAAAAACTAGACATGTAACATGATTTTTTAATATTTAAAAGGATATATTATTCTAACCAAATTTAAAAAAAAATCACTATGGAATAACCCAAGTACATGCATGGATGTACGATATACATAAGTAACTAAGATAATTAAATATTATTTAGTAATGAGAAATTCAAATTCGCAGTAAGGAGATCTGAGAACTTCATTTTATTCTCATCAAAGTACATGCGGGCTCATTAAGAAGGAACCATCTCCTCCACCGCATGATATTAATTGTAGTCTGTATCAGAGATGCACAAAACCACGTCCGCAGTCTGAAACCAATATTAATTAACTGATTGATTTTAAATTTGATTTATTTAACGTAGGCCCATTTCCGATGCTGAATCCTACTACGTTGGCAGTATCTATGGTGTCATGACCTCATATTTGCACACAACATCGCTGCCTAATAAGTGTATATACATAATTAGTTTAACTTAATAATAAATTAATAAATCTAAAAAATATAACTCTGACCCGAGAACACAGCAGTTAGCGTCCAGACTCAATGTTCCAGCCCACTGTATCGTCAGAAAGATATTAAACGTATTTTTTTAAGTATATGTTGTTTTATTTAAATAAAGTACCTTTCACTTATATATTTGTATACATTTATATAGTAAATATTTGTAGTACATCAATATCCATTCCTAACTGTCACATTTTACTAAAATTAAGATCTTTTCTAGTTGAAATCATAGGCTAACATTTTATTTATGTAAAACACATATAAGTAATTGTATCAGGAATGGATAACGTTCTCAAAAAACAAGTAAACACAATCAAAGTCTCTTTTTGAAGTTTCTACTAATGAAACATTAAATTTAATCATTGTAAATCCTATGTTCTAATAAAACTAATTCCAATATCATGTATTTATGAAGTGGATCCTTGTTTAATGTTTCAAGTGATTCTCGTTTCAACAAGGTATCATCAAAGATCAAGTAATCTGCTCCCCAGATATTGCAACCCTCTTAAATGCCACCCCAAACCGATAACTGTGTACATTTTAGGGAATTCTATAACAAAGCTACACAAATACCGTACATAACATAGTTCAAAACGTCAGAAGACTATCTGAAGCAATTCGGTTAATTATGTATGATAGCTGATAAGATGTTTGTAGAAACAGGAAGACAAGGAGAATTCACTAAATATTATAGTAGCAAATTATCGAAAGGCTTCTGTAAACATAAATGTAATATTTACGTAACAATTACATCCGACGTTATAATAGCTTTAACATTAAAAATAAATTTATCATATTTTTCTTATTGAGATAAAAGTCTTTAAATTTATAAAATGAAACAAATAAGAATAATAAATTGTAAATACATTTTCAATGTATATGAGCTTTAAGCTTTTTTGGTGTCTATAATGTGGTAGAGGATTTAGTCAGATGAGCTTTTTTTGCTATTTTTTCTACGAAAAAGCTTTAGCTCCGGTTCCAGCTTTAGCTCTAGCGCCCTCTCTGCGTGATGCAGCACTTGTCCTTTGGCTTATTGGTTTTCGGATTTGTTAGGATCTCGATGTCGTTCGTTTTGTATGGGTATGTGCTTGCGCCTGTACCCGTTCCAGTTGCCGCGCCACTTCCCGCGCCTGTTCCTGTTCATGTGACAGACGAACGGGTCTTTAGGAATCAATTTACGTAGCTTCTGATCCGTTATTCCGCATTCTCTTTGACATGTCTCGTTAAATAGTAAGGAGGGGTTGACGAAGGTACGATTTTTTTTATTTTCTCTTTTTATCACATTGCATACTTGTAGCATTCTATCTTTTTTGTTTGTAAAACAATAAAAACCAATTATAGTGTACATAAATCAATTCAAAGGTATATATAAACATATATATATATATATATATATATATATATATATATATATATATATATATATATATAAATTTCGTAATATATATATTATCTAACTTCAAACGCTAATGTAAGTTACAAAAATAGAGCAAAAATAGTTAAGTGTATAAAAAGAAATATTATTTATGGCGAAACATACATTAGGTTTTCAGTATTTTCTTTTTTCCATTTATAACGATTTCCTTTGTTTATGTGTATGTACCAAAACGCAACGGGCTACGTTAAACGGACAACGGCGCATGTATCAGGCTACGATTTATTGAACTCAATGATTTAAGTCTAACAAATCAGCCGACCGTTCTGGTCTTTGCCTATTGGCTTATTGTTTGTATTAATGGACTGTATTGTATCTGCGAGAGATGAATAGAAACCAATATCTAATACACAAATGATTAAATTCATTGTTTACTTGATTTTGTGGTATTCTATTTAGCGCCAAAATGTTTGTGAGCTCTACTATAAGCAGGGTCTCATCAAGGTGATCTTACGCGCTTAGCTAGATCCCTAAAATTTTTCACTCATTTAAATCAGATCTGTTCGATCCCGAATATTATTCACAAGACTCCGGAATACGGACCCTGGACGGATATTAAATTCAAACTGATTATTGATGTGTTTTGTTTTTTTTTTGTAAATACACTAAATTTTTTGACCAATTGTATCACTTCTACAGAACGAGTGTTGATAGCCTTTGTGCGACTGCAGGCGACACTTGATGCAGTGCAGCATCAATGGATGCACAACAATAAACTAAGAAAAGAATACAGTGAGAAGGGTGTGAGGAAGGGGAAGACAAGTGTTTCATTGTTTATTGTTGTAAGTGAAAAGTAAAGATGTGCAGATAAAGAACTTACTTTTGGCTTCATTTTTCTCTGTGTTGGAGTTTTGTTCAACTTTTCTATTACTGTGGCTGCAGAAATTTAGATTGACAAGATTAATTAATAACTTATTTTTGATTAATATTTTTTTATATTTAAATTTATTGATATTGTGATACTTTGTGACAATAAAATTCAACAAAATTCAAATTAATTACTATATATGTATTTGAATCTCGCGCTTCGCTCTTAAGAAATCCCAGTGGAATTACTGCGTATATCTTTTAAGGCATTCATGTACCTTAGTTTATGATCATTAATATTTGCGTCTTTGTGCTTGTTAACTTTTATAAATCTTCCAATATGAAATTTTATTTCTCGTCAATTATTATCAAATTTAGGAAAGATCTGACTCCTCGGGGACTCGCAAAGTTCTGCCGCCCGGGGTCTCTGAAAGATCAGCTGCCCGGTGCCTCGCAATGGTTAAGGGCGCCCCTGCAAAGTATAACATCGAGGCTATTAGGCACATTTGTGTATTACGTTGGTTTCCGTTATTGCATTTCCAATAATTTTTTAAATTTCAACTAAAATACAATAAAATCAAAAACTACTATCGCAAAACTCATAAATATCAAATAAAAATAAAACCATTCAACAAAGTAGAAAATACCATTCAGCCATAACCACAAATTGCACCAATCATTTGTCACTGGTGCAATTCATAAAAACCTACAAAAAAATCCAACTCGAAGCTTTCGAAGCTTTTGAATCGCATTCTCTTGTTAAGCTCCCTGACTCTTTTTTTTTCAAATCCCCTTATTAGCATTATTTGTCAATTTAAAAAACTCGTTTGCTTTTTTTTAATTTGCATAAACTTTTTTATAGCTGACCTCCAGTTCGTTAAAGGCGTGTTCCTGCTTTCGTTCAATGGAGAGATATAAGCTTTTATAGGCAATGAGCAGAAAGCAGAGCATTCTCTCGATGAGCTTTAGCCGCCCTCGCTGCGTCATCAATTAAACTTTAACTTTTAGAATGAAAGAATGGGACGGAGATATATATATATTGTAATAGAAGAAAAATCTAATTTCATTTTGTTTATGTTTTAGAAGTGCTTTGACATAATCTGCACTTTGTTTTATGGCATATTTTGATGTTTAGTGCCAAATAAAATTATACTTTATGACCTTCTAAAATGTTAGTATAGCATACAGGGAATGCCCGTACAGGGAAGTGTTTTCATTCGGAGATGTTGATGGCCTAATAACAGATTCATAGACGAATGCTATTAAAAGAAATTCTGGTAATTGAGTTACAGGATGGAGGGTTACAACTACGGTGAGTCTTCATTTAGCAATCCCTCGATTACGGTTCATTCAAATTTTTTGTTTTGATTTTCTATAATACTATAACTAAGTATAGATATACTTATCTAGTAGCTTACATTTCAATAATTGCATGGTGTGGTAGAAATTGCTCCAATGAACAATTCTACATAATTAAATTACAAGGTCCGAGGGTTTAATCCTGCAAAGTCTTCGAACATCATTACTATCAAGCATCATTTGCGTCATGACGATGTTTTCGTGGTTACGAAGTCTCAATTCCTAAAATTTTTAATACCTAAAAATAATAATAACGAACCTGAAACATAATTGATCCAACAAGAGACATGTCTATCCAACTTTTCAGTTAACAAATTGTCAGAGAAGAAATATGAACAAACTATATAATTGTAAATAGTTTTGTAAACTGACTTTAAAAATGCCGTTAAAACTTTTAAATAGAACTAACTGGAAAGTAACTTGAGAGTTAGCGATGCGACAAGCAAATAAGAATGTAATAAGAAAGTTACGTCGCTCTAGGTAAGATGGTTTTAACTAAACGTCAAGTAGTCTTTGTTTTTATTAGAATTTAAGCGAAGTGTAAATTACCGCATATGTGATAATAGCGCTGTTCCTGATATGACTCCCATATGATTACAGACTCGTCTTTGTGTGCACCCAGCTTTAACAACAACAGTATAAAACTTGCAACAGTGATAAATATTTAAGCAATTGAAATTGTAAGATTCACACGATTTATAGAACCAACCACCCCTCGGTATGTTAAAACAATGAAGTCAGGGGTACGGAGGTTCTCATTTCAGGGGTGCCTTCCCTTCATAAGCGAGAAGCGATGGCAACGAGCGAACAATTTTTACCGCTTCGTGTTATTTCGAAGTAATTTACTGCGTGTTCTTAAACTTTTTATTATTTTTGTAACTTAATCTTTTTATAGAGTTTTCGCAGCTTTTACGGAGCTTTTTTAAGCATTAATATGTTCTCTCTTTTTTAATAACTCAATAAAGTATATTTTAAAACTAGGTTTATGATTATAGTAATAAAAATATTCTTAATAATAGCATTTAGTTCGTAGTAATTAAAAATAATGGGCAATAATAAGCATTCTAGTCTGAAGTAAGCAGCGTTTATTGGTAGAAAGTTATTGTGTTACTATTAATAGATATGCTCGTCGTATCTGTTACTATTAATACATATACTCGTCGTATCTGTTACTATTAAAGTAATAGATTACTGATGTATTTCCAAACAGGTGTAACAGAAGATTCATTTTTATTGTTTTAAAGCTAAACATTAAAAAATACTACATTCTCTTTGTACGAGTTTTAGCTTACGTAGGAAATAAAAACAATAAGACAGTGCAGTGTCACACTTCTCAGTAAACAATTTGGTGAGGTGCCCTGTTTTGTGACGTTTCTATCACTTCAACTGTAGTTCACATCAATTTTATCTTCGTTTCTTTTCCACCAGCTGGAGTGGTTTTGGCATTTGTAGCCGATAAAATAGACATTTCCTAAGAACGACTGTGAGAATCTGAACTGTAAATGAACTCTTTCGTTACAAAGAGATCAGACGCATCTTCAATATGATGCCAAAGTGATTCCAAAATGCTCACTCATTAACACAGACTTAATATCTCTTTAACACTAATAACCAACTAGAACAATGAATACAAAATAAAACAATAAAATTTTAATTAAACAACAATGTATTTCTTTTGTAGCAGTTAATTTGTTGAGTGTAAATAGACACAATAAAAGCTCGTCAAAGTAAAATAATAATAAAAGCAAAAAAATATATAGAAAGAATATAAGACAAGTAAGTCGTGAAGGCGGCCAAGCGTGATGCGAGATTTAAAGAAATAAAGAATAAAAAAAATTGAAAATCCCTCATGTTACTAATTCCAACTGAGAATCAGGAAGCAAGTGGCGCCGCTAACAGCAGAGACAGGAACCAACATGCGGTATTGTATTGTACTAGCATAGTGACGTAGTGATACCCGTAGTGTAACTAAAACTAAAACAAACAGAAACTGTATTGTGCAGTGTGTACAGGGCCGGATTTTAAACGTTTTAGGCGTTAGTTATGCACAGATGTACTAAATTCAAGACCCTATTTATTTTACCAAAGATGGTATTGTTTATTTTAACAAAAGAACCACTTTTATAATTTAATTTAATTATATGTATGTATTTCTTATTTTCTTTGCCTATTCTCTTTGTTTGCCTATATCTTCCGGTTTTTTACCCGTCGTTTCCTTCTCCTGCCGACCTTCCTTCTTTTCTGTATTCCACCATAAACCTACTTCCTTGCCTTCTTCCTGGCCCTCGATCTCTTTTTTGTTGTCTACTTTCTCCTCACATTTCTTTTTCTGCGTATTCTGCGTAACATTTCATAGAGAATTCAGGTTAAAATGAAGAAACAAACTGCATAACCACTAGCGGGATATAATAGCCCAAAATGCATGTCCCTATTTCGCCTTGTGGCAAACACGGCCCTGGCTCTATTCATATATTTCATTATATATAAAAATAAATGAGGAAAATAAAATATAACTGCACAAAAAATGGCACTGCTTGAGTATTTCCGGTGTCTGAAAACGGGAACACGTTCGTTAGAGAATAGAGTGAAGATTGCGCCATAGATTACCCGATGGTAGACGGCAGAAAGCAGAAGGCAGAAGGCAGACGGCGGCTCGCTTGCTTTTAAATCATTATCTAGAAATATCTCTGCTTTTAAGCCAATAGTTTTATGTATTGAATTCAAAATAGAAATTTATTGCTTTTTGAATATAACGAGTCAATTGCAATTGTTGCAGATAGACAATTGAAATACCACGTGTAGGTTTAATTAATTCTTATTTATTACTGCGAAACGTGAGCCAACGACGCGTCCGTCAATTATGGTTTTGATTGGTCCTAATAAATTGATTTTTGGTAGCAAATGCTGGTGACGGAGCTGGCTCAAAATTAAAATTATTTCCATTAAACTAGGTTATACTTTAGTTATGAATTCAGTAGTCTAATTTGAGGTTAAGGGGCCCTTAAAATCTAATTTATCTTTGTTAATGAGTATCCTACTAACCCTACAGATGCGATTAGATGTACTAAAAATTTTGGGGTCGTCTGTGTGTGATTAATTGCCCTTGTTATCAATAGAATGGTAAGAACATTAAAAAAAGGTTATTATTAGACCTATCTAAATTACATTTTTAAGGAACTGGCTCCAGATTTGAAAAGAAACTTATACAAAATTATGTTGATAACAAACAGGGTTATTATCCATGTAAAGTGATTAAAATTTCTAAAACGAAACAAGAAAAGTAAATGAATTAGGTAAAAAAAGTTACGTATTTATGCGATAGATGCCGCTTCAAGATAATCAAGTATTCCTTGCATAAAACCTTTGAGCTAGAGCATATATATATATATATATATGGAGAATGAATAGTCTATATTTCCTATAGAGTAAAAGTGTGTCCAAAATGTGTGCGAGAGAGAAAAACATGAAAGGAAAGGATTCCTCACGCTTTACCTTTCTTCCTCGCTTAATTTAATATTGATATTTAAACGGAGTAATAAATATTCTGCTGTTGGTTCATACTGTTATAAAAATAGTTAATTTGATAGTACTATTCACTAACAGTATTATCAACAGTACTGTTTCATTTAAAACACACTTTGTATCAATGTATATGTGTTTAGCTTCCATATTCTTCACAAATTCCCAACATCCGCTCAGTGGAAGAAACAGTACTTATCTTCTTATATTATTCTTCTAAACATTTTTTCTCCAGCATTTTTTTCATTCATTTTAGTGTACGATATTTCCGGGTTTTATTTTTGTGAATCCAAGTCACGCGTGCAGAAAATTGCAAACCGTCAGACGTAAAGATTGTGTGTCTCCCCCTCACCGTCTCGTCCCATTTCGTGAATCGTAGGTTAAATAAAAGGAACATTTGTGTTGGGGGTGGTGGAGGTATTCGTAACGTAGTATCTGTTGTCTGGTGTAGCACTGAGACCACGTGGATCTGAGAAGCACTAGAGACATCTACAGTTGAAATCCTTCAAGTTACTGTCAGAGAGAATATTCTCATATTACTAAATTTTTACATGTCTCACTTATTTTCTTTTTAAATAAATTACATGGAATATTGCAACTGAAAATATAAAATATCGTTGCAAAATACCAACATTCCGGGATTAGAAAATAAATATTATTTATTTGTTTTCACTTGGATTTCTTTCTTTTTATAAGTGGATTTTTTGAGTTCATAGTGTAAAACGTCTCACAAATCCTTTTCTTTTAGGAGCTGTACATATATTTCTAGAATTAGTCATAATATTATGTACGATTTTAGCAATTTTATGTGCAATTTAAAGGGACATTAAGTAAATAGAATAAATACTGCGCCATGTTTAAAATCTGGTGACGTCATAGTTGTACATTTGTACACTCACTGTCGTATTAAGTGCTCTCTCTATATTTTTAAGGTTTAATTATGAAATAAATATATTACTGGCTCGGAGATTGAATCCAAAGACAAGCGTAAATGCTTTCAGCCACTATATCATCGCTGTATATGTAAAGAAGTACACAAATAAAAACGTTTAAGATAAATGTATTTCCTTAGCTAATAGTCATATCTATTGTCGATCACACATGCAGGGGGATTGAAGGGGGATGATTTTATTCAACCCCCAAGTTAAGTCAAACCGTTAAAAGCAGTTTTCTATAAATGGCAATGACAAGGGCGACAACGACTGCGTTTGTAAGAAAACTTTTCATACTCGTATTTTTCTTGAAAACATTTTAGAATAAGAACTGTCATTTGCACCGAAGAATAAAACGAAATGAATTTTGTATTTAATATTTTTAAGGGCTTTCGGAAACTTTTTTTTATTGAGGCGCTTTGAATAGCTTTATGTATATATATTTAAGTTTAGATATATAAATACGAGTACATAGAAGTTACTAATATATGCAAAAATGAATAATGATGAATGTTCACGTTGAGGGTAAATGGGAAGTAGCATTAGATCGGGAAGGAAATTCATAAATGTTTGTATATTGTAACCAGGCCCGCATTAACACCTTGGCTAAAGATTACTTCGGCAAATATATTTATGATTACTATTTCTATAAGAATAAACATTTCTTGTTCTAAGTGCGATAAAATACGAATTCCCTAAGCATCCTTTTAAATTATGAACAAAATAATTGTAATTTGGTTAGTTATTTCTAAGAAAGTAATGAGACAGCTGGTGTAGTATGTTAGTTATATTAGTTAATGAAAATTAAACAAGACACGTTTCGAATTTGCAACCTCAGGCTCATGTGGATCGTGGTTGCATAAGACAGGAAAAACACCACCTGAATATTCTTGAAATTACCTCATTTTCTTAGCATGTAAAATATATGTTAAAATTCTTGCATTTTTGATATCATCGCAGCAGTAGCAGCAGCAGTAGCTTCGATAATCCAATCTGGGTAGTTCATATTTTACCTAACACTTTAATATAGCATAAGAAGCTGCAGATGGTTTCTTTATCACACAAAGTTTTCCACACATCTTCTAAATATTTTCTTATTTAAATAAAATCGTTTCCTTATTTTTTTATTATAAAAAAACTATTGCAGAACGTGTGTGTGTGTGTGTGTTTGGTGGTTGATACTATTGTGGTTCACTACACTTTTGTTACATTCCAGGATTCCTGTATTCCAGGAAACATCCCTTCGTATCCCTCGCATCTCACCCTATTTCATATCTTAAAAAAGTGATCCCAGCACGAACATAAAATAAAGTGAACCATTTATAGAAACATGAGATTTCTGAAACATTTGTAGGCATATGTGTCTCATATCAAAAAACTTGAAGAGCGTTTCCAGAGATTCGCTGCGTATCGTGGTACTGTGGCTGACAGGACAGCCGCAAATGGATGCTGTGGTAGCACATCAGGCAAGGCGACATCAAGGGGGGCACTGTACCCCCGACATAACATCCCGCTGCCGCTTCTCTTAAGTTATACTCGTATATTACGAATGTGAAAAATTCATTCAATATGGTTTACATTCATATGTGTTTATATGGGAAAGTATTTTACAGCAGGGATGGTCAAGGATTATTGTAAGGGTTATTAACACACGAACGAAGGTGAAAGAAGACTTCTATTTATTAAATGATCAAAGAAATATGTTCTTTAAGTGTAAATATCTCAAAACCAAAACTAATTCGTTGTCAAAGCACAAGTTCCAAAAAACGCTCCGAAAAATAATGTCTACTAAATATAACCTATGTTTCATTTGTAAAATATTTGGATTTCACTGATTTATTATCTCTGCGTATTTTTTATGTGCATATATTTAAACGTATAGTATACATACACACACATTGATGTATGTGTATGTATGAATATATCATAAAAACAAGACATAACCATAGACGATGTAAAAATATGCGTTTCATTTCTTTATTAAACGAAAACGAAATGATATATGGTACAGCACAAGGAAGTATTGTAAGTACACTCTTGAAACTTTGAATATGTCTCACTCACATATTGTTTTAAGAATAAAATAAGTGTTTATTTTAATGTTTATCACTGCGTTGAAATAGTCCATAGGTCCGTGCGTTCGTACATAGGTAGATAAAAGTATTCGCTTCCGTATTATATGTAGTCTAACTCATGAGACAGTATGCTAATTCGAAACACCTCCAATCCCCCTTACTGACGATAGTCGACATTGTCGAACATCATTGTCGATAGTCGAAATGATTAGGGTTAGCCATATGTTCAAACGACCAAGTTATAAAAGTAGCTGTGTACTAAACGGAAGATCTGTTGTTGATATGATCGTAACGAGAACGTGGGACCTCACATACATAAGAGCACGTAACTGTGTGTATCGGGTATTTAATTACCTTGTTACATCATTATACTTTATATATTTCGATGCAATTTTTCACCAACGCGAGTATTAACGGCACCAATATGCACGTCCGCCATTCCACACCACGCCAGCCGCATCCTTTTAGTTCGAATACCGCTCACAACAAAGCGCTTATTATTTTCACTTTACACTTCAGCTCTTTTGTACATTATTACATAGTTCATGCTACAATCAGTTAAATAAAGCTGTCGTTGTAGTACATGGAGGAGAGAGATGAGCGTGCGAACATTACGGGGGAGGAGAGGGTGGATAAATGATGATCAGGGTATGGGTATGATAAAAATTAACCTCTCTGACGTTCAAACGAATTGTTTGATATAAAATGGTGCTTTTATTACACGGCTATTCAACTAACTATATATTGCAGTTACACCCCGGTAACTATCTCGTTAAGGGTTGAATCATAATGTTCAACGGTGCATCAGAATGCACTAGGGGATGCACATGCATTTATGTACAATGCTTTTGAATAAATGTATTACTATTGATGTAGTTTTAAATAAAATTGACATTTCAATTGTTGGGAATATATTAAAATCAGTTTAAGTAATGTAATTGGACGAAAACATTAACAAATATAATGCAACATTTTATAATTAATATATATATATATATATTTCCACTAGAGAATTAAGCATAGAATTACACCATTAATTAAGTGTCAGCCTTATGAATGAATTACCACATATGCCGCCCTACCAAGTCCTGCATCACACAAAACCCTATAATAACTTGTTCTATTCTTCCAACTAGAGCATTCTCTACCCTTAGAAAGCTGCCCTATGGTCAATTCCCTTTGCAGAAATTGTGACAGTACAACTAACGACTGTATATCTCATATTTTACAGCAATAGCAACTGTCAAATAATTAGGAAGTTTTGTTTTGTTTAGAAGGTATATGATAATTCGAATCGAGCCGGCTCCAGACGAATATACGATGCCTCCAATGTGTGTGTCAAATATTGGAAGATTAACATGGCAAGTTTCCTGAATGATTTATTTATTTTATTAATTTGTTGATATTATTGACACTGACACTGTTTAACAAAAACTTTCAAGTAAATAAAGAGACTTTCAAGTATAAAACCTTCCTTTGTTGGACGATTCATACTGCAGTGCATGACATGTGGAGTAAGTGTGTGGTGGGGGTAAAAAAAATCACTTTTAAGGCGGGTCAAAAGACCACAACAGCCCGAACTTAATGATATTGGACACACTTAGTTCCAGCATCGGCCACACGATGCGTCCATCCATCAAACGTCCAACGTTGGAAGATGTTCGTAACATCGTTTGGAGCCGGCTTTAGCCTACTTAAGAAACAGGAAATTGCACAGTGCTCTTATTTACAAATTAGAGCATATTGTTATATAATCATAAAAAGTTGCAGCAAGAGTTTTAGATGCTTTATATTTTAATATCCGTATACCTGGCTTGTTGGTATCTATAATTTAGACAATTTTTTGTAACTCATAATATTTTGTATTCTAAAACAATAATTCTAAGATTATATTCCATTGTTTCAATTCCAAGGTCATATTCTAAATGAAATAAAACGCATAAATAAAAACATACTAAACTTTATTTCTTTGGTTAAAAAGTATCTAAGCTTACACAAATTACCACAATAAGACAAATACAAATACAAATACAAATTGCTACAATAAGATGCATAACAGAATATATTTTGAAACCTGAGAAATAAATACTTTATAATAAAGCTCTGCGTTAACAGAGATTTGAAAAATCGTTCCACTGTGTTACTTTGATTTAATTTTTAATGCTTTTAAATACATTATGTACATATACATTTATTCTCTAGCTACCCCATTCGACTACATCATAACACATTTGTCTTACGTAGACACGTTTCTTCTGTCTGCCGGAGAATCAAATTAGCCATGTAACACAATTCTACGTCTGACATATAATTCATTACAAGGCACTTCACATTATTAATGATAAAATCATTTTCTATTATACGCACGTTACATTCTATTCAGTCTGTCACCACAAACACCACAATACAGAACCCCTAAACCCACCCCAACTGTAAGCTCCACCAACTACCCTGCTCACCGCTCTTTGCACCCGTCTTTTCTGTTATTAGCCACTAAAAGTCTCAAGGATCCCTTAATATATCCATTCCCTGTACTATTTGCGTGTAATGCGTCGAGCAGGAACTTTCGCATTCAGATGAAGTCGTGAATATTTAATGAGATTGCCATATTACTACTTGATTATTGATTATATTGATTATCTACATATTACTACTTCCAGCCTTCTATTTATTCCGATCAGTAAATCTTGTCTAGAAGTTGATGGCTTCACTTCCCTTAATTGGTTATCAGTTTCTACGTTCCTTTCTTCCTGCCATGAACAATTTATTGCATTTTTAATTTTGCTCTTTAAGCCTGAACATGTTATAGTTGCTTCTTCTGGAATGCGTTCTGAATTTATAGCTTGTTTTATATAATTATCAACTTGTTCGTGTAGTGCAATAGCGATGTGTGAGAGACTCACAAATTTACCAACGAAAATAAAGGTCCAAATTGTGACCTTTACAAATAAATTTAAAGGGATGTACCCTTAATAATTTAAGTGAACTAAACAAAACCAAAAGGACTTTAACCAATTTCCAGATAAATCACTGAAATATATACTGATACTAGTCGTAGTGTATTCCAATTTGTGTTTAGCTAGGTATGTGTGTGCAATATGTGCTTAGGGTAGCTACCCCAAACGGTGTACCTCCAGGGGTACATTGAAATCACAGCACTGTGGAGGACATGGATATATGCGTGGGGAAATATCGAATGGGTGGCATTGACTGCGGGTGAGAGTGGGGTAGTAGTCGTGGGTTGTTTTACGATACTGTGGGAGTTAAAACAGCATACACTAGGGGTACAAATATAAATATATTTATGAGTATGCTCGTATACATGGATTGAAAATTATGATATTGTGTTGTGGTATTAATCGGTATTTTGGGCGTTACTAGAGTATCTTTGTTATTATATTCTGGAATAATTTCATTTGTCATTGTTTTATTTTGGAAACAGATTAAATTTTTGATTGTAATATTTTGTATGGTATTGTTCAAATTATTTATTATGAGATTTACTAAATTTTGAATTGAACGTAATATTGTTGTAAAGTACATTTCTATATTGTTATTATATCATGTTTACATAAAGAAATATTCATATTTACATTATATTTTCTGGTTTGAATAAATTATTAATAAATATTAATATTATACATAGAAGACAATCGCTTTAAAAGCTCGTACAGAAACGAATATGTTGGATACGAACCGAGCATGCTCGTGCATCCTAATACATGATCACACCATACGCGGCCAACATTAGTTACCACGCTAATCTCATGTTCAGCTTCACATGTTAGTTTTAGAATAATTTTAAATTGAAATTATAAATGTAATTTTAGGTGACTTAGTTCTCAACAGGTAACATTAGTTATCTTAGATAAACCTTAATTTAACGTAACTTTGTTTAACAGGTTTAATTATGTCGTTTATTATCTATTATTAATTAATTCTTTTGCAACAAAGTTTTTATCTATATAAACAATTTATTATTATTTGTACTTGAAGTATTTTTTTATTATCTAACATCAAAACTTTATATTTTTATAAAGTTTTATTCCGTTATCTATTTACTGCAAGGCGATTGGCTATAAAAATGAAAAACGATTCAGTGTGACGACTACAGAGAGCAGAGAACAGAGCACATACACTACACACACTGGACCAATCGAATCCACGATTACAACAACACTAAACTGGAAAACAAAATACGAATAAAAAATCATAAAAATACTCGTATATTAACTATAAATATTTTATAACTAAATATGTAGTAAAAATATTCTGCAGTATCCTGTATCCTGTAGTAAGAGTAACATGCTCATACATCATAGTTTGTGCTAGCGGTAGTAAAAAATTCATCGCTGAAAAACTACAAAACTTCAAAATAGGGAAACTGCTGCATTGGCATCGCCAAATGACCACGGCGCTGCGCGGCGGTTTACAAAGCATGTTGATTTATTTATTGATGAATTTTAATAAAAAATATATTCAATATTTAAACTGAGCAGGTTTTTACGTTGCACTATAATGGACTAATGCACCCAGTCATAAATTTGTACGTGGAAATGGCGCTTAATTAAATACTCTTAAATTGACTATGTGCCTATGATCAGTTTCCCTTATGTACTCATAATACTTATTTTTAAATATATCATTATATTAATAACGTGTTTAAAAGACAACTTGGAGAAGTAACTAATAATAAATTAATTTATTAAGTCTTCTTATGTCTAACAATACGTAATCTATTGTTTGCATCATTGCTAAAATAACTCGTAAGATATCTAAGACATAACCCTCTTGTGTAGTTCTAAAGATGTTGAATAGATGTCACTTCCAAGGGTTGAAATATTGGATAATACATTTTGTTATATCTATACATCTGCACGTATCCACATAAATCCATTTGTATATTTACGTAAAGAATTATTATATACGAAAACTGTTATTTGTAATAGAATCCAGAAAACTGGCCAAATAATGTCTCATAAATCAGAATGTTAAAATTTCCAGAGCATTTTCAATGAAATCGAAAAAGTCCACAGCAATTTTAAAAACAGAATTGAAAATAAATTAAAAAAATAGAATAGTAAAAATAATAACGTTGTATGACGAAGTTTTGTAGCTATAACATCCCTTCTATACCACCTCTCACTCCCACCCCTCACTCGCAAACCACAAGCACACTCATATAGCATCGTGACCAGAGAAGGAAGTAGAAATTTTCAATTTGGAAAGTTATTTTTATTTAACGTAAGGTATTTTATGACGTTGTTATGATTACAGTTTATTGGAATTGCATTTCGTAATAAAGCTATAATGTTTTTAAAGCATTTTCTGATATTATTGCTTACTCAACAGGTTCCAATAATATAAAACACACCTGGCCAGTAGCAATTGTAGGTAAATATTGTTAAAATGGATTGTTATGCATTAAGAAAATATTACTTTGAAACAAAATTTGTAATTAACGTTTTCTTACGTAAATAAAAGTTTTTATGTAATCGATATGTAATAAAAATTACATACGATATGTAACAAAGGAAAACACGTTTGTTCTTGATTTTTAGTCTGCTTGGTTTGAACACGCAGTTTTGTTTTTTGTGAACATTTGCGCTTGATAGTTGTTGTTTATCATTTGGCTAGCAACTAGTTCCAAGAGCAGTTATAAATAAGTGCAGAATGCAGTGGACAAAAGATAAGAGCAGCAATTTAATAGAAATGTATCGCCAACACAATAATTTGTGCGATATTAAATTTTTATGGGACACATAGAAAAACACTAAAATCAAAATCAGTCTGTTCAATGTGAGCAGTCTGTTTTCAATTGTTCTCTTTGGTGTAAAACCGGCATAACGCATTTGCTTCGAGCACGTCGAGGACTTAGTTTTACACAACATCAAATATACAGAGGAAATTTAAAAACATAGCAGGTATGTTAAAATAAACATTTATTATGTTATTTATCCATAATCTAAATTATGTATATTGAGAGTGGTAAGCCGGGGTGCCTCTACATATTCAGGGATGTCTCTGTATTATATCTATCCAGCACTGATGAAGAAATATATGATTTTTGTTTTGTATTTAATGGGAATGCACTAGTTATTTTAACAAATATATTTTTTCTCTATTTATGTGAAATGTGTAGTGCATTTGCTATTATTTTTCATCATATTACGTATTGAAAATAAAGCTACAAAAAATACAATTTTCTGTACGAGTATATACCATCATGTTTTGAACACATATACATCCTTGCATATAGACACACACATAGACACAAACAATAAGCAGTTGTCTGCAGTCAATCAATGTGTTATTGAAGCAATATTTTCCAAGTCACTGTTTTATATTATCCAGAATGTTCTCCGTAGTCAATTCGGCAGTAAAACATTCATGTAGCTGTCATTTCATCCTTCAACTCGGTGATGTTCCAGCAGTAACATTGATTGAGTGATTGGAGCATCTAGGGAACGTCTGGAGCTGGAATGTTGGATTTCAGTACTTTTAGAAACACCTGTATGTAAATCAGGATTGTCAATGTTATTATTATCGATTTGTTAGCGTGGAATATACGATACGATATATTGAATGTTTAACAATGGTATGTTTATGTTTATGATGCAGATGGTTATTTGCTTGAAGACTTATGTAAAATGGGCTTGTGTCCTGTGTCTTAATTTCTATAAAAGTGTACTATATATTGATAAAGTGGGTTACTAGAACCTTTTTTAATAACTCCTTATATGTTAGGAGATATAAACAATTAAAAAATAATTGTTTCTCTTTAATTATTAAAGGGATTCAAAGTTGTACAATATTTCAACTACATGTGACATCACAACCGCTATGTTGCTATCTCTTTTAGACAACATAGTGTAAAAGAGATATATTTTTGACAGAACTCTGACAAGATTACAAGTTACCAACCTTACAGCTGATAAATCTCTATTATATGTATTTCTACATCAAAATATCAAATATTATTTACAGCATTTCACGTCATACAAATGGCCGACAATTCAAATTTTTAATTGCAATATCTCCGTCAACATTTAGATATTTAATAAAATAGACACGCCAATACACATTTATTAACATTAATTTCAAGCAACAATGAGGACACAAGCCCATTGACGTTCGAATTTTTCTTCTAAAACAAATTGCCATTTAAGTCATTGAGCCATTGTTCTCTAAGTTATTTCAATTTTCTCCGTTTTCACGTAACGCTTTTTATAAGAGTTTTCTTGAAATCAATTATTTTAAAACATAAATTACCCTGCGTCAAACAATAACCTTATAACCATAAATCTAGCTTAGTTATTTTGTGGTCTAATAATCGTATATTTTGCAGCCATTTCACATAAGTTACCGAACATTCGGGTGAGCTACGAGTTATGAGCCACGAATTCTACTGTTGTGCTACGATATACTGTACTTCCTTCTACCTCTTTGATTCTGTATAAAAATAAATCAAAATCCAGCACGGCAGTAGTTATTTTAGAAACTCTGTAGGTGGGTAAGTCTAAGGGATGCTCTCGGATAGAATCAACCCCTAATACGATTAACTATTTGTGATGAAGTCTACTACATTCTCGAGAAAAAATGTGAGTTAAGAGCTAGTGAGGATAGGGGTGTGAAATAGAGTTAAATTGTAGCTTGTTCGAAAATAAGAATTAATACAGTTCAAATTTAGTGCCTTAAAGAGACAACCAAAGATTAGTCCATGACTAGAAAAACAATATCACAATTGATACGAGATATCACCTAGCTGTTGAAATCGTAGTACTTTTGCTTCAAGCCATTTCGAAAGATTTTAAAATATTTTGGACTTTCTAGAAATTTACTAGTATACGTAACTTTCTACTTTCTACTTTATTCTGGATAAAGATTATTTTCTTCTACTTTCACGTCCTGAATTATATTCTATCTAGTCGCAATACTCTGGGCCTGCAGCTATTCCACTCGTTTCACAAATTTCTCGGCATTATTTAGCCTCTCTGGAAGTAAAGTTCAAGAGGTGAGTGTTCACCGCTCAAAGTGCCTTATTAAGTAATTCATTTTAACTTGCAAGAACAGTTCCTACAAATAATTAAAAAGAAATAAAAGATTTAATTTCTAGCTACTTACTCAGCAGTAAAAAAGTGCATAAAACATAACAAACTTTAATAACTCCCAACATTTATTAATGAATGTAACGTTTTAATTAGTTTCTGTGATTACTTTTAATTAATAGCTTAACTGAATATTTTCTAAAATTAACACAAGACTTCTACGAACATCTCAGCTTACAAATTGTTTTAATTATTTGATTAAAGTGACAGCACTATTTTAGAAATGAGTCGTTTCGTTTCGCTTCCAAAAACTGTAGTTACATCAGAGCCATCTGTAAGCTTATCACGTAACTACCTCCCTATAGATTTCACTATAGTACAACTTCTTTTTATTTCATGCCATCCTATCACCCATCCTTTTATTATGGAGAGTGAAGATACCCCCCTCCCCCTACACACCCCTCACTCAACCCAAGCCTTTTACTCTGAAATAATATTGCAACATGCAATTGTTAGGGCGAACCATTTATATCGACGCGGCGCGACGCTGCGGTGAATTGTATTGTAGTTTAATGACACGATTTTATTAAACAATGGAAATTTTACTTTTAGAAATACTCGTATATCTCGGATTTAATAATAATAACTACAACACAGTGTAATTTGCCATGTTTCTTTGTTATAATGTATAATCAGAATCGTCTTTGTCAACAGTTGCTGCACAGTCCATATATATTGTCTATATCCAGTCCAAATATCATGATTACATCTAGCATTAGTTTTTAATTTCGTTGTTTTATAATACATATAAGACAATATCTCTTATTTTATTAGGAATTGCAAATTTTTAATCAAACTTATGTGTTGCTCTGAAAACAAAAACTTTTATTTTAGTAACTTCCATACTCATTATATCCATACTTCTTACACTGTTTAACTTAAATCATTTAAATCGTAGTATATACATGTGGAGATAAGTGAGTTGTGACGTCACATGCAGCATAAAATATATAAATATATACTTTGTTAAAAACAGTTAAAAAAAAACAAAAGATCATTTATTCTAAGAACAATAAAATATTACAAAAGTTGTATTAAAATATGTGACATCACACCAGGAGCGTGGTGAGGGACGGGAATAGTGGAGAGGGGAGGGGTGTAGGTGCAAGAAATGCAAGAAATTTGTTAGACATAATTTATGGAAGGCCCCTAAATGTATTTAGTTACTATAATTACATAATAATGATTGTCTTAAGTATGTAGTCTAGATAAAGTAATATTTAATACGTAGAAATATAAACGATATGCAATTGGTTGTTTACTAAACATATATTCAACACAAACTATCAATATATAATTGCAGGTCATTTGAAAACCATTTACACAAATTATAGCTTGTAATTTAATAACACACATATCTGCAATCCAACATTTCAATATTTCAGACTCCATATTGCATTTCCGTCCACATTTACATGCATACTGCTATAAGCATCTAACTTCACAGTGGACCTACATATATTGGTGTACATTCGGTTGCCAGACTATCAGGGACTGTAATTCAATCTTGATGTTATCCAGTTTCCTACAGGAAGCAGGTGCCATGACATTTTGACAAATTTATCAACATAGTATACGTAAATCCCTACTCACTGAGAATTTTAACCCTCCGAGGTTTTTTTAGAAGTTATAAATCAATTACTGCTGCAAAAAAGAAAGACTTTTTTCCAACTGGTTTACTTTTATATCTATTTATTACGTAAAGGAGAACAAAAAAACGTAATCAAATTTTACAGTGTGCTTTTAACCCGTTGATTAGAGCTTACGTGCTTTCATTATTTCGCAGATTTTTATTATGATACTATAATTATATTTTTATAAAAATACATTAAATATAACTTTAGTGTTAAAAGTACACAATACTATGTTAATTTGTTGTAAGAAATATTTGTTTGCTAAGAAAATTGTAATGCATTTGATACATAAGCTTAACTTTTCACTGAAAGAACACCGGGTTATTTTACTTCGCTAAACACAGTAACGTGTACCCTTAATAGTACGAACATGTTACATCATAAATATGGTCGACATCTCTAGCGCTAAAACTACAATTCAAATGTTTAATTGCTATATCTCCGTCAACATTTAGATATTCAATAAAATAAAATAAAATTCCAATCAACAATTGAAAAATCGACCACTAAAAAATGAGGATACAAGTCCATTAGTATATGAACAATTATCGACTCCTGACTATATTTGTAATCACCCCTGAACAAGGTAAATAGAAGTGCGTATACACCCTGTATTAAAATATTCAAAAGACAATGTATCATTTTTTATTGTTGTTCTAAAATATCCAATTAAAAAATACTGCACAATGTCATATTTGAGTAAATCATTATTTAAAGTTTGAGAACCTCCGGATTAGCGCCATCTCTTATCACCCAGCAACAATTACGACTCAACGGTCTGTTCCGTTTCATACAGTACATTTAATTTTGGAAATTACCAAAAAAAAAAGGCTTAGCCATCTGTATTCTAAAAGGTTTCTTGTTTATCTCTTTTGCTTTTCTTCACATGAACACACACACACACACACATACACATCAAGTTCCATTTTATTTCACAATACATACATAAATGAGTTGTTCCTTTATTCTTTTTTGTATATTGGTACATATCCGTTTGTTAATATGTATCCTTGTTCAAGGATATAACAAGAGATTTAACAAAGACCTAATCGTTAAGAGCTCTCTTCGTAAACCGGAAGTTAAGACACCCACACAATAAAGAATAAACAATAAACACGTCCCATATATAATGTCTATAATTTGTAACTGCACTGTGTAGCTATAGCTAGCTTTATGTGCAAACATGGGCGTCCAAAGAAAACCCTACATGGAAAATATACTTTTTTTTTATTGGTACTTCACGCGCTTCTTACGACCACGGTCCTTTGAAAATCAGGCTGCTTACCAACAATTATTTGATACGTACAATTTACATGCTATATAATGTAACTTAAGATGATTCCAACAACAAGGTCATATTCGCCTGAAGTTAATTTATTTTAATTAAATTTGGTTTATTATATTTATATCAGTAAAGAATTTCAACACTTTTTAAATTTCTTCTGGATTGTCTGAATAAGTTGTCTTTATTCTTAGTATTAAGTTCTTCTAATTAAAATTAGTAACATTTTTACTTGACCCCAGTGTGTGCCGCTCCCTCCTCCTTAACGGATGCCCATGTACACTTATATGTATACATATACAATCTGTATACAGTGGAAAATAGAGACACTCTCTTACGAACAAAGAAACAGCCTTTGTACGAACCGTGCCTTGCGGACTACGAAGTATTTATTTCCCTTATTGCATGTAATAAACTTGAACAGAAAAGTTAGTGGTTGTATGGAAAAAAGAATGTAATCAAATGATAAACTGCAGGGGGTGAAACGGGGAAGGGTGAAAATAGTAGTGAGAGTGGAACAAAATGCTTGGAAATACATAGTTTCGTGTATTACTGTGTGAAATTTTTTCAGATAATATATTTTTGTTCATTAAACTAATATTTAAAACATTAAGTTATAACTTGTGAAAATTTGAAGAGCTTTTGTGGGGTGTCTGTATTTATGAATGTATCTTAAGATTCATTTTTCAAAAATCTCTGTTTAAAACGTTATGTGATAAGAAATGAGACTGATGAAGTTACTGCTATTTGAAACGAAGCTAATTTCCGGGAAGAGGGGATGGAAAACTAATCAAAATTTAGCTCTTACGAGCACAGATTTGACAGTTTTCGCTTTCACGCAGGATCTCTTCGCTATATTGTATATGAATAGATTTGAGGTCTAAGATAGCTGATTCAAACTATTTACAAACTAGGCGTCAGCAGGGACAGTCTGAAAAACCTTATCAAGTTTATAACAAAACAAATTTAATCTCTTTATTTTAAGTATGTTTATAAATTGTAAATTATAAATTACGAATTATGTATTGTAAATATTTGTAAATGTATAATTGCTTTTTAAGTACCAATAACTTTTAAAAGTTGATGTACTCAAATAAATATTAATAAAAAACTTGGCGTCAAGAAAGAATTACTTTTGTTATATAATTATACATTATATTGACCTAAATATATGTATGTAAAATGTAAACTTTCTTATATAAATAAACCTTACTAAATTAAAATAATGTGACAGATGTAAAAAACAGCTAGCATTTATAACCGTTTATATTTATTTCAAATTGAAAATGAAATGGTAAAATAAACTTTAATTATTATTTAAAACACATTCATCAATTAGTACTTCCTAAAACTCGTTAGCATTAAGTTTTAATTGCTGTAATTTAACTAATTTCAAGTAATTACAAAACTATCAAGTTTTACCAATAGCGATAATAATTAAAAATAACTAATTGTATAAACCAACTAGAAAACAAATAAAAACTAAGGGAGTGTAGAAATTTGTAGTCTGGAAACATTAAGTGGAAGACTGTTAAACGTCTTGCATGTGTAGAGGGTTGGTCGGGGGTTGGGGGTTGGTTGTCTAGCTGTTGTATAGTTTTAAGAAAACATGAAGAGAATTTCCAAATTGAAAGGAAACAACCAAAGAGGATAACGTGGAAACAATTAAAGTCATCGTAAAGATCTTTTCTCTTCTCTTCTTGTTCTTCAGGGGTAGTTTAACCTCCCTATTCTATTAGGAGTAGGCTGTCATGCTGGCGCTACCACGCCACCCCCCGGAACGGAGTGGAACACAGATACGAAACACACTCCAACTAAAACATTACCATTGACTTTACGAAAGGAACTGGTTTAAGGGAAGAAAAGGGAAGGGAAGAATTGTGTTTGGTGATGGAATCTGATGGAACGGGAAAGGGAAGTTCGACAGCTTGATGGGGGCTTGATATAAAATGAATTGAGAGCTAAATTTATAATTATACTACTAAATAATCATTGAATGAAATTGGGAATTTGTAAAACGAGGGTTTTATTATTTCTTCTTTTTCGTTTCCTCGTTTTTTTTAATTACAAATAAAGTAAATGACTTACCAAAGATAATTACTTTGTTATTTGAATTTAATTTTGTTTTATAATTATTATTTTATTGTTTATTTAGATGAAAACTAACGACTGATAGCATTGCATCTACCGTTGAATTGTAATTAATTCATTGATTGAATTAAACATCACTGGGAATAAAACTGTGCCAGAATTTAAAACGTAACGATTTCTTACCCAAAAATATATATTTCTACATGTACTACTTGTTGGAATCATTCATAATTGAGAGAAGTTTTGAGAGAATGATGTGGAGGTAATACAATTAATTATGTTAACTTGTATTACACAAATTGTGTATTTGTTTTTTATTTGTCTTTCTTAAACTAAAGCTGGCGCCAAACGATGCTACGAACACCTTGGACGCTTGATGGTTGGACACATCGTGTGGTCAATGCTGAAACTAAGTGCGTCCAACGGTTATGTTGGGAGAAGTTCGGGCTGTTGTCGGTCTTTTGACCCGCGTCAAAGCGATTTTTCTACACCCACCACACACTTGATCCACATGTCATGCATTGCTACACGAATCGTCCAACAAACGAAGGTTAATAATGCGCCATGATAATAATATTGATAACAATTTTCTAACAATAGTTTTACACAAAATTTGACAGTGTACATTAGTTATTCATTATGACTCAAATATAATATAGCTATAGTGAATATAGATAACAATTCTGAATAATTAAAAACTTCTATGATGGAATTTGCATGAATTATATCTTGTACCCTTACACAGTGAACTTAACACACACACACAGACATACACATATATGTACATACACTTACATTACTTAATGCAGACTATTGTGTTAAGCATTCCTCTTTGAAATACCGTTGTATTTTTTTGTATTTAATGTATTAACTTTTTAATAATAAAGTTTCCTTATAGTTTATCTTTTACTTCTTAGAGAGTGGGAGTGGGAGTGGTAGGGGAATATTACAAATATCTATGTTCGACTATATCTAGTAAGTTCGCGTTTTCTTTTTTTTTTGCATTATCTAAGAATTGGATGCCTTGTTCTTTTGTTATGTAATTTTTTAACTTAAAAATTTAGCAAAAAATCGAACTTTTTAGACTGAGACATTTCCTATGAAGTTAGCTGTCTGTGTTTTTCATTTCTGAAGAAATGTAATCGTTTATTGATTTTATCGTATTGAATTTTTGTCACAATCAATCAATGATATATACAGATACTTCAACACGTATGTTAATTTCAAAGCCAACTTCCCAATTGGCTGCAATTCGTTTACATTTCCATATTTTCACAATTTTCCTTTAACACAATTCGCTACAACAATGCGTATAAATTAACATATTTTAACAATTTAAACTTTTTCAACATAATTTATATGCCTATACATTTTTATATATATATACACCTTAACTGATTCCAATTTTCACCTTTTTCTGTTATACACCCTCTAATTTCACCTCCCTTCTCACACCACTATGTTATACTTCCCCTTATAAATTCACCCCATTGAAATACTCGTGAATACCAAACGTACAGCCGATGTTCGAAGCAGTCTACCGTGGGTTAATTTACCTAATTGCCCGCAGCGCGGCGTTAGTGCACTCTACAGAGATAATTTTAACCCACCACACCCACCAGAAGCTACCACTCACAACACCCCACACCGCCACCCTAGAACCGAACATAGGACGGATTTAGTTTATATAAGACCGTATACAACATCACCCATTACCAAGTAACACGGGTGGTATTCACTGCCTTTGCAGGGGTTTAACCATGTCTCGTACCATAGTTTCATTTTGGTCTAAATTTGGAAAGGTGTTGTGGTGTAAGCAATAGGCAATAGGCAATAGATCTCTCAAAGTTATTTACATTTAGATAAAAATGATATGTGGCTTTGATAACACGAGTTATGTTCATTGATTTGATTTCGTTTAAACACATTTGGGAACTGGTGAGTTAGAAATTTTGAAACCTTTCTATATGATAGACGATTAGATGCTGCTCGAAGACTATAAGCAGATATTTGAAAGCATCTAATTGACTTTATCAGTAAAACTAATTTAATCTCTGTATTTAAATACACATACTTTTGTTTATAAGTTGTAAATTATGTATTGTAAATGTTTATAAATGTATATATTGATTTAAGTGCTAATAACTTTTAAAAGTTGATGCAGTCAAATACATATTTAAAAAAAGGATGTGTTACACTTCAGATTGTGGAGTTCGCCTGTTCGATTCGATTCGTTTTCAAAGAGTATTTAACGAGTACGAGTTATACACTACAGTAAATCTAAATTTGCTTTTCATCTACTCCTAGAGCCTTTGCGATGCCAAGAAAGTTAAATTTTCTATGACAAGAGGGTTGTTTTCTTAAACACATAATTAGTAATTGGATGACGATTCTAAATCCTTACCTAGAATTATTAATTATATATAATTGAAACAAAAGACATTTCTAAAGACGTGGTGGTTTTTTTCTATACCATTGACATCACTACAGCACAAATACAAACACATCTTAACCAACGCTCAACCCTCAATCTTCTTCGTCTTCCTTCGCTCAACCCTTCCTCCTTCCTTTTCAAGTGATATATTTTAATAGCGCTTCTCTCACGTGTTGATGGCTTTTCAGAATGGACTGATTAAGGGTGTAATCGTTAAAGGGTTGAACATTTAAGCTAAAGTTAAAAGACTTAAATAACCACCCTCTATTTTACACCCAGCGCCCTCTGAAATCATAAACGCACACTAGAACACTACGTGGGATGGGGTAGGTGTGGTGATGTAGGGGTTACGCGGGGTGAAACATTATGTTTTTATAACCAGATTAATTATCCGACATCATATTTAAGTTTTATTGTGCTTTAAAAAGTTTATCGTTATTTTTAAATTAGTTACATAAATGATCCACTTTAATAGTGGAATTTAAACCCACAAGAAAATGAAGAAGATTTCATTTTAGCGTTAAATGGTTGTTTTTATGAATGCATACATTTATAAACTTCTTGTCTTCTAAGTGATTTCCAGATTCTTACTTTTAGTTTTTAATCTAACAGTCATTTCCGCAATGATTTACTTAGGTTTCGAAATGATTAATTAAAATAAGTTCTGTATCTACTAAGTGTTGAATTAACATAACTGTGAATATAATTAACCACTTGAAATACCTACCTTAAAATGTTAACCCCTTTTTTGAGGCTGTCTTAAATGCAGAGTGTAAAGCACCGTGCTTTCTACTTACTTTTTGTGCAAAGTTTATTTGCGTGCATCAACTTTATTCAACTTAAATCATACTATCTTACCTGAAATCAAAGAAACGACATTTAAAGTTTATTATTTAAATTGTCAATTCCTTTTAACTAATTTTATAATAACTTAACATTATGCACCGTCAATTCTGTCGACTCCAAATAGCTATAACTAATATATACTGTTAGCCCACCTGACCAGAATGCATCAGTAATATCTTTGGTTTGTGTTATCAACTAAAGAAATATAATTTCTTTACATATATATATATATATCCCAGTAAACATTTTGGAGTAAATTCTACTTAATTTTTATTACATATCATGAATTTTTTGTCTGGAACGTGTTCGTTTTCTATTCAGTCGTTCAAAGGAAAGGTCCTTTTTATGAGCTACAGACATTGCAACGACGGTTCACTGCTGAATTAAAAGCGGAGTAGGTTTATGATTTATGACCGGATAATAAAAATATACCCATGTGGGAAAGAAACAGAAATACTTAATGAATGATGTTGGAAAAAGAAAGAATATTATTATGAAAAACTAACACAAAATCTGTGACAGGTAGAGAACTTGTAAAGCGTTAGAATAGAATTGTACGAGTGACTCGAACTTCACCAAATAGGACACTTCACCAAATTGTTTACTGGGTATATATATATATATATATATATATATATATATATATATATATATATATATATATATAAACTGCTATATGAATATATATATATATATATATATATATATATATATATATATATATATATATATATATATATATATATATGTGTGTTGTGTTTACGAGTATAGTCGTTTCAAGATAGTATTAATTTTCCACAAAATTAATTTTATTCAGTCATTTGCTTTAGAATGTTTGTTATTCCATCTCAACCCTTGAAACAGACCAACCACTTTTTATTATCTCTCTGTTAAATAATACACGTAATAAATTAAGCTTCTTAGAAGAAAACAAAAACTAATTAAAAAAAAAACAAATTAATAAAAAAATTGTAAAATGTAGGCAATTAAATATAAGTTGTTAATTTATATCTTCAGAGTTTTAAAATTATTTGAAAAGGGGTTGATTTTTTAAATGGTTGCTGTTAAAATATTTTTCTAAAGAAATAAGGGTGCTAAGAATGGGGTGAAAATGGGGAATCCGTTGGGCGATGATAATGACATAGCGATGGCACCGAAGATTTCCACTTTGCAATTGTGCTTCCTACTTCCGTTTCGTTTCCAAGTGACTTTGGAGTTTGGGACCTAGATTTAGGGGTAGGTCGTTAAACGGCGAAATCATTGAATACTTAATATTAAACAATTTTTTAACATAGAACTTTAATTTATTTCCTGTGCTACGTTGTTCTTTCACAGACGACCATCAACACCTTATTTTTCTCAAGTTTATTGTCATGTAAAATATCTTAGTAGTATAACGCCTAAATATTATCTGACATATAAGTTATTATTCCTTCATATAACTTTTATTTTGTCTTAAGTTGGCTATTAAAGTATTTTCTTTATAATAAAAATATGAACTGTTTACCATTTTTGGCACTGCCGCCCTTTTCTGAGCTATAAAACCTACATTTATCCTTGGCCTCCCTTTAAACCATTATATCAGACTGCGGTATACCCTTGAACATTCTTAGCTAGATTTTAAGTAACCCACAAATACGTGCCAAGGCGACGAAAAATATCACTGATAAATTGTGACACAATTTATTTTTTATTTAATGACCAATTGACTACATATTTCGCTTAGGATATCGTATACGAGTATATTGATAGATTGTTAAATTGTTTCAGTTAATACAGTGGCGGGTTTTTGTTAAGGCAAACTAGGCACGTGCTTAGGGGCATGCGATTATCAAAAGAGCGTTCGCGGAAGTTTTTAAACGTGGTATGACTACCTATGACACTGATAACTTTAATCCGTGACAGTGTTCTAGTTTTTACTCCATGTTTTAAAACATCTTATTTAGATTTTGTTAATACATGTTTAAGACAGTGGCGCAGTTAGAAATATTGGTCCCTTCCCAGTAAATAATTTGATGAAGTGTTCTTTCTCCGTTGACTATTGCACTTCAATTATAGTTCGCATCAACTATATCTTCATTTGTATTCCGGCAGATGAAGTGGTTTACAGCCGATAAAATAGACATTTCATAAGAACGACTGTGAGAAACTGAACTCTTTCATGACAAGAAAATCATACGCATCCAAAAACTCAGTTTCCAAATAACCATACATTTTCTAGAAGTAATTTTATCAATCCAGACCGCGTTGTTGAACAGATTACTTGTTCAAAGGGTCCTCACTCGCGGTTTGACCGTTGCACCTTCTGTCTTTACTGTAGCTAAGCAACTGGTCTAAGAATAATGTTGCCCAATATTTAATTTTGTATTTTTGCTTACAATCCAATATCAAATGATATATCTTCAAGGTATGGTTTCACAAAGACGATCTCAATATCCAGGTTAGATAATTTAAAATATTTACATAAAAATAAATAACAGATTTTCACGAGTAAATACGATTTACTAGATACCGTTTACACGAACACGGAGGAAATTGCACCATATTTTCCTTTCACAAACATCTGATTTGCACAGCAACATCAAAACTGATAGCCAAGCCATCGAACTATGCAGCCATCCTTGCCTGCGCTGTACCACACTATGTAGCACACGAAGAGGAAATAGATGATTTTAAAATACGCCGTTCGCGACATTTTATGTATCATGTATGTTAAATATGGGACATATAAAAACTAGCTTTGAAGTTACTCAGAAAACTTATTACTTTTCGTATTTTTCGTAATTTATTATTTAATAGTAAAGTGTAAAATCTTTTAGCCACATCATACATTGATGTATCTTCAACGAACTAAAATTACTCGGCCATTCAACATAAGTAGGAAAGGAAATTACCGAAAGATTTTACACTAAGTGAAAGTCCTCTAGGCCTGACTTTCCTTAAGGCACATTTTAAATACGTTCTCAAATTTCGTATTCAGATCGATTCAAGTTCCTACGATGAATTAGACTAGAACGGTACCTAACACCCTGTATTCGCGTGTCATTTAATTTCAATTTATTATTTTTTAGACACCACCGGATAACTTTACATGGTTCATTTGTTCTATACATGAAAACCGATCATTTGATCCACAGAATTATTTATAAATAAAAGAAACTTTAGTCAATAAAAACAAACAAAAAAAAACTAATGATAACATGGTCTTATCATTAGATTCCATCAATTATAGACATACGTACTCGTCACGATATCCAAATGTACATGAACCAATTGCAATTACATTCAGATAAACGTACGTCTGTGATTTGATCAGCCAGTCAGTCAGTCAGTCAGTCAATGCTTGTGTAGTGCTATCGGAACTACAATCTGTGGTTGTTTTATGTTTTAGAACAGGTGAAGAGGTGGTTGGGGTGTTGTGGAGGGATTGGTGTAGAAAAAAACAGCCCAAGTTTTTAAAATGCCTCCAATTATGCACAGATAAAATGTCTAACGGCTTATCCACATGAAAAGACAGTAGCGTACTAATAGAAATTATATTTTTTAAAAAACTGCTGGCTTCGATCCTCAGGCCAGTGCTATACAATCTTGGTTAGAATATTGTCAAAGTTTATTTGCGTGTGTTTTTATGATCATATACTAATTAAGCGGTGGTGTATTTCAAGAAAGGAGAACGTCGTCGTGTTGGTAGGACTCAGCATCGGAAATAGGCCGACTTTAAATAAATTGAATTAAAAAAAAACTTCAATACCGGTCATAGCTTAAGTGGTAGAACACTAACGTACAATAATAGAGATCTGTGGTTCGTATCCCCAAATGTTCGAACTGGTTTCAAATTCGAACTCGTAGAATAACTCGTCACTATTTGGAAGGGTGAGTTGAGGTGGTATGCGAATGAGAGTATTTCCGTGTACATAACACCACTCATGCCAACGGTGAACAGTATTCGGTTCACAAGCATGCTTCATTTCCCTTCTCGACGAACAGACTTTCTCCTCCAGCTACATACCTTGAGTTCCAGCTTATTCGTACAGATGCACATGCAATTTTTGCACAAACTTTGAGAGTTTAGCGTCTGTAAAGACTGGCATCACACACCTCTAGGAGTGATGGAAAAACAACCATGATTTAATGCACACAGTGTAATGGATAACGTACTCCATATTTATTTGCTACATGACCACCATATCAAATTTATATATATATATATATATATATATATATATATATATATATATATATATATATATATATATCGTTAAAATGACTACAAGAAATGTTTAGTTAAAATGTAAGATTCGTTTCCGCAAGATTTCTCAGTTACTGCTTATGAACTTTTTAGTGTTGTGGCGTCAGTATGATTTATTTTATGTCCCCACATTACATTAACCTAAAAACATCCCTCATTTAACGTAGCCCCTCTCCCACCCATCGCCGCTGGTATATTTACGTAACCAGTAAATCTCGTGCACTTTTAGTGCATGTCTGGTTGCCACACTTCTACACTGTAGGGGTAACTGTTATACACCTAAATGCAACAAAAAAATAATAGAAGAGAGAATATGTCTGCATGGCAAATGACGTGTGTACCTGTACAATGTACACGAAAACGGATACCAGTCTTAATCCTCACCCTTAAATAAAAATAAAATACAAATACAAAAAAGTTAAAAAAATAGGAAAACACTCTTTTACAAGTGAATTGAAGAGTTTCAGGTTTATAATAGTGAAAATAGAAACAGCAACTATTGGAATATTATATACCCTTTAAAAACCAACCCCATATCATGTCATGTCAAAAGTGCACCTGTCCTGCTGCAAAAAGCTTCTGCGTCCACGCCGTAGTAGCGGGAAAAATTATATTTAAAACAGTTTAGAAAAATTATTGTTAGTTTTGTTGTTTAGACGTTTAAACGTTATTGTAATGAGACAAATGAGTTAATTTGTTCGTCGTATGTGTTATACAGGGTGTTGTTAAATTTTATTTATCGTTTATTTACAGGGTGTCCTAAAGGAAAGTCTCTTTCTATGATCGTTGTGAATTAAGTAAAGAAATATATTTTAAACATGAATGTAATATTGATTATATTTTAATTTAATTTATTTAATGTCAGACTATTTCCGATGCTGAGTTCTACTATGTTAACAATTTTTACCTCTGACCAAAGTATAATATTTCTTCTTTAATATAATTTTCTATAAAATACCTGACAAAAGCAAAGAAATTAAATTTTAAATAGATGTAACTCTGTAATTGTAATTAATCCTACTAAAAACTAATGACTAAATATTTTGAATAATCGATCCATGTAATTATTTAATGCTGCATGTTTTTAATTGCCTGCATTTTGTATTCGTTATTAATTAAGCTTTATAATTATGAGCTTTACCTACAACAACAATGAGAGGGGCAAAGAGAGAGAGAGGGTTTTAACCCAAACTCATAAACAGTTCAAATGTAGGAGGTACATAGGAGAGGTGAGGTGGAGTGGAACAGAACGTTGCAATATACAGAAAGTAATTACGTGGCATTATTTTAAAATAATTTATAACTATGTAACTAAAAACGGAAAAACGCGATACGGTAAAATGAAAAAAAAAGCTTTAAATTACGAAACAAGACGGCCACGGCCCGTCGGAAAATTCGTTGCTGGTTAGTTATTTTCTATTTTATAGTATTAAAGTTGTCTAATGTTTTTATACAAGACAAATGTTAAAGAAGGAAGAAATAGTGAAACAATGCGCTGTTCCAGTGGAGGGAAACCTAAAGTTTTATAAAAGATTAATATTTTTATTGTTAGACTCATAATAGGTCATACAAATCTCACTCATACCTACTTATTCAAAAGAGATCCACAACCAATAATTGAAATATTAAATAGGCAAATAACAGTATAGCATATTATTCTTCAATGCTCCAAGTACTCGTCGCACAGACAAATTGATGCACTTAACTAAATATTAAGGAAATAAATATTATATATATTATTTGTATTAATTTTACGTCGAATGAATTAATGAGCGTGTTTAATAATTTATGATGAACTTGTTACTTATATAGGGCACGACACGTCAGAAAACAGCCGGTGATAGGACCTAAAATCGGAAATAGGTCGACGTTAATGAAATAAAAAAAAAATTAAGTCATTTGTAAAAGCTATCTATTTTTTATTATTATATTAATTGTGTGCCTTTTGGTTTTATAATCTACCTTAATATATTTCTTAATACATTTTTTATAACTTTAACTTAAAATTAAACTTTTATTATTCTAGACTTTTCTATTTCCAAAGGTATTGCCTACAGAATCATTCCTTATGTGATCCAGTTTCTTCTTTTCTGCTTTGCTCACCCTACACTTCTTTTCTTCCCAGTCCACCTAGCATCTACTTCCATTTTCTTCGTTCCCCAGTCTAAATCTCGCTGTTTTTCTAACATTCTTCAGGTGACTCTCCTTCCCCCTCATATACTCTGGCACCCCACTTTTTCTTAATTTTGTATGCCTGGTGTTGCATCTGCTGCATTTAATTTTGCTCATTCTTTCCTGCTTTGCACCTGTCTACTATCTCTGATTAGAATCTATCTTACAATAACTTTGTAAGAAATTACAAATCAGAAATAATCTTACTGTTTTTTTTTATTTGGTCTATGCACGGCAACAACACATTTAGCACCTCTGTCAAATTCCCTTCTTGTTAGTAAATAAGCGCTTTTGTAAAGCAATGAAAAATAAAATGTAGCCTTAACATGAGGTACGTTGAAAAATTTAGACGTTTTAAGCTGGGGATTAGATCTTGCGACTTCGTTGCTCTAAAAGATGAACTTTTATTTATATGTATCAATGTTTGTATGTATGCGTTTGTATACAACTGTACTACTCGTACAATTGAGATAAAAGGTACTTAAAATAAAATATAAAATCAGCTTTTCTTAAAGTATTTATGTCATCTTTAAAATGACTTTCGTCTTTGCTGTCTGCAAATCTCTTTGTAGCGAGCGAATTTAGCGGTTTGTGAATAGATGTAAATCGTACAGGATCAAATCTGGTGACTGTGATGGGTGAGACAGTTACTGAAATCATCGACTGATAACTTGTGTTATATTAGTGTAACTTCTGATGTTGTACTCAAACGGGTTGACAGATCTTTATCATACTTGGCACAGTAATTATGCACAGTACTATCAACCTACTGTAAAAAAGATGTACTTTTAACCCCATCCGTTACTTTTTTGTTTACAAATTCATCAAGTTAAGTTTATGCCTTATGTATGGTATTCGCAGAGCAGAGGTATTGCTCACCAATAAATACTATACACTATATAAAGAAGAATAATGATTTCCAAGACGAACTATTATTGGTGTATTTAAGTGATTGACTAAATGTTTTCCTTGTCTATAAATGGATTTTTCGAAGTACTTATACGTAATTTATGTGATCTTACCGCTTTAGTTTGTCTGCTTGCTTACTCGATCCAATTTTCTATCATTTCCATTAAAAGCCCGACTTTAAAGTATACTGAATTTGTATATTTACAGACCACCCTCATCCTTCTCCTCCCCTTCCCTCCACCCCATCTTGAAGCCATTCAGCTGTGTTACATTTAGCAACAATCACTTACCAATACGTTTGAATGTAATTTATTTTATTTCCTTGGTACATTGTAAAGGCAGCGTGCACGGGGTCATGAGGTGAGGTGCGGAGAAGGGGAAGGGGAGATGTGGAGGGGGGCACATATTGTGTAGTCTATAGTCGGTAGTCTGTAAATAAATTTTATGAGATTTAGAAAAAATCCATTCCATTACATTTCAAGAATAAGTCGACAGTAGATAAGCTGACGGGTATGGAAAGGGTGCTATTCTACCCTTCAGATTAAGGGTACGATGTTGGAAGGTCTTGAGCTCAAATAAGTCGAACAGGGATGAGATTTACCTTTATTATGAGTTCAAACTCAGATTTTAACGGAGGATGTAGTTCTTGTTAAAGAAAATGTATGAGGTGTAGCTGAAAAATAATGAGACTGATGCTGTAAAAATAATTATTTCAAATGTATACACGTATTTAATTACTCTCCTCTTCATAATGCATTTCTCCTCCGTCCATATGCAGCTCCATGCGAATTTTCCGTGGTTCGAATCAAAATTAAAATAATTAAATTAATAGGTTCATAGATGTCAATCTTAAAAACACACAAGTAAGTAAATTATATTTTTGTGAGAAACCGCATTTTCAACCGCATCAAATCTCCACTGGCTTAAATTACTTCCAATCAGAACGACTATGCAAACTAATTTATTATTTATTATTATTCCAGACCGCAAAATATTAATTACGAGTACTTGCTGTTATATGGGTATTCGATATTCACAAACAACATTTTAGTAACACTTAATACATACAGCATTATATTAAAATAAAGTAAGCCTTACTATTTGTGTAACGTTTCTGAATATGAACTATTTCTTTAAGCATACCGTTGAAAGTTTAGAATAAGTTATGGGTGGAATTTTCCTGGGGTTTTAAATATTTAAAAAATGAAATCTTGGCAGAAGCATTGTCTTGGGTATCATATCATGCCGTGGTATAAAAACCGGCAACTGCAGTTCCTTAAATATTTATGAAACACTGTCTGAACCTTTTAATGTCTTAACTTTTTACTTCCTCGAACTTTTAACACTTTTTTATGGAATTACGATAGTAAAAATGTAATTAAATACCATTTATTATAAAACCTCTGAACATGAACTTTCTTGTGTGTTATACACACCAAAACACATACATATATATATATATATATATATATAATATATTTATTATTATTATATTTATATCACTAAAACCGTTAAACTCAACCACCCAGTTAATAAAAAACACATACAAACACAGATGACGATCAACTGGAAAGAAACGAAAGAAATTACATTTTCGAAGACATGCACGTATTTGAATGCAACTTTGTGTCAAAATTTCAAATATTCTCTTGTACACTGAAAATTTCAAAATCAATCCATGCAATAAATAAATCAATAATATCCCTTAACAAGGCCATCAATAAAGTCCGGCACGCATCTCTACGGGGGGCATGCCCATGCACGATACACATATTGAACACCAGGGAATGTTGATCCCTTATGGTATGGTACCCCATTGAGTGAGGATATGGGGCGGGATCAGGGAGACATTGCCACATCGGATTGTGCCAGGACATGGCGCACTATGGCGCTAACGAACTATAAATCTGTCAGATTCTTGAGCCGGCTTAGAGGTAGAATGTCGAGCGCCTATTTCGTGTGAGTGCTGTTGCCATACATCAGGCGCTGGGACATAACACTCTCATTGAGTGCACCGAGGCTACAAATACAAGAGGAATTGGTTAGAGGAGGGTGAGGGAGAGGGAGGTGTTACGAGATTAATTGCGGATATAGTCATGGATCAGATATTGACTAATGAATGATTGTCAACTGATGTACGTGAAATTATTACAAGAATGCAATATTAAATTTCTTTTCTTCTCGATTTTACGGCGATTTTAACTGTTAGGTCCTCCGCACACAAGTCAACTGATTGCAAATTAGCCGAGCAACGAAGTTTCCAACGAAAACGAAAATCGAGCAAAGTTCTGCCGCCTCGGGGACTCGCAATGGCTAAGACCGCCCTGAGTCAGTGGACCCTGTCGCACAAAAATCTCTTTGTGTCAACACAATGGTGTCACGATAAACATTAAAGTAAAAACTCGCTCTTATGATAAAGTGTGCTATTCGCAAACAAAACTAATAAATCCAAATGACGGTAGCCGTAGTCGTATCTTCAATGTACGAATGTTTTAATATATATATCCAACTAAAAAATACAAATTTGAAACCGACTGTACTAAATCCTCACACTCTGAACCTTGCTACGAAAGTATTTTGCAAATCCCTTAACTGATTGCAGAGCATGTACAACAAGTTATAGATAAAGTAAAATAAAATGGAGTAAAAAATGAAAATTATGATGTTAATTAAAAAAGTTAATAATAAACAATAAAACAAAGCCTTTGTTATTAGCTGTGTGCTCTGGGCTCGTAGCGCTACTTTATATCAGCACTAAATAGGTCATAAAATCTGCAGACATTTCACGTGACTCTATATAATTAATATCCGTGTTTAATTACTTGTTCCTAAACTATAATCAACTATAATTATATATAATAAATAATATTATGTGATAAACAACAATTTTGTATATAAGTTGGTACATTACTTCACATACAACGATAAGAGATGGCGCACAAGTACTTGTCTAAAAACAGAACTCGGATTTTTTATTGTTTATTATTTTTACATATTTTTGTTTTATGATATAATTAATTAGCCGTTGCACGGTTTATGTTGATTGGCAATCAACTGTGATTTAATTGTTCGAGGATTTGTGTAATTTGTTTTTTTGTTGCTGACAGTGCTAGATAGATAACTAGATAAAAGCAATGTATATTCAACACTCGAAATTAAGATTTTTCAACTACATTTTTTCTAGCGAAATATAGATGACGATACTATACAGCAGGTTAAATATTATTAAAGAAAACATAGTTTTTATGTTTAAATCGTTTGTTTGTAAGTAACTATAAACGCGAATCAAAATCTAAAGCTGCAATTAGTTAGATGAATAACATATATATTTTAAGCTTTCTTCCACTGACTTTTAATAAGTTTTAACTGCAAACATAACTCTTGAAAATGAATATTGCTATATTTTCTAGTTAAATTCCAATTTTTATATGACTGGTAACTTTTCTAAGAGTTTGTCATAGTCATATAATTTTATAACCTTTGTTATGGTTCTTAAACTAACGCTTAAAACTTAAAAATATATAAAATATAAAATTATAAAAATTGGAATTTATCGTTTAAAGGTTGGCACTATCTAAAAATATATGTAATCCTACAAACTTATTGAGTTATGTATTATTAAGCATAAAAGAAATAGGAACTGGAATCATTATTTTCATATATGTGGGCTACACCGCTGCATAATAAGTTTATGATTATGTATATACAAATCAATTTAACTTGAAAACATCCAAACCGAGAAAATATAACTCTAGTCCGGGGATTGGACCCAAACACCGAGGTCAGTGTAAATAATCAATATTTTTTGCTCATTTGTCGTTCAAATATATTACATTACTACAATTCATTGAGTCATCTTGATGAACAGCACCTTCCGTATCAGTTATTTCTTAAAGATCTTTTCTAAATAATAATTTTCTAACTTAACTTAGGTCGTGGTGCGAACTTTCCTAAGTTGAGGACTACCTGTAATTATTATCAATGAATCTTATAAAAGTACTCTATATTTAAGATTTTATATTTCAAAATAGGATGGAATTTATTTAGTTTGGGTCTTTACTCTATTATCAAAGTTACACACCCTTATAGCAAGAAATTGAACCGTTAAATTAAACTGCGTACAGTGAATAATATTTCCCTTCCTTAAAAGATGGCTCTGTATGGTTAAATGTAATTTATACTTTAAATTTAAAATGATTAATTACAAGTGATCAATTTCTTTCAAATGCCCTCTACTAGAATCACTTTAAAATGGTGATTTGAAATCACAAATATGATCAATTATAAGTTTATTCTAAATAATAGCACGTGTTCGTTCAGAAACTTGACTATATTCGTGATTCATCCAATTTTTTACAGATATAATTATTTTTGAGATTTTAATATTATTTTGTATGTCAGTTCTTTAAGAATCGTTCACAATTTTTGCGACTGACCTGAAAATTCCGCATATTTTATTTAAATTATATACAAAGAATATTTTATTGAATTACTTAAAATTACATAGAATTATAAAAGTTATATTGTTTTGTGTTTTGTATTTTATGCATTAAAGTGCACTTTAGTTGATGCAATCGATAAAAATAATAGCGATATGCACCTGGATGAGTTTTCTTTAAGCAAAACAATGCAATGCACATTACATTACTGTTTCTAAATAAAATACATAATATATTCGTTTTAGAATTTCATCAGCTGAGTACTTTTTAACAAAGTTTAGTAGTACTTGAAGTACCATGCATAATTGAGTAAGGCTCGTCGCACACTGCAAGCGTATTAGAGCGACCGCGAATTCGGACGTAAATCGGTGGCTAGTACCAACCTCAAGAAGACAGGATTATCGTCAGCAAACCAAGGGGCCTATTTTGTAACTATTTACCTGACGTCTGTTAACTTCTGACCATTTTTCAAAGCCCTATAATTTACAAATTAGGGTACTTACGCCAGTTTCAAGGTATATTATCCATTTTTCTCTTTATTTTAGATCTTCTGATAGTTTTGTGTAAACTTACATAGCTTAGTTTAGAAAATATGGGCCTTTGAAAAATTGTCAGAAGTTAACAGAAGTTTAGGCTCCTAATAGAGAAAAATTGTCAGAAGTTTAGGCTCCTAAATATGAGTGTCAGGCGCATCAGGACACATGCCTTGGAAGCTGAACTTTATTTTAAAACTTTTATCTATATAGCAGATCGCAATATAAATAAATTTAAATTAAAAAGAAGCCCCCGCTTTATAGTTGTGTGCCACCTTTATCTTGGCGTCTGATGCGACCCCATATCTCGCATACCCCTCTGGTTAACCATGGTATTACCTCGTTAAACATTTTCGTATTTTTCTCGTTGCGAATAACTTTATTTCGATTAAATTAAATTCCCTACAAGAAGATCAAATTTGTTAAATTATTCAAAATTTCAAAGATGGTCTACAAGCTTTATTAAAGGAGAGTACGCCTACCTAAACTCTCCTCTTCAGCTACAAATTCCAGTATTCCAAGAAAACACATCATTAGCAAAGAAAATGTGATAATAAGAGAGAAGGAAAATGAAAATTAAGCGTTAATAACCATAGAAATAAAATTATTAATTAACTTGTAATATTATAAATGATAATGAATTTTCCTTCCCAAGTTCTTGAGCTCATTATTAAATTGATGTTTGGCTGATGGTTTTCCTCGCTTTGTTAATTTTATATTATGCTTATATTAACGTTTAAGTATCTTAACATCTATTTTAATATTAAAATATGCAACGAAAGAAAAATAACGGTAAAAATTCAGTGAAGTGATCAATTAGAAGGTTAGTCATGCGTTAGACCTTTTTTAACTTGAAAATAAAAAATAACAAACTATGGAACGCTGTGCTGTACTACGCTAAATGAAAAACTTTAGACCTCACAAAGTTTAATGATAAAGTCAAACTATATTAGAATGAAAAATAAAAACGATAGAACTTCTTGAATAATTTTTTAATTATAACGAAGTTTCTAAGAAAAACGGTAACCTAAATATTTATAAAAAAAAAAAACAGAAAATTTTTCACCTTGATGAACATTACTAACTTGTTTATTTTAAAAAAAATATATTTTTCAAATAATTTCATCCCTATCTCTCTCTCTCTCTCCTCGTAAATATACAAGATAGAAATAGCGTTATGCGAAATGTAAGAAATATTTTAAATATCAATTGTCCAATGAGCTTGTGGACTCATTTTTAGGGGTTGTTTTATTATTTTTAATTGAAGTATAGGTTAATATGTGTATATTGGCGTTTCTATTTATCTAAATATCCAAAAGCTGACGGAAATATAGCTATGTAAAATTTGAATTTCAATGTTATCGGTTGTGATAGCTCTGCATATGACGTCACAGCTTCTATGGAATACACAACACGCTGTTGTACATGACTCGAAAAATATAGTGTACACACGGAGGGTTAATATATAGCACTGTTTATAGAAGTCATGGTTCACAAGGTCATTCATTAGTGAGACATCTCTGATAAATTGAAATTTGGGTTCAGTATTCAGTTAAATGTAAACCTCTACCCTCCGCCTGATTGACCCCGCTTTCTATGAATCTTTCTATGTTCCTTGGACTGACTGACATGCATTTGAATGACAGCATCAGCAAGTTCCCTGTCAGATTATTAGCCGTTCGATGCATCCGATACGGATCAGTGAACGCACTTGTATCGGAATACTTAATACGAAGCTTATAGTGCGGACCATAGAACGCTTACCTTTACAGATGGTACTACTGTATTCCATATAAACATACAAATCGCCATCTCTGTTTTTGAACACACTTCTAAAGTCAGAGTATTATAATTACCATACCTTATCAAATGTAGTCCCGTCAATCAATTTTAGACATTCTCTTATCACGCCATTATCAATACTCTAATTACAAGATAATTAAATTTACTTCAAAGCTGAAACACTGAAGCAAAAAAAAAAAAAATTCTGTTTATTACAAAACTTATTTTGTTATTAAAAATAGATCGTTACCAGAGATAGAAATGTATAACAATAAAAACCTATCCTTCAACAAGAACGCTAAAACCGTTTCAAGAGGGAGGGGTGGGTTGGATGGTGGAGGGGTTAAAGGGAAAGAGAAGGGTACTGTTGTTATGTAATTACCAGCTGTTATTTTTAATTATATCAGAGGGGCACATGTCTGTTTTGTTTCTATGTTTATACTAGTTTCAGTAACCCGAACGATACTGCTGTAGGAAGGGTGAGAGAGGGTGAGGGTGTGGGTGACATTGTGGGTGGTAGTAAGGGTTGGGATCTGTTATGGACAAGGGTAGTTCACAGAGCACTGCCAGATGATTATGATGGTATTCGTTAGTAGCATCGGACGCCCTCAGATGTTTTGCTAAATGTTCATTTTGTGTGTCTGTGTGTGTGTGTGTCCGGATAGTCTCATATTCGTACGAGTAGTTAACTATAGGTATTATCACACGTGCAGACTTGTGTTTGCTGAAAGATACTTATACGTTCTAAAGTACACCAACATTAGAATAATAATAATAAAAGCTCTCTACATACTAATAAGTCTGTGTGTATGTGTGTACCTTGCAAAGAATCATTTCCATATAATGATAATATTAGTGCCAACACTTTTACAATTGGGTCGTGAACTATTTTTTTATTTGAATTTTTTTTAAATGTTCGTATATGCTAATATGTATCCATTGCCTTTTTATTTTTTTTTAATATCCAAAAGATGGCAGAGGTATAGCTATTTAAAATTTAAATTTCTTTTTTACCGCTTAATTACTAGCCATATATTTTACATCACCGAATTAGTATAGAACTTTGTTAAATAAAAAACCTTTCTGTTTAAATTCTAAATTGTTTGTTTTCAGATTTGAAAACTTTCTACATACAATAATATATACATTTTGATAGTTTGCTTAGCTTGGCTTTTATTTCCATAGTCAAAACAATTTGGAGAAAATTAATTTTACTTTGACAGAGTGTCACAAATTATAGGTTAAAATATAATAAACATGGTATTTATGTAACGCGGGAAATTTAAATTTTTAATTAAAAAGAATGATGCATACATATTAAACAAAATCCAAAACTAAAATTTAATTTAAATTAAAACAGTACCCAGTAAACAATTTGGAGAAGTGTCTTATTTTGTTACGTGGTTTCGCCATTTGTAGCTGTGAGAAACGGAATTGTAAATTAACTTTTTTACGACAAAAAAAACTTTACGCATCTTCAATATGATGGCAAAGTGACTCCAAATGTTTACTGGTTTATTTAATTTATTTAACGTCGGCCTATTTCCGATGCTGAGTCCTATCACCGACGACCTCCTTCAATGTTGGCAGTATTTATGGTGTCGTGGCCTCATATATGTGGGCTACACCACTGCCTAATAACTGTATGATTATGTATGACCATAATCAATATAAGTTCATAATAACCAAACCCAGAAAATATTTATCTGGTCCGGGGATCGAACCCGAAGACACAGCAGTCGGCGTCAAGCATCAATGCTCTCGCCCACTGTGTCGTCTGTTTACTGGTATGGTACTTAATATGTAAACGATTTTATTTATTCTTGGATATTTTTACAGTATGAAAACTTTATATATTGCTTAAGACAGTTATAAATTGAACTTAACGATTGAGCTGCATCCAGCTTTTTCAAGAAAACGTGTAACTTAACTCATAATTAAATTTCTATTTTTGCATTCAGTTTTCACCTTCAGTTTAAATACCTTAGATAATTTTACTTAGGCGTATAAGTAACCAAAATTAGAAAATATAAGCCAATGAAGAATCCATAGAGGTATAAGAATAGAGTGCGCAAGAGACTGAATACTGCGATAAAGATAAAGAGAGAGATAGCTGCCAAAAATGCTCTGTGTGTCTTTCTAGCCGAGCACTGCGTCTGCTTGCTTACCCCTTCCCACACCGACAATCAGACAGGTATCTCTCTTTTTGCCTTTATCACTTCCTCTTACACGCGACCGTATCCATCTCTATGGAATGATCAGTTAAAGTTACAGGTCTAGTTTACCACTTGTTATTTTTCTGGTCATATTATCTCGTTCTACATCAATAAAAGAATACATTTCTGCACCAATTTATCCAACAAAGCTTTCACAAGAGCTTTAAAGCTTTCTTACTTTTAATTGTAACGGTTATGTCATATGCTAATGAAAGCGTTATTATGTATTAGCGCCATTTGGCGTAATTCTATTTACCCGAATAAACCAATTTGTTTCTATGTCCATGTCCCACTAATAAATTTGTTGCCTAGTTTCTTGTTCTTTCGCAGTTCTCGTGCCACGCGGTCGTACGCGGTCCTCGAGGCATCAAGTTTACAAATGACATACACGTTCCGGTATTGTGCACTTTGGAGTCATTTCACTGAAGGTTATTTTTCGCGTGTGTATTCCTATACGTATACACATCTACTTACCAATACACTTGTGTTTGTTTATTTGTGTGTGTGACATTTTAGCGCGTTGTGCCACTGCGTCCGCTTCGTGAGTATCGTGAACGTGAACATCGTCAGGCGTCTTCTAGCGTCTTCTGGCGTCTTCTGGCGTCTTTTTGCGGCAGTTAAATTAACAAAAGGGGTGACTGACAAATGACACAACCCCAGAGACATTTTGTGAAACTAAAAGAGCTTCTCAGAGATACCAATTGTATGTTACACTCGGCTCAGATGTAAGAATTTAAGGGAATTTGTGAAGTGATGAAAAAATCGGCGGGTTACAGACATAATTTACATTCAATAGTTATTTTTTCTTAAATATTTTGCGAGAATATATCTTTCGTAGTACCCAGAAAGCAGAAGGAATCAGAGAGAGTGCACTGATGGGTACAGTGGCCAAAATCACGAAGCTGGTATGACAAAATTAAAATTGACTCATTATCTTTGATGTCTTACTAATGAACTGGATGGAAATAAAATAATTATAATAATAAATTTTTTAACAAAATTATGCTTACTAAATTTGACTCAAAGTATAAGCTTATTTTCTAAATTATTTAAGGTTCTTTGATAAATCATCTATCGGTAAAGGCGTGTAGAAGAAAAAAGTTACAAAATAAAAGCCTAAATCTCTCTTATCTCTCTTTTCATCTACCACCTACTTTTCTCCTTCTTCAGGCTAAATAGATAGTACTGTAGATTTTTAACATATTAGAAAAACCTGCATATTTTTTAGGTTTGGTTTCTAATAGAATGCTTCATTCGATTATATGTTTATAACCATAAAACTTATTAGGATGCAGTGTATCACACATATATGAGGCTACTACACCATAAAAACTGTCAACTGTAGTAAGAGAAAGCAGGACGATGTTAAATAAAAAATGTTTTATACAAGATCAAGTTACTTTCTATCTATACTGTTATTATTAACTAAACATTTTTCAAAATGGGTCCTGCTCTGCTTCCAAAATAAACGATTTCTAAACGAATATACTTCGTCAAGTATTAGTAAATTTATTTATATCATCAAGTGACATATTTCCCTAATAAGCGCTTTAATTAAATTTAAATAGAAAAGTTTTCCTCTTAAAAATTCTCATTAATTACCAACATATCAAATAAACCACAATTATTTTAATTACGTCAGATCGTGCTGGTTGACTAATCAAAGGAAACGATGCGATGCGTTGAATTAAAACGGTTAAACATTCATAATATGGTTATAAAATATTCAGGTGGATCCAACTCAAGCAGTCAGCTAATATCCTTCTAAAATAATTGATGTGTTAATTGAACATGTTGTTTAGGGGTTACACCACCCTTAGTGGCTAGAATAGAAGTTTCTTTATAAAGAAATATGTTCGCAGTATTGTAGTGATATTCTTAATTATAAGAATTCATTTGTTGTTATTTCTCTTTCACTAGCCGTGTTAACTCTTTTTCTAAGATAACTATGAGCTCAGTAACACGAACTTATATTGCCTTGAAACTGACTGAGAGCACACCGCACGAAGTACATATTCTCTTTAGTCAGAAACGTTTGAATAATTGAACTGCGACAGTAAACACACATGCCACACGCATTCAAAAAGGCAATAACGCTATTACTACTACTATTACAGTTTTTACGATTTAAAGATTTCAAGGAAGAGAAAAAGTGATGAAACGAGTTTCTGTTACATCATCATTGATGTTATTATATCTACGAGATCCTTTGAAGAGAACTTCTAACAACTATTGATGATTATACACTTAAATATATCTTAAGGGTATAGTTTTTATAAGCACTATTAGCGTGTTTGTACCTTTTAGTAAAGAGTTTAAGAAAACGAAAACGAAGCATGTACTCCGATTTTGCTCTCATACTTTTTCTGCACAATTTCTTCATTCATTCATACTAGTATTAAAATTCGTGTCACGTCGGTTGTCGTTTAGTCAAGTCTGTCTTGACTCCAATGGGACACGAAGGGTGACAGGGTGATAATTAAATACCATCTTCAACCCCTACATACCACTTGTACGTACACCCTACTCCTCTCTTTTTAAACTTTTCATCGTAAGGTTACAAACCCTTTGAGTTTTAACTTAACTCTACTAAATAAAAAATGCTTTTGCCACTGTTTTGGTCTTTTATCACTCGCTTTTATAAATTACTTGCAACAGCAATCAAATAATAAATTGTTTTAAATATTTTCAATAAAATAAGCAAAAGATGGCAGCACTGTAGCAGACATAGGTCTCTGCTTTAATGATAAATGGATTTAATTTTAGTTTAATGAATTTTAATTGATTAATTAGCATATTTTAAATTTGTTTGCTTGTCATTATTTACGTTGTTATCTTAAATGTTTCCCGAGCAAGTGACATGGAGCTGGTGCTACTAGAACTGGAACTGGAGCTGCTGGAACTGCTGGAGCACTCTGAAGTGTTTGCGTTCTTCGAATGAGTTATTATACCAACGTCGTAATGTTCACAGCTAATTAGCTACATGTTCCGCATACATCGAACATAAATAACGCCTCTCGATTAGGAGGAAGGCGAGGGGGAGGCGTCGGGTGATGTATGTAGGGTGTGAGGGTTCTTCATAGATGTCTAGCTGCATTGTTCAATGAACACTAAGACGTTAAATAAGCAACATGTCTTTAGTTGTAAGATAAACTATTAATTACAGCACTGTAATTTCATTTAAAAAGCAGAAAAATTATTATTTATAGAGAGGCAAAGGCGAACTGAGTCTAATAAAATATTACCCTAGCCAGTCCTCCACTGGATATACCAACTGCTAAAGATACTGTATTAAGTCAGAAGTGGGACTTTAATCTAACTACCGGCGTTAGTCATTTTGCTATAGAACACAAACAGAAGTTTACTAATTTAAATTTAAAAACAGTGTGCAAAACGAGTGCAGCATTTGTTGCTGAATAGAAGTAAATTAGTTACCAATGGCTAGCATAGTCATTATACAAACAAAACCGTTTAGATATACAAATCCTATTAATATTAAATCTTAAATAATACATTCAACTTTATGTTTACTTTATTAACATATACTCATGAACTCCAAAGAATTCGCTCTTGGAATAACGGCCAACACAGTTGATATTTGAAGTGGATAGAACTCGCGTTTTTAGTTATATTTATATTTGTATATAGTTTATTTATATTTATACATATCTACATTATTCTACATCAATATAATGTCCTATTTAACAACTGTCACGTATTATATCTAGGCAGCTCTGACTTGACAACTGTCACTTTCGGCGCATGCGCATAGAGAACAAATAGGAACATATACTTTTCTCTCTCGCACACATCTTATACACACTTTCAGGTCCATATATATATGCTTTAAGTGATTTAGTAAAATTGTAATATCTTCTAAAAATAACAATAGTTATTATACAAAGCATACTAGGAGTAGATATATACAAAATAAACAATATTTTCAACACTACGACTTAGAAGAATTATACAAACATGTATAACATTCTATATATGAGGCGGCTATATGAGTATATTCTTCTTCAGCAGTTTAATTTCAATTTTGTCTTTTTGTTTTATTAAATACGTAATTCGTAAGTTAAATTATTTAAGCGTGGCCTATTGTTAAGGCGTACGGTAATATAATATTCATAACAGAGGGCTCTGCCCACAGGAGAATACACATTGTTAAATTTCTCAGAAAAAACAAAGTAAAATTTTTAAATAGTTAAATTAGTGAATTCATTAGAACATAAATTTAAATTAAGAACTCAAAAAATATTCTATTTGCGTTGAAATGAATAATTAAAAAATAGCAAACGAAAATAATTTTCTTTGGGTGGTTGAAAGGGTGATAATAAATGGAGTAGGGGTTTGTTAAAGTTAGGTTAAATAATAAGTTGTTCGTGTACTAATGTTGAATATTTCAGCACTTAAAAGAACATACCTTCCTTCGAATAAGAGTGCTCTTACACTGGAACAAACTAGAGTGTATTCGAGTAGTTGTTATATATATATATATGTATCGATTTCTTATACGTCACACAAACCTGGGGGGGGAGTCCTCAAAGTGTGACATAGGTGGAGGAGGAGTTATTGGATTTGTGACATCACATTTAATCAAAAAGTAAACTTAAAAAATAATCATATTAAAAGCAAAAGATGAGTAAAAAGAAATCATTCTTTTCAAATGTGTGACATCATAACAGGGGGACGGGGTACACAATGTGTGACAAAGCATTAAACGTGAAGCAACTGTAATACACTCTACTGAAAAAATCGGAGGTAGCAAGTTATCGGTTCCAGTGCAATGGAACCCTAACCCTCTGTGTTGCAGCATCTACGTTCTACGTCTAACTAGCCCTTTTAGCTTTCAGCCTTCAACCTTCAGCACTGTTTGACTTTCTTTTCATTCGACACACGTAATAAACCAGAGCAGAGCAGAGCATGAGAAAATATTAAAAATCTTAATAGGAAGATGAAGTTTTATTTTTTTGTTTACCTTTTTATATTAAAACACAGCAAATGACCGCAACGGAAAAAAAATGAGAGCAAGATATTACCACTGCTTTATTATTCTAGTAAGGGTAGAATAAAGAGAAACGGAGATTGTTTAGTATTCTTATTGTAATTTAAAATGCTTTAATCAGATGTTTTCTTTTAATGAATAACAAATCAAAGTTTGTCTCTAAGAAAAGTGGAATGACGGTAATTAAATCTTTCTCCAAATTGCTGTCGTCATTCAATGTCATATTTAGTCACACGCAGTAGATAGGTCTGGCAACGACGCCTTAATTTGAAGTATATGATCAGACACTAAACTTCGTCGACAAAGAAAGCCCTGTCTGCACTCTGATTAACACTTCGATACGCTGCAAGTTTTGACTTTTTTATATTGTTTTATGAATGAAATACTTAACTTCTTCGTCAGTAATCGTCAGGCGTCAGCATGTTCATAATATGCCACGTGCAAAAAAGGAATCATGACTTGAGGCAAACCTTCTATTTGCCAAAAACGGTAAGCAGTGTCTCTGTTTGTACAAAACCTAGTAAACAATTTAGCAAAGTGTCCTATTTTGTGACGTTTCTATCAGTATTACACTTCAATTATAATTCGCATCAATTTTATCTTCATTTGTATTCCGATAGATGGAGTGGTTTCGCTATTTGTAGCTCATAAAATAGATATTTCATATGAACGACTCATAGAAACTGAACTCTTTCATGACAGAGTGACTCCAAAATATTTACTGGGTATAGTTAAAGATTATGTTTAATATTTCTTAAATATCAGGATGTTTAAATAAAACACTTTTTAAAATAGAATAAAAATATATTCAAAAACTGGAGTATCACGTCCAAACATTTTACCAAATTATTTACATTAAAAATGATATTAAATAAAATATATTACAAACGCACTAAAAACTAAAACCTGAAACATTGCAAGAAACACATAGTGTGTTCTGTGACAATTTAAGATTAAAACATAAAAGTTAAAATTAAAACAGTAGATGATAATGGCTTTTTATACCGCATAGAACCAGCCGCCACTGGCTTAAACAACGTATTGTATGTTTATACCTTTGTAAGTAATAATATCATAACAATGCTACATTAAAGTAAATAATGTTACTATTTAAATCTATAGCAGCTATAATTTAATTTAAACTGCGCATACTTCACCGGGCACAGGCACACATGCGCAAATAATTGGAGAAAATACTCTGTGTTTAAATTAATATGTTTTGTATGATGCAGGTGCATTCTACCGAGAAAGTGCACTTACCGTCTGCCATTAGGTTTGTGTTATTTAAAGGAGGACTTGATTGTTATTATTGTTCTATTAATTTATTAAATACCGTTTATTTGTTGATTTAATAAATTTGTTTATCTTGGAGAGTTGTTGCTTATGGAATAAATTTATTCCATATCCAGAAAACAGACCAGAGCTCAAGAGTAGCTGAATGAGCTTTACCACCTCCTATTCAAAAATATAAACACTCAACGTATGAATAATTAAATCTTACAAATTATTAGAAAATTTAGAAAAAATGCATTAAAAGTATTGCCATTAAATTACTGATATGTTCTATATACTATATAATAGAACTTTGTACATGCATTAAAGCCTAAAGCTTCAAAACCAACAAAAGCTCCGCCTAAAAAGCCTCTCTACTCTCCATTCTCTATCCACAGTCAATGATCAAAAACTCTCGTCACGTCCATTTCATTCCGTTCCCCCTCATCCTCTCAAAATTCGGTACTACCCTTTAGTGATGCCAGCAGCAATCGCTTAGGGAGGATCCGAACCACTAATTCGGGGCAAATCAATCGTCACGACAATGGCTATAGATGTAGTTCGACAATTGTATTACTTTCAATCATTCTATACATACTAATCAGGTTGCTGTTACGTCGTTAACTCTATATATACACACACACATATATATATACACATAAAAAAGTTTACACTGAAAATTACTATAGGTACAACCTATCTTTAAACTATGCATAATGATTTTATCAAGAAAATTCCTACAGCATGAAAAACCCATTTTACCATACCCCATTCTAACATAAATTGTTTTGAATGGTTTTGAGCGTTGAAAAAATAAGGATTGCGATAGTTGATTAAATAGCTCTGTAGCAAAAGCTATATCTACAAACAAAATACATTTTTCATAAAAGAAATATATTCTAAATGATAATGAACATTGTTTATTTATTAAGTTAGGTTATGGTATGAGGAAAAGTGTATAAATGCCAGTCACATATGAACATTATTTAACATAATTATATAATAAAACTAGCTGTCCCGGCCACGCGTTGCTGTGCCTAACGTAGCGCCATCTATTGAATATTTACTCAATCTAGTCAACAGATTTCGATTTACTCAACAGAATATTTACTCAATCTAGTCAACAGATGTCGCCATCATCGTCGCCCGATGTCATATGTCATATACAGATAATTAATAGACAAATAATTAGCAATAAGATAAATAAATTGAGATGTAAGGTATCCTATCTTTTAAGTTGGGTCAAACTGCACACGGTGTACAAATTTCATTAAAATCGGTTAAGTAGTTTAGGAGTCCATAGCGGACAACACTGTGACACGTAATTTATATATTAAGATAAAATCCAATAAAATATCTCTTTCCGAAACATATAAAGTAATTGTTTCTGTCATCGCGTTATGTTTAAACATTGCGCCGAAATACTCAATAACGACCACTACGACCCAACTCTTCATACGGATTGTTGTGAGCTTAGCGTGAGCGAAATTAATGACGTCATTAGTGACGTTTTCGAATATTTTGGACGTTGTGAACGCACCAATAAACTCGTCAGCGCACCAGATAACTTCGGTTTGTATCTAGTAACAATCTACTGTGTTGGAAGCACTAAGCGTATAATATAATGTGTGGGATTACTGCACAGGCATCCGTAAATAAAGATAATCGGTACCGTGTCTTTGAATTTTAAATTTTAGAATAGAATATATGGCTAATTAACACTAGAGAGAGCGGCGTCTAAAATTTTATCATCCCCTGTTTAATTTTCTGTGTACGCCTATGTACTACCATATATTGAACTAATAATAAATCGAATATGTGCAGCACAATGCCGCCATTTATTGTTCAATGAACAGTGGTCAGTGTGTTCTGCGTCCATCGGCGCTCGTTCAAATAAAAGCTAAAGTAAAATTACATTTAATTTGATAAAATGCTTTACAGCTGCATAGAATACAAAGTACTCATCTGTAAATCCAATTGATCTACTATTTCACTCTATCGGAAGATAATGGTACTAACGTTGGATTTTATTAGCTCTATGCACATCAAATATAGAAACATTTTGGATTTATTCCTTAAGTCTTCATTTGAATTACTTTATACGTACTGCTCAAATAATTTATAAATTATAAATGTTTATCTTGTGTGCAAATTACATTAAGTAGAATGGGCTTGTGTCCTCATTTTTTAGTGGTCGATTTTTCAATTGTTGATTGAAAATTGATGTTAATAAATGTGTATTGGCGTGTCTATTTTATTAAATATCTAAATGTTGACGGAGATATAGCAATTAAAAATATGAATTGTAGTTTTAGCGCTAGAAATGGTCGGCCATATTTGTATGTCATGAAATGCATTTTAACGTCAGTTATTTGTTTAATAGGTCAGTGCTGTGGTAATGTTTTGTAGCTGTTGGTAGTCAAATAATCAAGTCAAGTTTTTATTTTATTTAACCCTGTTACGGCAGACGTAATATTGAAATTTTATTGTTCTTTGAAATAGCTGTAAATAATATTTGATATTTTGATATATAAATACATATAGCAGAGATTTATGAGCTGTAAGGTTGGTAACCTTACACAAGGATTGTGATGTCACATGCACTTGGAATGTTGTATAACGTTGAATCCCTTAAATAATTAATGAGACAAAATGACTTTTTTAATTGTTAATACCTCTTAACATATAAGGAGTTATTAAAAAGTAATTAAACATTTGAGGTTCTAGTAACCCACTTTATCAATATATAGTACACTTTCATAGAAATTAAGACACAGGACCAAAGCCCATTAACAAGATACAGATCAATTAAAAATAATGCATCTGTGTGAAACTATTCAAATTTGAAAGATGCGAACATTTTTAAACTGCCCTATATATTTCTCTGTATATAACCCTCGCTTATTTACATCCAGCGCATTTCCGTTTCCGGAGCGAGGGATGAGAGAGAGAGAGAGGTTTTCGGGAATCCCCTTTAATGCTGAATTGGTTTCTTTGTAGAATTTTATTTGTTTCTAATTCAAAGAGTCGTGATCTTTGTGACCTTTAATTTAAATTAAGTCAATTTCTTGACTTTAATTAAATCTTTATGTAATATAAAAAAAAAAGTTTCTAAAATGTTAATTTCAGTATAATTCTATTACTATTTCTTTTACTCTTAAAATGTTTAACACAGAATTACTCTACAATAAAATTAAATTAGAGAATAATTAAATTTTACAATAGTAGTCTTAATTTTAACCATAATAGTGGATAATTTAATTCAAAAACTTTAATGAACTGAAATTCTATGTATGTGTGTGTATGTATGTCCGTACTAACTAATAGTTAACTATTTGAACATGTTATTGGTGTCTATCTATGTATGCTTGTACATGATGATATAATGATACTGCAGTAGAACAGATAGTTGCCAACCTTGTAGGAGAAGGGGAATGGGACGGGCAACGAGGTAACGAGAACGAGGAGTGAGGAGGCTCAGCTGAATTAATTAATATAAATTTCTAAACTGAGTCTGCATTTATATCAATTGAATAGACATTTTAAAATTGCAATTACGTTCATTAACAGTTTGTGGGTTAGTTTGAAGTATGTGCCAAAAGCATGGAACCACTGCATGATCATCCCACTTGTACAAGAGAAGAAGAAACACCTAACCTAACTAAACATTTGGCAATTTAAACATTTTAAAATTAAACAACAGATTTACTTGGCACAAATGGGTGTCATTAATTACTTTATTTATTATAGTTACATGATCTGTCACTCCAAGTCTAACTAATTAAAAATGATGTAGTTTAGTTAATGTTCTTATTTAATAGTTTGAGACAATATTGAAAATGTATTAACTCGGCCAGTATCTAATTTCTACCGTTTCAATGAAATTTAAGAATTTATCATATTATATCATTTCATCATATCATTTATAATCTTCTTCTAATATATAAAATTCTCGTGTCGCGGTGTTTGTTCCTAAACTCCTCCGAAACGGCTAAACCGATTTTGATAAAATTTTGTGTGCTCATCGGGTAGGTCTGAGAATCGGCCAACATCTATTTTTCATACCCCTAAATGTTAAGGATGGTCCACCCCAACATTTTTATTTTTTGGACAAAATTATTTGTTTTTATTCTTTCATGATTCAGCATTGAAAAATACATTTAATTCTAAATTTTCACCCTTATACGATCAACCCCTGATTTTTAATCGCGATTTTTATATTATTTTGTTCCATCCATAGATCCACAAGATGGCAATCGAATATAATAATTGTAGTATACTATAATTTTCATGTACAGTTCTATCAACCAATCAGTTATCCGCACCAGGTATCTCCCGTTGTCACTTTTCAACCAGCAAATATCATGGAGTAGGGGTGAGAACGAAGCCGGCTTTTTATCTCTCACTCACTATACAGTTTTTGTCAATTTTTTTTTGGTTTTATTTGTAATTTAATATATATTTGTTACTTTCCTCTTTGAATTATAATGACATCCCCACACACTTATAGTGTTAGCAATTTTTTAAAATATTTCTTAGAAATAACGTATATGGCAAAACAACGTTTGCCAGGTCAGCTAGTATTATATATTTTTCTTTTGCAATAATTATCCATTTACATATTTAAATATTCCTATCAATACATCCTGCAACTTAGTGGCTTCGCTCCCTTCCTCCCCCAATCCTAAAACATATTTCCATCCCATCGTATTTGATAATTGACTACCATAACTTCTTGAGATACGAGTTGATATTCTTCGCCAGTCAATTGAACGACAATCACGACAAGGATTCATCCTTGATGTGCGTCCACAAAAGGGATCTATCTATTAAGTTAGTAGATAGGCCATCCTGCAACCCCCGCCCCCGCCCTCTTCGACTTTAGGATGTCTCGACGTACCCCGATGCTCACATTATGTATTCAATAAATCTAATTAGTGAAATGCTTCAAATGACAAGTGGCATATTTACGTGTACGAATATAACCAATTCAACATAGCGAGCAGTGGCGTTACAACTTTAAATTACGAGGGTCACTCAAATATAAACCGGAATATTGCAATAATAATACAAGTAGGTGCCTTATTTTCCTATAAAGTTTACTTCAACAGAAATACATTTTCTCAATTAGATTGAACGATAATCAGTTTAAACAGCGATACCTGCCTTAACCTGAATGATGAAAGATGTAAGTTAGAAACTGTAAGGCAATCTCAAATTGAAGTAGCGCCTCTGCCGTTGTGATAATTCAAGATTTACTATAAGTTTTGTATTAGGATACTATAATTTAATGGTAAGGGTTTTAGTTCTAGTTCTGGATGTAGTTAACAGATGTCTACAGTATAGTTTATTGCTTATAGTTCAATCATTGTTCTGAAATGAAATTAGGTTACAATATTCGTAGTTAACTTAATTCTTAGTGAAATTTGGTTAACTTAGTTGTACAACAGCGTAGTGCGTTTGTTGGTGTTGCTATCAATTCATCACGATGATGTTCCTTTCGATGAGTTTGAAGATATGTGCGTTGTTAGATGAAGAAGAGAAAGCAGCGTGAAGTAGGAAGAGTATTTGGTGCTACAACTATGCAAATAATTTGGGTCCGAAGTGTATAAAATTCGATCACGATATTCTAGAACTCGACCTAGTATAGAGTTCGACATTTGGGCGATTTAGGGTGACTTATGGACGAAAAGAGTAGCCGTTTCGAAGGCATTTTGGATCAAAAACGGAGGTGACAGTTCCTAAAGTAAAATGTATTTCCCCACCCTATTAACTGAAGCTTTCAAATACGAAATTTCTTTTCGTGAACGTACCTTACCATATATTTTCTACTTGTGGCTTAGAACGTGCTTCGAAAAATCTTACTCAATTCTAATCAGGCTATTCGACATTACTACGATACGAAAAATGTGTGTAGGGACGGTACCTTGTTTTGCTTGGTAGCAATTTCTGCCAAATTTCCAAACGCATTTAGTTCATAGGAAGGCACTATTTTGTCATATAACAGCTCCAAACTCCATTGTATCTATTCACTATCTTTCTACTTGATCGTTTATCTTTTTCATCACAAATATTTTATGAACTCTCTGTACGGCGAGCTAGAAATATCAATAATGTATAAAAATATTTTTATTTCCTGCATATAAATAATTTTCACGAGTAGTAATACATCCTCCAGTATGGGGGTGTGGGGGTGTGGGGAGAAGAGGTGTATCTTCTCATCTACAAGCCCAAGTCGCCTTGTCTTGTTGCAGCGTTCATTTTATAGCATATTATAATGAATAATGCCCCATTCGTTGACAAAATAAATATTTTACCTTCATGGTATCATAATACATACTACGAATGTTTCTCCTTTTAAAAAACATCGAGGTGAAGAAGTCCTCATTCTTTTATATCCTGCTTTAACTATATTCGTTGCCGATGAAACATTTTCGTGACTTCGTTTCATCAGAGGTTGATCTTTTGGGCTTAATTCTGAAAACAAATTCATGAATATTTTAAAAAGAAGAGGATGAGGGCAATGAAAGAAAATTATATTATTATAATATATTTATTAATCAAGTCTTTTCATCATTTTTTAAAAACATTATTTTAATATTTAAATTCTGACTTTTAATTTAATATTATAAATTCTTTGAAATGTTCTTATTTCTGACACTGTATTACTGCCTGCTTCTGTAATATTTTATATTATGTATAATATGTATATATTTATGTATATATACACCTATATATATTTTACTTTCGGTTCAACCACTGATAGTTGTTTCGTTGTATACCTGAAGATGACCTCGTATTGGAAGTTTGAAAGCTTAGCTAATAATTTTCTCAACTTATTTTCGGTTTTATCTAAAGAAAGTTATTGTTATATTCAAGGGTTTGTTATTTTAATCTTACAATACATTAATTAATAGGCATTTTATATATATATATATATATATATATATATATATACATTTTGCAGTCAAACTAAATAAGTTTCAGTTGTACTAGTACATCTCACAATTGATAATATAAATTTCCTCGTTTATTTTGACTGATGGCGTATTATCACAATCTTTGAAAGTGGTTGTTTTGTATATCTTAACATGGTAGAGTCAAAACCATCCCTTAGTTTCTCACCCTCATTTCTCAAAACAGAGTCAGAGAGAGAGTATCTCTTCTTTATACCTTCTATAATTTCAAGAAACCTTACAGAAACGTTCTTGTGGCCTGCAGGCCTTAACAAAAGAGAACATTACCCCGATATATCTTGATCTCATCTCTGGTATTCCCCTCTCCCCCCATACACCACCTAACCCATCTTATATCCTCGTAGTTATTTATTCAATATTTGTTTTTGCAAGTGTTCGTGTGTTTTGAAGTCAAAAAACAAAGTTTACACACAGACACACATTTTAATACATGTATGTGTTAGTACGTGTTGTTCTTATATAGCTTGCTACAATTATTAGTACTGCATTGTTCCTTACTACTCTTTGTGTAAAAGAAGTTGGAGAATATATTTTACTATTGAAGAAAATCGAGAGATGTATATACACATTTAAAATACCGAAAATATTGCATTTATTCAAAGCTGGCTTTCTGGGGGTTGCGGTATGTGCCTTATTCTAAAAGACATTTCTAAAGAAATAAATCAATAAAAGTGTCATTTGGAGATTTTGTAACTAAGTATTTTAACAATTATCGTAGATACTGTTCAAGTTACGAGAGTTCGGCGGTGACTCATGCTTAAAAGTGGTTATAAGAACCGTATAAACTATGAAACGATGGTGAATTTTATCTTATTCGCTTCTATATATATTATAAAAAAATGTGTAATAGAACGCTTTTTCATTTTATTGTAAATTTATACAGCACAACTTCTTTAAAGTTAAATATACATGTATTAATTATTGTATTATTCTTTACCTGACATTACGTTTTACTATTTGTGGAAGTTTAACATAATTCTGTTACATTGCTATTAAATAAATGTAAAAAGCATTTAAAATATTTTACTAACATATTCATTTAATACATAACAATATATTTGGCATAACATGTTTTAGTAAATTAATTAAAGCAATTATGAAATCACTAGAAAGAGAAAATTAATCAGTTTAGATTTGTTCGTTCGTTGTGGCAAGAAATGGCTTCGATTTTGTTATTTAGGTACTTCAGAAAGTAGGTAATCCTCAATGAAATTAAAAACTAATTCCAACAAACTGTGTATAAAAATATAAAGGTTTTTGCCTGTTTATTATTTTCCCATTACTTAACGAAGTTTGACAGAAAACAAGTGACATCCCTGAGCGTCTTCCTCGTTACTGAAGAAGTTAATATTACTATCGCACATACAGACACACACACACACACACATATATATATATATATATCTACGATAAAGCTCTGTGCGTACTCCATCCATTAGTACAGTATAAATTATAGGTGTATTGTACTTTTATTATTCTAATGTGTTTCTTATATTTATAAGGGTATCATTTTTGTTTAATGTAAGGGATAAAATTTTGAATAAGGGTGCCTTTTTACTTTAGGTATATCAAATGAAAGGAAAGTGAAATGTTTATTTAATAAATTAAGGGTGCCTATTCAGCAAAATAAATTAGTTTAGAAATTTTAAAAATGTATCTATATACATTTTGTAGATTTCTAAATTCATTTGATAGATATACTTGTAAATGTGTATAGTATTTTGTTTATATTATTTATTTTATTAAATATTTAGATTTAGTTTTTACACCAGCTACTTTTATCAAGGTTTTAGACTGCTCGAGACTACAGTGGAACCGACTACGGTGTATTGGAATTTGCTTATAATGTGATGAAATTTCATGATACTGTGTTGAAATATCTGTATCTTAGACTTATTCCAATCGATAAGTACTTCTAAATATGGAATAATTCCAAGTACATTTGATTAGATACTGATTCTATATTTATTGAATAAATCGAACACAATAAAGAAAACTTGTCATCCAATAATTTAAAATCTGTAAATCTAATCTCTTTTTATCGTATTTTTTATATGATGCAGTTTCATCTAAACTTGATTTGTTCATGTTGGATGCCAAAAATATATGAAATCATCAATTTCAACTGCTTTTCCATACAACTAGCTTGCACAACCTTCTAGGACAAGTAAATGTTCATGCTTACCATAGACCCAATTAGTTTAACAATTACTTTATTTTTCTAATAAAATAATTGTATTTAATTTTATATAAAATAAACGTAAGCATCCTTAAGAAAGCTCGTACATACATGTACGTAACCACGAGTATAATAAATATAATGATATTAAACAAATACATATTTTGTTACCTAAGGCTTTGGGTATGGTAACACACAACCAATTACGTCAAATAGGGTGGCATTTTTAAGCAACCCTTACCGTAACCGTTACCTTACGTTATTATCTTCCTTGTATTTAAGTCTTCAGTGGGGTGGAACACCGAAGTCCCACTCCTCATCCCCTAAACATTGGCGCTCATCTCTACCGCTCCAAGTAGACATGTCTGCTAATTAGGTTTAGTTAGATCGATCTGGTTCCTACTAGACATGGTGCGTTATTATTATATATAACGGACACACATATATAGAAGATGTATTTATATGTGTATGTGAGCCATAGATTATCGTAGTGTGTGTTCGCCTAAAGCCGAAACAAGGTTATGGGATGGATAACATAACATATTGCTATCTTCTGATTATGTACCGAGGAATCGGAGCAAGGTAACAAGGTACCAGCATTGTTTGCTCGTAAATATAGATTTTTTATATTCAATATCAAGAAAAGCAAAGAGAAAAAATATAGTTGCAGAGTAAAAGAGTGAAAGGAGAAGTAGAAGTCAACTGATAGAACACCCATAAAGTTTATCCTAATTTTTTTATTTGCCTAGTTAACTATTTTCTATTATGCTTTTAAGTATTGCATTTATAACACCTACCAATTTATTAAGAATACGTTAAAGATACAAAGAAAATAGTTAGTTTAAATAGCGATACCGGCTTTAATCTGGAAAGAACAGTTTATTTTCACAGTATAAATATCTTGGCAATGTATATAGTTATTGTGCAATAGGTTACCATTATTATAGAAATTACTAATTGCTAAACTATTTATCGGCGGAAAATTTACATATTTCCCGGGAAATATGGCCTAAAATTGATTAAAATGTTACGTCACAAAAAGAAACGATAATTCATAGCATTAATACTTCGAATCTACCTGATATGATAATATCTCTATGACCTTTGGCATTTATGTATTTACAACTACTAATAGTGTATTATATATGTATGTGTATATAGAATAAGTGATTGATGTACACACACTCATACAGATACTCGTATAGTAGTAGTAGTATGACATGTATAGATGTATTATTGTCTATGCGCACATGAAATAATTAATAAGTATTCAACTGGTGTACAAACAGCTTGGAGGCGTTTATTGCCATAAACGTTACCTGGATCTGGATGATACGCAAATATTATGTGGGTGTATTCTCCCATGTTTGTTATAACACATAGACAGAGGCGAAGTGCAGCACGGGCGATTGTCTAGAACCTTTCCTAAAAACAATTTTAATAAGAATCGTGTAAGATTCATACGAATCGTATTGGAATCGTATCAGATCGTTATCAGATTCGTACAATACTTCTTTAACTTATTCTTTAACTTATTTTGAAAATTACAGAAGTAGCGTTCCTAAACCAACTGTAATTTGTAAACTAATGCTCGGAATGGCATGAAATTTTGACACATATCGTTTGAAGGTTCGTTCTATCTAATATGGAATGGATTTATCAATAGTGATGCCATCTATGAACTTATTAGGTGATTTGATAGATACCCAATACGCCTCTGTACACACCTGTATATAAATACAGGCAATTGAAAGGTTTAACTAAATAAATTGAAATAAGTTTTATTATTGCAATCATTGTTTGTGTTTTCATACGTGTTCTGTACAATTGGTGTTTTTACTAGCTTCAGGAAATTCATATTTTTCTCTTTGAGTTTGATCAACAAATTAAAAGTACACAGAACCGTTATACATTGTTTTGTTTAAATAATAGAATTTATTTAATTTTCACATAAATGGTTATTTAGTAAAATAAATAACATAGTACACTACGCTGCAAAAATTAATTATAAAGATAACGTAATTGGTAATTGGTAATTGGTAAAAGAAGCATGTTTTCGATAATGTTTTTTGACGACACTCTTAATATATAATTATTTCTATAATTACTACATGATAAAATAACATTTAAAGAATACTCTGCGAAATTTTCATAAATAAATGTAAAGAAATGAGACATTGATAGCGAATCTGCGCAGACGTCACAAAAAAAAAATAACAAAACTCAACACTGGATTATTTAAAATCGAAAAATCAAAATGATTTCATTAGATGATAGTTTTTTTTTACTGTTTGTTTAATTTTTTACTGCACCGATTTTTCATGAAAAAAAAAATGGAAACCTTGTTATTTTAAAATACGTTAAAATTAAAAAAAAAATACTCGACCAGCGTTACCTCGGCATTTAGGTAAAGAAAAAATGTTCAAATGTTCAAAAGAATTAGATGCAGTAAATTTTGAGCTAGAGAGGGGACCGACTCTGAAAAAGCTATGTGTGAGAAAACGCGTTTAAAAGTTTCAAAGAAAGACGAAACCAGACCAGAGAGGTGTAGCCTTAAAACTTTATATCACCGACAGTTTTACTTCAATCGACTTCAAATTTTCACACAATAAACTTAATATGTTCATTAATATAAATAATTAATTCTTAAGTTAAATACATTCTTAATAAAATATATAAAATAATATAAATAATAATAAAAAATAAATCAAAACAAACGATAAACAGCAGTCACAACGTAAGTGCGTAATTTGTACTAACGTACAAAGTCATGTAGGAATAGTTTTTTAATGAAAAGAGATAGTTGATGTTTTCCTTATACGAGTATATGTGTATAATATATAAAGTTTCTACTGTAACTAAGGCTTCTATTGTATATTTCCGGTATATCTTCCAGTCCATAACAAAACATAGAATATAGATAAACCATTAAATGGAGAAGCAGATTGCTTTTTTCGTATTGTTGTTAAGAAAATATTATTGTGTAATTTCCTGTAGATGATTAGTGTGTAACCTCGCGATTAATTTCATATTGATTTTATATCATACATAGGAAACACATACACATGCATTGAAATAGTTGTATTTATTTTATATGAGGTTTATTCAAATATAAACCGGATTCTTGTTCATTTGACGGGGAATCGGTGGGAGGAGAATTCAGAAATAAACAGACTCGACCGTTATTTTGGCCGGACGTATACGCGCTACTACGCTTTACCTATCCGAACCCTGTAAATGTAATGAACCTCTCGCACACCGCAAGCGACAAGTCCATCCGAAAACGAGCTTTACGTACCTCTCACATTGGGATCGAATTTCAACGAATTTTAACATGCTACAACGCTAAACTTATCCCTACCCAATAAACATTTTAGAGTCCTCATATTAAAAATGCGCATTTCTCATGAAAGAGTTCATTTACAGATCAGTTTCTCACAGTCGTTCATATGAAATGTCTATTTTATCGCCTACAAATGGCGAAACCACTCCACCTGTCGAAATACAAATAAAAATAAAAAGATACGAACTATAATTGAAGTGCAATAGTGATAGAAACGTCACAAAACAAGACACTTCACCAAATTGTTTACTGGGTACCTTGTTTGTGTCCATGATAAATTATCTTAGTACAAAACAACTCCAATACAAGTTGACTTGGCGTACTGTCGTATTGATACGTGATATGTATTATGACATAACTCATGCAAAGAACACAGGAGTCAGCTTGCTCTGAGAATTCTAGCCATCAATTAAGTCACCGTCGCTTAAATACGCTTGCAGAGTGCGACATACCTTACCGAAAAATTTTATAGACTAAAATTTAATCATAAAATTAGCGATAAATATTTATTTACAATTTTTCCGTCATTGAGCCTCAATTCTAGATTTTAACACTAGTCTATTAGCAACAGATTTAAAATTTAAACATGTTCTGACAGGTTAGAACTTGCACTAAATCTTTTTGTTTACCTCGTATCCCCGCTCCACCCCGCACTCCTGTATTTCCAGCTCGTGGCTAGAGCCTCGTTTGTTTCTACCACGGATCTCACATAGTGCAAGAAAAATAGTTTGTAATTTTAAAGATATATCTATCACTCTCACACACACACGCACGCACGCGTTGTTACTTATTATGATGCATTAAGTACATTTGTAAATATTAATAATACAGCTAGAAGTCTGTAAATCCTCTCCTACCACTTTACCATATTGCTGTTTCACTATATCCTACATAATATATTCTGTAAGTACATCAAAACTTAATATGGTTATTTTTTAACGTAATTTTTAAATAATTTACTCAAAATATCATCTATCTCCATCATACTCGTATATTAATATTTTATTTTACAATTTACGCTAATCTAGAGCAATTTTTCTTAGTACATTACTTCCATATGTGAAACTTTGAAATATACCTTCACGTTTCTTGGATATGTAAAAATATTAATTTAATAAAAAAGGAAAAGAAACACCTTTATAAAATATACAACTCAAAAAATCATATAATTTATATCACAATTAAAATACAATTAAAAATATACAAAACATAAATATAATATTTTCATTTCAACCATTAAAAAAATTAATTTATTTTTATTTCAAAAATAAAGACAATGTTTTATAAAATGCTGATGCAATATAAATGTTAACTCACTTCCAAATAGATCAGTAGTGCGGTAACCACTTAAGTAGTTGGTCGCGTCTCCCTGTGTCACAATTTTTAAAAATAATAATTAATTACTATAATTAATTAAAATTGTATCTAAACTTTAAATAGTGTTGTAATTATCTTAAAGTATAATCAGTGTGTGTAATAGTAAAGGTATTTCGTAATAAATTCATTTATTATTGAGAAAAACATTAATTAACTATTCTAACCTCACTTTTTCGGCGTCTGATTACACTAAACTTGTTAAATACAAACCTTTTTATTAGACTTATTCAGTTATTAATTACTGAATATGTTTATAAGTGTATAATTAACAATATAAGACATGTACTGTGCATCTATTATTTCAATATTACTTTATAATCAAAACTAATTTAATACCAACTAATTATTTTTTACGTAATTCATGACGTATATTTTTGCAACGGGTAGTATATCCATTGGAATGTAGGTCACGGCCTTGGCCTCGGACCGCGAACATCCCCGAACGCACTCGATCTCTTTAAAACTTCTACCCGTAGCCTGTGTAAAGTGAACGTTTTGAGATTTTAAATTTATAGTTTTTTAATTTTAAAGTACATTGTGTTTATGTGTTATTGTTTTTTAATTCGTGCTTTGCATGGACACCTGCGCGGTCGTCAGTTGATGGTAAGTGTATTTAAATATTTGTTTGGTGGAGGGGGGAATGTTTATTTATTTTTCTTTTCTCTTTTAAAAATATTTTAACTAATTGTGTTTTTCTATGCCTATGTAATATTATTAGTGATTTTTATACATATAAAAGTTTAATATAAATATGTACATGTACATATAAAGAATATATGTCTAAAATGTGGTTGTATATAATGTTGCATAGTCTCATATATCTGAATATATGACACCCTTAAAATTACGACATTTGAAACATTTCTCTTTTGACATATATTGTGTCTGTTTTCACACATTTTACAAATGTAAGATTTTGTATTTTTAATATATGTACATGCACATAATATTAGTTCTCTAACTCGACATAAATCCCTTAAAACTTGACATCCCCTAAGAGTAAAAATAAAAAACAAAAGAAATGTCATTCGTTTAAGTCGAAAATGTTAAAAGAAAAATAATTTTGTTTATTGCTTTTCACTCGTCAGCTGAACACGAACGTGTTTTCACTGTCATTTGCAGATTTCACTAAAGTATTTTACTTCTTTTTGGGTTTATTTTATCAGTTTGCAAAAATACAGCAATATTGTGAATGTTTCTCAGATATTTGTAAATTCACTATTAAGGAATTAGCAATGTGTTGTTTGGGAGAGGAAGAAAACATTAAATATATCATTTTGAAAAATTTATTATTTAAGAAAATCGTAGAAAAGAACTACAACTAGCGTAGATCCGTAGCGGTCGTGCGTTCATCTCTCTTCCACATTTCATCCCAGGTAGAAAACTGTCTTGTAGTGCGAGGCAAGACTTGCTAGTTTTTTTAATTTTTTTATTTTAGAACTTGATGCAATTTCAACGACAACGTCATATTCGCCTGAAGTTAATTTATTTTAATTAAATTTTATTTATTATGTTTATATCAGTAAGGAATTCGAGCACTTTTTGAATTTCTTCTGGATTGTCTGAAAGCATGTCCTTTAGTTCACCACTGATGCTGCGTTTTGTGCGTTGAGTTTGATATTGTGGGCAGGTTACTAGTAGATGATGGACTGTTATTTGCGTCTGACAGTTGCTGCACTGTGGAGCTGTTGTTTTACTGATTAAATGCTGATGCGTCAATCTTGAAAGTTTCTTCATTCACTTGAAAGTTTTTGTTAAACAGTATCAGTGTCTATAATATCAACAAATTAATAAAATAAATAAATCATTCAATCATTCAATCATTTCAATCAAACGTTCACTGCATCGTCTAGAGCCGGCTTTATGCTTAAACTGTATATATATACTGTGTAGACGACATATTTCGCTTAATTTTGTACAGAGTGTACCAAAAGAACATATTACTCATTAAAAATAAATGCATCAACACGCCGCGCCGCTCCTAGTGACTGCTGAAAGCTGTGGAACTAACTTCTGTAAATAATTCAGAGTCGACAAGTTGTTGGTGAAGCGAACACAATATTATTTACCGTTATTTATTTAATACAAAGTTGCAATGTTTCGCTACAATAGTATGTAGAACCTGTAGACAAGACCAAAGGGATACAGTAGGTGCTAATACTTCTATGTAATGCCATTTATTTTGCTGGTAACCCACCGGACCAGAGTGGGACCAACCGACTGACTGACTGACTGACTGTATTCAACATTTTGTTTGTTTGTTTTATACAACAGAGAGTAAATTAATTGAATACTTTAGTAGTATAATCAGAAGAGTTTAATTACGGTATTGTTTATGTACATGTTGACCAGACGGTAATGTAACACATACGAGTACATTTACCCAGAATGCTCATTCCGGTGTTGGGTTGGTCATTCTGATTAGAAAATAAATGGAAACAAATTTGTGTGCTACAAAAAAAGAAATATAATTCACACTTACTCTGACACAAAAATGTTATACGCTATTCATTATTTATACATGGTGTTAGGTAAATTGATGTCATTGAAGTCAGAAAGTAACAAATTTAGTTTAGTAGTTTGTGGTCGAAGGAATGTGTCTTGCAGATTTGTCCTAATGAGAAATATACATTAAAAATTACTATGCGAGGATAATATAATGGTTTCATGATAAATTTACTATAGTCATAATAGGTACATGTACAATGTTTACATAGTAATTTTTGCTGTGTACTTCTCACAGTGTAAAGGATATTAACACGATAAAAATATCGTTTTTTATTCTATATTATGTAATCTAAACATACAAAGCGTCTTGTATTGGAATTATAATAATATTTTAAGGGCGTAATTATTGTGGTAGAGGTTGCTCCAAGGAACAATTCTACATGATTACTAGGTCCGAGGGTTTAGTCCTGCGAAGTCTTCGAACATCGTTACTATCAAGCAACATTTGTGTCACGGCGATGTTTTCGTGGTTACGAAGTCTCAACTCGTGCTTCGCTGCTATAGATTTGATTTCTTCTCCGACTGTGTTAATCTTCAGGTCTCTATGCATGTCGTCATTGCAGATATACCACGGTGCATTAACTATTCCTCGCAGAACTTTATTTTAGAACTTTTGTATTTCTTTAATGTTCGATTTCTTGGTGCCACCCCAGGTGCACTCCATCCGTCCCCACTGGCTTTAGCACTTGTTTATATATAAGCAGCTTGTTTTCAATGTTTAGTTCGGAACGCCGTCCAATTAGCCAATAGTGAAACTAGAAGTGTATTGTAATAACTGAAAATATAATTAAGAAAAAAAATATTTTGAAAAATTGATTTTTTAGGTTTATCTAGTCTAATACAAAAATTTGAACAATGTACTTAAAATACATTTAAAAAAAAGAGTTTCAGCTTTTTTACAAAAAGGTATTTTATATTTATAATTTGTTCGTCCAGTTCATTACTCTGAGATAACTCTGACTGATATCGACTCATCTATATGTAAATATATTGCACTTTATGTTCCAAAACTGTAAAATGCAGCGCAACACTATACGGTGTTGAACTGACAGTGCAAAACAAAACAGTGCGGAATCAAATCACGCAACAAAAATAAGCAATTCCCCGTTAACTTATAGCCACCCTGTTCTTTCGTTAATACAAAGTATATACTTATCTGTGTTTCAAATTAAGAACAATAGCATCTAAATAACAAGGTAATATGTCGTCTTATGTATTAATATTAACTTTCTGTAGTCGTGGAATTAGATTTCTCGCCCCTCGTTCCCGTTCCTCTACCCCTTATTTCTGGTATCTGCTACATTGTGTTGTTGTACTTTAGTCTTTGTATTTTCCTGTCGGACAGACTATTTTCAAGTCGTTGTTGTGGTCTTCATGCTATTACATTTCCCCTCACCCCTCACCCATCCACGAAACGCCACCAACATCATGAATTCATAATGACTGCGAGCTGAGAAGATAAAGCAATTAATTTATTTCGGCTAAACATTTTAATTGTAACACAAGGGATGTTTTATTCCTTTTCCACATCTTCTCTTCTCCTCTCTCCTCTCCTCTTCTTGGTGGTTTTTCAAGGGATCAAACTGTAGCCGTCGTATTGTTGTGTTTGTTGTATTTGTATTTTGTTATATTAACAATAGATTCCGTAACTGTTATGCTGGTAAATAAACTGAAATTATTTTGACTTAATTAAGAATCTTAGGACTTGAAGGAATTTTGCTTATCTCAAATAACTGAACTATTTCTAGAGTAATACAATTATATTAATAGTACATTTATGTTACGTATTGGATACATTCTCATGTGGTCGTGGAAAACAGTTTGTTAACAATTTGATGTTTTGTTTTTAGGCTGCTTAAAAGCTTTAGTATTTGTTAATTTACTTGGTGACATAGTTTTACGTGAAATTAATTATGAAATTCTCGTAATATTGTCATTTGAAGATTCTTGGAAGGAGTGAGAATTTTTAAATATAATAAGGATCACAAATGTAATTAAGCACAATGACATGTAATTTAATGATTTAAGGCAGAATAAAGTCAGAAACAATCGATGATGTGCTGTAAAATAAGGTTAAGGTGTGTTTCTATAAACATTAATAACCATTTAACTGCAATTGTTTTCCATAATTATAATGTTTAGTAGCTTAAGCTTTATTTTTACCAATACTTATTTCTTCTTCTACAATATCAATAGACAGTAATAATAATAAAACAATAAATAATTATAATAAATTATATATTAAATTAAAATAAATGTTGAGAGACTGTGTAAAGTAAAGGGTGTAACTAGGGTTGAAATGAGTGTAAAAGTCAACCGTGTTAAATTATTCAGGAACCGCAGCAATCAACCCTTGGACTACAAACGGCAAACGGTACACCCTGGTCCTCCCCCACTACGGATCTAAACATTTATAATATATGTTCAAGAAAACGATACAACCACATGCATGCATTGTTATAAGTTTGTAGAAAACTTGAAACATGCCTCTCAACATCATCATCTTCTTATAGAAGGAGATCCGACTGCCTGATTAGTACGTCTCTAATCAATATACAATTTTTATAGATATTTATATTACACAATATCTCCAGTTTTATTAGGAATTGTAAATTTTAAACAAACTCATGTGTTGCTTCTGAAATTTAAAGTTTATTTTAGTAATTTACATAAATTACATATAGTAATTACATTGTTTAACTTAAATCATACTATCATACCTGTAATTTAAAGAAACGACATTTAAATTGTTAATTCCTTTTTATCTAATTTTATTATACCTTAACAATATACACTAACTAACAATGAGTTCTGTTGACTCCATATCTAAATCAATTGTTTTCGCCGTTAACCCTACAGCGACATCTATGGCGTTCATGAATATATGTTTTCACTGAACGGTCATTGTTTTACCGACAGACGAGCTTTGTACCAACTAAAGAAATATAATTTCTTTACATTTATAATAGATAAATACAATTCTGTCGCTACTATCAATTAATATTTAACAGCTGGCTGTGTGCTAATTCTCTTTCGCAGACGTTTCTAAAACGAGTAGCAACGGGCCTGTCAATGACTTCCATGCGGTCTGTGAACGCTCATCTTAGCAATACAGAGGTGCATAATCGTGAAATAGCTTTTTCTACTAAAGCAGTTAAATATGTTACAAAATGTTTTAAATTACGTAACACGTAATTAATAATAAACTGACAAATAATAAAAGAAATAAATAAACCATTTTAACCCTTGATAAATTGAATTTTAAATTCACAAGTCATAAAATACAGAAAACATCTTTTAATAAATCAATCAATCACAAAATCTGACCATTCAATTCTAATAGACAGTAAGGGATCAAAAGCCTTCAAGGCGGATTATACTCGTGTACATATAAAACCCAACAATTGATAAAGTGGCTTTGTATAAAACTCAACGATATTTTGAACAAGTGTCGAACAAAGTTATTATTGGGTCAAAATAACTCTCGAGTTTATAAAATGGTGAAGTTTAACCTATGACATCACATATAAAACTTTTCTTTCGTTTTTCTTTTTTTTTTTAGTAAAGTTTTGAGTAGTTGTTAAAATATATTAAGTCGATTATTGTCTTAGAAGTTTGAATAAAATACTTATTTGTAAATGTTTTTTTATTGATGGTACAATGGTCTTTAAACAGGTAATGATTTTAAAGCGCCTTCGTAATAGGTGTCTCTTTAAATGTTATTTTAAATTTCGCGCCTTTTTTGAACTGTCAACATACCGTCATTGAGGTCACATTTGGCAGATATTGCATTACAAAAATTAACTTCAGAGTCTGTACTTTGAATTAAAATAAAAAAATGACCACTTTTCACGAAAACTTTACTTTTTTCTGTAGATTTAAAAAGCCACTTCATTGTTGATAGACTATATATATATATTATTTTGTCATTTATTATTTTTATTAGAATATATGGTAATTTCTTTTCATGACCTACTATATACATAACCCAGAAAATATATCTGTCCGGTGATCCAACCTGAAGACACAGCAATCAGCATTAATGCTACTTTCTTATCAATCCAAAATTTATACGCAAAAGAAAACCTTTACATTTTTATTTCAAACATCTTCTGTATTATTTAAGACATTTGCCAACGTTAGTCAACAAACGCTTCAATAAATAAATTCAAAATAAGATTTTTCAATTTTCTGAGATTTTTATTATTTTGTTAAAAGTCCATGCAGTAATAATAGTGTTGGTTGTTGGTTTTTTTGGTGTTAAGTTTCATAGGGGTTGGTTTTAAAGGGGTGTTTTATGTTTCTCCATAGAATGATGAAAGCTTTTCTAAAAGTTCTCCGGTAGCACCGTTGTCTAAACCTCACCACCTCCACACAATCTCACACCTACCCCCATCCCTTATCCCCCATCGTACCACAGTGCTGGGCCACAGACACGTGCACGCTAATTTGTTAGTGTAACTAAAGCACTCTGAACACGGTGAGCTTTGCTTCTTTGTTAGTAACGGAATAACGAAATAACGCTGTAACGGTTGCCCCCTCCCCTCTCCCCTAACGGCTATTCCCTCCCTCCGTTACGGTTACAGTTATAGTTACTACTTCGTCTGTACTTTATTTACTTAATGTAGTCACAACGGCTGCAACTACTTATTTTTATTATATATATATATATATATATATATATATATATATATATATATATGTATATATATGTGAGAATTTAAAAATGTACTGATTAATTTATCAGTGTAATTTTTTATTAAATGTTTTAAATTAACAGTGGAGCTTCGCCATAAAATAACACGTGATGGAACGTTATGGCGATGGTTTATTTAGACAGGGCGCTACAGTTTTATGGGCTTTAGTTATATACTATAGCGTATAATAAAACAGTGCTGGATTTAGAAAAAAATAGGCCTGCTTTTACACTATTCGTTACAATTTTCACTAACTAAATCTCTTCAACAAAATATTTATTTAAAGACACTTAATGAAATATAAGATTGTTGCATGAATTTTCTATTATAATATATATGCATTTAATCTTAAAATTACTTAAGCTTGTTAATTATCGAATTATTTTTAACAAATTTCTGGAAAATTACTTAAACAGTTCCAAGTACGGTCCTGTATACAGATACAAAGTGAATATAGAATTCCGAAACTGCCCTAAAGCAATTAAAAAAATATTTTTCTTACACTGTTTTTAATCAAGATGAAAAAACATTAAAACTGTATGAATAATTAAATATAGCATTCGGTAAAATGTGAAAAATATTTAAAAAAGGAAATGAAAAGCTTTATTACTGACCCAGACCAAACACCAGCTCCAATAATAACACAATGAAGAGAACAAAAAGAAATGTTCGCTTATTTCAACCGTAGCGTTGTTATGATAAACAGACGTTATCGAATATGTTGGGCTCGTAACTTGCGCGGCCAACATGCTTGATTGTTTATGTGTTGTCGGCTTGAAGTTCGGTTTGACAAATAACTGCCAAAATAAGTCGAGCGTCAACATATATTTTTCCATGTATGACATACGTCTGTATAGGGACTACTTACGGACATAAACAGTAGAGCAACAAGCATCTAAAAAGAGAGAGACTCGATGTACTGATGGAAAAGCTTTAACACGTCAATTCTTCTACTGATGAAAAGTACACTTAAAACTAAATAAAATCCTTGTTTCCATTGATTTAATATAGTATTCTTATACTATTTTTTCACATATTTTATATTTCTATTTAAAAATTATTTTTAGTAGCATTTGAAGCTCGCGACATTTGTTTTGGTCAGAAACATTATTACCGAGTTTTCGTTGACCTCGCGAAATTGAAGTCAAACTCTTAATTTTCGTTTATATTAAAAATCGCCATATACTATAGAAGTGGACCGATTAAAGCAACTGCTGTAAACAAACTAGCCCAAAGAACTTGCTCATATTTGGCATAGTGATTGAGGAGAGTGCTGCCAACGTACGTAACAAATTTTCTTATAAAATAATTAGCGCAGATATTTTTTAATTACAAATTCCTTTTATTTTTGTAACACACTTCAGTAAGTAAATTCAAAAGAGTTTTAACAGTACAGTGTTAGAGTCGGTAAAGTTACTCCTATTGTAGTACTCTTTTAGTTAAACTAATGTATACAAAAATGTATATCATTTAAATTACTTTTACTTTGAATTATAAATAAGGTTTTTATTTAATATTTAATTGTTTTTTAACATGCGATTTTTAAAAATGAGGAAAAATTAAAAGAAAAAAAAATAATATAGAAAATGCATACAAGTGTTTATTTAAATACCTGGTCTGCATCTATCATGCTGATACAAAAGTGTTTTATGGAATTAGTTTTTCTATTTATAAACTTTATCTTTACATAATAATTTACATACTTTTTAATAAACATTTTTTTTTCATATTTCTGCTACGTTTATAGCTAAAAATACTTCTTGCAACTTTGAAGTTTTAAATTGCATGTTATATACATTGTTATATTGTTATATATGTATCTACTACCCGCTAAAAACAGTTGCATGTATTTAAGGTTTATTTAACATAAAAAAGTTTACATCTTACAAAAAAAGATTTTAAATAAAGTTTAACTGGTAATAGTTAAGTAGTTATATTTAGAACGATAAAGTTTCCAGTAGCTACTTGACATCGCACTCAATCTACTAGCAAGCACACCGCTCGAACTATTTATTTTATTTGGTCAGAAACCAACGTATAATTGAACTACGTATTAAGAATTAGTTTTCGCGCCACCTATACGTTAAACCTTAATATAGATTAACTTAGACGATGTGTTCATAATGCATTAATGCACGCAAACTGCAATACAACAATTACCAAACTTCTTAATGCACCTGTATATATGGATACATCATTTGGAGATGCACACCTATAATAGCTAATTAGATAGTTTGATTTGCTGTGAGGGGACCAGATAGTCTGTGGCGTAGACACGTCACTTGCAGTGCTAGACTTTGGTTTGAACGCCTACGGGATGGGGTGAGTGGGGTAGGGGATCCCCTCTTAACCCCGCACAAGTAAATTGACATTAACTGCTGAGATCTGATTGATAATTCATTATATATGACATTATGGACTCTGGAGGATTAAGATTATATCGTAATATATTTAGAGATTGCATATTTGGAAATCTAGCATTCGACAAGATTGTTATTGCAATGTTATTGTGGTAGCTCGTTGATCAGGCGTTTTTATAATTGTTATTTGCACACGGATTATAATACAAGTATATATCATTATTAGAGTCGTTTTATTGTAAATCTATCCTACGTATTATCTCATTACTTCGTTCACCTTTCAAAGTTGTTCCAACGAGCTACTTTACTCCGATCGTCGTCACGCTGTGATCCGTATCCGGTTTCAATGTCTCACGACACCGTTACCGACAACGACACCAGCGACACACGATGATACGGCTACAACAAGAACTAGGATAACCCTTTGTAACTGATACTTCACACAATACATTGATAGGTAAACAATACACGACGTTAAATGTAATTAACTTACTTTGCTGTCGATAGATGTCTCGTTGGTGTTTGATAGTTTTATGTAATGGTGTTTATAGCGACACTTGAGCTGATGGTGACGACACTGTATACCTGACGACCTGCTTTGAATGTGTTGGTATGTGGTACGGGGTAGCTATTTATTGTAATTAGGATATTAATATCTGTGGCGTGGTGTAAAAGGGTTAATGCTAGTTTTTCTCTTCATAATATTAAGTTTTTCTACACATGAAATACATACTTGCATTCTATGTAAACATATGTACACTGTACATGGAAAATGTTTTTAATATTAATACAAATTTAATAGACAAATGCATATTAAAATTAAGAACTGATATTAGACACATTTTGTTCTGAGTTTGTGAAAGAATTCTTTTAAAATTCTTTTAAAGCCAAAGTTTAAACAGACTTTCTACTTTATATCAATTAAAATTATTAAATAACAACTTTGGTCCCAAATTTGAAATTTTGATTTCGGCCCTTTTATCACCAACCGTCAATGTAATCTCTATTAATCTTTCCCGTAATTTTATGATGGAAACGAAATTTTTACATAACAATTTCGATATAAATTAATTGTAGTAAGTGCTATAGCGAAGGTATGCCTCCACACGCTTGGATAAGTTAAGTTCTAGATTGATAATATTGCATAAACAACACTTTTGGAGTCGGTAGATTAAATTGAGATATTGAAAGCAATGTAATTAATCAATTTGTAACTGAAATATCCTATTTCCTTACAAAAGAGTTCGGGTCGCAGTTTGAAAACCACTGGTATCCGGATCTGCATTTTTTATTACGTGTAATGTAATATTTATTATATTTTTATTTTATGTTGTTTACTTATTAAATATATGTTTCTCAAAAATCGACTTATTATATGCAGCATCAAGTAGAGAGGTAGCGTCACTGGGTTACATAAATATATTTTTATGTAACATATACATAACCGTGTTAAGTGTATAGATACATAACAGATTCTCGTATAGGTGTTTATACGATGTACTCGCACATACGGTAGGTACTCGTACATCATCTTATATACTGGTAAGCAAGTTCACCACGTCTAATGAACATTAAATTTATATTATTATAGCTTAACTGTCTGTTATAAAGGAAAACCTTGTTCTTACAATAAGCTACGCGTCATAAACCAGCCGCAAACATTGCTTTAATTATTTATTGCTCTTCTAATGTATATTCATATATATTCATAACGTTTTGAGATTAATGCTTTACAGAGGATTACCATCTTCATCGTCATAGTTAGATGAAAGTTAGTCTCAGACTAACTAATAGAATATTAATTAGACGGTGTCACAGTAGACATTCATTATGTGATGGTAACTACTAATGGAAAACAATTCGGTTGTAAAAACTTGCACGGTGTGAACAGTGCGCCGTGATTGTATGCAAATATAATAACGCATATAAAATAGATTAACGATGTGGGTCACATCTATCGGGACTGAATTTAATTTGGCCTTTCTTTGATGTTAAAGTTATAAGGACTGTCAGATCTTTTTACTGACGGAATCCTACGTTAATGCCGAATAACCACTTTACTTAAAACCCTTAGCTAATATTATAAAATAGTGCCTATATATACAGTTTTTTGGGATACTTTGAGTTAGTCTGTAAAAGTACAACTATCAATTGAGATCGTTTTACTTTTACTTGCTCAAAAAATCTCTAGAGAAACACTACAATCGCTGAACGTGTTGCTTTGATTCAGTAATGATCTATTTCCATCGCAGATTATTGACATTATCATAGTTTAAATTTAAGACTAAAAGCATAAAGTGCAAAAGAAGCGAAACAAAACCATATTAAAATAATATTGTAATAATTAATAATAATATTAATAAATAGTATTAGTGTATTAATTAAGTGAAACACCAAATATATAAGTTTAATAAAATACATTTTACTAAATAATTTTACAACGATGACGACATTTAAATTAATAAGCAATTTAAACTATCCAATATAAATTTGTTAATTACTTGCGGCTCTCAGAAAGTACACATTAACTTGCCTATACTCGTGGCTATAAATTGTAAATGTTTATCTTAATATATATAAATTACGTGTCACGTTGTGTGTTCGCGATGGACTCCTAAACTACTTAACCGATTTTAATCAAATTTGTACACCGGGTGCAGTTTGATCCAACTTGAAAGATAGGATAGCTTACATCTCAATTTATGATTAATTATTATGATTTATTATTAATTATCTGATTTTAAAAGATGGCGACATCTGTTGATAAATAGATTGAGTAAATATTCTGTTGACTAGATTGAGTAAATATTCAATAGATGGCGCTAACCGTTAGTCACAGCAACGCGTGGCCGGGACAGCTAGTAAATGTATATATTGTTATAAGTGCTAATAACTTTTGAAAGCTGATGCGCTCAAATAAATATTTAAAAAAAGCTTTAATTTATTAAGCTAATAAAGTTCACATATCTTAAATAAAGATAAGAAATCTTAATTATGACCGGTGTTTATTGTGCTGATTAAAATAATTAATCCTAATAACATATTCTTATTATTAAATCATACATTTCTTAAGCTATATACAGGTGTTTAGAATGTGCTAAGCTATTTTAATCTTAAATTGTTGTATAAAGCTCCCGCTATAAAAATGACTTAACTGTGAGATTCACACAGCATTACTAAGAAATTAATATCTGAGCTTTCCAGCTAAGAGCTTTGAGCTTGAAGCTTTTCACATCCCCCCTTCCACTATCTTGTTAATTTCCCTCCAATCGTATGTGATATGATATAACATATAAATATATATTTATGTGTATATCACGAATGCATCGTTGTGATTGGCCTTTACGCTCCACTCCCACTCTCATTACTAACGATTCAGTGGGCGGAGCATCCTTGGGGCCATGAGCCAACAAAATAGATAATGTTTAAATACTCTTTTACAATTGAATATGAATTAAATGAAAAATTGAAAATTGTTTTATATTTTTTTAATAAACGAGCTTTTTTTTCGAGTGAGAGCTTTTGTTTGGTTTTGCTATCAGAATACATTGAACTCTATAAAACTGTTATTTTGTTAACCGCATTTATTTATTTTTATTTAAAAAGAAAGAATATATATAAAATAAATATTTTTATTAAAATTAAAACAAATTTATTTTGAAATTTTCATCTTTTACTTAATTTTAAATTCCCTGTGTTCAAATATTCTATAGGTTGTACATTTTCCTAAGAACTACAAACGAACATACTTAATTTGTTTTTTATTATTACAGTTGTATTTTCCCGCGTTAATGTTTTTCGCAAAGTGTAAATGTTTTTATGAATATTTTCCAACAGTTTTCATGTTTTTTGAGTGCTAATATAAAATACATTAAAACAAACGTGTTCCCAGAAAAATTGTTCACCTGTAGTCTTCATGTTTTATATTTACATTTAAAGAAAATGATGAATATTTTATATATTTTAAAAATTATTTTCATTTTCAAATAGAATACGTAATAGAACTTGCGAGAATTACTTCGTTTACGATTTTCTTTTATTCAGAATATATTTGTATTATATATGTACATTATACAGAGTAAATCAGAAACCGTTGTATCTAGTATAAATTTCTTACAAAAACTATTGGCCCACAATACGTTCTAAGTACTTGCCTTTAAGCATAGGTTACACGGGACAAGCTACTGCCTCTGTATACTCGCATGTCAGTGACTCGACTTCAAATATAATTATCAACAACAATAGGTGACAATCGTAAAATTCTTGGTGGAAAATTAATGCTACAACTTGAATGCGAGCTACAGAACAACACGCATATGACAGTAACTCGACAGTATTTGTGCAGGCTAAAATAGCTTAGCCTAACGACCTTCGAAAATGTTAAATGTTTGACTAGTCATAAAAAAGAATATGTAATTCAAGATGGCTTGAAGTCAATTGTAACTAAATACAATTACTTTTGATTTTGAGCTAAAGAACTTGGCTAGCAACTCCGAAAGTATTATGTATACATTTTACTCATGCAAAACAACCCTATGATATTGATGTTATTATGGTTGCTTGTTAATCAGGCGCTTTAATATTATTTTTGTAATTATTATTATTTTATATCTAGTTGATTTTTTTACTGATTATTCGTACAAGTTCTTTGTTTTCCATCACTGAGAAAGGAAGTCTGCATTATATCTTGCTTCGTCTTCCCATTGCGTTATCTTCCGGATCTCTTTATAATGTGGATATTTTCGTCGACATATTAATAGTTCGAGGAATCCATTACTGTTCAATTTAAAACAAAATCCTTTAAAATCTGTCTTTTAAATTCAGTATTCAAAACAAAATCATTTAATGTCTATTTATAATGACCAGAACTAATTGCATAAAACTCACAGCACAGTACAGCGCACTGCAACGGTCACTGCAAATTATATTTATATGTACTTTAAACAATTGTTATTGAGTTGAATTATTAATTATTATTAATTGTTGTTTTGTGAAATAAATATTCAATGCAGTATTAACAGCACATTAAATAATGAATGATTCTGCATTGAATGTGTAACACTGAAAATTGTGTAATTCAGGTTGTTGTAATTGTGCTAATGATAATACCGTGTTATCATTTTAACTAGGGTTCAGGTAATATTATGTATATGAAACTAGTTTTTCTAATATCCAATTTGTTTCTTAATAATACACAATCATAATTAAAAGATACTTGTAAAATGTGAACCGTTTATGATAATAACCAGCGGTTTTCTCAACTGATTAGAAACGCAACCCGTTTTATCTTAACCTTTGTATTTATACATTTACCGCTTGCTCCATTTTAAATGAAAGAATCAAAAATTTTTATCTTGGTTGGTGGTGATATATATATATATATATATATATATATTTATACACGGATGGCAGACTATCTATATGTATCCAGTTCTTCGATCAGGTTTTTAATTGCTTTTTTACTCGTAAAAGGCATTTAGAAAATGAATCAACCAGCCACTTCAATCACATAGTTGTGATTGTTTGTAAACTAATTCTAGTATTTTCCAACACAATACAACACCCATATCCGCGTCCGGTGTTGTATTGTTAAAGTAATACGATATTCTACCCCATGTATCCCATGTACTCCATCCACCCTGTATCTCGATCGTTCGTCCATCACATCCACACTGTACATAGTAAAGTGTTTATGCCAACAATACCCCGTACTCGTACATGGCTCTATGTCCTATGCTGACGAGTGGCAATATTTGTCCGTCACGCGTGTGTTGCTTGTCGGTTGGGTTGCGTGCTTCCCAGGCGTTTTATTAACTGAGGTCCGGTGCTCACGACTGTTGTGAATGTCCACGTCTGACGTATGCCTCTTGGACTAAAGCATAAGCGTCGACTTTTAAAGTCATTGAGTATTATAAAAACATACTCTATACATGAAATTAATAGGAAGTGTTTCTTTTGTAAGGACACTATTTTAAAAAGAATTTGTTTTGTTTTTTTCATATTTATTTGAGTGTATCAACTTTTAACAGTTATTAGCACATTTTTAAACATTTGTAAAACATAATTTAAAACTTATAGACACGAGTTATTAAATTAGTTTTATTGATAAAGTCAATAAGTTGTCGGGAATAAGTGAAGCTCGCATGTTACATCTACAGTCTATCTAAATACAGTCTGCTTTCCAGTAAGCTACATTTTTCCACTCATCACATTATTTATTTTGTTTCATCTCTATACAAAAATTAGGTTTTTTCCCCTACATTTATATATGAATTCCAATTTTAAAACCTTTTTTGTAATCACCTTTATTAATCTAATCCAACAACTACAAAATAGCGATTTTTAATTCCCCATTGTAATTTTTCAATAGGTCACCAACCCCTTAGGGTAATGTGCACCCTTGAATTCACCGCCTATGATCAACATCCTTTGTATTTGTATTTTGAGGGGGTGTTTGGCAGTTACAAAACACCCTCGGAATGTTTTACCCTGACCAGGGGTTACTCATATGAACTAGCACACCAACATGGACATTCTATACCATATACTTACCATAGGGTGTGCCCTGGAAAACTAGAGGATGTCAAACAATAATTACTTTTACAAAAACATAATTTTTTAATTTTTAACTTTTTTATTTGTAAATATAAGTAATGAACTTTTTTTAGTACAATGTGTGAAGAATAATACTCTTCAAATAGCCATCACTTTAATGCTCACAAATACGGGTTTTTTCGTCAAAGTTTTGGGTACTACTTTCGGCTTGAATATTCTCGTTAAGTTGTTGAATTGCCCTTCAAGTATCACTTCAAAAAAGTCTGGTTTTTAAATTACTTACTTCCCTAAAATATCACGCAGGAGGTCTATCGTCGTCATGTAGGTAATTTCACTTTAATCTCAATTTCCAAATTTATAGATTCCTTTGCTAATTTATCTGCAATCTCTTTTCCTCTTATTCCACAATGTCCTGGTATCCACATAAATTTTATGGTATTATTTTTAGTTATTAAATTGAAATAAAGCTTCTTAATTGGATCATTGATCCAATTCAGTTCAGTGATCATTGGAATTTAATTTTTTTTAAACTCTTAAGGAATCCGTTATTAAGGATAGTTTTAATTGTTAATAATTTTTATATTAGTGCGACTTATTAAAAAATTGTACATTTGAGTTCCTCACAGCCAACTTTATCAATATACTACAGTATTGTTTTATAGAAATTAAGACATGGTTGGTTCAGCCCATTGTTGTAGGAGCCCTTAAATCAAAATGCTAAATATCTAATACGATTATCAAGTTGGCATAGTAAATACCCACTCATTGTTTGAAATGTTAATGAGGTTTATCAAATTGAAAATGCATGAATGCTCCTTCTGAAAGTCCATGCGCTGGTAAACTGTTTGTCTAGTTATGTTGCCGTTGCCGTTGCCGTTGCCGTTGCCGTTGCCGTTCGTTCAAAGTTGCGGTAAATGTTGTAAATAAATTCATACAGCGCAGTTTTCACGTAATGCTCAAAGAGCGCGTTGTAACTGGTTAATGCACAGTGTTTATGTTATTTATTTTATAACCTAATTATTTAAACATCAAGGTATGGAAGGGAAAATAACATTTTAGTTACTGTATTATTATAATTTGAATTTGAGGTTCACTAATTTTTTTTTTGAAATTTCCCTCCAGGTAGAAAATTATCTTTGGTTTAGCTTAACTATTAGCTTAAGAGGAAATAATTTGGTTCATATTCTCTGTAAGCTAATTAAAGTGTTACATTTTTACCTATGCCTAAAGTAAATTATCTGTAAGTCGTATTACCTTTATGAGTAAAAAAGGACGCGGAATGGAAGAATGATTTCTTTTTCTAAAATTTACAGAATTCCAATCACAATAGCCAAAACCAATTGTAAAACTGTGCAGGCTAGCAGGGACAGCGTAATTTCTATCACTATTGTGAAGAAACGCCATTTAGCGATCTTAAAATTTCATCACTGAAAAATGACGTCACATGAGTTATGTGACAGGTGTTCATAAGGTTCTCGTAACGTCATTATTCATAAAAAGTTCATTCATTATAAATAAAAAGACCTATAAATCTCTTGAGGTGTACCTACTCCGATTTAAATATAGTTATGTCAAATTTATAGCGTAAAACTTTAAATTTGAATAAAAAACGTAAAGTCCTATTTTTTACCTAATTTTCCGCTTTAATATTTATCAAAATTTAACATAATTTGGTTACACTTTCTTTACTTATATGTTAATTTAATTAACGTCAGAAAAAGTAAATTTATATTGAAAGATAAGCTTTGTTATGTAACCCTAAATAATGTTATGTAACAGGTAAACTTTTTTATGTTTAATAAACCTTAAATACACATTCTAATTCGATTTAAATTTCCGCGGTTAATTTTCGGAGAAATCTTTCAATGCATCTTGAGATATTAACGCATTTTATAACGGTATAAATCTTAAAAGTTTTATAATGGTTATTTATTTGTAATCATTAGTGCACCTCTCAAGCTGCACATAAAATAATTTCTGATTATTTATCGTTTTAGCACAAAAGTACAGCACTCGTAGCGGAGATTTATGGTACTCATTATTAATTCTTACTTTTTAATATACGAATACATGCAATTGCTTTTCCCTTTCACAGCTTATGACGGCTACTAGATTTAACGCTCCGTCAACACCATTTGACAGTCCGTTACTATATTAACGGTACTTTAACATTCACTTACTCATTACAAACACATAACAAACGCAAGATACAAAGCATACCAACTTGTTTTTAATTTACTATTTTTCTTTTTATTTTCTATTTTTTCTTATTATGACAACTTGATAGCTTCGTGAGGGTGCCTATCGGAGCGCTGCAAACTTCACTGGAATGGGAACTATAAGGGAAATTATACAACTTGAAACTTTTATGATTGTAATTTACTACTTTAGAAAACATTAAAAACCAGAATTGTTAATCAGAATGCTATAAATTATAAATTCGAGATACATATTTAAATACAAGTACCTTGCTTGCTTTATTTCAAATGAATTGAAAGAGAGGTTTGCAATCGTAGATTTAAATGAGAACTAATTTAGTTAACTGTATCACTTAAAACTGGAAAATATAAATAATATTAGGATGCATTTAAAATAATTCATAATTCATAATTACCCATCGTCATATTTCCTTTTTTTAAATGAAGTTCTCTTTGACTTAAATTATAAAGTAAAGCTCTGTGCCCCAGTTTATAAATGTAAGACTGTCGTAAGAATATCGACAATAGAAATTCCCACCATAGACTAGTGTCAACTTTCTGGTTAGAGACAGAATGTAGCAAACTAGCAGATGAACTGGTAAATAAATGTAACTGACTAAAATAACTTGACCATGAAGAATCTTCTTGAAAGGACCAAGGCCTACCTGAGGCTGTTAAACCAATGATGAAGATGATGCCTGTACATTCGGCACTGATTGTTATATCAGTTAACAACTTAGAAATGGACGATACAGTAGGTGGAAGCATTGTTGCTTGACGTGACTACTGTGTCTCCGGGTTTGGTTACAATCAGATTTAATTGGTTATGTGCAACTATAATCATGAATATGAAAAAGAAAACATGGTCATAAGAAGAAAAATTCGTTAAAGAAAATAGACAGAGGAATAAAAAGGAAAAAAGAAGAAAAACAGCTTTATAAGAAGAAAGGGATTATAGTTCAAAGAATAGAAATTGTGTGTTGGGAAGACCTCATTGGTAGACATGTGAAAAAGTGATACACAGTAATAAAGTGCAAGGAAAGGAAATAGAAGAAAGGGGGAATGCAATGCAATGAGTGACATCATAGTGATATGAGCTGAAAAATAGAAAATGTTGAAAAATAATGTTCTAATAACTATCAATAGTTGATGAAAAATAAATATATATAAAAAAAAAATTAGAAATGAACGAGAACCTACTTAAACGGGGCTCATTGCCGTGTTTTTGTTAAAACGTTTGTAAAATTAAGCTATTAACAATTACAAAAATAGCATAAATATCAACAGCTCGATCCAGCTCCAACAACGGCCTATTTGTGTTACTTTACTTCCATTACTACCGGATCGCATCGCATCGTAATAAAGCTGCCTTTGTTACTAGGTCATTCCGTATTCAAGATTCAACGTTCGTTTTATTAAAATAGAGATAAGTACTCATTGCTACATGAATATAATTAAGATTGTGTGTAACGTAGATAATTTATTTCATTAATATTACTGCAAGTAGGATTTCCATTTTACTTTTATGAACATCGTTAGAACGATGTTAGGTTCTTACTTAGGTATGATCTTTATATCAGTTAATAAGAAAGTTTTATACATTCAGAAAACTAAATACATTACCTCATTTTGAATACACTTACATTCCAGGTAGGGTATGATGTTACAATACAATTTATTTAATATATTTATGTAACAGACTTCTTAGTGCAATAGAAAGTTGGCAACCCTATTTATGTATGTAGCATTGTAGCATTTACATTTAGATGTGTATGGTATGTATCTATGGTTTACAATAATGAAATTAATGATCAAATATTAATTACATACATTTCCAGGTATTCTGTTATAACTAGATAAAATAATTATAAAAAATGAACATTTTCCAATTTCTAAAACAAAAAACATTTTTCTCAATTTCAGCCGGCATACAGTAATGTTGAAAATGTATTGAACATTAACACACATAAATAATGCTTATTGCCAAGAGCTAGTTTCATTAGAGAGAGAGATGGAAATAGTGGCATGTGCGTGTGTGAGTGAGTGAGAAAGAGATAGTACATAAAAACGGCAAAAACAAACAAACATTAACATTAAAATAATATGGAAAAAATGAACATAAAATATAATTAAGTATAATAAAATGGTTTTAATATTTTAATGAAGTACATTAACAAGTGAGCCATCTAGCGGGAGGATTTCGTACTTTACTCGTATCATCATACTTCGTCGTAAATATGAACGTTGTTTTGTATTAGGGAAACATGGGCTATTCGTACAGGGTACAGCTGAGAAATGACTCTCAGGGGAGATTTCACATTAAATTAAAAATATAATTAATATTACATTCATTATAGCATAAATTATTCCGTCTAACAAATTACGGCATTGTTTTTGGTTATGGAGAAGAAAACAATGTTTTCATTATTTATAGATATTCCATTTGACTTATTGATGGTGAAATATTTCTAGGAAACGCGGATGAAAAATATTAGTCCTTGAGGGTAGCGCTTGATCGGCATAATAACTTTGAAAAATTGTTATCGCTTCCCTCCGTTGCACAACGACGAGCATATAAGCATTTTTAATCATCTAGGAACTTGTTTGTGATTATTAAAGTGTACACGTGGCCAGCACGTGGCTAGTTTTATGGAAAAGCGGTTAAAAATTGAAGGAAGATTTTTTCTTTTAACTCACAAAATGATAAACAAATCAAAAATAAAGAAATTTATCAACCAAATAAATAAACAAATCTACTAAAGGAGGAAAGTAGAAAGAAGGAGGAATGGACAGAGGAGGGCGACAGAGGAGGCAGAGAGAAGAAGACATAAGTGTGGAAGAGGAGATAAGGACCTACAAAATATACAGCTAGAGTAAAGAATAGAGAAAATACACAATAGAATATACAATGAAAAATATAAGAAGATTTGGGAGAGAGAGATATACCGGAATATATACGAGAAAAAGACACAAGGAACATAAGAATAATTGCAAGATTTAGATTAGGAAACGAAGAGAAAGGCAACAGATAGTGGGAAAATAGAGAGGAAAGGTTATGCAGCGTGTGCGGGAGAGAGATGGAAACGCTGGAGCAAATTAAGTATTAATGTGAGAAAAGAGCAAAAAGTGAAAAGAAGATTGTGCAGCTATTAAAAGGAGGTAGTGAAGGAAGCAGAGATAGAGAGAAGGAAGGGTACAGTAGAAACAGTTAAACTTTAGTTCAGAAAATAGAGGATTTGCGGAGAGGAGATAAGGAAGACAAGAGAAGGATGGCGAAGATAGAGCCAAGAAGAAAATAGTAAAGAGAGAAACTCAAAGACGAGTAGGGAGCAAGAAAATATAGGAACAAGAGTATAAAAATCATTGCTATTGTAATTATTAAAAATGTTAGAATAGTTTTAAGTTTAGGTTGGCAATGAGATGTAATTACGTGATTTAATATTGAAAGAATGTAAAGTCTAACGACACACACATTAAATTAATAAATAAAAAAATAAACAAATCTACAAAACACACAATTATTATATGACAATTAATGCGAGATATAACCTAGCTATTAGAATTAGCAGTGATATAATAAAAAAAGAATTCTTGTATGCTTTGAATGTGATTGCAGTCACTGATAAGACTATTTCATAATAATGAAGTTTGTTGTTGTTCCATGCACAACAATTTATAAACAATCATTTAGAAATCAAAACAAATAACTCTAAGTCTGTTATTAAAAATAATTACAAAACATTAAAATTTAATTTAAAAAAAGTAAGTGTAGATTTAGTATGTACAGTCAACTTGAAATCACATGAATAATGCATGGTTGATAACAATAAAGCGGTCATAATATTTAGACGGTGGTAAGTTTAGCTTTAGAGGGTGTTGCAAGGTGGTTGTTAGGGTTCTATTAGGTGGTGGGTACGGGGGAATATCCTAGGCGTGCCCGAGATCCCATTAACTCGGCATAAATTAATTAGAATAAATACACACTGTTCATTTAAACATTCTAGCATAAAATGACCAACGCGTTACGTATCGTTTTGTTTCATTGCTTTCACGGTGCTGCGCCCTGTGATACACATTCTGTACTACGCTACAGCGTTATGTCGAGTTGTAATGAGTGTTTAACTGCCGAGAACCTATTTAATGCGATACAGCTCATTTATATGAAGTACAGAGCATTAAAGAAATTGACGGGTTTAGATATGAATGAATACAACTTTAAACAAAGACTATAGAGACACAAAAAACATGAGATGGATTGCCAGATTTAGATTGGGAAACGAGGAGAAAGGAAACAGATACTGGGCAAATAGCGAGGAAAGGATGGTAGAGTGTGCGGAGCGGAGTTTGAAACACTAGAGCACATTAAGTTTGCTTGTCAGAAAAAAGTAATGAGCGAGAAGAATATTGCGCAGTTATTAAAGGGAGGCAGTGAAGGAAAGAGGTGGATGTTGGAGATAGAGAAAAGGAACGAGGAAAGAAAAGTAACGCCAGAGCAGAAGTGATTTTAATCTGAAGTGAAAAAGAGACGAAGAGACAAAGAAGACAAGAGATGAAAGTTTTTTATTTCTTTTGATATTAGAATGTAATTAAATCTTTTGGATTGTAATTTATGGATTTATGGCACATCTTTCTACTTTCTACCTTCTACACTGCTTTACTATTCCTCTCCTAACATCTCTTTTTTCTCTACCCATGCGCTTTTATAATAAATTTGCTAAATCGTTTTCGTTTTACTTAAAAAACCGGAAATCACTCAATTTGTAAGAAAGTGACCCATATTAGTAGTTTCGGATGCTATTGTTCACCAATGATAAACAGTCAATTCGCAGTATCGGGAGGTTCAACAATGTGTCTAATTTTTGGCAACAACTCCCTACATCAGCACGTGTGATATTGTTTTAATCCACTCCTTAGAATGTCAAAACTATCCTCGTCATTATATTTGTACGTGTCACCACGGTACGGTGGGTGGATGGGCGGATGGGTGGTTGTCGTCGTGGTGCGGTGGCAACGAGCACGCAATAGCTGGTCAACCACTGACTTCGATACAACCTACAAACACACACACACTCGGCTAGCACTGTATACTAAACGACCAGACTACCACAGTTAACTACCCCTAAACGAAGCCATCCCATATTGTTTACAAGAACAAAAAAAAGCAAAACAACCCTTAGTAATATTACAGTGGTTAGTAAGTTGGTTGGTCTTTTGATTACGCCGGATATCTTACTCATTTGTCTTCATCCACCAGTGGACAGCGTTTGGAATACAATGCGAGTTTCTTACCGTGCCTACGAAGCAAGTCAGCCTTGTGTCCGTCACGCAATCTATGAACGATTGAGTTTAATTGCTGATATTAATAAACGAATAGAGATAGTACTTGCATATGTGCAGTATTAAGCGTCATTCTCACTCACTGTTTTGATATTTAATTTACTGTTTTTATTTAATATTGTAATTTAGATTTCAGGTTTTCGCTTAAGCATTCCTTTTCACATTTGTGTTTTAATTTAAGTTTAGTTAATTTAGTTGATGCGTATGCATCGTTAGTAATATAAATTTTGACAGTTCGACAAAATTGTATATGAAATAATTAAAATTGCTGTTTTTAATAACAATTAGTAATAGAATTTTTTTTTCACTTCTATATTTTAAAAAAACTGACATTAAGCTTCTTTTAAAAGTAAATCCTACTACGTTTTGACAAATTGTCACATTTTGGAGGTTATAATATTATAATATAGTTTTTCTTAATTTAATATTTTTAATTTAAAACATTGGACTTTGTAAGGTTCTAAAAAAACTTAGAAAACTTAAAAAATAAATTAAATACTACTAAATAAATTAAATACTGTGAATGACTACGCGTATTGCCATATGCTAAACAATTTAAATTAAATACAAAATACAAAAAAAAATTAAAACAGTGAGTGATACTTTAGTGCGAAATATTGGTGGGAAAAACAGTACCCTTTAAATGGCTATTGGTTGTCTGAATAAGGATTGTTGTTGTGTCATAAAAATCAATGTATCCAATCAATATTCTCCTTTTTCTACTTCTAAATATATTATTTTTTAGTAATAAACAATATTGCAATAAATTTGAATGTCATTAATCCCAAGAGACGCCGCGCGGTCTGGGACTGAAATGAAATTGATGTACAAGTATAGTGAGTTACGTAGAGATACGATAATGTAGGTTAATTACATAATACTCTTCGCGTAACGGTCGCTTAGTTCAATGGTTTGTTGGCCACACGGCCACACGGCCAGTAATGTCATTTACAAGGTTATTCATTCTACTTAGGGGTAGTTTAATATATGAATTATTACCTCGTCAACTTAAATTTAGGGTGTGAATATAAAATTTAATTAACTTTGCTTTATATGATACCTAAGTAATACCACGAAATGATAAAGTATGTTTAAAAATGTTTTTGTGTTATCAAATTTGTATATTACAAAGGCAACTAGCCCCGAAAATGGATGCGCTGAAACGTTATACTTATACTCCTGTTATTTCCTCTGTCATCTACTCCTCTACTTAACCATTCTAAGATTCAATGTTTCTTCCTTTTTCCTCTCTTTGTCCTTCGTTCTTGTCTATATGTCCTCCATCTACCTTCTTCTTCTCTGCTTCCTTAGCACTGCTTTTGAATTTGCCTCATACCCTTTTTATACCATTCCATTAATTCTAAGTCTAATAAGATTCTTCCTTTAATTGTGTTTTTAACCTTCATTCTATTTAATATTCTACATTAGAAATGATTGAGATTCGTAAGGTTTGAAGATTTTTCAATAGAAAATTTTCCACCTGGATTGTACCGTAGACATATTTTATTTATATTTGATATTTTATATTTATTGGAAAATATAAACCTATCTTTGCTTTGTGTATGTATTGGAGGTGGTGTATGTACGAAACAAATAATATTATATTCATACATACGTACATAGATACACAGATGCAGTAGGTAATAAAAAAAAGTAAATGTAAAATGCAAAATATACAGACCTCAGTTACACTACATTCTACTCACCCACCCCCCTTCTCCCCACTTATTTCCCACACCATAGATTGTCTATGCACAATACTAGAGCTCTTTTGTATGATAAAGTTATCTACTATTTGAATTTGTTTACTCCTGATATTTCTAGTCCATTTATTATTATATCACTTTCGAATTGCATATTCGTCATTTTTACAAATCGTTCATATTTTTGCTATTTTATGTAAACAGATTTTTGATATAATGCAGATATTGTACACTAATATGTTGTACAACATTTTCTAGCCGATTATTTTCCTTCATTTTTGTCTAACTTCTTTAACGAAATCTTCAAAAAAAATGTAACGTAAAATAATAGTTTTATGTAAAAACTAAAAGAAATCTCTGTCAATATACCACTACCACACAATAGAAGACAATGAACCAGTGGTCCCAACTTACGGATTTTCCCGAAAAATTAGATTGAAAAAGATGAGGAGAGGGTGGAATGAGTTATTAAGCAGCCATTTTAACTTCAATGCAAAGCATCACAGTCTGCATGACAGTTAATTTACCATGTGTTCATTTTTCTAGCTCCCTTGCGTATTTGCCGTCTTTCTTCCACCGTCTCCCACACCCTCACTCTTTCTTTATCAACGTGTATCTAAAGATCCCAGTAAAAACGTCAATCAGTTGGTTCTTGCGATCGTCTTCTTGGTTACTTTGTTGATATTTACCTGCAATATTTCACACCTGTCTATCCAGCAACTCCCCGAGCAGTGATTCCCGAAACATCCCTATTAATAATATATCACTATTGTCTTATGCATTATAAATGCACATTCAGAGACCCTTTACAATTTCATTTATCTTAGGCCTACATTTTTCTTTCTAGTATTTTATTTAGAGCTTGTAAAGAACACTACCCCTTACTTTGCTTATATCTTTGTCCAGTTACAGTCTAATGTAGAGATATACAAGATTTACTACATACTTGTCCAGACTAACAGGCGGACGTATGTACACATTTATAACAGTGGCTTCCAATAATAGGGTCACAGATTTCTAAAATATATGTTATACTTCTTTTTGCATTGTATATTTAAATCAGAAAATAGGCACTCTGAAGTCAAAGCGTTCCTTTTAGTTAAGAATTTAGTCGTTCTTTTTATATTATTAAAGAATTTAACCTTGTTTTTATAGCTTCTGAATATAATTATGTTTTTTTTATTTATTTATTGTAATGTTTTTGCAATTAGGCACTACGTTACTTTTCTTTTTTTCGTTCCTTTTCTATCTCCGCCATCCAAATCTTCACTTCACTGCCTCCCTTTAATAACTGCACAATATTCTTCTCGTTCTTCTTGTAAACCACTACTGCCATCTATGAAATACTAATACATAAAATGCGGACATTTAAAGAACAAATGTAAATGGTTTACAATAGAATCGTATGACAGACGGTTTTGTAATAGACGTTGTTAAGGGCTGAGGATTGAGGAGGATAGCGGGTTGTTGAAGTAGGGGTTACCTTTATAGGCGGAGGTCATTTTTATCCTTATAACAACCATATGCGATTCGAGTATATATGTTTTATTTTATATCTGAGTTCAAACAGCCACTTTAATATGCACATTCCGTGAAAGGTGTCTTATGTCAAAGTGACTTGGAGTCTATCCTAAAACATCTATTACTCAATCATCCCCTCTATCCCACCCACCTTCACCTCATCGTCACTCGTCACTTGTTATTGGTACATTCCATGGAAAGTTTATATTTTGTTTTGTTCTAAACCTAGTTCTCAGTGCGAACGCGAGGAGGTGAGTCATTGAGAGGTAATATAAGTTATTCGTAATAAGCGTATGGTTGTATGCATTTGGGAAATGAAGCGGGAGGGCAGTATGCATCGTTCTATATAAACCTATAGAGGGAAGGAAGAAGGAAGGTAGAAACAGGAAGGAGAGTAGCAGAAAGAGAGAAGCAGCAGGGGTTTAAATTTGTATTTTTATTGTTTCTTTTGGAAGTAGTGAGAATGGGTAGATAGTATATAGTTATGCCTAATGGTAAAAATATTACAATAAAATAGTAATACAAACCTATGCATATGAATTGAATTAAAATTTTGTGATGCATTATGAGAAGAACATTCTAGCAAGTATACAAGTATTGCACTGCTAGATCATTTTTATATGATTATTGAAGAGATAATTAATGTTGGAATTAGCTTGTGGTAAGCTAACATAAGCGTAAGTGCAATTCAAGACAATTAAAATTTATATGTATTTCTCTTTCTTTACATAATTAATCGAATCCCAAAGAACGAGAAATCTATCAAACAGTTTATTGCACGTTAGTGTACATCAGCCTAGCTCGTTATTCCCTCCTCTTTCCCTCATCCTTCTCCCACCCTCCTTAAAGCTCTAGTCTCTTTGCTAGGGCAGTTCTACGCCAATAAGACACAGGCCTTCAGTTTCATGTTGAAGTATGGAATGCACACAGACATATCTCTATATGTATTAGTGTACATGTTGAGATATAGACGTATGTATTTCCCTTTGAGATTTCTGATCTGGAAACCAATAAACGGACAAGAAAAGTGCCAATACGCAAAACTTTAAAAAGCTCAACAAGATTTGACTTTGCACCAAAGCTGTCGTATTTTTTTACTGGTACTAAAGTGGTGTATCTTATGATTTTATGTTTTAATGTAAATTGAATGTAATGCGCCATTTATTTTTTAATATGGTTATTACATTCTTTTTTTTATTCTTTATACATTTTGGTAATTAGCTTACCCTTGAACAGCGATAGAACACTGAGAACCTGTTCTCAGAATTAATATTTTTTATCAGAATAAATTCGATTCTCAGAATTAATAAAGGTACCTTCAGTTATAAAATAAGATTTTTTTGGCTTCAGACACAGAAAAGAAAGAAAAGTCTTTTCCAGTAATCATAAGCCGTATACATAGCTCTAAAGAAAATACCGGAAACGACTACAAATTCATCCGAATTCATTTGATACCAGTTTGCTGAAATCTAAGAAATGTACCAGTCTAAAGAGACGAGTGCCCATAGACCTGTTCCCAATACAAATATCGACCAATTAATATACGAGTATAGAATCAATGACATACAACTATAATTTAAAGTAGGTAATTGGATCACTGGATCCACTACTCACAAGCCAGTAGTTCAGTGACACAAAATTTATTTAATATCATTAGGTTGATAGTAAGTAAATTCAAATTGCTAAAAAAAAAATAGAATAAATTAAATATTAGTAAAATAGATTTATTCGTATTATTAGATATTGAAATTATGAGAGATAGGCGTCGATTCACGCTTAAAAACAGTTTTAGTTAAGAGAAAGTGTCGGTATAGGTAATATAAACTCATTGGATATATCGTATGAAACGTAGAATAGAACTGAAGCGGGATGGAAGCGTATGCAATGGGCACTGCAGCTTTTAATGACATCTGTATAGTTAGTCGTATAAATGTGTTGTCGGCGGTATATTCAAGAAGATTGCTTCGATGATTTTGCTCGATCTCAGATGAGACCGGACAGACGATCATATTAAATTCAGGCCAAGGTATCTTACCAAATTTCTACTTTATTGAAGATCCTTGAACTGAAGTTTTCTGTTAAAAACTACAAATTTAATCTTGATACCAGTATAAACCATGTGCCGTTTAAGATAATGCGTTGAAATATTATCCTAATTGATATCCAATATGTATTAAGTGACAAATTTTGAAAATTTGAGATAACCAGCGCAAAAGATAGAAGATGTACTAAACTATTTTGTGGCATAAGCGAAAACTTGGACAGATTTTACTATATAGCGTGAATTCTAAAACCTTCAAAAGGAATGTACTTTTGTCACTTACATCCCTTTGCATCTAGACGCCTTGAATAGAATTGTATTACACTGACAATAAAATAAGAGTACTTTTCTATCTATCTTTAACGGCTACACCCCTGGTATGCAGAATGTTGTATTGGATCGTTTAAGGCCACATTGTCTTATCGACAGATTTCTGAAATAACTTACATTTCCATCAGATTCTTATTATAAAATTATATTTGCCGACCTGATTCGGCAAAACGTATTATATACGTAACAGTATGCATTATCCGACATTTAATATTTTAATTTGACAGTTTTAGCATTATGTAAAACATTGTATATATGTAGAGAGCTTATATAATATTTAAAACACTTTTTTCTTACCTATAAAAATGGTAATTAATTTAACATTCTACACAACATAAATTTTGATAAAGAAATACAAAAAGAAACAACAAAGTCCGTCCCGTCAGTCCGTCTGTACTCTGCAGTACCAGTACCAGTTCATTGCGTCAATATGTATTAAGTATGCAAAACATATTTTTTATTTTAAAAATTAAATAAATATTTAATAAGATATGCTTGCTGCAATAAATTACACTGCTATACGTAACATAGCTTGAACCCCTACCTTTATATCATCCCCTATTTCTAAATAAATAAACACATAGACGCTAGATGTCGACAAAGTGTTGAAGCTACTATGTACATAGCTAGTATATACTTGTTTATGTATATAAACATGTATACAGGTATACATATATACTAATATATAAACACTTTTCGATTATTCGTTATTTTGTGGCGACGGTGCGAGATGGCAGTTCACACCTGTTGCAGAGCTGGCTATAAATAATCAACCCTACCCTCTCCCATCCCTCTGCACCACCACCTTCCTGTATTTTATACGTTATGGCTATAGATCGGATACAGAGAGACTTTCGAAACGGATGGATAACAAAATGTTGAAGATAATATTGTTTCAAAGTTCGATGATGTGCCCCTGATGTTCTAGTTTGGTAATCAGGTAGAATTCAACTGGAAGTCATCTTCAAGACGTTAGCTGCAGTAGTACTTAGATAGAATGTAAACACCACTTTCTTACAGGTCGATTTTTGTTATTTTTTATTATTTAAATTCATAATTTACAATCTGTCCCGAGAGATATTCATCAAATTTAGTACCAGGCCCCCATTCTCCCCCCATCTCGGTATGCCACTGGTGTACCCATAGAAGCATGTGTAATACATTTAAACTAACTATAAACAATCATTATAACAATAACCAACACAACTTCTATTTCAACACGAAGCGTTCTTCAATAACACAACCTAATAACAAAATTGTTTATATTTAATCATCAAACGAAAACAAGCAAAAAGGATTAAATGAATGAGCGAACGAGTCTGTTCTCTATTCCCTGTACCCTATTCCCTATCCCATGTTCCTGGTCGCTTTTCTAATTCATCTCTAAACCTGATAGCCTGGTACAAAAGTGTTTCCAAAGACTGGAAGAGGGGGTTGCAGGATACGTTGTGTATACAGAATGAGACATAGAGCAAAGGGGTAAGTTAGAAGGGTAGTTAAAACTCGAGTACGGATTTTGGGTTTAATAAGAGTTAAATATTAAGTGTTTATGAAAAGGACTTTCTTGGAATGTTATAAAAATTATTCGAAATTATCGCTTTATGGTTTGAAGATATTTGTTTTCGATTTTTTCGTACGAAATGTTGTTTTTTCGAAAATAGTAAATTTTAGAACAGTTCTAAAGCATATTTTAGAACCAGAGGCCTATTCCTGAGTCTTGCGAGCAATAGTCGTGATCGAACTGATCTGATTTATATGAGTGAATCATTTTACGAATCACTTTTAAAAGAGTATTTCTGAACTATAATAATAATTAATAATAAAATTCAGGAGTAGTACAGGAATACTCTTTTAAAAGTGATTCGTAAAATGTTTCACTCATATAAATCAGATCTGTTTGATTACGATCATTGTTCGCAAGACTCAAAAAGAATTCAGATCGCAGAATATTAATTTTCACAACATGTGCATTTTCATAGAATTGTTTTACAAATTCGGACCAAAATTGTTGAGCTTTTGTCTATTTAAATTTGCATTAAAATTAAGAACATTTTTAACAGTTTAGTGTTAATTTATAAAATCATCAAGTAATTTATAATTCATAGTGCGTTTCGCACTTTCTACATATATTTCTAAACGTACATATACATCGAGTCCACCAGAAAATATTTCCATATACTGTGACCAGTTTTCATAAATAGAATTGCGGTAGGATGTCTGTCCTTGTTTATACATATAAGTAGGACATAGGATGTTTTACTCGTACGTATGTATATAATGGATATGTCAAGAATGGTTGGAATTCAAGAAATATGCAAGAAAATAAACATGTCAGCAATGCCAAGACAATAACAATAATCTGGAAAAAAGGACAACATAAATGGGATGAAAAACACATTCCTGGAAAATACTTTAGGAATGTAAAAGTTTGTTTAAAAGTCGAAAGTATTAAATGCTAAGTAATTATTTATATAAAATGTTAAAAAGTTCATCATTTATTAATCGTGTTTTATTAATTATTTTTTTATTTCTTTACCAACAAATTATCTTTAACATTTTTAGACAGTTTTATGCTTTACGATGATTTTAACTACAGGGTCATATTCGCCAATTATTGTCCATTCTTTTTAAATGTATTTATTTAACATAGGCCTATTTTCGATGTAGAGTCCTATCACCTATAACGTAATTAGAACTATACCTTATTTTCAAATAAATCGTTTTATTTTTAACATTGTAACACAAAGTGTTAATCCTCATTTTATCTGTTTATTGTAAATGTAAATATTGTTGTTTAGTAAACAGGTGATTTTATAGATTTTACCTAAAGCTTTTACAAAATGTTGAATACGTATCACTGAACACACATACTCGTATACATTACAAATTCACGTATTTATCTACTGTTCATAATATGTTTACATCCCCATACGATAATGTGTATTTAATTATAAAGCAATATTTAACCACCCCCGTGAATATGACAACATTTTCCGCACAAAGAATATGTTTTGCTACTAGTTTTAAATAACCAACGAACTATAATTTCGTGTGCTAACATATATGGTCCAACAACCCCAATTTAGGAATTCAAAGTATATATAAACGTAACTTGGGGGTAAGTTTAGTAATGTGGAGGAGACGGGGGATGGTCAGTGGACGGTCAACAAGAACCTAGAGAACCAAGACCATGGATAGGATTATTTGAACATTTTACAACCCCCAAGTTCTCTTATATGTTATACCTACCCTACCCTAGTTCGTCATTCCTTATGTACAAACCCTTTTCAGTTTCCTAGTAGTTACCCTTACGTTAGAGATATCCAAGCAGTTATTTTTCAGCCTACCGGAAACAAACCCCTGTGTATCTACACCTACACCGTAACTCTTTTGTTTAATATTTGTATGTGGGAGATATTTTGTAAGGGATGATCCTCTTAAAAATAGTTTATAAGGAATTACACATTTAAATTTAATTGTTTTGGTTTTTAGTACGTTGATAATGTTAACAGTACGCTGGACTGTAAACTGTAAACAATGGAATGCCCTAGTTTAATTTATAAGGTGTTTTACTTATTTATGTGGATTCTTGAATTAAATGGAATGATTTACAATGGCAGGAAATATAAACTGCGATAAATGGAAAATCCACAGCTTTTCCCTTCCATTGTTTCCATTCATAAAAATATATACTATTGTCGGAACATTTTACTTTGATATTTAGGTAAACTTCATTCTTTCTCATGCTGTTTCGCTCTAACTTATTCAAAACGTATAAGGTATATAGAAATAAGTATCTCTCACACTTGTTATGGTTGAAGATATTAGCAACGGAACATGCGGGAGATGTGGTCACATCTGTTAAGGTTCTCTCTGTTACATTAATTTATTAATAATCAACTCCAATCGAATATGTACTTAGTCAGATCTTCTAACCGTATTCCAAGTGTGAATTCCGCTGAATTTCCAAGTGTTGTGTGATACGTGTCTCGTGTTGAAGCCTCAATTTCAACTCCACGTGTTGTCCAAGCCTTATTTTTATTCTGTTGCTAATCATTTCACATCCAATTTAATTTGACTGGTTCGTGAATCGAACCCGTAGATACAGCAGTCAGTATTCTTGAAAGAGTTTACCTCCCGCTTTAACACAAAACACTATCTATCTGAATCTTCTGAAGTTAGCTTCGTTCGTGTTTAAAGAAATAGTGCAATAATCGTAATAACTAAATCTATGAAAAATTTAGTACAGCGTGGTCACGTGATTAGCCTGGTCACACACGTGTACATTTGTTGTGCACGGCTGGTTGCGTTTTTGTGTTGTTTTGTGTTCTATCGACTTGTTCTCCTGCAGTTTATTTAGTTTGTTCTATCACGGAAATTTATAAATGCATTATTATACCTCATATGCATTTTATAGCGTGTCTCTGATCAAATTTTTGATAAATATTTCTCAATGCATAATAAATATATTAAACCATGTATAATCAGATGTGAAAAGTACTGCAATCATTAATTTAAAGTTTGTTTTAGCTAAATTCTAGCGAAATTCATATTTGTATTCAGTGAGAGGAAAATGTCACGTCCTCACAACATTCTTGAAATAATAGTGGTATTAGAATCATCTGAGAAATCTGTTTTATAAAGATGTAGGCTGCCCAGGCGCCCTTAAGGGTTTGCTTAGGATGTGTACTAGAAGATTTAATAGGCTTAACTACCAATATGGAGTGACCTTCTCCCGAACAATGTTGAAAAAGATTTTTATAAGCAACATGTTTAAATTTTGTCAATTTTTTTAGAAAAATGGTTTTACTAGTGAACTACCTTACAATATACTTGATATTATCCTGTACTTACTAACAATTTTAACAAGATACTTCAAGTATTTATTCTTCTTCTTTCTTCGGTGACAATTTCCTAAACAAATTTATAATTATTCACCTTTTTGGTAACATTAGAAGCAGTTATTTTGTACGATAAAATACGATACACTCGTATAATACTCATATTACTCCAGATCCTTTTATATATCTCAAAACATGTAGAATAAATAAATACTGTGTTCTCATTTCCTTTCTCTTTCACTCTTATTGAATTAGTGACAAGCCTTGCTTCTGTATTCCTCAGACTGGGTAATTCAAGTCACAGCTACGCGTATCCGTAGAACATGTAGCTTACTCTTAGGTTGCAGAGGAACACTTGTACTAAAACTTAATGTTTCAATTAACCATCATAGAAAGCGTTAAACCTTCTTCGTCATACTACGTCGTACTCATACCGTCGTTGAATAAGACAAGATACGAATTTATAAATAATTTCATTCTTGTAAGAAACACGACACGATACCGACAGCGATATAAGAAACTTGTGTATTATGTATTAGTGTTAGATAGGTTCACTGGTGTGAGTGGATTATTAAAGATGTGGAGCTAGACATACGCCGTGTTCTTCAGCTGGAACCTGTAAAAGTCTATCCACAACTATCTAGAAATGATTCTCTATTAAACGTAATGAGGCAAACTACTGGGGAAGCCTATCTGCCTACCTACTTGCAGCAGTGTATGACAAGTGGATTAAGTGTGTGGCGGGGGTTGGAATATCACTTTTGACGCGGGTCAAAAGACCGACAACAGCCCGAACACACTTAGTTCCAGCATCGATCACACGATGCGTTCAATCATCATGCCTCCAATGTTTGAAGATGTTCGTAGCATCGTTTGGCGTCGGCTTTACTTGTATTTAATTGCTTAGTTCATTATCTAGGTAAAATGCTTTTAAATTTAGCATAAATAAAATCCGCTTAACTTTTCTAGTTACCACAGTCAAGCAGTCAGTCTTTTAATGTTCAATTCATAAAACAGTTTTTTTAATAAAAAAAATTAACCCATATAATGTTTTATAGTTAATGAATGTTTTTATATCAAAGTTTAAAATTTTAATTAAAATATTAATAAACGTACATTTCGATGCTAAAACACAACTTTTATAGTGACGTCATATCCTATACGTAAACTCCGAAAGTTCTTGTTCTTCTTCTTCACCATATATAGTACCAAACTTAAAATAAACTCATTCAAGAACTCATTTGCTATTATAATTGAATGAAATGTACTGAGTGCGAAGAGAATGTCACCCTCAGAACATTCTAAAAGTAATAGTGGTATTAGAGTCATTTCAGCTGTCTTACAGAGGAGATATAGGCCCGCCGCTCCCGGGCCCTTCAGGGTTAGCTTAGGATGTGTACTAGAAGATTTAATAGGCTTAACCATCAATATAGGGGTTACCTTCTCCAACAATGTTGAAGAAAAGTACTTAAAAATTAGTTTTAATGTTATTTTTTATATATAAAATACATTAAAATAAGTTTTACTTTTTTAGTGTTGCGACATTAAATTAATTAGCCGTTTTTTTGTTAGATTGAATGATTTTAGCTACGATTACAAAAAGTTTTAAAATGTTTAGACGATGATTTATATTTTACTGAAGTCAGGGCTGAACTTAAGGATAAGTAACATAACTTATAGCTTAGGGTTCCGTCGCTACAATTGAATTGAGGCGCGAGGGCAAAAATAGTATATTATATTTATTTATTTAATGCATTCTTCTTCTTTTAATCTTTTACTCTTATTACAATAATTACATTTAACTTACATGAACTATTCTTGCAACTATTAATATTTTTTTCGGGCTCTTACCACTCCTTGCACTCTACAACTTTTTGTTTCGCTTTCGCTTCTCTTCTTTAATTGTTTTTTTAATTCTTCTTCTTTCTTTCTGCCTTGTACTCTTCTTTTTCTCGCTTCTCGTGCTTCTCCTTCTCATGCCTACTTCTCTGTATCTTTCCTATCCACTTCTTTTCTTTCCCGTCTCCTCTCAACCATTCCTTTATTTTCTTTCCAGCGTCTATCCTAAATTCGCATTCTACCCTCACATGCTTCATTGTATTTTCTTCTCCTTGTCGCTTGTCCATTCCTTTTCTTCCAATACCTATTTTCTTCACCTTATTTCCCATTCTAAATTTTGCTAATTTTCTTGTAATGATTACAAAATAAAACAGAAATAATTTGCCTCACCAAAATTAATTCCGGCACTGACTAAACCCAGTGATAGAATAAGAGGGCTGTAAAATTTACGAGACCCTTAAAAGAGGGTTTGTACATGTATATGTTGCAATTAAAGTTTTAGGGAACTAGAACTTTATTGTTACAAAACTTTAAACGCAAATAATAAACAATTTAATATTTCTATTTTAGAACGTTTTTTTATCTTAACGTCAAATACATATTTTCAATTATATCAAAATTTATTCATTATAACATTTATAGGTGTATTTATAGGCAGGTGGTATACGACATATCCAAATTACGATCTTTTTTAATTATGCATCAGTTTCGATTTACCGCCCTAAATGTTTCATAATAAATTTGAAAACATTTTTACTATATAATCATATCAGAGAATATTTGTTTTGTTTCTAATGTAACTTTTTACATATAAAAATACAATTCTCGTATCCATCAGATCTAGTACAAGGCTTAACGTTGACAATCATTATTTTGCAGGACATGAAGATCAACTGGAGCGCACCGACGCTGCCGCTGACGCCGACGGCGCCGTTACCCAAACAGGATACAAGCAGTAAGTCATTATTTTCATAATATAATAACATATACAAGTAGATAATATGAAGTACACAGATAAGGGTAAAAATGTAAGGGAAAATCAAATTATGTGAAAACAAACGACACAATAGATTTAACAGTTCAATTGTTTAACATGTGACGTAATAAATAAGAAATGGAATTGTTGGTTAGAGTTATGATGGTTGAGTTGTTGCAGTAAGATCAATTATTGTTTGGTGACTACAAAAGTCGTCGAAATATTACACGTACAATTATTAACAAGAAAATGTCGTTCTATTGTAACTTTAAGTCATAATTCTCTTTAAGCTAGTAAAGTGCACTACTAATTTGCGTAGCCAGCAGCCGCAACTGATCACAACTTGAATGAATTCACCGATTTCTCAGTGCGCTCCGGTACTCAAATCACCGGTGTGTACACTCCGGTGATTCAAATGAGCAAAATTTCAGTTTATATTTAAATATCCCGCTCATAATCGTAAGAGTTATGATTGATACAGGTTTATTAACAGTTGTTACACTCCTACATCTTATAAACAAAGGCGTAGTCGTATTTATTTTATAGATATTATTCATGTATTTATTTATTAGTTGAATATAACAGATATACTTTTATGACACGTCGTAAGATACATTGTGTCGTAAGATACATATATGTATTTATATGAGATTTTATTTATTACGTTTAGCTATTTCAAGATTCAATATGTTTACAAATGATAAAATCAATAATAAATTTTTTCAAAGTATCTATTAAAGAAAACATCTCGAAATTTTTGGTTTATAAGAAGTAAGTAAAGCTAAGATGCTGTTGTTAAAACTGTTGAAATGTCGTCTTAAGTTCAAGACAATCATTGGTTATTGTATTGGACAATAACAATCACGCTCACGACCGCAGCTTTTCCCGTTCCACTTGGTTGTGAGCGTTGAAAAAATAAGAATTGCCATACTTGATTAAATAGCTCTGTAGCAAAAGCTATATCTACAAACACAATAATGTTTTCATAAAAGAAATATATTCTAAATGATAATGAACATTGTATATTTATTAAGTTAGGTTATGGTGTGAGGAAAAGTGTAGAAATGACAGTCAAATATGAATTAACATTAATTTTATTCAGCCTATTTAACATAATTATATAATAAAATAAAGTCCAATAAAATATCTCTTTCCGAATCATATAAAGTAATTTTTGCTGTCATCGTTATCTTTAAGTTTTGCGTTATGTTTAAACATTGCGGTGAAATGATCAACAACGACCACTACGACCCAACTCTTCAGATGGGTCGTTGTGAGCTTGGCGTGAGCGAAATTAATGACGTCATTAATGATGTTTTCGGAACGATATTTAGTGGAACGCACCAATAATATTATCAAAGTACACATTCATACACTGGACGAAAATCTCAGCTGACTTTACATGTGTTTTCTAATAACACCAACTTTGGTTTTAATTGTGTACAAGTTTACCAAAGATGAACACAGCAAGAAAGCGGATGTTCTCCTGTATTACAACCAGAATATGTTAAACAACACGTGGAATTCAAATGCGCCGTTAAAATAAGGCATAAATAATTAAAATAGATACAAAAGTAAGTTACGAAACTTGTGAAGAGCTTTCATTGAAAAAAACTTATCAACAATTTTATGTTTGTAGTACGTACAAGCACCAAGCACCGAGCGCCGAGCACCCAGCAACCGGCAAGCATCTAGATATAAGATGTAACGTATGTATGGTATGGTGTTAAGATGAAAACTTTACTCATAAATCAAAGATATTGCATGAATAATTTAAAATGCGGTACTAAGCATATACAAGCATTGGGCATGTACGAATGTGTGAAAAAGTTCGATCACTGAAATCTCTGAGAATGTGTGTGTGTGTGTGTGTGTGTAGTAGTATATACGTTATATGGTAATGGTATGGTTTGGTCTAAAAGTATCGAGGACAACATAAATATATATTGGTATTTACAGTTATTTTTTAAATATTTATAAGATTGCCACTGGTGAGTAAATGCACGTTATTCAAACACTGATGCCTTGAGAATATACATAAACCATATGAATTTTATACCGTCACACACACACACACATCTTTATGTATACACCTATATACAACACAATATCTCCAATGTTATTAAAATTGAACATTTTTAATCAAACTTATGTGTTGCTCTGAAATCAAAGACTTTTATTTTAGTAATTTACATTCACATTATAATAATTACACTGTTTAACTTAAATCATACTACCTTACTTAATTTAATAATAACTTAACATCATGCACAGTAAGTTCTGTCGACTCCAAATATGAACTTTGTTGGCCGTTGCCACACATTACAATGAAAGTAGCTATAACTAATATATACCGTTAGCTCCTCTGACCAGAATGCAGTTGTAATATCTCTGGTCATTGTTACCAACATTCAGTTACTTCACCAATAGTTAAAAGACCTTACCTTGGACCCAGCCGCGCACTGAAGACAAAACAGTCGAAGATAGAGAGATCACTATCTAGATACTTTGCAGAAAAAGAGACAGCGTTAACTTATGTAAAAACAAGATTAAAACTATTTGTCGTTTCTCGTAATTAATTCGTTAAAATCACCATATTTTTTACAACGCGCCCCCCCCACCCCTCCGTAATAGATTCATAACAGTTATTCCTTTATTAGACGTATTAACAGATATTCCGACAGATTTATTTAATTTTCCCGATTGAGTCATGTATCTGCCAATGTAGATATCAACGAAACGGAACCAAACTGAACGAATTAACTCGTCGCTGTGTTCTAAAGACACTAATAACTGATCACAAATTGAATCAGAATCAGAATCCGCGTGAATAGCTAATTGAAATATATGAATAGACATTCACACGACTAGCTAGACTAGCTTCAGTTCCATAAGCTAGTCTATAACGAATAGTAATAGAATAGATCCAGCATTCTTTTAATAATGGATAGTTTCAGGAGTAGTTCTGTCAGTTTAGGAATCGGAACCGTGACCGGGGTCGGGGTAGAGAAAAGGGAATGAGAATGAGATTGAGATCAGGATAACCAAGAAGCTAATACAAAGTTAATTCGCCATGTTGAATCTTTATACAGAAGACTTTTTTTTTCTATTTTTTTATTTTTTATTTTAGAGTTGACTTGAAGGCGCATTGAAACGTGAATATTTTATTAGTTTAATTTAACATTCTTTTTTCGTACTACTTGACTGCTGTAGGAATAGACGAAGGAAGGGGACATGGAAACAGGGAGGTTGCTTGTAAAGGGATGGGTATATATAGAGGATTTATTTTACTAACTGGTGGGGCCCAAGAACTTGATATATGTGTATGTTGACGTCAAGTTTGTAAGATACATCTGATTTATTTTTCATTAATTCTCACTCATTTTTACAGACAATTAATGATATATTTTCAAAAAAGAAAATCTTTATTGTTGATGAAAAGACTAACAGTTTAAAATATATTAGTTTTTAAAAACTTTGTAAAAAATGTGTTGCTCAAAATGCAACACTTAAATATTTGATATTGTGAAAATCTTGAACAGAAATAAATGAAATTGATTGTTTATTACTCTACAGACATTGTTACGAGTTATATTTAAAAATAATAAAAATCAAACAGATATATATTTCTGAATAAACCAAAGAACCGATTTGCATAGTTAGAGATCGAAAAAAGACGATGCAAATCGAAACGACACAAATAGAATTTTCTGTACGTAATAATATACATAATTTCCATAAGTGTTTTAAAGTTAATTGTCCAGTAAACAATTAACAAACTCTTTCTTGACACAAAAATCATACGCATCTTCAATATTATGTCAAAGTCTCTTCAAAATGTTTACTGGGTGATTACTGCCTAAAGTACATATTTCATAAAAAATCCATATACTAAAATAATTGATAAAATATCTATTTTATATATGACTCTATTTTACTAACGGCAACGACGCTAGTCGGGGTTTATCTTAATGTATTTCAATAGAAATTAAAAAATGAATTCACACGACCATCGCAGTAACGATATACTCTTTTTGAACACCTGTCAACTTCACTGATTCTTGGTTTCTCTGTTTTTGAACTCCACCCCAATATACACCCCTACATAGGGGTTACACGGATTATTTTTCCAGATCCGATTTCCAAAGATTAAGGTTTGTCGATGCGTGTGTATATTTTATAAGAGATTCAATATTAAATCAAAAAAAGATCAAATAAATTTTGCACTTGTATTACAAAAGTTCACACTATAGTGAACTGAACTGCTTGGTGCGTATGCGTATGCGATACGATATCTCTATTGCGTGCTACGATGTGTTTCTATGTATTTCTCTGTTCTTAAATCATTTTCAACGTTTTATTTTATATTTGCTTCTTATTGAACTTTATAGGTTAGGATATTTTGTTGTATAAATTATTAGTTTTGTTAAGATATGGTTTTCTTGATATTCTATGACTTTTTCAATATTTACATATGAAAGAATGACTAACTAGACTAAGGAATACAATGAAATGTAATTTAATAGAGTTAAGCCGGAAGAATGTTGTGGATAACATTAAAAACAATAAATAAAATTATAATAATACTAAGAATTAATTAAGAAGCAATACTAATTAGTACTATTAGTGCCCCAGGAAAAATGTGCTACTTAGAATAGCCTGTAGCACTCTAGCAAGTTTTATCTTGCATACTACATTACAAATTCTTTGTGAAAATTAGAAATAAACCTTGCAATTAGATTATAGCAAGCTAACAAACTTGGAAGTGCAAGACAATTTTCTACCTGAGACACTGTATTAGCAGTATTACACATATCAAAAACTAAGGTTTAATATAACATTCTGAACATTTAATAAATACACAAACAATACTTTAAAAACAACAGAAAAATAAAACAAGTGTGAACAAAATATAACCTCATTTCATGACGTCATTTGTCAACTGCTTTAGAGCTAGAATACAAGAAACTACAAATAAAAAAAATATTTATATCTTTACTAACGTATAAATGAGCTAGACGAATGCTATATATTTTATTGTCTCTAAACTAAGTTTAAGTTTCTTAATTTTCCCATAAAAACTTTATAATAAATGTAAGATATAACTTTTAAAAATATTAAATAATATAAAACACACGGTAAATAAATAAAAATATATTTTGTCAAAAAATGTACTTATAATATTTTCACACTCGTAAACCTAGAAGCTTTTGTGAAAGAGTTTTACTGATACCAGTCGAGTAGAATATAGCCTAGTGTCTCAGCTTGCAGGCTACATAATTCATGGCCAAGGAAATCACTGCAGCGAGCTTTAAGCTCCATCTTACAACCTTACCCTGTACTATGTACTATCTCAGACTTGTATCTTTTACTTCCCCTAGCAATCAGGGTTGGTTGATACATTACAGCTTTACAAGTGCTTTCCTTGAAAAAAAACAGACTTACTGTAAACACATTATAATAAAATATTGCTTATGTGTTCTTCTGTGCTTTCTTATTACAATTATGAATACATTTGAAATACCTTCGCGTTTATGAGCTTAGTATGAACTTAAATAATGGATGAGGAAGTTTAATAAATAGAAAACCATAATAAAATTAATTTTATATCATGTATGTAGAATATATTTACTACGTTAAATTATCACGCTGCGTAATACCACTGCTGACATGTATTACACCATCGAACGCGCTGTCGATACTTATTATTCACGGATAGAATATTAACTAATTAAAAATATTTATTCGCCTGATGTCAGGTGTGTATACACCATCCATTCTTTCCGACATGCACAATCGCTTCTCAGTTTAGACGTTCACAAGTTGTCAGCTTTGCCATAACGCAGCTGGTAAGCACATTACGATTTTATACAAGTTATATGTCTTTAAACCATTTGGTACTACAAATGAATTCAATAAACGTTTTATTTATTAAGAAAGTTGTGCTTTAATAATTCTTTTTGTCAACCATTTACGTGCTATGTTTGAAGAAGCCTTCCACTTTAATTTTATCTCATTCCTTAAAACTGAAGTCAATGGCATATCATCCCACTTCTTGTTTTAACGTCGAAGGCTTATGTCATTTTACCTTTATACACAATTGATTGGTGCATAGAGAGAACCATTGTCAAGTCTATGTTAGGACTAATTTTTGGTTAACATCTATCAATGAGTAAGTGAGAAGCACTTACATATGCGTAGTTAAGAGCAAGCGAGACAGATATATGAACGCTTCACAGAGACAGAAATAATTATTGTTTTTAAACCATAACAAGGTTTGTTTTCTCGCTCTCTTTAGGACAGCATTATTTGGTTCTGTTCGACAGATTTGTTTTGAGACCTACTTATTTTATCGTTTTACATTACTTAACATTTATGATGCAGACACATTTCGATGTAAATTATAGATTTCATATAAATTTAAAATTTAAAACCTTCCTATCACGCTACCAATATATTTACGACAATATTTTAATTTTAAAACCGAAGAGTCTACAGAATTTTCAGCAAAGTCATATCGCATCCCTAACATGAGTAGAAATATTTATGTTTAATGTAACCTACATATATTTTTAATGTTTTTTCCTTATGTTTTATATATTTTACTCAACCCTGAACCCAAAAACCTTCATAACCAAAAGCTTTACTGTATTTCTTATATAGGGGAGAAAAGAGAAAGCTCAAAGCGTTGCTGTTCCAACCATAAATATCAAAATACACGACAGACGCGAAAAAGCTCAATAATTCTCATTGAGATTTTAGTTGAAAATTTTCTATATATAATACAGAATTTATATAAGATATAATAATGTATATCAGCACATCTACACAATACAGACCGTGGAGAACGGCCACAGATTCTAAAAGTGTAAATTACTTTTAAAAGAGTATTCCTGTACTATTCCTGATTTATATTATTAATTATTAATTATTAAAAGCGATTCGTAAAATGATTTGTATAGCAAAATGTACAAACTCAAATGAATATTAAAAGAAAATAAAGTCAAGGGTAGAATTACACAAGATTGAGAACAACTGATGCATCCTTTACGGGCTATAGTCTGTCCGTGTAGCGATACATCGTGCATCGTCGTTCTTTATAAAAGATATTACAACGTATTATTGAAAATTACAAAGTATTAAGATCTTAGTAATTTACTGGTACCGAAATACCGGAGTACCGAGTACCGCAGTCGGTTTTTAATGTTCTGCTGATGCTGGTTAATGTCGGTTGATGTTGGCTGCCTGAATTCTGCCTGCTGCCGTTAATGGTGTTGCTATCTCACCTAGCCTCTTCTGTATTGTATTTAATGTTAAACTTATTAAAGACTCTAAGAAGATTATTTTAACTTAATGTATCAAACAACTTGTTAATTTTATAATAATAAATAACTGTCGGAGAAACGGCTGCGAGTTTAAAATATACAACATAATCTTTTTTATTGTTGTAAGAAAACTTGTATAGTAGTAGCTTAACCCACATATATGAGACCCGTTCGCTAGTTCACAATAATATTACTCTTATCCTATTCTAGGATCTAGCAATAACACTGAGTATAACTTATGTGTAAGAAATTATCTTACAACTAAAATACAATATTTTTTAATCTAAAAAAAGGTTTTCCCACATATATATATATATATATATATATATATATATATATATATATATATATATATGTATATAAGACATCACTCAATAAGTTCGTAGGATGACATATAAATGTATCCTTTATTATCCTTTATTTAGCCTTTATTGAAAGAGTCTAAATAGCACTTGTCAAGCCATTGCTTTACTTAAACGATATTTTTCAATTAAAAAGCAATGCTTTATCAATACAAGAAATTCAGATTTTTCCATGTTTAGAAATGACTAAAGTACCGGCACTAAATCCACTGTAACTCATAATCTAATAACCGGAATGGCTTGAAATTTTGACACTTATCGTTTAAAGGTTTTTTACCAATATTGGAGCCATCTATCCGTCATTCTACGAACTGCTTCTTCTTCTCTTAACTCTTTCCCTTCATTTTCCCTAGTCCTCCTTTATTCTCATCGTTTCCTCACCTCTTGTTTTCTTTGTCTATTTGTCACTTTAGATTAAAAACGCTTCTGCTCTGGCGTTACTTTTTTTTCCTCGTTCCTTTTCTCTATTTCCACGATCCACTACTTCCCTTCACTGCCACCCTATAATTACTGCACAATATTCTTCTCACCCATTACTTTTTTCTGATATAATATATATATATATATATATATATATATATATATATATATATATATATATATATATCAGATATATATATAGATATATATATATATATATATATAATTTATATGTATATATATATATATATATATAATTTATATGTATATATATATATATATATATATATATATATATATATATATATATATACTGTTATTCTATTTTAATTTCATATATTTTTCCCTCAGATTTATTTATTTCAGCGTAAACTATATGGGTCTATTTTTATACGCTTTTCTGTTTAGCTAAAATGAAAATCATAACATCTGGCAAAACAACTGCTGCATAAAGTTATATGGATGCAATATCAGTTGCACTAGCACATAAACATTTTATTGTTTAATACATCAACAATCTACTGAATTGATTTGTGAGTATTTTCAAGTAATCACATACAAAATAAATAACTCATACATATGACATATTATTAACAAGAAAAAAATTGGTTTTTCAATGAATTTGTAATTTCATTTTCTTGTAATAATTTTTTTTACCATGTTAAATAATAATTGTGGGCAGATTGGTTTAGAGTAGTAGTCTATAACTGCCCAGTTATAAAAGCTTTTATACTTACTGGCCTTATATTTTGCCGATGTATTATTTTAACAAGCACGTGACTATTTTAGAAGTTGTTTTGATCTGAAATGTTTTTGTTTTTATTGAATTCCAATGAATTAAACACAAGTTTTCAACAAAAATGAAAACAATGTTTGAAAAAGTTTGTTTTTGTTGCGTTTCAAGGAGCTTTCTTGTTTATATAAGCTCCTACATTTTAAATGGCTATTTGTATTATATACAGTGGTACTACACAGGGCCGGTGGCCCAGGCGAACAATGGCGTGGGCCATCATTTTACAGGGCCTCTAAATTCATGAGTTTTATCATTTATTAAGCGCATTTACCTGTAAGTAGATTTATCTCGCGGTTGTGATATAATGTATTAGCTGTTTTCCCTGTAGTACTTTTAGTTCCTCCTACCTAATCTCTTCTACGCTTTCGGTTTCCGCCGACCTAAATCTGCTACTGACTACAATAGGATAATCTGATTTAATTTAGGGTTGGTCAAAATAAATAGTTTTGCATTATAAATGAAATTAGCATTAACAATGCATGCATTGGGTATCACAAATGATAATTATGAGAATTATTAATGTCCCAGTAAACGTAAACGTAAACGTAAACGTACAGTGTGTCTGTGTTCTACATGGCGTAGATTCGGACAATCCAATTATGGCTAGAATCCCCTGGACCATAAGAATCCTCCATCTTACCGCTGCTCTGCACACCATCGTCATCAGGAAGGTCGGTGATTCAGAAGGGTCTGTGCAAACTGTGATCTGTAGAGGTTGCTACAGTGCTACAGCGCTACAGTGCTACGCCGTAGCCATGTGGATTCCATAGTGTACTACAACTAACCAAATAAACGCTCTCGGTACAAACTGCCGAACTGGGGAAATGTTTTTCAAGCGATGATTTTTGGGGGATGATTCTACTGAAAGTTGAGATGGATGAACCAAGGGACGTGAAGGGAAGGGTGCACTACAAATCTAGAGATGACCATATGACGCCATACACCCCGCTTGTAATAATAGTTTCACGCACATTTATGAAATATCTTGTTTGGTTGCAGCGCTTCGGATTCACTTCGTTTCAGTTATCTAATGTAAGCATTTTTACATAAGTACACGTAAAATATTTGTAAAATTTTCTACGTAGAATGTTATTAGTATTGCAAGTATTATATACGTTTGGGGTTTAAGGGGTGTACAATTATTATATTATCAATAATACTATTAATAGGACTTCGTGTTGAATAAAGTAGGAGACAATCCCCTTAATTAAGAATAGTAAATCTGTTTCTGCCGCTGTACTTAAATTATAATATGGTTTTTATTAACTACAAGATGTTGAGATGTTTCACCCTTAGCACTAATTTTTACACAGTCACTGTTACATACAAAATAATCATACACTGTAAATAAAATATTATTAAAAACTTATACTTAATAGCATCAAGAAATACGTTAAAAACATACGTGTATGTTAGTATTGTACCCTTATATTTTCCTACCATGCGTACTAAATAACCAGATGCTCTGAAGGCAGATTTGTCTTATGCCATACACGCCATGCCATATTACATCTAAATTAAAAAAAAAAAATGATCTAATTTTTTACCTTTTCTTTAATTCGGTAAGAATTGGGCAAGATGGAAATCTATTTATTTAGGAAAAGCCACGCAATGTCAAAGCCACGAAGGTTTCTTTAATTAATATAAATATTTAACAATATCAAAATAACACAAAACTGAGTTAAACCTATTATTTTCATTTGTTTAATGCTAACGCCACGCTACCTACAATTACAGTTACAGGTAAAATACATGAGAACATTTAACATGAAACAGCTGTACGAGTATATCTATTCCATAGCTTTGTCTATGTCTATCCTTCTTGTACAAAAGTAATTAATAAAATACAGAAATAACAAAAGTGACTACATCAGGAATGTTGTTGTGTACCTTGAATTATATACAGGTTAGAAATACAATTCTGAAAGCTGTATAAACATAGAAAATCAACCCGTACTATTTCTATCCCTTTTCCACAATACTCTTCAACTCTATTTCCATCTCTCTTACTCTTTAACTCCAAATAACCTAAAGTAAAAACGGAAGTAGAGGTGCCGGTTCAGAGTCTGTAATTCTTTGTAATATTAGCTTTAGAGTTCAAAAGTGAGCTTATTAAAACACAACATAAAAACAAAAACAAAAATAAACCTCTAGCCTTAGCCCTAGCTTTAGTACATCAGTATTTGTATCTATACGAATGTATCTATACTAATGCAAAATGTACAAGAACTGTTGTTAAGTTCTCCGCAAGAAAAATTTACATTTCTTATTGTTATAAGTTTTACGTTTGTTATTTTAAGAACAACTTTTAAGAAAATACATCATTTTAAAGTAATTATAATTTTTAAAAACTAATTCTAGATGATTATTATCTAGATGATAATAAATTAGTTCCTTAAAATCATTTTGTAATCATAATAATATTAGTTATAATTAATAAAAGCGAATTATATATGCGCTTTGCATTTTCTATGCACGAGTCGATTTTTTGTGCTATCTAAAGTAAATTAATAAGCATTCGTCTTTTATTTTAAACGGTATCTTGGGCTGTTGCGTATGTTTAACGTCCATTTGGCTCTGTGCCCGAGTGCATCACACGCGATAGACGCCCCTAACTCAATAATTTCGCAGTAACGTAGTAGAATTGCTACAAAAAACATATGTAGTTGCATATGTAATACAGAAAATAAGTGTAATGCGTAAATGAAAGACGATTATTCATGTACAGCAAGATGGAGAAAGAAGCGGTCTTATTTCTAGCATATTGACCGTTCCGCCCATTTTATTCCGTTGTTTTCCATTACTATGTAAATACAACTTAAAAGCTAACATAAATGTCAAATTTTCTATCAGTGCAAACAGAAGTTTATTTTATCAAATTTAATCACATGTCGTTATCGTTATACCAGCTTTTAATATTCTACTATATTTATTTTAATTTAGAACTTAACATCTCTGGCAATAATAAAGTCGTACCTGCAGCGATACTGCACAGAGCACCTTTGCTAGGTGGGTGACCCCCCCCCCCTCCTCTTCCCCTTACTTCTCTGCAGCCCAACAGACAACCAAAACAAACTCATCTCTTTATGTGTATAGTGTAGTGAACGTACCAACATGAAGATGGTTATTTCGTAGCTTTAGTTGCTTGATTAGGGATGGTGAACATATACTGGACGTGCTAATACGGTGCAATTAGTTCTGTAGTCTATCTTTGACAATACTAGGACTAAAAGTACCATTTTTTACATTAATTTATGCCGTAGCTGAAGTTTAACTGGGAACTAAAAAAAACTGCCTTTAATATTTAAAGAATGAATCCATTAGCAATCGAAAGTTTTTAGATAGTTGGCTGGTGAAGGTAACCTACTGTAGATCGTAACTGACCCACAGTTTCTTTCAAAGAAAATTCTCTTCCGCAAAATTTTGCTTGATCCGTAGAAAAAAAAAATTGGAATTAGTTTGTAGCAAGCTAGCAAGTTTGAAACTGCATTATCGGAATGCATACGATAAAGAGAGACAAGGAAAATAGAGAGGAAGAATATGCAAAAAGTGCATTAAGTATTCATGTCAAGAAAAGAAGATTGTGAAGTTATTAAAGAGTGGCAATAAGAGAAGCGGTGGATGGCGGAGATAGAGAAAATGAACAAGGAAAGAGAAGGAATGACAGCGTAAAAAACGGAGGGAGGGTAGCAGGAAGAGAGAAATAGTAGAAGTTTAAATTTATCTGTTTTCTTGTATTTTTATGTTTCTTTTAGAGGACTGAGAATTGGTACATAGTATAATTAAGCACAATGATATGTAATTTAATTATTCAAGGAGGAAGATTGTAATGCCAAATGAAAAAACAACAAAAATCTATATACATGTCATCAAATACAAATGTTGGTCACCCCTGCCCCAGATATTCACAACTATCACCTAGTAAAAGAGCTATATTACTGTTATTCTAAGCATACGTTGAAAATAATACGTAGACACATTTCAGTAGCATTATTTGCTTTATAAAGCTAGAACAGGATACAAGCAGAAAGACAGTCATTACGATTTACTAGACAAAGGTTTGTTTGTAAATGAACAGAAGTAAAACTAAACCCGTAAAATTAAAGCGCACAGGGATATTTACAAAATTACAAAGTAGTGTGTGTGTGTGTGTTATAACAGATTCGTAGTGAACATAGTATATGTACGAGTACATTTGTGTGAAACATTTATATTAATTGCGAGAGTTTATAAGCTTGATCAAAGAAGAAAAAAGAACAGGAAAATGTTATTAACATTCTAATAAATGTACACAAGCCGGGCCTTATTTGAGTACACAACAGTGCAGAGGTCCAAAAACCTGTGGAGCCCGCGAATCTCGTTGAGGTATTGCAAGTGCCCGCTAAACACATTTACGGAGGACGCTTGATGGTTGGCCGCATCGTATGGCCGATTCTGGAACTCAGTGTGTCCAACGTTCATGTTAAAAGAAGTTCGGGCTGTTGCCGGTTTTTTAGACCCGCGTCAAAAGGGATTTTCATACATACTTGACCACATGTCATGCACTGCTGCACGAATCGTCCAACAATGGAAGGTTTTATACTTGAAAGTTTGTTTATTTACTTGAAAGTTTTTGTTAAACAGTGTCAGTGTCAATAATATATAATATATTATGTTGGTGGCCCCTGCTTGGTACGCACAGATGCCCAGCCCTGAATATGTACAAGAAAATTAAACATACACTCGTACCGTTATGAAAAACAGTAAAAGAACAAGATAATATACACATTAAGCCAGTACTGACATGCTAATTGTAATTATATGTCCATTAGACGCGAAATTAGTTCAAAAGAAGAATATTAAAAAGAAACTCCTACCTAAGGCGATGTTACTGACTGCTTGTACCAGTACTTAGTTGTACTTATCAGAGGAAATTCTGCTCGTGTCAGTTCACCAGTTACGAGTACATTGTTTTGCAGCAATATTTTATGATTATATGATTTAGAGAAAAAAACAAAATTTAATTAAACATCACTTGTAGAGAACATCATGTTGTGTATTTCTTGGAAATATATTTGTGTAAGTAAATGTTAATTATTTAAATAAATGAAAGGCATTTGTACATCAAAGTTTATATATTAAAGAAAATTGTATGCATTGAAATGAAGATCTTTCGACAAGAGAAATATAAACAATGTTATTAAAAGGAATATTCAAAACCAGAGCTGGGCGCAAATAAGTAACAACAAATTGAGATTGATTAAGGAAAATATAAACAAACTAGCTTTTACCCCCGTCGCAAGCGACGTCTGTCTTTTGTGTGTGGCTTGAACTTCATGTAAAAATTTTAATTCTATCAGAGTTTACTCCGCCTTAAAGCGTCTTTTTGGCGTGTATCATTTGAATCCAATAAAATAATTGGTAATTACATTTCATATTTATTTCTATTTTTAAATTGAAATAATAAATAAACTCGCACATATGCATTGACACATATAAATTGACTAAAAAAAATATATTTTTTTTATCAAAATAAAAAATATTTTCAATTTATGCGTTATTTGACCAACTTTTTTTCAAAATTTGGAATTTTTTTTTTCGATTCGTAAATAAGTTACCAAGATTAGCCTATATACAAAATTTCAACTTTCTAGCACAATTTTTACTCTCGGCAAATACTGCCCCCGTGCCCCCCAATAAAATTTGGAAATTTTGAATTTTTTTTTATTAATACTATACTTAATTATTCTAAAATCCAGAATATGAATTTTCTCAAAAGTTCCGTATTGGGCCCCCGAATTTCTTCAACCCCCCCTTTTTCAATTTTTGAATTTCTAATTTTTGAGAAATGTCAGCATTAAGTACCTTAATACACATGCAAAATTTCAACTTTCTATCTTTTACGAATTAAAAGTAATACAGCAAAAAAGGGATCACTTTTTTTCCTGTTTTTCCAAAATTACGGGTTTCCAGGAAATTCAGGGAAAAATCCGGGGACGCCAAAAGTCTTAGAATTTTTTTCTCTACGAAATAGGAAATTTTCAAAAAGATCGCCGGAGCCGTTTTCGCGCTGCCATACAAAATTCAGTACCAAACATATAAGAATATAAACATATAAACATATAAGAATATAAACAAACAGTTGGAACATTATAATATAGGATAAGAAACTTCTTATTAAAGCAATAGACAATTTGAAGAAGCCATGTTCAGACTAAGAACAGGACATACGAGATTAACGCATCAATATTTAATCAGTAAAACAACAGCTCCGCAGTGCAACAGCTGTCAGACGCAAATAACAGTCCATAACCTGCCCACAATATCAAACGCAAAGAACAAAACACAACATCAGTGGTGGACTAAAGAACATACTTTCAGACAATGCAGAAAAAATGCAAAAAGTGCTGGAATTCCTTAATGATATAAATTAATATTCTTAAAAAGGTCTTCCTTATTATATGTTAATATAATATAGTTATATACGTATTATATGTTAATGGGCAAATGGGTACATTTATTTTTCCAAAAGTAGTGAAACAGGTCACAGAATCACCGATTTAAATGGGACACTAACCACAGATCTTTATCATATCTCAGAGTACGACTTATACACTATACTGTGTGCAGTAAATCATGGTTGACTTTTCTCCACTCCTAGAAGTGTGCGGTGCCAGTCTATATAGACCCTAAAGTCGTAGAGCTTGTGCAGAAATTGAATCTGCTTGTGAACAAGGAAGATGGAACTTAAGCTATGTAGCTGCGGGGAAGGAACATCTCAAATTAATATAGATCACTGAAGTGTGTTCATCCGGAAGGAAATATAGTATGTAGTGAACCTAACACTGTTCACCGATGGCACGAGGGGTGCAATGTCATCAGAAATACCCTCATTCGCATACCACCACGATCGATAGCTCGATCATTTACCAATGAAGCTACATACTCTGGATAATATTGCAACATTACATTGTAATTCTAGGAAAGCGTTGCAGAAATGTACTCTTTGATTTTAATATGTATTTAAAGACAACAATAATTTTTTTTACAGTCTGTTCCTTAGTAAAACAAAGGCATTGTGTATAAATATATACGTACTGTAATTATAAATCATCAAATAAATACCATAATTACAATATTTAGTTTCAACCACAACACATAGATGTCTCCACCATCTCTGTCTTACATCAAAATACATTTTACTTAAAGACGGTGGATGTAATGTGAATCAGCATTGACATTTAACACTAGTCACACAAATAATATATACATTACACGATCCTTTAAGCCTGTGCAGAATTCAATGTAAGGATTGTGTCATAAGTAGGTGTATGAAATTCCACTAAGCTTATTAAACATTGCCACTCGTCAGTTACCCCTGACAACGAATAGAACGGCAACAACGATTACATCAATGATGATACATACGATTGTACTAACGTATCGTATCATAGAATATTACTTGAGTCTGCGAATTTGTCAAAGGAAATTGAGGAATGGTATCACATATACTAAAGATATTATCTAGAGTATATGTATAGATATATACATACACATACATATAAGAGTTATTAAAATTGTAACAGTAATATTGTTATCTTCCAACAAATACAGTAAGAATATTACATTAAAATGAGTATACAAATATAAATCCATTTAACTTTTATAGTTCCGTTGTGCACGTTCGCTTAGTGTTTATATGCACCGTTAGGTGACAGTGGCGCTACTGTACTTCATACTACAACTAGTTCCTCTTATGGAATTACAGAAATACTTATGCAGATATAGCATTAAGGTAGGCGTCCATATACCGCAATCATCGATTTGTCTTGTCAAATGGATTTTAGTATTATTTCCATGGATAGACACTTATTTATATCGGACTGGGCGTGACCGTTTCTCTATTTCTTTCTTCTTCTATTAACACACAAATAAGCACAACAAGATCTTGGTCATTTACCCCTTTCCTCGACTTTTAAAGGTATTTGGGTAGTAAAGTCAGATTACCATTGTTGAATTAAGACTGTGCGCTTTTAATGAATTTGTTTTATATAAACTGACAAATGTTGATCTATGAACGCATGTGTGTCCGATTTGGTGACGTCACTCGTTAAGTTGTCTAGCAGACCATAGAGTAGCCATACATGGGATACTTAAAGCATTGAGTGAAACGACTTCCATATTAAAGCCGGCTCCAGTCGATGCGGTGAACGTTTGATTCAAATACTTGCCTCCTACGTGTGAATAAAATATTGGAAGATTGACATGGCACGGTGAAACGAATGTTTGATCCTAATAATTTATTTATTTTATTAATTTGTTGATATTATTGACACTGACACTGTTTAGGAAAAACTTTCAAGTAAATAAAGAAACCTTCAAGTATAAAACCTTCCTTTGTTGGACGATTTGTGCAGCAGTGCATGACATATGGATCAAGTGTGTCCGGCGTCCAACGTTGGAAGGGGTTTGTAGAATCGTTTGACGCCGGTTTAATCTGTGGACGTGTACCTTAACAGCGTCTGAACTGCTTCTCAGTGTGACACGTGATCATATTGGAATAACTATATCATAGTTTAATCTTGTGCAGGGATAAGTACACCTATCTACATTTCTCAAATGTTTAAATATCTTATACTTATACACCCGACATCTAGATATGTGTGAGTGTGTGTTTGTGCAAATATACTTATGTATATTTGAAGTGGGTTCGCCAAGGATACTCGAAGTCGTACAACGAGTAAGTATGCAGTGTAGTCCTGTCCTTGTTTTAAGAATAAGTCGAATAGAAGGATTATGATAATGTTATCTTTAGATACTGCAATACAAACTGTAATTCTTTTACAATTGGCTCGTTACAGATTGAGATGATTACGATTATTATTGATTGCAGACTTTCCGCTAAACACAGCATCTGGGTTACAATAGTTATCGGGTTTCAAATCACAATGATAGAATAGTATTTATTATTTTTTATTTTATTCCTCTCCTTACACAGCTTGCTTTATACCTGTCAAATTTTTTATAATGACAGTATACCTCGCGTTATTCTTTATCTGCTACACCCCTGACATTATGTGCACAACATTCTATATGCTCTTCCCGTGTTTGTAGCACTCAACGCCATCTAACGCCTGCCGTATGCACTACCATGTGACTATGAAGACGGTGTGATTTATAAAACTGTTATAGCTAATATTGGTACAATGTCTTGCGTTTATATGTCGTCTCTTTATATTAGCACTTCCTAGTGTTCTAAAATCTAAAGCGGAAGATGATATCCTGGAAAATATACGGCGTTTAATTACAGGATATACACTTTAGTATATATGTGTAGATAATTTCTTAAAATATACATTGCGAAAGTCATATTCGCGTTAATGGAAATCTAGAAGTTGTAATTATTTTAACAATCAAAAGGTATTACTGTTATTACCCTTATGGCATATTTAAAATCGGTAGAACCTGACTACAACAAAATACAGTTTTGTACACTAAATATTTTGTTTATAAATTAGAACTTTAGTACTTGCTTTCTTTTTTATTATATACCAACTAAATTCGGCAGTTATTTCAAAGTCTTTACTAATTGTTTACATAAACTATAGTCTACTAATAATACCTTGCTAAATATATACAGCCATCTGAGAAAAAACACAACATCAAATGATGCAAACCGATGCTCTATTCAAAAAGACTGAGCTCTATTCAAAAATATGACCCACAAGTGTTTGTTTGTTTTTAATCTTAAGAAACAAAATACCAAAAGAGCAATTTCTTGGTTGGCATGAGACTTAATTTAACGATGCTCTTGCTTTAAAAGGATCACCTAATTTCAAGGATCTATATGCAGCACTCCATAGTGCATTCCTTATAGCTCAATAAAGCTCAAAACCGTCACCACCATATAGTTAAAGCTTTCGGGAATAACGATGCTAAAGATGCTTCAAATATTTCATAATAAATACAAAATTCAACAAAATAAAGCTTTACGAAGTTTATAAAATGAGAATGTGTTGAGCACTGTACATATATAACACATACACACATACATACATGAACGACGCTACTTGGTGTTTTATAAATATAAAGGTTATTATCACATGGGTTTATACCAGTACGCCAATGTGATTAAAGTTATAAATTATCTGCTTTATATTTGATATTAAAGTCATTTTGAGTTTAGTTGTTTAAGTAAGATGATATTTTAACGATAGCAAAGGAGTAAAAAAACAAAATAAGTTCATAGCAGAGCATGTTGAATATTGTATTCAGTTCATTCATGGTAACTTGTTAATTTTAACACATTGGTCGTGATTTAAATATCGCGTGGTATTCATCATTGATAACGGAACCCAATGTGTTTCTGCTTGACGTTAACCACTATAAACAGTGCCGGCGTTTTAGGGGGTGGTGCGGAAATACATTTTCTACATAGGGTAAGAAGCGTTCTGATCCCTTCATGGAATAAAAGATGTAGCTACCCCAATATCCAATTATAAACGTACTGAGTGACCGCAGCGTCGTCTTCAAAGCTTTCTCTTCCTTTTTCAGTGAACCAAACATATGGTAGTCACATGCGAATAAGTTTGACTAGTGTAATTTGGTGAGTTTTCCATAAAGACGAACCTTAGTGCCAGAATTATCCTGAATCTAGTTCGAGTACTAAATGTTGTGTTAATTCTGAGAATGGGTATTTAAAAGAAAATGAATTTAGATTTCCCCAATATGTCACCTCACCACGATATCTCCAACGGGTATAATGCAAAGTCCGGTGAGCGTAGAGACAGAATCGTGTCACGTATTAAATACCATCAAAGCTTTAAAGATGGAAGAAGTTTTTGTAGAAAAAAGTCTTCAGTTAATATATAACATGTTACTAAAGCTCTTAGCGCTGCTAGTCCGTCCGTAAGAAAATCTAAACAAAAACGTCGACTCGACACATGTTGCTGCTCAGCTTAAAAACGATTTTCGAGACGTCTTTATGGAAAAAAGAAAATAAACTAAAACAAGTTATTCTGAAAGAAATGATCTCTACCTGTGATACAGTGTGGTGCAGGATGGTACAGTGTTCACTGAGCTTTTAAGCTCTTTTGATGAAATGGTTATGAATTAAATACCACTATATTTCATGTTTTATTCTGTAACTGTTTTTATTGGAATGAAGATTACACTGTTAACTTAAAAGGTCTTTTCGTGGAGTGCTTCATCATATGGTTTATTCTTAAGTAAATTGGAATATGTTCTTTGTCATTTAAAGTACCATACCTACTCACTGGTTTTATTTTAAATTTACTTCAAATTATATAGTATATGTGTAATCATTTCCTCTACTAGTTTTAATTTACAATTTATTTTTACATTTAAGTATCTTTTTAGAATCTTGCAAGGTCAAAGCTTTTTAAATTAATTATACAAATACTGTATTGTAATTTACAGCATTATAAACGGTACGGTGTTAGAATTCATTTTTAAAAGAAATTCAAATTCAGTTTGTTAAAAATAAAGAAATAATAAATAAAATTTAAAAAAATTAATAAAAATAACTTAGTTTTATATTAAAAAGTTATATTCATATTTTAAAAAGTAATATACACACCAGAATCAGATTTTTTAAAATTAATTATTAGAATTCACACACTATCATCCAGTGATATACTTCCTCCTACTTTAAATTATAATTGTATGTACTTATTTCTATATATTATTTTGTCGGTATTATTGTTTTGGGAAAAGCTGCACTCGTCTCTTGAGTCTGGTACAGCTAAAAAGCACTGCTTATAAATTTATTTGTCTTCTTCTTCATTTTCTTATATATAAAATAAATATTAAAAAAAAGACAACTTCAAACAATAATAAAAACGGGCTAGCCTATCTAGATTTAACAAATAGATTTGTTCGACCAGATATAAAAAGTACTCGTAAAATATGTAACAGCTCATTTAAATGTTTTCGATTTCCATCCCCTATTTTAAATGTACCCAACATGTATTAGAGTCTTCCAGTTTTTTAATTGGTGTTATTAAGCCCACATCCCTATCGTGCGTAATTTTCTATAATTATATTGATGAAATGTACGTTTTACTTTACCCAACCGGAAGCATTTGCAAGAAATTCGTGTTAAATCTAAACTCGTATCAAAATATATTGAATTAAACAACATCCGGGCCTAGTTTTTGATGGATGTGTTTTTTGTAATGTCTAATAAATGATTTCACTATATAATAACATTCATGTGCTACTAAAATTAACCTATTAGGTATACTATATAATAATATTTTTGTTATAAAATTAATTCTTGTACCAAAATGTCGGGGTAAAGCTTGCAGGTTATTTTGAGAGTGTTTCCAGTCAGCTATACGAGTATTCATGGACCTCCATAAATTACCGTGAAACGTTCCTGCTTCTGGCGTGATCCTAAGATTACAAGATTTGATAAAATTAGAACTTATAAAAGTTTTTTTTACATATAATTTCTGGAAAATTAGACTGGCTGTCGGAACTATTCATAGATCACCATCTAAACTTGTTAATTATTCTGGAATATTTTATCATTTAATTAATTCATCATTTATTATTGTTAATATATTCATATCTATACATAGCTGATAAATATTTCACACTATGCAAATAGTCGTAGCTTGTATTCTCAAACTGTTGAAAAATGTGTTCAGTGAAAATAACTTCCAAGTGAACCCAGTAAACAATTTGATGAAACGGATCGACAGTTGATAGTGTTAAGCCTCATTCCCACTCACTTGAAGTACATTTCTGTAGATCAACACATAAAGTTTGATAATATGAATGTAGTAAACAAGTATAAATAAATAGATTTGACCCTAGAAAAGTAATTCACAACCTATTAGTATATTTGTTCTACCTCATACAACTACACATACATTAATTCAGTATTTACGATCGCATTTGCAAGGTCCTAGAGTATACGAGCGTACATACTCTACATATACATGCATTGTTACTCATGGAAGACCATAAGAACAAGATGGAACCGTATCAAAGCCCGGTCTAGTGTTATGTAATGTGTAACCCGACAACCTGTGGGCATTAACGAGAAATACTCCAAACTATAACGTTCAGCTCCAATAGTGCGATACAATACGACACTGTACGCTACTATAGCAGGGATGGTGAACCTTTTGGCATGTTACTCTCTTCACTGAGAAGTAAGTTATATTTTCTTTTAGGTGTCACTGCAAATTTTATTGAATACAGTCACAATTAATGTGTTACCAATATTTTAGTACGCGCACACGTGTCGTAGGTTCACCATCCCTGCAGTATACGATACTTATGCATTCAACTAATAATGCAACGGATTGCTGCACGTACCTGTTTAGTTTATGTTTACACTGTTAGTTATTTGTGTTCTAAACTTAGTTTATTGTTTCTAATATAAATAACGTATTGATAATAGCGTTGCAAACAGAGCAGTAAGCCTGCGAGCTGCTAAACACAGTTATCATAAAATCTAAAAACAGTTCTTGTGGAGAAGGAGGCACATTCGACCATTTATCTTATGTTACGTACACACTTGTGCGACTATTACATGCAACATCCAACATTTGCTGAAAAAAAGTTGTACAACATATAATTTAATATATCGGCATCCTTTATAATTCGTACGAATTCATTGAACCAGTTTTGTATGTAGTGTCAGGAACAATTAGGATTTACTAATTACAAATTGTAAGCTGGATATAATATTGGTACAATATTTATGAACAAATATAAGAACTGTATTAAAGCAAGATTTAACTTCATCAATGATTATATAACAAATGTCGTCTGCAGTGCCTTGGATCAGATGCAAAAGGATCGCGCCCTCTCCTAGATGCAGGTTACGTCACTGTCAAAGTGGTCTACACCAAGCAGAGCAGACCAATAAGCATTCGAAAATTGTTTATGTTAAGATAAGACTGAAGCAGAGCTAGAGTAGCACCAGGGTTGTACTGGGAGTCTTAGATTGCAGTAGTATTTAATAAAAAGTTAAGTTTAATAAAAGATATAAAAGGATTTAGGAGAGAGAGGAAATTGCACAAAAAACATGAGAAGGATTGCCAGATTCAGATTGGGAAACCAGGAGAAAGGAAACAGATACTGGGCAAATAGCGAGGAAAGGATGTGGAAGGTGTGTGGAACGGAAATAGAAACGTTGCACATTACATTTTCATGTGAGAAAAAGGTAAAAAGCGAAAAGAATATTGTGCAGTTATTAAAGGGAGGCAGTGAAGGGTAGAGGTGGATGGCGGAGATTGAGAAAAGGTGCGAGGAAAGAGATGGAATCTGCCATTCCTTCTATTAGAAACAGGAGGAGCGAAGAAGTTTTTCTTTTTGAAGGAATCAGAATGCTTAGATATAATAAAGGAATATATGTAATTTAATGAGTTAAGGCAGAATATAAAAAAGTAAACAATTTTTGTTTTGTTTATGGCTCAGGATCTCGGGCACCTTAAAACCGGCCCTGTAGTTTAATAACTACTCGTATTATAACTTGAACTCGTAGTTATTGCGTGACAACTGTCTAACTTTCCGTTACTTTCATAAAATTGAAACTAATTATTCTGGTTGCGGTTCTTCAAATGAAATAAAAGTTGTGAAGAAAGTTTTGTAATTGTAATTTATGTTACACTGTGCTAACTAAGTCCGAATCGGTTGGTCGTATGGTGTCGGGGCTTCTCTACTGGAAATGCTAATATGGAAATCCCAAGAGATTTTTCTAGCACAGTGTTCCTAAAACACAACAAGTACCATTAACACACGAACAAACAAACGTATTCAAGCCAACACATACAAACTAGAACACATATACATAAATAAACATGGTTGTATATGTATATGTATACAGTACGTACATTTCATAAGAACGTTTTGTGTTATAGCAAATAGATGTGTTAGTTGTAAATGAAACGGTAGTAGCACTTTAAGGTTAGAGCAGATTCAGATTCGTAAATTTAAAAGCTCTGAAAGCTTTGAATATACTAACTCGAGCTTTTCTCCGGATTAAATTTCATTTTGTACACCAAATGAAATTTAAAACATTATTATTTAAATAAAATCTGATTACATTTTAATAAGAGGTAAATAAAATTTAAAGTTTATTTTATTAATTAAACAATTTCGTAATTGTACAACAAATTCAGTGTTTCTCTTATTTTAGTATGTTCAAATAGACGATGATTTTTATTTTGATTATAAATCTTATATTAAAGGCTTAACTCTTAAAATAAATCTTAAAAATATATCTATTCTAAGGATTTAAAACCTTGCAAAAGACAAAACTAAGTAGTTTATTTTCTCTTCACATTTTGAAAATATTTTTTATAAACAGTTTTTGTTTATTGAACGTACAATTTTCGATAAATAAGTAATTAATAAATCAGCATGTTTTCGAGTTACGTTTCGAGCGAGGTTTAGACACAAACAACCGGAAATCCCTAATGTTCAATACTTAAAGGTTCTTATATAATTACCTTTCACTACACGATATACTCTTGACTCGTATCAAAGCATAATACATATATCCATCTGTATAAATGTATTAAACATTACATTTTCGATTCTCCAAAATCTTTTAGAGCACTGAGGGAGTTTCTTACGATTAAGATTTGAGCGCGTTATCCAGGAGCTAGATGCTTCCGGCGGAACTAAAGCTCCTATAAAGTTCCGCTTGTTAATACTTGATACTAATGCTGTGAGCTTAACGGGAGAGAAAACGATGAGACGGTGACGACGCTGAGCATTGTATTTATCAGAGGTGGCCAATTATAGATATAATAGTGAGGATATATATTTCTAGGTGTAAAGATTTGGAGTCGGCATCAATTAGTAGGTATATATTCGATAATACAATCCATTTATCATTAATAATTGACTTTATTTTAATAAGATTCTAGCATCTTTCCTTTCCACTTGCCAGATCACTTTATTAAGGTGAAACATATTAGGAATTGTACTCCATACTGGCACACTGTTCCTCCTTATCAATTTTAGTGGCGACTTTATATTATTATTTTATTTTTAATATTTTTACCATTTGGAACTATATTCTTGTGCCTTAACTTATTTATTTACATGTCATTGTGATTAATTCAATTTTGTTCCTTAATAAATCTAAATATTCTCACTCCTTCTAAATGAAAAAAAATACACATAAATTTATCTTTATAAAAATAAAAACAAAACTGTTACTGCTACTGTTTCGTTCCTCCTGCTACTCTCCTTCCTGTTTCTACTCTGCCATTCCTTCTCTTTCCTTGCTCGTTCCTTTTCTCTATCTCCGCCATCCGCCTCTTCCCTTCACTGCCTTCCTTTAATAACTGCCCAATATTCTTTTCGCTTATTACCTTTTTCTTTCATGAAAATTTAATGTGCTCCATTCCGCACACCCTACACATCCTTTCCTCGGTATTTGCCCAGTATCGGTTTCCTTTCTCCTCGTTTCCTAATCTGTAACTAAAGTTTAGTATACACTAAATACTACTTCTTCTTCAAAATAGAATTACATATATATTTCATATTAATTGTCTAATAAGAAATAGAAAAACAACGAAAGGAATGTTGTCGTATTATCTTTATAGTAAAACTCAAAAAAAATCTCTAAAATTTAAAGGAAACCTCTTTCCTCGTCCCCGTCCCCGACCCCGTTCCCGTCGCGATTCCCAATGCCAATCCAATTCGGAACTCAGAGGGAGACGACCATCGAGCCACGTAGACAGAACAAGAAAACGACGGAGTTTTGCGGCTAATCTAATCGCTTTGCGTCAAGTGATAAGTCACTCACGCTTGTCTGGCGCGACAAAGTCCCCCTCTCCCGTTCCCCACAATACTGATGTCCGCCCCATTGAAAATGAAGATAAGAGGGTGAGTGAATGCTGAAGAGTGAATGTTTGAAACGGGGCAAGAGGAGTAATGGGGAGGGGGAGGTGATTTGATACTGAAAAACAAGTATCGTTAACGCCACGACTGTAAGATAAAACGAAGCTTGAACAAGGACACTAGGAAACGGTGTATGCTAAAAAAAGGGTAAGACAGGAGTTCCCACTAAACGTAGATTGGTGGAGGGGTGGAGGGATAAAGCGGTAAAGAGTGAGGCTGGTGGTATGTAACCTAATTACAACTTGAAATGGTTAAGGTGAGGTAAATAATTTCGTATTAAAATGGGGTTTAACAAATAAAAGTAATTTACTTAGAAAATAATATTTGATAAAATGTCAGGGCCCTAAGTGATTTATTGTGTTGTATCTTCTTTATTTAATAAACGTTTTATTATTTAGATAAATATTTTGCAAGATACTAATTTACATTTAGACTAGCGCTTACCCCAGTATAAAGTAACGTTTGTTTATTGTATTTGATTTAAATTTGATAATGTAATTCCTAATTTTATTTTTAAATTTATATATTTCCTTGCAATTTTTTATTTAAATATCATTAAAAAACATAACAAATATTTTCAAATTTTAAATTTAACTTAGTTTTGAATTTTTATTTCTTAAATTGGATACATCGTTATTACGTAATATGAAATTTCAAGTCTCTGCAAAGTTTCGTACCTTGCCCACTAATTTTTTCGATGCTTTATTCAAATTTTCAATCTTAGTCTAGTCTTTCAAATTCTTCACGTGTAATTATTCCCAAATTTGATAGTACTGTTTCAGAATATTTTATTGAACAACTATTTTACAATATCCCGCAATTACCATTTTAATTAAACCAATAAATTACTCATTCAGTAAAATAATATTTCATAGTGAATCAACATTCCATTCCGCAAGGTACGGGTTAATTGCTATTTTAATTATACCTGTAACTGCACACCCCCCGTGTTCTCCGTATTTCTTTCTCGATTGAATATTTTCGTCAATCGTCAATCGTCGACCCAATACAATAAACAACAATGCATTTAAAATAATTATTTGTAAACAAAGTTAAATAATATCATGGTTAATTACAAACAATAAGCTTTATTTATTTGATAAATAATAATTATAGAAATGTTAATTAAAAATATGTAAATTGAACAAACGATACTGTAATTAATTTATGAAAAATATATTCGATAATTAAACAGCACAATATATACATTAAATAATTACGAGTATACCATAGGATTATTCATTCCAATTATAATTAAAATGGTCATTACACGGTAAAGTAAATTAATCATAATGATTCTACGAAATTTATTTCATTTAGATGCTGATATTATTATGCGGGAGGTGATGTTCTTTTAGGAGTTTTATTCTCTTTTCAGTTTCATTATAGAATTCTTTTTAAACATCATCAACTAGGTTAAATATCAAAACAGTGAGTGGGAATGATAATTTAATAAAATAATAAAGTATATAAATATAGCATTTAAGCTGCATAAGACGTGATAATAACTATATGCACTTAAAACAAAAAGAACAAGAATAAAAACATTGAAAACTTTACACAGAAAAATCACATAATACTATAATATATCTCCTTCCGTTGTTTCAGCTCGATTTTTTGTCGTATTTTGTTGGTAGACGAGTGTTGTGACATTCGGCGTGAGGCACGTGAGCCTATTTATTCTATTAGGGTAGCAATACGTCAGAAAGTTGCCAATCGCAGAAAACAACGCAAGGAAGTTTAGTTACGTCACATCCGTAGTTTTCTATGTACTCGTAGACTTTTACAGCATCCTTTTCATAGGAGGAAATGTAAGAAAAACAAACCTCTGCAACAAAAATAACTGACAGGATCTGAATACTCGTATGTCAAGGATTCCCTGTAGTAGAATCATTTATATTTAAATTGAATTGGGAATATCAACTGAAATATTATTTTTATTTTGTTTCGAGGATATTATATATGAACTTTAACTTTATTCAATAAAAGATCTACTTGTATGTAATGCGACATTCACAATCTGTAGGTTTTAAGGTAGGAACAGTCCTACCTTACCTTTCTTTTTAAATTGTAACCTATGCATCTTAATAAAAATAAAGACAAGTACGAGTATGTCAGTTTAATCTAAAAATCTAAACAAGATGTCAACTAAGTTGGCAACCCTACTTCCTTTGTATTTGTTCATCAAGTGTTAACACGAAATGAAACTTGCAATGTTGTTGTCTATGAAGACTATAAGGCTACAGTGTAGAGTGTAGAGTATAGAGTGTAGTGTATTTACACTATAGAGTTTACTAATAGCACGGAATAATCTAGATAAGGGTAGAATAATTAATCATCTCCAAATAGTTAAACTAGCATAAGCAACGCTTTGTAGTTGTGTTGTGTTTTTGTGTTTAAAGATCTTTGTATTTGATTACAAGGTGTTTCGAAATTTAGTGACCATAAATTATTAGCAATTTTTGGAAAGACTTGAAAATATTCAAATTTCAAATGAAATTACAATATACACACAAAACAGACGTCGCTGAGTGACGGTTTAAACACTAGTGTTTGTGAATATTCATTCGAAACAACATCACGTATTAATATCCATATTTTTATTAATAAATACCATCGCAGATTGCATATAACATCATTTAAAATTCTGTATTACGTTGTCAAAAAATAAATCATCAAAACGAATACCTAGTTTTAATGTTGCACTCTCCATCACCATGCATATCTAATACGCGTGTTACACTGCATAGTCAGTGCAACAGGAATTAAACTACTAACTCCCACTTTTGCAATCACCATGTTGTTGTATAAATAGTTTTTACTTCACTTTTTGTGCAACCCCTTGTCCCATACTACCCTACTTAGCTTTGATTTCTTTGTTTAATAAATATATCACGATGGTTTATAACTAATTGGCTAGAAAAAGACTAGAGACCTCTGTGATCTAGGATAGTGTACTATTTTGTGACTCTTTGAAGTTTAAACAGCCAAAGGCAGTTTGTTAGTTTCATATGTGAATAAACTATTATGTACAAGTATAGCTATTTGATTCCCGTACACACACACATGCATACATACGACTACTCGTATTAGCTTTGGTTTACTGAGAGACTTTTATCTGAACCACATAGAAGACTTTTGTTTGTGGTATCCGTATTGTTTCATCTTACGCTTTTAAGCGAAATATTTTGCGCAAGTAACGAGAGTGGAGTTTAATTACTGACAAAACGAAATGATACGAGAAATTACATATTTAACACTAACTCTGGTAGTATTGCATTGAATATTTATTTTTTACTTCATGATGATAGGCTTTAAAATATTCCTAATACTAAATCATTAATTATATTTCACAAAATTAACTTAAAACCATTGATGACATCTACTTAAAGTTAAACTACTGACATATCTTGCTTTTCTTCTTAGCGTCATTCTTTATGCACACTTTGTGTTACCTCTACTTCTTTATTTAACCATTTTGAACTGCATATATCTCCCTCCTTTCTTCTTTCTCCATCCATCTCCTTCTCTCGCTGTCTCCTCTCAGTAGCTTCTCTTCCTTCTTATTACTAATAATCCTTAATTTGCAAGTCTTGCATTGTGTACAATTCCTATATTTGTTCATAAATAATAATGTACCATTATTATAAAAGGCATTATTATATGTTGCATCCAAATTTAAGTAAGAAGAGATGGTTTAGAAATGAGTCCCGCAAAATTATATCAACTATAATCAGAATCAAAAGTAATCATTGCAAAACTCCAGCTCATCTGTATAAAATTAATATTAAATCTGATGATACATACCAATGTGGTGAAGAAGGAACTTTGGATCATATTATATTTGAATGCATAAATTCTAGTTTAGAAAGATCAAAATTGAATAGTGATATATTAGATGTGATTAAAACTTTTCCTGTTAATACTAAATTTTTGTTAAGTGATTCAAAATTAATTAGTGAATTATTTAAATATTTAGAAATTTGTATAAAAATTTGTGAATTATAAATTATAAAAGATGTATAAAAAATGCTTGATGGTGGCTATGACGAAAGAAAGTAAAGGCAAATAAGTAAATAAATATAAAAAAAAAAATTATAAAAGGCTTGTGGTTTGTAATTAGTAAATTTAAGAAGGGGAGCTAGGAATCGGAGATAGACAGGTGCAACATTCTGTTCTGTACCTCCACCATCAATCTTCTTCTTTCTTGAACTCGCAAGTCTTGAATTGTCTACAGTTCCTATATTTGTTAATAAATACTATTGTACCATTATTATTAACTATTCTAATTAGTAAATCCTAATTATTTCTGACATATCATAATGAAGAATGCAATCCACATCCTCCTGCGCACACAGGTATCCGTGTCTATTAGATTTTTATTATCAAAACATTGTAAACTGACTTATTTTCAAATACAATCATTTTCCCTATATACATTTCCTACTTATTAAGCTAACAAATAACGTTTATTACATTTACACTGTAGAGAATTTGACATGCGTAAATATATATGTTAAAACTTTCAACAGTGATATCGTTTCATTATTGTACTAATTATACTACACCCCTGTGACACGTCATCAATCTAAATACTCATAGTGACTAGTCGTACACCATTGAAACATGTTTCGAGTCGGAGTCGGAGTCGGAGTCGGAGTTGGAGTTGGAGTTGGAGTTGAGTCATTTACTCAAAACATTTGTATTTCACATTACGTCACACAGTTCCTTGTTTACATTTTCCGACAGTCGTTATGCATACATTTAGTTCCATATTACAACATTGTGTAATCCGTACTTTTGTAAGCACGTTATCATTCGTAGAAGAGTGAATTAACATGTTAGAACTCGTTTTCAAATTTGTATTCCAGAACATTTAAAATGCATTGCATTTTAATTGAAATATAAACTACTGCTAAACATATACATGGATACCTTACATACCTTTAAATACATCTAAAGTTTAAAATCGTACTTATTTACGGTGTCAAAGATATTGCCTATATAATTTTAGATTTTATGAATGCAAAATAAAGCTCGCTATTGGTTATTATATAACAAAATATTTATATTATTGGAAGCATTATTTTGTTTACTGTTTGTTCTTAAAAGTAGCGATTCTATATTAGTTTTATATATCGTACTCTCTCTTTTTAAATGATTCCTGCTATATTTTTTGTTTCTGATGTCTCAAATTGGCTACTGTGTCATACATACTTTTAAATTCGTTCCTTCTTGTTGCCAGTAATTAAGGATTAGAACACAGCAGTTTGGTATCATGTTAAAATGCTCTCTGTCACCAAATCACTCATGAAAAATTTCCTAAGGTCTAATCATATTTTAATGTATGTATAATTCAGAAACAAACTCATAATTCACGACGACGCTACCCATTTTTTATTTAACGAAATGAATCAAATTAAAGTTTGCAATTCTGCTCTTCTACACATTCAAACTAATGTGTGTATATACATACAGCTGATGTTCTTTTTTGTGTTCATACAATCAGTTCAGTGCAGATATTAATGCGTTGGGGCGAACGGCGAACGGAGATCTGATGACACGGCTGGCGTCCACTGATACCACCTGATAGCCTGATTCCAACTGATATATTAGGGTGATACACAAATGCCACATTCTCTATGCACAACGAATGCATTTTATAGGATTTTCCTGTGAAAGCATTTCATACGAAACATTACCGTGTAAATAAAATATACATATATAATTATCTTGATTTTTCAAACGAATACATAAAAGCATTTATGTTATAGATTAAGATCCCCGAGTCCACAGATCTACGTCCTTTTAGAAAAGTTAAAATTTTGACAATAAATTGTTTAATATGTACTTCAGAACGTATATACTTTTACAAGTAACGGGAGCAAAACAAACGTAGAAACCTCACTCACCTTAGTGAAAATTGTCGAACCCTTCCCGTGGGCACTAGTTAGAGAATTATAAAATAAAAATATATAATTAAAATAAATTAACAATTAATCAATAAATTAAGCGCTCGATTAATTTCTTACGCGACGTCCCTTATAGAAAACTAAAAAGGTTTTTTATAAAACTTAACACGCATTTTTAAACAAAACAGCAAACAGATTGTAAGACCATACTAATATAACGTAATAGTCATTTATATATTTGAAGGTTGTATATATATATACCTATGTATGTCGTATGTATATACATACTGGAACATATATGTAATCATTATCTCTACTACAATCTATTTTCCATCAGTTCTCTACCCACCTATCATCCATCGTTGTTTTTATCACCCTACGATACCCTTCGTCCTGTTCCATGTTCCCGTATTCCCTGAGGGGTGGTTACCCTGTGCAAGCCCATTCCCTGGGGCTTATCGGACCAGTTGCCATAAACAACAGAGATCTCATGAAATATTCAACCTTTTTAATTGCGCGCTGTTTTGAGCTTTTAAGCCCATCCGATGTGCATTTTAATACATGACCATAAAATATAGCTAAACTTCATATAGCATACAAGCACTACTAGAGACACGTTCGTATTAAACAGATATGGAATAATTACATCGTTTTATATGGACATTTCTATGCTTGACTCGGTAGGAATTATCAATAGTTGGAAGAAATCTTCTTGTGTGTTTACAAAGAGAAATTCATGTATTCATAGTATTGTCTTTCTTAAAACTAACACATATAAAATATAATATAAAAATATAGAAAATCTGAATAACGATGTTGGAAACTAAATGCTTGTAACCAAGGGTGACTGTACCTTAAGTGCACTCGTTTACTGCACTACCAAATTTTTATAACTTGAAAAATAAAAAAGAATCATAAAATATCATATAATATCTCAATTACATACTAACTTTATATTTAAGAAGTTGCAAGGAATCAACTTAATCTCTATGCTGAATTAATTAAAACTCCCTCACTTATACGCGTGTAGCGAATTTTTTATCTGATGCAATTTTATCTGGTGTGCTCACAGTAGATTAATTGCGATGTTAAATTGTGATTATTGTTGTCGTCTGTATAACTTATGAATTTGTGATTCGTAGCCAACGTGGAAAGAACATGTAAACGAGACAAAATAAGGTTTTTCCGGATAGAGCGAAAGGCAATTACAAGCTCAGCTGATCGATTTTAACGAATTTTAAAAATTAATAAAGTATCATTTCCACTCACTGCTTTAATTTAATTTTGTATTTAATTTAAATTGTTTATACGCGCAGTCATTCATAGTACCATTTAAAATAAATGTTTTAAATTAAAAATATTAAATTAACAAAAACTATATTATATTATAAACTCCAAAATGTGACAATCTGTCAAAATGCAGTAGGATTTACTTTTAAAAGAAGTTTAATATCAGTTTTTGAAACATATAGAAGAGAAAACAATTTGTATTACTAATTTATTATTAAAAATAGCAATTTTAATTATTTCATATACAATTTTGTCGTACTGTTAAAATGTATATTACTAACGATGCATACCTACCAACTTAATTAACTAAACTTAAATTAAAACACAAATGTGAAAAGGAATGCTTAAACGAAAACCTGAAATCTAGATTACAATATTAAATAAAAACAGTAAATTAAATATCAAAATAGTGAGTGCGAATGAGGATTAACGCATTAGATGTAAAAATTAATCATAACTAAAATAAATATACCTATGAGGTTTACAACAATAAATATAAAAGGAGGAGAATGAAAGGCTTTAGCTTAAATATTTATTAGAATTTTAGTATAGTTTTAAGTTCAATTTGGTAATTAGATGATTAAACGTTAGAAAAATCTGAAGCCTGGAGGCGTAAACATTTAAATTTATAAATATATAAGTACATGATTTATTTTTATAAAACAATAAATTATTTTAAAATAATATTTGCGTAAGTTTCACCATCTTTCTCTCAACTCACAATTATTATTGCATCAAAGAGTCATATGTGTTTTATTTGCATACGTAGATTAGATGATGTTTATTTACATAAGTTTACACTAGTATTTGTAGAATTCTACTTGTATTTCATTTATTTGTTGAAATTGAAAAAATATCCTCGTACATCAAAAGAGGAATAACAACATTTCAATAGAAAACACAAAGAGTAATTATTAAGCACAACCTGTGCTTTGCTTTATAATTAATAAATTAATTAAACAATATTCTTTTTTACATTAAAACCATTTTGAAATATTAATGGTAGAAATTATGTATTTTTAAAGAAATTACCAATTAATTTCTTACAACCTCATTTATTAAAAACATTCAAAGAATATTTTCCATTTGATATTTAAGAAGTAGGCGTTAACTGTTCAGCTACTTCCCTTTAAAGAAAAGTAAATAAAAACAACAACGGAGAAAGAAATCTTCCGAAATGTACTTTATATTAATCACCAATGTTAAGAGATACAACAGGGTGAAATACTGGTGAGTGGGAGGTTAGGAGAGGGGGTTTAGAGTTGTAACAATTCATCCCTATCCTCAGTATTCCCTCCCTCTCAGTCACAGCGTCATCCCTTGAAGCGGAAACGTTTTTAGAGATGTCCTGACAAAGAAACACAAAGAAAAGTCAAAAGAAAATTATTATATTTTTAAGAAATGTTTTATTTATTTTATAAATTTAAAAGATCAGAGAAATAAATGTTTATAACATATTAAATATATAAATATTTATGTTTTCATTTCATTTAGATTCTTATATAAGTATAACTTGTATATGAAATGAATTAGGTGGTGGGGGTGGTATAGTTCGCAATATTGTAGTTACAATCAACTTTCATCTTTCTCTATGAATCCCTAGAACAAACATTCCTCACCCTTACTCACTTCATACGCACGGTTTCGTCATTCTTGAAATTCTTCCACTAATAAAACAAAGCTTGTCTCCAACAGTTTAACTTTAAGCTATTAGTAAGTGTTGTTTCTTCATTGGTAACACTTATGCGCTTGACATATTGACAAATAAAAGTGTTAAACCTCCGCTATAAGAAACATCCATTGATTTATGCGTAAAAGAGAGCTGCAACCAATCAACGATTTATTAATCGATGCAGTAGCTGGATAACTCTAATTCTCTTCTATAAATAACCGGAAAGGATACTCTCCTGACTTAAAATAGTAAAAATTATTTAAAAATATTCAACCATGTAGTTCTAATATCAATTTGAAAAACAAACCTATAGATGGCATACTCTCTATTTAACTGTTATATAATTGTCTACACAAAAGTTCTACTATGTGTTTAGGTTTCGTTTACATAACATTAAAATCCTGTTATTCTCAGACACCCTGTATTACTTAAATGTACTTACAATTTTATTTTTGAAAGATAACTTGGTATCAGTAGTATCCTGCATTCCTATAACATTATTTTTATGTATTCCTGGCAATACGTAGGTATACCTAACCCATATCCATGCAGAAGTTAATATTATATTGCATATTGCACTTTACTCACACTGTTATATCGCATAAACGTAACAGAGACAATAACATTATCATAAAGATGGCGTAGGACACATGGGATAAGAATGGGTGGTTGATCTCCAGACTTAAAATAAAATTTATGTTTGCCTTCTTGAAAACAATACAAATAGTATTTTATTTAAGGGGATCGTGTTATTGGCAACTAACTCAAAATCAACACGTGTAGTACGGACGTTTGTAAGCGTAATTAAGTGTTCCCACTTCTGATCGTGAATCAAAGAGTGGTTAGGATAAAAGTGAATGTCATCTATTAAGAATTGATACAGAGCAAACTAAAACCAAACATAAATATTAAATTAGTTTATTTGAAGATCTTACTAAATTAAGATATTTGACAAATTTTTAACAGTGTTTCTTTCAAATATATATATCCAATGTCAGTAGTACCAAGGTCTCACACCATGTAACACTACACCATCTATCGGCACGTTGTTTTAACAGAGTATTTTGCAACAATTTGCACTTACCTGAGCTCAATAGAGTAATAACAACAGTTACAATATCAACGTCATTCAACAACGGTTGAAGCAGCCGTTCGTTCGTCGAAGTTTTTATTACACAAACTACTGGGTGATTCTCACAGATGATATTCTTAAGAAGGTTGCCTTTCTACAAGCCTCGTAAGTAAAATGCTAAACAGTTTTGCACAATTATATAAAATTGAATTATATAAGTAACCCAAAAATTTGTAGGCGATTGACCATTTCTGTAATAAATCCGTCTGGAGATTTTTAGCACGAATTTCAAATCACCAGTTATTACCACCACTACACCAAATTGTATATTTTTTGCAGTGTTTCTTTTTCAACTAATTCTTTTTATAATAAAACTATAAATCCTAAGAACTAGCTTGTGTTTGTGATGAGAAAGGGTTTACTAACACCTTGCTTTGTTAATTGAAGATGGAGTATGTCCCCTTACCTTTGGGACGTCATTTACCTGTAAGTTATATTCGGATACAACTGAATTTGGCGAATTAAAGAGTTATATACAGTTACAGGCCCAAAAAAGCATTTTTTTAAGAATTTTTGCTGAGTAGAGATTTAAATGTATTAATGTAAATGTGTATACACATATTTTGGTAACTTTTAACTGTATTTTAAAATTTTTGTATTTGTAAAAATAATAAATTTCAAGCTGTTGTAGCTGATCTCCAGGAGCTCCTCTCAAAAAATGTATCTTGCGGGGACCACGATATTTCTGGACTGAATTATCTAAATTGAAAAATCCAAACGGATTTAGTTAAAGTAATGTATAATCTAGAAACTATTCAAAGGAATAAGAAAAATATTTTTTTTTTATAAAATGGCGACTTTTAAGAAAAAGATCGATTTTTGACCAATTTGGTAAATTGATTATAAAAAAACTAAAATATTTATTAGTGAGAAAAAACCTTTGATTAATAACTAACTTAAGTAGCTTGTGTTAAAATTTGAGACTGATCGAGTCAGCCGTTTCTGAGAAATTTTGGTCACCGATTTTAAAAACACAGTTTTCAGAAAAACGTATTTAAAGTTTCAAAAGCACTACACAAAGAGTAAAAAAATGTTTTTTTCAACTTACATAACTTAGAAAATAATTTACTTGAAATTTTGCCGGACTTGCCGGATTTACTTGAAATTTTCTGTGTGGACATAAATACATGTATATTTTTTTGAAAATATTAACTTTTGATAACCCCTTAAACTGGGCTTACAATCACGGTATGTAGAAGGTTAAGATACCTAGATAGGATTGAAATTGATATACAATTAACACATTCACTTAAATTTTCCATTTCGTTCTCCCAACATGTTCTTTCAGTTTGACATCGACATACCTCACACCTTGTACATATATGTGCCCTCATGAAATGTATTAGAATCCATATTTATTACGTTCGAGATATAAAATCGTACTTGTTGTTCCATTGTTTTCTTGTTTTGATTACCCCCATTTCTGGAAATATAAATCTATCTATCTATACTATCATATACACAATAAATTTATGAATGTGTGTGTGTGTGTGTATGTGTGTATGTTTGTTTACACATCCATGAATGTTTATTATGTTATTCTTTACATCAAGAAGACATCCATCCATGAGTGTATCCATTCTCCATCACATCGCATCGCATCTGATGTTTTACATTTATTTATTGTTATACCTTTTTAAATATTTTATGTGAATACGAGTAATGCACTGTACATGGTGGGGGTGAGTGAGGGGAATAAGGAGTGAAATAGAGGGAGAGAGACCTTTGGGTTGCGGTTTGCTTATTGGGTTTTTTATGTATAACATTATGGAGTCGGTAATGCATAAATTTTAACTTTCGTTTATATGTCTGCACTTTTTAAATGACTTGGTTTATTTGTAAAGTACCAAATGTGTTTGCCCCGCATCAAATTTGGTTGCTACAGGGTGTGTCAGGAAAACCAAACTATTTCAAGGTACAAAAAACAGAGAAAACATTTGTTTTGAAATTGTTGATTGGTAAGAATTGATTCGCTCCTTGATTCTTAGAAGTAGGTTTCTAAAAACTTTATGAAGAAGAGGTCTGGATATCGACCTCTATCGACCCATAACTTCGGCATTACAACTGTGAAAGAAGGATTTAACAAGTTTAGCCAAAGATACCAGCAGCGACTAAACAATCATCCAAACTATCTAGCCGTGAAAAAAAGTAACATTGCTGTGCCACTCATAACTCATCACTGGATTTTCTGAAATCAAAAACCAAAATGCTTTCATTAGTTGATAAGTTTTTGCAGGTAACCCTGTTGAGTTTTTTCTTTTGTATTGCTTTTTCAATTTTTTACAGCACTTAAAAGTCAAAATCCGATTTTTCATGAAAAAATCTGGAACTTTGATATTTTAAAATACGTTAAAATTAAGAAATAAGAAAAGATTCGACAGCGTTACCTCGGCATTTATGTAAAGAAAGAGTATGCAAAATTTTAATTTAACTGGTCCAGCAGCTTTTGAGCTAGAGATGAAACTGAAACCGACTCTGAAAAACCTAAGTGTGAGAAAACGCGTTTAAAAGTTTGAAAGAAAAACGAAACCAGACCAGAGAGATAGAGACTTAAAACTCTATATCTCCGACAGTTTTACTCCAATCGACTTTAAATTTTTACACAATAAACTTAATATGTTCTACATTAATATAAACAAATAAAAAATGTTGAAACTTTTATAATAAAGAGAATAAATATTCTCGAACCACGCTACTTAATGCCGCACTGGCGACAATGTCGTAGCTACGGTATAAACAAGGTAGCAGTCATTGTAATGTATCAATCTCATCCACTGTATCATCTATTAATATTTATTTAGTATTTTATTGAGGTGAACTATAAATACATAATTATCCGAAATGATAATTACCTGTTTTTAAACGACAAATATGAAATTACACATTTACAAAATAACTAGAGCTTTTGATAACGGTACTAACAACAAAAACAAATAATAAATGATGATACGTTTGTACCACACTGTACTGTACGGTGGGCGTTGAGTGCGCGGTTGACTATTACGAGATATTTAATTATAATAAGCTGCTTATTTTGTATAAAGCTTTATTGTTTTATATAAATTACTAGCGTTTACCCCGTCGGAAATCAACGTTTGTTTAGTACGAGAATATTTCGTTTAAATTTAATAAAATAATTCGTAAATTTACCTAAATCGTACCTTATACTTTTAATAATATCTTCTTTTAGTTCATGCTAAAATATAAACATTTTCAATTTTAATTTTTTTTATATAATTTGACCAAGTTATTTTATTTAATTTAATTACGTAAAAGTAAGTTCATTGCAAAATTCTCATTATGATGTTCTCATTATTATGATGACCAGTTAAAAAAGGACAATGATCGGTGAATATAACCAAGTAGTTGAAATTGTAAAATAAAAAAAAAAATAGACGAAAGAGAAAAGTTCAAAAGTGAAGTCCACTTGTATATACTTTGAGAATCTCTGACTATACAATAATTTCAAAGATTTACGTAGAAATACGCATTATTATATAGAGTGTATGTACTAAAAAAAATTGTTGAAAGAAATACATATATTTCTAAGAAACACCATCTTCTGTTATATTACTTCTTATTAGGATTACATAAAAATACATTTATTTTCTTGAAAAATATTCTATTACTAGTTATTATTAAAAATATAAATTTTAATTATTTCACATACAATTTTGTCGAACTGTCAAAATTTATATTACTAGCGATGCATACGCACCAACTAAATTAACTAAACTTAAATTAAACCACAAATGTGAAAAAGAATGTTTAAACTAAAACCTGAAATCCAGATTACAATATTAAATAAAAACAGTAAATTAAACATTAAAACAGTGAGTGGGAATGAGGCTTAAAACTAATAAAAAATTAATGCGAGCACTGCGAACAAATGCGACAAATGAGAGAAAAATAATCGCGTAATTTTTTTGTCACTTACATGAATTCGCACTGTAGGAATTCTCGTTATAGTGGGTCTTCTATATACTTTTAAGAAACGTTGGCAACACTCGGAGAGTTACAAGCCATAAAATGGCACCGCTAAATAAACATACTCATACTCTGGTCCTACCATGTTACGAGTATAAAGGTGTCTAAAAACACTAAGATTCGAGTTCGGAAGTTCGGTTTCGGTTCTACGAGTTTGTCAGACGTCATATGTTTTAGTGATGAGATAGAAATTTAAATACGTTAGCTAGCATCTTGTACGTGCTTCAGACAGATGCACTACTGAATTCAGCAACAAGATACATCTACCGGCAATCTACGGAACCTGCTGTAACATTACATTACATAACATTCGTACGTGTCGGTAAATATTTTATAATGTTTTGTTTATAAGATTTATTCATATATGGTATGAGTGATGTCTATAGGAATTTGTTGCATATAAATATCCTCTAGAGTAATATATTCTTTTGATAAAACAACTACTACGCTATAAATTATTTAGACGACACAGTGGGCGAGAACATTGACTACATTCTTTCGTCTTAAATCATTAAATTACATATCATTGTGATTAATTCTATCTACACATTCTCACTGCTTCAAAAAAAAAAAAACTTAAACTCCTACTGCTACTCTCTCTCCTTTTTCTACTCTGCCATTCCTTCTCTTTCCTCGTTCTTTTTTCTATCTCCGCCATCCACCACTTCCATTCACTGTCTCCCTTTAATAACTGCACTATATTCTTTTCGCTTAGTACATTTTTTTCACATGAAAAAATTTCTTCATAGTTATCAGTGCCGTATTAATTAATGCGTAGATTATAATTGTGACTGGATACAATTGATTTCTCTTGAGAAGGTATAGAAAAGATCATCTTAGATTAAGTCGGCAAGAAGTTAATTCAACATTTGTTTTGATCTTGTTCAAGATTATATGTTATGCTAAATCAAAGCTCCAAAGTTTGTAGTACTTTTTAAAAAACACCTATATCCTTTTAGACAAATTTACTCATTTCTTGAAAGTTTCTTAAAAATTCAGCTTTAGTAATTCTCGTACCTAGAGAAATTATATTTTAAAAAATCTTGCAGGTAAGAAGATCAGAATTATTTCAAATTCAGAACAAGGCTTTTGTACGATTATCCCCGTCATAATTACATATTATTTGTATTAATTAATATAAGTAATTTGGTAAGTCTTGTCTTAAATTTAATCTAATTCCTGCACATGAAGGCGTTCAACAAGTCTTCAACAAATTAAATAATATGAAATACGTACATAACTCTAATTCGCACTAATTAATTAATACGGATCTCCCGCGATGTAAATTGAACTTGTTCACACAACATTAGTAATCTACAATTGAAATTCAATACCTCAGTTTCATCCTCCTCTTTATTATTTACTTAAAAATGAGATACCTGCTTGAAAACAAGTTTGGTGTTCTGCCAAATACAGATGGTTCTTTTGTAAAATTAATTAATACGCAATGTTGCCGCCCCTGCTTTTGCCTTTGCCTTACCTTGCGTTGCTGTTGCTTTGCCTCTGCTTTTGCTTTGCAGTGCCTTTGCCATTACTCAAACAGCATTAAAAATTAAATTAATATTTGACTGAATAATTAATGCCTTATGAATTAAATATACGAATACAACAGGGGATGTTTTCATGTTGCTTTTCATCTCATACGTTCCTCCTGGATCATGGGTGGGAAGAGTAAAGAGTAAGGGGTGTTTCCTAAGTATGAAGATATTTAAATATTATTTACTTGATTATATTTATGAATTGGTTGATCATTTTTTTAAGAGGTTTTCTGAAAAATCACCCCCAGTTAAATATTTAGAAATTAAGAATCAAATTAAGTTGTTATATATTGAGTACGTTTCGAATATTTCTAAGCAAAATAATCATTTATCTTTCGTAATTATTATCACCGTGAATCTACCCTATTCCTTGTACATACATAATGTAGTACTTCGTAGAGGGGATGAATTATAGATCCGTTAAAGGTTTTACAACACCCTTTGTGAGATCTAGAAGATATTAAACGGTATCGGGATTAAACTATACGAGTATGTTCTCAACAATAATGTTAAATATTCTTGGAAATTCATGATTATATTTAGTCTGCTATACCGCCTACGTTTAATACAAAATAGAAAACAAAGTCTTAGGCCCTCCGCACACGAGGCGACTGGTTGCAAACCTTAGCTCCGAATCTACCCGAAGCGAATGTGATTACAACTGTTGTTAGTGAGAGATCGAACGTGTGCAAATTATGCCTAGTGTAGTAGTGTTTTTTGTACACTTCTCTGCCAAAACAAATTATGACAAAGGGACAATTGTTGACGAATAAAACTTTCACTATTAAAATGGTTTCATTTCTCATCACTCTACTGTGAAAGACAGATCCTATATTCATTAAAACATTGTGTTTATTAATAAATTGAGGTTATTTAAAAACATGATAAAGTCCGGCAAATGACAGCTTTTTAATTTTCGTATTTACTCGTGGCCACCTATAAATAACTTCATTGCACTCATATCTCCATCTGCTATCTCTACATTTTACAACAGATTTGAAACAAACACTTTTCCAAACAAGAAACCTGTTGTTTTTCCTGACAGAAATGAAACGTATCCACCCGTAGCCGTACCCGTACGTTGCCTAACAAAACCAATTTAAAATATATTTTAGTTTTCCTCGAACTCCGCGCTTTGTCAGTCGTCAGTCTGTTCGGTTCTGGTTCTGGTTCTGTTCCATTTCGTTTTGTGAGCTGCAAAGGATTTAATTTCATTTACCCGACACAAGACAGGTGAAGGCTTTACAATATCAATTTGTACCTGTACGTGTTATAAAACAATTACATTAACAGGTGTATGTACATATATTTTTATTTTGACATATACAATATTAATACTACTGATGTTTAACCACAGATGGCATTGTCAACACTGTTACAATACCATAATGCATTTCTCACTTCTATTTATTTTGTTTGCAATAATCAAATTGATTTGTAAGCGCTCTATAAGTTTTTAATCTGTTCGAGTGGTGACTTAAAAAGGTGAGCGTGTACAGGTCCGTACAGTGGTATCAAACGCATTGGTTTTAGCGTGTTGGGAATATATTTTCCAATGAATAATAACACAATATACATATATGCAACAAGTCTTAATTATCAAGTATTTTAACTAAGTTTAAGAAATATATTATGGAGCATCCACTAATGACGTCACACGCAAAGGATGAGGGGTGCGGTTCACAAATTGTGACAAAATATGAATATGTGGGAAAGAATCAGAAGCTTTGTGAGGCCACATACAATATAAAATATATCAATATGAAGCACGGTCGCTCACTGTATACTGCAAACGTCCGTGAGAGCTAAAAAAAATCATTATCATTTCTTCCAAAAACTTGAGGGGGGAAGGGGTAGGGTTTCAATTTTTTTGTACAACATATTAAGTTTATTGCCTAAAAAATTGAAGTCGATTGGAATAAAACTGTCAAAGATACAGAGTTCCTCTCTGGTCTGCGGTGTTACTTTGAAACTTTTAAATGCGGTTTCTCACATATAGCTTTTTCAGAATTGGTGCCCTCTCTAGCTCAAAAACTACTGCACCGATTCTTTTGAAATTTTGCACACTTTTTTTTTACATAAATGCTGATTTAACGCTGTCGAGTTTTCTTTTAATTTTTAATTTTAACGTTTTTTTTTCATAAAAAATCGGTATTTTGTCTTTTAAGTGCTGTAAAAAATGGAAAAATCAATGAAAAAATGAAAAACTCGACAGTGTTACCTGCAGAAATATATCAACTAATGAAATCATTTTGATTTTTCGATTTCAGAAAATCCAGTGATGAGTTATGAGTGACACTGCAATGTTACTTTTTTTTGTGACGTCAGCGGAGATTCGCTGTCAATGACTCATTTCTTGATATTTATTTATAAAAATTTCACAAAGAATTCTTTAAATGTTATTTTATCATGAAGTAATTATAGAAATAATTATATATTAACTATGTCGTCAAAAAACATTATCGTTTTATCGTTTTGACCTTATCGCATAAATTTTAAGCAGAGCCAAACAACCCTATGACGTTGGCAACAGATTTGATTGTAATATTAATTGATTACTAATTTGTATTTCTTTTTGTTTCATGTACTTCCGAATGGATAGGTAAGTGTCTTTTTACATTTTTTAACAATAAAGTACTTTTATTAATAAACGCAACGTGCAAACATTTGACAAATAAAACAGGCACCTAACAACTAAAACAACACCAGCAGGAAATGATAGCAACATGTTAGCAAGAAATATAATACAAAAATATCCATCCCTATTGAATTATTTTCATCGATAAGGTAAACTAAACTCGAGTAGTAGCATTATATACCATACACACATTTGGGGGTATTTTAAGTCTGTCACAAGCAACCACAAAACGACCCCTATGCGTTCCGTTCCTTGTATGTATTTTCCAACCCCTACTTACTCCTCCACAAGACCTTACAAGTAACCGCCAACCTTCCTACGTTTTCCCCTGTTTTCCAATCATCCTCCTAGATCACCTCCCTCAACAACTTTCAACCCCCTCATCCCTTACCCCCAACCCCTAACGTGAGCCCGCAGCCAGACATGATACAAAAGATCTTTACATTATAATAAAATAAATATCGTTATGGAAGAAAATTGTTTTCCACAAAGGTAATCTTTCGTATATGTGTATTAAACAGTTCAATGTGGAACGCGCGCTGATAACGCTTTTCGGGTAGTAAAGGCGAGGGCGGAGGCGCAGGGCTCACTACGACGCGTCGGTAGCAATAGATATGTAAATTATAAAGAGCTTTTTGGACGATCAGATTGAGACTAAAATCTGATCGATGATGAAGATGAATCATATCTTAGAAGTCGTACTCATCTTCAGTTCTGTATGCTTTAGGCTGTCCCCACACGGATCGACTGATTGCACACTCGAAGTTTCCAACGACAACGAAAAACGAGCCGTGTATGTATATATGTATTTAAATTCTTTTGAATAGTATTTGTACAAATCTCTGCTCATGATGTTCACCACTAAAAGCATGCAACGTAATTGCCTGCGACCTAGAAACACAGTCACTTAAAATCAATTTCAAATCAGTTTTGTTTCATTCGTGCCGTGTACGTTCTCTCACTCGTATACACGTGTGTTCTCTCACTCACAACACAGTTCCGTTCTCACTCGGTTCGGGCAGATTCAGACTCAATGCGAAATACAAGTGCACTTTGAAATCAAATCGGACTGCGGTATCGAAAGAACCTCGAAAATTTCAAGTGTAATGAATCCGAATTTATTTGGCGAACTGATCCGATCGTCTAAAAAGGTCTTTAATATTTAAATCGTGTGATTATTTTATGAAATGAGGTAATTATTAAAACAATGAATACAAGATTGTTTTATTTGTAAAAAGATCTTTAAGCAAACCATTATTTTGTTTACGAAACACATAAGATATTTTTCAATTTATTTTGTTTACAACGAATTTTATTTTTAGATTGACAAAGTATATTGTTAAAAGAATAAAAGGCCATTATATAGAATAATAAAAAACACACAATACACTGATAATAAGTATAGTCTAGAGAAACCATCGTTAAAAAGAGGCTAATCGTGCATTCTGGGTAGACAGAATTTTTTTTTGTTTCATGATGTAATTTGTTGATTTAAATTAAAAATTTTGGGGTGGAGAGCACCCCTATTCGGCTGCTATATTTAAATTAATAGTGTAAACAATTTCTTTTTGCGATTACTGTAGAACGGGTATTAAACACTACTGTGCACTACTTTTAAAGAATTTGTTTGAAATACTCCGCCAAAGACGGATCTGTGAACGTATATACAACAGCAGCATTCGATATTCTGTACCTGAATCATTAGAATGACGGAATCGACAAGTTGGCTCTTAAGCGGGGTTCTCACAAAGCGCCTTGGGTAGATCAGTAATTGCGTATTTATACAAAAGTTGAATACTACCTGAATCTGTTTTAGTACACTCGCGAAATGTGTCTTTAAATCTGTTTCAGGTAATATTCAACTTTTGTATAAATACGCAATTACTAAACTACTAAAATCGCCTCGTGAGAACCCCGCTTTAGACCATGTCTCTCTTTCAACGCATACTTGCATGAGTAACCATACAAAAAATGCCTAATACGATGCATGCAATGATTTCCGTGCTGATACTTACAAAACTGAATATGCGGATTGTATGTTTGCCCTTTAAAATTTGACTTACACGACTTTAGTTTTCACCGCATCATATATTTAATAGTTTGACATAACATAGCTTAATATCAAAAATATGTTCAGAAGACTATAACATTATATTTACGTATCAAAAGCTGTCACCCAGGAAATTGCAACGTTATTGCAATGTTATACTGGTACAGCTATATTACTTTTATTTTTAGTAACATTTGTTATAAGTAATGGTACATGAAACAAGCAAGAAGATAATCCTTGGAAGGAAGGAAAACATGTAAGAAGGTACATCTTTTCTTCTAGAAACATTATTACAACGAAAATAACTTTATACATATTAGATTTACTTTTTTAGGTTAAGAAGTGATTAAACCATGAAATGAACTAAGCGAAGTGTAATGATTTCATACAATTCAAATTAGTGAGAACTCGGAGCGTTTATCTCGCTTGAAATGTTAATAATAAAAGCATTGTACAACAATGGAACTTGGAAGGAATCTAAACTCTAAACCTCTGTCTGTACGTTTGCTAAACAAATTATCCAGAACGGTGGACTTGTAATATTGTGTTTATATTATTGAATTTGTCAAAACATGATTGCATAACGGCAACAAAACAAACAAATAAACATGGGGTTGGTAAATTAGATCCCTGCAAGACAATAGGTTTGATAAGGTTCGTTACACGACTAAAAGAGATTTGGATTTTGCTTCTTCTACGTCTTATTTGAAGATATACACTGTACACTGTATGTTTGTACTCGCATATAAATGTATACACATTATACACGCTGCAAATAATATAGAAATTTTACTCAGTGTTGTCTGATGTAAGAAATTGCACTTGAAGAAATAATTATTGGATTTTACGAATTATGAAAAGATAAATGGATGGAATATATACATATAGCAAATATATATATAAATATACAAACGTCTATTCAGTTTTGATGAAATAAAATAAACAAAGAAACAAAAATTCTAATCTAATATTTTTGAATGCTACTAGTACATAGTACATATACATTTATGATGAAAACACAAAAACAAGACAACTCTTAAAGAAAACATAAAACATTTTTTCTTTTAATTATAAATACATATAAAGGCAGTTAAAAATGTTATCATGTTAAAACAATATAAAAGAAAATCCTTTGTGCTCGTCATTTATTAAAGAAAATCCACATTAATTCCAACTCATCTGGTAGTTAATCTTACATTTTTAAATATATAACTCAAATTATGTTCGCAAAGGGGATTAAAATAAATGTTAACACTAATGAAAACTTCAAATGAAGAAAACTTTGTTATTCTCTTTTTATTCTTTTTCTAAGAAAAAAAAAAGAAAGAAAGATTATGTGGATTAAGGTAACCTGCTGCCATCTTTTAATAACATTAATTATAAATTTTAAACATTTTGTTGTAACGGTTTTTTTTTTAAATAATTAAATAAATTTTTAAGCAATTATTTTCTAATTTAAATTTACATTTATATGCACATTTAAAACCTTTTTCAATTATTTAACTTAAAAAGTTTAGTATTTGAAATTATGTATTACAGAAGGTTATACTTTTTACTTTTTATTTTTGACAAAATCTACATAACGTCTAAATCATTACCATTCACAGTATGCGAGAATGTAAACGTTAAGACAGACTTCTGTGTTTTTGGGTTCGATCACTGAAACAGGGTAACATTTCTTGGGTTAGCTTGTTATTAAATTAAATTGATTACGTACAAAAATAAACTTATTATACAGCGGTATAAAAACACATATAGGACAAAAATTGCCAGCTTATTAGCAGGTTAGTTATTTAAAGAGAATACCTATGTTTGTGTCTTAAAAATATTTTATTCATTTATTAAATAAAATTGAAAATATTGATCAAGTATTATTAATAATGGTCAGTGATTTGTACAAGCTTTTATTTTCAAATTTTTTTATTTTTATTTGATTTGTAAATTAGGTTTTAACGCCTTGGTTTAGCCTGCATACCAAATTTCAACTTTTTATGACATTTTTCTTTCTAACATCTACAGATAGTGGTGAGGTTTAAGAAACAATATAATCTGTCTTAATCTAATGTACAAATGCCACAAGAAATATTTAATAAAAATGAATTACTTGAATATTTTATTGGTCGTGGTGTTTATTAAGGTTTGAAATGCTTACAAATGTATTGTTAAAAATTTGTTTATTACAAAAACAAATGTCTCATTTGCATTTTTTTATTTGTACACATAGCTTAACTTTACTAAAAAAATATCAGATTACTTAGCAATTAAAAACAGGCTCGTCGTGTCAGACAATCGCAATCTGAACTTACTCCCCAATACTCGGAATTGGAATTCGTTTCCAGTTATAGCGAACAAACCACGTATTCTACTGTCATTTATAGAAAAAAACACAAAATTATCTACGATAAATCCTCAAAATAAACGTAGCAGATTTGTTCCAGCTGCCTCTGCTTCTGCTTGATGCTGCAAGCTTAACATAATCCGGGCTTGCATAAAATATAAACACGAGCTAATCAATAAATGAGGCTGATTTGAAAAAAAAACACAGATTGCTGTTAGGATTAGCGTCGTGTGTGTTCGTCTACCGTCAAGTTTATAAATATATTAAAAGCATCAAATGGAACACACAATAAGCTGGTGCCGGAACGAAATGTCTATGAAATACACCTGTAACGGCGAGTATCATCACGGCAGCTCGTGATAACACAGTGCACTCACTCTTAAAGACAAGACTAAGAGTTTAGTCGAATAACAAAACAAATTAAGGCCCCACGAGAGAAAGAGAGAAGGAATATAAAATTCCTATAGACCTATTCCTAGATAGTTTTTTAAAAACTATTGTAATAATATAATCTAAGATGAACTACAAAAATAACAAATGTCCATTCAAAAATATTTTTTAACAAGATTCATAAACGTAATTTTACACTTTAAATAGCTTGTAGTAAGCTAGCAAGTGTGAAACTGCATTGCGAGATAATTTTTTACCTAGGATAGAAATTTGTTACATTGTTTTGAAACAGCAATTTTTAAACAAGCATAAATCAGTTTTTCATTATGATAAATCATTTTTTCGTGTATCTAAAACATTCAATGAAAAACCAATAAAATGAATTAATCTAGAAACTAATTGGGAACTAATCAAAAAGCATTTTGTAAGTTATGAAAAGCGATGAAAAAAACCTTAAAAAAAGCGATAATAAGTTGTGAATTGATGTAAATTGATAGGCAGTGGTCTTATTTTAGGAAAGTTAACCTTTGCACTGTATCTTCATGATTAAAACATTTACATTTTCTTAACGCGCAAATTAATGAGGAATCCTTAATTCATCTATAATTTCTAAGTATGAATATCTTCAACGGGAACTCCTTGGGGCTTTGTGCTTTTATACCCCCACCCGTTCCGTTCCGTTCCGTTCGCCTTATGCAAAATAATGAGTCCATGTTTTAAACTTTGTTATTATTTGTTTCCATTATATGTTGCTATAATTCCGTTTCCTTTTTTTATTTCTAAATAAGTAAATATAACAGTTTCAGTTATTGTGGCTATGAAAACTTTTCAAAATAATGTTAAGTTCAAAGAAACTTTTTGTTCTAAAAGCTCGCGGTAAAAGCTTCTATATTTTAAAACTTTACAGATATCCATATTATTAATTAAAGCTCTCTAATCATCACCTACTCGTATCATACATCCAAAGAATTTCCAGACAATACCAGTTGTTAAAACTACACATAATTTTTCTTTTACTACACATTTGATTGATTGATTATTTACAGTATGACGATTTATTGGGGAAACTATTCGCCATCGTGAAATTTATTGCGGTAATAAACATTTAATAGCTAATAGAATTTCACATTCAGTGAAAACTGAAGATATTTTACAATGCTGCAGTTTTTCTATATGTATAGATGTCTAGTACTCGCTTATTTGGTAAAATTTTCTGTAGTATTTTTATTGGCAATTACGTTTCTATTTATTTTAACTGCGCATGTGTTATATTTATTACCTGAGCATTACTAAAAAGTTACTAATTAATTACTAATAATATAAGTTGTTACATTAATCAACAGACGTAGTAAATTTGGTAAGTGTATGGAGAAACATCTATCAGATAACTTTTTTCAATAGCTGTTAAACACAAACTAAATGACGCAGCTTGCTCAAGAAATTTAAAGACTCACTGAATTATCAATTATCCTGGTATAATTTAAAAATTCTTATGCGAATAAGAATAATTTAAAAATTACTATGACCTCTATATTTCTTATAGTATAGAAATTTAGTAGTTTTACTTTTGACCCATCCTGTATTCTACATCCATTCATATATATGTATGTGCAACTGTACTGTACTGTATAGTGGCACGATACAATAAGCGTAGCTCAGCACTTTACCTGCACTGCGGGTACATTTTTTATACAGGCCTCGGCTAGGATTCTCTGTGCACTTCATATATGGGCTATTATCGTTTCCCATTTATATATATATATATATATATATATATATATATATATATATATATATATATATATATATATATATATATTGTGTCTGTGTATAAAACAGCACTTAGTTCAGTCTATATTCTTTTCCTTTAATATCCTAAATAAAATTTTATTAATACTTGAGCTTACCTATTATATTTCCAAACTTGAAGATAAATCACAATATCTGTGACTATAAACGGGTGGATGCTTTTATTACATATACATAAATACTCGTATACAGGGTGTTTACGCATTTATATTTATTATTTTAAGGGTTGATACTATACATCAAAAGAATCAAAACACTTTTTTGTTACATAAAAAATAAATAAATAAAATAATGTGAAAATAGTTCGAGTTCGCCGGAGGTACGATTCAGCATCGAAAATAGCCCGACATTATATAAATTAAATTAAGAAATACAAGACCATAAACACCCTGTAGCTCTCGTTGGTTTTTGTACAGTATTTTAACAAGTACATTTAAAATACTCGTACAAAGTTCCCCTGGAACCATTTTTCTTTAGCTAAGTCATATTTAATCTTAATGCGACAGTATGGGATTTGTTTAAAGTAATGTTTCTCGTAAAGATTCTTTTATTTTAAAACATGTTAATTTTAGGTACTTAAAATACTCATATACCTGTAAAAAAGCTATCTTAAAAATTATTACTTGTATTTAAAATCATCATATTCAGAAAATATATAGAGTATTATCATGACGGATAATATGGGGTGGTTTTCTCACCCAAAGGGCGGGATTTATTTTAGGGGCTTATATATTTCTAGAGAAAAACGTTTGAAAATAACAATAAATACTCCTATCTGTTTTACTATTGTGGTAAATGTATTTTAAATAGGGGAGTATTAGATTTAGCATTATGTTTCAAATGTATTACAAAAGTTGTGTGTGACAACTGAGTAAGCTGAATGTGTAGTTTGAGCGAATGTTAAATCAGACTTTGATAAGATTACGTTCAGTTTTCGCTCAGATTTCGTTTAGTATTCGGTAAGCCACATATCTTCAACATTATATAACATATCACACATATCACACATTTGATAAGAACTTTAAGTATATGCAGATTCTGACCCATTTCTGATTCATTAAAAATTTCGACGACGATAAATACATTCTTTTCAAATGTAAGCTGCGTTTATATTCGCCTTTTGTTACTGCTATTTCTCTTCATTATAAATTAACTGGTCGGTCATACACTATTCTGACGTATCAGTTAACTTTAACCTACTTGCAGTTAACTGAAATTGTTGTACAAACTATTGAATAATGCAGCTAGGCATAACTCACGCCGCACCGCGATTGCCGCGCCACCATATGTTGTCAAATTGTCAACGATAAATTATCTATAAATTAAGTTAAACATTTTGGCGGCTTGCAATTAGTCAATTTATTATGTAGTGATAGTTATTTAAGTATAATGTATACTAATACAAATAATCGTATAAATATACATATATGTATTAGTATGTGTTTGCATGAAATCAACAAAACGGTACCTACGGTTAAGTTTTCTGGTTAAAGATTTATATCCAGAGGAAAACTGTGCACATGTAGGCATATATCTCCCAGTAACTGGTGGACAGTCGTACTGCCAACCTAACGATGCGAAAGTAGAGCCTATGTAGTAGAGAACTGGTCCAGAGTGATGTATTTTATGCAAAATTTATTATTACAAGCCAAAAAAGGACACACAAAAAAAAAACAATGCTTCGGAAAGCTCGAATAAACCGAAAATTACATAACTACATAGCATATATACTCTCCAGTACAATTAACTAAGCTTTAAAAAAAAGCTCTTTCATGAAAAAAGCTTGATATCCCTAAAAACTCACGGATCTATGTAATTCATGTGTCACATATAGTGATGAGAATAAGCGTGATAATAAATTTAATTTTTTCTAACAGAAAATTTATATAATCATTTTTACTAGGGTGTTATGTATAGAGAAGACTGCTGAAGGGTACTAACTAGATAAAATAATTTGATTTAGGAGATTCCTTTCGCACTATAAGATCTATAACTCACTGTTTTGATATTTAATTTAGATTTTTATTTAATATTTCAATCTAGATTTTAGGTTTTTAGAAAAAGCATTCCTTGTTACATTCGTATTTTTATTTGAGTTTAGAAATTCGTCGTTAGAAATATATATTTTGATAGTTCGACAGTTGAACAACATTGAATGTGAAATAATTAGAAAAGCTGTATTTATAATAACAATTAGTAATAGAAATTGCTTTTATTTCTTTATTTTTAACAAACTGACATTAAACTTCTTTTAAAAATAAATCGTACTGCATTTTGGCAGATTGTTACATTTTGGAAGTTACAATATAATAAAGTTTTTTTGTTTAGTATTTTTAATTTAGAAACATTGGATCTTGTAAGGTTCTAAAGGACAAAGGGAACGTAAATTGAATTCTAACTACGCATACCAGTAAACACTTTGCTGAAGACACCTGTTTTGTGACGTTTCTATCACTATTGCACATCAATTATAGTTCGCATCTACTGTAGTGTGTAGATAAAACTTTATCTTTTTTAATAATATTTTTCATGTTCTATTTACACCTAGATTTCACAATATTACTAATTTTCATCATGAAAACAAACCTTTCACACGTTGACACGGCCAATGACGTTTAATTACATATAATACTCGCAACACATTGTTCAATAAAAATGTAACATGTCGAAAAGGGATTTTATAAGGTTATTTATGTTTTAAATTTAGCGCATTTGCATATTATAATATATTACCCATTAACAGAGCGAACCGAGCATCAAACCATACAGTGAAATGCATTTCTATTGACAATCTCCATTATTTATGACCTCCCATAAATAACATATCAAGGAGAATTTATGACATAATTCAACTTGGAATTAGGAAAAACAAAAATATCGCCATTTTGGGTTATAGGTGCTAATATGACGTCACAGTGCGTTCAATATTGTAACTAGAGGCTGTAAATTGTAATTTGTGGATGCGAATGTTCACCAACGAGTATATGGTGTTGGCTACAGTTTAGATTAGGTCCTTTGCCAATTTCTCTTTCTGTTTGTAGGAATAGCGAGATGTGTTTGCTTCTTGTCGTGTCAAATAAAATAAAACTAGAATCTATGTATTCCTTCCAATTATTTATAAAGTACAAAGGCGTACAGAGAGGGCGCGGTCCGAGGCAGGCCAAAATGGCGCGCCAAAAATTTTATTTTGTGTGGGATCTAAAACAAAAAGTAAATTCACATAGACTGGAAGGCAATAGCAATGTGACTAGCTACAGTAAAAAAGACCCACAAATTGAGTACCACATTAGTCTCAGTACGCCACTGTAATACTTCTATTTGTAAATATTTGAAATACGTAAAATTAGTTCGAAATATTCAAAACTTAAGTTAATAAAAAGTATTCTTGTCGCACTAATTTGATATTATTTTTAAATTCTAGTCATTGCAAACATCTGACACGAACATTTTCGCAAGAAGTGAGGTGACAAACATACAAACGGACGGACAAACAATGTTGCGGTCAAATTCAACACACGCGTACGCTCTTGTTGCAAACATCGCTAAAATAACGAAAATATTTCACAGCAAACTATTTGTAATTTCGGTTTTGTGTTAAATACCATTCACACCTATTGCGTTTAAGTTTAATTTTATGTTAAATGTAAGTTTCAGCTTGTAAAATATAAAGAAATAAAAATTAACTATTATGTTGGGGGTGGGGGGTAGGGGTAAGGTTTCCACTTTTTCTTAATTTCATTTTTTTTAAATTTATTTATATTTATGTACAACATATTAAGTTTGTTGTGTGAAAATTTGAAGTCGTTTGAAGTAAAACTGTCGGAGATATAGAGTTTTAAGTCTTCACCTCTCTGGTTTGGTTTCGTCTTTCTTTGAAGCTTTTAAACGCGTTTGTCTGACACATAGCTTTTTCAGAGTCGGTGCTCTCTCTAGCTCAAAATCTCTGGACCAATTCTTTTGAAATTTTGCACACTCTTTCTTTACATAAATGTCGAGGTAACGCTGTCGATTTTCTTAAAAAAAAATTATATACAGTGTTACCTGCAGAAACTTATCAATTATTGTGGATTTTCGATTTCAGAAAATCCAGTGATGAGTTATAAAGGACACCGTAATGAGACATCTGCGGAGATTTGCTGTCAATGCCTCATTTCTTGATATTTATTTACGAAAATTTCACAAAGAATTCTTTAAATGTTATTTTATCATGTAGTAATTATAGAAAGAATTATATATTAACTGTGTCGTTAAAAAACTTTATCGAAAATATGCTTCTTTTGTATTGATTTGACCTAATGCATCTTTCTGCAAACCATATTTCATTAATTTTCTAATGAATGATAATTACTTGGAAATGTAATATACTGCAATAATTATTGAAATAACTAAACAAGGAACAAAACAATTCTAACAGACGTCATTTAAACGAACTTTGATTGAATTCGATAGAAATTCTCTGTACATTCACATGTATTGCTTATGTACTCGTATGTACATATGAATATGAACGTATACACACATACATACACCTATGTAAAATGTATAAAACTGAAACATATTAAATATTAATGCTTTCTTCTTATCCCAATACAAGCAATAGGTATGTCACAATTTCCCCCTTCTATTTCCGTTCCCTTTCCCATTCCCGTTCCAATACTCCATCCTTGTATTGTATTATTCAATATTTAGTTTTGGCTTTGGATACGTGTTGCTATACGACATTCTACACCATTTCTCATCCTCTTAAAGTAAACCACTATCATATCTCACTCTCTGAAACCACCCCATTTTGGTCTTACGCCTGATGTCACTTCTATACCTATTCTTGGTCGATTAAGGGTGTCGTAGTCTTATATATATATATATATATATATATATATATATATATATATACATATAAAAGTTCAATATTTAAAATGGTATATATCATATATGATGATAAACCTTGCAGGGCGAGCATGAGTAGATCAGGCTGATTCTTTCGCACGTTGCATAGTTTTTATAAGTTAGTTAAGCAGTTTTCATAGAAGACACAGAACATACAGATGTTTAAGAACTGTAACTGGATATAATTCGAATTCGAAATTTAACTGTTAACTTCTAACTATTTTTCAATGGCCCTTACTTTATGTAACTTAACTGACCTTAAATAAAGAACAAATTAGTTTTTTGTACTTTAGAGTGGACAAAAGTAGCCTAATTCGGGGCGCCATTTAATCAGTTACTAAATAAGGCCCTAAATTTATTATCTAATTTTTTTGAACATGTTTTTGATACAAAAATACATAGTTATTAAATCGTTGCACTTTCTATAAAGTATCATTCTCACTTATTGTTTAATTTTAGTTACCAAGGTAGTATAACCCCTTAAACATTTTTGCTTGTGTAACACAAGCTCTTATCACTAACCTGTTGTTAATTTAATTAACGGTTCGTTAATCTAATTAACATTATACTTTACTTCTTGTTGAACGGTTACAGCAAGTGTTTGTTCCTTTAATGTTAGATGGATTACAAGTTGAAGTTTTACATGTGTTGTAAATTTGTTTACTCTTTGTATGTTTTTTAGCTTACTAAGGCGAGTGGTAAACAAAACCACCAGCCTTCTAACTACAGCGTACAGCTAGCTACATACCATTTGCTTTTTATATTCTAATTTGTTGATTTTATTTACATTTTTTAGTTATATGTATGCACATAATAAATTAAAGCTGATAACAGCCAGTCCTAGTAAATAAGCCTCTGGTCCGATGATCGAACCCGAAGACACAGCAGTCACCGTCAAGTATCAATGATCTTAATCCAAACCTGAAGTCAAGAATAAAACAATGAACTTTACGCACAATGTTAAAAAACAGGAGCACTAAGAAATTATTGATAAGAAAACATAAAAGAGAATTGAATCACTAAGATAGAATGATCCTGTTACCACCGTTTGTAATCAGCGTTGTGTAAATACCGCGTTATACAAGAACAAATAATACGTCAGTTTAAACAAACAAAACACACCGTTACTCTATAACGGAATAGTGTCCCCAACCCAATTAAGGGTTAACCGATCGATTATGTTATTTTTTTATTGCGTGAGTTATGTTTCGATCTCTGTCGAGTGTATATGGAACTCTTATCATCGCTGTGTATCCGATCCGCTACCTCTATGAGGGAAGGGGGTATGATCCAGAACATAAGGGAGGGTTGTTATCATCCCCTGTATCCCCTCTGCTCATCCCACTTGCCATGGAATAATGGGGTGGGATGGAAAGTACCAACGAAGGTTGTAAATAATTCTCTTTTACATAGACACAAACCGTCACCCCAGCTAATACTACCCCTGTATATGGGTGAAATAGAAAATACAGGGTGGATGAGAGTATTTCATGAATGTCACACGGCAAAAAAATGGAAAATGTGTAGCGAATTTGAGGTTTTGTGATTTTTATTTAAGTGCAGCAACTTGGTTTATTTATTTGCATAGTAATATAGATCAGGGGTAGTTTAAATTCGCTTTGATGGCGTTGTACAATTTCTTTGTTTATAAGATTAAGCCTCAAGTTTGTAGCCAGGTAATTGTTCAACTCATTTTCAAGATTTCCTTTTTAGTCTGCGTACTACCGAATTATTGGACACTAGACAGCTGCCCAAATTGTTTGGATGTTCAAGTATCCTCTCTTTGTATGCTTTGATTCTAAGCACTATTTCTTCTTTTACTGTAGGTATATCTAGATCCCGATGTATCTAGATGTAATATGTTAATAAGTGCAAACCATGATGCATTCGTGACAATCCTTAGCATTTGTAAATATGTACTTCTTCCAAGTAAGCCTCCTGTCTAAGTGTATTCCCAGGTACCTTGCATGGTCAGCCTGCGGTATTTTGACACTGTTTAATGTGATACTCAGAACCTATTAACCAATTAATCAGAATCTAAGATTTATTGAAATTGAAGGATGAGTCGATGGGCACACCCCGCGCAAGACACTGTATTGTTTTTACATACCTATCACCAAATGTCCTCTAAGCAGGACAGATTGTAATAATCTATAGAAAACAAATTTAAACTTTTTTCTATGAACCAAGGTAGTTTGATAAATTTATAGCCTAGCCAATAATAATTATGTGTTTGGTATCTTTGTTTAGTTTTGATCTGATTAACATTTGGTATGTCTTTTTTCATTGCCAATCATGGAATAAAATCTCAAACCAAGCACAGCTACATACTTTTCAATGATTCAAATAGTTTTAAATGTTTACAGAGATTAGTTTTTTGTTATATATTAACTAGTATTAGAATGGGAACTGTAGCTCTCCAACGAGTGTCGCCGTTGAAATAGTTCTTCTGTCAGGAAATAAATGTCGTATGTGGAATGACTGAACTACCTCGGCTACGCTGCATTGTTTAATGTGGTTTAATAACTTTGGAAGCACCATATAGTAAATTGATATTCTTTGTCATTTCCTCACATACAGCAAAGTTCACATAATTATCATAAAACGACTTAATATTTTTAATATACTCTTCTTGTTTTTCCAGTCACCTTTCTACTTGTTATTTTCTGTATATATTTTCTATTTTCAATGTTCAACGTTCTTTTGAACATTCTGCGTCATCAGCTAAATTTGACACTCTGATACCTGTTTCTCCTTAAAGGGGTTGCTTACAGAAGATGATCTAAAATATTTTGATCAAAGCAACAGCATACCAACCACTTCTCCACTTCACCACCTTCTCATACTACTTGGTTTACCATTCTCTACATACAACGTTCACATACCTAACATATACGTAACATTGCTTACGCTGCTCCCCTCCCTCTCCTCTCCTCCTCTCACCTCACAGCATCCATACAATTACCAACACCATCACCATCACCATCACCAGACAACATATGAAGTTAGATGAGGGGTGCTTGCCGTTGCTTAAATTATTGAACACTTTAATCCCACTGGCTTTAAGGAGCTAGTTCTATTCGTTTGACTCGTGAATGGGCTTGTGATTCAAACACAACAACTATTACACACTTCTGTTAAATCCCCCCTTTAAAGTATTAGGATACAAATTAAAAATGATTCAAATGAAGTTGTGTTATTGGTAAACTATTTTGGGATAAGATGTTTTTGAACAATTACTAGCAAGATTCAAGGAGAAGGAGGGAACGTTGAGAAAGAAGGAGGAGTAGAGATCAAGAAGAAACACAGTAAACATTTTGGAGTCCATCCTTTGCCATCATATTGAAGATGCGTATGACTTTTTTGTCATGAAAAGTTCATTTATAGCTTCTCACAGTCGTTCATATGAAATGTTTATTTTATCGGATACAAATGGCGAAACCGCTTCACCTGTCGGAATACAAATGAAGATAAAGTTGATGCGAATTATAATTGAAGTTATGAAACAAAACACTTCATCAAATTGTTTACTAAGTATATAGGGACAAGGGTATAGGAATCAGAAACCTATTGAATTAGAAAATGTTAGAATAGTTTTAAGTTTAATTTAGTAATGAGATGTAATCACGTGATTTAATATTGAAAGATCCGTATCCTATTATATGTGAGATTACTTCATTTCATCTTTTACTTTTAACAAAATGCTCATTGTTTTTAGTATTCTTTTTAAGTTCTAAAACATTTTTTTGAATTCCAAGATTAATTTAAATACATTTATAAAGGAAATAAATTTAATTCAACAACAACAGCAGATACTGAAACATATTACCGCGAATACCGATGACAGAGAGGGTGGTTGGTAAGGAATAAGACAGGGGGCATATTTTTTGTGTAACATTATTTTAAAGAAATTGACTTAACGTTATTTTAATTAATGCATCTCATTATATTACATCTTACGTACAAATTGCCTTCTCAATTACTTTACTTTATCCTAATGAAGCGTCAAGTTGGACGCGTTGGCGTTCGGAAGCTCCAACGGTGCAGGAAGTTGTATGGTGGTATGGTAATACATTTAGCAAATAGAAAATGTGATAAATTATTTAGATATGTTGAAGTGTTTAGTTGATATCTTCGCATTTTCTAAGGAACGGAATATCTCGGAGAAACAGAAGAGTTTCATATGACTACTGTTGAAGCCAGTGCCGTACTTAGGGTGACAGAGGGCAAGAACGGCTCCTTTCTTTCGTTCGACTTATAGGAAATAATATTGCATACTCTATTACTGAGGGCACTTACAGATTTCGTAGGGCATGGGTGCCCACCACTTAATCCGTGTCTGCTAAAAGTATGCAAAATGATACAAAGTGTTCGATCACTTTGAAAGTAGGTCAAAGAGTAAAACTATCTATTTCGTCATTTATTATAATTTGTTTAAAGAATACATGCTTGTATATAAATATATATGTATACCTATTGATGCATTATAAGACAGTGGTGTAACTAGAAAGCCAGCGCCGTTATGCAAATAAATTTAAAGGGTCGTAATAGCACCACAAAAATTAATAAACAGAAACCTCTTTGATGTAATTATTAAAAACTAGTTGCCATAGCTTGATGATCTTTTTAAGACACGAAACTCATTAAACAATCTGCTATAATTGCTGTTACCGGGTAATCCATAAAAATCGTCTAATGTATAGTATTAGGAAAGGATGTGCAGGGTGTGCGGGACGGAGATAGAAACATTGGAGCACATAAGTTTTCATGTGAGAAAGTGGTAATAAGTGAAAAATTATTAAAGGGTGGCAGTGAAGGGAAGAGGTGGATGGCGAAGATAGAGAAAAGGAACGAAGAAAGAGAAGGAATGGCAGAGTAAAAACAAGGGGGAGAGTAGCAGGAGGAGCGAAGCAGTAGCAGTAGCACAGTAGTAAAAGGATTTTTTTTTTTTTTTTGGAAGGAGTGAGAATGTTTATATTTTTTAAGGATCAAAATTGAATTGAGAATGAAGAACAATGAAATGTAAATAAATGAGTTAAGGCACAAGAATGTAGTACCAAATTGCAAAAACATTAAAATAAAATTAAAAAAAGTATGGTATCAGGCGATGAAAATAAGGTAATTAATAGATGCTCTATTCTGATTACTTAAATATTATTAATTAAAAAGATTCATTTCGCTCTATTCACTAAGCAAGAGAATCTGTTATAGTTTATTATTTGCATTGCATACTTTGTTTTTAATTTGGTTCTGTCTCAACACAGTGGATAAAAATCAGTATATATATGTGGGAACATAATTGGTGCATAATATAAGGTGCATAATCACTATAAGGACAAGTTTGCATAGAGAACAGACACTTTCCGACGTAAGAAACAAAGAATTCTGCAACAATCAGATGAACTTACTATTAACTTTCGCTCACTTTTATTATGACAGAAATATTTTCTTGTTTTCTCCACATTTTCTATTTTAAAGAAAAAATCACTGTCAGAGTAAAGAGAGCGAAAGTCATAAACAAGGCTTTTAAAGTAATCATTATAACTTCTATGATTTCTAAGACGAAGATAATAAGTAAAAGGGAACACGTTAAGCAGCTTCTTGTATTTTTGCCCAATGGAGTGTATATATATATATATATACGTTGCTAAGTTTGTTTGTAAACATATATTCGTATATGTTAAAATGTTTGTTTGTATTGTTTTGTATATGTGTGTGAATCTCTGTTATGTAAATTAGTCAAATGTCGAATTAAATTTTAAACAGAATAAAATTAATCATTAATTTGAACGTACATTACATTATCATAAAATTGTACGACTTGTACCTAATCAGTGATGGACCTGGATCACAAATCAATATTTGTCAAAATGGTGATCTTTTATTTTATATGTTATACATTAAATAGTACGCGACGTTATATCAATGCTGAGGTTTAATCAAATCGTTTATATTCGTTTAGATACCGAAGGGACTAAACTATGTATCATGTGCTCATGCATTAGCTTGCCTCGATTGATGAGCGGTCTTTTGACAAAAGTGAAAGGAAACGAGAGGTGAGACCAATAGCCATATTCATGCTTGGTACAAAAATGTCTCGCTTGTTTCGGCATCAGCGCTGAAATAACGCAGTTTATTTTTTTTATTTTTAAACATCGCATGAAAAAGGAAACGGAAATAAAACTGTTATTAACAGATGAATATGACTCTAGTATTTAAAATCGTTATACAAGATATTTTTGTTTAGGAACGTGGCATTGCTGCATTGTTACACTCGTTCCTCATCCCTATAACTTCAAGAGACGTCGGGCGAAACCGCTGTTCTTGTTTAGAAAATAAAATAGAATGGAAATGTATAATTTATTTTCAATTATATACAAATGTACTATTATTTTCTGTACGATATTGATTTAGGAAAATGTTCTCCATATTCAATTTTTCTATAGCCCAGAGCACTTTTGTTATACAACTTTTTAGAAAAAAAGTATATGTTACATTTTGAGTTATGTTTACCTTTCAAGGAAACAATGATAACCCTCCCTCTCCTTCTACTCTCTTCCTCTTCTCTACCTCCTTACCTACACAGAGAGCACCCTGTTCCGCTCTCCTTTACTGAAACAAAATAACGAATTAAAAGTTGTACTCGTATACAGGAGAAATGAAAGGAAAATAATATTTTAATATTTATTTAATATGGAAAACATATTGAAAAATATTGTTTATTATTGTTTGTAATATATTGTATGAATACGATAAGCGAATTCGAGAGGGGAGGGGGTTAAGTTTGAGTGAGTACCAGGGCCGACTAAGAGATGTTAATATCTGTAGTAACTACCGTTAAGTGGAACGTCTGATTAAAAAATAACACAAAATCAACTGCGAGAAGTGTAGTGCGGACAGACAGGTGTGTAGGCGTGGCTAATATGTGTTTTCTGATAGATTAAAGATGTTTGTAAACTTAATTAAGATTCCTAGTGTAGCAGAGAAATTTTAATCAGTAAAATAATTGAAAAACATGACTCAGTATTCCTTAGTATGTAATTAAATTTTTAATCTAAAACAAACAAAAATAATAAAGTGCAAGAAGTGAGTTCTGTCGACTCCAAATATCAATTGTTTTACCCGTTATTCATCACAGCGTCATCTATGAAGTCCATAAATATATTGTCACTGTTTTACCGATAGACGAGCTTTGTACCAACTAAAGAAATATAATTTTTTTACATCTTTATAACAGATTGTAGCTAAGAGAATTGTTTCTTCTGGGAGAATATTTCATCATACTTCAGTTCGAAATTAGTACTTCTTATTTTAATTGCTAAATCAAAACTGAGAAAACTGCCAACACTTTTTCTGCGACAGAGGAAAGAATGCGCGCATGCGTGGTAAGTAGCGCCACGTAACTACAAAGATTTCTAGAAACATAGACACGAGTATACAAATACAATGCTGCTTATCTTTCATTTGGCCGTGTTCCAGTGCGGCCCTGGCGAACACAAACATACTCATACATTTGTACCGTACTTGTTTATTTTGTAAAATATTAGCTTCTCATTGTGGAACTTTTCAAACAGTTTGTATTTGTACGATTCAGGGAAAATATAATGAATTGTTTTAAAAACAAATAACTTATTAAAACATGGTTCATTACGTATTCATTCATACACACTAATTAAATTGATTTGAATATGATAAAGGGTTTCCTTTATCATTCTAGGTACACCACTACCCACTACTACCCCTTAATTGTTACAATTAAGGGGTAGCATTACCCTGAGGGCCGTTTATTTCATTCTTAGTTAAACTTTAGTTATGATTTTGTCGAAATTAACTAAGGAAAAATAACATAATTAAAATTATGTTAGTCTTGAATATAAATGAGAGCTGGAAAACAAGCGTTTCTTATAATAAACTTCCGTTAACGAAGAACTAAAAAAAATGGATCCTTGTAGTAATAGAAAAAGAATATTAAATTTGATTAAAATAGATTGGGCTTTTGAACCATGTCTTAACTTATATAAAACCATGCTGTGTATAACATATTGATAAAGTTGGCTATTAAGACCTCACATTTCCAATTAATTTTTAATCAGTCGCAATATTATAGGAGATAATAGTAATGGTAATTATGATATAGGTAATAACATATAAATAGTAACTTTGTCTTTTTAGTCAATAATGATAAATGTCATACCATGTTCCTTTCTGAAGAATTGGTATCTCTGTTCTAACAAAATGTAAATGAGATCCACAATAGTGCATGCTTGAACGTTACATAATATTTACGGTTGTTTAGATCTACTTACAGTAGAGAAACACATTAAGTTTTGTTATTATAATTGATGTAATCAAGCCTATAAAAATAAAAAGCCTAATAAAATCGATTACTTATTATTTTACAGACTTTAAATTAGTGTTGTTTAAAATATTGCTGAAAATTAAACGGCAAAACTGAAATTTAAATGATTTTAGTCAGTTTATTAATTAGACAGTTATATGAACGCCCTATATCTAATACAAAACTCAGAATAGGTATTACTTATGTCTGCTTAATGAACTGGACAATAGAATCTACGATAATTATTGGATATTTAAATAAATAAAAAAAAACAACATCTACAAACATAATAATTTTAATATAGGTCAAATTACGAGAGTTCGGAGAGTTCACACTTAAAAGAAGTTGTGGGGTATAAACTGCCGGCCGATATTACTAAAGCGAATAAGATAAAATTCATTATCGTATTATATATTTATACCGCTCCTATAACCTCTTTAAGTATAAGTCGCCGCCGAATTATCGTGATTTGAACAATAAAAACGTTAAAATATATGAATATTTAATCATGTTAACTTCTTTCAAACGGTGATGCATCGCCTTAAGTTTTCAATAATCAAGTAAACAATATCTCCTGTTTGTTTATATACACTTCCATTTGAAATTTGTAGCCAAATAAAGATAATATCCATAACCAACCCATTTGGTTTAATTCAAATATTTATTTTGACCTTTTTATTACCTATATGAAAGAATCAAACACAGGCGAGTGATGCTTCAAGCTCTGCTAAGTGTAATGACTAATTAATTAAACCCTTCAATTACTGACTTAATCCTTTGATGTTCAAATAAAATATAAATCAAGTCAAATCTTTAATAATTACATCGATGATTTCAAAATGAAATTAATTAAATTTTATCAATTTTCATTTTGTTCTTTTGTGTGCAGTGAGGCCGCTAAAACAGTTACGGTTATAGTAGGAGGAACTACTACTCACAAGTTAGTAGTTCAGTAACACAAAATTTACTTTATATCATTAGGTTGATAGTATACGTACATTCTAATAGTTAAATAAAAAAAAACTAAAACAAAGTTGAAAATTTCAAACATTTTACACGTCGCTCAGTGATGGGGTGAAGTTAATACTTTCATGGAATATGGACAAATTTATGCTCGCAGATTTTAGGGGCAACATATACCAGTACTTTTGTATATACGTCATAGTTTTTATATATAAATAAATTATATAAAAAGCACCAGTTTATTATGTCATAAAATAACTAGCTAATTTATGTTTCCCATAAGCAACAAATAGAGGCAAACTTATCCACTGCATAAGCTGGCTCTTATCGGCGGTAAGGTATTTATATTTAATCTCATGTAAAAAAGCTCTCTACTTTTAATTTGACAAGGTAGCCCCTATGATGTACGTATATGCCATGTGTGTGTGTGTGTGTGTATTTAATTACTTCATATTTGTGAATAATTCGCGCTTGCATCCGTCCTGGCGTGTCTCACGCATCAGCAGTTGGAGTCATTGTGAATAAAGAGGAATCGGGTAAATTCATTCGGTACTATTCGCAAATTTCCGTTTCTTTATTCGTTATACTTCGTATTAGAATGAGCGCGCATTTTATAGTTTACTAGTGGTGGTGGGAGGAGCTGGCCGTAAAGTAGAAGGGATGAAAGCTTTCAGTATTCTCGAAAGCTTCAGTTAGAGCATATTCGTGTTTAAAAGTAGGCGCTAGTCACCCAGTGTGCTTAATGTGAGCTTTGTTTAATATCAAATTATTAAACTATTTCAAATAATTAAATAAACAAAAATATTTTTATATTTTTATTTTTTGAAAATCTTATTTTACATTTATTTGAATTATTGAAAAAGAAATTTATAAATATTTTATCACTAAATTTCATATTTTGAAATATATATAAAAAAAAAGCTTGATTGCACTGATTGTCGTTATTTAAAATAAACGAAAAAATAATTTTACTATTAAAGTGTTGTTAAATGTTCGTTTAATTATTTACACTAAGATAAATGTTTATAATTTCAAAAAGCAACAGTGTCTGTTTGAAAAAAGGGAGTCCGTTTACCTCCCCCTCTTTTGTGTTTCCGTAGAGTTAAAGTTTCTCACTCTCTCATACCACAACACCACACCACACCACCTGATATACCTATCTCTCTCTATATCAATCTATCTCTCTCATTGGTGTATCATCCCCACCATCCTTATTTTAACTACCCGTCTTTCATCTGTATATTGCTAAAACTGCTAGTAGGGAATGTGCGTGCCGCGAACATCAGTATAGATCTGCGGGTTGGTGGAAGCACACACATTATACGTGGACGTGGACGTAACGGTTATTACGCACTAACACGACACTATACCCACACCGTACCAGCACTACATTATTATTTACCTAATTTAATACAGACCAAACTACCCCTACGCTACGGTCTGCCACCCTTCGTTGCGCCCTACGCGGAACAGTGAATCACAAATATTTGTTGTGATATGAATAGTAATATATTTTAGAAGTTTTGTGAAAATTAACATTTATAAACATTATGTGCATAACGGCGAGCTCCAATAATTAACACAATTTGTTTGGAAAACTATTGTTGTTGCTGAAAATTATTCAAAGTGAAAAGTACAGATCCTAATGGTCAAATAAAAACAATCCGTTCATTTTATTTTTATTTAAAGTTTTCAAAATTCACTACAACAAATTTCTCTTTAATTTCGAAAGTGCAAGAAGTCAGTGATCAAAAAAGAAATTCATATTTTTAAATAAATATTTAACAAATTCAAAACAAAAAGTATATGTATGTATATAAAATACATACATAAATAAAAAATAGTTTCAACTTAAAAAACCGTGAAATAAACGAAATCAAAATTTATTTATACAAGAGAGAAAAACCAGTTGACAAAACGGCGGAAGATTTTGTAAAAACGCGTCACTTGTATTTAGACATGCTTGCGATGTCTACATTGATGATGCCGGCACCAACAATGGCAGCATTGGGTGCTCCACCCCTTGCTGTAGGGCCCCACAAACCACCGGAGGCTAAATTACTAGCACTTCATCCTCAACATACGCAACACGCCGTGCATGTCCAGCAACAGCAGCAGCAGCAACCCCCTTCTGTCAATAAAGCAGGTCAGATTACTCAATTATTGTTGCCCCTTTGTTTGATTCATTGGATTAAGTGTCTAGATCATGGTATTGTCCATTTTATAAATGTCAAATTCTTCTTCTATAAGATTCATTTAAACCACTAACATTTATTTACTTACGTTAATTACTTAATCTACACGATAGATTTAATGTAATTAAATTTAAATGTAATCATAACTTACTAATAGCATATATTTAAAAAAAAATCCATTTGAACTAATTTCGTTTTAATTGCACGGTTGAATTTAGCTGTTAGTTGTGTTGCGTCAGAACATGTTAGGCGCTACGCATTGAATATTAACACCATTAGTTAACCCGACCGGTGCTCGGTTCACGAGCTTTAATCTTTCGTGATTGAAACAATTACTGAGGTTTTCACATTTGATTGACAGCTGCATACATACACACACACATATATATATATATATATATATATATATATATATAGCTAGTATCGTTGCGGTTGGAGATGCATGTACTTATTTGTTTAATAGAAATGCAAATATAATATACAGCGTATGATGTAGTTTAATTTATTCCGTAAATATTATATGAAATTATTAATGTGCTAATTATTTTATAAAAATCATTTTTCCGTACGGTGAGTGCTAGCACTGTACTTAATTTCTTTGCCAAATATGAGCAAGATTTGTCAACTCGTTTGTATACGGCAGCTAGTTAAATCAGTTTCCATTAATTCTTTTAAACACACTTTTTATATCTATAACGTTCCATTATGGTATATTCTGTAATAACAATAAACATAAAAGAAATAACAAAATTAAATCTGATTCAAATTGGATATAGTTGTATTATAGATATACTCTTAAAAAGAACTATAAATTTTAGAACAGTTCTAAAGCATATTTTGGAACCAGGTATTAAAAAATATTCAGATCCAGGTATAATAATTTTCAAAACAAATTCACAACAAATCCAGTTTTTAATTTTACTACGCATTTGTCTATTAAATTTGTATTAAAATTAAGAATATTTACTCGATTTTTTACCAGGTTATATTAGCTAACACATATTGAGAAGATAACAATAAAATACTATCCTATAAGAAGTGGAGGTAACATTTACACTTATTACCCAACTATACTTGTTTTCCGATTGTCTCTACTACTGACTAGAACTACCTTAAGTTAGATTTGATTAGAAATATCTTTTACGACTTTTCATTAAATAAATTGTTTTATTATACGGACTGAATGAAACTCCATTTCCAAACTGAGCATTACTTCGTTATGCAATAGGATAATGATCTTTTTATAATATTACAAATGGTAATTCCTAAATGAAAATCACGATTATTTTTTGTATGAGCTCTTTATGATCAGAGCTTTGTGAACTGCTAAACCCAGTTACTAGAGTTTTTCTTTTTTTACTTTATTATAGTGTCTGCAAGTGGGTAATATAGAGGTGTGCATTTGAATTTAATAGAACTTGATGAATTCTTAAAGTGGTCAGTTAACTGGTGATAATAGGAAAAATGTATTCGGTACATATTGTTGTAAATAACTTATCATGTTTTATATTAGTTAGTTAGGTTACTTGAAATATTTATCAGTAACTTATCAGATAAAATCAGGAAGACACACCAAAATACGTACAAATCTTGATAACATTTCTTGTGAAACTGTTAAACATTTGAGCCAGGAAAACTGTTATTATTTGTTTTGTTATTTAATAACGTTAAAATAACGTTTTTCAGCGTTATATAGTTAAGCGTTAAACTTTATTCCCACTCACTGTTTTGATATTTAATTTACTGCTTTTATTTAATATTGTAATCTAGATTTCAGGTTTTCGTTTAAGCATTCCTTTTCACATTTGTGTTTTAATTTAAGTTTAATTAATTTAGTTGGTGCGTATGCATCGTGTATGTGAAATATTTAAAATTGCTATTTTTATTAACAATTAGTAATAGAAATTGTTTTCTCTTCTATATTTTTCAAAAACTGACATTGAACTTTTTTTAAAAGTAAATCCTACTCCATTTTGACAGATTGTCACATTTTGGAGGTTATAATATAATATAGTTTTTCTTAATTTAATATTTTTAATTTAAGACATTGGACCTTGTAAGGTTCTAAAAAACTAAGAAAACTTAAAAAGTAAATATAATTAAAAATAGTACTGTGAATGACTACGCGTATTGCCATATGCTAAACAATTTAAATTAAATACAAAATTAAATTAAAGTAGTAAGTGGGAATGGTACTTAAGCCTATATATAGTTGACTTAGATATTAGATTGATTATAGAATTATAGAAATATATAAAACTAATTTAATCTCTTTATTTTAAGTACCCATACTCGTATCTATAAGTTGTAAATTATGTTTTGTAAATGTTTATAAATGTATATATTGTTTTAAGTGCTAATTAAACTATTAAAAGTAATGCAGTCAAATAAATATTAAAAGAAAAACTTACAATTGAATAAATTGATTTACAAAAAAGTTATTATTAATAAAATCGCTTGTAACGTCCACATTCTAATAAAAACCTTATTAATTTTGAACGTATTTAATATTCTATCGTTAAAACTATCATTTCCCTTTATAAACCATTCACCAGAGACAAAATAGCTAGTTCCATCTGATAACGAAAGTGTCTAGATATCATTTGATTTGTAATAAAGTACTTATTGGCGTCACAACTGGAATAAAATATAAATGTAGAAATGGATATGGTCTGTAATCATGGTGAAGGGTAAGAATTGAGGTACTGATGGTTGATGGGTGGTTTTTCCTTCATAAAGGGGCAATGTAGAAACAGAATAAACCAACCAAGCAACCAACCAACGCCAACGGTCTCTGGTACTCTGCTCTGATGGCACTAGACTTCAATTTATGCTGACTCTTTATCTATCGTTTTAACCTAATTGTTTATCGACTGGAATCACATTGGGATATTTCCTTTAACTCACTCTAACCTAGACTCTTCGCCTCTTCGCCTTCTCTTCTAGATCACCACGACTATTTCTATTTCGTCATACTTCTGTATTAGACCTATACATATATATCACATAGTTTTATATCAAATTTATTGTGTGTCATTGTGGATTATTCGGAATAGATATAAATGATGATAGTAAAAATCATTATCATTAATACTTTTTTTATTTAAACATATTTATATTGTACTAACGGTGCATACACACCAACTAAATTAACTAAACTTAAATTAAAACATAAATGTGAAAAGGAATGCTTAAACGAGAACCTGAAATCTAGATTACAATATTAAATAAAAACAGTAAATTAAATATGGAAACAGTGAGTGGGAATGAGGCTTTAGTACTTTTTGAAACACCTTTTTCTATTGGTGTGTTTTTTAAATCGTTATTAAAACTACACTCCTAAATATTTTTAAATGATTGTAACCATTACATTCTTTGTCTAAACATTACTTTAACATTAATTTTAAAGAATCTGCGTAAATTTTAAGCGCTAAACGGGAAAGCATTAAACAATCGCAATATTATTTAACAAAATTTACGGAATGCTGGATGAAATTATTAACGCATTAATAAATCATTCCTGGGCAGCGCTATATTTTTTGTAGTTAGGTGTTATGTCGTTTAATTGATTATATACGAAATTCAATGAGTGACATATCAGCGAAGAAAGATTTTCTCTGCGTGTTGGTTTACATTGCAGTTGTTGTTCTAGTGACACGAACATTTAAAATTCAACAACAAAAAAATCCGTCATTGTTTGTTTTATAGTTTGTTGAACTTCTGCGTGCCGTGCTTAACAAATATTTATTACAGGATAATTAAATGTAAATCCTACATATATATATATTATTTTATTTTTTTTCCTTTTGTTTTGTCTTAGGTTTACTGTTCACGACAGCTTCGTTTGTAAGTTGCATACAAGTCACAAATGAAGCTAGACGTATTCTGCATCTCAGTTCTGTCCACGTAACGTCATACAAGCTGCAAATAAGGTAATTTCTCTGAAGTTTAGCATTGAGAAAGCACATTTTTTCATTGGGAAAATGTCAATTGATGAAGAAGATGTGATTATAGCACACGCTTTTATTAGAAGACGACGAATCAGACGTAGAATGTATTGGCTTCATCCATACATCGAAAAGAACATTAACCGCAGATTGTTTGTTACTGCAAGAGAGTTATCAGTGGACGATTCAGCTAGAGCTATAGCATGTTCCAGCACAGGCTGTATGACGGTTGCTTGCCACTTAGCAAATGCGACTTTACAGCTTCGTGGACAGAGCCTCCTTTGTTTAAATGCGCAAGCTATAAGAAAGCGTACAACAAGCGGTAAATGATGAAATAAAGCGTATGAATCTTTAGTGGCACTTTAAATTTGAAAACCTACTTATTTTTATAAAAAAAAATAATACAATCCATTCCTAATATATAAGTATGAGTATAGCTACAACAAGAATACCTAAGACAAAGAATAAGAAAGAAGAAAAATCAAATTCTGTTTATATCATTGTGGACACATCGATATTCCAAGTCCTATTGGCTATGCTATTATAAAAGTCAAAGAGCTGCCATCCCTTCCGCAATGTGTTAAGCATGTCACTCGCAGGACTGGAGATTGAAGTGGAGAAAGGTAGTAACGTAATGCCGGAGAATTATGGGGACACTACAAAAACCATCCGCTCCTTCAACGAGTGGAGATCACGGGTGAAAAGGTCAATGCTAAACATTGATAAGAATTTAGGAGTGCGAGGGGGGTCGTATTGTTTCTGGTATTATACATATAATATTGTATAATTAATTATATATTATATTTATATAATTAAATACATACAATAAAGATCTATTAGAATGGAAACGTATAACAAAAAATTGTTACCGAAAAAAACAGAGTTGTAAAAGTATATTAAAGAAATAGATGAAAAATATAACTAAGTGTGTTAGAAAACAATAGAAATCAGAGTGCTAATGCGAAACAAGTAGAATGCATCCTACTGATGAAGTAGTCGGTTCCACTGTGAATTAATTAGTTTTAACGACTTGTCGTCAAACTATAACGTCATGTCGCCAATACCAAACATATTTATTGTTATCTTTATCCATAACCTAGTAAATTCATTTATATTAAAAGAGATTTGTTTATTAGATTTTGAAATATGGTTTCAATTATTAAATTGCTTATGAAATAACGCAGTAAACAATATTAAACAAGAAATATACGAACATATCCGTTTCCGTTTGGGCATTGCGCATTGGGCATTGGGCTACTACGTATGTTAAATAAAACGACAAGGACAGTAAGGCAACATGGAACTGTCCTATCTCCTGTCGTTTTAAAGATTAAATATTTTTCATCAAAATTCAATAAGTAATAAAGTTTGAGTAGTGCAGTTAGTGTCCTGGCTTCATTTCCTCAAATGTTCTGGAATGACCGAAATGTTTGAATACTCGTATATACTATATATTATACATGAAGCATGGCAGTATGTATACCAATACATAGAGGACTACATATATATATATATATATATATATATATATATATATATATATATATATATATATATATATATATATATATATATATATATTGCGAAGCATTGGACTTTTTTTATAGCCTAACATCGCTAAAATGTGTACACTCAGCAAAGAAACTAAACTATAAACCAAAATAAAAAAAAATAAAAAAAAAAACTGAGCAAACATTTTCTTTAACTGTACAGTCAATATAATACAAAAGGAAAAAGAATGTTTATCTACATCCGCGTTAAATTGTGTGGAAGATTTATTTGAAAATTCCTAATGTTTGGAAATATAATAACTGTGTGTCAATCATCACAGCGAAGGGAGTCTCAACCCCTCTGTAGATAACGTATTCAATAGTTAAATATAAATCTAGAAACGTAATCGTATTAGTGATAGTCGCATTGCTTAAGAGCTTAGTTAATCTAACTCGAAATGAGAGAAATAGTATGATTTTGATTCTACAAAAATCTATTGTGACACCAGAAATTCTTATAAAGAAAGTCTCATATATTTTATGGAACAATAGTAATAGGTAATTTAAAACAGTCTTATTTCATTATTTCATAGCTTAAGATTTTATAATCCTTGAAATGATGCCCTTAATACATTTTATAAGGCAAAGGAGCATTACGAAAGTAATGGAATGGCGACAGAGGAGGCAGAGAGAAGAGGAGAAAGAGGCACAAGTGTGGAAGAGGAGCTAAAGAGAAGAGACAGGGAGATACAGCAATATGAAAGAATGGAAAAAATCGAGAAGAGCAATTACAACACAAGATATAAAAGGGATTTGGGAGAGAGAGATACCATATTACTTAAGAGAAAAAGACACAAAAAACATGAGAAGGATTGGGAAACGAAGAGAAAGGAAACTTGTGTAGAATGTGCGGAACGGAGATTGAAACATTGGAGCACATTAAGTTTTCATGTCAGAAAAAAGTAATGATTGAGAAGAATATTGGGCAGTTATTAAAGGGAGGCTGGGAAGGGAAGGTGGATGGCGAAAATAGAGAAAAGGAACGAGGATAGAAAAGTAACGCTAGAGCAGAAATGATTTTAATCTGAAGTGACAAAGAAACGAAGAGACAAAGAAGACAAGAGGTGAGGAAACGATGAAAATGAAGGAAGGGTCAAGAGAAGAAAAAGCAGAAAAGCACTTTTGGAAATAAAAAGGTCTACAATAGTTTAAGTTTAATTTCAAGTTGAAGTTCTATGAAATGTATTAAGAATGTAGATTGAAAAGCCGAAAGGCGAACAATTAATATAATATAATAATACATTTTATAAGTATGGTAAAAAGAGACATCAAAAAGCACTAAATAAATTCCAAAACGTTGTATATTAGGTAAAATCTTTTACGTACCAGATAACTTTCGTTATGTTAGAAAAACCATTAATTATGTGTACTTAATTTTGAACCCGAACCCAAGAGTCTAGTTCAGTACTACGTCAGCTATTCAAAGAACGATAAAGTTTTCAAATAATCACCATTTCTAATTGTTTGTTCTTAATAAGGATAAAAATTTAAATTTCCCATATATTTTTTTATGATCTATTTTGTTATAACATAGAAAACATACATAGGTCTTTTTAAATTAGTGTCGAAAATTAAATTCCTCGAGATATTGACACATTGTGACAGGAAGTGAGATAATCTTAGCGAAAAAGACTGATCTACAAATGTGACAGGGACGACAAGGAGTGAAAAGGTGGAAGGTTTAAGGGGATGACATAGTACACGTGACCATCACCCCATGTATTACCCCCCACCATTCATCCACTCTCCATACTCATTCCCACTAAACATCTGACACCATTCCAATACAAAACCCTCTAAAAGTCCGACGTCTAAAGGATATATAAGGAAAGAAGAAAAACGTCTCCAAAAATTTACCCCTGGTGGTACTTTTTGAAACCTCTAGGGAACCACGAACGACCAAGGAACTCGCTTTCCTTAACTTATGGTCATAAAACCTTAGGAAGGTACATTCGTAAAGATAAAATTCCTTAAAATAACAAAATATGAGATAGTTACAGGCATATATATAATGTTTCAAGGGTCCTGGATTCGTGAGGACTTACTTGGAAGTCCTGGAAGATAGTAATTATGATTTCTGAGGCTGTTTATAAAGTGTTACTTCTAAGCTCTTGTTTTAAATGTTACAACCACCGATAATCTTAACTTTCCGGAATTTATCGAACCCCTAAGATATAAAACCTCCCCCACTTCAAACCCCCGCTGTTATCTTTAAAAGATATGTTTTAATGGCTCTGCTTGGTTTAAAAATAATAAAAATTCAGTTGTGTAAACAGTGAAACAGTAAATTCAACTTGTAATTATAGAATAAGAATCTCTAAACCAGGCAATTAAACGGGGGTTTAAAGATCTAACACAGAGAGGGATCGGATCGGTTCTTTAGGGTGGAAATTGCATTCAAATTACTATAACGAATAAGTAAGATAATGTGGTAATTTGTACTAATTATCTGTAACAGATTGCTTTATTTGTATTAAGTACAATCGTTAAATTAAAGGGACAACAATATAAATGTGACGTCACAGTGTGAAAATGGAATAGTATCAGTAATATATCTAACAAGAGAAAACAGTAACTAAACATTCTCTAAACAACACAAAAATGTTCCGTTGATTAAAGAAATTGCGTCTAAAATGTAAATGTACAACTAAATATTTTAAAACAAAATTAACATATTTTTACAATTTAGAACTTAATTTTGAATGAATATATTTAGTGGTTTTTTTGTTGGTAAACTTGTCTTGAGTTATCCAAGACCCTAAAGTTGGTACTTAAATAAGCTGTACAGTGTTTTTTGTTCGTAAGACATCTTCGTTATGTAGTATGTAGTATGTAGTAGAGAAACAGTCGTAAAGTTAAGATAGTCAGAGGGAACACTTTCATTTCCAACAAATATAGAGACATAAAGGAGTAAGTAGCGATCCTCTTCGTTGCAGGGTGCTCTTTGTTTCATCGCGTACTTAGCGTAATGATAGCCAAATAGAAATAATAAGGGTCACATTTGTTTATTTAAAAAAGAAATCTATTACTTTATTAACTTGGTCTATTTTTAATGATATTTTGTGTTAATATATTTGCAGTTGTATTACCCATTGATTGAGTGATTTTATTTTGTATATAACTAATTAAGCAGAACACCAATAAGGCACTTAGAGATTCAAGATTCAAATTCCTAAACATACAACTAGAGTGGCATGTTTATTGTCAAAGCAGGAAATTTGTTTGGAACGCTCAAAGATGAACATCTCTAATTTCATGGTGACTTTAATCACTTAGGTCATATTCGTCAAGACCTCTTCATATTTTGTTGATTAAGATTGCTTGTCTTAAATTTACCTATGTAGATCCCACTAAATTGTAACGTGCTACTAAAGAAGCATCGACATTTCCATCTCCGTCGTATTCCCAAAAGATCCTTGAATCAATGGAAACAAAAAAGAATAATGATAGAAAAAGAAAAGTAATGTCCAATTCGAGTAAGGAGTGAGAAGAGGAGGAGAATGAATTCTAAAAAGAAAAAAGTAGAGAAGAAATAGAGAAGGAGGATATTAGAAAGAAACAGTCCCGAAAAACGTTAAGAAGTTTTTTAAAGATTAATAAAAATAGAAAATTAAGTATAAATTCAGAGTGATTAGAAAGATGTAGAGACAGAAGAGGAGGAGGCATGGCGTTGGCATAGATATAGATCGGTATAAATATATTGTAGTATTATAGTGTATAATATATTGTAATAAAAAGAGCGAGAAAAGTCCTAGGAAGCCCGGAAAATTATTTAAATATATATTAAATAATATTTTACAATGATTTTTTTCTTTTAAGGTATCCTGTATGTACATAATATTTAACCTCTTACCGTATGATGCATTTAATAGGACGAATAATTATAAGAAACAAAATCTGTGTAAGAAACTAGAACATAAGATAAATGCGAGATCTAAATTTCTTTTAACTTTGTGAACGATTTTTTTCTTGTGTCAGTTTGACAATGACTGCTAAATGTTGTTTCCGCACTGACGTCTATTAGACTGATACAGCAGCAAATAGAACAACGGACACTCTATTTAAATAGATACTTCCTAAAATACATGCCTATGTTAGTTGAACTAGAAAAAACCCAAATTAAAAGAATATATAAATCGTCCAAAATTTTCTGAATTGCCTTTACGCGTACATTGATATATGAGCCGCGCGTATTTATTTTAATATTTCATTCCATTAAATATTCCGTTTACGTTCCAATATGCTAATTTTTAAAATTGCTTTAATTAAATTGTTTTCTGTAATAAAAGTTGCCTATAAATAGTCCTCTCAGTATTTAGGTTCAAATATTTTGTGGAAGGAACAAATCACATTTTCATTTATTTATTATTTTAACATAAAACTAACTGATGTGTATTGCTGCTTTTGATTCAGAAATCAAATCCTATAGCATATAGAATAGTTTTAAAAGTTCTGCTTCCTAAATATATAAAATTAGTGTTTTATACTACGCCTTTAAAAATATTTTACATATTTTACTTATACCTTACCTGCGAACTAATATTAACACAGAATTTGTAATATTTGTTTAGTACCAAAACAAAGTACTAGTTTGTAACTAATAAGGGTTTGTCCTTGATATGTTATATCTACCTTTTATTTCCGATTTTATGCAAAGAAGACTAGTACCAAATATCTACACTGTGGCGCTAGTTTGTTTCACAGTTATTAAGATCATATTATTGTAAAGAAATTACATTTATTTAGTTGGTAACACTGACCAGAGATATTACAACTGCATTCTGGTCAGGTGAGCTAACGGTATATATTAGTTATAGCTACTTTCATTGTAGTGTGTGCCAACGGCCAACACAGATGATATTTGTATGTGACAAAACTCACTGCGCATAATGTTAAGTTATTATAAAATTAGATAAAAAGGAATGGATAATTTAAATAATAAACTTTAAATATCGTTTCTTTGATTTCAGATAAGATAGTATGATTTAAGTTAAACAGTGTAATTATTATAATGTGTATGTAAATTACTGAAAGAAAAGTCTTTGATTTCAGAAGCAACACATAAGTTTGACATACTCATATAAGAAATTGAAACTAGTAAATGGAAATGTTGTAAATTATAAGAACAAAAATAAAAGAGAATTTTCTAATCTACAACATTACAACAGCTAAATTTACTTTTATCAAGAGCATTACTTTTCCCATACTTACTAAAGACATTCCTTGTTTTTAAAATGTTTTCTACGTTTCCTACAATGCTATTTTTGTTCTTAAGAAACAATAATTGACTCTACAAGTTATGAATGAAATTCGCTAAAATAAATTGTTTTAATAAAATGAATTTCATTTTAGTATCAATAAATCAAATCAGTTTTGTAAGTACAACATTCAATCAGACGGTTCAATAAAAGGAAAAATGAATTGTAATGAGACAGCTAGCTACACTCCTCACTCACTCCTCGATATAACTTATTCAAATGCCAGATCTAAACGGTAATACTTTAAAAACTTTAACTTTTCTACAAATATAAAACTCAAGTAAGACATTATTTGTTATTTTCTACAAAAAGAATATTCTTTTTTTTGTTTTCCTTTTTTTATTTTTTATTTCCAACGTTTAACAATATAACTTCAACGTACAAAATAATTCAAGTTATAAATTAAACATTGGACTCATTCTATGGGGTCGAACGTCACCCTAAAACACGATACAAATGAAAACAGGGGATGTAGTTTATCAATTATTAAGATACTACAACGATATCCTACCCCCTCCCCCCGTACTACTACTGCCCTTCTCCTCGGTTCGTTCATTGGTAGTCACCCTCACGTTTGCAGCAACGAATCTTCTTTACCTCCCACTACTCCTCCTCTCTACCTCTCATCATTCCTTGAGTTCTTAGTGAGTAGATGGTAGAGTGGTACTATCAATGTGCAATGAGATGTGTTTCAAAACTGAACCTCAGAAGCTTTTCACATAAAGCTCCCAAAAGCTTTTGGGAGCTTAAATCACAATGACAAGCTTTTCACGATTATTTATTTTTAAATGGTTGTATAAATGTCTTTAGTATAAGTACGAGTATTTTGAAAATAAATCGTTTTGTTTAATTGAAAGTTAATTATAATTAAATTTAATATTTAAATTGTTTGAATTTAAAGGATCTCACTATAACGCGAGTTCAAATAATACGAACTCATATGTCATATTCGATTAATACATTCTTAGTCGCAAATTAAAGAAATTCAGTGTGTATCTATTGTATTAACAATACTGTTCAAATTTAATGCTAAATACTAAATAGTAAATTGTATTAAGCCTCATTCCCACTCACTGTTTTAATATTTAATTTACTGTTTTTATTTAATATTGTAATCTAAATTTTAGGTTTTCATTTAAGCATTCGTTTAAGTTAATTTAGTTGGTGCGTATGCATCATTAGCAAAATAAATTTTGACAGTTCGACAAAATTGTATGTGAAGTAATTAAAATTGCTATTTTTAATAACAATTAGTAATAGAAATTGTTTTCTCTTCAATATTTTTGAAAAACTGACATTAAACTTCTTTTAAAAGTAAATCCTACTGCATGTTGACAGTCACATTTTGGAGGTTATAATATAATATAGTTGTTCTTAATTTAATATTTTTAATTTTTATTGGACCTTGTAAAGTTCTAAAAAAACTAAGAAAACTTAAAAATAAATTAAATTAAAAATGGTACTGTGAATGACTACGCGTATTGCCATATGCTAAACAATTTAAATTAAATACAAAATACAAAATTAAATTAAAGCAGTGATTCTTAATAATAAGGAACATAGAAAGGAAACCTACACATTTTGTAATCACTTTCGAAATACTATTGGTTGTCCTATATAAATTTCGTAAGTAACTCAGAACAAAATTACACAAGAATGAGCAGCAGAAGGTTTGAAGAAAAAACTAATCGTCAATACTTATTAAAATTTCATGGCATGTAAAAGAAAATATATATAATAAATAAAGTTTGTTTCAAAAGATACGCAATTATAATTTTATAAATAATTAAAACTTTCTTTTACCATTAAAGGGTTCAATATTTAATCCTCCAGACAATAAACCTCTTAAAAAGAAATAAGAAAGGTCAAATAGAATATTATTTTATAATTTTACCTTTTTTATATATAAAAAAAATAATTAATATATTATAATTATTAATTTCTACATGAGTGTACTTATGTAAATTAATTATACATGTGGTTAATCCTAAAGATACAGAATTCGCTCAAATAATTCTTGCGCATATCCAATGAATAAGCTTTTGAGTTTCGTCTGCCAGTACACCGTTCGAATTGTTCAAAACTGAGTTTCCAACAAGTTTGTTTGGTTCGTTTACTTAATTGTATCGGAGCGTGGTGCAATGAATGCAGCGCCGCGTAGTGCAAAGCAGTTCAACTATTTTGGTACTTTCAAAGAGATGAAATTTCTTGTTCGCTTTCTCAAACTAAATATCCATTTAATAATTCAGTAATTTAAATATATTTTAAACTAATAACTTGATAGTTAAACGGAATCTAATCTACTACCTACTTTGTGTAGTAACATCGCTATTAAACATAAAGAAAATCAAATTTATGTTAAAAATAGTTTCAATAGGGGCGGCTCGATGTTGATATAGTGGGATGGCCATATTGTTTTGACAGTATCTGTCAAATCTGTTGTTTATTAGTCATTCCTTAATGCCAAATCACCTTGACAAGTTACACAATTGAGTAGCACGTCCAAATGATAAAACTTTGCTAACAAAATGAGTGATCGTTAGGACCCTAAACAACTTTAGCGACAAAGCGCATTGTTTATAAGATCTTCAGATGACACAGTACCCAATAACGAACCTAACCATTAAATCGTTATACATCGTCATATCTTACGTACAAAACCGTGTCAGATTGTTTAACAATAAAAGTTTACAAATATTTAAAAGAGAAAATACATTTATTATAGAATAGAAAACAAAAAGTATTTCAGCAAAAAAAAAAGCATTAGCATTTTCAAGATTGTAAAACGCAATAGCATTTTAACTAGTTGATAACAGACGCGCATTTTTTTTGTATAAACATAAATATACATAAATCTGTATACATTTATTAGGACGTCATGCCACGCTGCGGCGAGACGGGTTCTAAGGCAAATAAGCCCTTTGTGAATACTCTAATCAATCAATATATTTTCTTTCTATCTTCTCTTTCATATTTATTTCAGTCGAATAACTATAAGAAATGTACTTTTTATACCAAAAGTACAGAATGTATAAAAAGTGTAGACTTGATTGAAAAAGTATAGCAGTAATATCGCGAGCATTGTTTGATATCAGGGTATGGGCTGAGGATGATGCCGCGTTGTGAGAAGTCGCGTTGTGAGAAGCCGCGTTGTACCGCAGATGTCATTGATTAGCGTAAAAGAAGTGTATTTAAATTAAAGCCAGTTTTTGTTTTTGCTTCAAACTGATTTACAACCAGTTAAGTTACGTCAAAGCAAGATCACCAACGCGTAGATTCTTGACTGCGTTCCAATAACTTTAGGTGAATAAGACGCAATTGTATCAAACTCTGAAGAAACTAAAAAATCATGAGAATTTGTATTATGTCAAAAGTAGTTTATCATAGTATGTGAAACTACCTTAGTAATTAAAAGTAATTGTCCTCTAAGCAGTGGCATTATCAAATTACTTATCACAGAATGCGCCATTTCTATTTTATGCCATTATGATAACATCAATTACATTTCTAATGTATTCAGCTAATGTTATAACTTAGCTTCTTCCTCCCCCACTCTCTCTTCACCACTACTACTACCTTCTATATATTTGTTACGTAATAACTATATAACAGAACTATTTAATAATATTACAACTAACCTATTTAAGGATATTTAACCTTAAATTATTCGCAATTTATTTCAGCTTACCATAAATCGTAGTATTTAGCAACACACGTGCGTTAATGCCCCCTCCCCCCTAATCCCCCGCTAACGTCTTTCAACCCCCTATCGACCTATACTACAATACATATACATAATTTTCTTAATGTCTACATTTTGCGTAACATTTTGGCAGTCATCATTAACGATATATTTAATAATTTATGCTAATTAATATGCATGGCGATAGGGTGGTAGAGGAGGGTGTAGTGGGTGTACAAGTAAGGTATTATAAGGGAATTATGTAATGTTGTTATCCCTAAGGCTATACAACGGACGAAGGGCTTACTAAAAGGAGTGCAATGGAAAGGAATGGAAAGGTAAGGGGATGGTTGTTTTAAGGTGAATTTACTTTACTTTTGTTTGTTGGATACTACTACTAGATGGTGTTAGTGTAAGGAAGGCTTTTATAATCAACTTTATACGTATAAACCGCACAAACTTTATCCTCATCTTAATATTTAAACTTTCAATAATGTTAAGGGATGGTTCACAATATCATTTAAGATAATAAATACGTACGACGCAGTCAATATTGTTTATAATAAGTTTCTTTTTATTAATTCGTAATTTCTTTCATTCCCTTGTAACAACAGCATTGTGGTAGTATATTTTAGTATTTCACATTGTATTTAAATACTATAAGTGAGAGATGAATAGTGCTTATGATTGAATTTCAGCTTCTTTTAGATTCTACAATTATAATATGATTCTTTAATTACCTTCGATAAAGTTTTATGTCATGATAAACTGTATTTATACAATACAACTCTTATACTGGACAAGATAGAAATCGCAAATAGTATAGTTTAGTGTAAGATAAGAACTAGTCGCGAAACGAAATTTTCAACGAAAACAAAAAGCGAGCCATGTTTCGTGATTCTATAGTATTGTGTCATATTGTGAGGTTTTTTTTATGTATTTGTGCACATCTATGTTCATGATGTTCACCATCAAAAACATGCAACGTAATTGCCTGCGACCTAGAAACACAGTCGCTCAAAACCAATTTCAAATCAGTTTTGTTTCATTCGAGCTGTGTGCGTTCTCTCACTCGTAAACACGTGTGTTCTCTCACTCACAACACAGTTCCATTCCTATTCGGTTCAGGCAGATTCGGGGCTTGCGTTTGCAATCAGTCGCCTCATATGCGGAGGACCTTAGTATCTAATTTGTTTTCCGTGAATCCGCTAATGACGCAATGTTCGAAATTATCAACTAACAGTAGTGTAGTGAAGAGTGTTCTAGCTTAAAAATAAAGTAATGATATTGAAAGTCAAGCAAGTTTATGCTGGGGAAAGAAACAGGCAGGATTGAGCTCGGTACGTCGAATCAACTTCTTTTACGATATTTCTTAGTGAATTAGTAATTAAAGCAGAGACAATCTTTGTTGCAACATAGATGAGATGTTTATAAAACAACAAAATTTTACATAATTTGTTGAACTATCAGCAAATCAATTCAAAGTTTAAACAGAGATAACGATTATCAATTCCAGAAAACAAAACTAAGTATCGATTTGTCTACTTATTTGAATTATTTATTTATTCATATAAAGCAAATGCTTATATTTATCTATTCGTATCTATCAATTTAGTACAACTTCTTTATATCGATAACACATAAGAGTAAAAGTGATGTAGAATGTATTAGTTATGTGTGTGAAAGAGATAAAGATATAAGTAAAAGTTATAAAAATAATATGGGAAAAGTTTAGAAAACAGGAATAAATAAAACACGTTTTTAGTTTCGCTGTGCCACTTTACCACCGCAGCCTTAGTTATGGATATAAGGGTTGAAAAGTTGCGTCGATATATTAATATTATTATAAACATATCCATACAACATTTATTGTTTGCTAAACGTAGTTAAACAAACAAGATTGAATACGTAATATTAATATAAAATATCAGTTTTCATTGCTTGCGACTGTGTCCTATAGATATAGAAATATGATTTTACCCATCTTAAACTGGAGCAAGAAAGTGAATAACTAAATACAATACATTTAAGAGTATTTGTCTTTGAATAACAAAATAATGCGCCTGATACACAATTACACTTTGTACACTGCCACCCGGAAATATTCCGAACTAATTAAAGATTCAAACGTTCGCGTTACCCCATTGCTCCATTGTTGGTTCCATGTTCTTCGTTCTCCGTTCTCCATTTGTCGTTCAGGGACCTTAGTTTATCAGTTTAAGCCCCATCATCATCCATAGGGACTTCTCTTAAAGGTTGTGTTAGTTTTTTTACGACCCTGGTTTATTTTTTAGGGTACGTACAGTATATAGCATACTATTCACAACGCCAATGTTGTTCATTTCACTATATTTTCTTTAACAGAAAATGTTTTTGTTACATTTCATCTCTATAAATGTTTTAATAATATTTGTTTACTTAATTGCAATCGATTTAATTAAATGTTGCCTTGTGGGTTGCTTTAAGATTAAATTGTTTAGTTCAGGGATTGTAGTTTTCTTACGACCTCGCGCTGAACTCGAGCAAATTGTCGTTGATTATTCTTAGTGTATCCCAAAGCACAGCAACGAAGATGACAATGGAACGGCTTGAATACAGCATGTCTTTGATAATTTACCACCATTATCCTTAATGAGGTTATGTCGTTAGTTTTGCATTTAAAAAAAACGTAATATATACTTATAAAGATAACTATCAGGATCTTAAAGGTGCTATTGTTTTCTAATTATTCGTAATATTCTTAGAGCATAAATATATGGAGGGTGAATAGCGTATATATCCTATAGGTGTGTCCAAAATGTGTGTAAAAGAGAAAGGTATATGTTCCCATTTGTTCTCTATTCGCATGCATCGAAAGTGACAGCTGTTTAGATAAAATAAATATTAAACAGGTAAAGAAATTATATTTCTTTAGTTGGTATAAAGCACATCTGTCGGTAAAACAGTGACCATTCAGTGAAAACATGAACATGGAGTGGACAGAACTCACGTTCTTAGTTATACTTATATTTATATATAGTTTATTTATATGTATACATTATTCTACATCAATATAATGTCATATTTAACAACTGTCACGTATTATATCTAGACAGCTCTGACTTGACAACTATCACTTTCGACGCATTCGCATAGAGAACAAATAGGAACATATACCTTTCTCTCTCGCACACATTTTGGATACACTTTCAGGCACAGCATTCTCTCTCCATATATATATGCTTTAAGGTAATACTACCGCAGATATTCATATCGAATATCTTCATATTGTGACGTCACTGTTGTAATGTTTGGTTGGTAAAATAAAAACTATAATATTTTTACTTAAGGTAATTCATAAAGTAAAGGTGCTCAAGATTTTTAAACTTACTTCTTTGATTATGATCAATAGAACTGCTTTAAGAATTAAAGATTGCTTTTCACCTGTACTTACTTTACCTCTCAAAAAGTTCATAGACAGTATACCTATAACTTCTAGAGTATTACCCTGACCACATTCTGTGGCAATGTAAAAATACAGCAATGGCAAGAAATGGACTCCAACGGGCGGTGCTACAGACTTCGCAGACGCTTCCTGTTAACACCGCCTTTTTGATTGAGAAACCGAAATTTATAGCAGCAGTAGTCATGAATAGATCATTCTTGTTATCGGGATACAAAGTATAAGAAGAAGCAGAATATATTAGGGGCGATAAAAGGCTACGTGCCTATGAAGCCCGAGAAACTATATTAAAAAAAAGAAAAAACTTCTATGGTAAAAGAAAATAGCTTTGGAATGCAAAAACAATTATAAGAAATATAGAAATGACAGTGGTGACATTGTGCAGCGCTATGTTGCATACTAACGTATTAAAACTGTAAATTTAACTTCCAGTAAAGTTTTATAATGTCCAATAAGAAAGGCAGCAACCCAATTAGATTCGTAAATATTCATAAAATGCTGTTTCTACTTGATGTTAATTAAATTATATTTGCTTTCTGATTTTTAACTAAAAGATATTCTTTTAAAATTAAATATTTAACTAACATTAAATAAAAATATAAATATACATCTCCTTGAGCCCCTAACAAGTAAACAGCACCCTTATAAAATATCTAAAAGAATTATTTTCCCCCCATTTTTCGTTTTTAGTCGTTGAATGTGTTTTTAATTCAAAGCGAGGCGCCTAATCGTTCCTGTAAATTGTCAAAACATACTAAGAGCTTCTTTACGACTAGCACCAAACCAAATAAGAACATTTTAGATTTGTTACAAAACAGAAACGACGTTCAACGGACGCTTAACGGTCGACGGTCGACGCTCGACAGACGCAACGTCACGACGAGATGAAAAAGCTTTTACAAAAGCGTCGACATGGCGTCTGAACTCAAATCTTTGTTAAAAGAAAATTATAAAAAAAAAACTCTACTCGGATGGGCTTAAAAAATTAAAAGCAATTAGATGACGATGAAAGATTGTTTCTTCATACATTATTTACGCAGTGTTTCGGGCCACGCAATTAACAATTTATGTCTGTTCGTTTAATTACTCTTTTAAGTTGGATAATATTCCACAAGGGTGTGTTAGTAGTAATAAAAGATTTCTGTGCAAATCTTAAGACACTAGAAACGTGTCCCAACAGCAAAACTAAACAATCACAACATTTTACGGTGACAGATAGATGGTTGAAATTTGGGTATATTAAATAAGAAAACATTTAGGAATTTAATAGTAACAATAGAAAAACAACTAAGAAATAATGGAGAAAATTGAATTGTTCAAATTTTGAGTTGTGTAACAAATATCTAATAGATGAAAAAGGAATAAAATGGGCTTGTATACTCATTTTTTAGTGGTTGATTTTTCAATTGTTGATTGAAATTGATGTTAATAAATGTGTGTTGGCGTGTCTATTTTAATAAATATCTAAATATTGACGGAGATATAGCAGTTAAAAATTTGAATTGTAGTTTTAGCGCTAGAGATATCGCCATATTTATGACGTGAAATGCATTTTAACGTCAGTTATTTGTTGAGTAGATCAGTGCTGTGGTAATGTACTGTAGCTGTTGGTAGTCATAATAATCAAGTCAAGTCAAAGAATAATAAGTTTTTATTTTATTTAACTCTGCTAAGGCAGACATAATATTGAAATTTTATTGTTCCTCGAAATAGCTGTAAATAATATTTGATATTTTGATATATAAATACATATAGCAGAGATTTATGAGCTGTAAAGTTGGTACCCTGTAAACTTGTCAGAGTTCTGTCAAGAATATATCTCTTTTACGCTCTGTTGTATAAAAGAGATAGCAACTATGATGACAAAATGATTTTTTTAATTGTTAATATCTTCTAACATATAAGGAGTTATTAAAAATTAAGACATAAGACACAAGCCGAAATTCTTTAAAGTTAATCCCGAGACTTGTCCGGAAGTTTAAGGACGGACGTATGAAAATTCCATAATATTTGAATCCTAAATATGCTTCAGTATTGTTTTCAGATTTCTTTTCTGTGAATTTCGACTACTTATCAATTTCCTACGGATACCAAAGTTTCGCTTGTCAAGTTTATGCTGCTCTACATTCAGAAAAGCCGACTTGGTATACGAGTATATTTTAGAGGATATTTGTAGTAATTCTCCTGTCAGTAGATGCCTAATACGTTTAATACATACAACGGTGTAATATTTAAGCTGACAAGTTCTACTAGAGAGAATATTAGATTTGTTTACAAACACAGAGTCTGGCAACTAACTAGTGTTGCCACATTAATAAATAAGTCAAACTCCAGTTAGTGCTTCGTATATGAAATAAAATATTAAAACTATTTCATTTATAGTTTATTTAATCTTCTAATTAATTTAATTGGTTGTTAGCTATTATCTAAAGCTCTGCAGCGCATTTTTTAAATTATATCTCTTCTTTTATCCATATGTGTTTCAAATCATAAATACCTTAAATATAAAATGTATAAATAAAATGTATGTATAAATCAATTGCTCGACTTTGCTGCACACATGTTTGATTTCAATAATACCTACTTCTTGGTCTATTACGAATCCTTTTCGGCGAGCTTTGTTTTCCTAAACATTACACTCGTATATAAAGAAAAACCATTGATTTATAGAAGTACACAACATAGCATAGTTTTTGCAAAAACACTTTTAAGACTTAGAGTAAGAGAGATTGGTTATAGAGGCATCGAAATAAGCTGTTGTGAACTAAATAGAGAGGGATGCTTTTCAAAAGGTCTTTTAAAGAGATTAGCAAACGTCCGAAGTATTTGTCCCTCTTTACCCTAAATAGAAAACCATCGATGTCAACCCTCACCCCTTATTTCTCACATTTTCCGTGCTTTCTTTCTAACAAGAATTCTGCCAGTTTTCATACTCAAACTCTGTTTTACACAAAATAAGTTTGTTAAGTATTTTGGTAAACGGATTTTGATTAAGGGTGGCAGAAATAGTTTTCTAGTTAGATTTAAGATATACGGCTATATATATGTGTATGTATATATATATATATATATATATATGTATATATATATATATGTATATATATATATATATATGTATATATATATATATATATATATATATATATATAGATTTCCTACCTACCATCCAACACATTTTCCTATTTTTAATATCGAGCTCTTCCCTTTTCTTCTTAATATGAGTTTTTCATCTTAATTTTGCATCTAATGTCATGCCAAGTTACTTTGCTGTGTAGCGTATGGTACTATTTTCCATTAAAATAACTGGAAGGTTTTCTACTTTTTTGTAAACTAAAAGTGTGTAATGCTGTAGGAAAATAACTTAAAAAATATCATCTGTTCAAATTCAAGATATTTCGTACGATATTACTCTTAACTTTTAAGCTACCAGTGAACACTTCAAGTGACTACCCAAAGTGTATGTATACAGACGAATAGACATTAGCGATGTAAGGATATACAGCTTTAATTAGAATACTTAATTAGTTCCTGTTTAAGTGCAAAACATAAGTATGTAGTAAAAGCTTTATCTCTCCTGATAACACCCCCGAAGTGATTTCTTGAACAATGGCATCTCTATCATTCATTTTTGTCCTCTAAAATTTACGTCCCATTCATACGACGATGAAATGTTGTTTCCAAGACAATCACTAGCTGATGTACAGCGAACGCGAACGGACAAAACAGGTCTTTAATTTAATTAAAATTCATTCTCGCACCAGAAACGTCGCGTCGCGTCGTTGTAGTGGTGTATGGAGTACGGAACGAGTAATAGTCCAGTGAGTCTGTTACTGGAACCACCCTTAGTAGAATAAGGGTTGTGAAAACATCATGTGCTGCCAGCGCACCGAGTTCCACGAGCACAATGATGAAAGAGAGACGACAATGGAAGCCTGGAAGGCGCTCTGAAACTGAAGGTATATTAATAAAGGAAACATCTGTCAAAATTACTGTTTTAAAGGGAATATCCTTTTATTGTTGTTTACGGATGACTTCATCCTTATAAAACGATAGAAGTTTACTCAATTGTTTTAATTCTTTTTAAATATTACAAATTACGTTCATTCATATCACATCAATTTACGTTATTTATTATTTTATGTGGGGGACTAAACTTTGCAATGTATTAATACATTTATCGTAGACACATAACCCAAGTAGGGAATGTAACACTTTCCTAAGCTTCTGGTAACCTAACAAATGTAAAATATGAACTGCAAAATAATCTTTATATGAGAAGAAGAAAATTATCCTTGAATTAGTTTGCGGTAATCTAGCAAGAGTGAAACATTACTTAATTTGAGTAAAAACTATTTAATAACTTAATTATACTTCCTAATATTATATAATATGATAATACATGTATTTGTATTAGACTTATTACCTGTACAGCCCTAAACACTCTCTTTTAATTCCAATCACCGCTTTATCAGTCACTTTGACCAGAATTTTTTGTTTACATAAAATGAAATTTAATTACATTGCGATCTGCCATATAGACATTTGACAATAAGTTTACAAATTACAAAGAAAGATTTCAGTCCAAAATGCTAAGGATTGTCACGAATACATCTGGATCTGGATATACGCACAGTCAATGAAGAAATAGTGCTAAGAATCAAAGCATACAAAGATAAAATACTTGAACATCCAAACAATTTAGTCAGCTGTCTGATGTCCAATAATTTGGTAGTACGCAGACTAAAAAAGAAAGTACCTCAGAACCTATTCTATTAGATCTATTAAAATTGAGGGATTAGTAGTTGGGCACATCCCGCGCAAGACACTGTATTGTTTTTACATACCTATCACTGAATGTCCTCTAAACAGGACAGATTGAAATAATCTATAGTAATAAAAAAAAAATTATATTGCGGTCTGTCATATAGACATTTATCAATAGGTTTAGGTGAGTACTGACGCGCTCTCCTTTCTAGTCTGCTGAAGGTAGTCCTGTCTTCCATTAGGTTGGTCACTAATGTATTTGGATGGTTCACAACTCGGTCTTTGTATTTCACCGTGCAGCCTTTCATTTGTACTATACCATAGTGCATCAATCAATCAAATGTTTTTGGTTGAAACTTTTTAAGATCTGAATTAGCTGATGTACCTACCTTAAAGTTGTAACCCATAAATCCATATTGGTTTAAGTATTCATTGGGAATTCTTATTCATTAGCCGGTAAAGTTTACATAGTTATAGTTCTAAGCCTTACGTTTTGTAAATATATGTTTTCTCCATGTGAGCTGCCTATCCAGGTATACGAGTATATCCAGATATTTTGCTTCATTTAATTGTGGTATTTGTAACCCATCTAGATTGACTGATGGGTATGTTTCTCGTTTGGTGGTAAACGTCACTTGGACAGATTTAGTTTCATTTACCTTAATACGCCAGTCATGAATCCAATGTATTATGTAGTCTAGACTTTTCTGAAGCTTAGGATTTCATTTTGAAATCTTTAGTGAAATGAATGATCTCAGTTATGTATATTTTCTATAATATGAAATGCATCACATGGAACTATTTCGTAGTGTATACAAAATCATTTATTCACGGACAAGTACACTAAATCAGGACTAATTGGAACAAATTCCAAACAGAACTATTACATCGTTAATGGGGTATACTGCACGATGGGGTATGTCCACCATAACAACATCATGTACACATGTGTCCCATAGCTCTAGGAACGTCGAGATAAAAACCGCGCCACAGAGCCAACAAAACTACCACCGTTACCGTTACCCTGTTACCCGTACTATTATCCCGTTGTCCCATTACCCCATTGGCCTGGCCTGGCCTAGCCTAGCCTAGCCTAGTCTGTCCTGGCCCACTTCATACACAAAATACGGCTGACTATATTGTGCATACTCGTATATCTGTAACTGGGATATGTAGCCAATGTCTGAATCAATACTAGGCTGGAACTGGAAGAATTGCATGATGCCTAGAAAAGTCTGGAAAGGAATAGGAAGGACACGGAGACAGACACAGTTGATGATAACTAAGATGGTTCCATTTTTAAAAGTTATTTATTTTTTAATAGACTAATATTTTCAACTTTGGTGTTAGCAATACCATAACATTTTGTATCTATCGATTTAGATATCCCTGCATAATATATTAGTTAGAAGTTTGTAACAACAGCATTAAGCCTCATTCCAACTCACTGTTTTGATATTTAGTTTACTGTTTTTATTTAATATTGTAATCGAGATTTCAGGTTCTCGTTTAAGCATTTCTTTTCACATTTGTGTTTTAATTTAAGTTTAGTTAATTTAGTTGGTGCGTATGCATCGTTAGTAACATACATTTTGACAGTTCGACAAAATTGTATGTGCAATAATTAAAATAGTTATTTTTAATAACAATTACTACATAATACTTCTATATTTTTCAACAACTAACATTAAACTTCTTTTAAAAGTAAATCCTACTGAATTTTGACAGATTGTCACATTTTGGAGGTTATAATACGAGTACAATATAGTTTTTATTAATTTAATATTTTTAATTTAAAACATAGGACCTAGTAAGGTTCTAAAAAAACTAAGAAAACTTAAAACTTAAAGAATAAATTTAATTAAAATTGATACTGTGAATGACTACGCGTATTGTCATATGCTAAACAATTAAATTAAATACAAAATACAAAATTAAATTAAAGTAGTGAGTGGGAATGATATTTAACAACAGCATTATGGTATACTATATTCCATTTAAATACTACAAGATAGATAAATTGGGCTTGTTTTATAGTATATTTGGTAAATAATCCATTGAATAAAACATCAAACCTTGGCAAGCTCATATTACGTCTTAACATTCTTGACGATTCTACTGTAATTTTTAACATTTCATTTTTAAAATATGAAATTGTTTTGAAGCTAACCACCTTAACAGATATTTCTCAGATATATATATTTTAATATGAGCTCCTAATACATTTCACTAACAAAACTGATGATATAGTTTTCGTAGCTTCCAATCAGTTCTTGAACTCGAGTCTCTGACAAACACCAGAGCATAATGTTTTAAGCTAACTCATCTCCTCGTCTTCTGGTGTCCAGATCTAGAGAAAGCTAAGCTACATGATAATAGGATGGAGCGCCTATACCAACTATCTATACATGCATTTATCTATGTGTGTGTGCTCCAGGAATGAAATGTTCGAAGCAGCATTCAATACACACATAGAATAGGGAATGATAGTGTAGGTTCAGGGTGGTTTTCTGGTGGTGGGAGATTGGTTTAGGGCAAGGGCAATCACGCGGGTGATCGCCGATCAATGTGCTAACAAAGGTTGCAAGCTAATTGCCCATTGGACTGGGAAAGGTCGGTTTTGCTGCATGCTATTCCTGTGAACACTACTATGGATTATTCTATAGTATAGATATGTCGTAGTATTATATTATATTATTAGGTATATTATATTTACAGATATGAATTAGGCTACTTATTTCATTTATGAATGAATGAACGTAGACAATGTGTTGTAATCGATGGTTCTGTAAATATAGGCATGTGCTACTCTTATAGTTTGATGACTGCTTTGATTTGTTTCTAATAAATAATTTAAGTATCATTACCACTCACTGCTTCAATTTAATTTTGTATTTAATTTAAATTGTTTAGCATATGGCAATACGCGTGGTCATTCACAGTACAATTTTTATTTAATTTATTTTTTAAGTTTTCTTAGTTTTTTTAGATCCTTACAAGATCCAATGTCTTAAATTAAAATATTAAATTAAGAAAAACTATATCATATTATAACCTCCAAAATGTGACAATCTGTCAAAATGCAGTAGGATTTACTTTTAAAAGAAGTTTAATGTCAGTTTTTGAAAAATAGAAGTGAAAACAATTACTAATTGTTATTAAAAATATCAATTTTAATTATTTCACATATAATTTTGTCGAACTGTCAAAATTTATATTACTAACGATGCTTACGCACCAACTAAATTAACTAAATTTAGATTAAAACACAAATGTGAAAAGGAATGCTTAAACGAAAACCTGGAAACTAGATTACAATATTAAATAAAAACAGTAAACTAAATATCAAAACAGTGAGTGTCTAACCGAATCAAATAACCTATTCGAACATATAGTAAAATGACGTCAGACGATGTTTCGTCAGAAAAATACGCACCGATATTTTCGTTAATTATTCTGATATATATTTCCAAAACACAATTCAACATTTGTTACAAAAAAAAACCACAACCGTTCTAATTCATCCCTGTATAAGCTGAAGGTGTCATTCGGGTGGTAGCGGGTAGTTTTATTAGCTGGTTTGGCGGGGTGGGACGGGATGAACAAAGGGATGGTGGTAGTATTATTTTATATAGTGTTATTGGGTCTATTATTGAGTGTGACGTATTACGTTATGACATATAAAAAATATAAAAATAAACTGTTTATTATATTTCATCATAAATAACTAAGTTAATAAAGATTTCCTTTTATCACAATGTCAGTGACAATTCTTTCTTATTTTATTACATTACGCTCGAACCCGCGTACTGCTTGTTGTTACATCAGTTTAATATATCTATGTGTTGGTAATAACGCTTGTTTTATTTATTTCTAAGTGTTAAGTCCATTAAACTATGAAATTTAACTCTCCCATACGTATAACACATACAATGGTCAATAGTGAATTATAGTTTCGTGGCCTGTGGAGAAATTTTAATTAAAGTCTCAATCTTCCCGCTAAAAATTTAATTGTATCTAATGTATATTTTCTTTTGAATCCCAGGGCTATATTACAATCTGTCTTGTTTACATGACATTCAGAGATAAGTATGTATGATATATAAGACAATATCTCCAATTTTATTAGGAATTGTAAATTTTTAATGAAACCTATGTGTTGCTTCTGAAATCAAAGACTTTTATTTTAGTAATTTACATACACATTATAATAATTATACTGTCTTACCTGAAATCGAAGAAACGACATTTAAAGTTTATTATTTAAATAGTCAATTCCTTTTTATCTAATTTTATATCAAATATCAACTGTGTTGGCCGTAATTCCTATAACGTCATCTATGGCGTTCATGAGTATGTTTTCACTGAACGGTCACTGTTTTACCGACAGTAAGAAACAGACCTGTAAATGAACTCTTTCATGACAAAAAAATCATACGCATCTTCAATATGTACGCAAAGTGACTCCAAAATGTTTACTGGCTTGTATAAACATAGATTTTAAAATTCTAAAACATCATCTGTAAAAATTCTGGCTCATTGAATATATATTTGTGTAAGATCGCTATCATCTTCGCTATCTTCGTTCTCATTTAGCTTTAAAAAATATCAATAAAACCACACAATTAAACAAAGGAAAATAAAATAACTACACACACATTCATGCATGTACACATATACGTTTATATGTAACTACACTACACATACATGTTTGATTATATATCGTTATCAACGGTTGCATAATGTGGAATGTTTTTAAACGGGTAATTTTAACAACAGAACTATGGTATTGTGGAATATATATGAGGCTTTCAGTAAATCTGGCAAAATGACAGCAAAACTACTAAAGTACACTCAAAACCACTTGATAAAACAAATAGGCGGAGAATATGAAATTCTGCAGAAAGGGTATATACGTATATATGTACTCAAACATATTTATTTTCATATTTTTCTATATCTATTTTAAATTGTAGATATTGCTAAGAATATTCATAATTTTAAAGTTACGGGTCTCTATTATCTGCTAATGTTTTTTTAAATTTTTTGCGCTCTCATCTTAGGACAAAATTTCCTTTTTATTTTACTTTGACATAAATGTAGGAATTATTTATTTATTTAGTAATTTCCAGCATTGCGAATGTATAGTATCCTAGATATAGTTCAAATATGGAAAATTTGGCAGTGACTAATGCTTAAAAGAGGTTATAAGAGCCGTACGGCTTTTTAGGATGAAAAGAGGGGCAAAGATCCATTTTAGGATCAGGATAGGTCTAAAATTTCGACTCGGTGTATAAATCTACTATATGACGGTGAATTTTACTTTATTCCTATATACAATATAAAAGAATGAGTAAGACAGTGTTTTTTCATTAAATCGTAGATAGAAATGTTAATAGCAATTGTAAAACTGCATTTCGTAGTCTGAATAACACTTGTCATTACTTTTCTGAAACGGTATTGCTCCCCATTTAAAATCAATGCTTTATCAACACACGAAATTCAGATTTTTCCATTGTTTTGGAAATTACAAAACTACCCTCACTAAAATGACTGTAACTCGTATACAAATAGTTGAATGGTAATGAAAATTTTACACATATTTTTTGAAGGTTCTATATATCATTCCATATATATATATATGTATATATATATATATATATGTATATATATATATATATATTACATATTCGTTTCAAAGTTACAAGAAAACTTTCTTGTCATTTTTCTTGAAAGTTTTTATTTAGAACAAAGATTTAAAACATAGCGAATTCAACGCTGACAATAAGAACTAGAGAATTTAGAAAGTTTGCTAATCGTGGGTAATAACAATTTCATTTTCTGTCTGAAGAGATATTTAATGCCCCAACTTTTGCTAAAGTCCTCACAATTTACATTTAAACTCACGAGTTTGATCGACGCAAAATAATTTCCATGCAATTCTGTAAACATAAGATTTAACAAAGGAATTCCATTTTATTTAGTTTCATCTTACATTGAATTAGTCAACGGCTGCGATGAACTATTATACATTTAAATCATGTTTTAGTTTTGTTTCTCTTTTGGGCAAACTATTCTATACGAATGGAGTTTAATCAAAATATAATTTGACCAGTAATTGAAATATAATTATACCACCAGGAACGGACGAGAGATTCCATGTGCGCTCTCCACAACGCACGGAGCTGCGATACATCAGTTAGCTCGTGAGACAAAAGATACTCAGTACAAACTATATGAAGAATCTGGCGTTGTCCGTGCACCGCACTGTGAATCGTTAGATTATATTTGTTTATGTAATTAGGGATTCTATTTTACTTTTTGCACTCTAATCGTTTGTGCCCGCATAGAATCTTCAATACTTTAATTCTGCTCACAACTCTAAAAGTTTCGAACCCCTGTAATCTACGATGTACAATTAATTAGTCAATAATAATAATAATTATCAGTTTCCGTGTCTGATCATTTTCCTGAGCCTGTACCTACCACTCTCCCTCTAATCAATATTTTAGTTGAATTAATTGGTACATAATTAATTATTGAAGCAAACAATTTATTCATATTGAGTGGTAAATCAATTAAGTCTTTTGTTTTGTTAATGTTAACTCAATATATTATGATATAATTTCAAAAACGGTTTATTTACATCCAGCATCATTGTTATTACAATTTACAGAAATCAACAATCAGAGAGTTTAATTAGTCTATTGTAGAACCTGTTATTAGTTACAGTAAATCCCGCGTGTTACTCGTTGCGTAGCGCTAGCTATTGTAAGTAACAATTCAATATAAATTTTATTTCAATATATTTTACATAAATATTATGCTTCCAGGTATTGAATAGTTATTTTTGTTCATTGTGTAATGCCTCAATACAGTTAAGTACATAATAATGGTAGTACTAAGTTCGAAACAATACTTGTAAACTTACAATGCCGTGAGAATCAAATTCGTAAGCGTCCGCAGCTTGCAATAAACGCATTAAAAAAGATTATTCCCATACTAGAACCTCAAATGTTCTATTATTTTTTAATAACTCCTTATATGTTAGAAGATATTAACAATTAAAAAAGTCATTTTTTCTTTGTTTCTTTAATTATTAAAGGGATTCAACGTTGTACAACGTTCCAAAAGCATGTTACGTCACAACGGGTAGTTGCTATCTCTTTCATACAACAGTTCGTAAAGAGATATATTATTGACATAACTCTGACAAGTTTACAGGTTACCGCAACCTTAGAGCTCATAAATCTCTGCTATATGCATTTATATATCAAATATTATTTACAGCTATTTCAAGGAACAATAAAATTTCAATATTATGTTTGCCGTAACATGGTTAAATAAAATAAAAATTTATTATTCTGGTATTTGACTTGATTATTTCGACTACCAACAGCTACAAAACGTTACCGCAACACTGACCTAATCAACAAATAACTGACGTATACAATGCATTTCACGTCATACAAATGTCCGACTATTTCTAGCGCTAATATTACAATTCAAATTTTTAATTGCTATATCTTCGTCAACATTTACATATTTAATAAAGTAGACACGCCAATACACATTTATTAACATCAATTTCAATCAACAATTGAGGACACAAACCCGTTGTGTCTTAAGACATTCCTGTCACCATTACCGCATCGAATTTATCTTTTAAATTTGAGCGAGGCACTGAGTCCTACTAAGTAGTAATCATCCAATTGCAATCTGAGTGCATGTATCAAATACTGACAAATAATTCTACCAATATCGCCAAAGCTTGATCTGTATAGTGGCGCTTTGTGTGAATTAGAAGTACTATAGAAATACAAATCGTACGTGCCATATGATGATAGACCACGAATTACATTATGCAATTAGTCAACTCTTTGATGTCATAGTGGAGGTGCTAGCTTCCTAAGTCGTTCTTTACACCATTTAGAATTGTAGAAAAAAATCAGTTTTTGTTGTAAATTTTTAAAAGCTAAATTAATTAATTTAACAATATTTTTAAAAACTGCTCTTTGTGTTTATTTGAATTATGATGAAAATCTGATTGTACGCTTTGTATCTGTGTGATTTTATGGGTTATATGCAGTTAGGAGGCCCAAAAAAGCGATTTTTTAAGAATTTTTCCTGAGAAGTTTTTTTAAATGTATTAATATAAAAATTTGTACACATATTATGCTAACTTTTAACTGTATTGTAACATTTTAGTATTTGTAAAAATAACAAGTTTAAAGCTGCTATAGCTGATCTCCTGGAGCTTCTCTCAAAAAAGGCATCTTGCGGTGACCGCGATATCTCTGGACTGGATCATCTAAAATGAAAAAATCAAACGGGTTTCGTTAAAGTAATGTATAATCTAGTAATTAATCAAAGGAATTAGCAAAATATATTTTTTTTTTTGACAAAATGGCAGCTTCATAAAAAAGAAGTCGATTTTTGGCCAAAATTTTGGTCTTAAATTATTTATTAAAAGAAAAATATTTATCGGTGAGAAAAAACCTTCGATTAATTACTAAAAAATATACTTAAGAAACTTGTGTTAAAATTTGAGACTGATCGGTTCAGCCGTTTCTGAGAAATCTTGGGCACCAACTTTAAAAACACAGTTTTCAGAAAAACTTATTTAAAGTTTCGAAAGCACTTTACATAGAGTAAAAAAAATAACTTCGAAAATAATAATCGGATTGACTTGAAATTCTATGTGTACTTAAATATATGTACATTACGAAAATGAAATCTGATTTTTGGAAAATTCTAACGTTATATAACCCTTTAAGCAACAACAGATACTAGCGCCTCCACTATTATTTACTCATGTACTACTAAAGCCCCCCAGCGGGAACAACGTGAACCTCACTATTGTAATCTGTCATTTTACACTGTAACATTGTTTGTCATTTCAAAATTAATCGACCGTAAAATGTTAATTGTTTTGCAGATAAAGTACACACATACATGCATACATTATTATATCTGATAATAAGATTTTATATTCATAGATGGAGCATGTATTACGATTTCAATAAATACTATTTAATATTATTATTGGTACGAATATATTTTGTAATCTCTTATAGTAAAGTTTATTTTATAAATAACTAGCTGTCCCGGCCACGCGTTGCTGTGACTAACGTTTTTGTCATATTACATTACATAGCGCCATCTATTGAATATTTACTCAATCTAGTCAACAGAATATTTACTCAATCTATTTATCAACAGATGTCGCCATCTTTTAAAATCAGATAATTAATAATAAATCATAATAATTAATCATAAATTGAGATGTAAGCTATCCTATCTTTCAAGTTGGATCAAACTGCACCCGGTGTACAAATTTGAATAAAATCGGTTAAGTAGTTTAGGAGTCCATCGCGAACACACAACGTGACACGTAATTTATATATATTAAGATAAAATAAACTTTAAATTTCATTTGCTAGAGAAAGACAAAAGACTATTAAAGAGAGACAGTGAATTTTAAAAGTACTTTTTAACAGAATATTTATATCTTCATGCAATGAACTTATAAAATATTTTTAAGGGTAGAAATAATATAAATATCACTCCAGGGGGTGTGGACGTGTCCCAAATCGGGTAGACACTATTGCAGCTCTTTTAAAACAACACTCTTCCTACTAACTGAATGTATGAAGGATAGGGTCTCTTTAGGGGGTTGCTTGGGGCTTGGGGCTAGAGCTTGGACTAGGGATGCCACATACTATGAACCGATATTTTGTCATGAAAGAAAATCTTTCAAAATTATTTAGACTTGGTTTTTTAATAATGCATTAAGTTTCGTCATGTGTGTTAACTTTAAATTTATTTTAAATTTTAGAAATAAAATTGATTTGGATTTTTTAAAACAAGCTTTACTTGTAATAGCTTTTTGCTTAAGGTAAAATAATTTGTTCACGAAAGATTGTCAGTATTTATATTTTTGTTTAAATATTTTTTTTAGTGCATCAAATTTCAAAAGTTATTAGCACTTAAATAGCATATATACATTTATAAACATTTACAATACATAATTCATAATTTAAAACTTTATGTTAAAAATTTAGTATGTTTAGATTTGTCTTCCAATAATTGTAACATTGCATATAGCTCACGAATCTTCAGTCTACAGTCTTAGTAATATATTTTTAGTCAAACTGTATTCAACCGTGTTCTACCTGATGAAGTTTGCAACAAGTGAATTCATTGAACTGTTTAACTCAGAGTAAGATATTTGATTTTGATTTTCCGTTGGCCCCTAATTGGTATTTTTCTTTGAGATGTCAAGCAGAACTAATTAATTTCTTGTATTAATTATTTCTGATAACTTTAAAATTAGGGTACAACCCTATCAACACAACGTGAAATTATAGGTATATGAAATACATAATAAGGAAATATAAGAAAGAAAATTTATATTTAATTATATTTAGAATTAGTTTAACTGGCAATATCCCTTAAGGTTAGCTTGTTTTTATTTTATTTTCATTTTATTACATTTCCAACCCTTCATTTACTTAAATATTCCAACCACCCTTATCCTCCCCTTTTATTAATACTAGACTCATTGAAATACACCTTACAAGTGTATATCCTCATAAATTTATAAATATATTTCCAGGAAAATGTTTTTCCAAAGTTCATAAAGTTTGTACGTCGAACAGGTCGTCGTGATCGCAGGACGCAGCGAAGGAGCGAACATTCACCGATGCATTTTTAAACATTTTTGCAAGTTTTTAATTTCATAGCACTCTTGGGGCGTAAGAAAACAACTTGAACAGTTTTACTCTAGGTTGAGTGGTGGAAGGGGAAGGGAAAAGGGGGAGGTGTGGGTGAACTGTAACAGAGAGGTAATAGACAAGGGGTATTAAAGTAAAGTGAAGTAACGGGGGAGGTATATCTAGGTTAGAATCTAAAGCGTGAGCTTTTTGAAGCTTTTAGTTTGTTTTTAGTTTTCTGTTTAATTTGTCAGATAGTACGACAATATAATAAAACAGCAACTTTTGTAAGTATGCCGTTGTTTGCTTTGTTTTACTTTAAACTTCTTTTTACTTCCTTTAGTTGTAAAACGTTTTAAATTGTATTCATATCTGGCTTTTTTTTTTGATTGTTTTTTGAAAGTTCTATTCCACCCACTAAAATAATCTTCATTTCTGTGCGATCGCTTCACCTGTTGTAATTCAATACCTGTATTTTTTTCTTTTTGATATGAGACGTCTAGATGCAAAGGGATGTAAGTGACAAAAGTAAAATTCTTTAGAAAACGAGAGTAAAGTTAACATCGTATAGACGTTTTTGTTCCGTAGGTTTTATAATTCACGCTATAGTTTTTAGTGCATTAAAATATTTTACTAAGTTCTTGAACACAATTATTAAATCGCCTCTTCTCACGATCTTCGATTATCCTTAATATTTCAAGGAATCATTCATAACAACGCGATTTTTATTTAACATTGGCAATGCTCTCTATGTACAAATATAGCACGGGAATATGGAAACCGAACGCAGGAATAGCCTGGAATAAAAGCGGGAATCTGTAAGGGAGACTAGGAAGAGAAATATATAGATGGGGATAAATGGGTGGTACAAGTGGAACGGGGAATGGGGGATGGGAGCGTTGTGAAAAGGATCTGTAAACAATTTTGATTTATGTTGTCAACGGGATTATTTTATGAAATATATTGTGTTTTACTCCATTATACTTGGAATATATTTAATATTTAATGTAGAGTTCTTTCGAAGATTGAATAGTCTAATGGAATTATATCGATCCACCGAATATGCGACAGTACTTTGGTAATGATTCGTTTGCAACATATGTTTATCGATATCGATTAGTTCAGAACCATTCTTACCTTAAAATATTAATTTCAAAGAGAAAAATTAATTACAATTAATATTTTGATAGTCGCATAGACCATGCTGTAATATGCCTGAGTAATACAGGCAGATATTTGAAAGCAGCAAAGTCTAAAAAGCCTTATTGACTTTATCAATAAAACTAATTTAATCTCTTTAAGTTAAATACCCATACTCGTGTCTATAAGTTGTAAATTATGTATTGTAAATGTTTATAAAGGTATATATTCTTAAATGCTAATAACTTTTAAAAGTTGATGCAGCACTCAAATAAATATTTTTAAAAAATATTTTGATGGGTCATTTTTAAAGTACGTAATTGGTCAATTGGTTAAACCGATTTTCTTTTTGCCCAAAATATTTAGGTTCTCTTAAACTTGTTTCTCATCTCTTATTTTTGTTCGAGTTGAACATAACTGTAGCTTAATCAGGAAAAAATTCCTCGTTTACTTTCGTTTCGTCAGTTAATTGTGGATGGTCTTTGACAAAACTAGAATTGAATGACTAATTTTTTAGGTTAAACTTCAGTTACAAATATAAGTTATTTACATACTAAATAGGTAAGGATCTTAACAGAAATTTAATATAATTCAAATTACAAGAGTTCGGCGGCGACTCATGCTTAAAACAAGTTGTGGGGTATAAACTGCCGATATAACTAAAAAGCACTGACTTACTTATTTTTCTATAATGTATATAGAAACAAATTGGATAAAATTCATTATTGTATTATAGATTTATACCGCTCTTATAACCTCTTTTAAGTATAAGTCGCCGCCAAACTATCGTGATTTTGAATATACCAATACTTTTAGAAAATGATAATGTCGAACTAAGCACGTCCACGTAATGTTACTAACCTCTGACCCTTATTTATTACAAATATATGTAGAAAATAAGTAATAAGAATTAAAAATATAAAAAAAAACAGCGAAGAGTACAATGTCAACATGTTACCCTCACTCTTACTTTCCCCCTCCCCCACCGCTCTTCTTATGTAAATATAATTTGAATAAAAAAGTAATAAAAAAATTATATGAATAATAATAAAATATTTATATATTTAAAAAAATATTAGCTTGGTATATGAATCATAAACTGCTATATAAATTAATTATTTGAACACACTGCAAGGAGGGTGTGGGGAAGGGGTAGGGGTATGGATGGGTACAAGAAGAGGGAGGAAGGAATATTCTATTATATATTTATCCTTGGGGAATGTACAGGAGGAAGTAAAGGAATTTTTAAACAAGTTAAATATAAGTTTTATACTTCTTCTTTTACTTATAGTACTTCTCCTCCTTCATTTTCTTCTAAGGTGCAGTATATATTTAATACACTAGGGTGAAAAAGTTGATATCATCTAATTATTTATTTTCAAAATGGCCGACAAAATTATCGTCTTAGTTATCATATTTAATTTGTATACGCACCTCTAGTGAATAAGAAAGTGCTCATTACGTAATATGAGTATCAGACAACCGCTCTGCGCCCCTCATCCTCCCCTGCCTCACACCCAGACCACTCTCTCTGTATCTATACTTTCGTTTTACGAAAATGTTATATTTTCTTAAAGTTTGTTTTTGGATAGTTACTCGTAGGTCGGTGCCATACAAACAATTTGAATCCGAAGCGTATTAAATTCGAATACGATATTCTAGAACTCACCTAGTATTGGAATCGATATTTGGGCGACAACGTAAAGAAAAGTGTATTCGTTTCGAAGTGATTTTGGATCAGAAACAAAGGCGAAAGTTTCAGAAGCAAAATGCATTAGGTGTTTTAGTTAAACCAACTTGTAAAAAATGGAGTTTGTTTACTTAGTCATAAATTGTTGCACTCTTACAACGCATGCGCAAATTAACTTTGGAATTATAGCATATAATCTAAACTTATACGCACGTCTGACTACGATGGGGCAAAGTGTTTATAATAATAAAAATTAGAATATATATATGAACAAGTGAACAATTAACAAGCCAACTAAATTTTACAAAACTTTTATTTAAAATTACTGTAATATTAATATGTGAACTAGAACATCACTGTACCTTCATTTCAGTTTGTAGTTGCATGCTTTCATATTGATTGTACCGCATAATATTTGATGTTTTAATTTCTTGTTTTAATCAATGTGTATGTATGTACAAGTACATTTTATATGTTTTCATATAAATAATGCGGTGTATTTTTATAACAGCACCTGTTTCACCGTCATCAAATGTTTGATATTTTGTTTTAATTATTTTTTTAGAATCCCAACTCGTTAAAGCCTTTTTTTAGTTTCATAATTTACATAGAAAGTATTGTTTATTTTTAATCTACGTACTATTTTTAATGTTCAGAAAAATAGCCACAAATATCGAATAGAAAATATAAAAACTATGTATTTAGACATATTAATTGTGCCTTGATGAGAAAACAAGTATTTGTGGTGTGACTTTGCAAAAGAGCTAAAATTTTGAAATTTTGAAATTTAGTATGTAGTAAGCTAGAGAGCTATAATAGGAAACATGCACTTTTTAAAGGGGGAGATTATGCTATAGCATATGTATAATGTATTTATAAAAAATTCGGTATATCATTTATATTATAGACATTGTTACTTACCATAATATTTTTTACCTAACGTTACGTTTTATTATTTACCATAGTTTAACACAATTCTGTTACATTGTCATTAAATAAATGTAAAAGAAATCACACACCATTTACTAATATTAATATTACGATACGTAATATTACATAATGTTATATAAAAATCTTTATTAACTTCAGAAATCATAAATTTATGTCGAATTGATAACTTCTGTTATGTAATTACATTATATTCACCGAAAAAAATGTATGGAAAAGGTAATCTTTATTATGTTAAATATAAGTTATATGTACGTAACTGTGTGTAGCGTTTTCAACTGGTTTTCCATTATGATACGAAACATTTTTTTTCTCTCTGTATATTATGGTTTTAAGAGGTGGTGAACCATTATTCCACCATAACTAGGCTTCCCAATCTTTCCACACAATTTCATTACATGCTAATAAATCCGCAGACCCAAGGGTTTCACTGACTACCCCTCCCTTGACTCCCTCGTATTGTTTGCCGCGGTTAATGTATAGGAGAGAAAATTGAGAAATCTAATAATCATTTTAACTCCTTTAAACTTACTATCTCTAATTCTATAAAAAAGAGAGAAAGAATCCTTCCTCTAAAAGGGCTAAAAAATTATTTATCTTTAATAAAAAAAAGAAACCTGAAAAATATTTTCTTAAAAAAAGTACAAATGTTATTGTTCCACATAACAAAACATTTAAATTTATATATAAATAACGAAAAAATACAATAGTTAATTTTTAAACTGTAAATAATTCTTTAGAAGTGCGATTTAAATTTCTATTGTAATTGTGGTTGGTTGGATGGTGGTTACAGTTGAGGATTATTTAGGTACACCCCCTCCCCTCCCATCATATCAACTCCCTCTCATTCTTCCTCATCCACACACCACCCTTTTTTTATTCTTTTGGGTGGTTTTCCTCTTTGATCAATATCAACACCAAGTGGGTGTTGTTTTTTCTTCGGTTCGTGGGTGAGGGATGGAATAAACAGAACCAACTTGGTATCTCGTTAAGTTCATCCTATCTTCATAATATTCGTTTTAAGATGGCGCAGTTTTCTATGCTAAAATATCAGTTTATTCTTTTTACCATTTTTTTTTTTGTTTTGTTTTTTTTTCTGTTTTTGCGTTCTAATATTCAGTCTTTTATTTTGCTTGTTTATCATTTTCAAAAATCATTAATATATTCGTACGCTTCTATCACAGCCTGAGGCTATTTAAAAACCGTTGTTGATTTTTAGTGTAATAATGTTCACATAGTTTGTAATTCGTAGTTGGAGAATATATCTGTTGACTAATATTATCATTGGAAATAATCCTGCTTAAAGGATTAATTACTAAGTTAACATTATTAAGCTGTTTAACGCAATTATCATAAAATAATACAAGTCCTAAAAAGAGATTCTAACAGGTCATTGCACTTTGTTAACATTTATAATTTTAGTTATTGTATTTTAAAAACACGTGCCAGTAAAATAATTTTATTTCAAATTAGAGATAATTTAACACATAAATCAAAAGATTGTTTTTAAAACATTGACATTTACCATATTTTAGTTCTACGTTTAGAACACATTTATTTTAACCAAAACAATTATTTTCTAAATGTACACTCGCTTAATTAACTATCCGCTAAATTAATTTTAGGTTATATAAATTTAAAAAAGTAGAATCACTGAAAATATTAAATACGAATATTTCTTCACGGTTGACTTTTGCTAGACGTACTCGTACAAATCCATTTAAATTAAAAAAAGTAATATAAAATCATTAAGTCGGTGTACATTTTTAATTTTAAAATGTAAACAAATGCAGGTGCACATGAAAATATTATTTGCTAAATGCTGAAAGGGTGGGGGGAATGATCCCTAAACTTCAGACTTGTTTCAACTTGTTAAATTAATATTTTATATTAAGAATTACATTTTAAAATAATATTTAGTTGTGATTCGCGTTTCTAAGCGGTCGGTTGTCGCGCGCGTCTGTGTAGTGCAGTGCAGTGCAGGAATATTTTAAACTTTTGGACAATGCGTTCGTACACATATTAATTGTGCTTAGTGTTAATTGAATGGCAGCTGTTAATTAGAAATGTGAGTTTAAATTTGTTACTTATTTATATACCGATCGTCCAGTTCATTAGTGAGACATGTACATTATTCGACAAGTTTACTTGCTTAACTTTTTTTGGTTACATTTATGAGTTATTTTAATATTAAAAAGAGAGATAGCATGTCTCACTAATGAACTGGACCGTCTACATGTACATCATTAAAGTATCTTCAATATTTATTGCTACAGTGCGAAGTGAAACATTCTGTTTATGTTATTTACCATATTATAGCAAAAATATAAATAATATGCAACATGCAAATATAGGTGGAGTATCCCTTTTAAATAAAATTAAATAAAAATTGTTAACCGGTGCACTTTTACGTGAATTGAACACAGATGCATTTTTAAATTATGAATAAATATTCGGTTTTTATTTTCTATTTACATTATAAGATGCAACTTGCACTTTATACAGGGTATCGCTGAATATCTTGGACTAGTTTATATGCACGAATATTTTTACTTATTATATGCACAATGTATGTACCTTATTTTGTTTTCAACTTTTTTTTTATTTATTTATATTATTGTACAACATAATTTGAAGTCGATTGAAGTAAAACTGTCGGAGATATAGAGCTTTAAGTCTACACCTCTCTGGTCTGCTTTCTGCTGTTACTTTGAAACTTTTAAATGCGGTTTCTCACCCATAGCTTTGTCAGAGTCGGTGTCATCTATAGCTCAAAATCTACTGGACCAATTCTTTAGAAATTTTGCACACTCTTTCTTTACATAAATGCCGAAGTAACGCGATATATATATATATATATATATATATATATATATATATATATATATATATATATATATATATACATACATACATAGATACAATAAGTTTGAACCATATATTCTACTTCTTAAACCATTTTCCTTTCATAGATATACTCATATAAGAAAATATAAAATGTAATACATAGTTTTCATTTTGAGATATCATTTTTACAATAGGTTGGTAGAGTAACAGAGCAATGGAGCAGTAGAGCAGTGTTACTAAAGGAGTGAGTAGGGAAGGGGGGTGAGTTAAAGAAGTAGGAGGAGGGATCATGATCATTCCAATTCAACAGAATTCCCAAATGTAAACGCTTGTGTTGTATTTTTCCGAAAGAGCACCCCCTAATAACTCAACATTATTGTTAAAAAATTCAACCCCCTTTTTGTATTCAACCATACGTACAAGTGAGTATACGTCGCTCTCGCTACTGAAGTATATTTTTTAAAAGTCGTGTTATTATGTGTTTTATATTTATAAGATTGTGTTTTATGTTTACAACGAATAAAATATAAATTGTTAAGTCAGATTATTGGATCTTAGAAAATTTGTTTTTTTGTTATTTCGATGATTCGATGACATTATTCATCTAACTAATTGCAGCTTAAGATTTTGATTCACATTTATAGTTACTTACATAAAACAATTTAAACATAAAAAAATGTTTTTTTGATAATATTTAACCTGCTGTATAGTATCGCCATCTATATTTCGCGAAAAAAAATGTCCAAGTATCGTTTCACCTGAATAAATAAATAAAAATAATTGAAAATGGTGTTTAAATAGACAAATGAAATAGACCAGAACAGTAGACCCTTTTCAAAGTGTGTTTGGAAGAATTTGTTCGAAATATGAAAGCTTCCAACGTATTAATTTGCATGTCGCACTAGTGTGGACGTGTTGTACAACTTCTTACAACAAATGTTGGATGTTGCATGTTTAGTTCGCACGTATGTGTACCATATTTAATATATAGGGTGTATATGTATATATATATACGAGTATAATGTAGTTATCAAAATTTCAATAACGTGTCAAGAGCAAAATGCAAATGTTTTAAAATCTGATTAGTCACAGAAGCAGTGTTCAGCGTGAATTTGTCATCTACATTCCACAGCATCTTAACATCAAGATGAAGTTCGTTCCTACGTACGACTTATGTATTATCTTGGTGTATTATTTTATTAAACAGAAATGTTTCAAGTTCCACGCGCATTAACATACAACATAGAGCATACAGCATAGAACATAGAGCATACGGGATGTACTACGACTAAGGCGTATTGTGTACATAGTACACTTCTACAATATCTATTTACTTTGCGTATATGCATTAACTTACTTCAGAAGATATGCAGTACGTGTGTCTCTATTGTTGCATTTGCATAACACACGTTGTGCATTACGTCAAGTGTTTCTACTAGCTTTAGTCTTGCTGTTGACTACCGAAGAATTTAGTAACCCAGTTTCTATTTATCTAATGTATGAATTATTTCATTGCACTATAAATCAGTTGGTATTTTACAATCATTGAATCAATATGACGTTGAAATCGCGCTCTTAGATTCTAATGAATTCATAAAATATATACATATATAATAATTGTATCCGTCGTTAAAAAAGGCATTTTATTTAGATACCAAATTTTCAGGGAGTCACTTCTAAATTTAAATTTGAAGTTTCATATTGAAGTCATTTTAAAATAAAGGTGCAATCAGTTTTTTTTGTTTACCTTGAAAACCACAACTTCCACAAAAATTTTGTGAAGAGCTTTTTTTGTAGATAATAATATTCCCTACAACTTTTATTTACAACTTTTTTGTTTTATTTTTATAATAAAAAAGTTATGATCAAAAATAAATTTATTAATAAAATTCAGATGGGTATGTAGGCTAATATAACGATGCTTCGAACACCTTCCAACGTTGAACGCATAGTGAGGCCTGTGCTGGAACTAAGTGTGTTCAATGTTATGTATCCAACGTTCACGTTGGAAGAAGGTCGGGTTGTTGGCGATCTTTTGACCCGCGTTAAAAATAGTTTTTCTAAATATTACTGTTAATTACATATATTTATTTGATTTATTACATTACAGATTCATTCCCTTTTCTTTAATGCATTTTACCAAAAGAACATTTTCTAAACTTAAAATATTTGATAAAAAATGCGGAATACAAAGGCTTGTTCTTTATTGAAAATTGTCACTGGAATGATCCCGGTAAGACAACAGAAATTATACAGGCAAATAAATCAAGGTTACTTTAAGATTGAAATGTAAATTAGTTTAACCAACCATCATACTTAAAAAACACATATAACCGTGTGTTCAATTACTCACTATTATTTTGAAGTAGTTTTCCTAATATATTTATAGAACATTTTTACTGCCCTATATAAAAGGAAATGATATTATTCTTTTTTTTCTATGTTTGATATTTATTTATATCGACTTGTTTAGTATTAAATTATACAAAAACTATACATATTATACATGTTAGACTGTATACAAGAATATTTCCTTGTTTCTATACTAAATGATAATTGCTTAGGTATTATTACGGAATAGGTAGTAGCTATAAAATCATATATAATAATAAAAGTTTATAAAACAATAATTTTATATAAAGTAATAATTAAGTTATTGAGATATTTATCATTTTCATTTATATATTTCAAATAGATTTTGCTCTAAGTTTTTTTATATACAAAAGAAGGCATTGTCTTAAACCTTGATTCATATATGTGGACTATACTGATGCCTAATTATAGTTGTGGTTTTCTGCGTTTGCACATAGTTTCTTGCATATGTACTTTGTCATGAACAATGTCATTTTTTGTGTCGTTGGTATTTTGATTGTTGGCAATCTTTTGGACACCCTTTCGTTACATTTAAGTGCTCTTTTATAAGATAAACACGTTTTATATTAAAATAAAATAAAAATATACATTATACATATAATTTGTAGTTAACCACCCGTCCAACCAGCAAATTAAGTTGGTCCCATTCTCTACAATTGCTCTACGTTGGTTCACAAACATAATATATCCGTACTACCGCAAGAATATCAGTGCTTGCTTGAACCACTCCTCTGTACCCCGCTCCCCCATTCAGCTCCAGGCACGATAACATTTTAGGCACTTCTGTCATATTCTTATTTTTCAAACTTTGTCATAACATATTCATTTTTAATGTTCTTTATGTAAAATAAACGCCGTATGTTCCCACGGGGCCGGGGGGCGGAGGCGCAATGGGGTTCTATGCTCCCTTATCTCAATGCTTTTGTTCCTAGTTCGTGTAGCAGTCAGGCACTTAGATTGGAAAAGATTATTTTTTATTTTTATGATTCTCGTATCTTGTTAAATATGAGCTTTATTATATTTGATAAAATAGTAATCAAGATTATATTCTTATCACATTTACTTACATAGAAGTGGGGGGTTATGTATGGTAACCGTTTTGGCAACCGGTGGAAATAACATTCAATGATTAGTCAAATCAAAGTGGATAATATTCATTTATGTCATATAGTTGTTTTATACGTTTATTTTTCTATCTTAGAATATAGATATTCTGTAATTTCGAGTTCTGTTATGGTCATTTCCTTATAAGAAAAGGTGAACTGAAATTTTGAAATGTGTTTCTTTAATTTTGAATAATACAAATTTGGGGGGCGTTCTGTCAAATCATTTTGGTTCCTTTTCCTTTTCTCTCGGCTGAAATTTGTTTATATAATATTTGGTTCTCAAATTGAAATTTAATTTTTTAATTAAAATAGAAAGTTAACATTGTTTACGCTGTATATGTTATACCTAGTCAAGAACAACACAAGCTTTTCTCTTTGTTGATATTTTTTAAACTTACCTATATATTACCGAGTCTGAAAGTTCAGATAATCTTCTAATTATAATTATATGATGCACATTTTTCCTGAATAGTTTTCCACTCAACCGTAACTAAAAACAATGGCTTCTGGTTGAAGAGGTTAATAAAGAGGTCGTATTAAGTACACATTTACAGTAGGCTACATACACTGGTTATGGCAAATCTCAGAGTTCGGCAACCATTTTACTGTGTGATCGAATATCTGAAACTTTTTAATGAATATTTACGAATTTTTACCTTTTGATCATATTCAGAAGCTATAAAAATTCAATTTATTATCAATATTAAAGGGAATAAAATTTTGAACATATTTTTCCTTTTCAATTTTTCTCTAACTCTAATAACAAGCGCTCTGTAACACCAAGAAATTGAGAGATTTTTTCCACACAAAACTCTGGTTTCTAAAATGATTACTTATATGGTATAGGTGAATTTAAAATGTAGATGTTTTTGTTATTCGCTTAAAGCACACCCACGTAGGTATTCAACCCCTGTCACCCATCATATGCTGAAGTAAAGAGAGGTATATAGTACCATATAATTATAATGGCTCTGTCTGGCAAGTTTATATTCATATAAACAAGAGAGAAATACACTTAGCTATTACATATACATAGCTCGTTATATATATATATATATATATTTATACACTCGTATATCCTTTAAAATTAACAACGAAATGATATTTTCAACATACAATCCACTAAAACAAAACATGCTTTGTATTTATGTAGAAATGTAATATACAAAGTAACCAAATGCATATGTTTGCATTGTAGTGTGTACATGCACATGCACACACACATACATCTTTCGTAAACTTAATGTCGGTGATTTTAATTTGAGAGTATAAGGAATCATAATTTTCAAACTTTGCTTAGAAATATCTATGGAATTCTGAAATCATAGTGTTTTAATGCATTACGAAATAGTTTGTAGTAATTTTGATTTATTATGCATTCGGCTGCATTTTCTGTCTTGCATATTAATTTAAAACAAGTTCTAAACTATTTTATTTTAGGAATTAAAATTTAATTATTTTTATTTAGTAATTAAAATTAATGTCTATTATTAGTAATAGTATTTCAAAGAAAAATGTGTCTACAATGTGCAGAATTTTTTTTTAAATACTCTGTTTCAGTAAGCACAGTGCGACACACTTTACACCAGAATACGAGGCATTATAAAAGGTATAATTTTATCTTCAATAGAATTGCGTGAGAAAGTGCAACACTGTGTTTGAAAAGAGAACGCTATTACAACTTCTTTTTAAGAATGAAAGACATTTAGAATAGCCGTATAATAATAAAGTAAAGCCCTTTTCAAATAAATATGACTAGGTTTTGTTTTACGTGCCAAAACGATTACTGACATCTATACTATCTATACTAAGCTATAACACAATTAATAACCAAAGTACTATAAAAACAGATTAACTTAAAATTGAAAATACAACTCACAATAAACATAAAATATTTTAATATAATACATTCAACCTTAGTAACCTACACCTTTTTATCTCTTTCCTTTATATCCCTGTCTCCCTCTTTCATTTCCAGATCCACTTTTCCGTTACTATATATTCTTAGCTTATTTATAGCGCAGACTGAATTCTCAATTCTCTAAATACCATAAGCTTCGGATGGTTTCAGTATTATATGGTTTAACCAGTAAATGAGAAATTGTAAGTGCTTTCTATAGAATACACAATCTTAAGATAGTATGTACGCTAGTATGTAAACTATAATACGAGTGTGGATGGAGCATAGAAGGCACTGTACTTTAGGTATCTTCGTAGCTGCATCTAGATTCAGGTATCTCCCTGAATATTTATATACCTTACCAAACATACTGACATACTCTAAGTATAGGTTCCAGTATGTGTGTTACCAGTAAGAAGGAAAATAGGTTATGGGCCCTGAAATAAAGCGTGCTGAAACTAAAAATAAGAAAACAAACACCTGTATACATATATTGTGAATAAAATAGAAATTTAATTAAGTGAGTTAAAAAGGTGTAATCCATAAACAAATGTCAAATATTATATTTAGATTTATTTTCTCTATGAACTGTTATAATATATATATATACAGGGTGTTTGGTAGCAAAGTGCTAATAATAGTTGACACCATTTAGAACATTTTGAGTCATACATGCCTGCTTATTTATTGTTTACTGCTATTTTTATAAAAACACAATTTCTAACAGTTAAATGCCAACAGTGGCCCAATTTAAGTAGTTATGTTAATTGTTTTATTTTTTGGCGTTTGTCAGATGTGTGCCTAATCTAATAAATCAAGAATTGTTAAAATATCAGCTTAAATGATACCTTAAAAGAATGGCCAATAACCGAGCATGTTTTTAAAAAGATTTGAACGATCGAGGCTATTTTATTTATTTTTCTAAATGCCATAAACTGCATCAGCTTTTTTCAATTTTAAAAGTTTTAACAACTTCAAAAGCGTCTAGTATTTTTTTTAATTAACGCAGATGCTTGGAACTTGATTTATTAGATTAAGTACACATCTGACAAACGCCAAAAAATAAAACAATTAACATACCTATTTAAATTGGGCCACTGTTGGCATTTAAATGTCATAAATTGTGTTTTTGAAAAAAATAGCATTAAAAGTTAAATAACTAGACTTCGGCTAAGACAAGTATGGCTCAAAATGTTCTAAATGGTGTCAACTATCATCCCCTTAAGGCTTTGCACCTTGCTATTTAGTACTGGACAAACTAAAGTAAAAATAATTCATATATGAAGAAATATAAAAGGAAAGTTTCTAACATGTTCGATATGTGTAGAGCAAATGTTCAATTCTTCCCTATTTCAACTCAAACTCATATTTCGTTTGGCTTAGAGTTTAGGGAGTTTTAAGAGTATGAAGTGGTTCCAATATAAAACAAACTTCTATAACTTAACTTCCATCTTATTGCATACACTTAACTAAACGACATCTTGCACATGTCTTACCATGTCTTTTCAATATTCTCTTAAACATATAATAAATGCCTTTATATATTTTCAGTTATTGTAAAAGTTTCATTAGTTTGTATGCTGTCGTCTCCTCTATACACATACATTCTAATCAATGTACTAGTATGTGTATGTATTACACAGTGTCTTGAATATAGATGTGTGTAGCCACCACATGATTAAGTATTGGTACAAGTTAAGCTTATCAGGAACTTAAACTTTAATTTGTATATAATGTAATGCGTATGATTCATGACATTTTAGAAGATCTAACTTACATCAATGGCATTGAAATTAATACATAATAATTTAATTGTTTAAATAATATGTGGATTCAGTGAACTGTAATATATTATAGCATAGAAACTACCACTAATTTAAGGGTTTAGTACGGGGCGCGAAAATAATTCATCCATTATGTACGGAGGAGGCATCACCACAATCGTTTAAGGTGTAACTACGTCTATTTGTTATTAGTTAAAGGGTTAAAGGTCTAATACACTCTGGAATATGATATGCTGGTAACTGGCTGTATATGTGTATATCGATCGTCCAGTTGATTAGTGAGACATCCCCGAATATTTGAGATAACAACGAAAACAACATTTGTTTTATATGCATTTAATTTTATCTAAGCATTGAACTAGAAGGATAGCATACTTTTACACATACCTGCATATTTACCTTAAATTTCAAGGACGAATCCTCCTAGAACTGATAACTTCTTTTTCTTCTACTTTCGAACATATTGTGATCTATATGAATCCCTCTCTCTATTTGATAATAAATTAACTTCTTCAGTGATAAATATACTTTTTCATGCATGTGTTAGCGAAAAATGGAATTCGGGAATTTGTTAACTAACGAAATTGTAGACTATATCTAGTCTAAACACCATCACCGACCCGATTCTAAACTCAAGCCAGCTTTAGATAAGGTTTCCTACTACCTCCAGCGAGTATCCGAGGAAACTCGAGAACTATCGAACGATGGCTTGTTTAGCACAAAATTGGGAAAGCAACGGGAGACGCAACTTTGTGATCGCAGCAATTACAACAATTTAATTTATTTTAATGTTCCATGGTTCTAGTATTCTGTTTGGTTTTATTTTAAATATCATAATATTGTTTTGCTGTCACTTTCAACGCATGCGCATTGAGAATAAATATGAACATATACCTTTCTCTCTCGCACACATTTTGGACACACTTTTAATGTATAGGAAACATAGGTTATTCACTCTCCGTATAAGATTGGAACTCAAAATTTGTCTCAGGTGTTTAAAAATATAATAAATTTTATAACTTTGTCAATATTTAAACTCGCTTTGTATTTCTTCATTTTTTTACAAAGAAGAGAATGGTGTGTGAGACATTCGACTTTTAAATTACTTAAAAATTCATTTTAATGACTGCGAAACAGAAAATTCAGCTAAAATTTGATCAAACCAATTTTTTGTTTTTAATTGAACTACACTACGTCACTTAACAATAGTGTTCGCTTACTCTAGAGTAGTGTAGCTAACTTAACTTTAACTTGTTAACTTAAATTGTAACTTAAGAATCTACTTGGCCGTTATGAAGGACTAATTTGTTGAAAACTTCAAGTAAAATGACATCTATAAAACTCCGTATATAACTTGGAATATTAATTATATTTTTAATTTTTAATTAGGATTACTTTTAGTCTGCTACTCGTTGTAAAGTTATCAAGTAATAAACAAGAGCAATATTCAGAAAATGTTGCCGTGTTGTTCTTCTTGTTACTTTCTTGTATTTTATGAGATTTTATATTTTTTAATCTAATTTTTTATTCAATAAACTTTTGAACTATCAATGACTTTTTGTTTACTTAGAAATTTGTTGTTATATATATCTTAATAAGATTCTATCTATTGTATAACTTCTAGGGTGTTCTATTATTTTATTTGCTATGTACATTCCTCTTATAAAATTTCAATATTATGTCTGCCGTAACAGGGTTAAAAAAAATAAAAACTTTTATTCTTTGACTTGACATGATTATTTCGACTACCAACAGCTACAAAACATTACCACAGCACAGGCCTCTACTCAACAAATAACTGACGTATAAATACATTTCACGTCATACAAATGGCTGACCATCTCACAGCGCTAAAACTACAATTCAAATTTTTAATTGCTATATCTCCGTCAACATTGAGATATTTAATAAAATAGACAAGCCAATACACATTTATTAACATCAATTAACAATTGAAAAATTGACTACTAATAAATGAGGACAAAGAATGTAGTTTGATGTAGGCTAGCGTCACTTGTTTTTAAATGTATTTAGCAAATATTTAAACAAACAATTACAGATATCTTTATTACCAACTGATAGTTCATCCTAATATGATATGAACTACTTTAACATAATTCTATATTCACATATAAAAATACCTTAAAATATATTTAATGAATGATTATGAGTGTACCTATACGAGGTAAGCTATAAATTACGTCACCGCAGCTAGCATGGCTATAAAATATTCTCTTCAATTAATAATACTCCATTGGCCGACAGCTAGGGGTGACTTATACCCGTACCTCGCCTTCCGTGTCCGCTGGTTCCATTTATCCACGATTCCACAATACTTCTGAATCAATTCTCTCCCCGTATACTAACTGGTAACCCCCTACCTCCCACTTCTGTGACCATCACACACGTCTCCAGACCAAATCGTAATATGGTTTACGGTGTTACGATATGATATATCGTGTACGATGTACGATGTACGATGCTAAAGTAAACTAACGAATTGTTTGTAATACCTCGTACCTTGTATTATATATTTCAATATTTATATTCAATTAATTTAACTTTTCAGTTATGATTTGTCAAATTGATGTAGTGTTTTGTTTGATTTGTTTGTATTGTTGTACAGAGTGGCTAGAAGTTAGAATCCACATTACTTTTAGATACAGTTTATGATTATATACGTTGACATATATCGTTTATATTAATGTGTTATCAGTTTTTGTATATAATATGTTGAGAAAGGCATTTAAGAAGAGTTAAAGAGATATAAGGACCTAAGGACCCAATACAAATCCTATTCATAACTAGAAAATATAACAATATTAATTTTCTAAAGTAATTTTTGCGGTTCCAACTCATTAAAAGTCAGTGGAAGAAAGCTTAAAATGTAGATACGTTATTCATCTAACTAATTGCAGCTTTAGATTTTGATTCGCGTTTATAGTTACTTACATAAAACGATTTAAACATAAAAAAACATGGTTTTTTTTAATAATATTTAACCTGCTGTATATTATCGCCATCTATATTTCGCTCGAAAAAATGGCCAAGTATCGGTTCACCTTAAACTAATTATTATTGTAATCAGTGAAAATAACGATCTTTAGTGTATTTTCCTTCAGCGGAAAAAATAATATCTTTGAGCTTTTTTACAAGTGCATCGTAACTCTTTCTTTTCGTATGCTTAACTGTGCTCTTTTCCTAGTAATAACTTACGGCTTTATTTAATATGTACATTTATATTTGTGCTCGGCTTGTGTAGGCTGTGTTCGTTAACAGAACATCGAGTCGAGCATGGCAACCACCAACTATGTTCATCGCACTCATAACCGATCAAGCTAAATTTTTTAAGAACGTTGTTGTTGTTCAATATGATTAAGACTCAGTGAGTTTTTTTCTTCGTTTAAATTTCATTAGATTAAAGCAATGTTTGTTCTACCCACCCTGTAAATCCCCTGTACATATATTTACAAATGTCGGAGTGTCTGGACGTTAGCTAAAGCAGTTAAACAGTCAGATACACGTGTTGCGACCGTTCTCCAAGTCCTGGCATTTCCAAAGCAGCCTATAAAAACTGTTACATACAGAGAAGCAAATGGTATATGAGAATTTCCTTATTTATTGCTTCTGGTAAATGCATTACTCAGAGAAGCATTTAGAATTTATATGCATTTTGTATTTTAATTGTGTGCTAACATATTTATAAAAAATTGGTAGAACAAAACAAGCATTAAAGGTTTTAGATATTTGTGTAGAACACTACGTGTTAGTTCGTTAGAATCGCCAATAATTTTAAGGTGGAGAAAGTCTTTAAGATGGGTTAAATAATCACTAAAGTGGGATGTTAACTTTACTGTTGCCGGTGCGGCATATGAACTGTGATATTAAACCAAACAGTACCAAACAGATATTACAGCACTCAATGGGGTAAAAATATGTAAAGAAATTATATTTCTTTAGTTGGTACAAAGCTTATCAGACGGTAAAACAGTAACAATATACTCATGGACTCCATAGATGACGAATGAGGAATAACGACTAACACAGTTGATATTTGTAGTTCACAGAACTAACTGTGCATAATGTTAAATTATTATAAAATTAGATAAAAGGGAATTGACAATTTAAATTTTCAGGTATGATAGTATGATTTAAGTTAAACAGTGGAATTATTATAATGTGTATGTAAATTACTGAAAGAAAAGCCTGTGATTTCAGAGCAACACATAAGTTTGATTAAAAATTTACAATTCCTAATAAAATTGGAGATATTATCTTACAAATTTATAAAACAAGATATCAATATCACGTGGTATATTACATTATTTCCGATTAGATAGAGGCAGTTACAAACACAGCCTTTGAATTAAATAGAAAAACAATACAATAAATATAAAATCACAAAAGTTAATATACATATGGACGGTTTGATTAATTGGTTAACAATATTTACTTAAAATTACGTGACTTTTTAAAATAGGTTTCTAAAATCTGAGAAGACATACTTACCTATGCAACGATAGAAATATTTCGGGTATAATATGAATTAAAAGAACCAGCCAATTTCTTATCAAAAATGTCCACCTCTGCATTTAGATACTTGATATGCTGCCATATGTATTGGAAGTCTTTTACCCATTTATCATTTAATATGCATTTATCATTTGTTATTGTAAAATAGATTTATAACTTACTACATGCAGCTTTGCGAGAGAGGAGGAACAGAAGGGAGCTTATGCGATGCACTCGTGGACCTAGGATTACAGATATGTGGATGCGTTTCTAACAAATCCGAGTTAAATACAAAACTGACCAGGTCTTTTCTAGTGACACAAATTACATTTGGATATTGTTGAATGTGTATGTTGTTCTATGTATGTGTACATCGGAAACAGGAAATGCTTTCAAAACTTTACTGGTGTAATACACGTGAAAATATCGCTACTGTACTGAAAGTAGATATATATACTTCTATATAATATATATATAATATATATATATATATATATATGTGGAAACGATAGTACAATGCCACCTCTGATGTGGTAAACGAGAACTATCCAACTTCTTATGTGGAAAACAATAACCAATCCGCTAATCTGGTGTGGAATCAAGGTACTCTTGTTTAATTTAGGGCAATGTCAATTCAATTAATATTCAACTATGTAATATCTTAGTTAGTTTGTCAGGATGATAAAGAATCACATAATTGGTTTAATACATTTATTGAATAAAATAATAACGATGATAATAATAATGATAATAATACAATAAAGATACAATATAAACGTTGGTGTTTACTTTACAAATACAAAACAATGAATGCATAAACAACCTTAAGTTCTAGTTAATATATACTCAGTCCTATACATTAGTTTTTAGCTTGACTTTAAAAAGGTTTGTTATTTTAATTCTAAGAATACGCCTGGTTAATTTCAATAAACACACACCCTCAAATATTCAGTCAGTGGTTTTAAGTTCTAAGTGCTTTCACTTGGTTTCTATTTAAAACATACCCTCATTAATCACATTCTTTATGACTTTCTTAGAACGGGTATTATAGTTACGCCTATTTTGTATGCTCGATATATTTTTTCTTTCCACACGGCCGTCCAACTTATCTTTGGCCCCCAAAGACGATACGTCACTGCGGTCATCTGGTTGTGGTTCGGCACCTGACACTACAGTTTCAGAATCGCTGTCGTCTGAGAACACACCCCATGGCTTCATGTGGTCTGCACTTGAGTGTGTATTAAAAGAACCTTCCCCTTCACCGATACGTCTTACCCTATACCGTTCATTTGGGTCAACTCCTGTAATTTGATACGGTCCTAAATATTTATTATGCAATTTCAATCCAGTACCAAACTGAGTTCTTTTTACGGCAACAATGTCTCCGACGTTATATGTCCTAGCTGGTTTCCTATTTCTATTGAAATTCCTGGGATTCTCTTCCTGTGTTTTTAATATTTGTTTCTGGGCGTTAACACGTAACTCGTGGAAGTCGTCCTCACGCACTTCTCGATTACCTTTTTCTAACAGCTGAGAGATATGCGTCTCCTCATCTGTTTTCATTGTCGCACCTGTTAACAACTTGAACGGTGTAGTATTTATGCTACGCTGATAAGTTTTGTTTAATGCTTGCTCTTCGACCTTGCCGTCGTTCAACCAGGTTTCTACATGTTTCTCAACTTCTTCTTGTTCGCAGTAAGCCATACGTCGCGAATTTTGAAAAACAGGAACATCATCGGTCATGTATATTTCTGCTGCTTCAGTAACCCTTGTTACTTTTGGTTCATAAGTTTTAAGTAGTTCCGTAACTTTAGCCCTGGCACCTGGATTAATGTTGTTACCCATGACGATTTCGTCCTCGGCTACACTTAATATTTTATTTTGTTTTCTTTCCTCGTACTTTTTCCGCATGGTAATACCGTCTACACTTATTATGGTTTCTACTTGATCTAGCAGAGGTTTACCAATTACAACACTATGTCTAGTTGTACTTGATGGAACTATTAAAAAGTTAGTACAGTACTGTTCATTGTCTACTTTCACTTGAGCACTAAATTCACCTAAAACTTTGATTTGAAATCCTCCGATTCCAGTCAATACAATATTGTTTTCGCGCACAACCGCTTTATTACTTAATTTAATATAATCGTCAGCTCTAATCAAATTCTGATCACTTCCGGTATCAATCAGACATTTAAAACTGATACTGTCTATGCTCATGTCTTTTGTCATATTACTTGTTTTATTTGTGTCCACTAACAAAGCATCACTCGTTTTATTCGCGGTACAATTTCTCGAAATATGTCCCTCTTCATGACATTTAAAACACTTTATTTTACTTTCACTTTTAATGTTTTTCTCACTTGGTTCGACTCTTTTATTCTTACTGTCTTGGTTACTTTTTCGGCACACGTTTTCCTTATGTCCGAGTTCATTACAATTAAAACATTTTATCGCGTTTAAGTCTTTTGGTCTGTCTTTACGTACACTAAAATTATTCCTTTCTTGCACTTGTAATAGTGTCGAATCATACCGTTTTACTTTTAACAACAAATCAGGCACTGTTTTAAAGTCACACATTGATAACACACTTATCAAGTCTTTGTTGTTTAGTCCGGCTATTATGTATTTTATCACGGCCTTTTCACTGATATTATTACTCTTACTGGCGATCGCTTTCACCGAGTATACATAATCTTCTATTGTTTCGTTTTTTTCTCGTTGTCTCTTCATTAGTTCCATGTGAACGTCAGATTCATCGTACTCCACTGGAAAATTCCTGATTAATTCGTATTTGAACGTCGTCCAATCCTTGACTACGTTCAAACTAGCATCAAACCAGTTTTTCGCGGCACACTGCAGCTTGTTGACACCTTGATGAAGCTTCACTTTATCACTCCATCCATAAATGTCTGCTATTTCATCCAATTTTCGCACCCAAGCTGTAGCCGTCAATACCGTGCTTGCTGGGTTAAACACAGGTATACATTCCAGGTTCTGTGTCGGCATAAACCCATGATGATTCATTCTCTGTTCCTGTATTGTACTGTTCCCGATACTCAACTGCAATAGTTCTGTTCTAAGCCTCGTCAGCTCTGCTTGTACTCCCAACCAACTATCTTCATTAGATGTTGAGTTACCTGAGCGTCCAGCTAACAAACTATCTTCCACAGTAGTATCGTTCATGTTTACGTTATATGCCATTTTCAATTTTCTCCTCGTAAAACAGTTTACACACTTTTCTGATACAATTCACTTGCTAGTCCTATTATAAAGTCCGTCTTATAAATTCTCGACTATTCCGCTAATGAACTATCACTTGAAAGCACTGTTTGTAGAAAACTATCTTGTATTATTCTTCTCTGTATTATTCACTTGTGGATAACTCGTAGATAACTAATCCGCACTTAGTTCAATTCGCTATGAGTTACTAATCCGCACTTCTTTGTATTATTCACTTCGCGCACTTAGTTCAATTCGCTATGAGCTGCTAATCCGCACTTCTGATGTGGAAACGATAGTACAATGCCACCTCTGATGTGGTAAACGAGAACTATCCAACTTCTTATGTGGAAAACAATAACCAATCCGCTAATCTGGTGTGGAATCAAGGTACTCTTGTTTAATTTAGGGCAATGTCAATTCAATTAATATTCAACTATGTAATATCTTAGTTAGTTTGTCAGGATGATAAAGAATCACATAATTGGTTTAATACATTTATTGAATAAAATAATAACGATGATAATAATAATGATAATAATACAATAAAGATACAATATAAACGTTGGTGTTTACTTTACAAATACAAAACAATGAATGCATAAACAACCTTAAGTTCTAGTTAATATATACTCAGTCCTATACATTAGTTTTTAGCTTGACTTTAAAAAGGTTTGTTATTTTAATTCTAAGAATACGCCTGGTTAATTTCAATAAACACACACCCTCAAATATTCAGTCAGTGGTTTTAAGTTCTAAGTGCTTTCACTTGGTTTCTATTTAAAACATACCCTCATTAATCACATTCTTTATGACTTTCTTAGAACGGGTATTATAGTTACGCCTATTTTGTATGCTCGATATATTTTTTCTTTCCACATATATATATATATATATTATTTATTATTTATTATTAATTGTTGTTCGCCTTTCGGCTTTACAATCTACATTCTTAATACATTTCATAGAACTTCAACTTAAAATTAAACTTAAACTATTCTAGACCTTTTTATTTCCAAAAGTACTTTCTGCTTCTTCTTCTCTTGACCCTCTTCCTTCATTTTCCCTAGTCTTCCTTCATTCTCACTGTTTCCTCACCTCTTGTCTTCTTTGTCTCCTCTCGGCAAACCGTTTCCTGCTTCCTAATCCTACAATCTACATTATTATATTTCCTAATGCATTTCATATAAATTCAAAGTTAAAACTAAACTTAAACTCTTCTAGACTATTACTACTTCGAATAGTACTTTCTGTTTCTTCTTTTCTTGATCCTCTCCCTTCATGTCCCCTACTCCTCCTTTATTCACACCGTTTCCTGCTTCTCCTTCCTTATTGCCTGTATCTTCATCTATCACCTCTTGCCTTCCTTGTCTCCTCTCGACAAACCCTCTATTATCTTTTCACAATCCTTCCTGCCTTCTCTCTTCGTTTTCACTTCTCCACTTATGTCTGTGTATGTTATGAATGTAAATAAAGACTGTAATTCCTAAAACTTAACAATAAAGAATAAATAAATGAAAATAACAAATCTAATCACAGAAATTTAATATTTTGAAAATACGTAAACAATCTGCAAGACAATTAAATAAAAAATCCAAGTAACTAAATACATGTAGACAAATATTGAATTATTGTTAAAGGATTTTTGTTTAATATTCCGCATACAAGGCAAACGCAAAGCTGCCTTAACCCATTGCCCAGCGCCCCCGCCCCTGCCCCTGCCCCTGCCCATCACTTATAGATATGGCATGTTGAACTATATCCTCATGTGGGGACTATGTACTTTATATAGTCTAACAAAGATGTACGTTTAAAATTCATTCCACGATTTTGTTACTCGGATAAAAGTATATATGTAGCTGTCTGACACTGTCCAATGTCCGGCATCAGCAACCACTCTTATAGTACATCCCTTTCGAGTTCAGAGTCCCTTTAACCCACTTATTGTAACATCTGCACCCCTAATCATCCATCGTTATAAGGGTTCTGAAAAAAATGTTACAAATTGACCTTTTTATTGTCGTTTTAATCACAATAAAAATGGAAAATAAATAATCTGTTTAGATGTATACTAACTGTTCATATGAAAAGCTTATATGGTGGAGTGAGTAATTAAGCTGGACAGAGATAGATAGAGGTGGAAGGAAACGGGTCATATTAGTATGTAGAATGGATTGTAATGAAATGACAAAATTACGTAAAATTATAATATCTTTTTATCCGCTAAATACATTTATATGTATTTAAGATTTATGTAATATAACAGAAGTTATCAGTTACGTAAACAATGTTACTTAAAGTACTACGTTTTGTAATCTATTTTTAGATATTTCTTAGATATATTAATTAAATCGTTGAAATAATTCTCAGAAAGAGAGATCTTTTTCTTCTTTTCCGTTATTCCCTTTGCAGTGATTAGCTTGATCCATCTCTCATAATTAGAGATGTGCATAAATGCTTTTCAAAAGTATTTAAATACAAAATACAAATACCTCGTTATTTTCCAAATAGGAAATAGGTTTGTAAAAGTTTTCAAATAAAATATAAAATTCAATACTCTTAAAAGATATTTAAATAGAAAATAGAAAATAGGTATTTACTATTTTTTATTTGCATTTTGAGTATATGTAAAACGCACATCTCTGCTCATAGTGTTTCTCTCAGTGGCACTTCTCCTTTCTCATGATTTCTCTCTATATTTCCTTTAATTTACCTTATTCTTTTTTCCTTTTATCATTATATATTATTTATTATTACCTTATTATAACATTCAGAGTTTACACATACTTTATTACTTAATTATCAGCAGATTAATTAAAAATCCTTCTAATATATTCATAGGTAAAGCTGATACAATTTAATTAAATTCCAGTAAATATAGTACACCGGTCATAAACTTCAAAATCAATAACGGGTTTCTAAATTTTACAAGTAGAATATTATAACCACAAGTTTATGCCTGCATAGTTTTCGTAATAGTTTTTACTGCATACTTAATATAACGTTTCAAAAACCAAACAGTAGGTACATATGGCCATTACTGAATCTATTCGTTAGCTTTTGGTCCGTTCCATGGAAACGACGCCAGCGGACCCTTTGGGCACTCTACAGCAGGTTATAGGCTTTACTACCTATTTGTGTTCGATTTTTGACCACTCATACATGAATATACTATATACTAGTATATGTGATCATATATGCAGAAAGAAAATTGCAAAGTATGCAACTTCAAAAACCTCTTTCCAGTAAAAAGGAAAATTCTCACATGAAAACCCTCACTTGAATTCGTTTTAACTCCCTAGATTTAGTTTTTGATGTTATCGAATCGTTCATACACTGTTTTTAAATTTTACAAGCTATTTTATAGTTTTATAACATTATTGAAGTTTAAAAAGTACTACTGGGTATTTTCTACTTTTTATTTTAGTGAGAAAAAGGATATTTTCATAATTTATCTTTCTGCTTTTATGGAAATGGTTCTTGAAATCTAGAATATATTAAGGTTTCGTTAAACACATGTTCAGTTTCTTTCATTTTTGTAATTAGGGGTTATGTCAGATGTTAGTTCTAGTTGAAAACATCATTCATTTCATACATGGTAGAAATAAGGAAGTTCTTAGAAGGGAAAAGTATTTGTTATTGTTCTAATATCAAATCTATTACTCCTATTTATATCACACATATAAGCTGTACTCGTTAGGAATATAAATTGCCTACTACAGCCATATTAGATATACAAATAAATTACAGCAGTTTTGATATTTAATTTACTGTTTTTATTTAATATTGTAATCTAGATTTCAGGTTTTCGTTTAAAAAATCCTTTTCACTTACATTACAATTCTGTTACATTACCATTCAATAAATGAAAGATATATTATAAATCATTTACTAAAATAACAAATTATTCAATCCAGCGTAAAAAGCATTATTAACATCCCAAAATGTAAATTTACCAAGAAAGAATATAACCTTACGTTTTAAAAATCTAAAAGATGTAACAAGTAAACATTTTTATGTTAAATAATCTTAAATATATGTAACTGTGTTTAACGGATCTGGTATTATATGAAATGAATATATTTATGAAACACTGGATCAATTATTGCCCGTAAGTTCGGTAACTTTTTTATGTTGGTAGCATGAACCGTATAATTTAACTACCGCACATTGAAAAATAATTTTTCTGAAACTTCACCCAACTTGAACGAATTTCATGAGCCTTCTACATGAGTACATAAAGTCGTTGCCAAGTTTTGTGTCAGTAACGGCGCTTAAATTAAAACTATAGTATTCATTAAGATTATATATTCTATTGAACGAAACCAACGCACAGCGTAGTAGAGAAGAGCACAGCAGATACCAAAGGGAAGATACTACTACTAAAAAGTTTGTAGGAGAGAATGAGATAAAAGATAGTTAAATGTTATAGAGTAAAAGGGAAGTAGTAATAGGGAAGAGAAGAGAAACATTGAATGAACTAAATGTGAAGAGGAGAAGCCGTATTATAAATATTCTTTCATTGAGGAAACCGAGTTATTGCTTTGTCAATACACTCTAAAATTATTTCTTAAGTATTTTAATTGTAGCTGTAGATAAATAACACTTCTAAATTTTTTAAAATTCCGCTCGCACTGGAACGCAATTAGTCCGACTGAACCGACAGCAAGCTGAAATATGACACCCTTTTCTTTAGTTATATTGTCAATAGAGAAAATCCTATAGGCGTTAGAAACGGTAAACTTTTTGCTAAGTAATCTTGCCACACCTTGCTTAAAAAAACTTCATTTTACTGAGGATATGCAATGCAGGCAGTGATTGTCCCGCAATAGGCCGGATTAATCAATAGACCAATAAAACAAATATCTATGGCTCGTAATTAGAAGGAGCAGAATTCTGTACGCCAATGATTAGTACCACAAATTTGTCCCATTTGAAAAATAGTAAGGTATATAGAAAATTTTGTGTCACGATTCCTAATTTACAATCTTGCAGTTGAATTACAAGAAAACTTAACTAGGTGAATAATTTTATAACTCGTTGATTATTTTAAATTTTGATTTAGATATCATCCACGAAAATAAGTCACTCTAAACTGTTTGTTTTATTCTCCAATAAATTATTTTTATATTCTCCAACATTGACAGTGTAGAATAACCATCCCTCTGTCAACTTCTAGCCTCTGGCGAGCGATTTGCCACCCCTATTTCCGTCCCACTTCTCCTATTCGATCTTCTCCCTCAACTAGAATATTCCTCAAACCCCTATGTCCATTGGGACTGCCCATAAAAATCTCGCAACACTCCGTAATATAATAAATGCAACATATAAATCCTATATATGCTTAAATTTATTCTGGTTGCCTATTTTCATGTTATTTTTCTGGTTTTTTTCTATATTTTTATCATGTATACTTACATCTTATGAAATATGTTATTTTATTTGTTTACGCATGTCGATTTGCTATATTTGTAATGTGAGATGGGAGATATTGTGTTTTTATTGATGGCATTATTTACCCTCGCTAAATACCAAATCCCGGGTTGATCTGTTATTCGGAATCCATCATTCGTCGTTATAAGCTTAAACATGATATGAATCTGATGTACATACCAGAGACATTCAGTAAATCGGTTTGTTTACTATATAGGTTCGTCATTCATCATGTGAAATTCTCCAATTCTATCCAATACAGACGATTCGGTAAGCTGTTCTGGTGCTGGGACGGTGATGGTATCATTTACACCAATTACTGGATCATGATTTGGATTGCCATAAAGGGCAGTGTTCAACACTTCCGCATTGATATATATCTACCGATAAATACATTATATTTATTATATACTTAGTTTTCTTAGGCTCTTTTTCTATCAGTGTCGAATTAAGATATTGAACGCCCGTGGGCAAATTCTTATGTCTTGTTGACTGGGCTTTAGTCTCTTTAAATAACAGCAGCTTTAGTTAACAGTATAAATTCTGTTTAAGATCATAAGACTCTCATGATCAAATTATTTAAATACTAACTCCAAACGATGCTACGAACACATTCCTACGTTGGACGCTTGATGGTGTTGCATCCTGGAATTAAGTGTGTCCAATGTCAGTGTTTTGACCCGCGTCAAAAGGGATTTTTCTACCCCCACCACATACTTGATCCACATGTCATGCACTGCTGCTCGAATCATCGAACAATGGAAGGTTTTATACTTGAAAGTTTTTGTTAAACAGTATCAGTGTCAATAATATCAACAAATTAATAAAATAAATAAATCATTCGAATCAAACATTCGTTCCACCGTGTAGTAGGAAACTTACCATGTCAATCTTCCAATATTTGGCTCACATGTTCACCACATCGTCTGGAGTCGCCTTAAATACTGTACCATAAATTGGTCACTAAATCTTTATATTCCAAATCCGCATGAGGCCGTACTTAATCTCCAGATCCTTATAGTACAACTAGTTTTATTTTGAGGTTATATATAAGAATTTTGTAGTTTGCAATTTCCATAGGCAGATATTAAGCAAGCTATGTAATGCATAATAACATTTATTCCGGCTGTAGTACTTGGTTTAATTTAAAGCACCATATTGTCTGAATCAGATAAAAGTGCTGCCCAGCTTCATTTATCTTCATTATACTTTCGTTCTACGGCTTCAAAAATTCTCATATCTTCTTGTCCGTATCTGTATTTATTCCAAGAAAAATTGAAAATTCAACATTTTCTATAAATGTTGTAGTCAATCGTTATTTTATTGATGTTTATTCAATTGTTACCCTTTTAAAGTTCCACCCCTCTTTATTCCACCCTCCTCCCTCTCACCCTGAACGTGTATTTGCTTCGACAAGTATTTTAAACAGTGTTCTAAAACATTTTGTTCGTAAGGACTTCAAAGAAGCAAGAAAACATAAGAATGCAATCTGATTAGTGTCAAGTTTTACAAGATCTTAACAAGTATCGATATTCATTGAGACACCCCGATTTGCACCCCGAACCCTTCGCCTCCCTCCCACCACGTTGGCTTTTACAAACGTTATTCGATAACAACGAATCCAGTAGATACTGATAAGTAAAAATGGTAGATATGGGAATAATACAAAGGCGTGAGTAAAGAAGGTGAGAGGGTGAAGAATGAGAGTCAGGGTGAGATTATATTGAAGGGTGAATGGGTTGGTGTAATAGTCACAGACGTTGAGCAATGAATATGCCCACGCGAGCATAAGGGCCATAAAAATAATGATTCGATTTGTGCGCTGAAAATTCGCTCAGTATATTGCCATTAAATTATAGAAAATTCACATTGAAATAAAAAAAATATTCGTACAATGATTCAAGGTATAGATTTATTTTTAAAAATACATTACCTTTTATATTTTCAATTATTGTTTTATAGAAATATTTTTTGAAAATGTCATTTTATATTTTGAGATTTATATAAGAGTTAGAAAAATGTAGCAATTGATCAGAGAGCGAACTCAAAGATACACCAGTCGTGCATCAAGTATATCTGACGTCCTAAAAAATATCGTAAGCAAAAAGAAACCAATTATTCTTTCTCTTCCTCCCTCTCTCTCTCTCTCTCTCTCTCTAGTAATATCGAAACTAGTCTAAGTTTATTAAAATTTCAACTTGCATAAAATTTACATATTTGAATAATAGAAGAATTTATTTAAACCAAACAGAACCTCATAACCTAGCCAACAATAGTTAACTTTAAAACATAGTTTTAAACGAATATATTTATCCAAGCCGAGCCGAGCCGAGCCGAGCCGAGCCAAGCCAAGCCAAGCAGCATCTCGCGTTAATTGGGACATAGTTTGGATTAATTCAGCAGAGATGGCTGCGATTACACCCAGTAGGGTATACATCCACCCCCCCTCCCCGACACCCACCTCGTATACGCCATGTATACTACACATAGTTATACAGCACACACTCATACTAGAGCAAGATCCCAGGGCCGCCAGACATCACTTATTTTCTGTTGAACAAAATGTGTAAGATTGAATAATGTTAGTATGTACAATGATCGTATGCCTACCTGCTAACTTGACCAGGCGGCCATTCACCAGGTATCAGGTAATCAAGGTTTATATCTCACTCACTCTCATGCGCACGGATTTTTGTTCATCATAAAATAAGTGATGTCTGGCCGCACTGGGATCTTGAACTATACAGATTCCAAACATAAAGCTTAGCTCCGGATGCGGATCCGGCACGGCAGTAAGTTGGAAAAACTGGTAAAGACAAGTAATGTTTAAATCGATTTTATATAGTAAGAAATTTAAAGGTTTTTACTACAACTAAATGTTAAATCTTTCTTCCAATAGAACAAAACGTTCTCTTTTATACGTTCCAGAGTGCTTTATATTTTTATTGGTAAGTTCCATTCGTTCCTTGAAGAATGGAAAGAAACTTTATTTAAATTATACTCTAACTTTGTCGTCTAAAACACTTCTCTTTTGTGAAAAAATAATTGACCAAGAATTATTATTAAAAATTAACGTTGTTTATCATCAACCTAATAGGCTTGTGTCCTCATTTTTTAGTGGTCGATTTTTCAATTGTTGATTGAAATTGATGTTAATAAATGTGTATTGGCGTGTCTATTTTATTAAATTTCTAAATATTGACGGAGATATAGCAATTAAAGTTTGAATTGTAGTTTCAGCGCTAGAAATGATCGGCCATATTTGTATGACGTGAAATGCATTTTAACGTCAGTTATTTGTTGATTAGGTCAGTGCTGTGGTAATGTTCTGTAGCTGATGGTAGTCAAATAATTGAATCAAATCAAAGAATAATAAGTTTTTATTTTATTTAACCCTGTTGCGGCAGACATAATATTGAAATTTGATTGTTCCTTGAAATAGCTGTAAATAATATTTGATATTTTGATATATAAATACATATAGCAGAGATTTATGAGCTGTAAGGTTGGTAACCTTACACAAGGATTGTGATGTCACATGCGTTGGAATGTGTACAACGTTCAATCTCTTTAATAATTAAAGAGACAAAATGACTTCTTTAATTGTTAATATCTCTTAACATATTTAGAAACTAAAAAGAGAACAACTAATATAAATTTATGCAGCCGTACTTAGTGCACCCCGTTTTATGAAATTCAAACTGCGATTTTTATGAAATTAACAACAGTACCTTTAAAAATTTGATAAAAAATCAATTTTTTGTTTTGACAAATGAAAGATGTATTCGAACGTAGTTTTTTATGCTTATTTCAAAAATGAAATCCATTTTTAAATATCTCTATTATTTATGCCTAAACATGCCGATATCTCGAAAACCGGAACACTTACCTAAAATCTGATAAGAACCATTAAAAAATAAACAAAATAAAATGGAGCCGTTTTCGCGCTGCCATACAAAATTCAGTACCAAACATATAAGAATATAAGATCATAAGATCATAAGAATAGATTCAAACAGTTGGAACATTATAATATAGGATAATTCAATTTATTTAAATATTTGTTACAATATATTAACAATTTTGTTTTCGTTTTTGATCCCATAACACCATTTGTTTTTTAACAGTGTTCACAAGTATACGAACATTCTACCTACAGCTTAAATAATAAAATAATGATATATTTGATTTTACAGTCTGGTGGTAATGGAAGTGACACGATAATTTAATACTTTTCCATAACATGTTTGCATAAACATAAACGAATGCATAGATTTTATTTTACATTCCATTAAAACGTTTAGAAGTAATATAAAATTATTGCACAACTGGGTAGCAAACACATTTGAATGTATTATACTATATATCGTTTGTATATATTTGTTTTCTGTCATAATATTTTCATTTTAATATCAGATTATATTTTAAGCTGAAATATTATAATTTTCTACACATTATTTACTAATTAATTTATTAATTATGCATGTGTAATTTTAAAGCTTTTTTACTCTAATAATTATTAACATTTTTATGCTGTAACACTTTGAATAATCGCATGGCTTTACCGCTGTGTTGCATTTGGTGCAGACGCGCCTCGCCGTTGCCATTGTGCAATGCACTGGCAACGTCATCATCAAAGGGATAGTACGAGTATAAGCAGGCTTTCATGCGGAAAATTATAATGAAATTAAAAAAGTTTTGCTCGTATAACTAGGTCTTTATTAAAATTTAAAACGAGTATTCAATCTAATTTATTGCTCACAATATTTTATATTCAATTTTATTGTTTATTTATTCATCTTAATCAAATACGTTGAGTAAATTTTATATTGTCTTGTCTTCCGGATTTACAATCTTATTTAAACTAAACTTAACCTAAATTACAATTAAAATATCTTACTTATATTTGTCATACTTCCCTTTCTTCACTCTTTCCTTGCAATACTTTTCCTAGACTTAATCCACTTCCCATCTTCTTCCGACACCTACTCTTAATGCTCTCCTCCTTAATTTTATACTGTTTCCCATACATCATGTTTTCGTCCTTCCTTTCTCTTTGTTACCTAATCTAAACCTCCCCGTTCTTCTCTGTTCTCCCAGGTACTTTGGAGTCCTCTTCACCACCCTCCTTTCTAGTCTCTTCCCTAATTTTTCTTAAGATTTCTCCCTCAGCGTTACTCATTTTCTCCTCGAACTTGACTTCCTTTTTAATTCCTCCATTATAATGTATCCCGGCGTGCACCTGTCCATTTTACAGCTATTCTAAAAGCTCTTATTTATTAAAAAGTTCTGCTTAAGATTTTATAATCATTGAAAACGTGTTCAATTAGTTTTGCTATTTTATTTTTATTTATAAAAACGTTTACTTATTAGGTAACTTTCGTTATGTTCCATAAACAATAAATACACGTAACTGTGTCTCTTTTATAGATCGATTGGCGTTAGACAAGTGTTCTTATTCCCCTTAATATTATGCAACTTATTTAACATGATCGTTTCATGTATCTCAGTCGATTATTGATTAATCGTGATACTGACACATGATTTAAAAAGAAAATAAAATAATAATTCTGAACCCAACCATAATTCTTAAAGGCAGCACGTAACCATAATTTCAATTTATCAAAGAGCAATCGTTTTTAAACTTAAAACGGATATTGTCAAAGATCACGTACTATTAAAGAAAATTCTCCCTTATAATCTTAGCTAAAAATAGGTTATAAAAAAAAAAAAACAAGTCAAGAACATGCAGCAGGCAGGGAGTTGAGACAGAAAACTATTCAAAGCTACTTTAAGCTAGTTTGTCACGATCACGATCACGATCAGTTGACAATCGACAACGCAGTCACAACTACTACCACAACCACATAACTTGTGGAAAACTTATATTCGAATGAAAAACGTCAATGTCCAATAACGAAGCTAATAAATTGTTTGTGATGGATCAAATAAATAAAATATGTGTATTAAAATAAATATAGGGCACGAAAAGGGCCGCTGCATGGGGAACAACAACATATGAGTTTCTTCATTGAAAGAAAATTTATAGACATGAATAATTCAATCTCTGTTGTAGAAGCGAGACTGCAATAGACGAGGAAAGTAGACGGAAAAGAAATATTTCTGTGTAAGATATGGTTAATAACGCAGTGCACTCTTATTTTAATATGTATGAAAACTGATTGGACGAAAATCAACATTAGCACCATCTGTGGTTCAAAACATTCGTTTTGATATTTCCTGTTAGAAATTATAGATGTACCTGTCAGTTATATCCTTGCTTTTACCCCCACCTTAAGACACTCCCAGTCTCCTTTACCTAAACGTGTTTATAACATAATCCTGTTTTTCTTCCCTGCACTGCGGAGACATCGCACCACAACAATCAATTCAATCCTAATCAAATAATCATTCAAAAATCATTTCATTATCTAATTCAACTACCTACAAACATTTCACATTCCTTTCATTCTTTACAAACCCGTTTCTTTCCTGTTATCAACAAACATCATTCTTTTAGTTATAACAAGTGAAAAAAAAAATTAGGATTGTAATAGATTAATTTATAAATTTAAGATATTTAAATTAAAGCCAAGATCACCAACGCGTTGACTCTTGACTTCGTTCCACTGATTAAAATTCATTTACGTATATGTACTAACACAACTTAGCAAGTAACATATTACCACAATAAATAATTAAACCGAATAAACAAACCTTCTAATTCTTAACTATTCAAATCAAAGTACGTACAACATTATGAATATTAAACAAACGCAATTGAAATTTAATATTATTCATGACCCATTTGACCAATTAATTTATTCATATAGTCGTTTGACCAATTAGTCTGACTACATAAGGCGTCACAGGATACAGGGTAGGAGGTGGGAGAGAGGATACGGTACATTGCTTCTTTGAAGGAAGGCTTACGGTCCTGATGACTGTAGCCTGGATTACAGATAACCCGTGTACATACCTACCTACTACAAGTATAGTATGCAACCCTGTTAGCATCTCTTGATATGTACGAGGGCCTATTTTATGCTTATCCCATCTTCTCATAACTTTATCTATACATTGGATTATACTAACACATTAAATCTGAACAGGGCTTTTAAACTGCAGAGCCATTTATTTCTACGAGTATTAGCCCCCTTTTGTTTTTGTTGCCCTAAATGAAATTAAGAATTTTATGAGTTATTGATTTTATATAATCTTTCCTACTCGTTAAATTGGTTGTCATAATAAATTCATTGATTGTTTCGTATACTGCGAACCCGTACTTGTTTTTAAGGCTTAAATGTATGTACTACAAACATAAATCGTTTATAGCATGATAAAAAGATTAAGGTTTCTTTATATTCTTAACCAGTTAACACGTAAAAGTAACTCCTTATAATATCTGCTGTATACTGTTGTATTTCTTGACTTAATGCTTGCCGCAAGGTTTTACCGTTTCCATTACATTAAATCGTCTAACTTGCATTTTAACTTTTCTTAATTCTAATCCATATTTGCACTACTTCATTTATGCGTAAAGCTAATGACTCTTCTTTCTATTTTTCCTCTCTTTATTTCGCCATCATATCCATTGCCTTTATTGCTTATTCTAAATCTTGCTATACTTGTATCATTTTCCTTTATGTATGTTGGCAACTACCTTCCATTCTTATGAATCTCCTCTCCTCCATCTTCTCTCTTTCTTTCTCTATCTATCTTTCATTTGTATTTCGTCATCATATGTTTCAACGTCTCTTCTACTTTCTTAAACATTCTGCAGAAGAAAGGAAGTCCTTCTTCTTAAAATTTATATCCATTGTCCTCATTGCCCATTCTAAATCTCACTATACTTCTTGTATTATGTTCCTTTGCTCCTAAATATCTTCACCTGCTCGATGTTCTCACATCCCCCTCCTTTGGTTTCATCTCGACATTTGTTCTTCCTCTCTGCTTCTTCTAGTACCATTCATTTCATAGTAATATTTCATCTTTCTCATTCTCTCTGTACCATCCTTCTTCCTAAGCTTCTATAATATCATTCTCAGGATTAGGATGATACACAAATGCTATGGCTGATCAATCGATATTAAAGAATGAGTAGTTTTGTTAGATTTTCGATTAATTAATGCTTCCTTAAAGAGTATTAAATAATTAGATATAGTTATGTTCAAATTATTCAAGGTAATTCTATAAAACAACCGTGGTATGTTTAAAGTTGTAAATCCCTGTTCTACGAAATCGTTGTACTCGTACAGCAGTCCAAGGAAATGGATTATAGCTGAATCAATATGCAAAGATGTGGAGTATGGTCCATGGATCCAGCGACTAGCAGAGTCCTGGTCCTGAGATACAATATATACATATATATTAATATATTCATAAAACTGTTATTATATAGTCTATACATGTATATAGGGTAGTAAATACATATTCTTGGGGATATTCTTGGACAGGAAGGTATGCTTTACTGCATCCAAATCATACTACCCTTTGTTCCACCCCTTTCCTTGGTTATGAACGACCGCCAAGATCGTTTCGTTAAGAAAGACCAAGACGCTATTCCAAGTATTAAGAAGGCTTGTTAGTTTAGTTTAGTTTGGTTTTGTTTTGTGTGGGTTGGCACATTCTTCATCTTTGTGAGTAAATTGTATGTGATTTATATTACGTTGGCACCACGTCATTTCCCTCGGTTATGCATAGTTGGTATTCTTGTTAACATAGTAGTAATACAACAACCATTCCTTGTTAATATTAAGAGTGTAGAAGGCAAATAAGGATCAACAATTATGACTTAATTTGTCAAGTCGGTGATGCTTATAATTTTAGACATTTTACTGTCATATTTATGTAAAATAACCGAGTTAATATGTAACAGTAATAGAGAAGGGAGTGTCAGGGTGTAGCTACATGACACAGTGCTTCAAAACGCGAATCTAATTGGACAAAACTTCCAAATTTTGACCAGAGAAATCATTTTTAGTTTCGTTCGGCTAGATTCATATATTAAACTCTTAGAGCATAGATTTATGGAATGTGAACACACTTTGGACACTTTCAGGTCCAGCATTCTCTCTCCATATATATATATGCTCTAATATCAAACTACCCTGTGTCGCTGAGAAGACAATATACTTAACAAAGCATACTTTTTATATTTGAATATCATTCAAATATTATGACTTAAGTTATTGATAAAAGTTTGAAAGTTTTCCATACTCAGTAATAAATTTGTATTATTACTTAAAGAAATATATAAAGAAAAACTGACAAAAATAATAAAAAAGAAATTCAAAAAGGGCCTATTAGTACCCTAACATTATCCTGGCTATACCGATAGCTGTATGTTATTTTCGTTGTAAGGGGATGAGATCAGAGAATCTTAAATATGGCCCCAAAGACCTGCAGCTTCATAGGCGACTCCGACTCCGACTCCGACTCCCTCTACGTTTCCCACCGGACGATGAATGGAGGAAGGAAACAAACCATATTTAACGGCGAGATCTTCTCTTTTCTTGTGTACTATATACAACTATGTTCACTTCTACGTCACCGCAAAATAAAGTAAAGCTTCTACGCTCTGCGACGATAAAATTACTATAAAACGTAGAACTAATGTTCGTAGAGAAATCTAAGAGTATGTGTAGTCGTAGCAGGACTATAATATATATATATATAGTATAAAGCTGGAATATAAAAAATGGATCAGAGCTTTTACAAAATCAAAGCCTATAATAGTAATACAAAACTGTATAACAAAGCTAAGCATTAAAGCTTTTATAGTCGCTTTTGTGTAGAAAAAACAGAAATAGTTACTTTAAAAAAAAATTAGTATCTAGTATATAAAAATATCGAACTATTGCTATCTTCCTGGAGCTTAAATAAATAACTGTTTGCGATTGTATAGACATTTTTACCCATTATAAGATGCTGATTAGGCTATTTCATATAAAAACATGTATACTATAAGTATTTTCGAAAGTAAAAAAAAAGCTCGATGTAAAAACAAATAAATGCGAATGTTTTTAAGGAAGTGAAGATTTTTATTGTCGCAAACAGTACGTTATGTATAATTCTCTATGAATGATGCTTTTAAGACGTATATTCCACTGCTATAACTCAAAGAGAATGGAAGTAGTTCCATGTAACAAAGGCCTGTACAAACTGAAGCCACTTTAAACTATACGAGTGCAAGTACATACATCTTGAGATGTGTACGTTCAAGAACACAGTGTCATGCATTATAAACGATTCATTTGCAAGACGTCTTGTCGTATGTTTTACATAATTTTGTTGTCATTTTTATTACTCTGAGACAGAAGATGTACACATATTAAGAAATAAAACTGCAGAAGCGTGTTTTGTAAAAATAGGTATCTCTTTCTTAAGCTTTAAAGCTTTCTTTATAAGCGAAAGTAGAGATGTACAGCTTCTTTGATAGAGACAGGACGATCCACGGAGTAACTTTTGTCTTATTCACACTTTTATTTAATTCTAGAATAACTCATCACTAAATATGTTCATAATATGACATATAGATGGCACTACTATTGACAAAACCATATGATTTTTAGACAGTAGCAACTTTCAAGCGATATGTGTCAAAATGACATGAAAATCCGACTATTAGTTTATGAGAGATAGTTGTTTTAGTGACGCTAATTTTGTCATTTTCAAAACAATGATAAGTTCTAGGTTTCGTATGTTGAAAGCCTTGAGCATTGCCTTTTAAGGTGAAGATATACTTGTGAAACCATTGCTTTGCTTGAACGGTATTTCGTATAAAATATGCTTTAGAAATATTACATTTTTCTTTAGTAAACTGTCTTTGTATTTGACAAAATTAATATTTAATAACTCATTTTTTAGATTAATGCCCTAATTGTCATTTAACGGATTTGTTAAGATATAATTTGAAAGAGATTTAGTTAACACAACGCTATATGTATTATTATTTTATGTTTTTTCCATTTTTTTTTATTCATTTACATATAATTGTGCTTCTCACTAAAAAAAAAATAAAAACAAAACTGTTACTGCTGCTGCTTCGCTCCTCCTGTTACTCTCCCTCCTGTTTCTACTCTGCTATTCCTTTTTCTATCTCCGTTCCGCACACCCTACACATCCTATCCGGTATCTGTTTCCTTTCACCTCGTTTCCCAATCTGAATCTGGGAATCCTTCTCATGTTTTTTGTGTCTTTTTCTCTTAAGTATTGTGGTATCTCTCTCTCCCAAATCCTTTTATATCTTTTGTTATAATTGCTGTTCTCAATTTTTTCCATTCTTTCCTGTTGTTGTATCTCCCTGTCTCTTCTCCTTAGCTCTTCTTCCACACTTGTGTCCTCTTCTCTCTGCCTTCTTTGTCGCCATTCCCGTCATTTCATAATATTCCTTTCTATTTTCCAGGCCTCCTTCCCCACCCTCCTTTCTACTCTACGTTGTTAATTTTTAGCTGCTTCCAAAGAACCAAATATATCTAATTATGTGCAATGATAATGCATTATAGATACAATGTTACAGATGATGAAGAATAGCACAGTTGCGGCTAAATTGTTCATCTCTAACAATAAAACATCTCAGAAATCAAAGCTGCAGGGCAAGACTTGTTAAGTTTAAAAAGATTTTATTTAACGAAAAACTTAAGAATATCTGAAATAACTACCAAGACCATGATTTTATAATCTTTGTTTTAAGTTAATAAAAGTTACATACAAAAAAGAGAAGGCAGGGCGAGGCAAGGCGACTCGAGTTGAGGCACGGCACAAAGATTAACTAAAATGTAGCCATGTACGAGTACAAGTCACAAAGGAAATTATTCAACTTATGTAAACCTTTAATCATTATTTGCTTAAAGTTCATTTATGATTATATTACTCCAGAACGAATATCCTAGAGGCAAGAGTCATTACAACACCCCCGTTACCCCGCGTACCCCGCAATGAAGGAGTATAATGCGCAAGTAAAACGCGAGATTTGTTTAAATACAAGTATACCCTATTAATTAGTAGTAGGGGAGCTAATCTTTGGAAATATCAATAGTTTTCCAGTGAGAATATTCCGGTAACTCTTATGGCGGTAATTTCATTTTCAAATTAATGATAATTTATTTTTTTATTTTTTTGGTATTTTTTAAAAATATTGTTCTTTGTACCTCAGTTAGAAATACCGGGGCACCCCAGTAAACTTACTATCTCTAATTTAATAAACCTCAAATTATTAACCAAGAGAAACTAATTTTTTGTGCATCAAAACAGATTCAAAATGAAAATGGTCAACCACTAAGATATAGTTATAAAAATAACATAAAAATAGCAGTAAGAAATAAATAATCAGACTTCGCCTAAGACATGTATGGCTCAAAATGTTCTAAATGCTTTTAACTATCATCCCCTTAAGGCTTTGCACCTTGGTACCAAACACCCTCTATATAATTTATTTATTTTATAATACGAAAATGTATTATTGCCTGTAAGTTTGATATGGATATGTGTGTTATATTTTCGTTCTTGATTTGTTAATTTTAATAAACAAACTACACGACACTCAGTGGGATAAATTCAGTAATTACTGGGTAAGAAGTTCTAAAACGTAAAACAATTAGGAACTTAATTACTAATTCTAAAAGACATTTCATTATTACTGTTAACTAAGAACCAGCACCCCCACTAAAAGTCATGTCTTCCAGCTAAATTCTCTTAGTTAGTCTACAGATCGTTAAACATAAGTCAGCTTAAAAAGCTCCAAGTAAGTTGAGCTTTATATAAAGCTCGTGTTTGCGTTATGCATTCATAGACATGTTGAAGTCGTTTGTTATTATTGATTCAGTTGGAAGTGAGATATAACTGTTTGTATGAGTAGCATTCAAATATGATTTGATTCCAATCTATCAACAGTGTCACCAATACTCAAATAACGAAATTATCGAGCACGAATGTGTATTTCCGGAATTGTGGGCTTGTAACAGACAATATATCATTTTAATATTTTATGTATAGGGTTTTTATGAATTCAATTTCAAAATTGTCACAGTTAGTTTATTTACTCATAGAGGGTATTCCAGTAGTTACTGAAATTTTAAATTTCGCGCCATTTTCAAACTGTTAATTATAAAGTACCCATATTTTACAAATGTAGTATTACTAAAAACTACAGATTCTAAAAGAAACGAAAGATATATTGAATATAAAAAAATGTCTTTTAGAGAAACATGTCTCTTATACAGAAGTATTAAAATTCCGTTATATCGAAACTTAATTCCAAGGCAGTTGTACATCGCATCCCTCGAGAAGATCAGCTCTGTATCTACGAGTATACCATTACAAATATAAATACAATACAAATGGTTAATATAACACAGCTCCAGACTGTAGGTTATTTATATTTATACTGTCGAGTGTTTTGTAGCTTCGTTATAATTTAAGTAATAAAATAATATTATCTCGGCAATAAATTTTATTGATCGTATGAAAAGATTGTCTAATAAAAAAGCTGATCCACTTACTATACAAGTATATTTCATTTGTGTTTTGATTACTAAATACTTGTACTTCCTGTAGTTTGGGAGGAGGAGGGGGTGAAACCTATTATGAAACGTACTTCAATATAATGTTGTGGTACAAAATAATATTTAATGTTAAAATGTAGTTTTCCAATAAGAGTTAAATATTTTAGCTGTTAATAAAATACTAGATTTACATAAAATAGATATAAACTTTTATTGAAAATTACAAAACCTTTAGAATTACAATTATATATAAAAAAAATTAAGGGGGCGCTAGATATAAATATAATTTTATTGTTGCTTGCTCGTACTTTTATATATTTGATAAAGTTAAAAATGCTATAAGTGGTATACAGGCTTTTTACCTTATGTTTTTTGAATAACATTGGTAATATACCTGTAAAGAAATTATATATCTTTAGTAACCACATACTCATGGACTCCATAGATGACGTTGTGAGATATAACGACCAACACAGTTGATATTTGAAGTAGATGGAACTCACATCTCAACTCATTTTTGGACATATCCAGATTTGCAATAACTTAATAAATACATCTTCCGTTTTGAAACAACAATGATTGACGTTATACCGTAAAATTAAAGAAACAATCAAAATAATAATAGCGAAAGGGATTTTAAAAGAACCAGGTTAACCAACAGTTAAACGTGTATAAATGTAGAATAAAATTATGGCAGTGTTCCACTCTTACCGTGTAAAACTAAGCAGTGAACTAAATCGTGAAAACATTGCAAACTAAAACTAGATTTGACAAGCAAAGTGTGAGTGAAACAACAATAGTTAATGGTGTAGAGAAACGCCAACATATATTTCTATATATAGCAGTATATTTACGACTACGACTAGCAGGGCCGCATTTGGATATGTGGACGCCCTGGGGCAACGAACTAATTATTTTCCGAATAAAAGGAACAATTTTTTCCGTCAAGTCTTTCAAAAATTTATTGTTTTGATTTCTATTGTGGGGGGCCCCCACTTGTGAAGGTCACAGTGTAGTCCCTTAAATCCGGGCCTCACGACTAGTATCGATGGGATCGTACTCCAATCATTTAATCTTTCTCAAAGTGACGATGATTAATCTTAGAAATATAAAATAAAAAAAGAACAACATCAAAGTATTATATTTTTATTGACCTATTAAACTTAATAACTGTTCTCTTCCCACCACACACTTCCCTTATATTTCATTCTCATCATTCCTAAGGGGTGTTTTTGAAAATCATCCCCTAGTTTACACCAATCCCACAAGACTTTCAATCTTCCGGTTTTAGAAGTATTCTTGATGTTCCCAGAAGACCTAACATACTTTAAAGCATACTTGCTTAGAATTTATAAAAAGGAAAAATATAAAAAGAAAAACTTTAAAAATTTAACACTATGTCTTGTTGGTAATAGATTATGAAAGTGAGTGTACCATATGGGTATTCACTCCGGATATATAACTTATATGTATATAATATATGGTGTATCATTATAAAAATATAGCGGAAATAGTTTTATTTTCCGTGAAAATATGAGTTATAGTATCTTTTTTTTTATTTATGACGTTTTGCTATTTCACCTACAATGAATAATAATAGATGTAAATTATCTTCTTTACGTACATCTGCGTTTTTGCATAAAATCCTTAGCATCACAACTCTGACGAAACACCAATGCAAATCAAGTACATATATCACCTTATTACGCTCGATTTAAATGGCATTAAGTAGGTAGAGGTCATCTGTGTGGCGAAGGTAATCGTTAAGTAGATCTAACATTGAGTTCTTCTTGGGTACAGGCTCAATTCCCCACAAACAAATTGGATCCGACTGGTGTAAGATTCGAATACGATATTCAAGAACTCGACCTAGTATAGGAATCGACATTTGGGCTATATAGGATGACTTATGGATAACAACAACAAAAGAGTATTCATTTCGAAGGCATTTTGGATCAAAAACAGAGGCGAAAGTTTCAGAAGCAAAATGCGTTACTCTACCCCTTGAACTTAAGCTTTAAAATACGAAATTTCTTTCCCTGAACGAACCCAAATATATTTTCTACCTGTGGTTTAGAAAAATCTTCAAAAAATCTTACTCAAATTGTAATCAAGCTATTCGACATTACTACGATGCGAAAAAATATTTGTAGTCATCCCACAGATAATAACTTTGGTCGAAAATAAACCTTGGAATAAGCTTGAAGCAAGCTAGAAATTTATGTATAAAAAGTAGAAAATAAACCTTGGAATATAACCTTCATATATAATAGCTAACACGTACTCCTATAGATATTATTCCACAAAGTTCCTTATTTGAAATATAAATATAAAGTCTTGCATCAGAACACCTGGGTGAGGCCACATATATGAGTACACTACATATGTACGTCTACGTCATAATCTCGTAACTACATAATATTGGAATGAAATGTGGTATATTAAATTCTTAAATGTTCCGCAAACACGTAAACCCATTTCCCGAAAAGGAAACAAACTGTTCCAAAACAAATATGTGAAAAAACTTATTATCTCACTATTATTCATTATTAGCTTTAGTTCTGGAAGTAATGGCGGATCTGAATTATGACGTATAACTGAAATTTATGCGATTTAAACAAAATAATGGAGAGAGTTTGGTAAAAATGATTACTTGCAAAACTACTGAAACTTATATTTACTTTATTTTAATGTTTTTGCCATTGGGAACTACATTCTTCTACCTTAAGTCACTTAATTACATATGATTATGCTTAATTAATTTTTGATCCTTATTATATCTAAACATTGTCACTCCTTCTAAAAGAAAAGAAAAAGAAAAATAAAAACAAAACTGCTACTGCTTCTGCTTCTCTCTTCCAGCTACTGTCACTCCTGTATCTACTCTGCCATTCCTTCTCTTTCTTTGCTTTTTTTCTCTATCTCCGCCATCCACCTCTTCTCTTCACTGCCATCCTTTAATAACTGCACAATATTCTTTTCGCTTATTACCTTTTTCTCACATGAAAACTTAATGTGCTTCAAAGTTTCAATCTCCGTTCCGCACACCCTGCACATCCTTTCGTTTTTATTTACCCAGTATCTGTTTCTTTTCTCCTCGTTTCCCAATCTAAATCTAGCAATTCTTGTTACGTTTGAAGATACACGCACCACTGCAACTCGCGTTTAGACATAGTCCACTTTATAGGATTCATATCATCAGAAAATAAAAAACAATTCAGAAATTCTCGTTATTTCAACAGCATATTTTTGTAAAACTAATATAGAAAAATCTTTTATTCACATCTGCGATGTACTAAATTGCAAGCTTATAAGTAAATTAAATAACCGTTTCCAGTTAAACCTCGTCACAGGTGCTTGAGTTCCGTTTAAATGACAGTAATTTGTCTTGGATTTGTTTTTTGTATTCAACCAGCTTGACTCTAGTTTATAAAAAAATATATTTCAAATAAAAAAATTTATATTTGTAGAATTTTCTAATTAAAAAAATTATATACGAACAAATGAAAAAAAATATTTTCAAAGTTGCTAGCGATTGCTAGATTATAATGTGTAATAAATGAACGGAGTGATCTATCTATATATTATTTTTACAGTCTTAAGTTGTGATCGTGATTTTTTATTTCATAATTAAAATGGCAAAGAAATATAATTATAAGTATAATGGTAAACAGCCTGGAATTCTGCGTATTCCAGAAAGCGTTTTTGAATGTATTAATATAAGTAAGTACTAATTAATTAGTATTTAATGAGATTATATAGGATTCTGGAATGTCATATATAGATATGCTTGACATTTTTACTAAAATTACAAAATCTGTGTGCAAAAATCTTGTAATGTATGGTCGCTGCAATGTTGCGATAACGTTTACGAATTTGGAGAAATATTCTTAAAGAGACAGGAGCAATTTTAGGAAGGGTTATAACTTAGACGTTAATAGAAATGCTTCAGGAACATTCTAGAAGATTGTAGAAAGGATGTTTCTTAAAACCAAGTGGAATCCAGTGCAATCCTATTGGAAATGCATTCATAGAGCATATTTATTTGTCAAAACATGATTGGAAAATGGAAAATATTATAAGAACTGCCTTTTTGTTTGTGGCATAATATTTTCTTAGAGCATATATACATGGAGAGTCTAGATCGCTGTCTAAATATAGTAAATATTAATATTTTATTAAGTTATAATAAATATTATATATTAGTTAGTACAAAGCTCGTCTGTCGGTAAGTCAGTGACCGTTCAGTGAAAACATATACTGATGAACGGCATAGATTTTTCTTTTTTTTTTTTTATTATTATCTCAATGAGTTAAGAGGATCGTCTCCTCACAGAGTAAGTTAAAATAAACAATGCGTTTTAAGAAGTGTAGAAGGGAAAGACGAGTGCGTAGGCGTGGCTAAAAAGTCTTATCTCAGGGATAAAAACTATTTGTAAGCGTAATTAAGATTTCCAGTGTTTTACAACATTAAAATAAATAAACCATAAAATTTTACACTAAGAATAAATAAAAATATAACAATTTAATTAAATTATATTATAATATAATTAAAAAAAACAAATAAAATTTAATGTAACAATTTTTAATAATTTTAATATTCTAAAATTATACATATATAAATATATGTACTTTTATAACCTATTAATTTGATAAAAACTAAACATAAAACTGTGGTTTCTTGATTATAAATTATCCATTACGATCTGGATTTCGAATAGGCATATTTCGAAGGTATCGAGAGTCTACTATCTCGGGAAGTAAGCATTCGTTATAAAAAAATAATAATTTGGATTTCATTTCTTCTTCCCAAAATCTCTCATTTCTTTCAATTCTCTCATAGAGAATATTGATTGGTTTTTCAACAGGAGTCCAAAACACAAACAAACAATATTTGCGTTGTGTAACTTGTAGCTGCCTTTGTATTTGATAGTAAAAATCATGATTTTTTTTTAATTTAAACAAGCCATTTGCAATTGTTCCAAATGTTACTTTCTTTGATTCAATTGCCGCAATTGGTATTAACATACTTGCCGAAGCTGGACATTTAATTTCTATTAAACCATCTTCTCCTATTAGTCCATCAGGACTAGCTGCAAGAAATGGATAGTTTTTGTCAATAAATAAACCTGCATCTGCTATTTCTAAATTTAGTAACTTCGATACATCATTTTTAGCCACAGGTTCTTTTTCTATACCATATCTTGTTGCTTTATTTCCAGCAAATGTGCTATAAAGATGGTTTTTGACTAAATTTGCACAAGATGTCTTCTTTCTCATTTTACAAACTTTACCAAATGAAGATGATGTTAGTCGCTTCTATCTTTCTAGTTCCACAAGATATTGCGACTTTGCTCTTTTGTATTCTTTTCAAGCTCAATTATCTCCACTGAGGTTTTACAAAGTGATTTTTTAAATTGTTCTTGTTATTATATATATTAATTGTGTGTGCCTTTCGGCTTTACAATCTACAGTATTATATTTCTAATACATTTCATTCCTATATACATTCAAACTTAAAACTAAACTTAAAATATTCTAGACTTTTACTACTTCCAAAAGTGCTTTCTGCTTCTTCTTCTTTTGACCCTCTCTATTATTCTCCACCAGCTTATTTATTCTCCTGTTTTTCCTTTCCTTCTTACTATTTCCGCCATCCACCTGTTTCCTTCACTGCCTCCCTTTAATAGCTGGCCAATATTCCTTTCGCTCGCTACTTTTTCCTTACACTCAAACTTAATGTGCTCCAGTGTTTCGTCCTCCGCTGAAGGTACTGAGGCACATTATTTTCCCATAACCTTTTATATCTTTTATTGTAGTTACTTTTTTCTATTTTTCCCATTCTCTCCTGCTGTTGTATCTCCTTCTCCCTTCTCCTTAGCTCCTCTTCCACACTTGCGCCACCTTCTCTTCTCCTCTCTGCCTCCTCGATCGCCATTCCATTCCTTTCAAAGTACTCCTTTCTCTTTTTTGGACCTCCTCCCCCCCCATTCTTTATGCTATCCTCTCTTATTTTCTTTAAAATTTTGCTTTCCGCGAATATTAAGCGTCTTCGTTCTATATTTTTATTTTCTCTAAATTTTCTACTTGAACATTTCTGCGTATACTTTTCTGGACAGTTTTTCATCAAGTAGTGCCTTATGCAATGACCAGTGCAGCTCTTTTCCTTTGTCGTAAGATGAAACAGCTATATTATACCTCGCTTCATAAGATCCACGAAGTGTATTATTTACTCTTGTTTGGTAAATTAAAAACGACAATTTACTTATATTACCATTTTAAATCATTAAGAAAAATCATATTTTGTACCATATAGATTCTGTTACTTAATTATATGGGTAATATAAGTGTGTTAAAATAAAATACTAGATCTAAGTCAACCAAATTCGGAGAAGTATTTTTAAACGAACTACAAATCTACAACGAAACACTTGAATCTCTCTTTACAATAGGATTAAAATATTCGGCAGCATTTCCACCAGTAGATTAGGACCAAAAGGTTATGTTTAAATATTCGGTATATGACACTACGTCGTTGCCACCAATTAATCTGTTATATTTTGGTTCATGCATTTCTACACTACGGCTAAAACCTTCTGCAAAAATGTCAGCTTTTATAGACTTAGCAGATTGATCCTAATTTTTATATCAAACGAATAATGATTCATTACAGATTGTAACTAGTTTTATAACCGAGTTGTAACTAGTAGTATTTTGTTCATAACAGAGTTGTAACTAGGTTTGTAAGACCTCTTCGCCCAAGCACCATCAGCGACCACCGTTATTAAAGTCTATGTCCACACTAACTTCAGATATTGCCAGTTTAGCTTCTTTTGGTCAGCTTCTTTCATAGATTTCCGTCTTTAATTGCTATCCTTGACCTGTGCATATTGTACTTCGAACCATGTTCAAATTTATGTTACAAGAATTGTTATTATTCTCTATACATAATACATAGGTTTTATTATAGTTTTTACTAAGGTTTTACATTTGAAATCGAAAGAAAAATTCCTAAATTTTGAAAAAAAAAAGTTTGTCAAAAAACGCGTAAGTTTGAAACAAAATAAAACAAATGAAACAAATAAATTGAAACAAATATTTTTTTTATATTTAGGTTATATGAAAAAATATTTTTAATATTGAACGCCTCTTCATTATTATATCCAAATATTTCAGTTTAACGATGGAATAAAAATTTGAAATGAAATTACGAGTTATTACATTGTATTCAACTCAACAATATAGAACAGTCGTCGCTTTGCGACATGGTGAACGCTAGTATGTTAAAATGAATCAGAGATGTGGGCTATTCAATTTCTTAAATAACTTAGAACGACACCAGCTTTAGAGCCTGTAAATGTTATTGATAAATTAGAGAGATAACATACAGCATAGCATACTCCAGATAAGCTACACGCATACTACACAAAATCTTCATATGCACAAACAGTATGCACACATGCATAGAAATCAGCAGCTTTAACCTGTCTGTGAAATTACCCCCACCATTTCCCCTCTGCCCGATTCCTCACCGCATCAGAATGTAGGCAAGTGATTTTATTGAATAAAATAATTCAAAAACATGACTTACTAAAATACATTTTCTACTTGGTATTCTGAGTCGAAAATTATCAAAGATAATAAAGTATTAAAGGGTAAGGTTAAACCTAAGAGTTAATAAGTTCAAATTTTTAATATTCTAACCTTAAGGGCAAAATAAAGCACCTTAAACATTGCAAAAATTGGTACTTTTTAGCAATTAATTTATACTAGTTCTATACGAATTTTTAAAATTTTTTCATTATTAAATCATTTATTCATCTTTATTTAATACATTTCACCAAAAAAATATTTTCTAAACAGTAAATATTTGATAGAAAATGGATCTAATGAACACACGATTTAGATTAAATATCACCTAGGAGACGATCCCCTTAACAGCAATCTGCCAGTGCAGGCAATAAGCTTATGATATGACATATTATAAAAGTGACATGTGAGAGAATCAATCCAATGACTGATCTCTGTAATTATTACATTTTATGTTACAAGATATTCATTCACTGCTTATTTGAGCACTTATCTTAGGCCTAAAGCTAACGGCATAGATGTCGCTGTAGGGATAACGGGTAACACAGGTAATATTTGGAGTGAACAGAACTCACGTTTTTAGTTATATTTATATATAGTTTATTTATATTTATATTTAACAATTGTCACGTATTATATCTAGGCAGCTCTGACTTGACAACTGTCACTTTCGACGCATGCGCATAGAGAACACATAGCAACATATACCTTTCTCTCTCGCACACATTTTAGACACACTTTCAGGTCCAGTATATGCTCTAAGATTATTTTACATATAGATATCTTTTTTTGATGCGATTCAGCGGTTTGTACTGATTTTATTGATTTTTGATTGATGTTATTTCAGACTATGTACTATACTAATGTAAGTCGCACTAACGGTTTAGATAGAGCTATATATTAAGTGATTAAAAAAATGTGCTTTCCATGTTTATTAATATTTTGTTTTTTATTTTTCAGAACACTACCACATTTTTGTTGGAGATTTGAGCCCTGAGATTGAAACGCAGTCACTTAGAGATGCTTTCGCACCTTTTGGAGAGATCTCGTGAGTTATTTTTAATTAATAATAATCTAATTACTTATAAATGTTATTAAACATTCCATTCGCAAAATAATTGTCAATATTTCAAAGAAAAATAATTTTAACTTAAAAATCCAAATATATGCAGTCAGAGTTATAGGTATTATTTATTACTACCACAGCACATTTTACTCCTCCTCTATTATACGTAGGTAGGTAGTGTTACACACACACTCGTACATGTAGTAGCTCTTTCTTCGTAAAATAACTTTCACATAATGTGTCTCTTCTCTTCTCCTGTACTCTACTCTACTCTACTCTACTCTACTGTACATGTTCCATATTCCGTTGTATACACATAATAGCATACCGTATAACCATAGAAAAGAATGACTGGAAGACTATTACGGTTATATTTTTTAGTACCTTTATTTATATACCTACATGATATATACAAAGTACATACATGCTACAACACCACACACCTGATGGTATCATATTTTACAATCTTTTACTTCCATATACTGTGTAGTGGTATATGTATGTAGTATGTAAAGTTACATTACACACGTTCCGTAAATATGTAACTGATAACATTCAGAGCTAAATGTGCTGTCAAAAATTTATACAATAGAATTTAATATAAAGTATATTTACACGTCAGAAGTCAAATTAATTTATTAAAATATGTAAGGAAATTTTCACACGAAATATAACCAAATTAATGATTGGAAGCACGCCTATTTTTAGTTTAAGGCACCGTAAAGCCTCATTCCCACTCACTGTTTTGGTACTTATGTTACTCTTTTTATTTAATATTGTAATCTAGATTTCAGATTTTCGTTTAAGTATTCCTTTCCACATTTGTGTTTTAATTTAAGTTTAGTTAATTTAGTTGGTGCGACAGTTCGTCAGAATTGTATATGAAATAATTAAAATTGCTATTTTTAATAACAACTAGGAATAGAAATTGTTTACACTTCTATATTTCTCAAAAACTGACAATAAATTTCTTTTAAAAATAAATTCTAATGCAATTTGACAGTTTGTCACATTTTTGAGGTTATAATATAATATAGTTTTTCTTAATTTATTATTTTTAATTTAAAACATTTGACCTTGTAAGGTTCTAAGAAAACTTAAAAAATAAATTAAATTAAAAAAAAAACGCGTAAAAAAAAACTGCGAAAAAACTACGAAAATAAAACTGTCTCTTTGGTGTAAAACCGGCATAAGAATCTGATTTTATGCAAAGTTGAACTTGTGAGATTAAATATTAACAGGTTTCGCTTAGTGTATAAGCTTGATCTTGCAATTAAATACATTATTTACTACAACTTGTTCAAACTGAAAAAAGAACTGATCCAACAATATTTAACAAAACTATTCTACGTTTTATTTTGTTGATTATAGTTTTGTACCAAAAAATGCAACTACATTCTTAACATTATTCAGCCTTCACAACAATGTACAGTAAATATCTACAGCTCATTACTTTCTTACAAAATACGTACCTACTAAAAATAGAACATAATTTCCTTTTTATGAAACATCATTTACTTTTTAATCATTTTTTATAGACTTTATTTTTTTAATATAAAGTATAAAATAATATGTTGTACAAAATAGTAACAGGTTTATAATAGTGTAAATATTTTACTCTTTGTACGTCATATGCAGATGTTTGTTTGTTAATGATAAAGAAAAGCTAGGCCATCTAATTACGTTATGCTCACGGTCAGATTTTATCAGATACAAACAAGGCATCTTCTCACAGGTTGCCCTGCGTGTTTATATTTTTTATAGATGCTTATGCCATCAAACATTGTGTGTATTAGTCAGCTTTGACATAATCAGCAGGCAACTAAACGTAAAATGAAATAAAGTAAAAGAAATAGCTTAAATAATATATCTTGTAATAGAATAATAGTGCAAGACTTAAAGAATAAATTAAAAGAAGCAAAATAATTGTTTAATTAAACAAGCATATGCTAAATGAATTTCTGATTAGTTACGTCATAACTAAACTATGACTCATACAGTTTCCAAGCGAATTTCTCATGAGATAGTTAATTTTTAATTGCCTTTTCTCATTATAAAATTAATTTAAATTTGATTTGTATTTCATTTTGCTACAATAAAATGAAAGAGCTAGTTTCTTAATTAAATAAAGTTAATAATAGTCTTATATATGAATTAAATTTTAATAAAAATGGTTTTTAATTACATGTTTTACTTGGTACACTTTGCAGTTGTATTTCAACAAGACAAAATTGAAATATAGAATGTACTTATACTATGAAATATTAGAAAAAGCTAATTTTAAATCTTTTTATACAGTCCCATGAATATATCGCAAGAATTAGCATGTCAAAGTAATTAAATATAAAAATGGAGCCGTATTTTTTTGATTAATTGACTATGGCTTACATTTTTTAATCGCAGTAGGGCGAGTCGTTGATAAACAATATTTCTGTATAACATTTAGGTTATAGAGAAATATTCGTAACCTACAAGTTACCCCTTATATTCATATGGGATTAACATGTTCATTTAGCGTTATGTATAGATATATACATATAAATATATATGTATACATCTAGAACTGGTAATTAATTATCACTTCCCCTAATAACTGAACTGGAATTCAAAATAACTTTATATCATAATTACTTTTTACTACTAATAACTTATTTGATATATTTTTGTATGGTGGGTTTGTTAATTAGTAGCGACATGCTAAATTTTAATAGAACTTTATGCAGTACGTGTGTATTACGTGGAAAATTTGATTTTAATTGTTGTTATTTGTAATTAATTGTACAAGTATATTATTTTTAATTATTTCGTTGTTTATTATTAATTATATTTTAGATTTCATCTGAAGTGAAAAGTACTGGACACGTCGTTAGAAAGATTTTACTTTACGGTTCTTTAATCAATCATAATCTTATGTAATAGTAATATGCTAGGGGTTGTTTGATCCCTAACTTATTTATTAGTCATAATTCATATGAATGTCACCGGCTAAATTAAGCGTTGCTGAGAATCAACTTGTGCTACGGCATGATGTCGTGAAGCAAATATTAGCGCCATCTATGATTCAAAACTTAATTACTTGTACATATTGTACTATATAATTCGAATAGAGTAAGATCTAATTCATATTTTATAACACAGAATTTCAAAAAAATTAACATATACGTATAATAGTTTTGCATAATGCACTTTCATAAAAAATTTTAACAAATTTAGACAAAAATTCATCTTGATGCTTGAAATGCGTATTAAAATTAAGAACCGGATGTAATATTTTTTAAGATACATTTGTTAAAGAATTCTTTGAAAATGTATTGTATATGTTATGAAAATTAATATACCTTGTACAGTTTTTTTGAGAGTTAAGAAAAGTGTTGCATGTTTTTAATGTAATATCCATATTTTGTGTTATATCAACTCTATGAGGGGGGAAGGGGAGGTAGGTTAAACCGAAGTGCCTGCCTTGAGAGGCAATTAAAGAAGGCGCAAAATTCATATATTTAAAAATTGTTTCGTTAGGTACATTCCGAAAAGCAATGCGTATAACTGCAGCATAACAGTATATTTGCTTCGTGAGTTTTTGAAATCTTTAAATGCTCCAGGAAAGGAGCGCAAATTCGGTACTGCCTCCCAAAATATCAGTAGATATCTCTTAGGCAACACTACCTAACAATTATCTCATGGTAACCTTGTCGGTGTCTATTGTCTCACAAAACAATCCCACAACAATCCACCCCTTCCCCCATCCCCCATCCCCTAATAGAACAGTTACCACATGCGATATTGCGGTTTGCTTGTGATATAGTTCCGATTCACGTATTTCCTTTGTTTTCTAATATTCATTTTATCTCTTATTAATCATGGTAATAGTTATATCATCATAGCGTTAGTTAAATATTATTTTATCTCTATTATTACAGCTTGTTAATATTTTACACATATATGCATTACTGAGCTAGCTAGCTGCATGACTAATTGCTAACCTGGCTGGCGGTTGTACACCGTACTCCGGTACACGGTACACGGTACTCGTATCCAACGAAACAAACCGCAATTAATTAATAGAACACTAAATTATTACACAAAGTACTCTTGTTGTATTATTTTACTATATTTTGGTGTATGTGTAATTTTCTATGTAATTATATACGTACATATGAACAATTTTAGTTTACACAACAACAAAGCAACAATTAAAATACAAATTTGATTATTTGTAATGCTGTGTGTATGTATGTATGTTGTATGATCAATAACGAATGCGAGATGTTTCTACAACTGATAGATAGAAATTAAATTGTGAATTACATTTCAATAATCAGATCCTTTTTATTTTTATTGAATTATAGACTAGCCAATTGCTTCATCCTATAATATAATGTTCCAACTGAAAGGTGATATGTTTATATGCATCAGCGATTTGTATGGTGGCTCGAAAACGGCTCCGCGGATTTATTAAAAACTAAAAAAAATATTTTACTTTTTGTTCTGTAACTTTTAATTCGTAAAAGATAGAAAGTTGAAATTTGGTATGTGTATTACGGTTTCAATGCTAATTTCTGCAACAAGCAAAATTTCTGCATTTGGGCTTCTGAGAATCCAAGAGAGATTGCTGAGAAGCTCTTGCATGCTTAACGTGTCACTGTATGATGCGCTATGTGGTTTGGAGGCGTAATTGGACCGGTTTTTTTTTTTTGATTAAGTTTAAAAGTGATTGAAAATTTTGATAAAAGGACCGACATCATTTTTCGTTCATAATAACCAAACCTAACTCTTTCTAATACAATATTCGAATCAGTTTCATCTAAATTCCTTATTTTATATTGTTTTAAAAAACAAAGTTCTTGTGGAAAACCCAATATATGTAACTGGCTAAAAAAATGACGACGTGCTTCACAATCCAATTGTTTTGTGTAGCCTTAAGTCAATTAGAAAATGCTAATAATAGTAAATATAAATATGGAAAGCTAAAAATAGAAAACTTTGTATCAATAAAAAAGAAAAAAACAAGGATGAAAAATGAAATCCTGTTATTTTCCAATATGAAGTTTTCTGTCAAATAAAAAAAACATAACATAAAATTGTTATCATTTTTTCCATAATTCAATCCATTGACATATTTCAAAAAATAAAGTTAGTTTTTCAATAGCACAACAGATACAACCAATTGTTTTGAAACTACCTATATTTATATTATATTATTTCAATTTCTATTTGAAGAAATAAATAATTCTCTAGCAATATCTTTAAAGATAAAATATGGAACTTTCTGATCGTGAAATATTTCAGTCGGTTTTAGAAAAGCGTTACAGTGATTTAGGAAACAATTTCAAATGCAATTTGCCGGGTTGTAGAAATTTTGTAGACTCATTTCTACTAACAAATAAATTTACAACTAGGCTATTTATTGTATTCGTTTGTTTCATAAAATTAATTGAATTTTTCAGACCTACGCTGATATGAAATATTTGTCTATAATATCTCAAAATGTTAATTCTGTAAGAAAATGTGTTTCACTGTTAAAAAGTTATTATACCGGTCTCAAACTGAAATTTACAAATGTTTGTTGTTGCAATAAATAAAGGAAGAAATATATTTACTTTGTAGTTTTAAATGTACGAATTTATTTTTAAAATATTTTTCTGTATATATATATTTTTTTTTTTTATTTATTGTAATGTTTTTGCTATTAGACACTACATTCTTCCGCCTTAAATCCATAAATTACATATCATTGTGCTTAATTACATTCCAATTCCAAAAAAGAAAACCTACACCTCTTGTCTTCTTTGTCTCTTCGTCTCTTTGTCACTTCAGATTAAAATCATTTCTCCTCTGGCGTTACTTTTCTTTCCTCGTTCTTTTTCTCTATTTCCGCCATCCACCTCTTCCCTTCACTGCCTCCCTTTAATAACTGCAGAATACTCTTCTCACTCATTACTTTTTTCTGACAAGAAAACTTAATGTGCTCCAGTGTTTCAATCCCCGTTCCACACACTACACATCCTGGCCTCGCTATTTGCCCAGTATCTGTTTCCTTTCTCCTCGTTTCCGAATTGTATATATTTTTCTGTATCTGGTCCTGTAAAACAATCCTTTGATGTGTTTTTTCTCAGATGGTTGCATATATTTTTAAAGATATCTGTAAATGTTGCACTGGGTAATGAATTTATATGTTTATGTTATGAATGGTCAATTAACTTGAAAACTACAACCCTAAGAGACACATCTGTTTAAAACACAATTTTTACATATTGATTTCTATACTCCATAAAATTTTCTAGTATACGAGTATTTTTATTTGAAACATAAGCAAAGTATACTACACATATGTACATCTCAAATAGACGAATAGCACTATCACGAGAAGTAAATAACTTTCTGAATGATATATGCTAGATAATAATGCACTAATATAATATTGTCATTTTGTATATTTTTCTTATGTGACATAAAAATGTTGTAACATAAATATAACATATATTTTGTACTCGTAAATGTGAATATAGGAGCAAAAGAGTTGTAGTCTGGCAAGCTTGTGTATAAATGTTGATATATTGACTTCGATTGGACAAGCCATCCCCAAACTTTATTTAATGATGAAAACAGTGGCGTAACAACTGGTTGAAAGGGGGGGGGGGTATTAGTCAGGCGGGATTTAAAATTGAAACAAAAAAAGTCAGGAGAAATACTAGAAGTACATAATATTTAGCATATTCATGACGTCACTCGTTATTACATCTTCGTTGAATTGAAGAAATGAAAAATGTTTTGTTTTTACTTTAATTTCTATAAACCACCTGTACGTTTGTACATATAGAAGTTTGAATAGAACGATTCGAATATCCATCATAATAGCATCATCCCCACCATTATCCATTCCATTCAGTATCATACACTCCCTCTACGTCCTCCACCCCCAGAACCACCCATCCATAACCTTAACATTTACTTCTACAGTACTTGGATGTAAAATGAATTTCAAGAAAAATCTTAATATATTTAAATATTTTTAGAAAATATTGTGAATGAAATATTATCAAGATAATATTAAAATCGTATTTCTCGTATATATATATATATATATATATATGTAAATTCTTTAATAGATATGTTTATTTATTTATAATAAATGTTTTAAATGTAAAGCTTTTTTAATGATTGCAACCGAACTATAGACTAAATCACGATAGTTCAGCGGCGACTTATACTTAAAAGAGGTTATAAGAGCGGTACAAATCTATAAAACGATAATGAATTTTATCTTATGCGTTTCTATATTACATTATAGAAAAATAAGTGCTTTTTAGTTATATCGGCAGGTTATACCCCACAACTTGTTTTAAGTATGAGTCGGCGCCGAACTCTCGTAATTTGAACTATAGTTAAGTGTGGAGCATTTACTACAATAGTTCTACGTATATAATACTAATTAATCTAATTTCTACATAATTCCAAACAAAATATATATTTTATATGATATTTTCTTCATTTATTTGTTTATTTGGCCTTGACTTTTCGTCATAGCCACCATCAAACATTTTTTATATATATTAACATAAAATTTATAATTCTATTTTACAATTTTCTAAATATTTAAATAATTCACTAATTAATTTTGAATTACTTAACAACAATTTAATATTAACAAGGAAAATTTTATTCACATCTAATATTTCACTATTAAATTTTGATCTTTCTAAACTATAATTTATGCATTCAAATATAATATGATCCAAAGTTCCTTCTTCACCACATTGACATCTATCGTCAGATTTAATATTAATTTTGTACAGGTGAGCTGGAGTTTTACAATGATTACTTTTGATTCTGATTATAGTTAATATAATTTTGTGGGACTTATTTCTGAAGCATCTTTTCTTATTTCGTATGAAAAAAAGATAAAAAAATTGAGACATTTACAAAATATTATTCCACTGTGAGCCGTTAAATTAAAATTAAAAATACTTGTGGGCATATTTTGAAAGGCAATCTGACAGAACCGTTTTTAGTAGCTTTAGTTATCATGTAGTCGGATCTCATACTACAAAATATTGTAAGAGTGTTCCACATTTTATATTTTATTATAGAATATACAATAAAATACAATTGTAAAATATATGTATACACAAATATCCATAAATATAAAAGCTGCTGCAGTGTATAAATGTATATGTGAACACACTTTATATTTACAAGTTCGCTTAGCGTTTAACATTGGTGGAAATTTTCTATTGTGGAAATTCCTTAACAGTTAAAATCTCTAGACTGCTGTCTAAAAACTTCCATTGTATATAATTGAATGTAACGTATACATCTAACTGACATAACAATTGATTTACAAAGAAATATATTTGCTTGCATGCTCCTTTAAGAAATATTTTATGTTGGTTTCAATCTTTAGTACTTTTAGCGGATTTGCTCATTTTACTTCAGGAGTTCATAACGATTATTATTTAGCTAAAGAAATCATATAACAGCATTAAATTTAGGATGAACTATGTTTGGTTTCTTTTTAAAATTGGTGTTTAAATCACGCCGTAAAATATTCCTTCTTCGTTGAAACGAGAATACTTGTTTTACAATTTACACTTCTTCGAGTACACAACTCAATTATCACAATCTAACAGTTGTTTAGTTAACAAATTTAATACCATTTAGATACACAACTATATACCATTTTAAACTCTGCTGTAGAACACCTTATAATTATATATATATATATATATATATATATATATATATATATATATATAAATATATATATATATATATATATATATATATATAAATATATATATATATATATATATATATATATAAATATATATATATATATATATATATATATAAATATATATATATATATATATATATATAAATATATATATATATATATATATATATATAAATATATATATATATATATATATATATATATATATATATATATATATAACATGTTTACACCTTGATTAAATATAGTGCTCTGATATTATTTCGTTAGTGATTGATCCATTAAATTTATTAAACGAGTGACTTTACACAAATACCATTGAAATTAGTTCTACATAATTTTGTATATTAACATGCAAAGTATACGGGTGACTATAATGTGATTAAAATTATATAAAAGCATTAATTAAATTATACAAATAGTAAAAGAAGATTTTACATAAAAAATATAAATTCTATCAAGTATACAAATAGAAATATATCCGGATGGAAAACCATCCACGTGCAAATCAAATTATATTTCGTTCTACTTTCAATTTTTTTTTTTTAGGGGGAGACTGGTTTTTAATCATTAATTTTAAAGCAGCTGTAATTAATTGATTTGGTGTTGCGTTTGGGCACTAGTTTAGATTGTCGTTTAATTATAGTTTACAAAACTGTAATTATTAGTTTACTTTACTGTAATTATAGTACATGACTATAAATAGGTTATAAATAGAACTGATAATCCATACGAGGCACAAAGCAAATAACGCATTGACTTGAAAACTCATCTTTACGTTTGTACATTTCGTAAATTGAAAATATTTTTTATTTTGAAATGATTCATTTGCAACACAAGATGCAATATTTGTTTTTTCAATATTTGGCCGTAAACCCACTTTTCTTAATAATGAGATAGATATAGTGTATTTAATTTGTCAAAAAAAAAAAATGAAACTATTCCATTTATTATGAAGCGAGATATTTATAATTAAAGTGCACATCATTGACATGCAACGGGCCGATAAAGTATTAAAAAAAAGACATAGGTTCCTGTATATCTGAAATTTTTTTCTTAGGAATGCTTTAAAAGGTTAATATTATATAAAAAAAAGAATTAGTAAAATTTAGAAATGAAAATCAATTTTTATTATCGATTTGTTGAAAAGATATAAATATTTAAAGCAAACTGCAAATCTTATGCAAAGTGTTTGTTTGCATATGAAAGATTCTATGTATCGAGTATTAGTGTCCGATAAAAATAAATTAATCTGCCTATTAAGTATTTTAAAGTTTTCATATTGGCTGTCGGGTGCTTTTCTTTCCGATTGCCACGAAAAATTATATTCAAGTAAAATATTTTAATTTATAAATGTAATTAAAAGTTTAAATTAAATTACAAATTAATTTGTTAAGCTAGTAGATTTTAAATTACTAAATAGTAATATTTGTGTATATAGATATATATGTATGGTTCAATTAAAAATCAATTGTAACATTTTATGCTTACGGTAATACTTGAAATAATTTAACATTGAGCGTATTATTTAGATATCATATACCGTAATTAAATGTAAACTAATGTTTTGTACAGGTAATTGGATACAAAGTTGTGTACCCAGTTATAATGTACTCGTACGGTGTATACCAGACCCATACTTAATCAAGTTGCATGGGAACAATCATATGTATGGTATATGGTTTCTATGAAACTTCAGATATACACATTTATGCCAACATAGAATACAGTAATTGTAAATGAATTAATACATACAATCATATATTTAGTAATATCTACGATTTTGCTAAATTATACAAACAAATATATCTACTGCTTAGCAGGGATAGTCATCCACAAAATTATTGCCAACAAAAGTAGTTTCCTGTTTTTAAATTTAATTTGTTTACGTCCGATGCTGAATTCTATCAACAACCTAAGAACCTACACCATTTGAAATTAGAATTTAAAATTAAGTTAGAAACCAGTAGATAATATGTAGTACAAATATAATGAAAAATACAAGAGGATTTGGGTGAGAAAGATACCGAAATACATGCGAGAAAAAGTGACAAAAAATATTTGAAGGAGAGAGAATGAGTAAATAAAACAATGTAATTTAATGATTTAAGGCGGAAGAATGTAGTTAATAAGTTAAAAACCATCAAAAATGGAATCATTTTTTTCGATTTTATGAAATGAATAAGAAGTATTTAAGATCTTTAAAAAAAAATTGCAAACAAAATATTTTTAACTCCACCTATTTTAACCCGCCCGTGTATATAGTTATACTTAAATTTTGACACTCATACATTTAAAAATAGTTTTCCTTTTGCATCTCTATATGTGAGAACTAAATCTTTTCAACTGGTTCTCGTATTTACTCATTTTCTTTGGCATATTTTTAAATAGCTATTTGGACCAGTATTGCAATCCTGAAACATTACCTAAATCTATAATGGTAGTCATTTATTTAAAATTATATACTGTTACATAGCACGGGCAATTGAGCACGATTGGCTGCATAAGAGCAGATACAATGCTTTATGGAAACGTGTTTAACATACGGATACAAGTAGATTCTACACTATTATGTCACTTTTATGTGTATCAGTTATTTATAGTTATAGGATTTTATTTTATGAATAGTTTAAATGAACATTTACTCATAGTATAGTCGGATATGCAAATACATTTTTCATTCAATCAATCTGTGAATAATGTAATAATAGCCCACTAACAATAAAGCTTGTCGCACACTGCAACCGTATTTAAGCGCTACTACGCATTACCTACCCGAACCCTGTAAATGCAATGAACCTTGCACACTGCAAGCGACAAAACCGTCCAAAATCGGCTATTAAGTAGCTCACGTATCAGCAAATTTTAACCAAGCATATACAAATACATGCTACAATGCTAAACATATCCCTACCTTGTAAATGCAATCAGCCGTCTCAGACAATAGTCTCTTTCTTAACAGTGATGTATCGATAAAACTTAAAGTAAAAGTTTGTTCTCATGATAAATTATGTTAGTCGAAAACTACTCCAATACACCCCACAGTGCTCAAGTTTGACTTGGCGTACTGTTGTATCGGTACGAGGTATGTATGTATTGTCACACAACACATGCAGAACACAGGAGTCGCTTAAATACGCTTGCAGTGTGCGACATGCCTAAAGCATGCTCCAATCACTATATACAGTGAATTAGAATGTAACCCCTTATTTGACGAGTGTACTACCTTAATTATTCCGCGTCCCATTAATTAGTTTATATACGTATATACTTAACTTGAGCTTTTCAATAATAAAGCTCCAACATTTAACTTATTAAGCACATTACTTTATTGAACATTTAACGTAATTTAATTTGTTTTCAACAAACTCGAAAGACCGGATGTTAGTCAATATATGTTTTCCGGTTTTTACATTTACTTTATATAATTTATATGTTATAATACTCGTACATATAAATTATCCCGTCTATACTTAATATTTAATTTCGTACAAACTGCTTTTATATTATAAAGCTCAAGTCCTTTACGACCAAGCTATTAAATGTAGTATATTATCAATCTTTAATAGTATAATTCTAGTATCCCTATTTCACTGTCGCACAATTTGTTTTAATCTTCACAATAAATGTCATTAGCTAAATACATTAACTGTTTTAGGGGGTGGAAAGGAAATAGAAACGAAGGGTAACGGTAACGGTAACGCTAACAGTATAACAAGCTACATCCCTTAACTTTAACATTTGTTTTCTCTCTTGAAGGTATACTAATACTACAATACCGAAATCACTAAGTAAAGACTTAGATTTAGTTATCGATACTGTGATACAATGATATCCAACAAGGAAGAACACACTACTGCAGTGCTCCGCAACCTTTTCTCACCTACGACACACCAAAATTTTTCCTAGAATTACGCGGCACACCAAAAGTTAAGATATATAGGTATTAAATTGATACAAAATTTTACAAAAATTTATAGTTTTTTATTTAGAAAGTATACATACATAATATGTATTACATATAACTATAACATATTTTTTTACGAAATTTTTAAATTTTACCGCAGTTTTGGAACATTTCCAGTGGAGAAATTTTCAAAACTCAGTCAAACCAATTAAAAAATAGCTATAAAACCAGTTAAAAATAGAAGCTAACTAAACTAATGTGATACCTGCGCTTGTTTCAATGAACACAAAAGTTTTATATTCGGCTCGATTTTTGACAGCGCAACCCGAAGTTCTTGGTCAAGACCTTTTATGCATGACCGCTTATCATTTTTAATTAATAGAAGGGTTGAAAAACTTTGCTCACATAAATATGTTGTCGAAATTTTTTCTTTGTTTATGACTAGTTTGGTGCGGTCATGGTGTATACAAAGCATACTGCGCAGTTTTCAACAATTGGCACCAGGCGCTGGAGAAACATTAAAAAATAATATTATAATACATATTATTATTCTATTCTAAAATGTCAAAATACATTGAATTTGACCGCGGCACACCTGTATCCAGCTCACGGCACACCAGTGTGCCGCGGCACACCGGTTGCGGAGCACTGCACTACTGGACCGTACTGGCTTTGGACGCTGAATGTGTTATATGTTATCTAAGAACACCGGGATCTTTTTTCAAAATAGAACTAAATAAATATGTGTAGGGGTCTTCTGACTGTGTGCTTCATTGTAATTTGCTGTGAAATAGGGGAATGGATTCAATTACATACATCCTATATTATAATGTTCCAAGTGTATGTTTCTATTCTTATATGTTTGGTACTGAATTTTGTATGGTAGCACAAAAACGGCTCCATCAATGATTTTGAAAATTTCCTATTTCGTAGAGAAAAAAATTCTTTTGAAGACTTTTGACGTCCCCGGATTTTGAGCCCTTTTTTGCTGTATTACTTTTAATTCGTAAAAGATAGAAAGTTGAAATTTTGCATGTGTATTAAGGTATTCAATGCTGACATTAATCAAAAACTAGAAATTCAATCCATTCCAAGTTGGAATCTGGAATGCAGTAATTTGTTTATATTTAATGACATTTTTAATACTTAAAATGATTTTAATATTTAGGCTCATATGCGCTATTTACTATAAAATAAAATGATTTATTTTGACGCTGTGGTAAACGACTATTATTTTAATTCCGTGTAATATGGAAGAGTTCAAAATGGTGAATCATAAAATGGGCGCTCATAAACAAAATGTAATTAATGACAAAAATTATATTCATAAGTATATGTATCATAGTAAACATAGCTAGCGCATTTTCAGCAGCTATATTTAGTTTTATCAAAGTAAAATCAAAATATAAATGGTAATATTAAGCATATAATAAAATTAATTAGCCTTACAAACACACCCTATTCATAATAAAGACAAGGGGTAGGTAGAGAGAGGGGTTGCGGGGGGATATAACTTATATTTATATAATCCGCGCGTACATATACAAATTAATATAATTAAAAACGTTACTTATCATTATCATTTAAATATATAATGATAAATATAATAATAATAATATATTATAATAATTATAAATTGGAATGTGTCGTGCGTGATGGGAGTTGAGCGTTAGGGATGAGAGGGGGGATACAATCCACGGGTAGGGCCATGCCCTCTTTGTTTTATAATGGTCCCAGGAAGTACTGTTAGTATGAAACCGCGCGTTCTGTTGGGATATTTATCTGTAGCTATGGGTTGAGTGTTGGAAAAAATCAACCAACCCACCCTCTTTATTTGAAGCAGGGGTAAATAAAGTAATGTATTTTTCTTTATGACGGTTTACACGGCTTCCTAGGTCCACAGTTTGTGGACACACATTTAAGAGAAAATAGTTATTATCAGTCTGATAGAGAACTCAATTTCCTGCAATTTATGTAGATAATATTTGTTATACACCTTGCAGATACTGAGCTTCATCTTATTAAAGTAGAGAATTTCAAAGAAAGTTTGTAATAATTCAAAGGAACGCTTACAATTTTAACCATATTTTTTAAACCTATAAAAATTCAGCCTACGTATTTTTGTGCTCGCAAAACTCGAAAACTGGTCTTCCAATTGACTTAAAATTATGACACAACTTTGCTCGAATTCATTTCTTTTCTTTTCGGTCCAGTTGATCGTCGCCTTTATTTATTTTCACATTCATTTCGTATCAAACAGCGAAATATCACCTGGTTTACCTAGTAATATGTAAAACATTTCATTTATCATCTGTGAATTTCCTAGATAAACATACGTCTGATTTTAAAAGACTAAAGAGACATAATGTGTTAAAGCTACCACAACGTTTTTAATTGTCATTTATAGATATAGCCGTCACTGGATGAATATTTCTTATCTAGGTAAATTTTCATTAGCATAGGTATATTAGGTAGGCATATTACTACAAAATAAAAAATTATCATTTACAATTATTTTTTTTAACATTCTGGAACTTTTATATCAATATTTCCATAATAAAATATAAATACCATAACAATTTAAAAATATCATTTAATAATTTAGAACATACCTCTATCAAATCTTACAACGTACTTCATAAAATATTACGTTATTATAATACAAGACATCAAGGATTTTGTTCTATTAATGAATTTATAAATTGAATATATAATTTTCTACATAAAGTAATAACATAAAAAACGTAATACTATCGCAAAAGCTAAACTAAGTAGCGTTACTAATATTCCAAGTAGAAAAACACTAATGGTGTTTACATTCTATGATAAAATCATTTCAAAACGTAAACGTAAACGTAATATTTTTTACACTATAAAAAAAACCACTTCAGTATCAAATTAAAAATCTTGACATTATCTTTTACCGGGATAATCTTTTTACAAAAAAGTCCTGTATCAACTAGTGTAAATCTGAGTACCGCACACTGATGGGGTAGTTGTGGAGGGAGGAAGGAGGGTAAACTGTGTTAAAAGTAAAGAGGAGAGTAGGTGGTAGTAGAGTGGTTCAGGGGAGCTTTAAACAAAACAAAAGAGGGGTTAAATTAAATGCAATAACTTTTCATTATATTTTCCGCATTATGTATATATATATTTTACATATATGATATTTTACCTGCACATTTGTTCTTTTATTTGGTATGTGTGTGCATATAGCTGAAGCTATTTTTAGCCTAGTGTTAGTGGGACTAACTAGAAATAAGTAAAACTTGCAATGATGATGGTTTAATGAATCTTTATAATGGGGATAACAATAAACTAGTGGATTATAAAAGAGTATTTTGGTAAATGTTGGCCAAATGAAAATGTTTTTCCTACAGAGCTTTGTTCATTATTTGTGTAATGTGTTTTGCTGATAATCTAAAATTAGTATAGCTAGGAAATACGTCACCGAGCTATGCATTCTCGGAAAGAAGCAGTGACTGTCGGATATTTAAATACTAATGTTACGTACACTTATCTTATATTAACCATCAGTGTGAACACTATATTTTTCGAGCCATGGTGTTTACACTGGGTCTTTGAGGGAACAGTTTTCTAGACTATCTAAACATCTGAAAAAGTTCTGGATTACTTCTTGAATGGTCTACTACATAGTCCAGAAGATGCCAAAGTCCAAAGTTTAAAACCATTGTTAACAAAAATTGACAAATAGTAAAAAACGCGGAAAAAACGGAATATTGTTAAAAAATTCGTAACTTTATTACAAACAAATATTAAAAAAAAACTGTTGTATACTTTCTTACCTTAGACTATAAGCTTTCAAAGGAATGTAGTGTCTTTGACATTGGCTCCATAAAGTTGAATTATTTGTGCGCCTGAAAGTGGGGAATATTTTACGTATTCAGGCATGTCATTATAAAGAGAACGGTGATTATTCGGCACAAAATAAGTTTTTATAGTTGAAAATACAAAAGTTATGAAACAATAATTAATAATAGTTAATAATAATTATTGTCAAAAAGAGAATTTACGGTGCACAACTGAGACAAAAGTGGTTACGATGATTATCGCAAACTGGCAAATGCAAAAGTCCTTCCAAGTGCAAAGAAAAATCGTTTTTGCTTTTCTAGGTCACCCATCTTCAAAAACTTATTGCAGTAAAAAGACGAACCAATAAAGAAAAATCTATATATATAATCTAAGAAATAATATATTAAATTACATAAAACATTTATTTTATACATGAAACAACTGTAAAACAACGAGAAAAACGTCGTTTATACACTGACCCTTTTTGGGAATATAGGCAAGTTTCACTGACTCACCTTTGCAAGTAATCTGCCAGAACCGGACGCTGCTGGAACCTTAAGTCCCTAGATTTCTTAGGGGGCATAGGTGCCAATGCTTTTGACCAGACGTTTTTTCTAGCAAATAATTTGTTGTACTTTTATCATAAAAATGTTATTAGCAAAAGTAATAGTCTATATATTATAAAACAAACGTCTTTTATATTGGTTCGATTTGAATAGCTTGTTGACCTGCATATAACGTGTGTTTATGCAATGCATTTTTAATTGCAAGTGATATACTTTATAGTGTTAATAACTTCTTTATTATAGTGTGAGTAAACTATACAACAATTCTCATAAATTTAATTTTATGTAAATAATATAGTTTCTTTTACAACCGCCATTACCTCTCGAGCTAATTTACCTTTTGTATAATTATTCTAACGGGACAATAAACTATTTTTCGATAAGAGCAGTTATTTTAATACTTGTGTTATATTTTTATAACTTATAGCTCATAACAACAATAACAATACCATTCGGTGCTCTAGGAGCATTTTATAGTGCATTAAAAAGGTACTAATGTTTTTTTTGTTTTCATATAAATATGAGGTAGTTTTCCCGTATGTATATAATTTTTTACATAGCAGCTATTGATACTCCCAAGGCGGTAAGACCTCACTAACAAAGATATCCGTTGACACGCGAACATTTGTGACAGGTCTGAGTGATGGATTGACGTACTGACAGACGTATACGAGCAAATATTTCAACTTCCGTGTTGATGACTCCCTGAATAATTCTCCATCGAAAAGACAACATGACGACTTACATCCAGTCGATAAATGTTCCTGTTACATCTCTTTCACTTGAGTGGATCCCTTAGTTTTAAAATTTATTAAATTGTACCTAAATTATAACGTGAATTTGTGACAGGTCACTGTATTGTGGAAAACGTAAAAAATTGGGAAAGGTATTTCTTGACACATATAAACAAACGACTTCAAAGAAACTTCAAACTATCTTCAAAAATGTCTGAAGAAAAATTTGTTATATTAGTATTTTAATGTTTTTGCTATTAGGCACTACATTCCTCTGCTTTAAATCATTAAATTACATATCATTGTGTTTTATTTGTGATCCTTATTCTATCTACCCATTCTCATTTCTTCCAAAAGAAAAGATAAAAATAAAAACAAAACAGATAAATTTAAATCCTTGCTGCTTCTATCTTCCTGCATTGCTCGCTCCTATAGTAGTATTACGCATAATAAAACTACAACTTTGTCTTGAAACAACGAGATGTTTTGGTTCCGTCTTTGAAAGTATGAAATATATATTTTTCTTGAATATAATATATCTTTAAGTGAATATTATTTTTACTAATGATTTGAAATACTTTCTACAAACAAGATTCCGTAACTACAGAGATTTTTTATCATTTTTAAAACAAATAAAACGTCACAGTGGCTAAGAATATTTGTGCTTGATGCCAAGACTTCACTTGTTGTTTATTACGATTTGATTTCTGGACCACCGCTACTTTTTCTGACTTAGATATTTTCAAAATTTATTTAATTATACTCTGTGCTCTAATAATCAATAAACTTGTTGCGGTGACACCATAAACACTACCATTATTGTAGAAGGTCGTCTGTTTAGACTCAGCATCGGAAATAGACTGACTTTAAATAAATTAATCGAAACACTATGTATAATAGTAGCGAAAGTCTAGCTTCTGAGCATTAAATAAAAGAAATATTTAGAGGAAGTGTTATCAGAAAACCAAAACACAATTACGAACAAAGAACATTCCAGTATATTAAAAGAATACCACAGTTCCACCAGACAAAGACTGTAGAGACCAACAGAACGCCATGGATGGTGTCGAGGTGATTTCAGAAGTAATTCAGTCTTTTTCATCCAGCTTTTTATTTCTTCAGACCACTATACTATCAAACTAACTCTACCACAACTTTAAATGTTAACAAAAATAATACTCGTAGGTTTTAGAATAAAACCAATGTAGATTTTTTTTATTATTTATTTTATTATACACAGTAAAATTTAAAATTAATTAATAATAGGCTTTATATGTGATGGTGGTGGTACTACTGGCTCTAGCTCTAGCTCTAGCTTTAGCTTTACCACCGTGTTGAAGTGTTGGACCCGTTGCCAAGAAACTTGCAAAAAGTACAAAAATATATTTTGCATTTTTATGTTTGAAATTTATTATATTTTATTTTTATTTAAATTTATTTTTGTTTTTTTTTTATCATACGTTGTGTAGTGGTTGGATGCTTTTTCCATTTTTGGTTATTTTATTATTAGATAATATACTCGTGCATAAAATAGTGTGCCCACTCATATTTTCATATTCAATTTGCGTTCAAGTATGTACATTACTTATATATATATATATATATATATATATATATATATATATATATATATATATATATATATATATATATATATATATATATATATATATATATTATATACTAGAATTGTTCCATCAAAATTCAAATTCCATCATGAAAAATATCATCATCAAAACCTTATTTTGTTACATTTCTCTCAAATATTTAAACATCTAGAAATGTGAGAATCTGTGTTAGCTTTTACTTGCAATTATCCGTAACTGTTTTCCTTTCGTATTTACCTTGTAGATAAATAACAACAGTTCTGATGGTCAACACACAAACAGTGTAGTACATTTCAGTAAATATAATTATTCTCGGACTATTGCAAACATTGAATATTAAACACAATTTCAAACGGTTCTTTAGAGCAAATTAACAAATATTAATGGTTTAGACCATTTCTAGTTCCTGTTCATTCCTGATTATGATAGGAGTAGAATGAATGTGTGTTACTACCACTACATATATGTATACAAGTATGTATTGTTCAATTATCGTATTGCTTTGTTCTGATCAATCATTGTTGGCTGTATAATATAGATTTCTCCATTACGTATGAGTACATATCGATAGTCAAGTTAAAATAAAAAGGCTTGTGTCCTATGTTTTAATTTTTATAAAAGTGTACTATATATTGATAAAGAGGGTTACTAGAACCTCAACTAAATCTCTGCTATATGTATTTATATATCAAAATATCAAATATTATTTACAGCTATTTCAACGAACAATCAATATTATGTCTGCCTTAGCAGGGTTAAATAAAATAAAAACTTATTATTCTTTGACTTGACTTGATTATTTCGACTACCAACAGCTACAAAACATTACCCCGTTAAAATGCATTTCACGTCATAAAAATATGGCCGACCATTTCTAGCGCTAAAACTACAATTCCAATTTTTAATTGCTATATCTCCGTCAACATTTAGATATTTAATAGACACACCAATACACATTTATTAACATCAATTTCAATCAACAATTGAAAAATCGACCACTAAAAAATGAGGACACAAGCCCATTTCTCATTTAATTTTCATATATTGAATTCATAAAAATATACTGATATCTCATTGAAAATCGTGAACTATACTGAGTATACGACGATAGTTTACTAACGTGCTAGTTTAGTTAACTAACGTGTAAAATAAAGTTTCATAATACTACGAGCTTCAGAGAACATATAGAGTACATTGGATGCTCTAATTTGTTGTTCGACACATCAAAGCAACTAGTTTTACACTACATCTATTGACAGCAATTCAAACTAGAAACCATTACGAAAGCTTAAGCTTGCACATGTGGTATACTCCTCGTACATACACATTGAAAACTTTTATACTTTTTAAATTAAAACCTGGTACCTTCATTCATTAAGCTTTTTATTTTATAGAAGCTTTGAGTCATCGTCGAAGGTATGCAAATTAATGTTTTCATCTGCAAAATAAATTCTTCTGTAGTACAGTGTACTTAGATACAATTATAACATGAAATGGCGTTACAGAAATATTTTAGTTCATAAATTTTTTTTTAACATATTCGTCTATTCACATTACACATTTCTGACTGTAGTATTGATTTTGAGTTGGCTAATGAGACAACCCTAGTTTATTTCTTTATTAAACCTATATAAACCATATTGATATATACGTATAAAAAATATAAAAACAAACATACTCATAAGCGGTACAATTCAATTTTAAATACATTTAACAGAGAGATAAATCTAGATTTTATTTCCTTTTAAATTGTAAAAATACAAAAAACATCGAATTATACAAGTTCACTCAATCGTTCCGACTTAAGTTTATAAGTACAGAGCATACTCTCCTAGTTTGTCCGTACAACGCCACGAGTATTAAGCTATTCAATATTGGAAGCTTTGTTTCACTTATTGTTGAATGAATTTCGAACAAATTTGTTAAATACATTTGGAATTATTTTATATTTTAAACATAAAACATGTTTGTTATACCCTAGTTAAGAGACTATTAAGTCTGATAACTGAAGCAACGTTTATTTTATTCAATTTTTAAATGATCAAATCAATCTTCGAAAGAGATAATCCAGGAGATGAATAAAAATGTTATTTTTTTTTCTATTTTAATAAAACATATTTTTCAAAAACAGTTCTATAAACTCAGCCTTCCATGCATATTTATTCATTCTTCTGTAACTAACTTCATGTTATTTAAAATATTAAATAAGTCACAAGAAATTCTTAAAGAATATTATTATTATTTACTTTTTAATATATTATCTGCATTTTAATGATTTTTAAATATTTTTTTGTGAGACTCTCTTTATCCAAGTTTTATTATCCCTTGTAGAACTTTTATAATAGTTTATATTAAATGTATGTATATACGCATTAATGTACAAAATATGACGCTGCACCTGCAATATCCTATCTCATCAATTCTAGTTATTCAGATATATTATTTACTGTTAATATAAATTTGAAAAAGTATTTTACTGCTCTAACGATTCAACTTTTAAAACTCAAGTAATCGAACTAGTGAAGTGTTATAAAGAATATTTTATATTAATATATTTGTATCGTTCTATGAAAAACTTAAGCAATAATTAAATGAAATGACACGCTTAAAGGTCTGGACACATTATTATGTACCAATCTGCAAGCTGCTAGCAGTTTTGCACTTGCTAGTTTGCCACAACCTAATTTCAAGCTTCAATTACAAGCTAATTAAGTATTTTACATTGCGTTTTAGCTCGGTTATGTTGTGTAAATAATGATTTGTAGATAAACGTAGTGAAAGCTAAAGAAAAGGTAATTTCAGATAGGGTGGGAGGCAATTGTAGCTAGATATATTATTAGAGATACAATTGGTTTTCGCGTGAAAGAAAAAGAAATTACCTTACTTATAGCTATAAAATAGGATAATTATAGCCATACTGACACTTGTTTCCCGCAATGAAAGGTGAGTCTGCTTGGTACTAGGTTTTTCTGTGTATTTTTAAGTTACAATCTAGGTTTATTTAAAATTACTGAGTGGAAGAACTGTATACACTAAATTTACTGTTGCTAATAACTTTTTTACTATAAAAGCTACAACGAAACGTAACGTAAATATAAGTTCTTCAACTTTTGTGGGTGTTATGCCGGTTTCACACCAGAGAGACAGTTTTGTTGTCAAAAAATAAAACAAAATCATGTTTTGTTTTATTTTAAAACAGTTCTGTTTTTCGAAAAGACTGTTCACACTGAACATACTGGTTTTGTTTTAAGTGTTTTTCTGTGTGTCCCATAAAGTTATAAACATAATAAACAACAGCTAACAAGCGCAAATGTTCACAAAAACAAAACTGCGTGTTCTAACCAAGCAAACTAACAAACGTGTTTTCCTTTGATTTTACCAACTTCAGATGGGAATGTGTTTTGTTTATTAAACCAGTTTTTAAAGACAAAAATGTTTTAAGAACTGTCTCTTTGGTGTAAACATTGGTGTTTTTGTTCGTGTTTTATTGAACTGTCTCTCTGGTGTGAAACCGGCATTATAGTTTTCAAAATAATCATTAAAAACTGATTACTCTACTTGTATTTTATTAGTATTTTGTGAACATGAAGCGGATAGGTTTATTCAAGTTATTCTCTTCTAATGCGTTGTCAATAAACATAATATATTTATAACTATAACAATATTGGTTAATAATTTATCGTAAATGATATCCATGACGTCATCAACGAGTATTAGATAATAAAACACATAATATTGTCATAGAAGATATATAATAATATTATTGGTAGAATATAATAACGAATAAATAATGGTATTGATAGTATCTTAAATGTGTACTACAAAGGTAATTTAGTTTCCGGTATTTGTGTCCTACGAGTACTATCGTGTGTGCTGCTGCTTTACGGATAGCGGGCACATGCAGAACTACAAATCAAATCGAATAAAGTAGGTATTATTGTTATGTGAATAGGAATAGGAATAGGAATTGCAGATTGCAGGGTGTTAATTATCAGATAGTGTTATTAGATTTATCTACACGAATTTATTAAGTTGTTTGTCTTTTTGTTGTGTTATTATAAGTAATAATTATTTATTAGAACTTACTATTATAACTTTCAAATGTATTCAATGATATAAATATTGAAACGGGATACAATTCAAAACTGAGATGAAGCTCAGTTATCTAAGAAAGAAACTTAACACAATTTTTAATTCAACATTATATTCTTATTCTAAAAATATAGTTCTAAGTTCTAAAATAAATACATTACAAAAATGAAAACACACCGTATTGTTGTTACTCAAATTGCCTTTATTTTAACAAGATCCAATAAAAATATAGATACAAAGGAAATTTGCAAAACTGGGGAAACATCTATTTCTGAAAACTTCATACTCAACAATTCCTGTATTATTTTTGTGTTGTTTCCAATAAATTTCATACTAAATAATGCAGTACCTGTTTCCGTTTTCACTATATCCGTATATAATGGTTCTCAGTAATCGTTCGTTTGTTTGGTAATTGATACGTTGATGGCAGATACCACAGTTAGATTTAATACTAACCACCAGACTCATGTTGATGTCATTTCTATTTTATGTACGAGTTCATATCAAACTGTTCGACATTTCATTTACCTGAATCGTATATTACGGTATAATTAGTAATCAATTATTTTGATGTATTGGACATACATACATTTCTTAATTAACATGTAGAATATGTTCATATTTGAATTAAAATCATCAGAGTTAAAGGACTGACGTTTTTACTCGTAATTTGTTTTTTGCCCTAGGCTAAGTATATTTATATGAAATGTAAATTGTATGTTATCAATCAAAATAATTTAAATTTTGTATCGGAATATGAATAACTTTAATAAATATAACATATTATGTGTACACATATATATCTGAGAAGAATAGAACATAGATACACGCAGAATAAAAGTAAACAATTAAAAACAAAGTTTAGCAACTATAATTGGTCTCAAAAAGAATTAGAATTAACTAATTACAATTTATATACGTTTAGAATATTGGTGCAATACTTTGACGCAAAATATCTAGACACATATAAATATTTTAGTTCATGATTCTTCTATTTTAATAGATATTAACGAATTTTATATTTTGTTACATCAAATTTAATTGTATTTTCTTCCGCTTTGTAAATTATTTGTTTTTACCATTCATCATTATAAAGGAATTGAACTTAATGTACCACCAAAGATTAGTACGTTCGTCTGCCAGTCAAGCGATGTATCTCATTCCCCCCTTTTCTAAATTGCCCCATTTTCATGTGATGGTTGGACGTATCGTGTGAACCATACTGGAACTAAGTGTGTCCAATATTCATGTTGGAAGAAGTTCGGGCTGTTGTTGCTCTTCTGACCCTCGTCAAAAGTGATTTTTTTACCCCCACCACACACTTAATCCACATGTCATGCACTGCTGCACGAATCGTCCAACAAAGGAAGGTTTTATACTTGAAAGTTTCTTTATTTACTTGAAAGTTTTTGTTAAACAGTGTCAGTGTCAATAATATCAACAAATTAATAAAATAAATAAATAAATCGGATTAAACATTTGTTCCACCGTGTAGCAGGAAACTAGCCATGTGAATCTTCCAACATATGACTGACACGTCGGAGGCGAATCAAACGTTGACCACATCGTTTGGTACAGGCTTTATAAAAGTCCATCGAGTCAAAATAGTTTATTAGTTCAGATTTTCAAACCCTGTGATTTTGTACAATGATATTGTGTCCAACAGTAAGCGAGTATAAAAGTGAGACAGACTATAAAAGTATACATTAATTAAAATGAGATAGTAATAGATTGTAGAATACAATGGATAACAAATCAACGAATAAAACATTATAAACAAAAGAGGCGATAAATAAATAGTGTATAAAATAAATATAAGTTAATTTCGTTGATACTTAAAGTAAGATTAGATATATCTCCTGTTGTAATGTTTAATTAAGTTTAGGTAGAATTACGTGAATATCTGATTTTTGGAATGTACGGGTACAACTATCCTGTGAGTACAAAAGAATTACTGATATAGTTTAAATTACGAGCTGCGGCGACTCATACTTAAAACAAGTTGTAAGGTATAAACTGCCGATATAACTAAAAGGCATTTACTCACTTATTTTTCTATAATGTATATGGAAACGAATAAGATAAAATTCATTATCGTATTACAGATTTATACCGCTCTTATAACCTCTTTTAAGTATAAGTCGCCACCGAACTATCGTGATTTTGACTATACTAGATTTCTGTATATGCAGTGGTGTAAAGAAGCCTAAGCATATTACAGTAGAAATGAAAAAGGAAATAATAACTAAACATAAGAGTGGTGTACGTGTTTCTGACCTCAGCAAACGACATGACTTTAAACTAAGATCTGAACTATCTTAATGGCCCAGTCATTTAAGCTTAAATTAGGTAAGAATCTCGGAATTCGAGATACCCAGCTGTAAGTCTGTAAATACTTGTATATTGACACCCTAAAGTTGTCTTAAAACCTACATATGGTTTATACAACCTACCATATGTAGGTTTTGAGACAACTCTAGGGTGTCAATATACAACTATTTACAGACTTACAGCTGGGTATCTCGAATTCCGAGGTAAACTTACTATAATGACTGGGCTATAAAGAATAAAGATGCGCTAAAAAGATGGTTGATATGGTTAAAGGAGTGATTCCGTTGTCCAAGAAAAAAGAAAAAATCTCAAGTGTTAGAAGAAGTTGACAAATTATTGTTCCGAAGCCAATCATATTCGAAAATGATTTTCTTTTAAAGCACGATGATTTAGTGGCGGATTAATTAGATTTATATTAATTTAAATGTGAAAACTTGTGAACATTTCGACTTGCGAATCTAAACAAAACAACGAAGTAGTAATGTTATAAACCAGTAAAAAGTTTTATGTTAAATAAACCTTAAATACTGAGATTTATTTTCCTGTGACATACCATATATCTATATAAAGGATATCGAATTTAAAATAATTATAACATGGTATTGTCGATGTAAATTTTAAAGCGATTGTCTGACATAAGCCGGTTGAAGTGGAAGTTAGCTGAGCTACTTATATAATATTTGCAACGCTCAATTCATTTTCCACCCTCACTAAACTACCACCACAGCATAGTACAGCACAACAAAAGCTCACAATTTTATGTAGTTTATTTCGTTCGTAGCTTTATTGAAAAGCATTACGTAATTAAAATGTTCGTTAATTAAAAATTTAATCATTCTCATTAAAATTAGAATTTAAATATAGAATATGGTTTAATAATTTATTAAAAACGGAAAATTAAATAGTAATTACTTTTTAAAATTAGAATTTAAAACTGATTCCATTCTGCGAAACTGAAAGCGCAGCCAAACATTTAGGACGACTGTGAGTGGCCGTGTTAAAACCTTTATAATATGTAATACAGGCTAATGTATTGAGTGGCACTAAGTTTTACAAGTCGATTCTTTTTAGTAGTATTTTTATGTAGATCTAACTTGTTTCTTTGATGTTTAAGCCGATACCAACCGATGCGATGAACGTTTAAATGTTTGCCTCCAACAAGATTGACATGTCAAGTTTCCTACTACACTGTGGAACGAATGTTTGATCCGAATGATTTATTTATTTTATTAATTTGTTGATATTATTGACACTGACACTGTCTAACAAAAACTTTCAAGTAAATAAAGAAACTTTCAAATATAAAACCTTCCTTTGCTGGACGAGTCGTGCAGCAGTGCATGACATGTGAATCAAGTGTGTGGTGGGGATAGAAGAATCCTTTTTGACGCTGGTCAAACTGCAGAACTCTTCCAACGTGAACGTAGGACACACTTAGTTACAGTATCAGCCACACGATGTGTCCAACGTTGGTGTTCGTAGCATCGTTTGATACCCGCTTAAACTCTAACGCGTATAAATGTTTCCAACATCTGCACTACTCTATTTATGAATACTTATAAAATTTCAAGTTTTATTAATACATATTTTATTTTATATTCTCTGCAGCTTGTTTCGACTTTATATCTAATTTAATACGCTTATTAAATTTATGGTGTCAACTTCTAAAACCTCATTTCATTATTTTTATTATGATTCTTGTTTTAAATATTTTAAAATAGTTCATTAAAGGTGAACATTCTTAACTGAACAAAAATGGGTCACAAAATTTTGCATTTTAGATAACTTTGTTTACGTAGCAAGTAGTTTTTGTTATGTTAGATCAACTTTAAATACAATTACCTAATTTGCAATTTTTTCTGAAAGGATTCTTTAATCCCTAAACTGAATGTGTTAGACAAGAATTTATTATAATTAAGTACTCGTATTCCCAGTTATGTAATGCACACGCAGACGCAGACGCATGCACGCAATTCTCATTGTCTGCACAGACAGTAATTTTACGTGATAATAATGTTTGACGTAATGTCATTGCAATTTACATGCAACGTAATATCTATTTTGAAATGTTCACATTAAATTTATTAATACGCGTTGCCTGTATGTGCACCATTATTATTATTATTATTATTATTATTATCGGTCTGATGCTATTATATATGACGTACATAATATTAATAATGTAATTATTATTTATGAAGAGAAATTGCGACTTTAATAAACTGAATTTAAGTTCATTCATACCGTTTTACTTTGATTATTATTAACATCTGAGCAATAACCTGTAATTTTTAAATTATCATAAATATAGCAACAATCAACAGTCTCTGTACATTCATCTGAGTCCTTGCTATTTTTAAAACGAAGCATTATTGCACTGGCTTTATAGACATCAGGTACTTCCATAACTGTGGCAATAATACCCAACCCTTATAAGGTTTTTATAGGCGAGGTAGAGAAAGAAAACACCTCAAATTTAGTCTAGCACTCAGTAAGTAAAAACCTCTAAATTACAATAACTACTTCTCTCTTTTCATTAGTTCTCTGAAGACTAACGTACTTAGTTTCTTCACGACACTGACAAATTAAAAGAATAAAAAACTACTCTTAGAGTATATAAGCCTAAGCCAGTGGTCTATTTTGAAACAAATTAAAATATATTTATATTAATTAATAAAGTTACCTATATAATATACTATTTTATTTATTCAAAGAATAGATTATATACTTACAGCTCATAAAACCTCGGTAAAAATGTTACATAAAAAGAAGTATCTGTTACATAAAGATTATAATCTAATATACAAAGTCTTGATATCTTTTTTTTTATAATAATTATTCAGATCTATTTAGATTAAATAATGTTCCAACTGTATGTTTATTTTCTTATGTTTGGTAGTGATTTTTGTATGGTGGCTCGAAAACGGCTTAACGCATTTTTTTGAAAATTGTTTATTTCGTAGAGAAGAAAATTCTAAAACTTTTGGCGTCCTCGAATTTTCCCCTGAATTTCCTGGAAACCCGTAATTTTGGAAAAACTAAAAAATATATTTTTACTTTTTTTCTATAACTTTTAATTCATAAAAGATAGAAAGTTGAAATTTTACATGTGTATTATGGTGCTAATATTTTTTGAAAATTAAAAATTAAAAAATTGGAGTTGAGAAAATTAGTGGACGCGGTAGGAAACTTTGGAGAAAACTCTAATTTTGGAATACATAATAATGAAATTTGAAATAAAATTAAAATCACACACAAAAGACAATCGTCGCTTGCGACGGGGGTAAACTCTAGTTTAGATTAAATAATGCTAAATGTTGTTTAACTAAAATATTACTTCCATTTAATCAGATCAGAATTCCATCTCTGACCTCATTGTTATCATGCGCACATACATACACTAAGCAAGCTTATCTTTAATTTTAATTTTTACCTTATTATATAATTCTTAAATTCTTAAACTTTGTGAAATACCAACAAAACCCACCCTACCATAATAAACACATAAAAAAGATTTTAATAAAATAATTTTAATTTAAAATTTATTTAATGTAATAAAAAAATAATAATTTTCAATAGATTATTTTTTTACGAGTTTATTTAAAGATTACTTTTACAAATTATTCTCCCCGATTTCTTTTGTCCCTGGTGTAAACCACCTTCCATCGTCCGTCCACCTTCTTTCTTTTTTTTTATTAATCCCCGATTTTCAGATCATAATTTTACAACAGGGATTTAATATACATCTATTGATCAAGTCACGTGACCATTATAAAAGTATTTAGATCACAGACAATTTACTGCAGTCAAATTAAATTGTAATAATCTGATTGTATGTGTGTGTGTGTGTGTTTAGCATGAATGAATATATATTTACTCAAATCAAATATGGTAAACAGGAATTATTTGCATTAGTACTCATCATGGGAATTATTCAAAACATGCATTCGTTTTGGGAACAGAGACTGGGACAGGTTTGTTGAATTTGCTAACAGTTGAATATTTTGATTTTATAAATGAAATACACGAGTACTGCTCTATGGCAGATGAATATGTTTATGAAAATAACGAATATTTTGTAATAACAAAAATGAAAAAAAAACAACATATGGTACATTATATATTCCTGTTTAAACCAGCGAAAAATATAATCTGTGTTACGGGCTGTTAGTGAAAATTTATGGTACATAAAGCTATATTTGAACTCAAATACTACACTAGGGTGCAAAGTATTAATCGAAGTTCATGAGGAATTGTCTATGGTAATGGTTTGAAATATATATTTCCTTGTCCCCTGAATAGGGCACAATACATATTATAAAAACACCTGATGATATGCGACTTAAGCCGGCACCAAATGATGCACCACAGTTGATCGTGAATAAGAGTTAAATATATGGGAATTAAATTAGAAAATAAAAATGGTTGTTTCAAATGTTGCCTCCAACGATTGACATGTCAAGTTTTCTGCTATACGGTGGAACGAATGTTTGATCCGAATGATTTATTTATTTTATTAATTTGTTGATATTCTTGACACTGACACTGTTTAACAAAAACTTTCAAGTAAATAAAGAAACTTTCAAGTATAAAACCTTACTTTGTTGGACGATTCGTGCAGCAGTGCATGACATGTGGATTAAGTGTGTGGTGGGAGTATAAAAATCTCTTTTGACACGAATTAACTTCTTCCAACGTGAACGTTTTACACATTTAGTTCCATCATCGACCACACGATACGTCCAACAAGTCCGTAGCATCGTTTGGTATCGACATTAGCTTGTACGCGTTGTTATAATAGCGATGGTCAAATTCGACTCACAGATGCAGTATCACATACTAACTACTACGCCATCAAAGACTTAAAATAAACAATATTTTCCAAACACATAAATAAATAGAGGTTTTTGTTTAAAACGCGCGATGTTTCAAACAGTATAAATACTTTTAACATGTTAATTCAACCAAACGGTTTAGAAAAATACGTTTTCCTTTCGTGTAGATAACACCATTTATGTGTTTGTTGTATTTGTGTGTGTATAGTATTTAGTTTTATCACAATATGCAAAGTAAAAAGGTGTATATGCACCATTAAAACCAGAAACAAAACAAATGCATTGTATTCCCGTAATGGTTAAATTCTATTATGTTAAAAGCTTGGTGGAAATGAAACCTATCATTAAAAAAATATATTGTGGTTGTTGTACGAATGCCACGGGCAGTATGCGTTTACCCCTTATCATACCACCCACCTCATACCACCCTCTAAATAAACCAAACTAAACATATCTAGCCTAACCCTACTAACCTAACACAACCGCATCCATGACCTAACTCAACCGATTTAACCACAAACCGGTTTAGATATAGCCCGACTGGTTTTAGTTGAGTCCGATGCATCGCTCTCATGGGGCCCTGTCGTTCCAAGCCAATATATTCCAAGTAGTGTACCAGAGATACACTGGTCTACAGTTCTACAATACAGAGGTGGCAGTAGCGGCGCGTGCTGGTGGTGCTCCAATAATGTTGATCGCTTCGTGATCTCATATGTGAACTTTGAAAACAATTAATCCGATAAAATATAGCACGGGGCCCCTATTCCTGAGTCTGATCTATATGAGTGAAACATTTTACGAATCACATTATGCTACAGTACACACACGATAGCCTACTTTTCAAAATAAAATATAGAGTACAGATAACCATAATTCTTTAGGCGTATATGCTAGACAACACAGACTGATACATATTTGTTTTTGTGTAAAATATCATCAGAGAAAAGAATGGTGTTTTAAACACTTTTTCCTTACTCAAACACACATGACAAATTTGAACCTTATTTCGTCATTTTAAATAATTTGCCTCTTCCCCCTCGTGTTAAAATTTGTTAATAATTAATCATTTAATAAATATTTAATAACTGTTATTAATTAGTACTTATTATACTCACCGTATGTGAGACGTGACATCACCATTAATGACCTATCGTAACCACGCTAGTACTTAAAGGATAATGTGGATATAGGCTTAAACTAAGCTAGATGCAATTAAGAAATGCACTAATAAAATTATAAGCAATAAACTTTGTGAATTAGAATTTTTTTTTAGATTATATAACAGAGTTTCTATATTGTACTAGCCCAACTTAAGCGACGTGCCACCACTGATGTTTAGTAGTAGAATATACTGCAGTATCATTTCTATTGTCCATACACATATTCAGAAACCCGTGAGAAGGATATATGTACACGGATTTACGGAGATAACATCGTAGTATAGTTAACGGATGGCTATTGGCTAGAACTTCATATCTTTAGCGTTTCAATAAGGTGTAAAATGTATTAATGAACGTGCTGAAATATGCGCTTCAAAAGATCTGCTTTATTGGATTTTGTCTTATAGAGATTTTACCTTATCTAAAGTATATTGTTGTTTATTTAATGGTTTTCTGAGAAGTTGCATTAATAATATAACAAAGACAATTTATTTATATCATATAATATGAATTTAGAGCTATATTTAGAATCACAACAATAGAAGAAATCTTTCATTATAAAGAGGCAATATTGTGTCTGCCAAAGAATATCTAAATTATCTTGATATACAAATTTGAGAACTTTGTTTTCTTGAAAGAAAACTTAAGAAATCTGAGATTCTATCATGGAACATAGTTTTAAAATGTGTGAAGTGGATTGGAAACTTACCACCACGGCTGGTGAATGTAATATATCACTTAAAAATTTGAAAACTCCTTACCACTACTCGTTCACTTGCTCTTTACTCCTCACTCCTATTTCCCGCTAACTTTGTCACTCCTTCTGACGCCCTCTTTTTAGTACCGGTAAAATCAAGGGATATATAACACAGTAAGTAAAACTTAATGGCAAATCAATATTAAGAACTCTCCTTAAAGTAGCTCCTCCAACTGTGAAATAATATCGTTCGGGAATAGTTTAGTAAATACATTCGGAAAATCTTATTTGAAAAATTTATTATACGAATTATATTAAAATTTAATAACCTGTCCTTCTGTCACTTGATAGCGTAGAGTTCTGTTCGCTGTTCACGTTTTATATTTTATTCTTACGTTCTTTGTATAAAATAATATTAAATGGATGGTTTGAATGTAGAAGCTCTGAGCTACCGACAGACCGAACCAGCAGGCCACGTGCCTACTGTAGAAAAGTACCCCCACCCCCCGCACTAACTTCATATTGTTCCATAAACATATCCACGTGAACCTAAACACTGATATAAATAGAATAAAGTACGAATTAGTCTTGATAGCCCAACGAAAGGGCTTGAGCTTTACCTTGTACTTATAATTCAGAAAGTTCAGAATTTTCCCGATATTTCTAGCTACGTTTGAATTTATATGAGAGACAGATTTATTGGCGATTGGCGAAATACAAATAGAGTGCCTTATTCTTCTACATTTTTTTTAATATTAATGTGTTTGTCATTTAGCACTATTTTGCTTAATTCAATTTTGATCCTTATTAAATCTAAACATTCTCACTTATTTAATTATCCTTATAAAAATAAAAACAAAACTGCTAGTGCTTCGCTCCTCCTGCTACTCTCGCTCCTGGTTCTAATCTGCCAATCCATTTCTTTCCTCGTTCCTTTTCTCTATCTCCGACATCCACCTCTTCCCTTCACTGCCTCCCTTTAATAACTGCTCAATATTCTTTTCGCTTATTACCTTTTTCGCATGCATGAAAACTTAATGTGCTCCAATGTTTCTATTCCCAAATATTTTTACATCTTTTGTTATAATTACTCTTCTCAATTTTTTACATTCTTTCCTGTTATTGTATCTCCCTGTCTCTTCTCCTTAGCTTCTGTTCCCCACTTGTGCCTTCTTCTCTTCTTCTCTCTGCCTCCTCTGTCGCCATTCCATTCCTTCTCCACTCTCCTTTCTACTCTCTTCACTAATTTTTCTTAATATTTCGCTGCCTTATCAGTGGTCAGTGGTCAGTGTTACCAAGTAAAGAAATATAATTTCTTTACATACTTATTATTATATACCCAAAGAGAAATTTGTCTTGCTGTGAAAGGTTCCCACTTGCTCGCTTTCCGTAAGCTAATTCCGATGATCCATTTTCTACTTCTCATATACAAATTGTCTTGCAGTGCAAGCTTGTCACAATCTAATTCCAATTTCCTTGTCTACTACATTTACAGAGATACATTTATTTCTATCCAAAGTTTTAGATAAATACAGACTTTTTACTCTTTAAATAAAATTTGGACATTGTAATTCACATATAGATTATTATCCCAGTTAAAATACTGAAAACTAGCCAATGACAAGCCAAATTATTTATATACTTTTATAGTACATGACAAAGTAGCTGTGTGAACAAAAGACAAATTCATTTTATAAATATTTAAAGTTTTTATGAATGGTGGTGTACAGTTTTGCTTGGTTGGTAGGGCTGATTCTATTCTGTATGTGACATAGATATATGGGGGAATTATAATTTCAGATGATAATATTAACATATTTATATATTCACTTCTTACTGAATATAGTTATTACTTTCATATAAATTATTCTATTTGTTTAGGAAGTGTTTTGGAGATTCTCTTAAATTTAGATACCTTTAGAGTTTCAAATACTTAGAACCAAAACCCTTGTAAATGAGAAATGAGTAGAGCTAAATAAATATAGGGAATATGAAAAGCTAAAAGATAAAATGACTGATGCTACTCAATATTAGGTACAAAGGTGGTTAGTTTTATAAAGTATTAGAAAGTTATTAGATGTTGATTGAATTGCTTACTCGTTTTCTGTTTAGTTAACCCTTCATCATTGTAATGGTCGATAACTTTAGTAGATTAAAGATTGCAATGCGTTGTAAGATAGTGTCTTCACTATGAACTTAGGAACGTATTGCAGCGGTGCACTCTTTGCAAATTAATATATAATAAATAGAGTGAGTTGTGATTTACAAAAACAATTCAAAATAAATTTTACAAATAATAAATATATTATATATTAAAAATGACTCGGGGTAATTACATTTTTAAAACAATAGCCCCTGTGTTTTACGCTTAATTACTCTCAAACGTATAAAATTAATTATAATATACAATATTAATGATGAATAAATATTTAACGTTATTACAAAACATAAACACATATACAAATATATGTTTTGTTTACATGTGGTTACATAAACATGTTGAAATTATAACTATTTGTTAAATAAAATATTGAATAAAATGAAACAACAAATTTTGTATCAATTCCATAATTAAAACATAAATTATATGAATAAATATATTTGTATAAATTCTGTTATCATTTGGATCATAATATCATCTTTAGTTTAGGATTTCTATTGTCAACCATTTGTTGTATTTGTTCAAACCAAGCAGACTAAAAAACAACAACAAACGTGTTTTCCTTTGATTTTACCGTCTCCAGATGGGAATGTGTTTTGTTTACTAAAACAGTTTTTAAAGACTAGAATGTTTTAAGAACTGTCTCTTTGGTGTTTTTCTTCGTATTTTATTAAACTGTCTCTCTGGTGTGAAACCGGCATTATAGTTTTCAAATATGTCATACGATTTCTTCCTATGGAACTGTCTTAATCCAGTGTCTGTCGAAGAAGATAGGGACGGCACTATCTAAATACATTGATTAAATAGAGACAACCTATTCCTATAATAATATAATAAAGAAATCTAGTTTGATCTTGATCAGCGCTCATTTCTTTCATTTGTTCTCATGCTACAGATACGTAAATGCTTCTCACTTACTCTCTAATAGATGCTAATCAGGAACATATCTTAAGTTAGTGATTTCTAAGCTGCAGGTGCGCCGTTACTGAAACCACAGGATGATTAATACGTCATCGTTCATTTCAGACTTTAGTTAAAACATTGTACACGCTAGCATACCATTTCAAACGAAGAGACAACATTGCTACACCCTTTAACAAAGCGTTGACCTTTCCCTTGTTCCCTATAGACCTAATTATTACCACGTTCAGTACGTATTAAGTAACTTTGCATTTAAAAGAGTAGTAATTGAGATGAAATGACTGACTAGATATATGGATTAACGGTTATAGCGGTTACTAGTAGGGAAAACGAGAAAGGGAGAGTGAGAAAGAGGTAAAGAGTTTTTGGTTGAAGTGGAGTGAAGGGTTGGTTTTACGATAGCATTATTCTAAAGGGTGAGTTATGCTTCTAAAATGTAGAACGTGGTGGTAACATGGTGAATGGTTCTCTGATTCTCCTACTACACTACCCCTAGATGTAGGGAAGTGGGATGCTGAGGGAATATACTTATACTATTATTATGCATTGGTGTGTGTGTGTGTGTGGTATATATATGGATATGAACTAGTTACCAGTACTGATCAAAACTTGGGTCGCAAAAAAGCAAATGGAAATTTCACTGTTAAAAATGTTCCTAATTTTAATACAAATTTAATAGACAAATGCATATTAAAATAAGAACTGGTTATTTTTTAAAAAAAATACATTTTGGTCTGAATTTGTTAAATAATTCTTTGAAAATACACGGTATATGCTACGAAATTTAATGTACCTTTATCTGAATATTTTTTTAAATTTGGTTCCGAGCTATTTTAATTTTTAAGTTTATCCCTAGTTTGTTTAAGTAAATATTACATGAATGTGAAGTAAGATATGTGTATCTTTGTGGACTAATACTAATAAATTAGTTCACTTGTTTAAAGTTTGGGAAGCTTTCATATAAACCATATACTGTAAAGCAAAAGCTATGCTCATGTAGCTTGGAATGGAAAGAACACTATTCTATAATATGCTATATGTTATTCTATTTGCTTCTATGTTATATTATGCTATGCTATGCTATGCTATGCCCTTCTATTACACGGTTTATTTTAAAATGAGTTTTAAACCTTCAGTTTACGTAGTAATTAAAATAAATTAAATAATCTTAATAGCGTTGAATCTTTTGAAAGTACCTTTTTGCAATTAAACATTTTATAAAAGTATTTATTACTATGGATATTAAATTAAACACAATATTCATTTTATTATATACCGAGCATCATTCGAAACGTCACAGCTATATTTAATTACTCTTTATATGTATTTTAAATACACATACACACATATATGTATATATATATATATATATATATATATATATATATATATATATATATATATATATATATATATATATATATATATATATATGTATGTATGTATGTGAGTATATTTTTACATAATATTTATATAATTATATAATTTTTATTATTTAATTTTAATTTTTACTATTGCGATGAAGTTAATTTTTTTGTTCTAAGATAATATTTCATTAAACCAGAATTTGATTTTTCTTATTTTAATTAGCAAAGCAAAATTAAGAGAACTGTCGACGGAATGTTAAAGGAAAACACGTTTATTGTTGTTTTTTAGTCTGTTTGGTTTTTTGTGAACATTTGCGCTTGTCAGTTGTTGTTTATCATGTTTATAATTTTTATGGGACACACAGAAAAACACTAAAAACGAAACCAGTCTGTTCAGTGTGAAACCTGTTTTCGAAAAACAAAACTGTTTTAAAATAAAACAAAACATGAGTTTGTTTTGTTTTTTGAAAACAAAATTGTTTTCAAAACTCTCTCTGGTGTGGAAACGGCATAATTCTAGTATATATGTGGGGACCAATATTGATAAGGAAATAGTGTGACGGTAGAGACTGTAATTTTATAATTTTCTTTATTTGAAGATGGCCTCGTATAGAGGATCGAAAATTGCTAGTATTTTTTTAAAATAAAGTTAAGTTTTCTATGATAAAAGGGTTGTTTTATTGAACATATACCTTGTAATTGGATGGTGTTTCTAAATCCTTATCTATAATTATTATATATATATATATATATATTGTTATACACTGGTGTTATAAGTAGTATAAATCAAAGTTACATACATGCACACCAAGCAATATCGCGTAAATAACGCAGATAGAACAACAATAGTTTACAGGGTGGATTGTACATACAAACAGCGCGTAATGAATATGCCTAATTATTTAATATTGATCAGATAGCAAAACTGGGTGTTAAACCAGAAGTGAATCGTGGGTGGGTTTAGGGTGTTAGAGGTGGGTATAACGATTTAAACGTACTACAGCAGTGAGGGATAAGGTAGAGGGGTTGGGGTAGTTGGCTGAATCGTAGTGCATATGACGACGGGGTGGGGGTTGGTTGGTTGGTAAGGGTTTTATTGAATGGGGATGTTTGGAAGGGGTTTTAACTGGTATTGACTTATCAAGGGATGATATAGTTAGATAGTTAGAAATATATAAAGTGTACCATGCTGAAAGAATTTTTAAATTATATATAATAAATAATGAAAAATAGTTTTATATTATGGTAGATAAGGACAGGATATGGTGGGGATGTACCATTATAATAAAAACTATGTTGCATCGATAGTAGTGTATCCGGGTTTGTATTTAAACTGTTGCATTTGATATTGTAAAACTGTTTATATATTTATGAACAGAATTACATATATTTAACATAAAAAAATCTACCTGTTACATAACATACGTTATCTTTTAAGATTTTTTACGTTTAAAAAACTTTCTGTGCAAAATTATATAATGTAACATATTAAATTAATATAGCATATAAGTAAACGCTTTTTGTCTTAAACATTTGTTTACCGATAATGTGACAGAATTATGTTAAAATTTAGTAATTACCTAACGTAATATTTGGTAAGTAATATTATGTTAAATAATACGAAATTTTACTTAAAAAATGGTAATATTTTTATTTTAGTTAGTTTAGTTATATTTAGTCTTTAAGAACTGTATTTTCATTCGTTGAATAATATATTTCTTTATCCTTATACGCAGCTCAGGCCTGGATCATATAGTTTAAGGGGTCTTCTCACTTTAGGCACCTCGAAAATAGGCTATTTTCGAGATTTTTTTTCGAGCCTTTTTGCACAAAATTATGGGATAAAATGGATCCTATGTAATAAACACATCTTTCAAGTACAAGAAAAAATTTATTTTTTATTTTTTTGAACAATTATTATAACAAAAAAGTAGCATCGAAAAAATCGTGTAGAAATGTAATGTTCGTGGCTTGTTGATGGTATCTCCGAGACAGGTCATTTGAAACAAAAAAATAAAACAGTTTTAGATTCAGTATATCAGTGGCTATAGCGCATACCAACAGATTTTTGATATTCGCGAAAATAACAAAATGGCGCACGTTTTTTGAAAAAGTACCAAAAATTTTTTTGTTACTTTGCGTTTTTTTGCAGTTTTTTGTAAAAAAAAAATACTTCAAATCAAAATTTTTAAAATCTGATGGTATGCGCTATAGCCATAACTATGAAGAATATGTCATTTAAATTTCATGACAATCGGCCGGATAGTTTCCGAAATTTCATCAACAAGGCACTGAAAAACCTTGTTTTCAGATAAAAGCGTTTAAAGTTTGCTCCTTTAAAGCCGGGTGCTCTGAGGTAGTCACCTAACGGTCGCCCAAAAATGTAGTTAGACTTGTCCGATCTTTATGAAATTTTGATATAACATTTTTGATGATATGTACTTTCAAAATTACAAAAAAAAAAAAATCGATTTTTTAAAATTTGCAAAGTGAGAAGACCCCTTAAGGTATTCTTATGCTTGACATACATCTAGCGACTACCGATTAATATAATCTAATCTAATAATATGATATATTCCAAATAATGATAAATTTCTAGAAACTTTTATATTTATTTAGTTTCTTTTTACATTCAATTTATAAAAGATGGCGTTAATAGTTTTTCAAACTATTTATAGTTTAAAATGTAATGTTTAAAACAATTTTACATTTGTTTTCTTTGTTTTAAAACGGTTCCACAACTTTAATGTATTCTATTACTTTAGTTTTCTAAAAGTTTGTTGTCAATATAAAACAAAATTGCATTCTAAAAATATAAACAAAACTTCACTTTATTAAGTTAAATGGAATATATTATGCATTAGAGAAACTGTGTCCCGTATCCCCTGTCCCGTGTCCCGGAATCTGTACTGTGTCTCGTGTTTTAGACTGAGTAGCTTTAATCAATGTAGTTTTATATACAGACGAAACTATTTGCTTAGTTAATTACATCAACTTACTCTACTGATTAGCACTGTAATTAGGAACATATTCTAAAATACGTTTGTTAAAAGTTAAAATTACAAATATATTTAATAAACTATATGGATACGGATTGAGACATTTACCGGGGTAATTAGTGGAGAGGGGAGGGCTTTCACTCGAAATGAATTGTATGTAGTCATAATTATCTACCAGCGTATTTCAAATTACAAAAAATTCAGATAGTGAAATATGGAGACCTTCAACTAGAAGTGTCTTTTTAAATTTCGCATTATTTGTAAACCGTCAAGATTCAACCTTAATTGCGGTGACATTTGGCAGATATTGCGTTCCATAACTAACCTCAGAGTTTGTACTTTAAATTAAAATAAAAATATCACCACTTTTCACAAAAATATTGCGTTTCTGTGTTGATTTAAAATGACATCTCTTAATGAAAGATCATTTATTTTCATGCAAAAACTTACCAATGAAGCGACAATTAAATAACCTATATTTAAGTGGAAATGCACAGGAGTGGGAGAACTGATCATATGTCAAATTAAAAATGAAGTTTTCATAAAATTTAATAAAAACCATGTTCTGTTTTAGATGGTTTTTAAGTTGGTTGTTTAAAATTGCAATTAATAAGGGACTTGGTATATTATGATCTTATACTATCATTTAATTAAAGAAACGAATTTGTAATTACTGCATTGCTTACTACACTAGCACCTCCTTTAAAAGCTGCAGTTAAGGTAAAATAAAGCTATGCATAAGATTTATGAAAAGGTCGTGTGAAACTTAAAAAAGTTTTGATTATTCTAGTTAGTGGCTTGTACAAAACATAATTATGCAAAATATTATGCAATTATGTTTTAGAAGTAACATTTTTTAAATGCACTTTTATAAAAGCTTAAAGATTAACCCGACCTCTAACGTGACAAGAATTTATTACCGCGAGCTTTATATTTTTTATTACAAAAACGTCAGTTTGTATAGAAACTTGAACCACATGAAACAAGAGCTTTTAAAATGATATTTATCTGAAAGGTTTAGTTGCTTATTATAAAATATAGACTCAAAATGATATTAAATTATTTTTGTATATAAAAAAAGAGCACTTTATTTTATATATGTATCTTTAACAGTATCAATATTATCATCTTAAAAAAATTATTTAATAAAATCTTATGTTCCCCCTTTTTATTAGAAAAAGCTACAAAAAATACTTATATTATATAATAAAGCTAATATAAAAGCTCACGTTTTATGTGCTTTCGTAAATGAATGTTGTTACTGGTGTTGGAAGAGAGAGAGAGTGAGAGAGAGACAGAGAGAAAACGAGGAAGATAGTACAATCTTAAAAACGGGAATGTTCTTGCATATATTAGTAACAAAGGAATTTTCATTTAATTCTCTCATTTAATACATATTATTATTCCTTTTTATTTTGCAATACCAACATGATCCTCAGATTTATAATTCAATAATGAAACTATAAATGAAGATCATGTATCCTGTATAAATTTATCATATTCAAAACTATTACATGTAATCAAAGAACATGTGACTCTTTTTTACAGCACCTGATCAAAAGCAAGCCTTATATGTACAATGTACATATGTTATATACTGCTTGCTCCGTTTAAGATGTAACACTAAAATTGAAATGTAAAACAGTTGAATGGAATGTACCCCTCCCACACGCACTCCGTTGACTGAAGAGATATTTCGATGTAGTTTTTCCAAATTTTCATGGTACATGGATGTATCGTTTAGATGTAGGTCACTTTATAGCAAGGTCAAAAAATGTAAGAATGTATGTAAACAAAAAAGATTTGAGAAGTAATATAAATATTAAATATAGGTTTATATGCAAGTAGATTTAACTATCATATAGCATATTATTCTTCTATGCTACAAGTACTCATCGTACAGACAAAACTGTAATAAGGCTAAAGACTATAAGCATCAATGAATCTAATTTAATCTTTTTCTTTAAATACCCATACCCATACTCGTTTTGGTTTTTTAATAGTAATTCACGGGCTTCTTAGGACCACGGTCCTTTTTTCGCCCTTCTTAATTCATTTTATTAACATTTTACATATTTACATTTCATTTATTATTACACCTAAACTTTTAAGCCCGCTATATTCCATATCCTGTCTATCACTAAGCACACTGGCCACCTCGGATATCTTAGTAGTTTCGGCATACTCGTTGATACTGTATTTATAAATTAGAAATTATGTATTACAAATGTTTTAAGTGCTAATAACTATCGAAAGTTGATGCACTCAAATAAATATTAGAAAGAAAAAAAAAGTACCATGTGAAGCGAAAAGGAACTCGTTTCTAGTTCTATGCAAGCACTGCTTATATATATATATATATATATATATATATATATATATATATATATATATATATATTTACACGATATTAAAATCCGTGATGTCGCAATCAGATTACACATCCATTATAAATATAAAAGGGGCGACCGCTCGCGTCACCGCGGCGTCGGCGTCGACGTCGTGGTACCATACCGGCTGGTGCATATCAGGATCTCCACCGCTACTCGAGCTACGAACCACCGCACAGTACAGGCAATTCTACTCGTCGTAGAAGCACCAACGTAGACCCGTAGCCCCGTAGCCCCGTAGACCACCGTGTAGAGTATAATGGTGACTCTACTCTCCATACTCTACGTACTGGTACTCTACACTCAACAATGACTATCATTACAAACTTTACTAACAAAAACCGACGTGACTAACTTATTCATTGTGTTGGGGTGCGTGTACATTCATTAATGGTGAAATTGTAGAGAAATTCATAATGGAAGAATCACAATATAGAAATTAGTTTAATTATATTTACTTAGCCAATAATATTATTAAATATGTTAATTTGTTGACGTAATGTATACTAATTGAGATTAAATTTATTCAGCTTATTTAATAATCTGTTAATTAACATTATATTATACTCGTATTACAGATAGACAGAATGTCTAATTCAGATTAAATTTATGTAAAGTTTAATGAAAAATATTTAGGTACGATCTATGTAATATGTATTCACGCTTCATGTAAATTAACATAGGTGTATTTATTAAGGGAGAAAGGGATTAGAAAGCAATATATAATGGACCCACTGTAATGCGAGTTGCAGTAGTGCGAATTCATGTAACGCGATAAGCTAGTGCTTTAAAGCTCGCCTTAGTTTTAGTACCGTAGTTTACCTAATTTTTTTAAGAACTTTAAAACGTCTGGGAGAAATGAGAGCTTACGGGAGGATCCGTCAATAGTGAATGCTCGTTTTTAACAATATTTTGTACAATATATATAAAAATCTTTTATCATACTTGTACTTTTACACAGCTGAGTAAGGTTTTTATGTACCTTTTGCATCAGTTACTTGTAAAAGAGAGCCTTAACGGCTCCAAAAGATGAACTTTTTTTAACATAATTTTCTATTTCTCGATATAAAAGAATATAAATTCAAAACGTTAAAACGAATTAAATATGAATATTTACATTGTGAATCAGTACACAACTCCAAAATACGCAGTAGCAACGATAGCTCTTTCTTTCCTTGAACCCCTTTGCCCCCCTCTTTCCCATCCTCTATTACACAGTATATTACGCAGCTCTGTAAATTACAAGACCAAATATTACGCGGAAGAGACCGAAACAGAAACCGTTACATAGTGTACTGCGAAGATAAGATGTTATTTCGTAATATCATAAATTATTCTATTTTTTTTATGTCATTATTGTTGTTCCTTGTGGCTTCTTGCCTTCTTGGCTTGTTGGCCTCGTTGTGTCTATTTGACTTTAAATATTTCGCTAAATTTACTAAATATATTTAATACTGGTATTAAAAATTTAAATAATACACTGAACATCGTAGACTTTTTTATTTAGTAAATGTATTCATAGGAGAATGTTATTTTCTTTTTTGCTTTTGCTTTTTCATAAAGATTTTTATTTAAAAATGACCACTTGGAATATTAGAGCGAAATTTTTAAATTGTTGTAATAAGTTTGTAGGATGACATGGAAATGACGCCACTATCGACAAATCCAGTTGATAAAGAATTACCTTTTTAAGGAAAAAAATACTAAGTCTGAATAACTCTTGCTTGCACGGTATTTTTATCAATAAAAAATAATGCTTTACCAACACACGAAATATATATTTTTACATTGTTTTGAAATTACAAAAAGTAGTATCACTAAAACCACAGTAAATCTTAAACTAATAGTCGGAATGTTATGAAATTTTAACACTATATACATTACAATTATTTTACATAATATACACGTTTTCTGTTTTAGTCTACATGTATATTCGTATTAAAGCTTTTATTTAGTTACTAAAAATAAAAGTTTACCTTTAATATAAGTGGCACATTTCTTAATTGTTGTATATAGTTCAGTTGCACTCAGGTCATAAAAGCAACGCATAAATATAAACTTATCGTTGTTATTAAGACAATCTCAAAAGTAGATTAAGTATAAAAAAATATATAACTAGTGAAATGCATAAAAATTTAAACCATTACTTCTCATTAAGCTCTTACATTAATTCCCATAGCGCGTTTGCTCTTATATTTTAAAATTAATTCATATAATTTTCTCCAACAGAAAAAGCTCTCACAACTTCATATTAAAAAAGCACAATTTGAAATATAATTTAATAAGAATTAATGTTGTGTTCCGTTTTGAGAAATGCATTATAATGTACATCTACACAATACACATACACTAGAAGAGGTACAGTCTAAGTTGATAACATGACTATAGAAAAGATACATTTTTTTTTAATATCTTTCGATTTTCAACAAGTTCATGAATAATTTTTTTAACTCTTCAAGCTTTTCGTAAATTGTTTTTCATAAATAACATACAAATATTTAACAAGATACAATTCAATATTATATCTCAGTAAGTTGTTTACTCATAAGTAATTTTCTTAAATCCCATTTAAATGTGTTATTCCATGGAGCTTTCAAAAAGCTCCTTAAGTAATAAGCAGCACAATAACAACATTCTATAAATAATTTGTTTTAGATAATATAGACAAAATATACTCATACTCTGTTATTAACAGATAAAGCTGTCGCACATTAAAGATTATCTCTAGCTTGTGCTTCAAGCCTCATTCATAGAATGTAGTATTTTCAAATTACCCTAAAAAATTTAAGTCGATTGATCCTTTCTAAATTTGAATCATTCGACTGTGAGAGGGAAAGAAAGCAAATACACAATATATTCGTTCAAAGTAATGTTATTCAATAACGATTAAGTATTAACCAATACCTTTGTAATTTCCACGTATATCGAACATGTCAATTGGGTTTTAATTAAAAAATGAATATTAAATCATGATTTTAATAAATATATTACATTCATCCTCGTATTTCTAGCTTTGATTGCTTTCCGATATGAATACTATATACATAGAATTTTGTTTTATTTTAAGCTGTATTTAAATTTAACTTTAACCTATACGTAACACGTTCATTTACCCAATAATACTATTTTGTATATATTCATTCATTCATATATATATGTGTGTGTGTGTGTGTATATATTTTATGTCATTGTATTTTGCATTGTATTTCTGTATTGTTTTGTGTGAACGGAATTTATAATACATGTTAATATGATATGAATTCGATATGTTTTAGTCCTAGGACTTTGCTAGTTTAATAATAATTTATATGACATGTTGGGTAACTTGTTTAAGTTCAAAATATTATATATATGTATATATACTATAGAATTAGACGACTTCATATGGAATGACCCAAATTTATATACAGAGTGTTCCAAAAATAGGACGGCTTTACTTACAATTCAAATATCTTTTTATTAAACAGATACTGTAGTCATCTCTTTAATTATTGCAACCATTTTGTCTATACAATGTTTATATAAAAATAAAATTCGTAACAAAAGTATATTATAAATAAAACTCGATAGAAACAAATAGATTCAAATATATTTTTTTCTAAACTATTACACTTAAAACTCTCGCCTTATCTCGCTCTTGTCTCGTGTGAAGCCCTATCTGGATTAAGAAATCTGTATTAGAAAACACTTCAAAAATGTCCTAAAGTACTCGTACAACAATCAAGGGCATCCAATATTTTAACCTGAAGCTAATCATAGCTTTATGACTAATATTTCTAAATTTTCTAAGACAATTCTATAAGATCATACGACTCTAAACATTTTGGTATATATGTGTAAATATTTCTAACTATTTTGGCTAAAGTGTAGCCAAGATATATATGTAGATATATACAGTCATACATATATGAATACTTAAGTATTCTGATAACATGCTTAGCTGGTACTGCTATATGAAGATGTATATTTCAAATTCAGAATAGTTTACGAAAGTTATTATATATATATATATATATATATATATATATATATATATATATATATATATATATATATATATATATATATATATATATTTGATATGTTTGTATACCATTAAAACATGTCTTATAAATCAAGTCTTAGCTGTCCGAACGCAACCCCAGCTATCATACCAATTCTAATCCAGACTAAAATAACAGATTTAGAGGCGCAATAAATAGAACAGAAGAGAACATAAGAGTATATAACTACTTTTTTGTACACAATTATATTTACAAAATATTTTAAGTGAAAATAAGAAAAATTAAATGTAGCTTTATTGCCGTAAAATTTGGCGATTGATAAGGGGGTGTAAGCGAGTGCGTAGTCCCCAAAGCAATTATACGAACAACCACTGTATCACCACGCGCCCCTGTTCATAAGTTTTGTACTAAGTTTACCTCGTTTTACTACCCCTATCCTTACTATCATATAGGTACACGTATTATAGAAACCCTCCTTCTCTTCTACTCGTAAACTCACGTTTCTTTACTTTGTCTTGAAGATATTTCAGTACACATCACATCTGACTAACAAAACCACTTATTGTTGTTGGTGCTTTTGTTGCTTCATGTTTATCAACTGGACCTGGACTGTTTACTTCTCCTATAATGTTTTGTAAGATCTCAACTAGATGACACTACTAGCGAAACTGGTTTACAAGTTAAAGTTTTCTAAAGTGATTTATGCACTTCTAAAGTTTCAAGATCTGTACGAATAGTTCATAATCACGTGTTGGGTTTATAAAACATAAATTACTCACTTTTAGGTAATAAATTAGTACAGTACCATAAATGGCTAGCATAAATGAGTCACAGGTAGAAAATACAATGCAATGTAACACTTTAATTAGCTTGTCATAAGCTAACAAGTGTAACATTGCACTGCAAGAGACTTTAATGCATTTTGAAATAACAACGAAAGTAATTCCAGTGGTATTTGCTAAAATTATCTGCATCATAATCAGTCAAAGGCCGTAATCTACAAAAGACCGTTTTCGTTTCACAGAATCTTCGATATTTTTTTATGTAATAATTCACAAATAATTATTCAACCCTATTGTTTTTTTTCTTTATTTAATTTATTCAACGTCGGCCTATTTCCGATGCTGAGTCCTATTACCGACGACAAAATCTTTATTGCATGTAATACGAAATTGGATAGTTATTATTCGTTAATTTTCGTTGTTTAATTTTTAATCATGTGAACGAACACCCTTGCATTATCCACGTAACACACCTATCATTACCATTTTACATGTTTTTTAATGTATTACTACAAAATCAATACAAATTATTTATCTGAATATTCAACTCTTAAGGGCAGGCCTGGATTTGAGGAAGGGCAGACGGGGCTACTGCTCCGGGGACTCCACAATAGAGATAAAAGCAATAAATTTTTGAAAGACTTTGAAAAAAATTGTTCCTTTTATTCGGAAAATAATTAGGGTCCTCCGCTGCCCCGGGGCAACACCTCTCGCTTGCACTTGATAAGTCCAACCGTGTAAATCGCATCACGTGAACAAGAAGTAAGTTCGACTTCGACTTTAGCTCTACTACACACGACTATCAACTTGTTCATAACAAAGCCAGTGGTACTGTGCTTCTACGCTTTTGTTAAATTGATATTGCAAACTTTTTACATTGTCTTTATCCGTTAACATATGTGGTTCTTCTTTGGGTCTATCCTATCTATGGTCTACTAGTTGTTTGGGTTTATATGTGCAAGTATATTACAGATATAGATTTGTTCTCATAACAGTTTATTAATTATGTTCTCTAGCTGAAGTCTGTGGAGTCTGTTAGTTATATTCAATACATGCACAATTCACAAAAGTTGGTATATATATATATATATATATACATATATATATATATATATATATATATATATATATATATATATATATATATATATATGTGTGTGTGTGTGTGTGTGTGTGGCGATTTATGGATCCCTAGGTTTTTAAGTTATAGCAGAAATTTATTCCACTTAAAATTAATCGCTAATCCAGTTACACATAACTCTTTTCCTAAACAATTATCAATAACCGAAATTTTAGTCTGACCCAAATTAAACCTTGGTATTTCTAATTGGGATTTAATGGTTATTTAAATTCTTTAAATTCTATCTGGAAAGTTTATCTATTATCACTAATCTACATGATTAAGATCAAATCCCAGGGTATGTAAACACTTTAAATAAAATTGCATTAAATGGGATGCACCTTAACTAAGTGCAAAAAGACTACTAGAATAGTAAACAGATAGAGATATAAGAGTAGAGTGCGCGAAGGATACGGCCGCGTGTAAGTGGTAGCGATAAAGGCAAAGAGAGAGATATCTGCCGAGTGTCCTATCTATATCTTTCTAGCAGCTGCTGCTACTTTGGTTGATTGGCGGTAAGGTAGAGCGTAAGCAAGCAAGCAGACGCAGTGCTCGGCTAAAAAGAGACACAGAGGATATTCGGCAGCTATCTCACCCTTTGCCTTTATGGCAGTATTCAGTCTCTTGCGCACTCTATTTTTATACCTTTATGAGCAAACAACAAATAGCGATATTACAAAAACAATAAAACAAAACAATAACAATAAAGATGTAATATGTTATAATAGTTTAAAATGTTTTTTTAAAACAATTTTTCAATATATATTTCAAAGTCAATTCTCTAGTTTGTTTATATTTCTATTTGTAGATGATATTCGTATTTGTAGAATTGTAGCAATAGCCATGCCATTGTTCGGCTTAAAGCTCGGTGCTCTACGCTATACGTTGGTTGTACTACGAGTACAATGGAATGGGGCTAACCCGCTAACAATTCATCAATCACTTTAGAAAAGTATATTTTACAATTTCCCAGGACATGTAGTGTACAAGTAGTTAAGTACATGGATAAATGAAATTATATTGCATGTTTTTAAAATAAAAATTACAAAAATTATTCATTTGTATTATTCATTCTATGGGTATTTATTTTTCATTATTTTTCTATTTATTACACGTATTCTATAGCAGTTTTTTGTGCAGTGTAATATGAGTAGAATATTATTGTATAAATTATTCACTGATAATTATTATAACGACACAAGTGCGTTTATTCTAAGGCATTTATGCAACATTTTCTCCAGAAAGAAGGCTCGGGACTTTTTTCAAACAATAGTTTAATATATATTTTTTTATATAAACTCATATAATCAGGAGTGGTATGTCCTATAAAACTAAATTAGCGTTTTAAAATAAAAACGCAGCGTAGAGAAAATTCTGGATCCAAACTACTAGCGTACATAATTACTGAAATGAAATTTAAAATACATGTACACCAAGTTTATTATAATCGTAAAACTCTTTATTTAAATTTACAATCACAATAAATTATATGTTACATTTATGTTTCTGTTTCACAAAATACCCGTCGTAGCCTCAGAGCTTTCGTAGCGTCGTAGCTTTATATATTAGTATAAACTTTCAACAGAGAATATGTTCGGAATAATACCTACAATAAAATACCATTGTTATATTAATATTATATAGTAGTGACGTAGTTTAACAGAGTACAAAGCACACAATGACTTTTGTTAATTATACCCGTACTCGTTTTCGTATATATACTCAAGAAAAAGTTGTGCTTTTTTATTTGTTTTTGAGCTTTTTACAATTCTTGTACAATTCTTGTTTAGCTCTTGTTATTACGCTATAGCACTTACAGAGAAATTCATTTATATGTTTAATGAAACTTCTCTTGTCTTTCTGGCATGAAATAATGACGTTAAAACGAGATGGCAAATTAATATAAATGGTTAACATTAACTAAAATATGTAATTGTTGAAAATTGGATATGTTTCTTATAATTGTTTTTCCTCCAACTACAATTCATTTTCCTCTTACCTAGATTAAGAATAAACTAAACCACCATTTACAAAATTTTCGTAAAATATAACTAGTACTTTAATTTATTTAGTAGTTTACCTCCTAACTTATGCATCCTCTAGTTTTGCCTTTATTTTCTTGAGTTCCTATTCTGCATTTTAAAGTATTTCTTCTTCCTCTCGTGTACCTATCTCCTCCTCTATTCCTCTTTGATTCATGCCTACTTCTCCTTTCGTCAACAAATCAATTAAATTCTTTTCCATTTCTTATAATCTTATATTTTAAATATGTTTAACGTTATTTCAGATAATGAATTAATTGATTGTACCGATTAGCTGTTTGCTATTTAATTGTAGTATATGTAGAGTTGTGTACTCATTTATAGCTCTCTGTGGAAAAATTACAACCACAAGTCAAAGAGTTTAATTATTTAGGATTAAACAGAATGACAATATTATTAATTGTTTATTGTTCGCCTTTCGGCTTTACAATCTACATTCTTAATACATTTCATATACTTCAACTTACAATTAAATTTACATTATTCTAGACCTTTTTATTTCCAAAAGTACTTTCTGCTTCTTCTTCTCTTGACCCTCTTCCTTCATTTTCCCTAGTCTTCCTTCTGGGCTGGTCTATTCCCTAGTCTATTTTTCTGGGCTGAAGTTTAACTGTTTCCTCGCTACTTCTTTCTTTCTCCTGCTTCCCTTCACTGCCTCTTTTAGTACTTCCTATAATCGTATAAAAATCGTATTAAATTTGTACGATTCTTAGAAGAATTGTTTGTAGGGTAAGTAAGATAACCTATATAACATTAAATATTTCAACGATTTCAAATTTGATTTAATTTTCAACCAGTTTATTTTTCGACTAGTTACCACTTTCATCTAGCTATAAAAATATATCTTTGTAACAAATAATGAAATTTAAATATTAGAATTATGTATTCAGTCAAAAGAAGTCTTTTACATTTGATAGATACGTATATCACTATAATCTATTTTTAGTAGGAACCCTTTGATATAGCCTAAAAATCTAAAATGTCTGAAAAATATTACCCATATTTATTTTGGGATTACTAAGATTTATATTATGGTTAAAGGAAGAGTAAGAGGAATGTTGAATATAATATAGAGGTGGACGGAATCGGGATCAAATAAGACCCGACTGTTCGATCGCTACTGTTCAACCGTCAACCCTCAACCCTCAACCCTGAGCGGAAAACAGCGTCCAACCCTAAGAGAAAATTGGTACCACTGTGATGAGAACAAGGAAAAGTCTATGGAACCATTATTTTATAGGAGTATGACTGTGTAACATTACAAACATAGTGGTCTCCATGTCATAAAAAAACGAATTACACTGTTAAATTTAAAAACACAACTCTACTATTTATGATATTAAAAAGATAGATTCATATTACGACATTCGTAAAGAATTGAAAATTAATTCTGTAAGGTTTACCTTATATATTTCATCTTTTAATTTTTATAATTATTCTTCTTCGATGCTCAAGATACTCGTCGCACAAACAAGACTGTAATATGCCTGAGGAATACAGGCAGATATTAGAAAGCAGGGTAAACAGTCTGAGAAACCTTATTGACTTTATCAATAAAACTAATTTAATCTCTTTATTTTAAGTACCCATACTCGTGTCTATAAGTTGTAAATTATGCGTTGTAAATGTTTATAAATGTATACATTATTTTAATAAAAATAACGTTTAATCGAAAGTTGCTGCACTCAAATAAATATTTAAAAAAATAGACTCATACTTAAAACAAGTTGTGAGGTATAAACTGCTAATATAACTAAGAAGCACTCATTTTCTTATTTTTCTATAATGTATATTGAAACGAATAAGATAAAATCTTATTTATCGCTCTTTAACCTCTTTTAAATATAAGTCGTCGCCGAACTCTCGCAATTTGAACTATATTTAATGTTAAATTGTATTTCCGGAGTGGAAACCTGCGGACGAAAATGATATGAGTTGCAGTATAACTTCAGTTCGATATTTATTACTGCTGTATTTCACTATCAAGGTTACTGGGTTGTTCAAACTATACTAAATGTACTTTGTGTTTAAATAAACGCTTACGCTTCATTGGCTACATATAGACGACATGTGGTTATGATTCGATGTCATGGCGAACCATACCGAACCATTCTGTATACGATCAAGCTTCAATGTTTTGGAAATATGTTGCAATTTTATAAAACAGAATTATTTAATAAGTAATTGAAAAGCATGAATAAATTTAGAGTGTACATAGGAGTAACATTCTATGGTATGTGGATATGGATAGAAGTTTGCACCAACGTATACCACTATATATGTATGTGTGTGTGTGTATTAACGTAACAGAAAGAGTGGATGGCTAAATGCGGGTGGTAGGAAAACTATATATCTTTCCCTCACTCAGTGAGACCCCTGACCTACATTGGTTTGGGACATTGCGACAAACAACCGACCACTAGAGAGAGAAAGAGAGAGACTATGAATCTATGATCGTTCAACTATTTCCTCTATTCTGGTATTTGACTGTACGATGGCGAAATAAACTGGAGACGATGAGTTTATGTCATGGTAGAATTTCCAGACAGTTACAGGCCGTAAAATACCAATCCACAAACCATATGAATTCGTGCTGCAAAGTCACTGTAATTAAATTAAGATCGTATACGAGTATATGGTACGGTAACCTGCATATCTATTAAAATAACTATATCTCTTCTTAGGCTAACTGACGTGTTTTGTAGCTTCTTCTTACTGACGTTTTAGAGTCGTGTCGAAGTCATGTCGAAGTCATGTCGAAGCCGTATCGAAGCATATATAGTAAAGTTTAAAATAAATTAAAGGGAAAGTAATCTATTTGTCCTCTTAAATGTATGATGTTGATAAAAAAAAGAATTATGAATATCCTGATACTAGAGTTACCTTGTATGAAATATCGAACACTGAAAGAAATCTGATCGAAATCTGAATGAAGAAATGTCAAGGTCAAACACTTTATACGAACTTGTAATTACTTTCCTCATATTTACTGATTAGTTTACTTTAGTATAGAACACTTTACAAAGACAGATACAGTGATTTAACGAGAACAAATCTATACAATATTATCCAATTACAAAAGCTGTTCAATTTCATTTAATATTAAAAATTCACTTATAAATTTATCTATAATTTAAAACCATATTTTAAATATTATCTACTTTTATTGCAACACTAAATCTACATTATTCAATTAAATTTGAAAATATGGTAAACCAAAACTCTATGGCATATTCACAAATCATAACCTCGCATAAATATGTGATAATAAAAACTTTAAACTTCAAACACCAAAAGAACTAAATGCCAAGTTAACCAAACGAAAAGCTGAACGAGAAAATCCATATTGAGAATCTAGCTAGATGACTAAAACTAGTTCAACAGATATGAATATAGCTGCGAAGCTACCACACAACTGAAACTAGAAAACCATAAAAAATAAACTTACGATAATTGGCAAATTTAATATTAATGTGGAACATTTGGATTCTTTAAATTTATTCCCACATTTCTGAAAGTTATATCTTTAATTAAAATTTTTATAAACGTTTCGATAGTTGAACTATTATTAATTATAAATAAAACTGCGTGTTTATACATTTTTAATTAATAAAACACGACGTATGTTGTTGCAATTTGTAATTCTCTTAGATTTGAAATGTGAAATGTATTATAATATGTAAAATAATATTTATAAAATTGTTTGTAAGAACTATAAATGATTTTACTAATACTGCATTTCTCGAACACTGAGATACATTTATTTCCTTCAATTTCACCTCACTCTGGCAATCAGATTAAATGCATGATGACCGATAATTAGAACAGTTAACTTGCGATCAATTTAAACTATGCTATATAACTTAACCTCACTAAAACGTAGCTATAGCATTTGTAGAGGTTCTACTTCTGCAGAATGTCTAACTAGTCATCCGAGAATATGTTTAATTAAGGGAGTACTCATTTACAAGGTAAAATAATGTTCTTTTGTAAAAAGAGACTATTACTTATAATAGTACGTTATACTTATACCAAATATAGTATTTTTATATAAAGGAACATTTTTTCAGATAGGTGTTAGTACTTAAGGGTTAGGGTTTCAGCGTAAAAGAAACCACTTTTTTTGCGATTTTTTTTCTCAAGTATAGATTGAGAAATTTTATTCGAACCTTTTGAACATTATTGAGCATACTTTTGACTATGTTGTATAATTTTATCATGCATCAATATTCAAGCATAAGCCGGTAACAAAGCTTTCTCCAGAAGGTCTTGGGAAAAAGACAATTTGCGTTGTTCACTATAACTCGGCCGGAAATTATTTGAAAATGAAAAACCATTAAAATTTAGTTAAATTATAATCAAACTTTCCCCCCCAACGGCCTCTGATAATTCTTTTTTTCATTTAAAATTTTTTGGCGGCCATCTAAAGTGTAAACTGTTATTTTGCACGAAAAATTCCGCCATTTTGTGGGTGAGAAACACCCTTAATGTAAAATATTTTTTTTTATCTAAACGTTGGGGGGAGGTATTTTATATGTAGAAAATGTGTACGAAGTTTGAAATGAATCGGTCAATTAGTTTTTAAATGGCTGTGAACACGGACTTTGAAAAGGTAGTTTTGAGAAAAACGCGTCAGGACTATAGCAATGAATAAACTGTATACCTGATTAACATATAATACGATATAATATACCGGATTAATAAGACAATAACTCAAGAATATTGCTTAGATCGGCTTTAAATTTTAAGGACATATTCTTGAAATGTTAATCAATAAGATAAAACAAAAAAATTGGATTTTTCGAAAGTGAAAACCCTAACCCCTCCTCAAACTCCCCCCCAAACATAATTTACAACTTATAGACACGAGTATGAGTATTTAAAATAAAGATATTTTAGAATATTTATTTCTAATAGCCAATATAAAAATGTATCTGTAACATTACTTCACCTTCATTTAAATCACGATTGAGCTAACGATAGAGAACATAAAATAAAACTACAACAGCAATTGTAACTAGATTCGTAATTAACTTAATTAAAGTTGAAAACATAAAAGACTGCCTACTGTATTTGAACATAAAGTTTAATTTATTGATTTAACCCATAACCTTCGTTGTAATTAAATGTGAAATTCCATGAAATAAGAACTTAGGGGTAGTAGTAGGAGGGGTAGGGGTTGTTGAAAATATTTATAGATGTAAAGAACAACTAAGAAAACTTGCAATTACAGATTTATCTAACATTTCATCTTAATGAAAAAACATACACAAACTAAGTTGGTATTCAATTATGCTCTAACAATGGAGCCACAAAAGCTTTGTTTCATGCTAGTGAAATATAGGATAAGATATCGCTCAGAGCGCAGCAAGAAGCTGGGGCACAACTTTTGAGAATAGATTTTCTTTTTTTTTGACGTAACAGGAAAAATAATTTATGTATACTCGTACATACAGAAATATACGAGCATATATACATTACAGTGTATAGCTTATATTATATTTATAGGTCAAATTACGAGAGTTCGGCGTTCATGCATACTTTAAACAAGTTGAGGCGTCATATACGTATTAGCTTACTACAAGGTCATTCAAGTGTTACATTGCATTACATTTTCTACCTGGACCATGATAAATAATTCCTAATTGGTTTCAATATCAAACAAAATAGTAACGGCTATAATAATGAACAAAGAAATAGCTTTTGAGTATGAGGGCAATGTACACAAAGCTCATTTTATAATAATAATCGTTTCACCCTACATAAGGAGACTGGATTATAATGTTATTTATAAACAATTCAATGTTATAAATAATATATGATTTATATTATATTTATATAAAATAAATATATATATATGATTTCTTGGCAGTAAAGTATTGTTCCCAACTCACTGTTTTAATTTTGTATTTAATTTTTCTTGTGTAGCATATGAGAATATGCGTAGTCATTCCCTGTACAATTTTTAATTTAGAATTTATTTTACATATTTTTTGTTTTTTTAGAACGTTACAAGGTCTACGCTTTCTAAATTAAAAATACTAAATTAAAGAGAAACTATATTATATTATAACCCCCAAAATGTGACAATCTGTCACATTGCAGTAGGATTTATTTTTAAAAAAAGTTCAATGTCAGTTTGGTAAAAATAAAGTAGTAAAAACAATTTCTACTACTAATAGTTATTAAAAACAGCAATCTTTATTATTCCACAATCACTTTTGTAAAACTGTCGAATTGTCAAAATTTATAGCACCAACTAAATTAAATTAACTTAATTAATTAAACTTAAATTAAAACACAAATGTTGAAAAGGAATGCTATTAAATAAAAACGTAAATTAAATATCAAAACAGTGAGTGGTAACGAGGTTTACCACCCCATTAACAATAGTTAATTTTCCAAATGATTAATTGACTTAAATATCTGCGTGTTGTTTGATTGAATATCTTAATGGTACGTCGTTGACCTTGAGACAAGGTAACGCGCATTAAATACAAGTAAGTAATAGTCCATTTATATTATAACGCTTATAAAAAGTTAATGCACCTTTTACTTTCATCTAATTACGAAAGCCACAACAAAGACCATAATAGCTTCAAATAGTTCATTAAAATGAGCAACACAACCATCGCCATATTTTCCGTGAGGTTTTGTGCTTTCGCTACAGACAGATTGTTATCAGAAAAACTGTTTTGATAAATAAAACACAGGTCTTTTGTTGTATACAATGGTCATCTGTAAATTTTTATTAAATTGTACGCATTATTTTTGTACAAGTACATTCTTGGAAAGAATTTCGTAATATTTCAGAAGCATATTTTATAACTAGTGAAAAATAATTCAGATCCCGTATATTCAGTTTCATAACTTACCATGTATTTAATTATTTACCTGGTTCTTAATTTTAATATGCAATTGTCTATTTAATTTTTGCAAAGAAATCAATAAATTTGGAAATTGAAATGAAAGTGAAATTACCTTCATATGAAATTTTTAATATAATCAAAAAATTAAACTTTAATTTGAGAAACCAAGATCTCATTAACAAAAGTCAGTTAAAAAAAGAGATTATTATATGTTACATCCAAATTTAAGTAAGAAAAGATGGTTTAGAAATGAGTCCCGCAAAATTATCTTAACAACATTAGTACTCAAAGGTTAAAATTCTGTGACAACACATTATAGGAACACAAAACAAGAATGTTACTCGTACTTTACATTCGTATTTACGTATTTTTTACGTAACAGGTAAACTCTGATAGCTTTTACTTCTCTAGAAATGATTATTTTTTTAGATACCGTATTTTTTCCTATTTATAACCTATAAATTTAAACTTCGATTTCCATAAAAAACGATTGATTTTTAAAAACCTTGGACCACTTAAGATTATGCACAAGTTATCAATTTACTCGAATGTATTTTGCGTTCAATTTCGAATTGTAGGCCGGCCAACGTTATGTATGCAAATGTACGAGTCCATGATGTGCTTGCCTTTCTCAATTATAACGAATGTTATATGCAACGTTTGAAGTACCAATTTCCTGCTTTTACTGGCTATATCATTAGTAGGTTACCTCGTATGTGAATACTTGATAATATGCGCATTGGGATATACATAATATAAGTGAAATAACATGTACCTTTATAATAGCATCCGTACGGTACGGTATGTATTATGTGTATACCATATAACATAATTCACATATATCACATATTCCGAGAAAGCGTACCTTTAAAACTTATATGTGTACCACAGTCTTCAAAACTTTCTCAAATATTTTCTTTGAACTTTTCTAACAAAAAATATATATAATAGTATTGGTATATATGTGTGTGTGTCGTATTTATACCTTATAAAATAATTCTATATATGTGTAGTATTAGTAAAAGGTGGTGGAACCGCCGGGTCGGTCGGGTCTGGTCTGGTTGGACTTAAAGCTTTTCTCTACGCTTTCGGAGTTTGTTTGGTCTTATACGACTCTATCGGTTAGTTGATAGGGGTAAGAGATATGGGAGGGATGGGGTAAGGTGTTTCTAGTTCGTACGTATAGCTATTTGTAGAGTCGATCAACAGGTAAGCTATAAGGGTGAATGGATTGTTGAAGTTTTAAGACAGGTTGAGTATTATATTTAGCATATATCATGGAATACAGGCTACAGCTACAGGTTACGTTATTAGTAATATCATGTAGTAATGTTTGACAATGTCAAATGTAAGGTTGGAAATATTAATGTCATATTTACATTCATTCTGGGGCGCTGAGGGTTCGTTGCTTTGCTTTCTTTTTTCAAGTTTAAGTTCAAAGAATTTTACTAGTTTTATGTTACTTTTACTTTCAATGGAAGGTTATCGTGTGTGTATTGTCCATGTTTATTTATTATTACGATATGTGATTCTAATTTATCGTTTTATTACATATTGTCAGTAGTTTTGTAATCGTTTGAAATGATGTTTGTTTTCTATGTATATATAAAAATATCTGTATAATTGCGTGGATTTTTGTTTTTTTGTACTAGGTCCACTGTCATTCCCATTATGTTTTGTATGTCTGGCATGTCTCTAAATTTCTTGTCCACTAAGTGTGATGCCTAGATAATTCACAGAATTTGACCATTCGACTAGTGTATTGTTCATTATTATCTTGTTACAATGGCTGATGTTTTCAGCGTGTTTATTTTTTGTAATTGTCTTGTAGTTTATCCAGAGCGCTTCTTAGCCTACAGGGGATGGTAGAGTTTAATTTAGCAGCGGTGTACACTCCAGAGTTGTGGTCAACAAATAATTTTCTGTTAGAAGTTTAACAAACAAAAAAACTACACTAATAAAAGTGTGCGCTTTCTTGTAGCTTTCATTTAAACAAAGGAGGCTCTGCCCACGAATCCACAACGCCGTATTTGCCTAATGGCAAGCAACGATAATAGTTATTCGGTACACTGATTGAAATACTCCCCCTATGATAACCCTCTTGCAGCAACAAACAATCTGCGGTTAATGTTCTTTTCGATGTATGTATGAAACCAATACATTCTACGTCTGATTCTTCGTCTTTTAATAAAAGCGTTTGCTGTAATTACACCTTCTTCTTCATTTGCAATTTTCCTAATGAAAAAACGAGATTTCTCAATACTAAACCTTAGAGACATTACTCTATTTGCAGCTTGCATGAAGCTTGTATGCAGCTTGTTGTGCTCATCGCTTGTTGTGTGAAACATTGTGCTCATCTAAGCTACGAACCATTTTAATACAAATTACCCATGGTTGCTGTTAAAGAACGGTCACTCCTAATAAATGGTGAACTATAGTTACTACCTCAAAGAATTGAATATTCCAGTATCCGTTGAAAACATTTCCATGTAATCATAGCGAAAATAAAGTTTAATATGCAGTTGGGTTGCATTGTAAAGACAGCCTGTCATACCAACGTAATAATCAACATTTCATTGCACCCAACAGCTTTTGTTGATGCACTTGATGAAAGTCATCTACATATTCTATGAGAACTATGACGTATGAAGCATTCCATTCATAGATCACAAAACAAATTATAAAACGCAATTGCATTTTACATTTTTTTTTTTTATTTGTATATCTTATTTTGAAACTTCAGTGGTTGGTACTTTAAAAAAGATGAAGTGTTGATACGAAAGAGCATAGTGTGATAGTGCGTATATGTTATATAGAGGCGAAATAGATGACAAAATGGAAGGAGATAGAGAGAGAGAGAGTAAGGGTGAATATGGAAATGTGAAACAGCAATAGCTGTTAAGCGATCACTCGTTTAAGGATCCGATTGCGGAATATAAAATGCCATGAGGTGGCTCCGAATAAATGTGGAAAATATCTTATGCATGTATGAACATAACTTGGCTTACTTCTAGACGTGGAAAAATGTTATTTTCCTTATTTAAAATACATAGTAGTTTTATAATTTATGTGCACATATTTACCAATATTATCCTGATAAAAATAGTGAATTTATATATTGTATTATAATTTTGAATCTATCTTTATCTATTATCTTATATAACGCAGTACCGAATTCAAGCTAACCCGATGATAATTGATATTTTTTGTTTTATTGTAGATACGAGGTTTAGAAATTAGTCATTAAAAAACGCCCGTGACAATTATTTTATAAAAATCTTTACTGAAACCTGTAGAGATATCTTACTTATTGTTAATTAACATATTGTTTTATTTGTTGCAGAGATTGTCGTGTGGTGCGTGACCCTCAAACTCTCAAATCGAAAGGATACGGATTCGTCTCGTTTGTGAAGAAAGCGGTAAGTCACTTTGGTTTTTTGTATACATATTTTTAAGAAAACAATATTTATATAAGACATTTTAGAAATTGTAAATTTTCTGTTAAACTTATGTCTTGCTTCTAAAATCAAAGACTTTTCTTTCCTATGTAATTAAGACATTTAAGTCACATTTTATCATACAGCACTCTAAAACTGTTTTTCCCCCTCCTCTGTTCTACATGTTTTACATCACAATATGTAAAACTACATAAACCTGTATTTAAAAATACTAAACATTTTTTAGTATAAAGTTTATATTCTAAATTGACAGTTTCAAACGAAGCTTTTTCACCTTATCTCTTGTATATTTATCACATTATGTCTTGTGATTTATGAATTACACCTCTATTGACAATGTCGATCTCTGTGTCGTAGCCGTTATGCTTTGGCGTTGGCGTCGGCAGCGGCGTCGGTGTCCGTGTCATTGGTGTCGTCGGTGTTGACTATGACGACGCTATTGTCAATGGCGTCGGGATGATAAGCTGTTTTGTGTTGTTATGATTTGTGAGGTACTACGAACGTCGCATAAATGACAAGGCTTGGTCTTGCAGCTCTATTTATTATATTATCAACACGTGAAGTATATATAATTTAATTATACTATAATCTCCTCTGACTTTATTTATACTTGAGGTATTTTTGATTTTGGGGTTCATTTTTCAAGGGGAACTTTATATATGAAAATATTACATTTTTAAAAATTGTTTTCATATCGTTCACCACATAAATCATTTCATAAATTTGCTAAATATACAGAATATTAACAATAATTGTGTCTAGGTTCTATGTACATTAATAAACTCTTAGGCTTGTCGCACGCGTTAATACGCGTTAGGCATATTTCACATTTTATAATTTTATTTTACAAATTTCTAAATATTTAAATAATTCACTAATTAATTTAGAATCACTTACCAAAAATTTAGTATTAACAGGAAAAGTTTTAACCACATCTAATATTTCACTATTGAATTTTGATCTTTCTAACCTATAATATTATGGTTTGTAATATATTAATTTCATCTATGTATGAAATCCGGAACTTTTAAAATTTTCTTTTAATTAAATATCCATAATCTTAAACATCGTTTCACAACATAATATTATCGTTTACTAACGATGATTAAAAATAAAATATTGTTACGTTATTCAACTTGAACTAAATCGTAAATTTGTTTTAAAAGCTTTTTTAAACTTTCAAGCTTTGTGCATTTTCCTAACCTTGTTACTATCATTGTCTATATATTGTGTTACGTATAAGTAGACGTAATACATAACGGAACGTTAGATTAAATTTATTCCGGGATTTCATTTAGCTTTACTGTGTGATTTAATCCAACAATTTCAACATAAAAAGATAATAATAAAATGTCATCCATTAGTGTAGTTCCGTTTGTAGCATAACATTTTACTATTAGTGCCGATTAAGAGATATGAGCAACATATATATAAATGTGTGTGTGTGTGTGTGTGGGTGTACGTGTATCTAAGTCAGTCATATAGCATGAGATGGCAAAATGAGATTTACGTTTTGTTCTAGTAATTAAGTTACAACTTTAAAAGTAAAGTAATTTGCATTTGTATTACATTATATATTTTATAAGGCTAGTAGAAAATATAATGTCCAAACTAACTGTGTTTTTTATTTATTATGGAAGTTTAACTAAATATAGAAGGCGCAGTTTAGGTAAGAAATTGCCTTGTAATGTAAGTTCACATTTGCTAGTTTATAACAAGGTAATAAAGTATTAGTTTGTTAGCCTGAGAGTGAATTTTTTAGGTTAACTTTTTAGAAAAACAATGATAGGATTTGGGTTGAATTAAATTGCATTTTTGGGAGCAATACAAATAGAAAAACAGGTTGTATTATTACTTTAATGAAGAAGTTTTTAATTTGTAAAATAGTTTAAGATTGAAAACTGTTAGGATACTTTTCAAAACCAACATTTTTTTATTGTAACTAATTGTCTGATAAACGGGTGTTTCGTTCACCCGTTACACAAAACACATTAATTAAAAATATTTCAAATTATTAGTGAGGTACTGTACTTTGTTGCAGTGTTACAGCTCCGCATTGGTTGGACAGATAAAATACTCGTATTTATAATTAAAAATTTTAGAAAATTTTGTGTTCTATAAAATTCATTAAAACTATATTTATCGTAAAACTGCATAACTAATAGCCATTTTTGAAAGATGGACGCACGCACAATTGTTACCCGTGGTTTAAAACATCGAATAAGACCTATCGCAGACTGCAAGCGTATTTGAGCGACTTAAGCCAACTCAAACTTGTATACTGTAGGGTGTATTGGAGTTGTTTTGCACAACATAATTTATCGTGAGAGCGAACTTGTACTTTAATTTTTATCGATACACCACTGTTATATAAAGACACCATTGCATTCCCTTCTAGTCAGCTGATTGCATTTACAAGGTTCGGATAGGTAATGCGTAGTAGCGCGTATACGTCCGGCCAAAATTCGCTTAATTAAAAAAAATGTCCAAAAATTAGACCTACCAGCTATTTCAGTCAAGGTAAAAGTAGAAAGTTCCCGTAGTAATAAGTGAATACAAATTTTTTTTTAAAACATTCTACGTTAAATGTTTCAATAAAAGTAATGATATTTTCAATAATAAATATAAATATAAACAACACAGTATGATGATGATGATTTTAAAGTAAACAGTAATATTCCAGTAGTTCCGCTTTATTAAATTACGAGTACTGGAATATCCAGACATTCTAGTTAAATATATAAACTCTATTAAATAAATCCTACATTGTGGCTTAAACCCCCCGCCCCCCAACCCAACCCGACCCCGACCCCAGATCTTTAAGATTATTTCGCGGTTACCTACGCGATTTTATCTCCGTCTCCTCCTATGTGATGTATAATCCCTCTGCGAAAGTTTTGAAACCACAGTTAAATATACATATACTCTATGTATACTATACATCTATATCTGTATGTATATTGTATATGTAGATAAACGCAATCGCGGTCTCGCTTGTTGTAAACTAGGTTAATTAAAGATTTTTAATTAATTATTAACTAAAATGGGTTCTTGTGTTAAAATATTGTAATCGGATCTGGTAATGTTATTTTAGAATACCTTGTAAAACAAAGTAGAAAGTGACAAAATAGTATATGTATATTATAGTAAAAACATTATATTCGGAACTTTAAGGTAAACTTATCTTTTAGAAAACATTTTTTTCTAAATTTTTATTGAAATATTGGTTAATATGTATATAGCGGTGGATCCCTTCATCGTTCACTGGTGAAGAACGTAGTTTACGTACTCTGAAAATTGTTACCTGAAGGACTGTCTTCAAGTGATCAACGTGTACTTATATTAAATCAGATCGGAGTGTTTTATTAGCCATAATTCATTCAAATTTTTTAATTCATCTCGCGTTTTCTTTATGTTCACTTTCCGTTGTATTTCAACACCTTTATTTTAATACATACATCTCCGAATATGTAGCATTTACTACAATCCATCGTATCTTCTACAACTACAAGTATATCTTTATCCTTCGTTGTTATCCACTTAAACTCGGAGGATAATGTTTCATTTTATAACAAAAATATACAAAAAAATATAGGTAGTGTAGCAATCTGAATTTTCCTTGTATATTCGTATACAATGTACCATACTCTTCTAACTCCTTGTTATATCCACACTGTATAGTTTTGTGTACAGGTGCTTTTAGCATAAAGTTATAAATTTTGCTTACTTTATTACAAATTTTATTACGGTATTAACTCAATTAAAATTTTACTTCAGAATACTTAAAAGGGTTAAATACGTTTATAGTGAATTTCACGTTTTATTTCAATTACTTACTATTAAATATATATATACATATATATATATGTAAGACCCCTTTTAAACTCTTTATACGTGGTATGAAGGAACTGTAAGTTTTATTCATATTTTACTATATTTAAAAGATGGAGGGTGGGGGGGGGGCGTATTGAAGCTATGTTGATAGTCACTGTTATTTCGATAGGAAATATATTTACATATACATAAAGTTTATGTAGTAGATACGTATAGAGGTAATTACAACATAAATTGAACTTACTATGCCAAGAGTAAAAATTGTGCTAGAAAGTTGAAATTTTGTATATAGGCTAACCTTGGTAACTTATTTACGAATAGAAAAAAAAATCCCAAATTTTGAAAAACAGTTGGTCAAATAACGCATAAATTGAAAATATTTTTTATTTTGATAAATTGAAAAATTATTTTATTATTGTGCGAGTTTATTATTTCAATTTAAAAATAGAATGAAATATGAAATGTAATTACGAATTATTTTATTGGTTTTAAATCATACACGCCAAAAAGACGTCGTTTTGCGACGGGGGTAAACTGTAGTTGTAATTATAATTTTTGTACAATTTATTCATATAAAATGAAAATGTGGAAGCAATAATGTTTTAATTCAATTAAAAATATATATTCAATTAGCTTGCGCCTTTATTTCCTGTTCTAGTAGCCTGAGCATTCAACGAAGTGAACATATTTTCGCTTTTGACATTCCTATACTGCTTTTGACTTCATACGGTTTTCCTGTTTTTGATTACCGGGTTCCGCATTTCGGTGTAACAGATCATATAATCGTATAAATAAATTTATAACATATGTAGTAACATAAAACGTTGAGAGCGTAGACATAATAATAAAGTCTTAAAGTTTATCACTTACCTATAACATATATCATATTTAATATAATATAATGTGACGAAAATAACACCCCAGCACCAGCACCAGCACCAGCAGCATCAGCAGCAGCCACAACCCAAAGAAACTTAAGGGTTTTCTGTACCATCATCTTTTCACAAAACATTTTAACACCATCATTCTATGTGTTCCATACATTTTGTGGTTACCTTCTAACCATATACATACGGTTGTGAGTGTTGTGTAAAATAAACATTTAATGGGGGTGCTAGGGTGTTGTTAGGGTGGTAAAGGTAATGTTAAAGGATGACGTTGTAATAACATAATGTGGTAAAAGGGTTTTTAGGACACATAGGTGTGTCACGGGCACAGAGGTGTTCCAATGTACCTCGTAATTAATACTTTTACATGTTATTTGAGGTGTGGATTTTACTTTAAATTGTTTAATTACTATACCGTGTAATATTAGTAAGTAAGTTAACTGATACTAGGAATACGGTCGTAATTTAGAGGGGATTTACTCGCATAAGATCGGCAAAGGTCAGAAATTTATATAGTAATTTTAACATTTAATTATCTAAAAGTTTTTTGGTTGTTTTTAATTATAATTATGATGTGTACACATGGTACCTCAAATATTCGGTACTTATACACGAACACGAATATGTTCGGGCTATTGACAGTAAATAACACACATCAACGCGTATTATCTGGGCCATTTGTTAGTTTCTTTTTGATATTGCTATTAAAACTGCACCGCTGAATATTTTTAAATGATTGTTGCTTTATTTAAGAGCAGACGCCTTCCTATTATTTATGAAAAACAATTTTAGTTAATTAGCTGCAACGTTTTGGTTAAAAGTAGCGAATTCTCCAACCCAATTTTGAAATAAATAAAAACAGTAAATTAAATATGAAAACAGTGAGTGGGAATGAGGCTTAATAAATTCATAAAAAGTTCATAGTTTTAAATATGAATCCTTGTATAATATTTTAGAAGTGAGAAGTCGTGTACACTGTGTATGCTAAATTATACAATATATTTAAATATACTATTACGGACAAGTCCTGTTCATTATGTTCCTAATTCTAGTCCGGTGTTAATTACCAAAACGCAGTAATTAGTTGGATTTATTTGCATTTATAATTTATATGCCCCGATAGGCATGCGGGTTGGAATTACCCTTAGTCTTTGTACACAGGCCCATAGCATATATACACAAAGTAGTATTACAAAATAGTGCTCTGAAAAATTTGCAAAAAATGTAACAGGAAGTTTTGTATTTTGAATAATTGTTTCATGATATAATTTACTAAAACCTGTGTAAGTTTTTGAACAACAAGTTTATAAATGTTATCACCGGCTCAGCATTGTAGCCCGCAGATCCTAAAAGTGGCCTCCCTCGCGAAATTTAGCTAAAAATAGCATCTGTGAAATGTTTAAATGAGAAATTCATATGTTCGACCGAAATTACTTTCTTGCCAACCTTATTATAGACACTCATACATATAATCCCGTGGTAATGACAGTCGGAACATTCCAGCGACACATTTTACAAGAAAGAAGTAAAAGACTAAAGAAGTAATTGTGGTAAGAAGCGTATATAAAGCTTTTATTATTAGTTAGTACAGCGAGAAGTATATTATGTTATTACATTAAAAAGCTTCAGTGTTTTAAAACCTTTTAGAGAGACAACGTATAAAAATAGAAAGAAAAATACGAAAAACAAGAAAAGTATAAAAGTATAATAAATAAAATATTATTAAAAATTATGACATACTAATTATTTTTATTTATTATTATTTTTACAGTGTTTTCTATTTCCCACATAGCTTTTAAAAGAAGTACAAAAAGTTACATTTGAATTGTAAAGATCATATAACCAATAATAGGTTTACATATTTTATGTATAAAAGTAAAAACACTTTTTAGCCATCCTGTATTTTTATATATTTGCATAAAGCATAATATGTTTCATACCGTTTGTATATTTGTACGTACTGTACTTACCACATACCACAGTTATAGCGACGTAGTATACCATACCAAGTATACCAAGCTTGGGAATGATAAATGCAAATAACTTAGGAAGTACTACCACCAGTCGACAAGTTTTTGCTTTCTTGATTTCTTAGGTACCTCGTCTCGTTGTCTCGTTGTCTTATTGTGCAGTGCTGTAGTGTTGACAAGATATGTTTTGCTCAAATGTTTTAATTTTAATTTATACAAAAATAGAAAACTTAATCAAAAAGCTCTACATTTATTTACACCAGCTATTTAATTTATTTAACGTTGCCCTATTTTCTCTAGAGTCATCCCATTTTCCAAAAAAATCTTACGTGCTCTGTCTTCCTCCATTCTCCAATATATGTTCACTCTTTCCTTCTTTCTAGTAGTATAACAAGTGTTAAGGTTTTCGAGATATCAATATTAAAAACAAATACAGTATTATAAATCGTAGATATTTTTACTTTAAGACTAATCTAGACTAATTTAATACTTTATTTTTACTAATAAGTATTGTATTAATTTCGAGTAACTGTGTTTAGCGTGATATATACTCGTTGTCAACTAACAATCGAAAACAATATCATAAAATCATATTCTACATTGTTATTAACATTAATCTGTTAAAGAATGTATCTCACAGTGATAATTCAGTTCTGAGTTGAGCTTTTAAGAACGGAAGCTTTCCCAGAAAGCTTTATAAATATAACCTATTTCTTCATCAGATTTAACTATTTTTACTGGTAATATATAATTACCATAAGTAACAGTCATTTTATTTACAAAACTAAATTCATAATTATAGCTTATTAAGGTTAACGTTAAAGTTAACAACGTATTGTCACAAAATAGAAATAAAGTTAAATGAAATGTAAAAGAAATAATTAACGTTTAGAAATTTATCGATAAAATATAAGGAAATACAAGTAAACCACGAAGCAAGCTTTTGGTAAAATATTGTGGTTTTTATAATTGAGTGACCTTTGTGTCACTATACTCTCACTCCTCCTCCTCTTCCTCCTTTTAGTACTAATACAGCTGTATATCGGTATGTGTTTGACCTGTATGTGTTAAAAATATCGCGTGATTCTCATGTAATAAGCAGAAAATATGTAAATGTTTCTAAAAACAGAAAGAAACAGGGATATTTCGTTTTTTTTTTTTTATTTTAACAATAGGGTGTTGACAAAAATAACTTAATTTAGAAATTACGTAACACTAGTAGAACTACTATAGTTTTTATTGGCAGACGAATCCAGAATTACACTTGAATAAAATTTGCATTTAAAGGGTAATCTCTAGCACGTGTTAAATTTGACTACTAAGGTCTTGTCTTAGGCTAGGCGCAGACTTTCGAGAAGATTGTCTAAAAATAGGTGTCTCGATTAGTACGTCCTAAAATGAGAACAAACTTGACGATCGATTTATTTAAAACTCCGTGGGCTTATTTATTATATTTTAATTTATTTTCATATATTTTTTCAATCACAAAAGTTATATATTTATCGATTTATAATTAATAACGTGTCCCACGCGAACAGGTGTTGTCTCAATCTTACTATGACGGAGAGAATATCTTGCGCTTAGCTGCGGAAACCCACTTAATTATCAGGGTAGTATGAGAGCAAAGGAGACGTGCGAGGGAGATATAGAATATGGTGTTGTTTCTCTCTCTTTCTTCAAGAAATATTAAATTAGAGATCTACTTAAAACAGTTGCATAGAAAAGTAACAAATGTGAAGAGAAATTTATCATTGTTATCATTTATCATCAAATTTATTTGATTCAGCTCGTGTGATCGTGGGACAATATTGTCTTAAAACACCATCTTATTGACAGCCAAATCAAAATCAACGCTATACTCAGAAAAATGTGTTTTGGCATAGTAGAATAATTAAGATTTCCAGTGTATGCAGGTGATTTTATTAAGCAAAATATTTGAAAAACATAGCTTAGTATTCCTTAGTTTTTAGTTGCATTTTTAATCGAAAATAAGTAAAGATAATAAAGTATTAAACAAAATACAAATATTGCTAACATTCGTACCTTTTTACGAATTAATTTATACTAATTGCAATATAAATATCTTTATTAATCTATACTTGATACATTTTATCAAAAAAATAACCTTAAATATAACCTCTTAATGCTGGTTTCACTCCAGAGAGACAAAACAACAAAACGCGAATAAAAACTGTTTTTCTGAACAAAAACATTCTTGTCTTTAAAAACTGTTTTAGTAAACAAAACACATTCCCATCTGGAGTCAGTAAGATCGAAGGAAAACACGTTTGTTCTTGTCTTGTGAGTTGTTGTTTATCATGTTTATAATTTTTATGGGACACTCAGAAAAACACTAAAAACAAAACTAAATATGAACAGTCTGTTTTCGAAAAACAGAACTGTTTTAAAATAAAACAAAACACGTTTTTGTTTTACTTTTTGACAAAAGTGTACGACCGACCTTCGTCTTAGATACAGTAGCCTGTATCGTTTGAAATCGTGTAAATGATTTTAATTCAGCGCACAGTTATTCCTAACGTATCTAGTTATATTTACTTGTTGTAGTACATTATTTATGATCATTCCAGAAAAACACAGTGTGCGTGTCCTAATGTGATCATTATATAACCTGGAATGGGACACAACAGAACACAACATAACATTACATTGAGAATACGACATAGTCCCATCCCCCAGTTAAGGCATCATAATAGTTGAAACCGTTTCCACTGATAAGTCCTTTGTTATAAGTTGTATCATTGGTTTTTATATCGATTCCAAAGCTATAAAAAAACGATTTGTTTAATCAAATGTATATACTACGCCACTGTTTTTATATCCCCCATTCTTTTGTTTGTCTTAGGGGTGCTGTGTGTTGTGTGCTGTGTTTTGTGTGCCGTGTTCTTAAGGTGTTGGGGTTATTACCCTCAGTCGTTTTATTTTGTTACCCTTGTATACGTAGTATCATATTTTAGGATTTAAATCCTTAAATATGCCTTGGAAATGTTTCTCATTTTAGTATACTGCTATTACAAGTTTATACAAATGTACGAGTATATATGACAACTTCTTATTATTCCCTTTTCTTTAAGATACTTACGCTCTTCTGTACATAAATATATTAGTGTGTCGCCCCGTCGTACAGCGACGTACTATGTGTGATACGAGTATGTTTGCTTTGATTAAAAATTAGTTTTTAACTTATAATGCAATATTTTCGTTCGCAGATTAGATTTCTGTTCCTTCTTGTATATATGGGTCTTTTAAAAAAGTAATATTTTAAGGGTCTCTCAACAAGTGGTGTACATAAATAGAAATTCATTGTAGAGATAGTAAAGTAAGAATAACAATTGTAATGGTAGAGAAATTAAATTTCAGAATTTATTTACACATTGCAAAAAAAAAATTCTAAATTCTAATCCACAGTATCGAGATAAACATGATTGAAAATACTACTGGACAAAGTGTATGACAAAGCTTTAAAATTTAAATTTTAAGTTTACTCCGCCCTCCTCTTAGTCTGGTAAATGAATAGCGTACATCCACTACCTTAAATCTTCATTGTACATCCATATTTATAATCTATACAATTATTTTTGTTCTTGATTTTATTATATACTATAATGGCGTAGGTAAGTGATAAGAGATTGTTATCGCTATACATCGTACATTGTACATCGTACGCCATGTAAATTAATCATCGTCGTTGTCATATAATTTTCAATACGTCATCTTTCATAATTATAAACGTGTGTCATCCTTAGCATCTATTACATTTCAACCATCAGACTTGTACGGTACACTAGTATATTATTATACACCTACAATGATTGACAACGTGAGGTCCTGTGCCCATAACCTATTTTCTATACTCTCCAAAAAAGAATTAAGAACGATGTGTTAATATGTGTAAAAATAAATTTTATGTTTATGTTAAATTAATTGCAATATGGCTCCAATAAAATTAGTGCTGAAACCTTTGGTATATAACTACATGGGGCTGTTATGATGAAGACAAACATAGCACCTCCTCGTCTGATGTCACTACTGCATGGAATAGTGCAATGTAATGCCAAGGCATCACATATGGCGCCATTACTGCTCCTTTACTTCACACAATCTGATTAAATAGGGAAGCTGCGTTTACGTCTTTGTTAAAGTCAATACCCCTTAACTGTTCTGTCAAGGAATATAACTATATATGTAGAAATAAGTAAGGTAACTCTATAAGTTCATGGGATGATATATAGATGGCACAACTATTGAGAAATCCGTATTGTTATTCGATAGTACCAACCTTCAAATGATATTATTTTTTTTTATTTAGAAAGTATACATATACTAATTAATGCACCAATTTCTTACCAAGGTTACGATAATCATCTTTATTTATTTAGATGTGATTAAACTTCTAGGTTATGGTGTCCTAATGAAAGTGTAAACCCGTCTTAAGTTTATAAGGGATGCAGGGATGCTTGACTTGCTCCCAACGCGCTTGGCGTGAATGTACGATACGGTGATGGTCGTTTTCATACACGAACACATTGACGAGGAGAATGATGTAAATCCTATATGAAATATAAAGGGGTAAATTGTGTAAAATGAAAAGGGGTGAAAAACCAGTGAAATGAAGGAAAATATGTCAAGAAGAAAAGGGTTTATAGTTATACCACCACATTGATCAAAAACTATGACTACGGTAGTTTAAAGTGATATTGGGGCATTAAAGACACAGGATATCCGGTGTTGTACGATTGAATGGATGTTATATATTAAAAGGCGAAATAGTAAAGGTAATGCACGGTCAGTGCCGGTTTAAGAAAACAAAATGCCTTTTTTTGCTCTTTCGTTAACTTAAGTATCAATTCCACTCACTGCATTAATTTAATTTTGTATTTTGTGTTTAATTTAAATTGTACCAGTACTATTTTTAATTTAATTCATTTTTTAAGTTTTCTTAGTTTTTTTAGAACCTTACAAGGTCCAACGTTTTAAATTAAAAATAATAAATTAAGAAAAACTATATTATAACCTCCAAAATGTGACAATCTGTCAAAATGCAGTTGGATTTACTTTTAAAAGAAAAGTAAAAACAATTTCTATTAGTAATTACTAATTATTAAAAATGGCAATTTTAATTATGTCACATACAATTTTGTCGAACTGTCAAAATTTATATTACTAACAATGCATACGCATCAAATAAATTAACTAAACTTAAATTAAAACACAAATGTGAAAAGGAATGTTTAAACGAAAACCTGAAATCTAGTTTACAATATTAAATATCAAAACAGTGAGTTGGGATTGAGGCTCAAATTGTAATTTTAAAATTGCAAAATAACATTTGTTCTAAGTCGCACAGATAGAAAATTATCTTGCAGTCCAAGGTTCACACTATTTGATTTGGAGCAAGCTAATTTCAAGGTTAATTTTTTTACGTTTCTTATATGGAAAGTGTCTTGCAGCTAGCAAGTTTTACACTTGCATATTTTAAACAGATATCTCTCAACTTTTGGATTTAAACAATATTAAAATACATTAGCATATGTTTCAAAAAGAAGTAGTAGTTTGCAACCCAATTGGCACAGCACCATTTTCCTTTTTCCTTTAATATACGTAAACTTATTTATCTGGATTTCATACTCGTACCATATTACAAAAATAACATTAAACCTTATAACACGATTGACCCTTTTCTAATATCCATATTACATTTCAAGAAAACTTTTATTTCAATATTACTTACCTGCTATCAGATCAGATTTTCTTATTCTATCGTTCGACTGTCGAACTGTCATCTGCTACTACGACTTTAAACCCATATTATTGTACATTACTAACTCTCTTAATAGTATTTTGTTTCCACACTGTACCTATTCGAATCCACTTTCAAATCTAGATAAAAAAACAAACCCTCAAACCTACTTTACCCCTTGTGAAGCCAATCTCTGTCTTATTTCCGGTAAATGACCGGTCATTTTGCCATGGCGGTATCCGGTTGTCCCCGCAGGCAACTTATACGAAGAGGGTTATATACCTAAGTCACTGATTTCCAAAGTAAGGGTCATGTTTTGTAAAATTATAATTTGAGGATAAATATTCACAAATATTTGATACATTAAAGCGGTGGGATCTAATCACTGTAAGGATCAAAAGAACACGTGAGGAAACACAGGCGTGTCTTAAGTGTCTCTTATATATGTTAAAACAAAGATCAAAGTGGGGTAAGATACACCAAATTGGTTATTAATGAAAATATTTAATGCATAGCTTTTATTAATAAAATGCAAAAAGAAATTATTTATTTACAGTACGATATACTTTTTAAATGTGTTCACATATTTTAGTGATAACACGCATAATTTAGAAACGTGTTCTATGTACACTAGCCTCTGCATGCAGATTTTACAAAAAGATGTGTCTTTATGTATTTAGGCCGATTTTTACCCTATTTACTACCCTAAAACATGAGATTTTCTATTCCTATTTCTTCGAGGATACAGCTAACTAACGAAAAAGTAAATCTAGGTATTTATTTTGCTTAGTTAAACTCCAGTTATGTTCCAATCGAAGAAAAATCTCAGAGCAGAGAAACAAAAGTATCAATCAACAGCCCACTAGCGGTAAAGCATATTATTCTTCGATGCTCAAGGTACTCGTTGCACAGACAAGGCTGTAATATGCCTGAGAAATACAAATAAATATTTGAAAGCAGGGAAAGTCTGAAAAACCTTAGTGACTTTATCAATTTAATCTTTTTATTTTAAGTACTCATACTCGTATCTATAAGTTGTAAATTATGTTTTGAAAATGTTTACTTTTGAAAATTGATGCACTCAAATAAATATTAAAAGAAGTAAGTATCAATCAAGGTTTATAATAATCCACATTTAATCATATCCTATTACTTTTAATCAAATCGAGTAAAACCGATTGACTCCGAGTTACATCGACTTATTCCGAATTGTATCTTTTGCATTAACTAATGATACTTGTGTGCTTGTTTACACAATTAAACAGCAATCTCTTTATAGCTAAATTTACAAGCCGAACATTGTTCTTATTATACTTAATTTTAAGATTAAACAAATGCTCGGCTAAGTTTTGTAAATATTTATATAGATAACCGCATCTTGTTAACCTCTGACACCCCTCTACATACATTGTACCTCTTACTGTGATACACGGAACATTTTATAAAGCTGTACTACTTTTACGTAAAACTACATATGAGATTGCAAACATTAGTTACAAAAGCATCTACATAGATGGCAGCATGGTTACGGTTAGTAAAAGTTTGGGATCTAATTATATGATATATTTTACATTTTTTTTTTTACTTCCGTGTTAGAGTTCCAACCTTTTATTATGACATGTTAATATATAATGAAATAAAAAGAGATTTTTTATATATTATTTTTATAAAAAAATATAATAAGCTACTTTGTATGATTTTAAATAATATATTTAATAATTGGCTGGTGATACTTTATTTTTTACACCATTAAGTTACCTTTTCTGCTTTTAAGATGCTATAAGAAAACTTATTTCTACGAATTCCGGTCTAGACTATTAAAATTAAAGTCATCTGTCGTTTACAATTTTATTATTAAATTAATATTTGTAAAATATTTTTAATGTATTTATTTACTGACAATGTAACATAATTTTAATAATCTTTGGTAAATAATAAAACATAACGCTAGGTAAAAAATATTACGTTAAATATTACTCACAGACGAGCAATAACAAATATACAAATTAAAAAAGAAATCCACACAAATTTTTTGTTGTTATTGTATGGAATGACATTATTATTTTACCTTTAAGGGATTTTCTACGCACAAAAGCTTATGTAAACAAATATGTACCGGAACAACTACATGGAAAACTAAGGGTGGGTTGGGTTAGTGAAGGTGTTGTATTAAAGGGGTATAAAGTTTGAAACATACTCCCCGTGTACTATGACAAGATATGCTTGTATATAGATGCTTACATATACATACATACAACTATAAGTCTTTTCAAATCTAGATCCAGTAAGCTGATTAGCTATTGATGCTAGGAGAGAAAAACACGGTGTACACTCCACATAAAATTGAATCTTATTCGTACAATGTTAAGGCACCGTTGTCGGACGTTTTGTGACGTATAGATCATTAGATTTATTGCATAGAACAGGTTCCTCACGCTTTTCGTTTTGCAGAAGCAGTAATTCTGTGCAGCGTGTCACGTGGCCTTAATATTGAATTTTGAATTATTAACCCAATTTTATTAATGTGTATGAGTATTCCTTTTAACATTATATTTGTACATAAAGGAACCTATAGGAAGATAACATATTTTCCTGCTTATTTTTTTTCTATTTATTCTTTTTTTGTTGTGTATCTTCCCATTTTCATTCTTTTTCCTCTAATTCTTCTTTATCATTTATTATCTTTTCTTTTGTTTCTGTTTTAATTCCTATCTTTCAACTCGTTCGATATCCATTTTCCTCAGTTCTATTTTAACCGTTTTTATAATTTCTACAAAGCACAGTTTTATTAAATAAGCGAGTACATAGCTTTAGCATTCTCAGCCTTCTTACTTAAGTATTTTAAGTATTAAATCTTCGATTAAGTCATCTATTAACATGCAATTTTCTATTGTTGTTTTATTATTGTGGTTTTTCTTGGAAGGATGTATATATTTTGCAAGATATCAAAAGATGTTGCACTGGCATGTGGCATTAGGATAAAGAATGTATATTTACCTGAGCAAAAAGATCTTTGCAAAGCCTTTGTTCTTTGTGTAATTTATGTAAATTAAAAGTAAGTATTTTTGATGATAATTGAAGAGAAATGCAAAAGGTATAAATAAATAAATGTATAGTTTTATAAATGTATATTTATAAAAGTTAACAAGCACAAAGACGACAAATATTAATAATGATAAACTAAGGTACATGAATGCCTTAAAAGATATACGCAGTGTTTCCAGTGGGTTTTCTAAAGCACGAGGCGCGAGATTCAAATACATATATAGTAATGACATTTTCTATTTGGAATGTTTCGCGAAGGTGCGAAGGCACACCGTTCGTCTGTTAATCACCAATATTTTATTCACAATTCAAAGTTTCTTTTATAGTTAAAATTTTCCGAAAATTAATTTAACAAAATCCTGGCAAAGAATATTGTTTTCCTCAAGGATATTATAGCAAATGACCCTTCATTGTATGTAATTTACAAATAACTTTAAACAAATTAAAAAACTTGAACCTGGCATCCTTTATAGATCCTAATACTTCAGACGACAATTACTTTACCATATAATACGAGACACGATATAAAATGATGCACATAGTCGTACCCATTGTAGCTCACAGCGCTGGCCCTTTCAGAAGTAAAACACTTTGTTTACAAGAGAGGACATATATGAGATATTTAGGATATTGTATAATGATACGTCAAAGGTTCTCGTATGTCATTCTCTGTCAGTCTGTGTGTCTGTGTGTGTGTGTGTTGGTTGGTCTCTTCATGTCTCCTATCATCATACGAAACCCGTCTTTGTTATTATTACATAATATTATATAAAGTGTTGTCATTTGCATAACTGAAAAGATGAAAGGGGCTAAACACCCTTAGGCTTTGCTTGTAAAACACCAGTTTACGTACAGAGAAAAAACTAATTCCGTTTAACGAAACAGGAGTAGCTTACAAGAGAGTTTAACATCTAAAAAATATACAGGAAAATAATCCTTTTGTCTTTATCTTAACAAGTAGATGTACATCAAGAGGATTACACTCTTTTAAATTAAAAAATAGTTTTTAACATAAATATTATTTTCTATAATTATTTTATAATTTATTTACTGTGTAGCGTTAAGTTCACATTAAAATTTAATATGTAAGTATATTATAATTTACATTATATAGAAGGCGAGCTTGGTAATTATTGTTAATTAACAAATTAACAAGAGTGCTCACTGCTCACTAACGTCGTTTTATCGCTTTATAGTGTTAAAGGTGTTTACGACTGAAAAGTCAATGACTAATATTTGCATATGGTTGTAAATTTTATGATGATTTACGTCACCAGGTATTCTATTGTAATCACCGTTACATTGTTCTAAAAAAACAGCTAAAAATGTAGAATTGATTTATGTGAATACGCAGTGCTATTACATTTTGTATCTAATCATAAATACAGGCTAATATATACGTTTTTAAATATAATTAAAGTATCTAAATGCTGAATGTATCTATATGTATTGGAACATGATAATTCACTTTGGATTGTTTTATCTTGTGGTTAGATTCTCTATCAGATTTCATTGATTTCTTTGTTGTTGATTTAGTGTTCGATTTATTAGATAACAATGTATAACTGTTTTGAAAGTAACTAGTTTTTGATAGCAAATACACTGCATCTATTTATAATTATCCTAGATACTCTTAAAGCTGTATTTTGGTATACTCGTATTTATTCATTTATGTATATCAAAGGTATTTTTCAAATCAGATATGGGTGAAAGTTTCTATATTAAAATAATAATAATGTTATAGAATCATCCCTGCTCCTCTTCATCTTCCCCATACTCTTGCTAGTTATTCAATTTCGAATTTAATAACTTACCGTCCTTTCAAGACTAGTCTATAGGGATCTAAGCATCAACAAACTAATATCTGAGCATGTCAATGCTCCTCAAACATCCCCCAACTAGTATTGGAAGTAGAGTGGGAGAAGGGTGAAAGATTGAAGGGAGTTGATGGTTATCATACATCCCGTCTTCACTTCACATGAACGTCTAATGTGTCGGGGCATCTGATGCCATGCATCTTTAATATGAGAGATGTTGTTGAGAGGGTGAAGGGTGGTAATGTCATCACCTCAACATCGATACTAAAATTGTTGTTAGGAAATTGCCAATTTATATGAGTTTAGTTTATAATATGGTAGTTTCTATAATATGGCGAACTATTAAACACATTTATGTATAATTATAATATACTAGCATTTCGCCCCGTTACAAAGCAATGGGTATATAACATACAGACAATAAACCCAATTAGAATTATCCAATAAAATTGGCGCATATTTTAGCACATAACCTCAAAAATGTTAAAGATCTTTATTGTTTTGTCCAATCAAATAAATTATTTTATGTTTATTAATAATTGTGTAATATGTATAAATACATATTTGCACACACGCACATACATTAAGACTAATTTCATAAACTTCAAAATTGACATTGATGTGTTCACAGTACAACCCCTTTTTAGTAAAAACCATCCCCTCGGGTTGTTCTAAGCACCGCAGCGCCCCAAGCATACACACAAACACACCCTTATATTTGCTGGAGTAATATATTATAAACTCTACAACAAAATAACTTGTAGTTAGCTTATACTATGAGCTATGGTATTATTTATACTGCCAAGATCTTAAGTTGCTTAACTACAACTAACTTCTCGTGTCTGTGCATCTTCTGCATCAAACTTATATATTTTCACGGTGCGTTTTCTTCTTTACCTCCACCCCGGTAAAATTAGCTTGTGGTAAGCTAATTAGTGTGAACCTTACACTGCAAGACAATTTTCTACCTGGAGATTCATTGGAGGTACACGTGCTTTTGATTGTAGTGGCAGTATATTGTAAAACACATGGTGGAAATCAAAGACTTTTATTTTAGTAATTTACATACACATTATAATAAATACACTGTTCAACTTAAATCATACTATCCCACCTGAAAACAAAGAAACGACATTTAAAGTTTGTTATTTAAATTGTCAATTCCTTTTTATCTAATTTTATAATAACTTAACATTATGAACAGTGAGTTCTCTCAGTTCCAAATATTAAATGTGCTGGTCATTGGTACACACTACAATGAAAGTAGCTATAACTAATATATACCGTTAGCTCACCTGACCAGAATACAGTTGTAATATCTCTGGTCGGTGTTACCAACTAAAGAAATATAATTTCTTTACATATATCTTTATACTTCACAAGATGATAGTTAAACTAAAACTCAATAGGTGGGAATGACCCTTTATGTTCCATAACTAATTACAAATTTAACACAATGCCTCAATAGTTCTAAACTAACTAAATAATCAAATAAGTATCCACAAAGGGTTGTTGAGATAATATTAGAGTTAGGGGGCAATCATTTAATATTGTTTAGACAAGAAAATAGGGTAGTTATGTATAAATAGGAAATGCGAATAGTTTTCAAATGGAATTCCAATGATACGACAATTTAAGGGGCATAAAATAGGGGTTGGTTTGTGACCAGCACCTTGTTCGATACAAAACCTCCAGGATAATCTACAAATGTACGCAAAATATAGTAAAAGGAGACAAAATAAATACGTAGGCTGCCAGTGTACACACATGTATAAATTAGTAGCACATGGTTGGTTAATACAGAGTACAGTGATGGATTCACGTTCTAAACATTGGAAATATAATAATTTTTGCAATACATTTGGCGGAATTTTCAATTGCAGCACTTATTTTGTAAAGTTATTTGAAACAAACGCACGGCAGTACAATACTCCCGATGAGCACAAGTGGAAGCCTACTGAATCACAAATTACACCGTTATGACAATGACAATCCCCGGCTCATTGCCATAGCCATAACCCTAAAAAGTCAATTACCATTAGACTGATTGTTAGATGATCCATGTTAATTAAAATTTAATCCGGAAGTATTCCAGGATATCCTAACAGGATAAAATATAAATTGTCATTATACTCCATTGCTGTCTCTTTGTTTACCAATTTTCATTTACAAAATGAAGTCAATTTATATCCCCAGTTAGTTTTCAAGATGATTTCTTAATTGGTTCACAACTCTGGTACATTTACAGAATACAAATCTAAATTCTTCCTAATTAATAAATCATGAATAATAATGAAGGCTACCTTACTCAATTGTATTGTCAAATATTTTCTCAAACAATTTAGTTATTTACGAAGGGATTAACTTTTGTAGAATCAAATCATTTTTAAATAACTTTATAGAAAATGTACTTAACAGCTTTGCTTCGTTTAAGTACTTCTTACTTCATTAAAAACCTTATATAATTATTAGTATTACTTACATTTCGAAGTATTTTGTTTGAGATCAAAAGTATACGCAATACCTTTAGAAATATTCTAATTTTAGGTTAGTTGAAAATGCAAAAAACAGTGAAATACATGTTAAAAACTAAGTATATTTTTTTATATATATTAGGTTATAATCAAAAAGAAATTTATCCACATCTCGTATAAATATATAACACAATATATCAAATTTTATTAGGAATTGTAAATGTTTAATCAAACTCATGTGTTGCTTCTGAAATTAAACTTTATTTTAGTAATTTACATACACATTATAATAATTACACTGTTTAACTTAAATCATACTATCTTACCTGAAATCAAAGAAACGACATTTAAAGTTTATTATTTAAATTGTTAATTCCTTTTTATCGTTGTGTTGTCCGTTATTCCTACAACGTCATCTATGGCGTTCATGAGTATAGTTTTTCACTGAACGGTAATTCTTTTACCGAAAGAAGAGCTTTGTACCAACTAAAGAAATATAATTTCTTTGGAAATATAATAATGTTTAAATAATACTTTAATAATTACTACAAAAGTTACAGTAAGATATAAGAAAGTATAAAGTAAATCCAAGTAATTTTTCCAACATTTACAACAATTGCGCTGCTCTGTATATTCCATTTAAACCGGAAGAAATCATATTAGTCTGTTAGCTTCGAAATTAAACTTTATAGGTATAAGTTTGACTTAAATTAGAATAGAGTACGGACTGAAGGTCTGAAGGTCTGAAGATAGCGTAAAGGGTCTTTTAACGGGAATGAATGGGGTTGGTTTCTATATAGAGTATGTTTAAAGTATGTCCTGCTCCTGTTATACCCCCTAAGGAAAGGACTGACCAATTAGATACGTCGTTCAAGGCTAAGTAGCTCCAGCTCACATTCCCATATAATACAGTTCGTACGCAGTCTGTCTTATGTAGCGTACAGAGACTACTACAGTTACGAGTGAGGGGGAAGGGGTGGCGTGGAGGAGAGGTGGTAGATAAGAAACTTGTAGATGGTATCATTTGTTAAATATGTATTGTGTATATGAATTGTGTTCTCTGTATGTAAGATATATGTGTAAATTATTCATATAGTATTTGCTATTTATGAGGAACTATAGTTCAAATTACGAGAGGTCGGTGGCGACACAAGCTTAAAAGAGCTTCGATATATTGGTGAATGTTATCTTATTTGTTCCTATATACATTATAAAGAAATTAGTGAGGCAGAGCTACTTGTTTTAAGGAGAAATCATCGCCAAATTTTCGTGATTTGTACCACAGAAATGTATTGTTTAACCTGTGTCGATATTTACTAAATTAAATTCGCAAATTTTAAATAAACCCAGAAAAAACTTAGCACACTGTACTACCTATTACATCCTATTAATCTAGTTAAAATTGGCCTCAAAGCTTGTCTCTAAATTAATGGTTTCTTTCTACAAATTACAAAAAAAAAAACCTATCCACCTAGATAACATTAAAAAACTCAGAAGGTAAACGACTGATGTATAGCAACCTGTCTTGATCGTAAGGCCTGTCCCACACTCGTTGATGCAATCAGCCGGATATGAAAAAGAATGCAATAGTCTCTTTCATAACAGTGGTGTATCGATAAAAATTAAAGTAAAAGTTTGCTTTCATGGTAAATTATGTTAGTGCAAAACAACTCCAATACACCCTGCAATACACAAGTACTTTCGTATCGATAAGTGTCCAGCAAACAATTTGGTAAAGTGTCCTGTATTGCACTTCAATTATAATTAGCATCAAGTTTATCTTCATTTGTATTTCGACAGGTGAAGTGGTTCCGCCATTTGTAGCCGATAAAATATGAAATCATCCAATCATATGAACGATTGTAAGAAATTGAACTGTAAACAAAGCATACGCATGACAAAACAATCATATGCATCTCAATATGATGGTAAAGTGACTCCAAAAAGTTTACTGGCTTGTATATATGTATTGTGAGAACTCGCCGTCGCTTAAATACGCTTGCAGTGTGCGATGGGCCTAATTTGAAGACGTTAGGCGCGTTTTTCCATCTAAATGTGAAAAGATCATAAAAATGGATCGATATTGGTTTTATCCATTGCATCGAAACACATTAAATACAAATGAATGTTAAATCTAAACTAAGGTGTAAGGTGTCGTTTGAAAGATGGTAATGTCAGCTTCCGCAAGCAAGGCTACTTATCGTCAAACACGTACAGTTATTGATCTACCCTCGTACTATTTATTGAATTACCTTCCATTATTACATACTCTATAAAACATAATTTTATATTGATGCTTATATACTACTTTTATATTATGTATAAGGTTTATTTATTATGTAGTTCAATTAGTATATAATTTGTTAACGACTTTCCTAACGTTTTGCTCGTATATATTAATATACTTTGTTAACTATCATAGCTAATCATTATCTCCTTTCTCTTTCAAATACTATATATCGTTCTCTCTTTAATCATTTCAGGAAGCGGAAACTGCCATCACTGGTATGAATGGGCAATGGCTGGGGTCCCGGTCAATTCGTACTAATTGGGCCACACGTAAACCGCCCGCCACTAAAGCAGAATGTGAGTAGAATTATTAAATAATGCTTTTAGAAATATTTTTATACACAAACAATATATTATATTTTTATTATTATCGTTATTATTTGTTCATTAAATTTTATTATAAATCGTTAAAAATTTTATTAACGATTATTTTTATTATATTTATTTATCTATTATTAGTTTTTATCATTAAGTTTTCTTTTTTTTTGATAAATATTAAGTTTTTGGTAATTCTAAAGAATATCTGTATCATATTTTGAAATAGTTAGAGTTATTGTAGCTGCACAATGGAGATAAGACTGTCTGGATGATTAGAACAAGTGTTGTCTCCGTTTGTTCATTGTATTCATATGGTGTTGTCTTTATCTCTCTTTGAAAAAGACAACATTGTCTTAAAATAATCGTGGCTTTAGACTGCAGCTGTTGTAATAAAGCGTTTCGAATATAACTCTTCTACAATACACTAAAGATATTGGTTCTGTTCAATGCCATTTCCTTGTGCAACGCAGTGTCACCCAAGGGTCGATTGAAAAGTGAAAACGCAGTTGTGTAAGCATGACTAGCACGTGTTATCTGAAAGATAATAAAACTGTTTGAAAGCGTAATTAAGATCTTCAGTGCAAAACAATGATTTTATTGAGTAAAATAATTTAAAAACATGGCTTTGTGTTCCTTAGTTCGTACTTGCTCCTTTAATCAGAAATAAGCTAGGATAATTAAGCAATTTAAGTGTTAGATTAAACCTACAGATCAACAAATAAAAATGCTTGATATTCGAAATTTATAAGCTTAAAAAAGTATCCTTACTTTTCAAAAAAATTTGTACCTTCTTAGGTAATAATTTATACTTTTGCGCACATTTTTTTTTTTTAATTCTATATTATAGATATAAGTCAATATCTCCAATTTTATTACGAAATGTAAATTTTTAATCAAACTTGTTCGTTGTTCTGAAAACAAAAGAGTTTTATTTTAGTTATTTACATACACATTATAATAATTACACTGTTTAACTTAAATCATACAATCTTACCTGAAATCAAAGAAACGACATTTAAAGTATATTATTTAAATTGTCAATTCCTTTTTATATAATTTTATAATAACTAAACTATATGCACAGTGAGTTCTGTCAACTCCAAATATCAACTGTGAGCATATGGTCACTGTTTTACCGACAGATGAGCACTGTACAGAAAATATATCTCCAAATATCCTATCTAAATAAATAAACATAACGGAGTGTAGAATCGTCATTAATTTTCTTTACAAATACTTAATTTTTTCATAATGACTTGCACGGTCTTGTTGACTCAACATTAACTATTTAAAATTCTGCAATAATAATAAAAACAAGTTTGTACATGTATAATGTACTCGTGCAAAGTAAAGTCGAACTAACTAGTCGCACTAATTTGCATAAATGTTCTGTCGTCTACAGGTATATAAGTACATGCTGTCTGTAAAAGAATAATTTCATATGTATACTCTTACCAGTGTATATACATAACATTACTTACCTGTACTTGTGGTATTAAACGTAATTCACCAAGATTATAAGTACATAATGCATATTTATGATTTCAAAGAAAAAGTATATGATTATATGTATAAGTAATCTAATTAATAATCTATTTACTATTTTGCACTACATATAACAGTTTTATGTTCATTTAATTTCATAAATTTAATTAATTAAATGACGAAACAAGGTTTAAAATCATGATCAATCATTTATAGGAATGTGCATAACAAAATTATCTCAATCACACATCAAATATAGTCAATCGCAATATTATTTCAATTACCATACATTTTACAATATTTCTTTTATCAGTTATCATGAAATGTTGGGTAAAACAAAGCGAACTCGAGGTGTATCATTTGCAATAAACGTGAGTAGGTATATATGGTAGTATAGTGGATATAAATATTACGTATACCTAGTCATCATATTATACAGGTGATGTTTTCTAGTTAGGGTTAGGTTTAAAACAGAAGGTGTGTGGTACTGAGATCATAGGGAGAGTTACAGGGTGGAAATGGATGTGGTAAGGGAATATTATGGGGTGTGGTTGGGAGGAGTAGAAGGTAGAGTTGCTTAGTAATTACTGGTTTTACATATCAACTGATAAAGAACACGACACGCGACAAAACCAATGCGGACACGTACTCTTTATACATTTATATATATATATATATATATATATATATATATATATATATATATATATATAAATGTATGTGTATATTGTTTTGAAAGTGTGCTTACTAATTAGAAGTATAAAATGACATGTATCTCTGGTACAGTATTGGGTGCTAACTGCGCTATTGTCGGCGAAGTAGTGGTCGCATTTTGAGATGACATCTACTCCACTTTACTTATAAATTTTGTTAAGAAATTGCGTAATTATATACAAAATAGAATACTAAAAACATACATACATACATATCATACTCTATAACAATAATATTATTGCTAATACTTCTTACTATTTCTGCCATCCACCTCTTTCCTTCACTGCCTCCCTTTAATAGCTGGCCAATATTCCTTTCGCTCGCTACTTTTTCCTTACACTCAAACTTAATGTGTTCCAGTGTTTCGTCCTCCGCTCCGCACACTCTACACTTTCTTTCCTCACTACTTTCCCAGTATCTGTTTCCTTTTTCCTCATTTCCCAATCTAAACCTTGCTGTCCTTCTTATGTGTTTTTTTTTCTATAAGGTACTGAGGCACATTATTTTCCCATAACCTTTTATATCTTATATTGTAATTGCTATATTCTATTTTAAAGTAGTTGTTCAGTCACAGTCTTCTTTTAAAGTATGGTTTAATGCACTAGGAATATAAGACAACCGAAGCGTTTAATGCCACACACAATACTTATTTTATACATAACGTATAAAAATAACGTATTTCGTAAACCTGCATTATTTCGTTTAGAGTTTAAACAATGAAAATTTCATAAAAATTTGTATTCTCCATGTTAAAATTACAAAATTTTGATTTCGTTTTTTAATAATAACAGCGTGGTCAATTTTAAAATAATTAAGCTCATATGATTTGTATTTAATTAAAGAATAATTAAGCAAAGTTTTATTAAAATCCTGTCTTAAATGGATCTAGTTAACAATTACCTCACCTAAAAATAAACCTAAAAACTAATTTTTAATCAATTTCAACATGTTATATACAATACGCAGCTATGTTCATGTGTGTATGTCCTAGAAAACCCTCATAAATCGTTCTAGAGTAAGCATACGTCATTATAACGTGTCACATAAAATATAGTCCATAGTTTTCCGTATTTTTTTTAAATTGCCCACATCCTGCATAATGTATTAGTTTTCATTTCATCTCGGTTCGCATTATATGATTACGTTTTATGTGAAATATTTCTTTTCACATTAATGCAGCACCAAAATATATTCCTTGTTATTATTATTTTTGTCCTGTTTTATCCTGTCCTATTTTGTTATTTTTTGTTACTGTTACAGATAATGAAATGCTTACCATTGTCACATTTATTACACAACTCAATACAAATAATCATTGTACAATTTCAACTTTTTTTTCTGTATAAATTCAATACATACAAACAAGTAAGTGTATACATTTGTGCGGTTTTTTGTTCTACTCGTAGGTAGACGCGTCTACTTTTCTTTTTCTTTTAGGATTTATTGCTCTACATTGATGATTTATAGAGGATTATACAAGTGAGAACTGAATCACAAAAGTGTGTGTAGGGTGTGAGAGAGAGAAGGGGAGCATAAATATAAAAACACAACGGATTAAGGGTGTAAAGAAAAGTGGAAAAACAAAATCTAGTTCTAAGTATATTATATCATACAGCATACTTCGAGAAAGATACGATTATATTAATAATGTCGAATTAAATAACAACCAGTTATCATCACAATATTTCCAATACTCTACTACCTCCCCCCCCTCCCCTCCTGTCACTCTATTCAATAAGAAATGTTCTTTATTATTATTTTAGTGATTGTTATCCACACGTATAATGAGCTAGAAAATTGTATTGACCTTTCAATTATTATTTATTTTTTCAATTTATAATTTAGTTTATACATAATGTGATTAATTAGTATATAATTATGATATGTGTTTGTTGAGAGTGATAAAAAAAACAAATTAATTCATCCAGAGGGTTCCATTGATTTTTAGTTCCCGTTCCTTATAATACTTCCTCATTATCACTGACACTGCCTTGTTAATAAAGTTATTTTATATTATATTTAGAATGACCATCCAATTATTAGCTATATGTTCAATGAAACAACCCTTTTAAAAAGATACTAACAGCTTTCGACCCTCCTATGCGAGGTCATCTCCAGGTAAAACAAATTATAATAATACGCTCTCTACTGAAACACTATTCTCTGATCAATATTGGTCTCCACGTTAAAACATTGCCGAATAATTTGCATAATTGTCAGAATTTCATACGATTTGTTTATAATCTAAGTATATTAAATCATATTACGCGAGCTAGCTTTCCGCTTTAGAAACAAAGTCATCTTCAGGTGCGATTTTATACATAGAGTATACCTTAAAATTTAAAACTTCGGTAATATATTAGCGCAGCATAACACAAAAATTCTACGCATATTAAATCAGTTTTTCTCGAGTAGTGATACAGTTTATGCTCTAAACACTTTTTCATTTACTATAACAGCTTCTATTTATGCTCCACTAATATTAACCGCAAAAATACTATATTAATTAAAAAATAAAAGCCTGATCGCATTTTCTATTAAAGACACAAGCATACCCTTTGTTAAATACGAACCATGGAATAAAACAACAGCTTGTATTACACACAGTTTCATTGCCAAATACCAAACCCGGCCCGAGGCCCAAAACCCAAAACCCAAAGCTCGTTGCCCTAAAAAGAGTATATATATATATATGCGAGTGTATATGAAACTTTAATACAATAACATCAGACTCCATAATTCACTGCAATGAAAACCACAGCTTAAAGCAGTCGTTGGTGCCCGCAGCCTACGAAGCATTATAATAACGCCATAATGTAATATAACACATTTTTGTACTTAATAAAATCGTTAAACGACTTCTTATAACGCAATAACAGCATGACTGTTATTGTTAATACGCGTTTATATTAGTCAAGTTACTTGAATTCAAGTTCAATATTAGGATCCATTAATTTACTTGAATACAAAGAAACTTTTTATGTTGTTTGTTTACAACACTGAAAGAATCATACTAAATTTGTACTATACTTTTTTCTAAATGATATTTATTGCTATAACTAATAACTTATAGTTAACAAATAGCTTATCTCTAACACATTGACTAAAATAAAGTCGTCTGTTATCCAGTGATATTACTCGGTTATTCATACTAATCAAACGGATTCGTTTTCTTTAGTTTTCTCTTTAATCCGATCGTTTCAACATTGGCGTGTTGATGAAGTCGTTCCTTGTGCTTTTTATAGTTTAAGTTGCGAGAGTTTGCCGGCGACTCATGGTTAAAACAGGTTGTGCTGTATAAATCTGCGATACAATGAAAAAGAACTTTCTTACACATTGTTTTATAATGCATATTGTAACTAATAAGATAAAATTTAGCATCGTATTACCATTTATGCGTCTCTTATAACCTCTTTCAGGCATAAGTCAATGCCGAACTCTCGCAATTTCGACTATAGCATGTTCCTTTATTTCTTCAGCAATTATAGTGATTTTCAGATCCTTATGAATATCTGTGTTCGGTACGTACCACGGCGCTTTGTCTGAAAAGTCGGATGATTTTGATGTTGCTGTCTTTGGTGCAACAGTTCAAAACTGTGCAAAACTGTGCAAAACGTTTTACCATACTATCACACTCACTGGCTGTAATAATTACTTAAACATCATAATTTTCCTCTATACCTAATTTTTATAATATACGATTGAAAAATTTAAATTTATTATATAGTTATTTTTTAATGCTAAGCTTTACATTCTTCCCATGATAACGCATTTATTGTATTTCATTAAATGAATTTGAAACTAATTAAATTGACTCTAATTAAAGTTAAATGACATCTCTTTTCTTCATCTGCTCGTGTCACGCTTTCCATCATCTAATCTTCTACTTAATAAATAGTAGAACGACTTTTACTACGAGTATCTTCAAGTCAAGTCTTTAAAATATCCCGATTTTAGACAAAGAAATAGTTGTACCTTTAATTATAACTGACTTCACTAATGTGAAGGTACCTTTAATAAATATTACAACAAGTTCTGGCTAATCGCTGACATATTATAAGTCTTTGTGTATTCATACAAAGTCTCGTGCTTTATTTATTGAACTAGGAAATAATAATTAATAATATTATTTTATGGGTTTTATTCACATTAAAATTTATTTTGACTCTTATTTGTTGGTTTTATTTTTAATTTTTAGTTAAACAAATGATATACGACATCTAGACATTCGAAAATCATGATATATACCTTAATTTACGATTTATTGTATTTGGAGCCTGTTTTATTACATTTGCTTTTTAATATATTGCTTATGTTATCTTTTGTTAATTTATAAATCTAAGAACGGGCGGACTAGAGGGGCCTTGGTTGGGATTGCAAAGTTTGCTCTACATAACCAACAGTAAACTGTCCTACAGTGTACTTTCACACTTGCTAGCTTACCACAAGCTAATTAAAGTGTTACATCTTTTATCTAAGAAAGACATTAAATTAAATTGTTTATTAAATATTGGCTAAAACATTCAGATGTTTAAAAACTAATAAATTTAGAATGTAAAATCCAAAAACGTACTGACAAGATTATGTTTTCATCAATGGATCCGAGTTACAACAATTACGAGTTATTACAATTTTGTTGAAATTAGCAGGATTATATGCAACCTAGTGGCAGAGAACATTTATGCTTGACGCTAGACTCCTGTGTCTTCAGGTTTGATCCCGGACCAGCATTACACTTTCATATCACGCGATCAAAACCTTTCTAAAAGCTTTACTTTAAATCAGTGCGTTGCTAGACCTGTATATACGACCGTGGTAATAACAATAGTATTTTTATGATGAAGAAATGTTTAATTAAATTTATTTACTAATAAAAATGTGATTTTTAGTACAAATTTGTTTAGTTATTAAACGATTTAATTAAATGAACCCGCTCTTAAATGACGGTGGACTAAGTGCCTTTTAATAACTTTTCGTACACATAATAATTTTATGTCCTTTAAAATATTTAGAATTTACTTGGCAACCTAATAAAAAATCATAAAATCCGTAAAGTATTAACTGCTGGGAATATAGATTTATAAGCATTTTATAAAAAGTGACAAATTTCTATTCTTTACGACATCGTAACTGTTTTAAGTTTGGAAAATTTCTAATAAAATAGTGTCTCAGGGGCATAAGTAGGTTTGCTGTCTACAAACTTTATATGAGAATTTAAATTTTAATAGAAATAATAAATTATAGCTCACATGTTTGAGGATAAAGTTGATACAGCGACGCACTGGGTTGAGTTCTATTGTTGATGGGGTGTATCGTCACGCAGTTTCGTATTTTGGCAATTTAGATGACCAAAAATGTATTTGGCTGCTTAAAGGTACGAACGACTAAATTCGTCAATAAATTGTCTCAACATTAAAAAATAAATGATATCTTAAGTATACGTACTTACTAAGATTATCATGATTAATGAATTAGGTTTTTGTTATTTTTACAAGAAAAAAATTATTCACTATTGAAAATAAGATTTTACAAAGAACAGAAAAGTAGATGTTCAATTAAGGCAGTATGCATTTTTTCCTTGACTGAATTTTAAGAAGTCAACTAAATTTCCCCACTGTGCGAGAATCATTTTTGTTTACCCATTTTTATATTTGTAACTACAATTAAAATTAAATGAACGTAATTTTTATTAAGAAAGTGATGTTTTCAAAACTTCACATACACAAGGAACAAGAAAGTCAAGGACTTTCACCAATTCACATTATTCTAAAACAACATCTTCGTTCTTTTTTTTACTTCCTCCTCAAAAAAATATTTTCTTTTGTGACACCCTGTATAACCTCACGCACCACTAGAAATATAACCCTAAGTAACCATATTTGCATGTGTCAACGTCAATTTTCACAAAACAAGCGCACATTTTTATTTGAATTGTAAATATATAAATAAGTATACTGCGGTGTTTTATTGTGTGTATTAAAATAAGTTACGTTGGTAAATAAAATGACCTAAAATAAACTAAATAAAAGTAAAAGTATATTATAGTATACATAAATAAATAAAAAAGTGTATAAAACCAAGTGAAGCATTTATGCAGAAAATTTATGAAACAATATTAAAAGTTACTAAGCAAACAAAATTTGTATATACTCGTAGAAGTAGAGCGACTATTTATTTTGTAGTAATAGAAAAAAAATTAAATTGGAGAATTGTTCGACCATAAGTTTGTTCATTGTTTATATACCGGGTGAATGAATTTAAATGTGACTGTAATTGCATAAGGAAATTTCAAACAAATTGAAAATATTTTAAAAGTGACTTTCACATATGTATATGAGGCTACAACACCATAAGTATTGCCAACATTGTAATTATAATAGATATAGTTGAACAAAAAACAAAAGGAAGAGATTATTATATGTTTCATCCAAATTTAAGTAAGAATAGATGGTTCAGAAATGGATCCCACAAAATTATATCAACTATAATCAGAAACAAAAGTAATCATTGTAAAATTCCAGCTCATCTTTACAAAATTAATATTAAATCTGACGATAGATGTCAATGTGGTGAAGAAGGAACTTTGGATCATATTATATTTGAATGCATAAATTATAGTTTAGAAAGATCAAAATTCAATAGTGAAATATTAGATGTGATTAAAACTTTTCCTGTTAATACTACATTTTTGTTAAGTGATTCAAAATTAATGAGTGAATTATTGAAATATTCAGAAATTTGTAAAATTGAATTATAAATTATAAAAGATGTATAAAAAATGTTTGATGGTGGCTATGACGAATAAAAATCAAGGCAAATAAATATATATAAAAAAAAAACTCCTTACAGATTTTTTTACAGTCCGTTACACAGTCACTTAATAAATCGTTTATTAATAATGCATTTTTAGATTTGTTTCTATGCTCATACAATAAATATAGATGAAACTTTTAATTTGAACTAATTGCTCCATTTCCACTCCAAAACAAGTGTTTTTCACTCTAATTTAAATATTCACGGTGCTGGCATACATGCATCTATCATCTCTACACGCCGCGTTGTGTGAAACATAAAAAATGTTACATTGGTTGGGATTAACTAAACCATTGTGTGCTCGAAACTGATTATATATTTAACGTACAGTGTGGGTCTATTTGTTTGGAAACATACTCGTATATCTCACCTTCCAAAACTAATAAAACTTTCACGACAAAATCCATGTCTGTATACGCATTACAAATACAAAATACAAAAGTCTACGTTCGTTCCTTTAGGGGATTTTATTGTTGCTTGTCAGGGAGAAAACATATTATCCCCCCACCTTTCTCCTCCTCTTTAGAATAATTTATGTTAGTGTACGTATAAAGTTTGAAAGAATCAATTATTTTACAACGCCTGATATGAATGCAACTATTTAATCTTCGCTGGGTTTCAAAATACAATACAATAAGTTCTTAGATTACGAGATGGGGGGGGGGGGGGGGGGGGTTACTATTGAGTTACGTCGTGTCTATTAGTTTTTCAAGTTTAGCATCCTAATAAAAAGCTCTTCCCACCACTAGGCATCCGAAGGTGACGCCATCTTGAAGAAATGGCGGCTAAAAACTGTTTTTATGTCATACCTCTTTAGCAATGGGCCCTATGATAAAATTAGTTATTATCAACCTAATAGAGGACTCAATTTCCAAAATGTTTTGTATGCATAATTCTTTCTATATGTGGTTGATATGAACCTGATGATTTAAAACAGCGGTTGGCATTACTCTAACAATTTTGCCAAAATCTGAAGTTTTGTAGAATTAATGTTGAAGAATATAATGCAAGAATATGATGTAATTTTTTGACAATAAGTGTATAAGACAATGTCACCAATTTTATTAGGAAGTGTAAATTTTTAATCAAACTTATGTGTTGCTTCTGCTATCAAATTCTTTTATTTTACACTGTTTAACGGAAATCATACTATCTTACCTGAAATCAAAGAAACTACATTTAAAGTTTTTGTTTAAATTGTCAATTCCTTTTTATCTAATTTTATAATAGCTTAACAATATGCGTAGTGAGTTCTGTCTACTAGAAATATCAACTGTGTTGTGTGTTATTCATCACAACGTCATCTATGGAGTCCAGGAGTATATTGTCACTGTTTTACAAATGTTTAACCTAACGAGTACAAGAAAAATTTCGGGTGTAAGAAGTTGAGCAAGCAGCTCATTGAAAGAAAGAGAATTATGATGTATTTCCAGGAAAACCTAAGTGAGGCTCGCGACGTTAAGAACCGCGTGGATGCTCAACAATTACCTGTTTTCAGCAGGTAATTATTTACCTCTAATAATGGCTATTAATAAAATATATATAAGTACTTTAATCGTAAATAAATTAGTGTCAATTTGTAAAATGATTTTGTTAAATGCACGCACACACAGAAAACAACAAACACACAAGTTTATAAACATGACAAATACAAACACGTTCAATCCCTATCCTTCGTTGTGCCACGCCGTTGATATAAACATCGAATAAACAACAAAGTCTCCCCTACCTCCTACCTCCACCCCCTCTCCGCTTGCTACTCTTACTTCGCCGTTACACGAGACAAGGTGCGAGAGCTTTCAAACGTTTCGTCGAAGGATTAACAACGGCGTAGCAGCAACGGTAGTAGTAGCAGCAGCAACAACTGCAGGAGCACAAGCAAAACAGTTTCACTACTGAATGTCGGTATTTGTTTGACTTTAAACTTCATGTTCTGTTTTTATTTTTGTGGTTTTGACGCTTGTGGTTTTACTTGGTGGTTATATACAAAACTTTTTGAACCCAACATTGTTTAATGAACTTATTACATTTATAATTTAGTAATGTTTATATAAGGTATATGTATATATATACATATATATCATATTGTTATCATACCTGCTAACTTTGTTTTGTACATTATGTATTTAGATATTTGATTTATTCATATTTTAAAGTTCGTTATGTGATAAATACAATTTACATTTTATTTTTTATTTATTTCATTCTTGCTAGCTTGTTACAAGCTAATTTAAAGGTTCATTACCCACTTCTGATGTAGTAATTATCTTGCTGTGTAACTTTCACACTAGCTAACATACTATAAGTTAATTAAAGTGTTACATTGCGTTATATTTTGTACCTGGGTCGTCTGTATGTGTACATATGCAAGAAGTTATGTTTACATATGCTAAAACGAAACTATACAAAGTTTCAACATTCAAAATATCAAACTACTAGCTAAAAATACAGAAACACAAAGCGAAGTAAATATAACTTATGGTAATTGTATAATATATTATGTATTTTTGAATCAGCGTTTGTTTCTATTCCACTATTAAACTGATACAGTACAAGTAAATAACCTCTAATAGTTCATACGTAACATAACTATGCTTTAGTGACTTTAATATTTATTTATACATTAAAATTATACACGGTAATAACACAGACGTAAAAATGTTTACATATGTATGTTTTAGAATATCTGTATATGTGTTTGTCACTAATATACATAACTCTGTACTCTGTACTCTGTATAACGTGAATGTAGTCGCAATTCTCGTTTCTAGTTAACATGATTCTATAGAACGAGTAATTAAGTATGCAAAAGTGCACTGTTAAAACAATTCAAGATTTTCTTTATAATTTGAATGAATTTTTTCTCCTAAAAATACTATAGAATGAAAAAAACTTTCTGTAGAATGTTAATGTGCACACTAACAAAATTCGCTGTCACTAGTTTTACATATCCGATACGATAGAGTACTTACAGTTATTTGCTTCGGTTGTTGAACAGACCCTTTTGTATTTATAACCGATAATATCAATAAAATAAAAATACTATAGTAATTAAAATAAATTTTTACAGTGTATATTTATGGTTTGAAATAACTAGTTCACATCACATTTGTGCAGTACAAATGACCCGTGGCCAATGGCCAGTGTCCAGTGCCCAGCGCCCCATTATTATTCCAACTATTCCAAACAACAAGTTACATGTACGAGTACATCTCATACACAACACAAGTAGATATCACGTGAGTATTTATGTTACACGGTACTTAACATAGATGAGCATGAGAGCAGCAGGGCCGCATCTAGGGGGAAGGCAAAGTCCGAGTTTAATTCACGTTTGTTTTTACAAAATAAATCGAAAAGCGTCCATCCATAAATTACGTCAAACAAATTTAATGATTTTTGAAACTATTGTCACGTCTGTGAATTTTTGGAAGTGTAACTTGCGTTATCTTTGCGTGTAATGCACCCTCAGTAAAAGGGAGGGGGTCCAAGGTTGATAAAAGTACTAGTTCGGCACTGCCCGTGACTCGAGAGAGCACCTTTGAGAACATTGTCCGTGTATTTCACATTATTCGAACTAATTTAAAACAGATACTAGTTGTTATTCTCATATGATGCAAATGTTAATTTAGTTACTGATGATAATAATTGTACCTCAACGTATTCATTTACGTTTTAATGGTTCCATCAATCTAATATGTAGTCACTAAACCCAAAACATGAATGTTACCTTACATCCAAGTAATATTTTTAGTTCGAATAGTAAAACAATATCAGAATTTTAAGGTTAAATGTCAAACGCATTAGCTTTATTAAATAAAATGTGGAAGAGAAGTGATAACTTATGATTTTTAGTGTGGTTTAGGGCTACTGACCACAACAGCTTCATTTGTAAGTTGCATGCAAGCTGCAAATGAAGCCAGACATATTATGCATCTCAGTTCTGTCAGCAAACTTCTTACAAGCTGCAAATAGAACCATTTTCATTGTTTTTTCATTGGGAAAACGTCAAGAGATGAAGAAGATGTGATAATAGCATACGTTTTTCTTAGAAGACGACGAATCAGACGTAGAATGTATTGGCTTCATCCATACATCGAAAAGAACATTAACCGCAGATTGTTTGTTGCTGCAAGAGAGTTATCAGAGGATAATTCAGTATTTCAATCAGTATACCGAATGACTATTGTTCAATAATATGAATAAAATTGACTGCCGAACCCGTCATTTTTAAAGAATATTACGTTTATGCATCGTGTAGTACGCTAGAGATATGACATGTTGCGGGCCAGGCTGCATGACGGTTGCTTGCCTCTAAGCAAATGCGACGTTGCAGCTCCGTGGACAGAGCACCCTTTGTTTGAATGTGCGAGCTACGAGAGAGCGTACAACAAGCGGTAAATGACGAAACCGTGCATATAAAGTGACGCTACGTGAACAGGAAGCCTTAGTCTTAGAAATATGCTACCGTTGACATTACCCAATGGTCATTTGTTGTCATAGTAGACCTGCAGTTAATGTGCTTGATGACAGCGGACGTTTATCTTTAAACTTTAAATCGAAATAACACAGATTTAATAAGATTTAATCACACAATAACTATAACACTAATGAATGTATAAATGAAGAACACTATTATCACTCAAAAGCTTTTACTTTTTCTTTAAAGCCTGTATATTACAGAGTGGTAGAGCTGTTACAGTTTCTCAAACACTCAGAAAGTCTATCGCTCAAAGCAACTTTTTATAAAATGACTACGTAAGCAAAGTAATAATATCTCTTTTTTGCCTTTGATATAAATTTGCAAATAATAATATTTTCCTTTTAGTCTTTTCAATGTAGTTGTACATATTTAAAATTTACATATAATAACAACGAAATACCAAGTGAGATATTCTAAATATCGTTTTAACTTTATGCAAATTTCCAATTTCTTTTTTCTATACTAACTTCTATTTCTAAAGGTATTTCGAAAAACATAACATTCCATATTTATGTTCTGTTGTACGATAGTAATAGTTATCATAAACAAAGAATTTTTTTTACATTTTATTATTATAAAATTAATATGTAATGTAATAATTCATTCCATTTAATATTACAATAATAATGCACATAAATCTTAATCTATTTTGACTTACTTAACTACCACTGCAATGCTTCAGTAAATATTTCCTTACCAAACCAGTACACACTGACGTCATGAAGTAAATGATAGTTTACATTATCAGAGTTAAATTGTTTTATAAGTTCACTTGTTTACATAATTAAACCCCATTCTCACTGAGTTTTAGTGTTATTTTAAGATTTTAACCTTATGTACACTTTAGCTTGAGAAATATAAAGAATTATATTAAATATCATAATTGAAATTATATAAAAATTGTAATTATTATTAAATAATGTATATTACTAATGAACGACGCAAGTTTAAATTTAGGTTCAAGGTTAAGTCCTTAAATAAACACTAAAATCAGTGAGTGAAACTCGTAACTAATACCAGTTTGCTTATCTAAACGTAAAAGTATAAATTTAATTTTAATAAATGTAACTATTTGTTTGTTTTAAATAATGTTATTTATTCTTGTATATTTACTGAAATTGTACACACATTTTAAAGTAGATATAATGATAAATTTACCAGAAATAATTGTTAGAAATTAGAATATTGTATTAATTTGATTTTGGCATCCGACTTCTCCGATTATTGAGTTTCGTGATGACGACAAAAACAATGTCCTACTTCTAAACATTGCAGCGGTATTCAACAAGTTTATCTGCATTATAATTTTGTTTGATTGCATTTATAAATTATCGATGTATTGAATCAGATAGAAGAGGGTATACTTTTACATATATCTGTAAACTTTTCAGAGAAAAACGATATTCGCTTTGCGTATTTCTCAATTGTTGTAATTTTATCTTAAAAATATATACAGAAATTCAGAATATGTTAATATTTTAGACAAAAAAAATATGGATCTAAATATAAAGTAAACTGGTACATGTTTGTGAAAAATTAGTTCATTTTCTAAAGTTGAATTTGATAAGGTGTTTAGTTCTAATATTTAAACATAACATTTATGATACTGTACGTGTAAATGGAGCTCTACAAATGCAACTTATATCAAACATGGTTATACATATACATATAGCCGTAATATTAATTCCTTTACAACAAGTTGTAACAAGCTACAACTGCTTATTAGTGAAAACGGCATATTAATATTAACAAGCATACATTTCATAGAGTAAGTTTTACACCCTACACTTGGCATTGCTCTACTACTCTACGGGTCTACGGGGCTACGGTTTTGTATCTACATCACAGAGCACTGGAGAAGTGTAACTAAAATCGTGCCGATAAATGATATATAAATATCATAGACACTGCATGAACATTCTGGAAATATAGATGGGATGCTAATACAAAGATGAGTAGGTATATAAATATACTCTATAGGAATCTCTACTAATAATGTGTTAAATTCGTCGCAGCTACCTGCGATATCGTATCTATCATCTATTGACAGGTTATATATAAAATACCTTATAATATATAGATATGATTGGCGACAAAGGAGGCAGAGAGAAGAAGAGAAGAGGGCACAAGTGTGAAAGAGGAGCTAAGGAGTAGAGACAAAGAGATACAACAACAGGAAAGAATGGAGAAAATACACAATAGCAAATACTTTCATTGTATTATACAAGATGATTTGGGAGAAAGAGATGCTGGAATATATAGGAGTAAAGACTAATAAAAGAATATATAAGAGAAAATATATAGACACAGGAAACATAAGAATAACCGCAAGATTTAGATTAGGAAACAGATACTGGCCAAATAGAGAGAAAGGATGTGCAAGGTGTGCGGAACAGAGATAGAAACGCTGGAGCACATTAAGTTTTCATGTGAGAAAAGAGTAAAAAGTTAAAAAAATATTGTGCAGCTGTCAAATGGAGGCAGTGAAGGGAAGAGGTGGATGGCGGAGATAGAGTGAAGAAGCGAGGAAAGAGAAGGAATGGCAGAGTAGAAACAGTTAAACTTCAGTTCAGAAAATAAAGGATTTGCGGAGAGGAGATAAGAAAAACAAGAGGTGGATGGTGGAGGTAGAGCCAAGAAGAAAATAGTAAAAGAAATAGAAATAGTAAAGGAAGAAAGCCAAGAAGAAATAGCAAAGTTTTAATTGGCAATGAGATGTAATTACGTTATTTAATATTTAAAGAATGTAAATTCTAACAACACACACATTAAATTATTAAATAATTAATAATAATAATATAGATATGAAATAACTTAAAACAATAGTTCTTCTTCTTGAAACATATTTTAACATATTACATAAATAGTAGGTACTAACTCACGTTAAAAGCTGGCAGTAGTCAGCCGACAATTAAAAAACCTCGCCAAATTATTTATTAAAGTCATCTACTCACAAATCCGATATATTAAACGTTTAAGATGAACTGTTGCCTATATAATAACACACAATCTGAAATAATGTAGTGACTTATAGAAGCTCTACAGGAATTTAAATGCTTTGTTGCTAATTTCACAACACTGTACATTCAACGATTAAGTATTTTTTCTACAGTTCATCTCGTTCTCATGGTGTAGTAACGGGGTAAAATAACATAATAAATAAATTAAAGATTTACGACTGTGACCTCATTAACCTTCTATCTTACCAAATACATCACTCTATTAGCTATAGCTCTCTCTCTCTCTCTATCTCTATACTTTACACCATACTATCCAAAATATATATTTGCGTATGTATTGGAAAATACATCCAGTATACTATCCTATGTGTATACTCAGTAGTCATACTTCAGAACCAACTTTACAGATGTCGACCCGACTATAAACTTAGTCAAAATGTAATAAATAAAGTTACCCCCATGTCACCCGAAGCCCGAGTAACCCCCATTGGGATGCCGTATGCCCTTATGGACTTGCCATATGTACACTACTTTATATATATGTATATACACATACTACGGAATACTACAAGTACATAGTATATACCATATACAAGTACTTACATTTAGATGTATATATTGTACGAAATAAAACCATGCGAGTATTTGTAGATTGAATAATTATTCAATTGTTTAATGATAAAATAATTTTACACTTTTTAATTACTTTGAACCAACATTCTTATAATAACAAGATGGTTGGGAATTATGATCTTGACAGTGTAGAAGCCCAAAACACAACTGACACGAATGCCATATCGCTGTAGCGTACAGCAGTCGTCGTATTGTAGTCATGCGCATTACTTCTATTAGAGACAACAATACATTATAATGTTGGAATGCCAACAGAGACATCTTCTTATGTTCTGTACTAATTTTGTACTGAACATAAATTGCCAGCCAGCAGAAGTAGATAAGCTCACAACCAATATCAAATTATACAATGTTACATAAAATTATTATAAACCAATTTACAAAAAATAATGTGAACTTCTTAAAACTATTATAAACAAAATTACACAAAATAACATAAACTTCTTAACTCTATGGTAGTCTACATAATTTTGTGAAAATAATATAAAACAAATTAATTACTATCCTAAATATAACAGAAACCATAATTATCAATGTAGCATACATTATCATTTGCATAATGTACACAACAATCATCAACTCAATAGTTACAATGTTATTGAAACAATTATCTTTTAACAATTCCAACAGTACAGATGTTTGTTTTACATCAATGTTGTAAACATTGCAATTAATATCTGATGGAAGTATTGTATTTGAATCAAAAATTTTATTTGTTGCTTGTTTGATTCGCACCAGCAACACTGCGCTAATAATCTCAAGCTGGGGTATTGTAAGTACCTTACTTGATGGAGCTACACTAGACTTGTAGCAAATTAAATTTGTTTTTAACTTAATATTTATAAAAATAATATTGTGTTTTAAACCTAATGTCATGATACTGGTTGATCTGTTTAATAATGTTTTATAAACCTCCAATAATGAAGGATTGTGTCTAAATCTTTTTTCCAACACATTAAATCTTTGCGGGGCAACTGAGAAAGAATCCTCCAATTCTATTTTATTTACTAGGCTGAGTAATGGCAAATCAACAGTTAAATTATTTTTAAGTGCTACTGAATTTTGAAATTTATGTTCAGCCTTTAAGTAATCCTCAGAAAACTTATCTGATTCCTCTGGGACTTTCTCAGTTGTCCAAGATTGTTTCATAACATTCTCAAGGTTTGTATATTCACAAATAGCAAGATTACATACAATATTATTATGTGAATACTTATTTTTATTATACAATTTTCTTGGAACCACATTTCCTTTATTATTATTATTGTCATGTGACATATTTTTATAATCTAAACTATACTCAATTGCAATTGCACGTCTTTCTAAAAATGAAATAAATTCTGCCATAGTAGGCAGTTCTTCTAAATTTCTTTCCATGTGGAAAGTGCGGTTAGTAACGATATCTAATTTTCTACTTAAGGCCGAGATTAAAATCATATCCCACTTGTCTACAGGCTCATCAAGATTTTTTAACGCTTGTAATTGCTGTTTTACTTGACATAAAAAAGCCCTTATATCGACTGCAGTACCTTTCTGCATGTTGGGAATATCAAGTATTATATTAATGTGATAAAAGATTAATCTCGCCTTATTTTCATACCGCGCTAACAATAAATCAATAGCCTCTTTGTATGAACTGTTCACAAGCGGCAGATTTATAATTATTGAGAGAGCCTCATCAACGAGATACTTTCTCAAATAAAAAAGTCTTTGAACATCGGACAATGATGCATTATTGTGAACCACTGCTTGGAAGAGCTCATAAAAGGGCTTAAACCTGGTTATATCCTTGCCATCGAAGGTTGGAATTTCCACCGCTGGGAGCTTCAATGGAACTAATTCAGGCCTATTAACTTCTTTTAACTTATTGATGCTAGCATTTAATTTTGCAATAATGTTAAAATACTTCTCTTCAACTTCTTCAATGTCTTCCTCATCTTGATCATCAATTTCTAAAATGCTGTACTGCGTGAGCTCGTACGATTGGAATGTAGTCATCATCTTTTCTTTTTTCACCTGCAGCACCTCCACTGTAGCGGAGTCGAGAGCCCTTGGGTCGCTGACGTAATTGTCCATCCGTGATATTGCACTTTTTGCAGCCGTCCGCGCCGATCTAAGCCTTTTCAATCCCTCCATCTTGCTTAGGTGATAGATTCGTACTTATATGATAGATGAAACGTGGATGACAAACTAATCCAAGTTAATCCAGCAACATGAGAAGTTTTTAATAGATTGGTACTTGCAGATAGTAATAATAACTTTGTACCTTCATGAGTAAAGAAGTATTTTACTCTCCTCCAGCATCCATGTATCCTCTTCCGTAATGAATAATTTTTCTTAAAATATAAACGTGTAGTAATCCAAATTATATGCGAATCCGCTTAAATCAAACGTTGCATTACCCAATCAATGGCAATTGATGACTTGCCAGGCCGCCATAGGGTAAATGTAACAAAATAGCTTGCACTTGTGCTGGTTACTATACAGATGTAACCTCAAAACACCACGAAATCACACGCGGGTACCAATGGCTTGTAAGGCCAGTTTTTTTTTTTGTAGGATTTAAAACCTTCTTGAAATGTAATTGTAAAATATCCAGCTTCGCTTGTAAGGCTTCTGGAAATGTAATTGTAAAATATCCAAATCCTCCGTGAATCCGCCAAAATAGAGCGTCCCATTTACCCAATCAATGGCAATCGCCAAGGGGCAAATGTAAAAAAAACGCCAAAAACACAATGAAAAACACACGCGGTTAATAAACTCGAAGGATCGGCTTTGTAAGGCATCGAAGGACCAGCTTCGCATGTACGAAATAAAACCATGCGAGTATTTGTAGATTGAATAATTATTCAATTGTTTAATGATAAAATAATTTTACACTTTTTAATTACTTTGAACCAACATTCTTATAATAACAAGATGGTTGGGAATTATGATCTTGACAGTGTAGAAGCCCAAAACACAACTGACACGAATGCCATATCGCTGTAGCGTACAGCAGTCGTCGTATTGTAGTCATGCGCATTACTTCTATTAGAGACAACAATACATTATAATGTTGGAATGCCAACAGAGACATCTTCTTATGTTCTGTACTAATTTTGTACTGAACATATATAATAGAACGAATTCAATGCTGTTATACTAAAATTGCAACTATCGCCACTACTAGACTAGCCTTGCACATGTAGACTAAATATAAATATAGATATAGACATGTACACATGAATTGGAATAGAGTACAGTGCATTCTCCTACGGATGCTGATTCATTCAATACACTCTATTTTCCTTCAGAAATTTATTTCGAATATTTTACTATTCAAAATACTTTTTCTATAATGTAATCATTATGTTTATGTTAAAGTTATGAATGAAAACATTTTTTTTTTGTAGAATATTTCGTAGGTGTTGTAAAACTATATACAGCAGACTTCCGACTGACATAAGTTACTTCTACAATGCGAATTCTTATATTGTAGCCATTTTTAAAGCCATTCACCGTTGTATAATCCTTAAAAAGGTACTTTTAAAAAGCTTTATCATTATATTAATACGCAAAAGATTTACTTTTCAATAAGCCTGTAAAATAGGTCACAAAACAATGTGTATTAAGTAAAATCGTTTACGTAACTTTTGTTATGTTAGATAAACCTTAAATACACATAACTATAATTAGCTACACTATTAAAAATATTATTAATATTCACATATTGTATATTTGTTTGCTTTTTCAATAGTCAGAAGTGTGCTTTATTATAAACGTAATGCCGGTTTTACATCAGAGAGACAAAACAATAAAACACGAACAAAAACACCAATATTTACACCAAAGAGACAGTTCTTAAAACATTTTTGTCTTTAAAAACTGTTTTAGTAAACAAAACACATTCCCATCTGGAGTCGGTAAGATCAAATCAAATCAAATCAAATTAGTATGCTTGGTTTGAACACGCAGTTTTGTTTTTTGTGAACATTTGCGCTTGTCAGTTGTTGTTTATCATTTGGCTACCAAGTAGTTCCAAGAGCAGTTATAAATAAGTGCAGAATGCAGTGTACAATAGATAAGACCATCAATTTAATAGAAATGTATCGCCAACACAATAATTTGTGGGATACTAAATTTTTATGGGACACACAGAAACACAACCAGTCTGTTCAATGTGAACATTCCGTTTTCGGAAAACAGAACTTTTTTTAAATAAAACAAAACATACTTTTGTGTTGTTTTTTGAAAACAAAACTGTTTCGAAAACTGTCTCTGTGGTGTAAAACCGGCATTAGATAATGTTTTGTTTGGTCTAATTAGTTTAGTTATACTAGTTGTCAATTGACAGCAACACTTTGCTAAAAATTAAAAAATGTTAACATTTCGGCAGTGATACATACATACTGTAGTTTGATACATAAATGATGACAATGTTTTTTAAAAGTAGGCGAATTTTTGTTAAATGCATTAAGTCGACTTTGAGATATTGAGTATATATTATTTTTATTAACAGTGTTTTGATGAAAATGCATAAATTTCCTAAAAGTTAAATATTGTATTTCGTAGTTTCTGAAAATGCTAATGGAAATCTTGAAAAACTTTTTCTGACTATAGTATGTTAAAAGAAGTCCGTTACTTTTTAAGTCACAAATAGAACATATTTATATTCTATTTTACTTAGCGCTTTTAAATTTCTAGTTTATAATACATGCATCACGTCAGTACGAGTATATAATATATAAATATATTCATTCGTCCATATACTTGAAATATACCGTTCACAGGAAATGGAAATATCGCGGAAAAATCTTTTCCTAAATCCATCTGCATCAAGTGACATTTCAAGATTAGTGCAAGTTCTCAAATGCTCTGAGGTATTTTACATGCAAATCTATGTATTATAGAATTGTAATTATAATATATAAGATTTGGAAAAGATTGTAATAGTATATACGGTTACCTAAGAAAAGTTTAAATTCAGTTACAATTATTATTTACCGCGAAATTAACCCATAGACTAAGATATACTACCACAATGCCGTTGTTACTGGAAAATAAAACAAATTAAGTTATTACTTACAAAAGACAAAACTAATAGAGATGAATTAATTTCTTTTGAACTCTTTACTGTACCAGGTAGATTCTCTATTTAATATAAGCAATAGTTTCAAATATAAATAAAATCTAATTCTAAACAAATATTTATCAATATTAGAGAAAACTACTACCAATCAGATACCGATCTCATATTTAGAACGGAGATTCAGAGTGAAACAGAGAAACAAATACTCTGAAGAATAAAATATCAGGGCTGGTGTTCCACAAGGAAGTGTGCTTGGACCTATACTATACCTGCTTTACACCTATGACATACATACTACAGGAGAAACAACTATTGCTACATTTGCAGATGATACTGTAATATTAGCAGTGGGTGATTCTGTACAGTTATCGACGGATAAACTGGTTATGTATAAATTGCTATTTGGTCATTAGACCAGGTGTAATTACATAAATGAATAAAAAAAATGTCTTTAACAGAACTTAATATAAAAAATATAGAACCTCATCTAAAGAATGATTGAAACATTCAAAACCAAAGTTACATTTTAGCTGCTGTTATTTCAAAACGACTTATAGAGAAATACGTGTTTAATATTAAACCAAAGACAATTATTTATTATTCTTTAAACATTTCTTTTTTCTGTATAAACTGGTGCATAAAGTTATCATCATTATTCTAAGAAAAGGATGGAATAAAGCAACTGACAACAGAGATGGAACATATAATTCAAATATAATATTTTACGTATTCAACTTTATATTCAAAGTGTACAATATATTCAAGCTGGTATAGTTTTGAAAACGAATCAAACTCAAAGACAACTACCAGGACGTGAAGTTAAAAAAAATATATAAGGGAAAGAAAGTGTGGTGAGTGGTACCTTTATAAGTTTTAAGATAAAAAGATATAAGAAAAAAAAACAAACAATAAGATAGAGAAAAAATTATATAAAAATAATAGGAGAAAAAGAGATGAAAGTACTGAAAGAGAATAAGAATAAGATTGTAAAGGTATATAGAGTTTTATTTCGTTTCTACTGAAACTTAGATGGGAAAAGTTAGAAGTTGATTTTGAAACGGTTCGACTCGACCCATAGTTTAAGTATGAAGCGGCAAACCACGAAATGAAATCGCAAGAAACAACAGCAAACAGTTTTCGAAAGTTTTTAATTGTAACTTATTGTGCGGTATTGTGTGAACTGTATTAATTGTTTTACAATTAAAATTCAGTCTGTTCTTGATCGTATGAGTCAGAGCCGGGCCAATATCGGACGCCGTATCGATGATTTTGTAATACCAATTGCAGGAGGCTAGCAATACTTTCTTTTATCGGAAATATTTATTGCATACATTTTAATAATAAATTGGCATAAGTTTGTTTTATTACCCCCAAGAAAAAACTATTTAAAAATATTTCTTTTAGAAATTAAATCTCTATGGTTGTGTATACAAAATACATTTTTAGGCAGTACATTTTTGTGCCTTAACTCATTTATTTACATATCATTGTGCTTAATTCAATTTTGATACTTATTATATCTAAACATTCTCACTCCTTCCAAAAGAAAAAAAAAATTATCCTTATAAAAATAAAAACAAAACTGCTACTGCTACTGCTTCGCTCCTCCTGTTACTCTCCCTCTTGTTTCTAATCTGTCATCCTTTCTCCTTGCTTCCCAATTTGAATCTGATAATCCTTCTCATGTTTTTTGTGTCTTTTTCTCTTAAGTATTTTGGTAACTCTCTCTCCCAAATCCTTTTATGTCCTTTGTTGTAATTACTCTTCTCAATTTTTTTCCATTCTTTAATGTGGTTGTATCTCCTTGTCTCTTATCCTTTACTCCTCTCCTCTTGCACGCTTGTGTCTTCTTCTCTCTGCCTCCTCTGCCAGCATTCCATTCCTTTCATAATATTCTTTTCTATTTTCGGGACTCCTCTCCCATCCTCCTTTCTACTCTCTTCTCCAATTTTCCTTAAGATTTCGCCTTCAGCGTTACTCATTTTCTCCTCGAACTTATCTGCTCTCCTACCTGCTTCTATTCTTATCTTGTCCCTTATGACATTTTATATTAAAAAAATGTAATTATTATTATTAATTTATTAAGAACACCAGGCCTCTCGTTTTTTCGTGCCGACTCTGTAATGATCTGCGTGGTCGGTTGGTTGTTATTGCCCCGAGCTGAATTTTCATTGAAAACAAACTTCTCCGAGAATTCTCCGGTAAAGTTTGTGTTTATTTTTGTATCATTATGTATTAGAATTGAAGCTGAGGACAAGGGTTAACTGCTGGACATCGACTTAAAGTTAATTAACAACAACAAAACTATTTAACACTAAGAAAACATATCATGCTGTTGGAGATTATTGGTCCATGATACGCAATAACTAGTTTTGATACATTTAATCAAATTAGTTCTAAAGTTTATTTTTATTGGCGCTGTTTTTGTTTATTCATCCTTTATGGGAATTACTTCTTAATATGTTGATTTGGTAATTGGTTTTCTACTAGATACCATTTTTTACGTGCGATAAAAATCTCTAAGTATTAGAATATTATTTTTAAAAGTATAAAATACATTTCTTATAAAAAAAAATAAATTTTGTCACAGTAAAATGAAACAGAACTAAATGACTTTGCAATATAAGTCCTCACTTCATTTACAGGATACAGGTAATTTACTAAATAAAACCATTCGTGCATTATGCAAATTATCTTGTAATAAATTCTTGCGTTTTATCATCAGCGTTGTTTGTAAAAATGTTCGGAGTAATTGTCAGGAATGCGATACGCAATTCATATACGAGTATGGTAGAGATTATCATTCTCATAGCAAGTGAAAAATAAACACTAATCGGTGCAATTTTATTATTTTAAACGTTATATAGCATTATGCAAATTAATAAGATTAATATTAATGTTAAAACAAAAAACAATTTTATTAGCATCGTAACTGAAATGTAAATTTAAATGCATAATTAGTACGTAACGTTATCGTAACGTAACTTCGAAATAAAAACACAATTAAATAAACATTTGAACTGAATCAACGTTTAAATTACGCGGTAACTCAATTATTTTATTTTCAAACACACACACACACATATTTTTGAATATATTTTTTAAATATTTTATACTATTACTAATGGTGTATTATTAACGTATGATTTATTTTAAGGTGAAAAATATAAAATCAACCCTAATAAACCGGAACTTAATGTGATTTATAATATCAAAAAGATAAATTTTACACTTTTAATAGGGTGGAATGGGGGGAGGTGGGGTAGGTGCTGTGCCAAACAGTTATAGGCACAAAATATATAGGGTGTGACGTAATGAAATATGCGTCCTTTTGAGTAGACATCTATTTTGTTCATAAATTGTTTATATATATATATATATATATATATATATATATATATATATATATATATAAATATGCAGATGTTAAGTAAAATGAATTAGTCTAATTTTTCTAATTTTTTTTTATTAGTTTATTTTACGTCAGCCTATTTTCGATGTGAATCTTATCACAGATGGCTTCCTATTCTGTTGTCAGTTTTTATGGTATATTGGCCTCATATATGTACACAATACCACTGCCTAATATGTTTCTATAATTATATAAGCACATAATCAAATTAAATTTGCAAATAAATAAAAAATAAAAAAATGTAGTGACTCTTATAGCACCAAGCCTCTAATAATAATATTATTTATAGTTTTATAAGAAGTTTAACCTCTTTTAATCCTTCAAAAGGCCTTCTTCACATCCTTTTAATCATGGACAAGGTTTTCATCAAACATTTAATAATTCTATTAATCAGACACAAAGTTTCTTTTACGGTTTTTATTTGTATGTATTACACAACAAGTAACTTTTGTTATGTTCGATAAACCTTAAATTCTCGGAACTGGGAACTGGGTTTATCAAGTAGAGTCTGTTTTCAAGTATTAACAATTTTCATTTTTACAAACAAAATGTGTTATTGATTTTTTTATTCAAAATAATGCATGCACCCCAACACAGAAAAATGAAAAATAATCCTTAATAATGGAAACTTTAAACCCATTTAATGCAAAGAGTGTTTTTGGAATTGTATCACTTTTAAAAGGTTAGGGGGAGGAGGGGATATACAAGTATAATATGTAAATTACGAAATACAACACAATATTATGTAAAAAATAATTGGTTTGTAAATATATAATATGTATTTTTTGATTTCCTAGAAATGTACATAATTGTAATATTTTTTTAAAATTTATTTAACGTCAGGTTATTTCTAATGCTGAGTTCTATCATTGTCGACTTCCTACTATTGGCAAATTTTTTTGGTACACCGCTGCTTAAGGGGTTATATACAGTTAATATTTTCAAAAACATTTTCAAAAATGTGGTCAAAAATCAATATTTTTTTTGAGAAGCTGTCATTTTGTCAAAAAAAATTATTTTGCCTATTCCTTCGATTAATTACTAGATTACACATTAATTCAACTAAATCCGTTTGATTTTTTCATTTTAGATGATTCAGTCCAAAGATATCGTGGTCACCGCAAGATGCCTTTTTTGAGAGGAGCTCCGGAAAATCAGCTGTAACAGCTTTAAATTTATTATTTTTACAAATTTAAAAATGTTAAAATACTTACCATAATATGTGTATAATACATTTATACATTTAAAAGGCTTCTCAGGAAAAATTCTTAAAAATCTTAAGCTTAAGAAGTTTATAATTATGTCCACTGTGTCGTCATTAATTAAAAACTATATAAATAACAGTATCTTTGATAAAATGATTTGCTTGAAAGTTCAAAACAATCAGTGGATACAAGAATATTTATGCACGCTCTGTTTTACATTCACTGCAAAAATATTTTATTCCCTGATCTAAATTTAATTTAAATTGTGAATATAAATCCAGTGATTGTCAAAATATTTCTGACAGAAATTATTGGAAATAAATTTGAATATCTTCACTAAATATTTGTACTCAAAGTTATCGAAGGTTGCTCGCTATAACTAGATGTTTATTCCATGAATTGAATCGTGCAGAATAAATTGTACATAAAGAATTTGTTTCCGAAATTAACAGCAGTTAAATATATTATTAGATGATTTAGTTTTGAGAATCTGTAAAACTGTCCGTATATTTAGATACAGTATAACACACTATGGGTATCCCATAAAATGTAAAAAGGGGAATTTTCAAAAAGGATGGTAGGTAGCAGGGTGTATATATGTATATATACATGTACAAGCTTCATAAGTATAGGTAGAGGTTTGTTATACATAAAACACGACAAAAACATAAACAGGCAAACGAAATCCCGGGCGAATTATAGATTGAACAACCAACTACAATCTCTCCACCCTCTCGTCCACTTTTACTCTAACCTATAACCCCCTCACCCAAACCCTATAGGGTTTATGGGTATACCACCTTTATATTAAACTATATCTATCCTTTTCACTCCTTCTCATTTATTTCTCTTTCTAGTTGTTACAATATATAATATATACATACACTTCTCGCATAACACCAAGTCTGATATCGGTGTATGAATAATAAATATATAATACTTGTAGTTTGACTTGTTCTGGCGTGGTATGAATTGCAGAGCTTGTTGTTGTTGTTGCAGCTTGTAGGCGAGACTTTGTTGTTCTTGTTGCTACTGCAGATGCAGTATTAAACGTTGCCCAATGGACAGGCACAAACATTTGTTCCCTTTATTGCATAGTCATTCATTTTTCAACAAGGTATTGACAGTATTTCTTTACTGATTAATTGTGTAATTGATACGTCAATCAGAATTTAAAAGGGATATGTTCTCAAACCCGTTTACACAATACTTTACAGTGAGTTTGTTTTCAACATTTATTAAATTCGCTACAAACAATTTGGATTCGAAGCGTATAAGAATCGAATACGATATTCTATAGTATAGGAATCGACATTTGAGCGATATAGGGTTCCGTTTCGATGGCATTTTGAATCAAAAACGAAGGCGACAGTTTCAGAAGCAAAAATGCATCATCTCAGCCAATAAACTTATGCTTTAAAATACAAAATATCAAATATATTTTCTATCTGTGGTTTGGAACGTGCTACGAAAAATCTTACTCAAATTGTAATCAGGCTATTCGACATTACTTCGATACGAGAAAATGTTTGTCAATAATTCAGGAAATATTTAAACCCAGAAAATATGGGCAGGTTCGAAAATCAAAACTAAATATACAGCAGTCTTGCGTTAACTATTAATGCCACTAGTAGGTGTTGCCGGGAGATTTTTGTTTTCTTTGTAAATGACTCAGTGGATGAGAGGATTCATGTTCGACATTGATTGCTGTTCGATCCCTGGACCAGAGTTATATTTTCTTTCTTGATTATTATCAAGTTAAATTGATTTATGTACATACATGCTCATAAATTTATTAAACAGCGTTGTGATAGTCGTTGGTGATAGAATTCAGTATCAACTATCGTTAAATAAATTAAATTAATTGTAATAATACAACGATTCAACTGCAAGGGTAGATCTGCTGAAAGATTCAATAGTCTTATATCCTACATACTAATACTATGGCAATAATAAATAATACCCTGTTTATAATATATTCATCATTTCTGCACTGGTCTAATAAATATTAAAACTGGTTAGTTGGGTTGCCTATATAGTGCGTGTATTTTGCTCATTCTTCTTCTTTCATAGAAGTTCTCATTCTAATGGCACGCAAGCACTGAACAAGCCTTCACATGAGACAAATAATACTATTTTGTAATATGCAAAAGTGAGAAAGAATATAAATTTAAAGAGTTGTATACTTAGGGTGGTTTGCCACCCAGCACTCCACTGTATGTGTATGTGTTGACTATAATGTTATTTCATTAAACATTGGTGCTGTTTTTACTGTCGCAATTTTCTTTAATAAGGATGCAATTATTTTTGATTATAAACCAAGACATAGAATATTAAATATTATGATTTTTTATCTTTATATATAATCTCTTGATAAAGAAATGCATTCAAATTGGATTTGGCATTGAATTTAACTGGCACATAAAAATTCAACAACGATGATAATGTCTTTTTAAAATGCACAATTTGTTTTGAATTTAAGACGTATAAAAGTTTACTACATGGGGAACTATGTTTTTCTAGAACACCAACTTTTAAGAGTTGATGATCACCGCCAACACGAGCCGAGCGCGCCAACATACGGACGATCAGTAACAAAACTGCAAGCATGTTGGTCATTAATACTTTAGTAATAAGAGACGTCAAAGATATAAATGATCCACAACATTTGCAGCTACTGAAATTATTTATTTATATCATTTGTTTCCATTTCTTTCAATTAAATTTGTTTCTTGTTTATATTATTTAATTTCTTAAATTTTAATGGCACTCCTTGTATGTAAGCACTTGTTATTTTTATTCTGTGTCACCTTATAAATAATCGCAAATTAGTTTCTGCAATACCGTTGTGAGCATATTAATTGAATAAGCAATTTTTGTTAATTGTCAAGTATATTATTTATTACTACTTTGTTTTATAATAATATCATAATTAAAATATGGGTTTAAATTTAATTACAATATATCAAACAAAAATAATGAGTTATTATTTATATTATGTTTAATTAATTATAATATACGAATTAATCAATATTATTTATAACATAATATACATTATTTCTAAAATCTTGATTATTATTTACGTTATAATTATAATAAATAATTAAAAGGTCCGATTGAATATTCCGGACCTGACATAGAGATAGATATTCGTAATATATCAAAAATGGTAATTGTGTTGCAAAATTTCATCCATCATTTGGTATCCTGCTAAATGCAGTTACAAAAGTAACATAACAAAAAGAAACCTATTACGTAAACAAAGTTACTTTATATACAAAGTTTTTTTTACCGTTGACATAATTTTATAATCCAATTTTAAGAAAAATTTTGATCTGTTTAAATATTAATATGTTTCGCTTAAGTAACTTATTAGAAGAATGTAACTCAACATCCATGATTTGTGTTTAGCGGGTATGATTAATGAAATCTTAGCTCACGAATCATTTCTTTTTGTATACTGCATTTATATTAGCAGTTTTCCACGCTGAAAAATCGACACATATCTTAAACCATAACAAATAAATTTGATCTGTCGTTTACGCGTGCATTTTTGTGCTATTACTTCAAGCAGGTTTTTTAGGAGGGAATCAAACATTTACTTGCAAATACTTATTTATACAAATAACAATATTTAACATAAATATTTTTGTACACAAATTGGCTAAAATATATATTTAAAAACCAGCAGATAAAAATAACCTATTTATCGCAAAGACAGTGCAGTAATGTGATTTACGACCGGCGCCGGTTTTCCAGCGTGCAAAACTCTTCGCGTAAATGCAGAAATATATCAACACTGTCTCCATGTGTGTCAGGAACATTTCTAAACGACTTTCATTCAAGTTATTTAATCCATATGTTTGTTTAAACAATTGCTTCAGAAATATTCACATTATTATTTTTTCAGACGGTGCCCTCAGCTATGTAAGTCCCGCATGGTATTTTCGTTCCATGCACTTTTACATTTCATGTCGAACGTTTTTATATACATTATTTATATACTATTTTTTTATATATATATATATATTATATAATATATTTTTTATATAAATTTAATAATAAAAGTTTTTATTTAAAAGAAAATTTAATTTTAAGAGAAATTATTCATGTATTTTGCCAAAATAATAACAATGTATAGAATTACGCAAAATAAAGTACTGTAATTTGTAATTCTATATGTTTGTGTTGATTGCATATATGCCTAATTAGTTTTTTGACCGTACTAAAGAGATCTTGTCGAGGTCAAAGGTGACAACACAAAAATTTCGAAAATTAAATTCTGAAAGAATGACAGATGACACATAATTTATTATCATAGTATTTTCACCTAACGTTACGTTTTATTATGTACCGATATTTAAATATTAATTTAATATATCGAATATTATATTATTTTTCATACAAAACATTATTAAAGTCAGAAAACCTAAATTTATATCAAAAGCTAACTTTTGATACAAAAAAAAAAAAAATATTTTGTGAAAGGTAAATTTTTTTATGTTAAATAAACCTATATATACATAGCTATGCGCAATTGGTGATTGAATCATATTGTAGCAACATCTATTTAAAAGTTTCACTGGAGATCAAACTGTCCAATAACGATCTGGACTCGTTACAAATGTGAATATATTTTCGCGACAACGATAGTTTTCTATGCAAAACACAACTCTATGAAAGTATCAAAATTTCAGTGACACATTCGTTCAATGTTTGTTATCTGTCTGCATTATGTTTTTGCTTTATACTCACTTCACTTGCTTCATACACCCGTGACTGTACCTTCAGTTGACATGTATGCAACCAACATATATATATATACATATATTCGTTCGAACATAATTAAAATTGCATGGAGTGTCTTTTTCTCATTATTTTTTCCTTTCTGTTTTAATCACTATTATTATATACATTTTCTTTTACATTTATAAATTCTTTTTTCATACAAAAATCTTTTTAAATTTTTTATATAAAAAGATATTAATATAATTATTCTTCATCTATCCGCTTTTACTGTTTATCTTTTATTATTTATTTCACATAAAAAAATACTAATATAAAATTAATATTTAAATAAAATTAATTTCTTTAAATTTGTTTTTTTTCTATAACTATATACAAAATAATAAAAACTATTATATGGAATGTTTAATACATTTTATTTTTATTAATAAAATTTATAAATACATTTTTAGATAATGTATTAATATATTAGAAGTATATTATCTTTAGTTTTTATTAATAAAACAAAAAATTGAATTAAATTTAGATTTTAAAAATTGGCATGATTATTTTTAAAAAAAATTTTAAATTTTGTATTTGTTTAGATATTGTTTTAAAACTACTTCTTTAAATTTATTTTAAAATTAATTGTCGTGTAGTGTGTTTTTTTATTCTATTCAATTAATTTTGTACATATAAATTTTAATTAAAAATTATATCCTTAATGTGATTTTAATTATGTTTTAAGAACGTTACAAATTATAGTTTTTAATATATTATAATACATAGAAATTTTCATATAATCTACATCTTTCATCATTTTTTCTTATCGTCTCTAATCTTAGACTTTTGTTTATATTATATATAAAACTTATTTCTTTTCATGTTATTTTATTTTACCTTATTAAACGACAACATTTAAGATGTTATTGTGTTCTAATTGAATTTTAATATAATAATAACCTTCTTTGATTACGTTATGTTTTAATTATAACAAGAAATTTACGTACACTTATAAATTTATAAATCTCCGTAACTGGATGTTGTATTAGTCTATTGGTACCACAGGCGTAAACACAGAATCGCCAGTTTGCTTATTTACGCCGCTGCAAAACTGATTTTCAACTTTGATGCGTTCTACGAGACGTCTCCTTTCTCTCTCCTTCCACTCACACTCTTTCGTAAGCTAACTCGTCCCATTAAATAATATTATTAAAATAATAAATGAAACGGAATGCAAAAAATATTATTATTTCATAATTTCCTCTTTTTTTAGTTTTAAATCAAACACATTCTGCAGATGACAAATTTTATATACATTTATTTATACGTATATTTTATAAAAATACTATTTTCACGACTTTTTTAAAGTAAGTTAAATATAATCAAATGTACTAGTACAAATTCTATATATCCCAGCCCAGCCCAGCACAGACTCATGTAGCGCGGGTTGCGTTACAAAAAACATTATATTTTAAAGTGAAAACATTTTTATTTTATTTTTTGGGTGTAATTCTATTTTAAAAATCCATATATGTAATTTTTTATTTTTTTTTTGCTACTGTGCTTAAAGACTTATACATAAAGTAAAATATAAGCTTTTGATCTTTTTTTATAAAGATTCCATAATATTTTTACTGAGTGGGTCGGATGATATTTTTAATGTTCATTTTTTAGACATACGTTTAAATTGCTTTTCAATTTAGAAATACACATAGAATAAGTAATGTTACATTTCATATTCATAACCTACAAAATAAGGGTGCGTAGGGGGTTGGGTCTATATTATTCCCTTATTGAAAATAAGTTATTCAGTTTGTTTTAATGTAACTCACTTATAAAATAAAATAAAAATGACTAAGTTATATTTGATAGCTTAAATATTGTTTTACGCGTGTCTAGCTTTATCTACCAATGACAATACAGCAATAAGGTAGTATCCAATGGAACAAATACAACAACCAGTATTCATCATTACCGCCGGGTAATATTATCGTATCAATTTTAAGTGTAATTAAGAAAAAACATTTAATGAAAGTAACTTATTTTATTATTAATTTCCTTACCACTATAGAAATGAATTCAACGCCGCGCCGGCAACAAGAAAATATTAAGAATGTTTTCAGGTAGTTGATAATACAGATATCTTGCAGCACGTGTTAGATTTGTAGTCTTAAATATTTTACTGTATTTTACTAAAGGAGCCCTGCATGTAGGACCAAGTCAAAGCAATAGCTTGACAAGTTTTATTCGGACGCTTTACAAAACACGAAATTCAAATTTTTCTTTTGTAAAATTACAAAAGTAGCGTCACTAAATCGACATTAACTCGTAAAGCAGTAGTCTGCATGTCAAGAAATTTTGATACATATCGTTAGAAGGTTGGTACTATCTAAAAATCATTTGGATTTGGTATTGGTTTTATGACAACGTAGAAATCTGTATTATCGACTTCCGGAAATGTGACATACCCTCTAGGAACATATGAATTTAAACTGAGAATACAATCAATATGTTATGAGTATACACATAAATTATATATATATATATATATATATATATATATATATATATATATATATATATATATATATATATATGTGTATGTATATATAACATGCAATTAATTTTGCTTAATTATTTTAACATTAGATTTTTTATATAATTTTAAATATTTTTATAATAAATTTTCTATTACTTTCAAATAACATTTTTAGTGTATAGTATATTCATCAATTAATGATATTTTTTAATTTAATTTTCAGTAAATGCAAAACCGTTGACATTTGATGAGGTGTACAATCAAAGCTCACCCACAAACTGCACAGTTTATTGTGGGGGTTTAGGGGGGGGACTTGCTGGTGGTTTGAGTGAAGAACTTCTTCAGAAAACTTTTGCGCCATTTGGAAATATTCAGGAAATACGTGTTTTCAAAGACAAAGGATACGCTTTTGTGAGGTATGTGCTATGTTAATATAATTATTAATCGATGAAATATATTTTATTACCAGAGAAAAATTATCGACAAAATGCATAAGTATCTTTCACAATGTGTCATTGTTTTCTCTGCAGATTCTCAACCAAGGAAGCTGCTACTCATGCAATTGTGGCAGTTCACAACTCCGAAATCAACGCTCAACCTGTTAAGTGCTCTTGGGGTAAAGAATCTGGAGATCCTAATAACGCTGTGGCCACGGCTGGCCAGGTTTGTAACCATTTTATTATTATAATATATTGAACTTGTTCCAATCAAATAGAATTAAAACAGTGAGTGGGAATGATACTTAACGCTTAATAACTAGCAAACGTTATGTCAGTAGTACATAAATTACTATTAGATTATTTAAAAAGGTGTCATTTGAATCATTATTTTCAAGTTATCGGGTATCACACAATTCATGAATATTTATTTATCTTGTCTTTTTATAAATTTTAAATTCAGGGTGGTAAGAAGGATACAATTTATTTATGAGAAATATTAAAATACATATAGAGATTTAAGAAAATTGTTTCTCTTTATTTTCAGGCTTTAGGAGCTGCTGGTTTTCCATTTGGAACCGCTTATGGACAACAAGTAGCTGGATATTGGTACCCACCTGCACCTGCCGCATACCCTGCAGCCCCTGCACCATCTGCTCAACTGCAGGGTCAGTTCCTCCAAGGAATGCAAGGATATACCTATGGTCAATTTGCAGGATACCAACAGGGATATATGGGGTGAGTTTATTCACCTACATTTGATTGTTACTGAAACTACAATTTCTAAACCGAGATATTTTCACAAACCGTTTGCACTTTTCCTTTTTTCCGTTATTTTCACGTACAAATAAAATGGAAGTGTGAAACGAAATATAAATTTATTTTCTTGCGGTTGAAATCTAAAGCAAAAACTAGTAAACACATTATTGCGTATTTACTATGTTAATATTACGTAATATATAACATTCGGTGACTTACTTTATTGTTATCATTGTAAGTTTAGATTAGAACTTAGAAGTTATTTTACTAAGATACTGTGAAGCGGTGTTGATTGGGTATATGTTATATCAAGAGCCTTTTATTATTTGTGGTTTCTATTAAGCTATAGTTACCTTGTTAACGTAAATATTACATAACTATTCAGTGAGTTAAATGATATTTAAGACTTGTATCCTCTACTTGTTTTTCTTATTTCGAAAATAATTTTAAAAGCACGACGTAATCTACTTGTTCCAGAATGGGCATGCAACTACCCGGAGCATGGCAGGGAGTCCCCGCTCAAGCCCAGTTGCCTACAACAGCGCAACAACTCGCTCAAGGCGGAGCACTACCCCAGGCTGCAGGTGTCGTCGCTTACCCAATGCAACAATTCCAGGTACTGTAAAAATTTCTTCACTAATTTTACTTTTTTTTATATATATTTCCAATAATTCCCCTTTTTCTAATCCTATATCCACTAATCCTCAGAGAAAATACTTCTCCTCCTACTGGCCACCCTGTGAACTGGTTTCCACACCCTGCTACACTTCCGCTTGCAATATGAACCATTTACAGTATGTTAGTTACATGAATGTTTAGTAGATGGCAGTAGTGATGATGTACGAGTAGTTTGTGATGAATTTGCTGCTATTTTATTACTGATAATCTGTGTTTTGAAATTTTTGTGCTTTTTTAAACCGTTATCAACCCCTTATCTATTCTAATCTGCTATCCAGTACATAACAATATATGTATACTCGTTGTTCAACTTGCTTGCGAAAAATTTCTACTTGAAACATTTTACGACGTATTACCGATTTTGAGATATTTTTTAAAAATCAACTAACACTTATTTTGATATAATATATAAAAATTTTATAGAATTTTCGTGACTTTATTTTTTAAATATTGTTTAAATTAATTTTCTAAAATACGCTATTTAATTGTAAAACATATTATTATTTTTTATTTATTTATTTTATAAATTTTAATACCAACGACGCTTCGCTATGCGACAGGTTTCTAAAGTCGGCTTAACAGTCTAGACGCTAACGGCCTGACCTAACCTGACTGTCTCACTTTGTAAATTGTGCACTTAGCATTAAATTACTTGTTCGGGAAATGAACACAAGTATACATAGTATGTTATAGGATTTAAATCATTTATTTTCTTAAAGCATATTATTATCTTACATATAAAATATATTTTTCAATTATTATAAGCTTAAAAAAAATTAGATAAGTCTAAAGCAAGATATGTGTTATATGTTAGAATTTTACTTGATGTAAAATAAATAACAAAAATATTTAATCTTTGTTTTCATTTCTTTTAAGAGTTTTCTTTTAAATGTAAGAGTTCTTATGGTTTTCTAATAAGGATTACATTTTTAATTAGGATTTGTTTAACAAATGCCAGGGTAAATACTTCGGATTGTTTTAATATTTAGGACGACAACGCTTTCAAATAATATACATTGAAACATTTCACAAATATCAGCCGCATTGGATTTACCGTGTCAAACTTTGAATACCCAGTAAACAATTGCACTTCACACTTCAATTGCACTATTGCATTTCAATTATAGTTCGCATCAACTTTATCTCCATTTGTATTCCGACAGGTGAAGTGGTTTCGCCATTTGTAGCCGATAAAATAGATATTTCATATGAACAACTGTGAGAAACGAACTCTTTCATGACATAAAAATCATACGCATCTTTAATATGATGCCAAAGTGACGATAAAGTTCATGAAGATAAGAGATAAAGTTAATTCGAACTATAATTCAAGTGCAATAGTGATAGAAACGTCACAAAACAGTACACCTCACCTAATTGTTTATTGGGTCTATATTGGTAATCGTATCTTACCTTTTAATTTACCTTGCAATAGTATCTTACGAATTCAATTATATTCAGTCACAATTGCCTTCAACGGTAGGCCTATTTCAAGTGCACTGAACATAGCTTCAATACGAATAACTTGCAGATGTCATAACTTTAATTTTGAGGTTAAATAGAAATGTAATTCTTATAGAAAGCCGTATGTATCTTAAATGAACGTAATAAACTTTTAGGTTAGGATTAAGGTATCAATTAGTTCCTGAAATATAACTTATAGCCTGTTTGAATGTACCTTAAAGTTACACACACACACACACTATTGATATTTTGTTCTCGTGTGTAAGATTCATAAATATGTATTACCGCGTTATTTTCCTGTATCATGCGTGATCAAATATAACTCGTAACTCCCCCACGGAGAATATTCATACATTTGCATTAGTTTGCATAGCTTGTTATTATTAATCGATAGTTAGCTGTTGATTATCAACTATGACATTAATAACTTATGTAGTCATACCATGGCTGCCAACACATACTGACACACGTGTAGTTACACAATATGTAGCTATTTCTTTTCATTTTGTAGTTATTGTTACATTGCACAGTAAGAGAACTGTCTTATATACTAATTTCAAGGTTTAATTTTCTACTTCTTAAATAGATAATGGTATATAAAGCAGTTAGAAACTTGGTAGCTTACTACAAGCTAATTCTAAGATTAATTTTAAACATATAACAAATTAAATCGTTTTTAATAGATTAAATTATTCGAAAGATTCAGGGTTGTTAATTTATTTGCTTGATCTTCATCAGAAAATACAGTTTAAGCTAATCTAAACTTAGCTTAACTATAAATTCCTTAACTCTTGAAGGAATATAATATTTGGGATATATTTCTTTAGACACCTTATAGTCGTATTTATTTATTGGGTTTTTTTTTCTACAGAACAACAACTACAAATTCTGTCAAAACTTTTTTAATTTTGATCAACAAATGTTATAAACTTATTTTTCAGTTTTAGCATTTTTCTAATTAGTAGTTATAATGATGTTATTTTATTTTTACTTGTTTTATTTTAAGATATAGTCCAATGACAAATGAAACAGAGTTTAGAGTTTTGAATCATGAAAAATTTAAAATAGTTTACAAGGATAGAGAGAGACTTGTATCTATACACGGTCTTTTTTTTGCTGATTGCTGTATTTTTAACTGATTAAACAACAACTATAATCATACATTTATTAGGCAGCAGTGTTGTCACAAAACCACAGCTTCAACAACATAAAAGGTGGCAGAATTACCATGTATTGAATGATAAGACTAATATATGCATAATGTATTTATTATTTTACATCTTATATGCATGTATTCAGAAAACTATGCATCGTTTCAGCTATTGAATTATCTGTATTTGCATTTTTTATTAAAACTTTTAATTATTTTGACGCATGTTGTTTTTTCTTTAATAATTGTTAAATAATGCATTTAAATTCACGATCATAAAATTTAATTTTATTTACACAAAAATCTATTTTTAAACGGGTTTCATTTTTCTTTCCAGGCCCAATAATTAACAAATCATCATGAACGCTAATTCAACAGCTAAATCTAATTATAATTAGCTTAATGGTTTTTAAGACAAATATAAAAACGTTTTTCTTTATTTTTAATTTTTTAATTATAACTAAAATTATATTTTATAAATATTGTATCTTTTTTTCTTGACTTTTTAAAAGTATAACGTTAACATTTTAGCAGAAGTAATTAAAAAAAGATTTTAATTTATTTTATTAAGCGATAATATTTATATACTTAATATATTGAAAGGAAACTATATATAATATATATGAGACATTGTATTCTTTATATTTTGTATTGCTATATTGTGCCAATAACAACTTTTTACATGAAAAAGTAAGTAATATATTTTAAAATTAATACGAAAACTTAAATTACTTAATTTGAAAGGGTTGTACTAGTCAGCATTGTAATGTATCTAAATACGTTAAGATTTATAGGTTTTTATTACTATAAAACTGTATCTAGATACATTTAATAATTGCTGTCACATTCCCAGACATTTTCGAACTTTTTTTTTAAATTATTCTGAATTATACCAATTAATCATATAACCAACGTTTTACTGTCCATTATTAACAAATTAATGGATAAATCTTTAATTAATTATATATTACTTACTTTTAAATTAAAGAGTTTAACTTAAATATAGTTCCATAATTAATGGCTATAAAATTCCATCCAAATTATAAATCACAGTCAAATTAATATTATTCAAAGACAGATGTCACAATTTGTAAACAAAAAATATTTATTCACTTAAAGTAAAATGCAATATTAGACCTTAGTAACACGGTTAAACTTATTAGATATTAGAAAACATGTAAATAAACTTAGAAAGAAACAAATTGACGCATTGGTTAGGTCATGGTTATTTTAGTAAGGCGTTGAATTTTGAACAGATTTATTTCTATATGTTAACAATACGTCGAAGCGGGTATACTTCTATTTTATAGTTTATTAATATTTCTATAGATCCTACATTATATTCGAACGTTTTACTAAAATAATCATGACGTATTTAACTTGATACATAACTTATTACTAAAGTGATTATAATTATTTTGCAGTGTAACGTATATTTAATTTAGCTGTAATTATTAAACAAACCTACAAATTTTCGTTTAACATTAAGAAATATTCGTTATCAAAATATTTATTTGTTAAACATAGTTCATTAATAATTACTTAGTTGTGTGTGTGTTTATTAAGCTATTGGCACATTAACATTGCACCATGCACGCTTGGGCGAAACGAAAACAAATCACTTTCCCAAACATGAAAATCCTAATTCATATTTATTTAACAAATAGAAATCATTGAATCCTGCCTCTCAATCTCAATCTCAAGTGAAAGTTGAAAAGTGAAATTATTAGAATAATTTCTGTATTAATATTTCTGTATTGATATTTATGAATGTTAGTAGAGATTAATGTTTTGTAAATCGGTTTTCACAGCTTTCAGAGGACGAATGGCTAGCCCCAAGTCTTCTAGTATAAAACAAACCAACCAAAACAATCCAACAATCGTCAAGTGTTTTAGAGAATTAACGATCAAATATATACTCCTACTTACTCAAGATGGGTGTTCAAACATACAATAGAATACGTCTAAAGAGTTAAATATTCTTAACGAGTTTAAGATGTTTCGAATGATGTTGAATTTGTTGCAAATTCCAATTTTTGGATTTGTTAAATATGTTAAGTTTTTTCATTATTAATAGGCAGAAGCGTGCAGTGGTTAGTGCGGTTACAAGTTGAATTAACAATTATTTGTAGAGGTTTTATTTTGCAAAAATGAAATATTATAAAGGCAACCGGCACGGTGGGCCAATTTGCACACTATATACATATTGACTATCAATTTATAGGTAGTTTAGTAACAATAGCATGCGTTAAGATCAGTAGGTTCGATCTACGATATGCTGGCGCAGACGCAGACGCAAACGGTTCAGTTTTAGAGATTGTTGATATGCTGCGTAACATAACTTGTATTTATTAGATAAAGATAAAGAACAAAAAAAAGCTAATTCGTAAAAATTTGTACAAAGAATAAAGTAGGTAGGTAATATTATAAATATATAAAACAAAAATGTAGTGGAAATATAATATATATTTAAAATAGTATTTTAAAAAATGAGTAGATATACAAATAAAATAAAATATAACCCACAAATGGCGGTAAACTAAAAAGTATATGATTTTATATGTAAACAAACATTTTAAATTAAATATGATACTTTTTGATATAAATTTTATAAATCAGTTTATTTGTTTAATTCATTTCATGTTTTATTTTAGTATTCAATTTTAATTAAAACCATTTGATTGTTGTTTTATTACCGCTATTTGTTTAAAATTGGTGATATACATTATATTATACATTTAAAAATATATATATAAATAAAAAAAAATTAAAATAAAATTTTAATATTTAAGAAGACGTAAAAATTAGCTAATAAAATAATATAATTAATATATTATCTATGAGCTATGAATAAGAAAACAAAAATTGAAAATACACAAATATAAAAAGAAATCTTTTGTGTACGTGAAAATATTTGTTTTGACACATCAAAAGAAACGCTATAATAACATAGATAGCAAAAGCATCTGAATGCCCCGAGGGTATTAAATATGATAAGAATAATATAAATATACACCTACCACGTAAAAATATAATATTAGGTTATATACAACACTTACAGTGTGAAAATAAAAAAGTGATATTGTAAAAATATGTTGTCACGCGTTACCGTTTGTTTGGAAATACCTCATTTGCAGAAACCCTCCACACATCCCTCTCCCCGCCCTCCAACTTGTACCAATCATTTAATTGATGAAATACACTAATTAATCAAATGATGTTCCCTCGACATCGGTGGTTTTGTATCACTTGTAGTTCCACCGCCACGAACGAACCATCATTTGTTGAATTGGTAACCAACATTGTAAATAGGTTAAAAATATGTTGTCTTAATTCCAACAAATGTAGCACAGAGACTAAATCAATTCCCTTCAAAATGACATCAATTATTATTTACTATTTATATAACGAAACAATATATATAAATTTAAACCACTAACTTTAATTAGAACGTCAAATTAAAAATACATGTAATATAATTAATAAAAAGAATAGTTATAACTACAAAAAAAAAAGAAGAAGATATTGCATAGTAAAAATTAAGGAAGATAAACAAACCATTTAGTATTAAGAATTAATTAGTTAGGAATAATTAAAAACAAACTGTTTTATCATAGTAATCATAAAACAGAATACAACGCATAATGAAGATATAGATATTAAGAAATATCCGATCGATTTATTTACTCATATAAAATCATTTATTGTAAGAGTTATTAATTATTAGAGCGCGAGATTTAAAACGGATCAAGATAGTTTATTATAGCTTCAGGTTCTAATATTCTTTTACTATTTTTAGTGGCAAGATCTTGACCATTATTATCTGGTTATATAAATGTATTTATTTCCGTTCCAATTAAATATGAATGTAACATTTACGTGTTATTTACATTATAAATATGCTTCATCTAAGTGTTCACATAAGTAATTCTGTTTTCTCAACGTATTTTACAACTATTATATTAATTATATCCAATAAATTGATAACCCCTTCTAAAGGTAATTAATGAAAGCACAAACTCTTCTTTATAATAACTTTTTACAATAAATGCATTTTATTTTATTAAACAGCAAAATACATTAGACTATTACCATAAAATAATTATAAATAGAGCGAAATCACAATTGTTGCATGTGATTTTACACAAAACGCAATTATACAAGGATTAGTTTTTATCAATTAATTGTTATATTTAATAATGTTTGTTATTTTCAATTAAATAAATATCTACTTATTAAGGATAAAAAATTTAAAATTTAAATTAATTGAGAACTGCATTTTACGCAATGATAACATTTTTAATTTTCAAATAATTAATTTTCTATATAGTGTTACTTAAAATAAAATAAATGAAAATAACAAATCTCATTTAAATAATTCATTATTAATCGCTAAAGCCTGAATCCTTTTAAATCCCTTTAAACCACTCTAAACAAAAGCCAATAAAAACAAACCCTAAAAACTACCCCTTGAAATCAGTCAACACAACAAACTCCTTCTATTGCACGCACATAAACAAAAGTAGATATTTAGTAGAACTTAGTATGAAAAATACCATATAGGAACAATAGCTATATTATACAATACAATACAAAGAAATAATTGTAGATGTAGTCGTGCGCTACAAAATTACATATGTATAAGAAATATTATGACTAATGATAACTATAGGAAATTAAAATATGATATAAATATAGTAATAATACATATATATTATATAATATAGCATGTAGAGAAACAATATTAAGAATGTAGAATTTCTAAGTTATTTGTTTTTTATTAATATGCAAAAATTTCAAAATATTTCATTCGATGAAAATAAGAACACCATTAGTTTATATGCGTCTAGTATTTTTGTAAAATATTATAAAATATTATTTCATGAATATTTTTAGAAAAGCTAACTTAGATAAGCTAATCTAATATATAATATATATAACTAAATATAATTAGCTGAATTGATCAGTTAATTTCATTGAAATATTTTGAAATATTAATATTATTAAAATTTATACAAAATGATAGAGACATTGCATAATAAAATCGAGTAAATTTGCAACACCGCGTGAAATAAAAGTAGATCAATTTAGAGTCAGCCGTAGAATAGAAACCTAATCAATCTTTTAAAGTATTAAGAGAGAATTTTTTAACACAATCTATTTTAAAGTTCATTTATCAATTATATTTATTATTGCTATTTAGAATCAATGGACAAAATATTTTTTTTAAATTATTTATTTGTGTGCATCAACCTTTGGATATGCATTTATAGAATTTAAATTTTGTTTTCTATTTGTTTAAAGTTATTTCATTTTCTACAAATAGTTTTTTCCAATAAACAACTCATATAAATTCTTTCTAAATTCTAAGATACAAATATTTAAATAAACAGGATGTAGTGGTGTAAATAAATATGTTTAAATCTTATTATTTATTATTTCTTTAAAGCAGTTTTTTGTTAATCAAATTCTTCAATATTTGGAAATGAATCTTATAAATTAAAAATGCATCAGTACTTGCATAAAGTAATATGCTTTTAAGGAAGCAATTGCCGGGATTTATGCAATATAAATAAAACCTAGTCGGCACATTAATGGTTGATGCATCATGATGGCTAGTCATATAGAATTACTTTATTGTACTGATTTTGTGTCATAATTGTACATAAAATAAAGGTAAAGTGGCCCTTTACTAAGTAGCATCAAATATATTATAACAATTATCATATTATGGTTGTGAATACGTGAAATATTTTAAATATTTCGAAATATTGAAAGTTTTTTGAAACTAATTATGAGTTTTCTTTATTTTAAGATAGTTATTTTGTAATATTTTAATGAAAACTTAATGTAATTATAATATGAAATTAAAAATAATATCAAAACGTTGTATATTTGTTATTATCTATGAATTAATTAACTTTCAATTGTTTTAAAACATGGAAGCTTTCTATAAAAGCTCATTTAAATTTGTATTTAATTTTAATCACTCTGATAATTATGTATATATAACGGTATATATGTTTTTATAATCTCGGTGTTAAATAATTGTTATATTTACAACATCGTTTCCATTAAAATATTTTATCCTTTTGTTCGATACAATAGAATATGTTGTTACGTTTTTAAATTTAAAAGTAAATAATAAGAACAGTTAATAATTAAAAAGGCAATCGAAATTCATTGTTGATAATATTTAATATAATAAAAAAAATGAATTATGTTTTTTTAAAACTATTTTAAGGACATTAATTATTTATTTATGTACGATAAATATATATTGTGCACAACAATATACCGACCCGTTGCATATAAATAAACCTAGGAATATTAAAAATGAGAGCGGACCTAGTAAGATTTTTTACAGATGAAAAGAAAATATAAATATAAAATATATATATCAAACTAATAAATGGAAATTATAACGAATCACATAGCTAAGTAACACGATTTAGAGCTAGAAAACATCAAATCATTTTAGAGATAATGAATTGGTTAATTCAGCGAGCGATGTGCGATACCGTCGCAAGTGTTTCTCGTTCAATTAGAATTGTTATTGCAATATAAGACACAGGTTTGCAGGTCGGTAGAATGGGCACGAGACCGTTCAGGATTAAGCATTATGTATTCTTTTAAATCGAGTAGTATATAACATATATAAAACATGTGAGAAATTGTAAATAAAATTGTAGTGTTAAATATTATTTTCCTAATATATTGCAATATAAATTTTAATAAAAACGGAAACATAAATAGACAGTTCAGTGTATTTTATAATTTTCCAAAAGAAAAAAAAACAATTAAATCAAAAGTGTAAAGTGAAATAAAAATATAATAGAACAAACACACATTAACATGAAAAATATTGTGAAAAAATTATAAATATAAATAAATATATATAAACCAATATAAACAATATATAACTAAGCTAAGAAACATATTTGTAAACAAAACAAGTAAAAATTAAGAAAAATTATACCAAAAAAAAAAAAAACAAATATATATATATATATAAATATATAAACCAAAAAAGCACGCTAGATTTAGGACAGAAAGCACTCCCAAAATGTGTTTAATCACAAAAAAATGATGAAAAATATATTATAAAAATATAAATCAATAATTGGAAAGAAAAAATAAACTGTATGCCATGGTGTAAATGATATGATTTGTATATGAAAAAAATGCAACAATTTTTAAATATTTTACGTATAAATAATTAAATTTCTTTACAATTAAGAACAATATTTTAAGAATTGTTGCTACTTTTTCTTCTAGGAATGTAAGGGATGAGAATCAACTGCAAATAAAATTGATGCAAAAATTACATTTTATGTTTTTACTTTATTATGATTTTTCCTAATCAATTTTAGTTAGAAACACTAATTTTTATCATTAGGGCTGTATGTGGAACAACAACAGGCAGCGAAAGTATAAGGTAAGATGAATGGACATTTGCTAACTTGCTACAAGCTAAGTCAAAGATTTATTTTTATCTTTGAAGGATTAAACGTTTAAAATAGTTCACCTTAATAGTTCTCTTTAACGACAAACTATTTAAACTACAATGATAAATACCTGTAATAGTTTTATTTTTGTTGCTAAAATTCCTTAGTGAATCAAAGTAAGGGTAGTTATATAGAAATGTTGGATCATCCCTTGTACAAAACTATTTACTCTTAGATCGTTACCCATAACCACAACCCCTTAAAACATGTGGAGAATGACGCTAATTCTAACCCGAGACAACAACAACTGAAGAGCTGATCCAACAAACCCTTACTCCGCTCTTACCTACCAACGAGCTACACCTATAACAAGCTTGACTCACAAGATACATTAAGGACAATCGTATCTCACTTGTAAATCGTTAATACGTATCCCCCAGAACTTGAGTTATCCACCACCAGAAGTACCGGTGTAATAATGATGAACTAAACTGCGCAACAATAATCCTGAGGGATTTAATTGTAGTTCAATTTAGGAGAGATCATGTCGTCTAAATCTATGATGCGTTGAAATAGCACTGAGAGTGATTAGGATATAAAAATGCATTGTTTTGTAGATTTGTAAGACTCACAGTTATCTCTCATAAATTAAACTATATTGGGGATTATTTTGAAAATTTCCAAATACGTAAAGTAGATCTTCAAGCACAACAAATTATTATTTCTTGTGTATACATATACATCGAGTATGCATTTAATTGTTAAATAAAAAATATTAATTGAAATTGATTACATTTTTATTGTCTTAACTTAATGGAATATTTTATAACTTCAGACGTCGTTATAGGACTGGGTCTGGAGCTCGAAAATTTAAGGTATTTTGAGTATTGCTTTTTATAATAAAAATAATGAAAAACTATATTTTAACTTTTTAGGCTTATTATTACACTTATTCTACATACAAAAAAATCTTTTTTGAAATTTAAAAATATTGTTATATATGTTAAAAATAGCGCTGAAGTAGGCCCGGTCAACCAATTGGCAGTTGCTGATTTTAGCTCTTCTATTTATCTGATAAAAACCAAGAAAATTATTAATTAGTATGAGTACAGTTATGGTCGGAATTAGAGAAAAAAGATAAATTGAAAATTGACAAAATGGCACACTTTTGAAATTGAAATTCTTAAAACTGGGTTTTTTTACTTGGTTCTTTATCTAGTTCAAACGATAGCTATTAATGTTGTGAATAACATATTAAAATTTCAGACGATTCGGTTGAATAGTTTCTTTTCTACAACACCATGCCAAAAAAGGTAGTTTTCAAATAAATAAGATTAAAGTTTTAAGCGTGCTATGGCTACATGACTATAAATATATGCTAAAACGACTGAAGAAGTGTAACTATTGGCAATATCTTTACAACAATTTACATTATATTCTTAAAAGACTATACTTTAGAAATATCAAATAAACAAAAGTCGATTTTTTGAATATTCTAGACCACCATCAACTCTTAAGAAAATGTATTACACTTTTGTTGCATACATAATTTTTATTTCATAAGAAACCATTCATACCTATAAATTGTTTAACAGAAAACCTGCATAAGGCAATACTAATTTTGCGAGGTGCCATGCATGATATTAGTACATCTCCTAAATATATAATTAGACGTATTTTCACATATAGATACACATATAATATAAACACAGATAGGAATATCAGTCAAGCTTGTCACCTGGGTGTCGAGCGATGAACCATGATCCTTTATGCCCACCCACGTTATGGTGGTTCCACAGAGTATTCCTTTGTGCGGCTTTAGAGGTTTAGGAGGTCTTGTCTGATCCATGCCTTAATGGTCTGACCGCAACTGATCTGACACGCATGACTTAATCTTAAGACAGTGTTACCACTGTTTGCAGATAAACCAAGAATGTAATTAATATTATGACATCGCATTAATGTCACCCGAAACTAAGTAAACTTTTCAAAGATATTATTTAAGGAAATCTAGAAGACAAATGACTTAAGAAATGAAATCAACAACATTTTAAAACACAAATTTAGTTTCAATTTCTGTGAAATTAAAAAGAGTATAACCTTAAAAATTGGTTTTCGATATTGAAAACTATTTCTAATTATCTGTTACAGTTTTAACGCATTTTTTAAGATGCTGATATCTCGTAAGCCTAAACACTTATCTAAAATAATTACCTAATATTTCGACATCATTGAAACACTCAAAAGGTCGAACTTTTAGTCGAATTTGCTCACCTTTGCTAGAGCTTATATTATCCCTCTATTAAGTTACCGTTCTTAGCAAACTATCAAGCTACGAGTATGAATTAAATTGCGTAATAAATATCTAGCTTATGTATTAGCAAACACCCTATGATACAAAGCTTTTTCCTGCAAACTGCGTTGGATGCATCATGCAGACTTTTATGCATACATGATTCTGGATACTCTCACCCCTTACCGCGCAACCCCTATCCATAACGATAGACACTAATTTGTACAAGCCTGCGCGATTAACATTGAGCCCAATGAATCAATGCGTTATTTATTATAGGTGTACCACTAACATTAATCATTTACAAATCCAAAATCATCCCTCTATGTGACCTGCCTGTTACCCCCAATATATATATGAGTACAACCAACCCTCAGGGGTAGAATAATAGTGTTTTATATGTATATTATGTTATAGAAAAGGGTTTAACATATACATGTGTAAAATGTCACGCCGTAATCAAAAATAAAGGTGGTGGGTTCTCGACTCGGCGTCCTCTATGTAAATGTTTGTTTATTGCAGACACACACACAGGCCAGGATTAACCAATAAGAGAAATAACGACGTGCTAACGAAATACACCACAGTGTTGTTCTGGACATGTTCAACAAGGTGATAGAACTTATAGATCAAGAGATGATTCCTATAAAACGGAACTATATATTGATAAAGTTGAACCTCAAATGTCCAAATATTTTTGGTAGCTCCTTATACTTTAAGAGATTTTAACAATTAAAAAAGCATTTTGTGTCTATAATTATACTACGCGACGTAGCATATTTGCTACTCATTTACTACTAATAGATGAGTTGTGTGTCTCATTACACTTTGCACATTTGTGTTTTAATTTAAGTTTAGTTAATTTAGTTAGTGCGTATGCATCGTTAGTAATATAAACTTTGACATTTCAATAAAATTGTATGTTAAATAATTAAAATTGGTATTTTTAATAACAATTAGTAATAGAAATTGTTTTCACTTCTATATTTTTCAAAAACTGACATTAAACTTCTTTTAAAAATAAATCCTAGTGCATTTTGACAGATTGTCACATTTTGGAGGTTATAATATAATACAGTTTTTCTTAATTTAATATGTTGGACTATGACATTGGACCTTGTAAGGTTCTAAAAAAATTAAGAAAACATAAAAAAATAAATTAAATTAAAAATGGTACTGTGAATGACTACGCGTATTGCCATATGCTAAACAATTTAAATTAAATACAAAATACAAAATTAAATTAAAGCAGTGAGTGTGAATGATACTTAACTCCGTCCACTTTTGGATATTTAAAAAAATAAAAACGCCAATATACAAATAACAAAATTTATTACAAGCGAAAATTAACGTCACATAAAAAAGGGTTCACAACCCCCGAATATTTTACTTTATTAAGGCACCTAATGTCTTTTATAATTGAGTACAATTACTCACACAAAATTAGCGAATTTTATTGCTTTTTCAAACCTGACAGGTAAAATTTGTAAAATTCAGAGGCGCCAACTTAGCTGAATTTTGCCTTTAAGTCTAAATTGCACTGTATCTGTATTTGATTAGGTATTGATTCTATATTTATTAATTAAATAAATCGAAAAAAAATTGTTTTCCAATAATTTTATATCTAGTAAACTAAGGCGTGGAATGTCAATATATTTTGACACATATCTTTTGAAGGTTGGTACGAATTAAACATGATATGGATTTGTGATGTGATATATAGAAATTTTCAAATTCCGTTATATAAAAATTTTATTATAGTTCCTACTTTTTTTCTTTTAATTAGCATTAAATTTAACTCAGTGTTTAAAACGTTCCGATTGACTGACGTTAAGTACTTGTTAATTTATGTAAATATTAATATGGTAATTAATAGATTTCGTATTGCCGAACACCCTGTTTAACATAGTCATTACACTGTATCTGTAACAGTAACCGAACGTAATAGGGATCAATCTGTAACGCATATATGAACACGCTAAATTACACGAAGTAAAATGTATAATATATTGTTTCCAGTAACATAATACCGATTTAGTGTACGTACTTGTATAAAACATTCTATGTATACACTGTTAAAAATGTTACTAAATTTAATGCGGATTTATAAGCACATATTCATTTACACATTTACTGTTATTTTTCAACGAAAGAAGACTATAATCTTGTTGAAAATGATGAAAAGATTCAATTTTAGACTTAAAAAAATCATAAAGTTTCTGTTACTTTTTCAACGAAAGAAGACTATAATCTTGTTAAAAATGATGAAAAGGTTCAATTTTAGACTTTAAAGAATCATACATTTTCTGTTACTTTTTCAACGAAAGAAGACTATAATCTTGTTAAAAATGATGAATAGTTTCAACTTTTTTTTATTATTTTTCACATGATTATAGTATTATATTTATATATATAGTTCTGCCTAAATATATGTATACATATAATGTATTCACACTATTTTAAATTGAGCTTTGAGCTTTGAGCAATATTCGCAACATTAATAAACTACGCTCCATTGGCGATCGGCGTGAATTATATGCAGATATTCTGATTTTACCATAAATATGTCCCGGGCTTAATGTTACGCTTTGTTAATTTTAAAAATAATCCCTCGTACATTTCATTATAGACAGAAATGAATGAAAAATATGCAAAAAATTTAACAAATATATCTACATATTTAAAAAAAAAATTAATTTATCCGATAATATCAAAAATTCACCCTCTGTTGATATAAAAAATAACTCTTATAAAAACCACAAATATAGCCACCTTTTCATGTTCATTTTTGATCACAGCGACCCCTGTGATACGTTGAAATCAACCCTCACCCACTCTCATTCCGAAATTAAAAATCACCTCTTTCATTGAGTTTGTAATGACAGATTACTAAATATAGTTTTATGTGTCCTATTTTATTGTTATTAAAATAGTTGTTTTTTACAATGTTGCACTGCAAGATAGGTTGCCACATAGAATCGAATACTTTATACTTGCATTAGAAGCCTAAACTTAAAACATATCTAAAAATTGACTACAACTTATTGTAACTTCTTTTAAAATTTGTGTCTTGGATTTTTTCATTCACTATATCATAAGTAATATATGGTAACATGTCTTTATATAATCTGTCTTCCATTCGAAATCGTATTTATTAAAGTTTATGAATTTTTGTCATTAAACAGTTCGCTCACAGTCGTTCTTATGAAATCTGCTACAAATGGCGAAACCAATCCACCTGTCGGAAATAGTGATAGAAACGTTTCACCAAATTGTTTACTGGGATCATAAGATATGAAACATTCTTGTGGTATGTTGTCTCTCTATACATAACTTTAAAACTTCAGTGTTAATAAGTTTTCCTATACCTTAGGGCTGTTATGTATACAATGCAAACAATCATTGGTCGGCCTTTGTTCCGCTTATCAAAAAAAAAAAACGAAAAAGAAGAAGAAACTTAAACATGTACGAAGTTTAGACATACCAAGACCTACCCTACGTATTAAGGGTGGAAACATTGGCAACATTAACGGAAGAAGAAGATGAAAGATCTATTTCGAGATCTAAGATTCAAGATTTTCAACCCTCTGTTAGTCTCATACTCATATTTGTTCTAGAGATCCAGGGAAGAATAGGATTTAAGGGATGATATGAATACCAGGAAGTAAGTCGTAGGGTGATTAACAAATATTATTATACGAGTATAAGGGGTTGTAATATGACAATGTTATTTGCTGTGATTTAGCAAACATGGATTTAGCTTTCAAGGGTAGTTGCTTATTTATCGCATTGCAAATAAAGATTTTGTGGTTTCGTATTGAAGTGTAAATGTTATTCATTTAGCAAGGGATGAGATGGGATGGGGTGGATTTCTAAATGTAATTGTGCTCAGGTAGAAAATTGGCTTGAAATTGGTGCAAGTTTCAAACGTGAAAGTAGCCTTATTTAAGCTAACTGCAAGGTTGCTACTAGAATAATATACAATACAATTGTAAACGAATAATTAAGCATTAAAATTAGCTATCTAGTAACTTATTTTTCAAGCATTCTATGAGCTCATTCTTATGATGTATTCTTTTAATATAATCCTTTTAATTTAAGCAAAGTTTCGACGATTTTATTATTTAATTCGGTAAGTTGATTTCAGGTTTCAGATAAATTTAATCAGGTTGAATGATTAACATTACAACTAAGCAAATGAGAAAAAATAAGTAAGTAAATAAGAAGATAGGCACTGTTATAGATGTTCTAAGTAAACGTTATAAATTTTACGATTAATCGCATCAAATTTCCCGCTCAAAATTCCCTTGCAGTGTGTAACTGGCTTAACACTCGCGTTATAGTGGGTCCGTGCGATATTATCGTCTCCATATGAATGTAATAACCCAGGTAAGTGTCTGTTAGCTAACTATAAGACCTACTCATCTATTCTAAAGTATACTTGAAGAAACGAATCAATATTTCAGGTACGTTATCGTTATCGTTATCGTTACTTAAGGGTATTACATTATAACATAAATTATTTACTTTGTGATTCCTTCCCAGTAAGTAGTAACAGGTATTATTAATAATTTAATTGCTCAATATAATTAAGCTGTAGTGTAAAGTGTAAGCCTTGAGCATGTTGTATACATATATATTATACATGTTTTCTTTATATGTATTTGTCTATATGTTCGTAATCAGCAGCAGATTTAACTACAGGCGTACAAAACACGCGCTGGTGCCCCTGTTTTCGAGGGGTCTTACTTCCAAACGCAAATGTGGGTAGATACCATTGATTGTGCAGGAATGCAAATGATTTTGTGAAAATGTATTTTTATTTGCCCCGTAATTTTCTTAGTAGTGGGGGAGCGGCCTAAATTTCTTCCGTGTTTGGGCCTACTCCAACCCTCCTCCTTCCGATCTAAATCCGCCACTGTGCTTCATTTGTTTAATACATCTCCTGCTCAATATTCTGCATAATAAGGCTGAGGGCTTTCAAATTCTCAAGCTAATACTGATTAACTGAAAAAGGCTTCTTTTTGTATGGGTTATCCATGTAATACATACATATATATTACATATACTAATACAAGTATACAAACAATCACATGAAGGAAGTTGGAAGGCAGATTAAAGGCTCGTGCCATGTAAATAAAACTCATATTGAAAAGTCAAGGCAACAAAAGTAAGGTTCGTATATGAAGGCAGATTTATAATTTAAACTAACGCTAAAAACCAGAAAAATATCGATTAAAGAATATTGAAAATTGGGGTATGTATGAGACATTAATAATATATATTATTAATAACTTTTTTATCTATAATACTACAACTAGAGTTAATACTACAAGTATAGATATACTTATCTAGTGGCTTACATTTCTATAATTACACGGTATTGGTTGCTCCAATGAACAATTCTACATGATTAGATTACTAGGTCCAAGGGTTTAGTCCTGTCTTCTTCGAACATCATTACTATCAAGCAACATTTGCGTCATGGCGATGTTTTCGTGGTTACGAAGTCTGAATTCATGCTTTGCTGCAATAGTTTTGATTTCTTCTCCGACTGTGTTAATCTTCAGGTCTCTATGTATGTCGTCATTGCGGATATACCACGGTGCATTAGCGTTTGTATTTTTTTAATGTTTGACTTCTTGATGCAACCCCAGAGTTGCACTCCATACGTCCACACTGGCTTTAGCACTTGTTTATATATAAGCAGCTTGTTTTCAATGTTTAGTTCAGAACGTCGTTTAAATCGTTTCATCATAAAAACTACATCAAGAATTGTATACAAATCCGTAATTAATTTACTTAATTTTTAAGTGGAATAAATGAAACAATCACTTTACATTTACTGCAGTTCTGAGTTATTTAGTTAACGTGCAGCTTTTGAAATCCAGTAAACATTTATAGCAACTAATACCAAAAGTATTCAGAGTAGATTCCTCTTTTTGTAACCATTTAATACGCGTACAGAAGTACATTGTTCTGGCAACGATTTAGTGATTTTTTTTGCGAAACTAACTGTTTAAATCATTTGCAAATAGTTGGGCATCAAACAATTGGAGATTGTATCTATTTTGTTGAATTATTTGTTGATTTGTTGGCGTTTGATTGATGTTAGATACTAACAAAAATAGCTGGAATTTGTTAAACGAGCTAACTGCAACTATCTCACTCAAAACAACCGCACCGACGGTGAACTCGGTGCAGTGTGCAGTAGCGTAGGGTGCCCTTAAAGCATATATTAAATATATAGATTATAGATTAAAAGTGTGTCCAAAATATGTGCGAAAGAGAAAGGTATGTGTTCCTATTTGTTAGATATAATAAATATTAATATTCTATTAAGATATAATAAATATTAAATATTGAATTTATAAACAAAACAAATTTAATTTCTTTATTTTAAATATATTTATTAGTTGTGAATTATGAATTATGAATTACGAATTATGTATTGTAAATGTTTGTAAATGTATATATGCCTTTTAAGTGTTAATAACTTTTATACAATACTTCCCAGTAAACATTTTGGTGAAGTGCCCTATTTAGTGACGTTTCTATCACTATTTCACTTCAATTATAGTTCGCATCAACTTTGTCTTCATTTGTATTCCGACAGGTGGAGTAATTTCGCCATCTGTAGCCGATAAAGTAGACATTTTATATGAAAGAATGTGAGAAACTGAACTATAAATAAACTCTTTTATGACAAAAAAATCATGACGCATCTTCAATATGATGTCAAAGTGACTCCAAAATGTTTACTGGGTTTTATGTTATTGATATATATATATATATATATATATATATATATATATATATATATATATATATATATATATATATATATATCAACATACACACACATGTATGTATCAAATATGATTACACAAATATTGGCTTCGTTTTAATAGAACGTATCCACCACACCTATTAGTTTGAGGTTGAGAAGGTAAGAGCTCTCTCGAATGGGCCAAAGATTAAGAATAAGAATTCTCGCGCATCTCAAAACCCTTGGGTTAAGCGAAGACTAGACGTTAGAGAGGAGGGGTACAGCGCGGGTTTGCGGGGAATTTAATCATGATATTCACAAGTCAGGGGTTGTTAAAATAAAGATATGAAAAAAATATGTTATTGAATATTTTATAAGAATAGTTTTATGTTTTATGGGTTTTAAAATTTATGAGTTGGCTTGACTTGACTTATTCAATGTTGTCGACAAGAGGATGTTTTGAATGGATTAACGGTGAAAGGTTTGGAGAAAGAGTCCTTCATTGAGAATTCTAAATTGGAATTTCCTTCTATTCATTGACGCTTTGTAATAATTCTAACGCAAATTATAAATATTTCGCCACGGGCTGAGTATAGGCATAATGCTTTAGCGCCATCAATTCATTGATGGTGCTGCTATTAAATTGGAAAATACTGGACCTATAACCTTACTATATTCAAAATTAATAAACTGTTCCTTAATCTTTCTGGCGACAATTTAGAAATCAATGTAGAACTGTAAAAGACAAAAGGTGAGGAAACGATGAGAATGAAGGAGGACTAGGGGAAATGGAGGGAGAGTGTCAAGAGAAGAAGAAGTAGAAAAGTACTTTTGGAAATAGAAAGGTCTAAAATTAAGTTTAATTTCAAGTTGAAGTTCTATGAAATGTATTAAGAATGTAGATTGTAAAGCCGAAAGGCACACAATTAATATAATATAATAAATAAAAATAAATAACAATAATGGAACATCATGTAAAATATAAAGTAAATTAACAAGCAAAAAGAATAAAGAAGAATGTTCATGTAGCTGCATATGTAGGTAATAAGTCAAATGAAGACTTAGGCTTATACGTTGCCACACTATTTTTCGTGTGCGCGTCAAGTTCGCCGTTCTTTATGTTGAACATTCGGGAACATAAACACTAAACACACACGCGTAAGTCACTCTTCTCTTGTTAATTACATCATTACGAAACTTTATATTGTTTTAACGGACGTATCACATAAAAACTTCCCCTTTATAAAAGTTACTGCGTACGTAATATTATTCTAATAAACACGCACTATATGCAATCATTCTCACGGGGGTAGTTTTAGGGCTCGTTCAGTTGTCTCTGTATTTTATTACAGTATTACATTGGTCAGTTATTACCTGCTATCAGTCGTCACTATTAGTGCTCTAGTTTCACGCTTTAACTTCTTTTATTTGTTATTTGAGTCACGAATATTTGACTTTGTGGTCGAACAAAAGTCGGTTAGTCTTGCGCGTAATAAGGATTGATTTTTATTATTATTGTTCAAAAATTATTTATCGTATGTAAGACATTTTATTATGAATTGTAAATTTTTAATCAAACTTATGTGTTGCTCCTGAAATCTAAGACTTTTATTTTAGTAATTTACATACACATTATAATAATTACACTGTTTAACTTAAATCGTACTATCCTACCTGAAATCAAAGAAACGACATTTAAAGTTTATTATTTAAATTGTTAATTCCTTTTTATCTAATTTTATAATAACTTAATATTATGCACAGTGAGTTCTGTCAGCTGTTATTCGTTCTACTACAATGAAAGTAGCTATAACTAATATATACCGTTAGCTCATCTGACCCGAATGCAGTTGTAATACCTCTGGCCAGTGTTGCCAACTAAAGAAATATAATTTCTTTACACATAATATACATTAGATACTTTTCATATCTATTGTTGCATTTTCTAAGCTCTATAATTTAAATTCATCTATTATATTAGAACTATTAAATAATAGACAAAAGAAAATGTTAATTTTTATGAAAAACACATTCTTAATTTGACGTATTAAATATATTTTCTAGCGTAGGTTTTTACGCCGATTTTAAAACTACAAACCATTTTTAAATATCTGCATTATTTACAGCTCAATATGCTGATATCTCGAAAACTAAGGCACCTATTTAAAAATAAATTTCATATTTGGAATTGGCACAAAAAACTACTAAAATCAAGAACTATTAAAAATTGAACAAAATAGAAATGTTTATTTTTATAAAATTAACAAAGCTAATTAAACCATTAAAATTTTCAATGATAACTTATTTTTAATTGAACGTATTATATATTTTCCAGCGTAGCTTTTTACCCTGATTTGAAAAGTAAAATCCATTTTTAAATAATTCAAATAATTATGCGTTAACATGCTGATGTCTCGAAAACCAAGAAACCTAAAATTAAAATGAATTGCAGATTAGAAATGGTAATTTTTATGAATATCTTGTTGAATATAAAATTAAATTTAAACAGTTATTGAGAATGATACTTTAGGTGCTTCTCTTAGAGGGTAGTAATTATGTTTCCTATTCCTTTTTGGATTAAACACAGATTGCACAGGATTTCGGCGAGTTTATCAACCCCTGCAGGTGCATTCTTATTGTATATATTATATATATGTTATATAAAGATGTTTAGGAATGAGTACAATATGGGGTTAAAATAGGGTAGAAATTGAAGCTCAGGGAGGGAAGGAGGAAGGTTTTAGATACAGAATAAGATGTTATGGATAGTGTGTATGGGATGTACTTCTTCTACTACTAAGAGAGAGAACGGTAAGATTCCCACGTGGCTGGTGGTTTAGCTTCGGGGTAGATAGTCTAAATTGTTCAGGGCTGCTTCTGTGTCCCTTACATGTGTTCCAAAGTAGCTACCGAGAAAACCCCCTCCCCCACAGTCCTCAAACCACTTCAAGATCATGGTAGAGACCACCCCTGGTATGAGGGATGAGTGTGAACGATAAGGGATATAACATATGGTTGGGGAGTGGTGGGGTGGTTGCTATAAGGGATGAAAAAGGAAATAACAATGTGTATTTGAGTGTAATAAAACGTAGCGAGAATATGGTGATGTTAGATGTTATTGAAACTGGCTCGGCTAAAACATTCAAAAATATTGGTGTCTTACAAACGATCGAGCTGGAGCTTTCGTTTCGCTTAGAAGATATTAGCTTCGTTTAAAGCCTACTGAACGAAATCTGCGTGCCCTGGTGTCGTACGTTAAGGTTAAGCTAAGGAGCATTAAGGGTAGAAGATGGAAGTACGAGTAGGGGCTCGAAACCCCAGCTTCTGTACAAACTTAACAAATACTCGAGCACTTACTCCCCCCGACGTGCAGATGTTCAGGTGCATCAACAATTGTATGAAGGTATTGTGACAGAATAATGAGAAAATCACTTCCAACCCTCAGATTACAACCCCTCTAATGATGACACATCAAACGGAATTTCAGTTATTCAATAATACGAAAATATGTTTATTGTCCAAAATATTTCATGTTTATTTGTGACATATTTTATATATTTGTGGGGAGAGGGTGTATTAATAATAGGGGTTGATTAAATTCTTTGTACACAAATAATTTTGTGGAAATATTTTTCAATGAAAATTTAATTGAATTGGTGACAATTTTGACGGTCTTCATCCGAATTAAAAATGATTGAAAATGTTACTCTGCTTCTGCCCCCATAACCTGGTTATCGATTTTTCTACCTCGAAAATATCAATTGTATCTAGTCACATGCGTGTAATGTAATTATCAATCGTAAAGAATAATTTAAAAAAGCATTCAGTTAGTTTGAACTTTTCAAAAAGATATTTTTATTTAAATAAACAAAGCAAATTATTGAATAAGAAATACATATAACTAATGAAGCATCGCAGTTAAGTAAATTATGGAATTAAATTTTTGCATCGTTTGTTTGCGTAATATCTTAAGTGCATAAAGTAATTGTTCAAACAAAACCCTTTATTTTGCAATATTTACTAAAAGTATTACAACGAGTATCTACTGAGCTCTCCTCGCCTTGTCTTGCGAATGGAGAACAACGAATGAATAACAATTTATTTAATTATTGGATTAAAACTATCAATTCACTTATTTATTAGAAAAACCGCGGAATAAAATTGCTGCTTACAATCATATTTCAACTTTGTTTAACTTTTAGATTTTTATTAATTTTACTAATGCCAATGTCTATGTGTATACGAATATATTTCATGTTTAAAAAGGTTAAATGCTAATTTAAATTTCATTTCTTAAAAATATGCATGTAGAATTTAAAAAAAACCTTATTTTAACTACAAAAACTACTTATCTCGAACTGAACCAACTTGTAGTATTTGAATCTATTGTAGTATGTCATTCTTTATGAAATTAACAAGTTTCGACAAAAAAATAACTTTTATTTTTATTTGTTAAATATATTTTCTAACGTAGTTATTTAAGCTGTTTTCAAAACCAAAATCCATTTTTAAATATCTGCATTATTTACACCTTAACAGGCTGATAACTCGAAAACCAAGACATCTATTAAAATAAATAATAAATTGCAGATTTGGAACCCTACGTCAAGAACAATTAAAAATTGAACAAAATAAAAAGGTAATTTTTTATGAAATTAACCTTAAAATATTAAAACCTTTAGTAAACTAAAATCATTTTTTAAATATCTGTATTATTTACGCCTTGATATGCTGATATCTCAAAAACCAACACAATTTATCTTGAACTGATTCAACTTATATTATTTAAATTTATTGTACTACCTAAAATATATTACCAGAATGTTTTTGTTACTAGGGAATGAAACAAATTACGTGGCATATGCTAAAATATTCTTGCTACTATAAAATACAACTTAATCAATAGTTTTCAATATTAGAAGAAATATCAGCTACCCTTTTAACAAGATGTCATGTTTTTACAACAGTGTAGTTCTCCAAACGTTGTTCTCAAATTGTTTTGGCTCGATCACCATCAGATAACGAACCAGCTCAATTTTCCATCTCTTTGTAAATTCCCTAGTTCCATATTATAATACAAACACTATGCTGTAATGTTTACCTAGTTAAAGATATAAGAAGTGTATAACCAGAGATACAGATTTAGTCTTGCAGTGCGGTTTTACACTTGCTAGCTTAACACAAGCTAATTTTAAGATCCATTTTCTAATTCTGCAACCACCACTATAATACGTTACTAGGAGTTAAACAAATATTCCAATTCTTTTTTATTGTATGTGATCTAAAAGAAACATAACATTCCCAGGTAGAAAAGCAAGGTTCAGGTCACTCTTGCTAGCTTGCTACAACCTAATTTCAACTTATTTTTTACCTCTCATATAGAAATTGTCTTGCAGAACAAGATTCACAGTTAATAGCATACTTCATGCTAATTCTACCTGGGTTGTACATACATTAACAACACAATGTTTTTTCTTGTTTCTTTCCTATAAAGACTGTATCTATCATATTTCCCAAAGATCAAAGACATACTTAGACATTTCAATAATTCTAGAAAACATAAATAAAAAGCAAAGCTGTAATATGCATGCCAGTAGTTCACAAAATCCATCAATAAAAAAGAATCTTCAAGATTATCTCTCCAGAAAAAAAAAAATGGAACCGAAATAATGTGCCAAGCTATAGAAAATCACTTATAGCTAAAAATATTTAAAAAAGGAGAAATATATAATATCAAACAAAATCAAAAAAGCAACTACAATATATAAAATATAATAGTAAACCAGCCAGAACGTTTTAAGCAAAAATGAAAATAAAAGCTCCACTTATAGATAAAAGAGATATGAGCCTTTATCCTTGCCTTGAAGAAAATAAAAACAAAATAAAAATCTTTGAATATATGGAGAGTGAAGCGGAGAGTATAGTCTTATTATCTGTAATAGACCCGAACCAGTAGCAGTAGCAGAGAAAAAACTTGAAGCTGAAACTGAAACATAAAAACTTTAACTAAAATTTAGTAAAATGTTGTTTGTAAATGCAGAGCCAAATTTAGTAGAAATCTGCTGAACTCAGTTTGCATGTTACGTAAGCAATTTCCTTTTTTTTTTGTCTTAATGTTTTATCTAGAAATGTATCTAGATACAAAATGTATCAACACAGGTTCATATGCTCGTTAATTTCAACCAATTTATGTACATAGTAAATTTTCTATAATTTATCCTTTATTCAAACAAACACGTAACCCAGTAACGGGATAAAAACCTTACTCTATTTATAATATTCAATTATTTCTTGAGATACATCTTCTATAAGACTACTTTAATCACAAAGCCAGGGATTTGCCTAGACTAGACAAGACAAACTTTTAAGTACAGTGTTTTGTTGGCTTACTTTTATTATTTATAAAATATTAATGTTCTGTCCCTTTAGAAGAGAAAGAGGGGGTAGGAGTTGTGAATGGGTAGAGGATAGGGGTGGATGTAGAAATAAACTTACTTTTTACCCTAGTTTTGAAACTATAATATTATCCATGATGGCTCATGGCATACTTGTAATGCAACCTACCCTCTCCTTATGATACACATGAGAAACAGAAATCCACCTTAAAATGAAAAGTACACTCGGACAAATATTTAATCTATTCTGTTAATAATACTTTTAATTTAACTCTGATTGTCAAGATTTCTTTACTTGTGGTTGTGCCTTGTGCAATTCAAGACACTGGAGAGTTGATAACGTTTTGAAAAAGCAATATAAAGTTAATTTGAAGTACAATTGGGAAGTTTCCTATGAAAGAAAGGAAATAAGGCTAATCTTGAAATTATAAACATTAACACATGTAGTTAAGTTGTAATTGTGACCACATACAATTGATTTCTCATAAAAAGATTAAAGGGATAAGTCGTTTAAGATTCATCTGAAGATCATTGTGATTAGATACATTTGATTTTGATGAAAACTAATTGTGTGTTGATGAAATTGATTTGAAGTATCTGGTTCCAATTCTGGTACCAATTTTGTTCTATTGCTATGTTTTGGCGCCATGCCGGTATAAGGTAAGGTAATAGTATTGAACATAGAACTCAAAACTTGTGTATGCGTCTATACAGTTTTTAGTTCCTCTGAATTGTTCTATGCGGGATCTATTCCCCGTGGTTGTTCCACTGGCATACTGGCTCTCAATGGTCCTGCTGGCACTAGCTGCGATTACTGACTGTGTATCTCGATCTGGATGTGCCTCCCGTAGCTGTGTCGTCGTCGTCGTTGACTATCTGTAGCTCCAGCTCCAGCAGTAACACTAGTACTAGCTGCAGCCATTCCAAACGACCGTGAAGTCTTTTCCTTTTGCTTTTTTTAAACAGAGACATTAAAATTCGGGCAATATTACACATAAGTTTGGGCTACAAAAATATAAAAAGTTTAGCCCGTTTTTTGTCCCTTTAAGGACTTGGGTTATATTAGCTGAACGTAATTTATTATTTTATTAGAAGTACTTGCTGAAATACAGTCCAAGTCATAGATTCTACTGCATTGGCTTATTCTAGTAGTCTCTCGTAATGTAAACTAAAAATCTAGATATAAACCGCAAATTCGAGGAGAAAATGAGTAACGCTGAAGGTGAGATCCTAAGGAAAATTAGAGAGGAGAATAGAAAGGAGGGTGAAAGAGGAGTAACGAAAAAGAGTGATAAGGAGAGAATAATGCACAAGGTGGAAGAGGAGCTAAATAGCATATACAGAGAGATACAGCACAGGAAAGAATGGAGAAAATTCACAATAGAAAATATAATGAAAGATACAAGAGGATTTCGGAGAAAGAGATACCAGAATACATAAAAGAAAAAGACACAAGAAACTTGAGAAAAATCGCAAGATTTAGATTGGGAAACGAGAAGAAAGGAAACAGATACAGGGTGTGCGGAACGGAGATAGAAACACTGGTGTACAATAAGTTTTCATGTGAGAAAAAGGTGGATGACGGAGATAGAGAAAAGGAACGAGGAAAGAGAAGGAATGATAGTGCAGAAAGAGGAGGGAGAGCAGCAGGAAGAGAGAAGCAGCGGAGGTTTATATTTATCTGTTTTATTTTTATTTTTATTGTTTCTTTTTGTAAGGAGTGAGAATGGTTAGATATAATAAGGATCACAAAATGTAAATGAGCACAATGATATGTAATTTAATGATTTAAGGCAAAAGAATGTATAAATTGCAGATTAGAATCAGCATAAGAAAATACGTCAAGAACCATTAAAAATTAAACAAATCAAAAATGTAATTTTTGTACTATATTTATATTTGTTGTACAAATGCGAAACAATTCGACAAGCTCGACGTCACATGCAGTCAGTTTCAGTGTGACACAACAAAAATGTAATACCGTACGCAAATATGTTGGAGGTTTTCATGGTATTTCACCAACAATTTGTACTTTTATAGAACGGTGGTTGTAATGTCCAAGAGGAGGAGGAGACCTATGATCTCGAACAGTTGGTGTGTCGACAATGGCATACATTTTTAATTATGAACTAAATGTAGCGCATTATATACTTAATTTAATTATACACTGCCACTCTAATTATACTCTTCTAGAATGACTCCCCAGGCGCAGGGATCATTTCCGTGTGTTTTACTCATTAAAAGAAAAACAAAAACAAAATATAAGTATAAACATAAAATAAATAACGTCTTTTTATTTTATAATCTAATGTCACTGTTACATAACATATGCTTTAATTAAATTAAAAAACTAAAACTAAATGCGTTGATGTTTATTACGTGAACATGTGAATCTTTCTAAAAACTGCGTGATTAATTTAATCATGACAGTTGACAGTTGACAGTGGGATTTATAAATCAGGTGCCAGGTTGTTACAATATATATCCCATAATGAAAGAAAAAATACACAGAAAACTAACATGTTGAAATAATTACAACCATTATCGTTTCAAATGTATTGTATTGTATAAAAATATTGAAAAGAAAACGTAATTTTAATTCACACTATATTATATATTTTATTATTTCTATAGCAATCTAGAAAAATTCTTTCATATAAAAGACAACACATATCTTTCAAAATAAATTGTTTCTAATAAACTATAAGATACGAAGAAGCCGCCGGCGCGAAATTGCACAGGATAGCGCGGCAGCTTGGTGGACGTGGTCGTGAAAATGAGCGGACTATATATAACTATATGGTATGTAGCTCACGTCTGAAGTAAGGTTGTTTTATTTCCACCATTACATTGCTTATGTAATAACTAATGTACAAAATAACTAACGGTCCAAAAACACTTCGCAACGCTGAGAATAAAAATAAAAAAACAGATCATTTTACGTAAAATTATGTAATAGAAAATTCCTAGACGTTTAATTAGTACAACAGGTGGTAAGTTTCTTAGCATCATTGTCCAGACATCATAACTATTTCACAAGATTATAAGACACCTAATATATAACTGTTTAACTGACGTCCGTAAATTAGACTACGTAAGTTTATCCAAAACAATCATTAAGAAGAAAATGTAGGTCTTTAAGAAAGCGTCAGAACTTAATGAACTCTAGCTAAGTTATTAAACAGTTATAAAATAAGTGTCTTTAGTATGACGTCATACGCAGAGAAATTAATATCCTAAATAGCTACATCTCTTTCAAATATTCGATATTTACTAAAATAGAAACGCCAATATATTCCTATTCATTTTAACATATATTTAAATCAAAAGTTTAAAAAACAACCTCTAAAAAATGAAATGATAACATCAATAGTCCTTGTTGTATACATTTGCACTTTCGCTTCCTTTTTCTTTCATATTTGAACGATAAATGAAATGCGTTCGAGATGAGATCATAAAAATAGTTGATTCAAATTTATTGTCACTTTTCACTCTGTTGACTATTTTCACCCTTTAAACACTGTGGATTGCAAGACAACAGGATTGGAAATTTGTTCACTTAACATATTAAATCTTAAATCGATAGTTTCTACATTATCCATTTCAAAAAACGCATCATAAGATACATGTTGAATCTTGTTGTAATCCAAATGTAAATAGATGATACTCTTAAGTCCTTCAAAAGATTCACTATCTATAGAAGTCAAAGAATTGTTGCCCAAATGCAATTCTTCAATATGTACATTGTTAAAAAAGATCGTATGAGGAATTTCTGCAATTCTATTAACATCCAAAAACAAATTAATCAGCTTTCGATTATGGTAAAATACATTGGGATCAAGAGTCTTGATGAAATTTTGTGAAAGATACAAATCTTGTAAGTTTGCGAGCATTTTGAAAGATCTTGGTGCTATTGTGGTGATGTCATTATCTTCCAGGTGTAAGCTTGTAAGATTCACCAGCCCAGCGAAAGTGTTAAGCTTGATTTCAGACAACTGGTTGCTGTTGATATAAAGTCCTTTAAGATTTCCCAAGTCGTCGAACGCGAAGTCGTCGATGTCTTTGATGTAGTTGTTGTTCAGCAGCAGCTTCTCCAGACGATGCAGATTTATGAAGACGTTGTTCTTGATGCTGGATAAGCTGTTGAACTGCAGGTAAAGCACCTCCAAGCTGTGCAACCCGTTGAAGCATAACGCATAGGTAAACAGCATTCCGTTGTTGGATAAATACAACGTCCGAAGGTCATGCAACCCTTCAAACGCATAAGTAAAGATCCCAGTAATACGACATCCACTAATATAGAGTCTTCTTAAAAAATGGAAGTCGTCAAACATATTCGGTTGGACAATGCTCATTGCGGACGTGTCTTTACATTTAATTGTTACATCAACCTTCCCGTGTTCAGAATCAGGTGGTGGTACATCGTCTTTGGTTAGTTTTATCTTGTTGCACCAATAATGCTTGTTCAAACCCAGGGTCCGACCTGAAACACTGCAGGAACTAAACACTTCGCTAAATAATATAAAATTTACATAAAGTAATGTAATTATTGTAATTAAACGAAACATTTTAACTAGATCTCATTGAGTTGTAACGAACTATGATGTGAATGTTAGATTGAGAATAGAACATGTGTTATGGTGTCACTAGTTATCTTTCTTATCGGTAAATAAGTGTGAAACGAAGTAGGCAACGAGAAACCTAACTAGAGTGCCTTCATGAGCCTGTGCGCCTGTTTCTAATTTTTTACTAAAGGAACTGTTTAGAGCGGTCGTTGAAAGACAGAGAGAACATCATATGAACACATTGAAGAAACAGAGACAACGCTAAAAATGGCAGACTTGTTACGCACAATTATATGAACCTGCTCGTATATTTCCATGGCCCGTACCAAATACTCAGGCTGTGTACAAACTTACAAATCGATTGTCAATTTAGTACACTGTTGCTATCTATATTTTACTATATAACCATGAAGTAATGTTTCACCTTAAGGCAGTTGTGTCTCTATATTCAATCGCCCTTCCAATTCCTTGAATTCCGTTTGATATTAATTATATTATATTTCCAAGCGTGTTCTGCTTAATACTAACGATGTAAAAATACGAGGGTCAAAGGTCAATCAGATTAACAAGTGATTAAGTGTTGATAAACGCATCAAAATGTTTAACGAAAATGTAAACAATATTCTTAATAAATTTAGAATCTAGTTGTTTTAAAGAGGTTTTAGCAATGAGCTTGTGAACTCATTTTTTGATTGAAATATACGTTAATTTATTTATATTGGCGTTTCTACTTATTTAAAAATTCAAAAGTTGACGTAGATATAGTTATTTAAAATTAAAATTTTTGTTTTGGCGCGTGTTTTAACTCTGCGTGTGACGACATTTAAGAAATAAGTAATTGAGTTGAGAAATATAATAATATCGTGGGTTGTAATATAACGCTGGTCCTAGAATTCCAACCCGAAGACACATAACTCACTTTCTCTTTTTATGTAGTTTCAATATATTACTTATTTTGATCAGAAACTGTAATAACCCATTGTATTATTCGTATTATCTCTATTATTTATAAAAACAACTTGAATTTTCCGCTAGAAATTATTATATATAAGTTTTCTTCCACTCACTATACAATGCAGCCCCCTAATTTAAAAAATACCCTTGTATTTTTTCAATATTTTTTTGTACATATTTTTTATTATTTTTATGCTTCAGGCATGAATGATATAAAATATAATTTTACTTTTAATTAAATGCAAATTATTAATATATTATAATTAAAACAAAATTAATGTAAATAATTGAAAATGTATAAAATATATTTATTATTCATGCAAAAACCCTAAAGGTAATTAAATGAATAGGACCGTAATGTTATTTAAAAATTCATCAAATTATAATTCATTTAATTAAAAACAAATGTTTTGATTACGTTACGTTAACGTTACGTTAACTGTTCACTTTTAACCCCTTTAAAACTTTTTGCCAAAATATTTCACGTGGCTTGAAAATACTTTTGAAAAACTTCGAGCCTTGTTTCTCATTATTTATCTTTTATAAAATAGCGGTGTATTATGTTAAAAAATTAATTTGACTAACTATGAATTAGAAATATAATCATAACAAACTCAACCAACCAATTACAAATTATAGGCGTCCCGGAATGCGTAGGACTGTCCCGCGTCCCGCATATACATTTATATGCAGTCGCACACTGCCGGATTATTCAATATCCAAGTAAGGTAAATCTTATGTTTGAGAAAATCTCTTACGCTTTAGGCCTGTCGCATACTGCAAGCGACAAATCCGTCTGAATAACCGAACCGAACCGAATTTAAGTGAATTTTAACCAAGTGTATACATGCTACAATGCTAAACCTATCCCTATCATGTAAATGCAATCTTCCGTCTCAGTTTGGAAGGCAACAGTGGTGTGTCGATAAAAATTAAAGTAAAGGTTTGCTCTCATGATTAATTATGTTATTTCAAAACAACTCCAATACACCCTACAGTACACAAGTTTGACTTGGCGTACTGTCGTATCGGTATGTGGTATGTATGTAATACGACACAACACATGCAAAGAACACAGGAGTCGGCTTGCTAAACCAAGCCACCGATTTACGTCCGAATTCGCCGTCGCTTAAATACACTTGCGTAGTGCGACATGCCTTAAGCTAATACAGAAAAATAGGCTACAAAATATATAATCACATGACTCCGAATCGTTTTCGTAATTGCTAAAGAAAGAGAAACTTCTATAAAGTAAGTAAATGAGGCATTGGACGAGAGCATTGATCCTTGACATTGACTACCGTGTCTTCGTACCGTGGGTTCGTTTCTCGGATCAGAGGTATATTTTCTGGGTTTGGTTGTTATCAAGTTACATACATAATTATAAACTTATTAGGCAATGATGTAGACCACAAAAATTGTCAGTATAGTAAGAGATCGTCATTGATACGCCAGCGACACTGCGTTGATGCATCAATAAAAGCGCCCTTTTTATACTGATCGCCTAACCTATATTTAGACACCATTAGTCATAATTTAAATTTTAATATCAAATTTTTATTCTTCAACATTATTATTATATATAGTTCGATACTAAAATAAGCTATTCTGCTGCCATTTTATATCACCAATAATAAATAAACATATTCAGATTAGATACATATTTTGCCGTAGAACTAAAAGCAGTGGCGTACCGGCTTACCTTAAACGTGTTATATTTAGGGTATTTGTTTCGCCTTGCCCATATTTGGAATAGAAATTTAGTACAGTGCTACCACTTTACAAAAATAATTTTTTTCTATAATTTATGACAACATTTCACAGTCAATAAGATAAGAATTTGTACCTACTCTCACTGAACTTGATTTTATATTTTAATTTACCTCTTTTTCACTCCTAAGTTTTCAGACTGTGTACGTTACTGAAATAAACCCTTCCTAACTCAATGAACCCCTATTTTTATGTCGTGTCGGTTTATTTTTAAGTTATTCTAAATCCACGTAACCCCATCACCCTTAACTCCCACCCCCGCTCTCCCACACAGCACTCCATACGTCCCACCAACAAGATACAGTGCTGGTGCAATGAATAAAATAAAATTATGACTTCTTTCTTACATTATGCATTTAAATATCTCAAATACTCATAAAACAAATTGTTAAATATTTATCTTGTTTGCACGTAAAATTTTTATTGCTTTATTATATTAAATATATCATCTGTTATTGTGTTATGTGCAGATAGAGCTGAAGACTGAAGGTGATGACGATGTTAAGTCAGATTGGATGGAACAACAATGTATATTTACCAAAGGAAATGATTGAATTTATTAAATTGGTAATAAAATTGTTTGAAGGTTATTAGAATTGAAATTTATAATAATTATACTATACGTTTTTATATATGTTTCATACTTCAAATTGAAAAAATCGAGATAAAAAAAAGAGAAGGAATGGCAGAGTAAAAACAGGAGAAAGAGTAGCATGAAGAGAAATTATTTTTTTCTGTGTTTTATACTTTTTTTCAATAAAAAATAAAACAATCATAAATATCTTTAAAACCTGCTTTAACTGTCAGATGTTCTAATCACGCGAGACTCGTAATAACCAATACAGCGTCTCTCACTGTAATAACATATTTTATAGTTTTGTGTATGTATTAGTAATACATATATATTAGTGCATTTATACCACACACAGACACTTATACAATACAACAATTGTAACTTACATTGAGTTTTCAGTCTTCACGGCACGTTCCAGTTTGGTCTGCAATTCGTATAACACATCTATATCACACTGTTTGTTTAAAAGACAATTGGAAAGTTTTGTGTCTTTAAATGTCTGCTCTGTACCTATTGATAACTTGGAAAAAGTGCATATGAAGCCATCCGAGAAAAATTTAACCTTAAAAATCAAAAGACAGCACCACCAAGTTAAAAAGGAACAATGATCAAAGAATGTGTCGTAAAAGTTATAATCGACGGATACCAATAACGAAGAAAAAATTCGGTTGCAAATTCAGTTTTTATTATTACAAAAAAATTAAACAAATATATTCTAATGTTGCAGGTACATCCTTTCCAGTTTATCTACACCCGAAACTTTGCAAATGATCGTAGTACAACTTCTTTAGTAACACAATGAGGCAACCAGGCATAAAGCACGTGTGCTCTTGCTTTTAATACGGTATATTATTTACTTTTATATTTATTTATAATTAACCAACGTTTCATATCTATTTTACAAGTTATTGTCATGTTTTATTGAATAAATATCGCTTGTTAACGTCTTGTCACGCTAGCGACAGTGTTCATGACGGATCACGTGGTTATGTAGCTAACTCTTTCACTCACGGTTCTCACTCTTACGCATTCTTCTTTCTCTTTGAAATGGACAATTTTGGAAGCGTTATAATAGTGATTAAATACACATCAAAATAAAACGGCCACTATTTTACAGAATTTTAATTATATCAAACTTAGAATAAATTAGAAGTATACCTTTCTAGATAACAATTTAACCTCAGCGTTACCATTGTCCTGCAGATTCGTGAAATAATCGAAAAATAAATTGAATAATTTAAATTTACGAGTTTTTATTTTCGTATGCAATAGTACAGTGTACTTTACAATATCACGGTTGCATTCTTTATTACCAACAGAAGAGAAAAAATATATTAGGAACAAAAACAATTGTATATAATAAGTGTGGAATTGAAATCTGTCAAAAATGAGGTCAAATCTCTGTTTACAATGTAAGATGATTCATTAAATAAATAGAACACAAATATCGTATTATTAAAGAAAAATTCGTTGAAATGACATAACAGCTCAATGCGGTAGACTTTTCTATTTATTTCTGAAACCCATTAAGATTGCCTGATGGATCAATCTTTATTTTTTTTATTTAATTTATTTAACGTCGGCCTATTTCCGATGCTGAGTCCTATCACCGACGACCTCCTTCAATGTTGGCAGTATTTATGGTGTCGTGGCCTCATATATGTGGGCTACACCACTGCCTAATAACTGTATGATTATGTATGACCATAATCAATATAAGTTCATAATAACCAAACCCAGAAAATATATATCTGGTCCGGGGATCGAACCCGAAGACACAGCAGTCGGCGTCAAGCATCAGTGCTCTCGCCCACTGTGTCGTCGGATCAATCTTTATTTTAACAATTATTAGTTAATTTATGATTACTGCGTTCGCACATTAGAAGCCCGACTGTCTAAAGACATTATTTGGTACATACTGCATACTACAATCAAGATCTATCAGCATCTATCAATGAGTAAGAGGGAAGCATTTATATATGCGTAGTTTGAGAGCAAAGGAGACAGATATATGCGTGTGGGGTAGGTGAAATATACAGCAACGATCCGATTTGATTTCAAAGTGTACTTGTGTTTCACGTTAAGTGTACTTAAGTACAGTAGCCTTAAGCCTGCAAATATTCGCACACTGCAATCGTATTTAAGCGACTCTTGACCAAACGTATACATGCTACAACAGCATGCAATCAGTCATCTAAGAGTGAAAGAGATATGAAAATGAATGCTATAGTATCTTTCATAACAGTGGTGTATCAATAAAAATTGAAGTAAAAGTTTGCTCTTATGTTAAATTATGTTAATACAAAACAACTCCAATACACCCTACAGTACACAAGTTTGACTTGGCGTAGTATCGGTACGTGGTATGTATGTATTGTGACACAATATTAAACTTAACATAGTGTTAATATTTAAATTTATAAATGTTCTTTATAACGGTTCTTTATTGAAGTCAACTGATTTTCTTTACTCAACCCGTTCTCAAATAATTTGCCACCCGGTGCAATTTATAACTCTGTACCCCACATTAGATACAATAAATTATCAATGTTAAATAAACTACAATAAAACAAGCTATTGCAGTAATAGCACATTTGACCGGATTTTATACCAATTAATAATTTGGCAGTGTGACCAGTTTTATGCAAGTGAACTGAAAAAAAATATTAAATATATATTTTACGTATAAATTCGTATAAAATATAAAATAACTATAATATATATTAAATCAAACACAAGCCATTAAACAGAAATACCGTAATGTTAGTATTAAAAATGAAATATAATGTGCAGTCGTGTATTCTGTAGCTGGAACTGGAGCTGGAGCCAGTGTAAGTACGTCACATTATTACTATGAAGAACAAAGCATAATATTGTACTTTACAAAAGTTACAAAGTTGTGGAAACAATGAATACATCGTTAACATTTTAAATATTTGTTTTATTCTACAAATAAAGAATACTGTTAAGGTATTATGTTATTTAATGTTTAAATAAGGGAATAGTTTTGAAAAGATATGCAATAAATATACTCCTGTTATTTCATTATGTATATAAATATATGTGGGCTTGTGAATTAGAACTTATATAGAAAGTAAACTATATACGCGTGTACTATACCCATTAAACATAAAACGTAAACCCCTGTGTTCTTTTAACATAATATTTTCTAGATAACGTTACGTTTTATTATTTACCTACCTTTAACATAATTCTCTTACATTGTCTTTTAATAAATACAAAAGAAATTAAAAATTAGTTATTAATATATTAATTTCAGATGTAACATTATGTAATCTTACATTATACAGGCCAGGAAGTTCCACCACAATCGCCATCTTGTATGGATGGAAATGAAGATCATCATGAAGAATTCTCCTCAAAGAACGATCGGAGAGTCCAAGGGCAGGCGCATGTCGCATGTCGCACTTGCAGTTTGTCTGAAGGTAAGAATAAAGAAGGTAACAATTGATTTCCGGTCCGTGGTAGGTGCCAACGGGGACAAAACTTTATTGTCCTGCCTCTCGAACGAGACCACTAGCTCCCCGCTACTTTTGGCGCGCTTTTTTAAAATTAATGTTATGCTGCCGCACCCTGTTTAACCCAAAAAATATATATTATAGCAATTGTAGCTAAAATTTAACTATATGAACTTGATTTTTATTAAGAAAGTGATGTTTTAAGAACTCTTTTCATCTACAATATATGTCCCACTACAACCTACGTTTCAAGAAGTTTGACTTTCAGTTTAGTTTTACATAATTTCTTAGCAAAGTAGTGAAGGACACATCAACTTACTTCATTTAAATAATTATTTAGAAGCCATAAGTTGATGTGTTGTTTCCAACACAACATTCTATCTAGTTATTAAGTTCACAAACTATAAATTCTTATTTCTTTGATAAAAACAAACAAGAACAAAACCGTTATCAGTAGTGTGTATTCCCTTCCCTTTCTCTTTTAATATATCAGACGTTTTATCACCTCCTAGTTTTTCCAGAAGGCACGAGCCAATCTAAGACGTCGTACAACAGACTGTACAATATCTGTAACTTAATGGAGCACGAGTAACTGTCTGTCTTCTTCCAGAAAACCTTCTTCCAGCAGACGCCATCCCAGTCCAGACCGTTTCTAATTACGAAGTTAAGAGATAACTTATATGGTTACAAGTTACACGTTTACTTCTGGTTAACAACTATACGTCTTGAAAAAAAAATCGAATTAGTTTCGTTTTCAGTAGTTATTCGTTTCGCTTGAGACCTGTTTGACTTTGAGGGTGTTATCTGCAGTAGTTAAAGAAATGTGAATTACTGAACGTGTTGCGGGCTGCTCTGTGGGGTCTTTACACATGCGTTTAGGACTTCACACGAGACGAGATAAGGCAAGAGTTTCAAAAATCTCGCCTCGTTCTCGTTAGTTTAGAAAAAATAGGTATCGTTTTAGTCTCGTCTCGTCACATCTCTTTATTGTGAGAACTGAAGAAATTTCTTTTCCTGAACGTACCCAAATATATTTTCTATCTGTGGCTTAGAACGTGCTTCGAAAAATCTTACTTAAATATTAATCAGGCTATTCGACATTACTACGATACGAAAAAGTGTTTGTAGGGCAGTGTTGAATATAATAAAAACATATTATTTATAAACTGAGTAGGTTTTATAGAGTCTTAACATTTGACCTTTTACAAGCAAAGATAAAAAAACGTTTAGGAGAATTTTGAGCGTCTTTACGTGTAGCTTAGCTTACAGAACATCACATGTGGCGTTCGTTTCATCTATTTAATTAAGCAATTAACAAATGACTTGAAAGAAGAATAAAAAATGCGTTAAATCATCTACTATTTTTATTATTTTTTAGGTTATGTTATTTTTTGCTTTGAGAGTTCTTCTTTTAAACAGCGGAAGACAATGTTTGCTACAAATGGATTTGTGTCGACTTGCATTATTTATTATTTAAGAAAACTGTAAAAGCTGAAGTTCATTTTTCTTTTGTTTTGGTAAATAGTGAATTTACAAGATATTTTATATACACTTCCGTATACATATTTTAGTAGTTTTATTCCATACTTATAATATTTAAGGTTATGTTATATTTTTTGGTGTATTTTTATTGTGAAACGGTAAAAGTCACAGGTGCTTTTAAAGGAAAACAAAGAAAGCAAAAATAAACGGTTTTTACGTCTTATATCATGAATAAGTCTGTGTATATACTTGTATTTATGTTTAGATAGTTTTTAAACTTTTATCAGTGATTACTTGTGGACAGAGGACGCTATTTCGTTACCTTTGACCCCGTACTTGTAGCTCTGCCAGCAGGGTTACTTAATATAAGTCTGTCCACATTTTGAAATATTAATAACAATAACATATTCAACGACAAAGGTGTCAAAGGTTCGAGGACAAAGGAGACAGATCTGGAGTTCGATCGCAAGCCAGATTGTTATATTTTTATCAAAATATTTTCCACAGTATTATGCCCTTTAGGAAATATTGTAACATGCATAATTCTAGCCAGCATGAAATATTGATATATATATATATATATATATATATATATATATATATATATATATATTTGTGTGTGTGTGTGTATGTATGTATATGCATTATATCATAACAGATTAACATTCAATATTTCAAATAATGCATTTTGCTTAAAACAGCGCAATTTAATACTTGATGTATTACTGCACCATTCAATTAAAACAAATAAATATTTAAAGCAGTTATTGGCAACATACGGTTCTGTAATTATTCTGCATTTGAGTATATAAATATGATGCATGATGTTGTACAGAGCAGAGATATGGGGATGGAAAGAAAAAAAGAAGTTGGAAAAAATCAGGAAAGGTATGTCAACGCTGGGTGCACGCCGGGATATATGGTAATGGAGGAGATGAAATGGGACAAAATAAGAATCAAAGCAGGAAATGCTGAAGGCGAGATTATAAGGGAGAAGAGTGGAAAGGAGGGTGAAAGAGGAGGAGCGAAAAGGAGTACTAGAAAAGGAAGAAACTTAATGTTAGTAGGTAACACAACTTTATTTAAATTCGTGAATTTTTTTCTAAAACTCATATTTATATTTTTTTAATTTATTTATTTGGCCTTGACTTTTCGTCATAGCCACCATCAAACATTTTTTATATATATTGAACACACAATATATAATTCTATTTTACAATTTTGCATCCCTTAACAAAAATTTAGTAATAACAGGGAAAGTTTTAATCACAACTAATATTTCACTATTAAATTTTGATCTTTCTAAACTATAATTTATGCATTCAAATAAAATATGATCTAAAGTTCCTTCTTCATCACATTGGCATCTATTGTCAGATTTAATATTAATTTTGTACAGGTGAGCTGGGGTGATTACTTTTGATCCTATTTGATTCTGATTATAGTTGATATAATTTTGCGGGACTCATTTCTGAACCATCTTTTCTTACTTAAATTTGGATGTTAAAAATTATATTATATATACTCTATACTTATATATGTTTTAAAAATGATTTAAGTTTCTCGCATTTTTTAGAACTTACTTTTTAGCCTTACTTTTTATAAATATTGAAAACCAATTTGAAACCGGTTTACAAAACTTCTGCATTGTAGAACCTTGCGTCTGCAGAACCACATTGAAAAAAAATAAATTTTAATTTTTGATTTGATAGCAATATAAATTAAATATAATTCAAAACTAAAATGAATAAATTAGTAAAATATTGTAATATATAACATAAAAAAACAGGCTGTTTATTTCAGCACAAGTGACAAACACAAACACAAACACAAATAGAGATCGGTAATATATGTTAAACGATAAAATTGTAAACAAATGTAATGATAGGCATTCATTTGCGCTATTGACATTCATTTAATGCAAGCGCTAACAAAATTGTTATCTGCCAAAAATAAATTTATTTAACATAAAAACACGGTGGGTTTTGGATCCGATCACGTGATCACGTCCTGCCTATAAATTATTCTAAATCATATGTAGTGGGTGAGTGGGAGGGAGTGGGGGTGGCATGCGGTATACGGAACATGAATGCACTAGAACGCCGCGCCGGGAAACAGGAAAACTAACTAACCGGGAAAATCACAGAGAGGTAATAATTGAGAGTGTTATTATTTTCTATGATTACTGAATCCAGTGGCCATCTAGCGGAGAATTCTGGAAACTAACATTTTTGTAACTAAAATAATTAAGTTTAAAAGCAAAAAATGTTGTAGTGGCTTGAGTCTATTAAGGGATTAGACCACTGCGAGATTATTATACTTTTAAAACCGTCGCACACTGCAAATGTACGCGCTACTACGCTTTACCTATCCGAACCCTGCTAATGTAATGAACCTTGCACACTGCAAGCGACAAAACCGTCCGCATACACGCGTTACGCAGTACTCATATTAGTATACGACGCATACGCATAGAGAACAAATAGGAACATATACCTTTCTCTCTCGCACATATTTTGGACACACTTTTAATAATATATATATGTGTGCTAAGCGCGTAGCCTATTAACCGCGTTATAAGGGTCCTATTGCATAGATATATAGTAACATATAATGCAATACGACGAATATGTAATATTCATCAGGTCATGTAATATAATTTATGTAAAAGGACATGTTTGCAGTTCACATTTACAAATCATTATTTTAAAACAAACAAACAAATGCAAAATATGGCGCTAGTTAGTGATAAAACAAATATTAAATGCAATTATTTAAATTCACTACTTCAATGTTAATAGTTATTTATTTATAATTAAAATAATTAAATTACTAAAATATGATGTTCGATATAAAATAAACTAGCGTATACCTCCGTCGGAAAGTGTCGAGAATAAATATCGTATCGTAAATGGATGCGAAAGAGATAGCAATACTGTGGAACAGTGAAAGAGAAAGCGATGCAAGATGTGTGACATAAAGACAAGACATTAGAGCAAATTAGGAGTAGATGTAAGGAAAAGGTGGAAAGCGATGTAGACCTGACAGAAATCCTGCAAGGAAGGGGGAAGGGAATAAAATGAGTGAATGAGGTTTGAACCAAGAGAAGAGACAATAAAGATAAGGCAGAGGAAGCTTGATTTGTAGGGTATACACTAATTAAAAAAAAGAACACTGTACTATCGACCATTGAAGTAGGGATCAAGAAAGAAAATACATTTGTTAACTTAAAGAATGTAAAGAGAAATAATTGTAAATAGATTGACAGGTCAAAAAGGTACATACAATAAGGTAATATACATCTTTAGTGCTGGTCAATGTTATCTACAAACAAAGTGAGATTTATTAAAACATAACAGTTCATCGATTTACCAGTTACAAAATTTTTGGCTCTTTTTATTTCTATATAAAACGTACGTACCAGTGTACGTATATATTTACCAAAGTCCTTCATATATATATACACATATACTTGCATATGTATAAGTATATGTAATTTATATGATACCTCAACTGCAATGGACGTCGTGCCTTAGGCTACGCATTTAATTATTCCACTCCCTCTCACGCAAACGGAAAACGCAACCCCTACTACCCTGAACGAGCAACGAGCAACGGGCAACGAGCTAACCCCTATTCGTGTGTTATGTGGTTAAGTTGGGTGGAATATGTGCGTTTATATTCAAACCACCCACTTTAGTTGACCGTGCCATCCCCTGCTTGAACCAATTTCAAAACCTACCCTGTTGAACCTTTATGGGTTTGATAACGATATAGAAATTCTTAAATAACTATTAAGGGATGTGCTATTATACTGTCAATGCATGAAATACGTTAAATTTTTAGTTCGTTAAAGATGTTACACGAGTGAGGGGATGTACGAGTTGGTAGGCAGCCTCGCGTGATTTTATTTTAAAAATTATATCAAGTGTAGAGTATTGTAGGTTACATGGGTTCTTTGCGTATTACTGATACATCTCTAAAGAATACACATCTCTTATACCATGCAGTTATGACGCCCAAAAAAGCGATTTTTTAAGAATTTTTCCTGAGAAGACTTTTAAATGTATTAATGTAGAAATTTGGACACATATTATGATAATTTTTAACAGTATTTTAACATTTTTGTATTTGTACAAATAACAATTTGGAAGCTGCTGTAGCTGATCTCCACGAACTTCTCTCGAAAAAGGCATCTTGCGGTGACTACGATATCTCTGGACTGAATCATCCAAAATGAAAAAACCAAACCAATTTCGTTAGAGTAAAATATAATCTAGTAACTAATCGAAGGAATAAACAAAATAAGTTTTTTTGACAAAACGGCGGCTTGTCAAAAAAAAATCAATTTTTGACCAAAATTTTTACCATAAATTGTTTATAAAAAAATAAAAATTTATCGGGTGGAAAAAACCTTCGATTAATTACTAATAAATATACTTAAAAAGCTTGTGTTAAAATTTAGGACTGATCGGTTCAGCCGTTTTCGAGAAATCTTGGTCACCGACTTTAATAACACAGTTTTCAGAAAAACGCATTTAGTTTCAAAAGCGCTTTACATAGAGTATAAAAAAATATTTCAATTCACATAACTTCGAACATAATCTCCGGATTGACTTGAAAATTTGTGTGTGTGTACTTAAATATATGTACATTACGAAAATAAAATTAAAAAATCGATTTTTTTAAATATTAACTGTATATAACCCCTTAAGTCGCGCTAAACTTTCGTAATTTGAACTATACATTAAATTCCAATTAATATTTGAGGTTTATTTAACATAAAATTCTTTACCTGTAGCATAACATTCTCTAAGCTATTATAATGTAAGCTTGCGTAACAAAAATTATCTTTTAACATAAATCTTTGTTTTCTAAAGTTAATAAAGCTTTTTATGCAAGATTATATAATGTTAAACATTAAACTAATATAATGGTACAATCTTTCGTGTAAATAGCAAAAACATCTTGGCAGTCTTTTAGAACTAGTCAATTTTAGATGCTAACTTTTGAATTTTTAATTTAGAAGTTGTCTTTTATATCTTATAAAGTTTAAAAACTAATAAAAAACGATTTAAAATGAAAATCTATCATAGTAACTTACTAAATGTTATCAAACATAGATTCAATTATAAGTTCTTTTACAACAAATCATATTTAGCAACACCCTGTTACAGTCTCCATAACAAAATCTTTGTGAAACCATTATATGTTTTTAATTGATTAAAATTTTCATTTATTTTGTAAATTAAAACATATTTTCACTCTGTGTGAATGAACATTTGTATTTACTTTTTTCCGGGTATCCAAACACCCTAGCGCCATTTGAACAATATTACCGTTTCCCTCCTCTCCCTACACTCTCCTCTTCCCTCTCCCATTCTTTAACATACACACGGTACACACTCTATTAACCATCTCTCATTTCCATCACAAAAACTAACCAATTGATGGCCTTAGGCGATCATATATGAAAAACTACGCCGCGCCATCTATGCGCAGGGTTTGCAACAGTTACGCTATTGCAACGGGTTAAGGATGAGGGCCGTTTTTGTTTTGTGAACAATTATTTTAAGAGCAGAAACACTTTAGGCTATACATATTCAATGCAAATTTCTACTTTAGCAATGCTCGTATATTTTAAAATATACAACGTTCATGTTTAAACTAAATATATGTTTAGTTGCTCATCGATAGGATGTACCTCACTTTTGTATAATTAAAAAGGATATTGTTATCTAATTATCCTGAAAATTTGAAGTCGATTGGACGTTTTGGACTCGAGATAAATAAGTCCTTATCTGACATACGCTTATAGAGTCACCGATTATTTTAGTTCTTAGAAGATACGTCAATAAACGGTGTCGCTAAAAGCGGTTCTTGAAGTGTACCCTTGTCCCCCCTCATTCCCTTCTTATGTTTAGTCGCTTCTTTGATTTAATCATGAAACCAGAGTCCGGTTTGATCAGAAATAATTTTATTATTTAATAATCTCTTACATATTTAATATTATAGAAATATTATTTCACATATCTTTTGCATAAAACTTTTGGTTAGACCAAGTGGAGCGTATAACGAGGTGAAAGGGTGAAGGGGTGAGGGTTTTAGCGATAACAACCCCCTGAATACCTCGGAGCTACACGTTTAATGTTTATTCATTGCAAATTATTATTTTTGCAGCATATACATATACATATACATATATATATGTAGCTGAATACAAATAAATTTAGATAGATTCTTTTTAAATAATAACATTTTGTTTGTATTTTTTATAGTTTTACTTTGTAAATATGAATGATTTTTAATAACATAAATTTGGTTTAAATACTCGTACCAGATTACTGTTGTGAATTATTTTCAATAGTATGATTAATTTCATTTCTATTAGGTAAACTACTTTGTTTTAAATAAATATATGAATAGTGAAATGAATCGTACAACACGAATATTTTTTCAATTACATTAGCGCCGTCTCTTTATGAAACCCGGAACTTTACAAACTCTCCCTTTCAAACGATTTCTTTCGAAAGTAGCTCGAGCGATCTCTGCACAACTCTATTAATAAACCTACTTAATTAACGATCAAATAATAAACCCTAGAGCAAATATATATTATTGACCATTTATTTAGACATCATGGGACAGTAATTTCTGTCAACAGATCCCAGCGCCGCGGCTCGGCCATCTTCGTTTAATTCGTTTCATGTTTTAATTGGGCCGATTATTAGGTTGAATTAAAAGCACGAGTAAATACGGGGTACAGTCAGTGCCGCATTAGGTAATTGGAGACCCGCAAACTATGAGTTTTCTTTTATGTCTCTCGCTAAATTTAATTGTATCCAGTTGCGGCAATGAACGCCTCTTTGTTTCCACTTACAAATCTTAAGAAAAATGTAGGTGTACTTTGAAAGGAAACGAAATGGCGATAGAAGGGGCAGAAAGAATAAGAGAAGAAGGCACGAGTGTTTAAGAGGAGCTAAAAAGCAGAGACAGAGGGATACAGCAACAGGAAATAATGGAAAAAATTCTTAATAGGAAATATAATGAAAAATGGAAGAAGTTTATAAATTATATATATTGTTTTAAGTGCTAATAACTAAATGTAGTTAAACAAACAAGATTTGTTTCAACTAGATACATATTATAAATTAAATATCAGTTTATATTCAAACGCAAAGATTTCAGGTATTACATTAGGCGTTGAAGAATGCGATTGTTCACTGTACTGCAAGTGCTGCTTTCACACCTGGTTCATAATTTCAACTTCTGCTTCATAATTGATTTGATCGAATTACATTTTCTCGAAGGTAGAATGTAATACAAGAACACCTGTTCCCTAACTTCTAGTAATCTCTCTCAAACACTTATATAACGCTTATCATAAACGGTGTGATTTATATCTTTGTTTATGTTAATTGATCATCCCCCTACCTCTTCCCACTTCACCACACTTCACGAACATCACCTCCCATCACTACATACAAACCCCTTCTAAACATACAGCCCTTCTCTACCTATAATCTGTAACCCCTATACATTTGTTGTGTACTGCATAGAGCATACTTGTTTTTGAGTTGTTGCTTTTACTCGTAGGTCTACCCGATGACTACCCTTATCACTATTATCAACCACCCTATATTTTATATGGACAAAACGTGATCACCCTTTAATTCTGTAACATGATGGCTAAAAACAAAACAGTTTGGATGAAATATGTTTGTATACCTACATACTATAACCTAACAACTGAAATATTTTGTAAATTCTACAGATGACGTCACTTTAAATATTTTAAATGACCAATATTATAAACTTTCTTACTTAAATTCTATTAACGTAATTTTAGGTTAAAAAATTTACATTTAAAATCTTTAATAACTTGATATGGCCGTGAACATTTAGTTATTTTTATCGAGAGTATAGTTGTTGTCGTTTGGGGGATGATTAGTATTGTTAACACGCGATGTTTAGGGGTTGGGAACTTTAACAACTGTTCCGAACATCGAAAACCCTTTCATAAAACCTAGCAATAGGGTTAATATTCGTAGCAGGGGCAAATAGTAGACACATCGACTGGAGATAATTGAAATATTAAATTAGGTTTTTTGTGTTCAATAAGTGATGGAATGAGATGTTACAGTTAACTAAAAAATAGTGGGGTTAATAAATATATCACTATTAACAAAATTACTACCCAGTTAACATTTTGGAATCACTTTGCTGTTTGTTGTTTTTATCATGAAAGAGTTCATTTTTTTTCACAGTAGTTCATATGAAATGTCTATTACATCGGCTACAAATGTTAACTCCACCTGTCGGAAACAAATGAAGATAAAGTTGATGCGAACTATAATTGAAGTGCAATAGTGATTGAAACGACACAAAATATAGGCATAGTCATCCATTTTCTGCGTTTTTCTAATGCAACATTTAATGGCTTCGGAAGAAGTGTAAAGTTGTGGGTTTAAGGGCCCTCTCGGCTGTTATATCCGCCCTATTTAGTTGTGTATTTTTCAGTTATGACGTTCTTCAGAAAATGGGCCATAACACGTTGCAATTTAAATAATTACGGGTACATATTTCAAAGCCATGTCCGAGAAAAATATGAACTGAAAATATTTCGTTGAATGTAAGCATTTATTTATATCTCCCTCACACAGACCATTTAAGTGTTATTTAAATATTTTTTAATTGTAGATTAAAAAATACATTGTATGAATATTTTGATGTAATTTAAACAGAACTCCCTTAACAGTTAAATACCTCCCACCACCCCCTAAATAACACACTGAACCGTACTGTACTGTACTATACCGTACTGTATTGTATTGCACTGTTCAAGTTTAGAAGATTAAATATTGTAATTAAATGAAGCATATTACAAAAGTGTGTATTTAAAAAATCATTTAATGTACGACCGTAGCTTGTCAGATAAAAGTACGTTAAAACACCAAAGTGAATTTAATTAAGCATTTTTTCCATGTAATAAAATATAGTAAAATACGAGTGTACATACATATATATATATATATATATATATATATATATATATATATATATATATATATATATATATATATATATATAAATAAATGGGTGGTTTTTTAACCTTTGAGTAACAATGCAGTGCTTGTTTCTGTTACGTTTAGTAAATATTCAAACCATATTCATAGAAACTAAAGTAAAGTTTCAAACCATATTCTTTTTAAAGGGTAATGTAGTTGTAAATTACTTTTTTATGTTCGGATTTTGTGCGGAGATGTAATAAATTTGTTTCATCACTGGTAAAGAATTATAACTTACTAAATGATAAGGAAATCAAGCATAAACAAATATACCAACCATATAAATAAACAGATCTACAAAACACACAATTATTATGTTATAATTATAGCGAGATATCACCTAGCTATTGAAATCGCAGTAATATAATAAATAATTAATTGTTAAGCTAAGCTCGTCTAAGACAAGGAAGAATATAGGGGGAGAAGGAACAAGAAATGTAAAAAGAAGTGCAAGATTCAGAATGGAAAATAAAGAGAAAGGCAGCAAGTATTGGGAAAAGAGTATTTGCAAAATGTGCAAAAAAGAAATATTGGAGCACATTAAAGAGACATGCGATTGCAAAATAAAGAATGAAAAGATGATAGATGAGTTGATGAAGGAGGCAACGAAAGGAAGAGGTGGTTGGCGAAGTATAGAGAAAAAGAACGGCAGTAGAAGAAAAGGGAAAGTAGCAGTGGGGGACCAGTAAAGAAATTAAGCATGTCAAAGAAATAGCTACTGAAAAGATACAAGGAAGGAAGGATATGGATATATGAAAGAGGTGAAGAGAGAAAGAGTGAAAAAACACTGTGTTTTACTGTCATTATATAGTAAAATTTACGTAAAAGGGCCATTAGACATTAATGGCAAAAATAAATACAAATTAAAAAAATAAAGAATATTGCAAACTTCCCGATGCGGCACTGGAATCCTCGGCAAGTCCTCTCTGCTTTACTGCTTTTTACAATATGGGAAACCATTGTGAAAAGTTTAATTGAGAAACGCCTACAGTTTTCTGATAATTAATTCAAAGTAATTGACTATGCATTGACCATGTTGTGTAATTTTCTCTGCAGTGTTTTTATTTACATTACCTTTTATAAAGTCTATAGTGAGGGTCGGGGCGCGTTGAGTGTGGCGCTGGGGGACGGGGGCGCATTGAAACTGTAGAATAGAATGAAGTTGGTAACATTTTTATTTACTCTAATTTATTTATTTACTTTGTTTTTTTTTTTTAAGGGGATGTAGATTTAACTTTATATTTTACTTTTACTACGCCTGTGTGGATTTTTTTATTACTGTAGAGATTTATATATAAAAGAATTTTGTTTAAACATCCATAAACCAAAAAAAAAAATCGTAAAAAAGTCTAATTTATGTAGTGAAAAACTATAATAAAAAAATAATAAAAACATACTTCGGTATACCCGCATTTTCACACGCATGGAAATAGTGTGAAAAACAGACTAGGAAAACGGTAACACATAAAACATTATTTAGTTGGTTAGACAGATTAATATAACCCAATAATATCCAATAGAAAGCCTGGTTTACAATGCTATGATTAATTTAGTGCTTTGCAATTCTAATTCTTGCAAAAATAAATACAAAAGGTATCCTATTATATATCGCTTGCTAACTACAATTATCACACAACTCAGAAAATATATAGTTTAAAAAGTTAAAAGTTTGTTCGAAAATTTCGTGGCCGTGGTCATTGAAGCTTGGCACCAGATTATGTAAGACAGAGGTTTGAGGAAAAATTAAATTAAATACTGTTCCTTTTGTGAATCTAAACCCAAATGTTAATTTCTAACTTTTTATTCTAAACATACAAAATTGGTTGAATGAATTCATGCGACGACAAAGGATACCGACGCATTAAGTTATATGTCACAGCGGTGTGGACGTGTTATACAACTTCCTCCAACAAATTTTGTATTCGGTTCTTCATCCTGCAAAGAAATTAAGCTTTGTGTGGTTTTATTTAATTTAGAATTTGAAATTGTATTGTTATGAAATTTTTTTTTACATATTTTGATTCTTGATGAAGAAGTATTCGTTGCAAAGTATTTAATATAGCTGTGTTTATAACTCAGTAATTAACATGACGCTTAAAATATGAATAACTTACCAAGTAGCAATACAATTACCACATAAATGTAGATTTCCTTCAAGAATTAGCTTAACTCTTTTTCTAACAAAAACAAATTCAACTATTTAAAATAAAGCAACTTTATTCAATGGGTCAAGCGTATTGTGTATAATATAATCTCTCGCGACTTTGCTGCGGTCACAACCTCCCACTTGCCACTCAGGGAGGTTGGCAAATGGGGGATGAAAATGGAACTGACCATAGTTAAGCCACTGATGCAATGCAGACAATATGCTAGTAAGGGTAGGTAACAGTAAAGAAATACATTTATGAGATCCGTTAATATTTTTCTTTCTTTTTTTGAAAATAAATTGGAGAATTCTATTTTTGAATATTATTGTCTTGTTTTGTTTTGTATTTTGTTTTTATTTATTTATTGCTTGTCGATATAATTTATACAATCTGTACAAAATTATATTCAAAACTATGAAATGATTTTTTTGGTTTCTTTATCATATTGGACATACACGTAACGTTTTACGGGGCAATTTTGAACCCATTCACTCACTATCAGGTGTTCCGGTAAAACTGTTCGTTAAATCGTTTCGTGAGAATTTTATAAAATACTACTAGTACTGAATCGTAGGCCAGTTTTTCTAAACTAAAATGGTCAAGAAGATTAATAACAATGACCTCAAGACTAAGAATGAATCATACTGGAGCTCCGAAACATCTAGCAAGAAACAAAATCATTACCAACATTAGGTGTGAATGTGGTGAAGAGGAGGCAGATCCTGACCACATTCTATGGCAATGTAGAAATACAGCAAAAGCAAGAAATGGACTTCCTGTTCCTGCTTCCTGTTAACACCGCCTTTTTGATTGAGGAACCGAAATTTATAACAGCAGTGACCATGAATAGATCATTCTTGTTGTCGGGATATAAAATTTAAACAAAAGCAGAACATTATTAGCGGCGATAAAAGGCTACGTGCCTAGGAAGCCCGAGAAATCATAATTAAAAAAAACTTCTCTAGAAAAAGTGTGCCAAATCATCATCTTACATCTACTATAAATTTCTTTCGCACCAGCCCGGAAAGAAATTTATCTTGGTAGAAATTTGTTGATTGAAAAAATACCTTCATTTTATTGACAGTGTAGCGATATTGTTTAACCACTAAAGCGTTATACACTCTATTTTGTAAATATTAAGCCATAGAATCAGCAGTGTCATATATTCCAACTCCCACAAAATCAACACTAGAGAGTCCAATCAAATTCACCATTTTGCTTTTTATAGTCAATATTCTATATATTTGTATTATTTTGCACCGTCCAGTATTCCATGGACTCTCTCTGAATAAACGAAATCGCTTATATAGAAATGAAATTACAATTTTAAATAAATAAATTTTATTAAAATTTAAATGTCAGTTTTCATATAGTATTTCCAGTTCCTGGTAATGTTGAAATCAAGTAAGTGGTTTACGTGTTTACACAAACCGTAGAGGTCTCTACGATCGTAGGAATGTGCTACGCGTAAAACTAAATTATACTATAGGGCACAATATATTTAAGAAGAAAAAGAGAAAAAGAAAACTATTTGGTTTAAGTTGTGAACATTTAGTATTTTCGCACGAAATTCTTAACCAATTCTTAAGCAATTCTTTACAAATTGTAACTTACGAGAATTGAAATAGGGCTAATAACAAACAAGGGTTTATTTGTAACAAGTAAGGGTTAGCTGGTATTTAGATGTTTCCTTACAGTTAATATATTGAAAGGGATGAACATAATAATCATAAACACTTATTATATTTACAGGAAATTATTGCAATGATTTCTAATACTTCTAAAAGCAATCGCCTTTTATTTATTGTGACCACAGGAACACACAATCTTAATTACTTTGCGAAATATGCATGCATACAGGGGCGGCTGTACCTTAAGTGCACTCGTGCGCTGCCCTGCCAAATATACATAACTCGAAAAAGAATCACAAAATATCATATAATACCCCAACTACATACTAACTCTATACTTAGGAAGTTATCAACACACGAAATTCAGTTTTTTTCATTGTTTTGAAAGTAGCGTCACTAAAGCCACCTTAATTGGTAAACTAATGGACAGAATATTATGAAATTTTGACACATATCGTAGGAAGGTTGGTACTATCTGAAAATCATATGAATTTGTCGATAGTGGTGCCATCTATATGTCATTCAACGAACTTATTGAGTAATGTGTTTCTTGTACAACTATATCTTTTTGCGAATTCTTTAAGAAACAATTGAAAGCAATAGGGTCATTCTCAAAATCAATCTAAATCTAGACACATACTTTTTAATAGCCTCCAAATAAAATAAGAAAATTCCTCGAATTTTATAAAAGTAAATAATAATATTAATATACTTTTCGGCTTTTGTTTCTGTGATATTTAACCCCTTAATAAAAATGAGTATGAAAATTTAAGGGAGAGTGAATATGAAGTGGTATGAGTACAGTATTTTAAAGAGGGTGTTGGCCATTTTACTAAATTAGAATAAACAGTTTAGCCTTTCCACACATACACAATGGTTTATACTAGTACGACTATGACTACCCCTAGTAGAACGACCCCTTGCGCTTGGAAAACTTGGGCGTACAAGTACCGAAGTATACTTGTATGTATAGGGTAGATGGTTGAGTTGAGGGCAGCCCTGGTAGCTCTAGCCTGCCAACAAAACAGTTTATTTCCATTTGTGGGTCACCGCTTGGCGCCTATTTCCGTTTTCATACTGTTCCCTATACATTATATTAACGTACAGGACGCTTCTCTCTCGAAAATGTTCATATAAAATATATAAAACAGATGCCGCAAATAGTGATGCCACAAAAAATATATATTCTCTTAATATTCATGTCGACTAAAGATGCTGGGAGGCGACTAGACTTAAGTTATGAATTGAAAACGAGTTAATGTGGTTGCTGACGACCAGGGGCTATTCTAAACAATTGTAAATGATAAAATAACAACAGCTGCACATTGCAATGTTTCTTTGGTGATAAATATATTCTTTTAACATGTGTCATTAGTTTGTTAGAGTCAACGATAGGATTGGAACATCTACAATAATGACGTCACAGTATTTTAATAGGTGACGACCTCACTACAACTATATGCTGTTCAGATTGTTCTATCTTTTTGAATAGTCCACAGAAGCTGCAGCTGTTTTCACGACATGGAAACTTTCTTAACGAATCACTGAGCACTACAACACGAGGCTACAGGCGAGGATGTGCAGCATCAGTGGTCAACGACTGTTTTAAAAACAGAGAACAATAACGTTGTGACAAAGACAGCATCAAAAAATATAATCTATATCACAAAGACGTAACGCACCTGGTATATACCATGATATATTAAGATATATTATCATTATATCATTAAACTAATGTAGCTACTTATGTTCACCCCCTCTCGCTGTGTGAAGACGCATGGAACATCGCACAATGATCCCCCAAATATAATTCCATTTGTAATAATCTAATAAACTTGATAATCATTAGATATCATCAAATCAAACAATGATTATAATTGAATCATATGTTAACCGCCATCTTGTTATTAATCAATGTTCTCGTGAACAATTATCAATTAATTGATATAATATATTATCTAGTTATTACGTCACATTCAAACTTATAATTTCATTCATTAGTCAATATGATTCGTGCCATCTTGTGGCAGAACATCGAATCTCGGAAGTTGGCAAAAATGGGGTTGTAAACCATGTCTCAATTTCTATAAAACTGTAATGTTTATAACATGTGTACAATAAGAAAATAGTTTACGCCAAGTGCTGTCTTTGATCCTGTCCCACATTTACAGAAATGAAAATAATTATACTAGTGCGTCGATGGCGGAGATAGAGTAGGAGAGAAGGAGCGAGGAAAAGATGGCAAAATAGAGTAAAAACAGTTAAACTTCAGTTCAGAAAATAGAGGATTTGCGGAGAGGAGATAAGAAAGAGATGAGGAGAAAGAAAGAATAAAATAGAAAAGGAAATAGAAATAGTAAAGGAAGAGAGCAAAGAAGAAAGAGTAAAGGGAAGAAACAATGAGGAGTAGGAAACAAAATATTATAGAAACAAGATTATAAAAATCAAACATTGCTGTTGGAATTATTAAAAATGTTAGAATAGTTTTAAGTTTAGATTAGCAATGAGATTTAATTACGTGATTTAATATTGAAAGAATTAAAAGTCTAACGACACACACATTAAATTGATAAGCAGTTAAAAGTACGAGTGCGTCGTCAAATAACGAATGCTTCTTAATAACATCTTTCGAAGTATTATAAAGTATTAGGAAATCATTTTTAAGGATTAAAATATTTTAATGTAGCTATAAAATAAAACACTTTTAGATTAATCTTTATTAGGTTTTCCTTAAGTAATTATTACATAATTGTAAGGTAAAGTTTGTGCTTTGCTGGATATTATCCTTCAATAAATTGACATCTCTGTTATATAACAAAAGAGTCAGATACTATTTTCAACCATTCTAACTAGAATGCATACAAATCGACAACTTATTATTCTACAGATTTCAATATTAATTCTCTTATTAATTAGACTGTGGTAACACTATGTTTTGTTCATTTTTACTAGTCACCCTGTATTAATTCTCGTACGTATACGTATGGTACACATCTAGTGTGTATTCCGTAGGAAAGGCCATGCTGATATTTGCGCTATCTCACCGTGTTCATGATATACGATATGATATGACTAATATGTAAATTGGTTCAAATATTTGATATTAACAACCGTAAACCAGTTTATATCTCACAAGTAAATCATGGGTACAGGCTATTACACATTACGACCGTTCATATAACATATCCTACTATCCTATCCTGTCCTGGTCCTGTCCTGTGATTCCCATAAGGTCCTGTATACAATACAAGCCATGTGTAGTCCTGTGGATCGTCGGACACGGACCTCCGTGTGTCATAGGTGTTATCACAGAGAAGCGATACAAACAGGTCGAATGTAGAATGAGTTTACAGAGAGGTGAATAGGAGGCGGGGAGGGGGCGCTGGGGGGCAACGACACTCGGAATATTATTACCAAACACGCGCTTTAAGGTAATCACGTATTTCACTAATAAATAATCAAATTTCATTAACATAGCTTTGATCATATGAGTAAACAATAAAAACAAATAACAAATGTTGCTGATACTCGTAATTTAAAAAGTCTAACAAAAAAATATAGAAAATTGAGAATATGATTTTTCTGTTGTTGGTTTTCAATGTGTCTTTGGATATCTTGCAAAGAAGAAAGTAACCGTGTGCCTTGGAAGCCAAGCCACTCCGATACAATGTTATAACATGTCATCTAATTATTTTGAAAATTCGATTGAAATTGATGTTAATAAATATGTATTGGCGTTTCTATTTTATTAAATATCTAAATGTTGACGGAGATTGAGCAATTAAAAATTTGATTTGTAGATTAACCGCTAGAGATGTCGGCCATATTTATGACGTGAAAATGTATATTGGATTAGTCAGTTATTTGTTGGTTAGGTCAATGTTGTGGTAATGTTTTGTAGCTGTTGGTAGTCCTGTGTATCTAGCAAAAAATAATAAGTTTTTATTTTATTTAACCCTGTTACGGCGGACATAATATTAAAATTGTATTGTTCCTCGAAATAGCTGTAAATAATATTTGATATTTTGATATATAAATACATATATCAGAGATTTATAAGCTGTAAGGTTGGAAACCTGTAACCTTGTCAAAGTTCTGTCAAGAATATATCTCTTTTACGCTCTGTTGTATAAAAGAGATAGCACCATAGCGGACGTGAGTCACATGTCTTGTTCGTCCTCTCAACCATTAACATATTACTGAATTTCTTCTAATTTACAAAATAAATAATATCTTTTAAAGTTTTAAATGATCCTCTGCACATTTTGTTAAATTGACAAAGTCAATTTGTATAATGAGATGAAAAGACACACGTGGCGACTGGAACTAGTGAGGATGACAGTCTAACGGTCCACTGATGATGTTTCAAGGAAGTGACATCAGTTCTTTCTGCTTCCTGCATCCGATGGCGTGTTCACAATGGTGATAACTTGTGTATCTTAATGTTTTTTAAATATATAAAATGCAACGTGACATATTTCCTTAGCTAACGTTCACATCAATCAACAACTGTGTTCCTTGTCTGCTGAAAATAAATATTTATTTATGAATTAATAAATATATAAACCATGGAGAATGACACGCGATACGCCTGCAACACTGACATCTTGTTTTGTGTACTAAGACGGAAAACAACAAAATAGAGCTGTCAAAAACAAACCGTTTAAATGACATTTGAATAAAGTAATTTAGTAAGCAACTTCTACGTCTATCAAGCTAAGAAAGTCGATCTTAATTAGTGCTATGAGTTATTTTGTTCAAACAAAACAAAAACATTTTTAACATAATTATTTTTTCTGAAATTCGATACAAGGATTAACCCCTGATCAACATCCTCGTTGTCCTTATTTTTTAAATAGAAATAGAACAATGTAAGTGACATTACATTATATATAAATTGCTATTTTTGGGCCTAATAAAATATAACCCCTTAAGTGTCTAAGGCGCCTAGACAAAATATAAACATGGACAAACAACAAAAATTTTTTTTTTATTGTGGGGCGTTGCAATAGGGGCTCTGTTTCATAATGTGTGACAAGATATGACAATAGGAAACCATGAAATTTTGTGTGACGTAATTTATTGGTGATCCCCAAGGAGTTTACTATTCTACGTCGTGGTAACATTGAGGAATTTGTAATTTTCTTAATATACCTATTGTGAACCTACCCCTCCCTTGCCACCCAACACAACACCATCACTATAGCTAGTTAGATGTTCTGTGTAATTTCACGGCGTTACTACATCAGCATCAACTATGTCCGTAAAGCAAGAGAGGGGGAGGTCAGGAGACTCCACTAACTGGACTGGGGGGCCCTTTACTTTAACGTATGTTTGCTTTATAACGCAGGGCTGAATTCATACATCATTTACTTCTATAATGTCTACAACTAATAAACAAAATTAATTAATTAAACTAAATTATTTACCAATTATAAAACGGACAGAAATGACTCGATTCGAATGGTCCTTGAACAATTATTTGCAGATAGTTTTCCAGGTGTAATACTTATTGCATAGTAGGAGGGGAAATGCTGTTTTCTTGGAAAATTACATTATGTATCAATATATTATGTCAATAGTTGGGAAAATGATGTGCTTGAAGAAGGAGACGCAAGTGTGGAAGATGAACTAAGGAGAAGGGACAAAGAGGTACAGCAGCAGGAAAGAATGGAAAAAATTGAGAAGGGCAATTACAACACAAGATATAAAAGGATTTGGGAGAGAGAGAGGTACCTTACATTACTTAAGTGAAAAAGACACAAAAACATGAGAAGGATTGCCAGATTTAGATTGGGAAACGAGGAGAAAGGAAACAGATACTGGGCAAATAGCGAGGAAAGAATGTGTAGAGTGTGTGGAACGGAGTTTGAAACACTGGAGCACATTAAGTTTTCTCGTCAGAAAAAAGTACGTATTTTATTACTATTAATATGTTATGATGACCTTTTGAACTACATATTCGCTAAAAGGCCCTGGCTCTCGTATTACACCTGCAACTTTCTTACTCAAATAAATATTCAACATTATTGCACATTTTTATAATTGAAATAATCAAAGAAAATGGAATGGCACAATATTTTAAAGTAAACTCATTTCAATTTACTTGAAACAATAAACATTTCCGGTTTATAAGTAACGGAATTCATTCCTGTATTCCGAGATGCACCAGAAGTTATGTAGTCGTTAAATTAACACGCCCCGTGGTCAAACCAATCTAAAAGATAAATGGTACTTATGCACCACTAAATTAGTACACTTGAGAAACAAGATACAATCCTTAGTAACCCTACTTATACAGTAAGTGTTCTCCCCTCCACTTCCTTATTTAACTCTTAGGCCTGTCACACACTGCAAGCGTATTTAAGCGAATTTCAACCGGGCGTATACGCGCTACTACGCTTTACTTATCCGAACTATATAAATGTAATGAACCCTCGCACACTGCAAGGGACGATTTTTTTTGTGACGTCTGCGGAGATTCGCTGTCAATGCCTCATTTCTTTACATTTATTTATGAAAATTTCACAAAGTATTCTTCAAATGCTATTATATCATGTAGTAATTATAGAAATAATTATATATTAACTGTGTCGTCATGAAGCATTATCGAAAATATGCTTCTTATTTATCGTTTTGATTTTACCACTCGTCTAAAAAACTTTTGCACTCGTAATATTCAAGCCTCACTTTGGATATCACTGCTACTTCATACGTTACCACATTAAACACACGATTCCGCACACCAGACACCAGACGCTGGCGCAGATGCTGAAGATTGTCTGAGGTGGTCCGATGCTTTTAATAGCGATTATTTAATATCACCAAGATATTGTTTTGTAGTACGAGTGTTTGCATGTGGTGGCAGTACTGTCGTTTCTCCAGCGCTGCGGTTGCATTCAAACTGACCCAAACTGAAATTATTTCTAATTATAGACAAGTTTAATAGTAAATTTGTTAGCAGTAATATTCAACGACTATATCGTTTTATATACTGCACTGGAAACTTTGATAGTACCGTAAAACGGTTTGCGTTATTTTTAGGTTATAAATGAAAAATGCAGACTTCGTAAAACTTAATGGAAGTGTTTAGCAGTAAATTATATAACAAATGATTTACACTTTTAATAACTATTTTGGTATGTTTGATGTACCTTAAGGTGAAACATTACTTCATGGTTATATAATTAGATATAGATGACAACAGTGTACTAAAATGACAATCGATTTGCACTCCATGTTTTCAAATATAAGAACTTTAATAACTTAGCACACGATTGAGCTATTTAAACCATATAACCGTTAGGAGTCATTAGTTATTGAGTTATTTTCCCAGTTTGCAATATATAAATTATATAATAGTTTACAGGAAAAAAAGAAGATGGAAATACAATTAAAAGTTTCTGTAAAAGCAAGAACTTATGGTATCTACTTTTGATTTTGATTTTTGGTTCTTCAATTGCTAGAAGTTCTATAAGTACCACTGGTGAATTTGATGATCCTCCTTTATTACCATGTGAGAAAGAATCTAAAACAAATTTGGTGCATAATTCTGAACCCACTATCGCACACTTAAGAGGATTCAACACCCTTAAGAAAGAGTACCGCTTACGTTTTGAACCTATACTTTAAAGTAATCACATCTCTGTTGTGGAAAAGAAATGGCAATAGACTAGCGGGTAGAGTATAGGCAGAACAGTTCAAGCTAAATTTATAAGAGGTGATATACAATAATATGAAATTAGAGTAGGCGCACTATTTTACAATTGGGCGTTCCCCATGTTCTACAGACCGGCTCTGATTGTAGTCGAGGACATGACATCAAATTTTTTCTTTGGCTCTCTAATCTCCTGATTATTTTAATTGTTAATATCTATTTTAAAATAATAACGTGTTATATTGGTTACATGCTCATCAGGCGCAAACAAAAAATTAATTTTAATATTATTTTTTATCGTATTCTCTTTTTGTTTATAGTGGTAATTACTAATATATAATTATGTTATCTATTATTCTTTCTTAACGTATTAATTTTTCTATAATATTCTTGCAAGTTGTTATCATTCTCGTATAATATCTCAGAATGTTCATCTAAAGTAATCCTATCTCGAAACTTTAGTAATTGTTTGTTACATTCGTATTTATTGTACTTTGCAGTTTAAATGTCTCACGTATTCACTTTTGTTAGTTTAGTGCAATAACTATCATATGTTGCTTTGTCGTTGTCGACGACAAGAACCGAAAACCGAGAGCAAAGAACCAGAGAACCGAGTACGTACATATGAGACAACAAACTGAACAAACACCACAATTTCTTTGGTCATATTACCTACATATATTTTAAGAAACCACATGCTTTTGTAACAATTTATTTTGAGTTATGTGCAATACACCTAATTCAAAATTATAAGAACAGCTGCATTACACAAACACACACACACACTGATATACTCGTATATGTATACCTACGATGGTCATTCAAATATAAACCGAATTATTTTAATACAGACGTATTCTTGATTTATAAAAGTACAAAAAATATTTTTCTATATTGTTTTTTTCAACAGAAATATAATATTCTCGATTGGATAGCAAGGATTTTCGACCGCAGCGTCGTCTTCAAATCTTTCCCCTGCTAATGCTTGTTTCAGTCTCCTTCAGACGTTACTACGTGAGTTAAATAAAAGAGAGAGAGAGTGAGAGACATACGCTCTCTGTATACGTATTTTCTTCCATTCAACATTTCAAATAAGAATATAGTGTATTGAGATAAGAAGGTGGTGTCGCAATTGCAAAAATTATAAGGGGGCGTCGAAAATATTGAACGTCAAAATATTTCAGTTTTGTACTTTTTTCAGGTTAGGTGTCGATCTAAATGCATGCCCAGATACTTCCATTTAATAAAATAAAGAATATGGTCAACATGTATTTCTATTTTCGCTGTAATTTATTTAGTGGGGCACAATGTTTCTTCTGCGCCTGGACCTCTCACTAATCTACATACACCACTGACAGTATTAGCAATCATACAAAAATGAAAACGAATTGTTTCATTATTTAGAATGACGTAATTAATTTCTCGAAAACATCTTGTGATTTATACTTCGTTAAGTCTGCAAATGAAATTCATTTCAAGTCACAAAAATTAAATTTTACAACAAACAAATATAATTTTAGTTTTAACTTTAAAACTAGAAAAAAAAAAAAGAGAAACAGACAACGAAAATAAAAAAAAATAGAACTCAAAAAACATGCTAAAAATTCTAAACTAAATTGGAAATAAGCAAAGCAAAAATGTCTAAAAATTAGTCTGTTTGTATGCGACACGGGCTAGCATTTTATGTAGGGGTGTTTGCCGTTCCGGGTGTTCTCCCCCACGGGTTCCCTTGTTGTCCTGTACCTACTTCTACTTCTAAAAGTCATCGCCTATACCACCCTGTAACCGTTACCCACCACCCACCACCCACACCCCTTGTGAATACTTAATAGGGTTGACAATACTAAAACACATGAACAAAACTGTCGAATGTCACTATGGTACTATATACACTAATTAGCGAACAGTTCGCACAGTTCGCGGAATGTTGACATTCGGGAAATATACCTCCTATGTATATAATGACCTATGCCCTCGTGGCGTGCCCGCAAGCTTGATACTTCTGCACAAATTGCCATATAAAACAAATAAAGTTGAATTGAACACAAAAAAAATGGCCGCCGCGTATGACACGTCGTGTAACTGGCTTCGTGTAACAGTGAACCATCATTTAATTAAATTAAAGGACAGCGCGGTAATTGGAAAGTAACGTTGTTTTCCATTCACCATGAAATAAATTAATATGTAGCTTTATAAGTTATTCAAATTGAAATGAACGTCATCCTGTTATGAACACTGCAAAAAGAAAATTATCGTAAAACGACTTCTAATGTGACGTTGTCATATATGTAAAGATTTGAAACGTATCTAATCTCTTTACTATACGAGAATATGAAATGTATCAATTACCCAGCAGCTATACTTAAATGAATTACTGATGTATGTCAAGTTCGTCAGTTGGAGATAAAACAGATTTAATTATTTGGAACATTTTATAGGACATAATTTCTTGTTAGACTGACTTAAAAAGTTAGACTCTGACATTTTCGAAAAATCAAAAAAGGTATATGTTCCTATTTGTTCTCTACGCGCATGCGTCGAAAGTGACACTTGTCAAGTCAGAGCTGTCTAGATATAATACGTGACAGTTGTTAAATATGACATTATATTGATGTATAATAATGTAGATATGTATAAATATAAATAAAGCATATATAAATATAACTAAAAACATGAGTTCTGTCCACTCCAAATATCAACTGTCTTGGCCGTTGTCCCTACAGCGACGTCTATGGCGTTCATGAGTATATGTTTTCACTGAACGGTCACTGTTTTATCGACAGACATATTTAATATTTATTATATCTTAATAGAATATTAATATTTATTATATCTAGACAGCTGTCACTTTCGATGCATGCGCATAGAGAACAAATAGGAACATATACTCTCTCTCTCTCTCTCGCACACATTTTAGACACACTTTTAATCTATAGGAAATATGGGCTATTCCCCCTCCATATATATATGTTCTAAGATATAAACTCATTGAACAGACAGAGACAACGCTAAAAATTTCGTTTAAAGACAGAGATGTCACTAGCATGCGCGTTCTCATATGTTCCCGTGGCCTTTACAAAGTAGCCACACTTTCTTAAAACGGTCGTGACTTCAATGTACTCCGACCTAAGACATTTGTAGAAAGAATGTAATTATTTTTATATAATAAGGTTATTTAAAACAAAACAAAAATAATTTCTGGTGCAGTTTACGAATAATAAAAGCGTGGGGCTATTTCGAGGATATTCAAGTTTGGAGCTTGATAGCTTATAACGAAATAGTTTAAATAGTAAAATACAAAACAATTTCCAAAATATCTCATGAACTTTTTTAGTAAAATTAAAAACCTCTCGCAAAAACAAAGTGGTTGAAACCATCTACGTAATCAACACACAAAATCTTTAAAACTCGGTTAAAAGGTAAAACGGAAGTAGGACAATCGTCTCATTCTTTACAATCGTATTCACAACTTTAACCATAATACTAAACTCGTAGTTTCAACTTCGTACAAGCATTTTGCAAAAGCAATTGTATTTGTTTTAGTTATATTATATTTATATTTAACCATTTTCCACATTAGCTAGTCGTATCTACGGTATCTACATACCATTCGAGATACTCATAGCTACTAGTTTCACGAAACTAAAGTTTTATTCATACTGTTTTTTAAATTTACATTTTCTTTCATTCTTCATTTAAAAATATAAACATATTCAAATATTTACATTCAAATCTCAACTGAAATACAGAACGATTTATTTTATGCACGTAATGTATATGGTAAAACCTCTGGAAATAATAAAAGGGATGCGAAATGTAAATTTCAAAAATTGATAGTGACAATTGAAGGAACTGTGCAGCAAAGATTCAAACCAAATTAAAAACTGTTTTAATGGACTTGTCGATTTTCCAATTGTTGATTGAAATTGATGTTAATAAATGTGTATTGTAAAAATGTGTAAAAATCAAAATGCAAATAAATACAATACAAAAACTTGAACATTTTTAATGGTGTACAGATTCGTGTAGATGAGGTTGCAGACTGTTTGGGCGTAATGAAATCTGAATTTTTGTTTACGCTTACATAAGCTAATGTAAAGTAAAGCTGAAGTAATAAAACGAGGTATAAACCTTAAGAGCAGTAAACAGTAGAAGAAATATAAAAATTAATCAACTTTTCAATCATTTCTTGGAGATCTAAAGCTTGAAATTATTTCTGTTTCAAAATAAGTACAATGTATATATTAAAACCAAGCGAAGAATTTTTTTCACCAGTTTCTAGTCTATAATAGAATCCTTTTTGCTTCAGTATTTTCAATAAATTTTACAAAACAATTTTTTTTTTTTCTTTTCATTTTATTTTCCGGAACTTTCGCAGTGCACAAGACTCAAAATGAGTTTTAATACTGCGAGTTTTTCATGACATATACATGCAATGCAGGTATGGAAAATGAAATGGCATTATCCTTATACTTGGTTAACATTATTTTCTCCACGACGTTATTTTGTGGTGTTGTTCCTTTTCAACACGGAAATGAAACGCTCATTAGCGCGCTTCAAGCCTACCCAACCCCTCCTTCTTCTCTTATACCTCACACTACCCTCTCATTCCGTAAACAACCCTTATTTTACTAACACATACAACTAAATTCCGACATCTATCTACACTGAATGTAGATATATTTATATTCTTGTTGTAAACAAAACCACCCTGTTAAGTAAATGAAAATTAATATTTTCAAATTAATTTATTTGTGAGAGTTACTTCAGCTAAACTTTATAGATAATACTGTTAGGGGTAAAGTGATTTTCAAGTATAATTGTGGCGTTTTGGTATCAGGGTCGTAAGGTCGGCAGGGGGTGTAGTAGGGGTGAGTTATATGGTTATATGAAAAACTAACTAATTATATTTTTAGACAATGTTTTTCTATATAACAGAAAATTCTATTTTAAATATCAATAGCACTAAGGTTTCAATTTTTTTAAATTTTTATTTATATTAATGTGCAACATATTAAGTTTATTGTGTGCAAATTTGAAGTCAATTGGAGTAAAACTATCGGAGATATAGAGTTCTTCTTCTCTCCGATCTGGTTTCGTCTTTCTTTGAAACTTTTAAAAGCGTTTTTCTCACACGTAGCTGTTTCTGAGTCGGTGCCTTCTCTAGCTCAAAATCTACTGGACCGATCCTTTTGAAATTTTGCACACTCTTTCTTTACATAAATGCCGAGGTAACGCTGTCGCTGTTTATTTTCTTTTTAAATTTTAACGTATTTTAAACTAACAAAGTTTCTGATTTTTTTCATGAAAAATCGATATTTTGACTTCTAAGTGTTGTAAAAAATTGAAAAATAAAAAAAACTCGACAGTGTGACCTGCAGAGACTTATCAACTAATGAAATCATTTTGGTTTTTTGATTTCAAATAATCTAGTGATTAGTTATGAGGGATATCGCACTGAAACTTTTTTTTGTGACGTCTGCGGAGATTCGCTGTCAATGCCTCATTTCTTGATATTTATATATGAAACTTTGACAAAGTATTCTTTAAATGTTATTTTATCATGTAGTAATTATAGAAATAATTATATATTACCTGTGTCTTCAAAAACCATTATCGAAAATGTGCTTTTTTGTATCGATTTGACCTTAACGTGTTTCGATATTAAATGATCAATAAAATATCTGTTCGGAAATGGATTCGAACACACATCTTCTATGTAGTACATAGATGCTTTATTAGTTAAACTATCCCGGATTGACACTTCACACACATTTTTAATCGAAGATATAAACACATTGCCTACATTTTCTGAACAAAGGATGTGTTTTGTATAACATTCCAACTCCAATTCACTTACATCCACCTGAAAAATGTAAATAGCGATAATGGTTTACCTTATTTTCAGAAAATCATCAGTCGCTTGAATAGCTAAACAGTCTGGAAAGTTTATATACTGTTACAAGAAATTTACATGTAATGGAACACCAAGATTAAGTTACGAGCCATTCTACTACTTCAAAGTTACTAATTATTTATTAACATTTCATAAACGCCCTAAAAGTAAATTAGCCAACCACAAATTTTTAATTTTCCACTTGACTTGGCTAAGTTTCGCCTGTAGTCATATTCAAAATTAAAACAACAAAAACAAAACGAAAAATTAATACTACGTAGTTACTTGTTAGATATAGTCAGTGACGTACTGCGATATTAAATTGATTCTGATTCTTATATTGCGCTTGTTAAGTTTTTACTGCATTTTCGTGTAAGTGAGGTTGCAGTTTGATCAGGGGCATAGAATTGATTGCGTTAATTAACTAGACTTTTTAGCAGTGCTCAAGCTCCATGTTAGTTAGCTTGCCGTTTAGTCAGAGGACATAGAATTGTATATTAATTTGACCTCTTAGCAGTGCTCAAGCATCACGTAAGTGAGGTTGTAGTTTGATCAGGCGCAACGAAAACAAAAATGTATTATTAATAAGAAATTTCTTTATTTACTATAAAACTATTGAATAATAGAAGAATACAAATAAATAACTATATGCTTTTAAATAATACAGATCATTTTAGTTTAAATATAAAGAGAATTATACATTTTACAAATCTGAATTAATCTTTATACTCTTAGTAAGAAACGACTCTAGCTCAAGATAGTTTAAAATCCATCATTTTAAATTCTGTATATTAAAAAATCTACTCTTTTGTAAAAAACTCTTAAGAATTACCCCTACCATAAGATAATGCAGTAAGGAAGTAAAGAAGGGGAAGAAAGGGAAGGGGGAATAAATAAGCCAACTTAATATCTTTTATGAGTCTTTCACTTGCTATAAAATAAAACACAAACGGGATTTTTTGCACCGGTGCCCTTTTTCTTTATTCTTTTCTTCTAAATTCCATTTTTTCTGCTCTTGCAAACATTATATTTTTTTTTTTTACATACTACTTATATTTATAACAAAATTTATTTTTATTATATTCATATATACATATGTATTATACTTAAAAATATATTATTTTATATATTAGATATGAATTTATATGTTAAAATAAATTGTAATATGCTCAATTTATTTATTATATGAATAATATTTCCACGCATCTTCCTTCCGTAACACTATACCCTCCACCCCTTCAACACTCACGTCTTTCGGATTGTGAAACATGTCGAATCTTGGTTTATAAAATCTCTATTATGTTAAACAGGACCGGTTACGTACACAAAGGGGCCCTAATGTAAATACCCTGTCAATGGGGTTGTGAACTTTACTTGTAGGAGTGTTTTTTTTTAAATAGAAACTGACGGTTATATTTTTTAAATATTCAAAAGATGACGACGTCGAATTTCTGTTTCACAGTTTCAATGTCAGTTATACTTATGACGTCACACACTAATAAGTAATCGAGATTATTTTTCCTTGTTGGCAACCTGACCACGAATTTATCGCGACCACGATTATCATGACTTCAGTTTTATAAATCGTAAATTTTCGCCGTTAACATAAAATAAATATAGAACGTGTTAAATATTTCAATTTAAAAATAGAATTAAAATTTGAAATGAAATTCAATTCACACACAAAAGACAGACATATGTTAGGAGATATTTATAATTAGAAAAATAATTTTGTCTCTTTCATTATTGAAGGGATTATACAACATTCCAAATGCATGTGACATCACAACCGCTAGTTGCTATCTCTTTTATACAACAGAGCGTAAGAAGTTACCAAGCTTACAGCTCACAAATCTCTGTTATATATATTTATATATCAAAATATCAAATATTATTTATAGCTATTTTAAGGAACAATACAATTTCAATATTATGTCTGCCGTAACAGGGTTAAATAAAATAAAAACGTATTATTCTTTGACTTGACTTGATTATTTCGACTACCAACAGCTACAAAACATTACCACAACACTGACCTAATCAACAAATAACTGACGTATACAATGCATTCACGACATACAAATGGCCGACCATCTCTAGCCCTAAAACTATAATTCAAATTTGTAATTGCTATATCTCCGACAATATTTGGACGTTTTATAAAATAGAAACGCCAATTCTTTAATCATTAAATCTATTTAAATCAACAATTAAAAAATCGACCGCTAAAAAATGAGTTCTCAGTTGTTGCTTCATAGGATACACAACTCAGCTGATCAATCAGTTTTTCAAATGTTGGAAAACTGTCTAAGGATAGTGTTGTTCCTTTCAGAAGTACAGATTATGTTCATAAGGTGCTTTAGTTATATACTACAATAAATTAAAGAAAATCGGATTACTTTATACGATTTGTATTTTTCTTCTCAAGTTACTTTTGAAGTGAACGTCATTTGCCATGTAAAAAGATCATTTATACCAAAAATGTACAAGTAATAACAATAAAATAAAAATATAATGTATATTTTTATGTATTCTTTAAGGAGCAGAGCAAATAACAACTAATAAATAGTATGGTTTTATTATTATTACTATTGCGATATGGAAATAATCGTTCTCCTGTCACTTCGTTCCCACGCATGCGGTTCTACGGTAACGTTGGGAGGGGGGGGGGGGTGCTTCACGCAGACAGGGTCGGGGTCGTGGTGATGATATGGCCTATGCCCTATGACATGTCAGACACGTACGCATTCCTGATATTGACAAATATGAGTATGTGTAAGAAATTTTGAGAAATGTGAAGAACAAAATCCTTTTTATAAAGATTTGTATTCATATCTTTTCTTTTAAGTAACAGTAACAATAAAAAAAGCTTACATAGTATAACAAAATACGTTTTCAATTAGGTAAATTTCTTGGTAAACACAAAACATGGATATTATCTTTAATCCTTCTATGCTATAATGTTCCAGGTGTCTGACTTGTTTATATGTTTATATGTTTGGTACTGAGTTTTGTATGGTAGCTCGAAAACGGCTACGTCAATGTTTTTGAAAATTGCCTATTTCGTAGAGAAAAAAATTCTAAGACTTTTGGCGTCCCCGGATTTTCCGCTGAAATTCTTGGAAACCCGTAATTTTGAAAAACCTAGAAAAATAGTGGATTTCAAAATTTTAATTGCTATAACTCCGTCAACATTTAGATATTTAATAAAATAAAAACGCCAGTACACATTTATTAACATCAATTTCAATCAACAATTGAAAAATCGACCACTAAAAAAAGAGGACTCAAGCCCATTATGAATTATCTCTGATTTTTTATTTTGTTTTTTAATTTAAAAAGCTATTTCCAAACCATAAACCACAACTTTTTACAACTACTATGACGGAATTACAAGGGATAAAAAGTTCTTTCAAATTTTTACCAAAAAAATGTAATTTTATAATTTAAAAGCACATTTCAATTCAATTTATAAATTGTAATCGTAAAATCCATTTAGTGTTTTTTTTTTGGGTTGCACAAGTTGATTTAATAGAGGTTATGAGTGTTTGTTGGCAACACTGTACCCATAATGACACAGAAATGCGTGCCGTATCTTTATTAACCCTACACCAAACCAACCCTCTTGTTACCCTTCACTCTTTGTAATATCATAAACTATACTATATATCAAACTAAAATATTTTATCTATAGAAAACAAAAACAGCAATCAAAATAACCAATTAAAATGTTAATTACATTACATTGTTTTTATTTGAAAAGACGCAGTGAGGTCGTGCCCGTATCCATTTTATATCAGAGACAAATTATAAAAGGAATAATATGGTGTATTGGTGGTTGCCGACTGCTTACTGTCAGGCGGAAAGCGATGGAAAGGTGTCTCTTTAGGTGGTAGTTTACAATGCTACATCAGAGTTCTTCAACCTTTGCGAATGTTTCTATTATAATTTAATATTTCTTGTATATAAGTTTAGACAACATTTTAGCATTGAAAGAATCGTAACACTGTCAACTTCTCTAAAAATTAAGTTATAATAATTAAAACTAATGTTTAACAAAGTTTCATAAGTGGCCTTGTGTCCTCATTTTTTAGTGGTCGATTTTTCAATTGTTGATTGAAATTGATGTTAATAAATGTGTATTAGCGTGTCTATTTTATTAAATATCTAAATGTTGACGGAGATATAGTAATTAAAAATTTGAATTGTAGTTTTAGCGCTAGAAATGGTCGACCATATTTGTAAGACGTGAAATGCATTTTAACGTCAATTATATGTTGAGTAGGTCAGTGCTGTGATAATGTTTTGTAGCTGTTAGTAGTCAAAATAATCAAGTCAAGTCAAAGAATAATAAGTTTTTATTTTATTTAACCCTGTTAAGACTGACATAATATTGAATATTTTATTATTTCTCGAAATAGTTGTAAATAATATTTGATATATTGATATATAAATACACATAGCAGAGATTTGTGAGCTGTAAGGTTAGTAACGCTTGTGATGTCACATGCAGTTGGAATGTGTACAACGTTGAATCCCTTTAATACTTAAAGAGAAAAATTGGCTTTTTTAATTGTTAATATCTCCTGATATATAAGGAGTTATTAAACAATAATTGAACATTTGAGGTTCTAGTAAACAACTTTATCAATATATAGTACACTTTTATAGAAATTAAGACATAGGACACAAGCCCATTGTCTATATTGTTGGATTCTCCTGCACCCTCTAACTGGAACAGGTTACAAATCCCTGTTTATTAAAAGCAGTTATTATACTTCTCAGAAGCTAAAGATAAAGAGATAATATCAGATTGTAAATTATAATGATTGTATGAAATAGAATATGATTTCATTAGTAGATTAATATTTTGAATAGGAAGCATAATATTATGTTCGCAATTCATACACTTTTAATAGAGTTATGAGCTCGTTTTTATGGCCATATAATTTCATTTTGTTGCTAAACTCAAAGCAACTCAAAGAACCATCAACATAGGCTGCGGCTAGAAATGGACAGTGAGCCAGCGAATATCAGAGAATTGGTTCGTACATTTTCCTAATAAGGACGGCTGTCCACGACAACTTCATTTGTAGGTTGCATGTAAGCTGTAAATGAAGCCGCATGCGCATAGAGAACAAATAGGAACATATACTTTTCTCTATCGCACATATTTATTCACGCTATTCACACTCCATATATATGCTCTAAGATAAACAAACGTCAAATGACTCTACGTCGACAGTGGACGTAAACCTACGGTAAAAAGGAACGCGGTGCCGCGTGCTAGCCGCTGTCATTAACATGCTTGCCACGTCGTACTCAGTGGGCAATTCAATCCACACGCCGCGCCAATAGTTAACATGACCATTTAAAGAGAAACAGTAAATCGTTGTCGACCTTGGACCAATTACTAATTTGCATATGTGTTTACACCATTCAAAAAGAAATGCTAGAGTTCAAATAAGCAATACTTTTTATTTCGTATTTATTTAAAATTTCTATATACAAAAAACATAAAGCTAGAGCTCAAGATCAAGTCTTATTATACTCTTATTTAAGTAAATTCTATATTTCTTATATTCTTTTACATTTCAAAAAATTGTGTAAGCCTTTATAGTTCTTCCATCGTGTATTTTATTATTCATTCTTCACTCCATATATTTATTACGAAGTCAAGTCACAACCAAATCACTGATACAACCAAAATCCCCTTTCCTTTAAATAAAAACAGAGATTCTTTCATCCCCGTTACGATATTATTTTAAAAGAACCTTCAACAAATAATAGAAAATATATTTTTCTAAGTGTTTTCTTTTCGCTCTTGTAGCGGCAATAGAGATTGGTCCATGAACACGCATGGTTACACACATAATTCGTACGCACAGTAAATAAAACTAATAAGTAATAGTATGCATTCAAAGCAACAAACCTGCATACTAATGACATGGGCAAGCGGAGAAAGTACTGAACAAGACACTTGCTAATATACAAAAACAATTTTTTTAAATCTCTCACATTTAATGGAGAAATAGTGCTTAGAATCAAAGCATACAAAGAGAGAATACTTGAACATCCAAACAATTTAGCCAGTTGTCTAATGTCCAATAATTCCGTAGTACGCAGACTAAAAAAGAGAGTACCTCAGGGCCTATTAACCAACTAATCAGAAACTAGGATCTATTGAAATTGAGGGATGAATCGATGAGCACTCCCCGCGCAAGACACTTCATTTTTATTTTTACATACTTATCACTGAATGTACTCTAAACAGGACAGATTGTAATAAATTCAAAAAAGAATCTCATACAAATTTTATACGATTCTGGTCCACATCGTTTGTAGGGAAGTCATCTTTCTTTATAACCATGGATTAGTGAATCCTGATTCTTTCCAAAGTTGCCTATATGTATAACATCAGGGTATTAGCAGCTAAAAAATTCTATTTAAGGGTGATTTGTTATGCAATACACTATGTAGTGAGGATATGGTAGTTAGTATAATAGACTATGGTGATGGTGGTAATAATAATGTAATAGGGATAAATATATGTAGAGTAGATAAAGATCCAGTGACGCACTAAACCGCGCACCTAAAACATTAATAACATTACAATAGGAGATAATACTTGTACGCCACTGTCTTCCTTTATATATTGTATAAAAATTAATCTTGTGTGTTATATTGTGTAGTTCTATAAATATATTTTTTCTTATCGGTTTCATAAGATGCAGAACAGCTTCGATAATTTAAAATATAAGTATATAGGGTATTTCAATAAGAGCGGTCATTTTATGGATGTTTCAACAAGAACAGTTTGTTTTGTTTCATTACTACCTCAGAGTTTGTACTTTAGTTGAAAATAAATGTATAAAAGAGATGGCAGTTTATAAAAGGAAAGAGAGTAGGAATCACGTTAGAATACAGATATTGATAGGATATATGGATAGGGTTTAAAACTAAAAAAAAGAAACAACGTTTTCTTATATACATAAAATGTTATTTAAGCCCATTTTGTCCAAAATACAACTATACCTTATAATTACGTTCTTAAGTATATTTAATAATTATTAGAATCCTATATTAGTTAACATACTATCTTATCAACTATATTTTGTATTGATTTAAAATTTTTGTATTTTTTTTTTTTCATTCTTTCTCAATTTTTTCTCATACGCAAAACTTTCAAAGAATAATTATATTATATTCTGCATAACTATAATATATGTATATTTTAATGTTTTCTTATAATTAATTTCACTACACTATAGCTTTTTTAGTTTAGAAGCAACTCATAACAATTTTTTTTTTAATATAAATCAATTATTTTATACAATTACCTAAAAATCATAACATTACACCAAATATGAATGATATTACTATAAAAAAATGAATGTTGTGATTCTTAAGAGTGGTTTATTACTTTTTGATTATGAATAACCTACTGTGTATACTTGGAAACGTGTATACAATATAGAGTATACAGTAAATATTACTGAAAGATATTCTCCATAATTTGAAATACTGAAAATATAGAATAATGCCATGATTTCAAAATTTTTGTAAAAAATAAGTTAGGTATATTGTCACTTAGACCTAGAGTGAAAAAAAAATGTATAATTCCCAATACGAAACATAGCCATAAAAGGTTCAAGTTCTTTTGGCATATAATCATAATTGTAGACAAAAATGCTTTAAACACACAATATAAAACTAACCTAAATTTCTAAATTTGTAATCACATCAGGAACAAAAATCATCACTTTCTTGTATCTGTCGTCGCATAACTACATTCTGTCAATATTAATATTTACAAGCATTTAAATTTGTACAAGCATTAAATATTATTTGAAAAATTATAATCAGTCCTATGTTGCATCAGTTACTTTGAAAATAACACAAACGTTAGATGAATTTGCTATTAGAATAACATGGCGCTTGCTTTATATATATCGCTTGCGTTATTTTAAAAAGAACGATAGAACTGAATAAATTTAAATTTTAGAAATGTTAAAGATATACTAAAACCTAGTGTTGATAGTACAGCTTAATATATCATTTGGTAAATTCACAAAAATCAAAAGACTCGCGTAAATTTAAGGATTTGAAACTTGCAAAGATACTTTTTAATAATCTAGATTTTTGCAAATACTCTTACAAAAATTACTTTTAAAAAGCTATAAAAAAAATATATCCGAACTGAAAATATTTTTTCTAGATTGTTTTTATAAATAAAACTGTTGAACAATCTTTTCAAATCAAATCCTTATTACGACCTAACATTGTGAACTAGTTACATAATAAAAAACCTTCTCGTAAATTAAAATCATTTTCGTTTAGACATTCTCTAATTTCTTGGTCGGAAGACAGAATATTATTTTAGCTAAATAAAGTTAAGAAATTATTTTTATTATATATTTATTACACTTTTAACTAAGAATTGTAACTTTTTAATAAAATAAAAATCAAAACCTATTATTTTATTTTCTACAATCACTAAAAAAGTGTAATCTACTTTTTTAAGTGTTTTTGCTTTTTAGAAATTTTTAATATATATATGTACAAATATGTGAATGATTAATTAATATGTTAAAAGATAAAACTACAAATAACAATTCTTTATAGTACCTTCAAATTTGCAGTTACCTTTAAAGTTGTAATAATCATTACAACATACAATATGCATATCTTAATATGGAATAAATTATCCAGCAATTGTGTCTATAAATTGTAACTTTAACCTTTTCAAAAATCGTATCTGTCATTATAACAAACATAATATAAACTAATGTATCTACAAAACAAAATAAGCAAAATAGACATTTTAAGGTAATAATGACACAAATAATAATAAAAAAATCTTAATAGCAAAGAAAAACTGATAAAATTTATGTAATTAAAAATATAAAATGAATTTTAAAAAAAGTTTGCAATATATTTTAAAATACATAAACGAATTAATTATATTTCTTTTTAAATAATAAATTTACGTCGAATCAAAATTATGATACAATTTCATGCAATTTAGTTTTAGACAATTAAATATAAATACGTTTAATAATAAAGAAAGCAAAAAAACAACTAAATATTGAAATTAAAATTAAAAATATAAAAAATCGCACTATATAATATTAAAAAAAATACTCTAAAAATGTTTATTATATAAGACAAAATATATCATATATCAATTTTATAAGATTCATAATGTAGCTTTTAAAAACTATTAGAAGTTAATTCAAACTGATATATATTATGAAAATTTACTGCACCTGTTCATCTTGTTTCTATACACAGAATAACTTGCGTTGTTAAGGGTTAAGGTAATGTTGATGATATTATTTTACAGGTTGAAACTCTTGTCACTATTTCCCACTTCAAAAGTTGTAAACGAGTTTCGCGCATAAACGTGATTCATACTGAAAAGTCCAATATGTTTCACATAGTATAATTAGTGCCCTTCTTGCAACACTAATTGTTTTGTTTCATTAGAAGCAGAAGATGTTCTAGAACGCTGCTGTTTTGATTTGTTTCTATTTACTGTGAAAATGACAATAATTAATCAGTACAAAATATTGTTAAAGACATAAATGCGATGGTGTAATAATTAAAATAGTTGATTGAGTGCCATTAAAAAATATGTTAAAGATACTAACCATTACGTGTATTTTGTGTTCCAAAAGAATCGACACGTATTCTACCAGATCCAAAAGATCCAGCACGAACTCTAACAGAAGCAGTTTGTTTACCAATAGAATCAGTCCTGTAAATAAATAATGTTTTATAAATGATGATGATTTTATAAATTTAATTTTAAAACTTATCGTATGAATGACTTTAGTGTTATATGTTATACCTTGGTCTGTTAGCGTTTACTGATGGTCCAATAGAATCAGTTCTGTAAATAAAGAAAGTTTTATAAATGATGATTTTATAAATTTAATTTTAAAACTTATCGTATGAATGACTTTAGTGTTTAATGTTATACCTTGGTCTGTTAGTAGCGTTTACTGATGGTCCAGCTCCACCTGAATATCTTCTAGGTCTAATTCCAGACCCACTTGCAGCTTCAGCTCTCTCACTTTCAGAAAAACTTCTATGGCGTTGTCTTATAGAATCACCTTCTAACATTTCATTCATTTGTGGCTAAAAGAAAATATTTTTTATAATATAATATAAACAAAATAAATAAACATATATTTAATAACAAATAAAATCTAAATATTTCTAGTATTACCTGTAATACTCTAAAATCATCTATTGTTTTGAAATTTGATAAATATTCCTTTAATTTCGGAAGAACATCATATTTTTCACTATCTTTATAATATTTTCGGAATGCCCAAAATTTCTCCAATCCATATAATTGTCCTAAAATAATCATATTATTTTTAATTAATATTTATTTTTATATTGTCAAATTTATAATATTTTTATTTTACCTGATTCATAATCATACATGGTTTCTGTTTGGAAATCATCATAAAGACCTTTCCTAAATCTTTTCTCTAAACCATAGCTATAAAACCTAAATAAGCATTCCAGACCATACCGGTGTCCTCCGGCTGCATCTTCAACAGCTAGTCTTTGAAATTCGGCATACATTGAGCGATTGAAATTTTCTCTTAAGAAAAATGACCAAAATCGGAAAAGAGTATTCATTTCATTACTCTTACCCATACCCATACGTTTACGTTCTAAAAATAATTATTTTTCTTTAAGTATATACAAAAGTAAAGAGTATAAAATATATTATTCAATAATTGTCATTGATATGTTAGCAAATATTTTAAAAAAATTACCTCGAAGACATCTGGAGTGATATTTGTGATATACTTGTTGTGTGAAATTATTTCTACTTAATAGCGAATGAGAAGGATGTTGAAAAACGGGTAGAGATTGTGGAGCACTTCCATAGCTACTGCCTAGATGACTCTCACTTGGACTAGCAGTGCCTACGCTACTTCTGTAAAACGAAAACAAACTATTAATTACGATAAATATTGTTATCAAATTATATAATGTGATTAGATAATAATATAATATAAATAAATAAATAATATAAATATAAATCGTACCCGACAGAAGATGTTCTTGGTCTATGTTCTTTAACATCCATAATCCATCCAACATGGCTTTCGATAGGTGGATTATTTGAATGTCTGGTTTTCCTCTTCCTTGGCGTTCTAGGGTCAATGGGTTCATCTTTGTTTACTGCGTAGAAACGAGGTGCACGACGATGTGATGGCATCTTACTATCACAATCAACCTTGAAACAATTCTTTATTGAAATATATAAATAACTGTTGTTTGGATAAACAATAGAAAGAAGTAATACATCAATCATTATACTTTTTTTAAACTTACATATGTTGGTGGGGGAGGAGGTGGTACCTCTGCATTAGTTTTGCGCGTGAGTTTCGGATTCATTTTGTCAAAATCTTCTTGTGTTATTAAATTGACTGTTTTGTAGCTGCCAGAATGAGGTCTATCCTGTTATTGAAGTATTTCAAAATTTAAGTGATGTTAGAAAATAAAATAGTTTCATAGTTTAAATAACGAGAGCTCGGCGGTGACTCATGTTTAAAACAAGTCACTTGCAATGAAAAAGCACAGTCATTTACTTTTCTATAATGTATATATAGGTTCACCATCCTATCGTTAATTTATACGACTCTTATAAACTAACGATCGAACTCTCGTAATTTATACTATACCTAATTATTGAACATAGTTGAAGGATTTTCGAACCCTGACAATTTAAACTTGAATTTTTTTATTCCTAACTCTACACCTACATTATTAATATCTTGAGATTTGAGAAAAATAAATTAAAAAAGTTAAAAACATTTACTAATTACGAAACATTAAAAATAAATCTTTCAGTTTATTAAGATTATTTAATCGTACCCATTCTGAAGTGGTCCATAAATCTGCCTCATAATAGTAAAGTCCATCATTAATAGATCTTTCGAGATCTTGTGAAATTTTTACACGAGTATCATAATCCCCAGTTCTATCATAACCTTCATGTTTTGGCACCCGTGCTACCCCTACATCAGCTGTATGTTTTTTAGATTGTGTGAAAATTAATAGCTTATTTATTTCCCGATCGCTTAGCTCAGACTCATCCTCAGACCTGAAAATATCATGAATTTTAATACATATACTATATATAGCTATTACAATGTTAAATAAAATGTATTTGATTTGTACCAATTATCAGGTTCCGTAAAATGATTAACTCGGCCAGTGGGAACTTCAATTTCCTCATCAAACTGAAATTCCAATTCTTCTCTTTCAGCTGCTTGTTGCTTATTAACCGGAACTGATTTTTGAAGACATGACTGTTCTTCTGACTGTTTTTCTCTTGCCATACTTGCTTTAGAACGTCTTCTAACCTGGAAAATAAGCAAATTATAACATTATAGTAGTGTATGTAGTAGTTCCGTTTTATTATATCCTAAGGAAAAAGTAATATACATATACAAAATATATTTTAATTTAAAATAATATAACTTTTAAAGCAAGACGTCGGGCGAATTTCTCTTCTTACATTACACTACTACATACATACTTTGTCAAAGGGGTCGCCTAAGTTTTTTAAGTATTACCCCAATGAGAAAAATGGGGAGTAAGACTAAAATTTCGAAAATTTCCACGACGGTGGCGGCGTGATCTCAATCTCTATTGTAAAAAATATACGATATAAAAACTCGCATAAAATTCTTTCAATTTTCTGAATCTCGTTGTTATCAAATATTTATTTGTTTTATTTAGAGAGTTAATTGGCCTTTATACTCGTATAAGATCGATTGATAGTTTTGGGTAAAGTTAGGTAGCCTAATTTAGAAAATATATGCATTTGAAAAATCGTCAGAACTTCTAGGAAACTAGTTAAAACAGTTACAAAATTGGGGTATTAGTCCTATCACAGACGATCATGTTCTATCTCATCGCTGCCTCGTATATTTTATGATTATGAGCCCACAATTTAATTAACTTTAATATAAAAACAACAAAACCCACAACTTATAGCACTGGTCCGGCAATCGAACCGGAAGACACAGTATAATCCACTGCGCCATCTATTCATCAATTCATTATCTGTATATACACTTTTTAGACAGCGAAGTGTACACATATATGAGGCCTCGACATCATAAAAGCTGCCAACATAACAGGTCGTCGGTGATAAGACTCAGACCGAAGTTACATAAATTTATGCAACGATAAAAACTATAATTATTGTAAATAACATAATGCCATATGACTTGACAGAAGATATTTAAAATTCCTCAATTATGGAAGACTTTACATAAGATGTTAACTTCTTATAAAAACTTCATTAAAATAAAAAACACGAATCAAGAAAATGTGCTGCTTGAATTTTTATTCTTGCATTTACAAATAGATATTAAATCATTTACAGAATTTATTATTCATAATTTATAAAATTTAATATTTATTTATTTATTAGTATTATTTTTAATATTATTTATTTAGTTATTATATTTGTTATAATAATATTACTTTATTAATTAATCATTTAATTTATTTTGCAAATATTTATATTATGACAGGAAATATTTAACACCAGGTTTATTCTGAGTTATTTATATTCTGCTATTTTATCATATTTCATAGGCATTAAGTGCTGCTTGAATTTTTATTCTTCCATTTACAAATAGATATTAAATCATTTACAGAATTTATTATTCATAATTTATAAAATTTAATATTTATATGTATTTGTTATTATATTTATTTTTAATATTTATTTATTATATTTGTTATAATAATATTTCTTTATCAATTAATCATTTTATTTATTTTGCAAATATTTATATTATGGCAGGAAATATTTAAAACCAGGTTTATTCTCATATTTCATAGGAATTAAGATTCAAATTTCTAGATATTTTGCAAGATACATTGTTTATGTTCAACCAAAAATCATAGACACTTTTAAATTCAAAAAGTTCCATTTCGCTTATAAGTAATACAATATTTTTGAATATTTCTGGTTTCAGTTTTTCTTAGCAAAGTTTGTAAAAATATAATTTAGCTACTTTTGGCATATTTCTCTTTCTTTAGAGGACATTATGTAGGAACAATTATTAGCATGTAAATTGTGTTAGTATATTTCTTAATAGCTGGTAAATTAATATAAATAGAAAATATTTATAATGACAGGAATAACTAAAAATGCTTGTGTTAACAATTTGTTTTAATAGTATATTTTATCAATTTTTTACACTTAATACAATAAATTGTATTTATAAAATTAACAACATAAAATAATTAGTAATCAACCACAGATTATAGCACGTTCCTCTTCTTTTTCTTATGCGTCATTGTCTCCAATTTTCAATCTTCGCATCCCATTCTTCACGTTCTCCAATCCTCCGTAGTACCAACATTTCTTCTGCTTCTTCTATCATTTTGACTTCAACTTAATTTCCACTCTATATCCATATCTTCCTGCATCACTAGTATTTCCTTACTACCTCTTGAACAGCCGTTTAATTTCTCTTCTCCCAATTAGTCCTTAACATTCTTATTTTGTTTCTTTTTACGTACTCCATTAGCATGTGGTACGATAAATGTTAATAAGAAACACTGTTACTTTTAGTTCAAGGCAGTGCTGTTATAATAGCATGCTAAAGTATATTATTTTGACGAGGATATGAAGTGAAAATAGCATTTGCCCAAAATCCAATTTACTCCGGAAGTAGTTTATGCAATTTCTGTGTTTTTCACCACAATATTGTTAATGTTAATTTACCGTAAATTATTTTGAAATAATAACTATTATGTTTTTTTTTATCCTTATAATTAGTTTAATAAAAATTACACCTATATTTAACCTATAATATACACTTATAATTATTGCTTAATGAAGAATATATAACTACATCTTATAACTATATATTAAATCCTAATCGCTAACCTGTTTTTTATAAACAAAATTTGATAGAATAGCACTTGTTTTGATATTGTCATATTTATCAAGTTGTCTTCTATAAAAATATGGTTTTAGGAAAATAGATAGTATGTGTCCTGATTAAAACTAGTAAGACAATTGATATTCAATTTTTGAGTAAGATCAGATATCGAAAGCGTTCAAGAAAGATAAATCTTTGTTACAAACCACATTTTAGTGTCATTATAAATCTAGCACACCAGACTTTTGCACAAACACTATGTTTTAATAATCCAACACTACACTATATATATATTTCTTGATAATAATGTCTTAGTGGAAAGCTACTGTCTTTTATATTATATATACATCTGTCTTAATTATTGTATATTTCAATTAATGCCAGATTAAAAGAAATTTGTGTGTTCTCAAATAAATCTCAAAAGAATCTGTTTAATTGAAATAATAACAATGTGGGTTCTCATAATTATTTGAAGGCTGGAAAGTGCAATTCTGATGTTAAAAACTGATGTCAAAATCATTTTAAAACATCAAAAATAGAAATACATTACCTCTTGCCATTCCGGTACTGCATCTGCAGATGCATTGTTGACATTATTTGGAGCCTCCGAACTCAAAGTTTCCGAAACTGGTAAATTCGTTACATTTCCTGAAATGAAATAATTATATCGCATATTAAAGTAACAATCACAAAAAAAACTGATAAGTACTATATACTATAAGAGTAAATCAGACTAATATGTTATACAACTATGTGTTTTGTTTTTATTTAATTCATATTAAGATCACCTTTTAAAAAAAATAAGATATAATAAATAATAATAATAATAAAAAGCATATTTACTAACTAAATGTTTGCATATAGGTCTAAGGCTGGCTAATTTTTGTAATCCTAATCTAAGTGCTAATCATTATGTAATGAGGAGTTTGAAATATAAAATACTTCGCTGCTAAGAAAAGAAGCACAAATTTCATCGTGTATCAAAATCTGATAAATATTAACAGACATTTATCAATTGGTGTGCTTACAACCGAAAATAAATCAGGTTGCACATATTATTAAAAGTTATGAGTACTTGGTAATTCCCGGCTTAATAATAATATAATATAAACATATTTAAAAAAATTTATTAATAAATATAAGTTATATCTTAAAACAATTCTTTTATCCTAAGTTACTATTAAAATAAAAATCACTGGCGGAAAGCATACATCTTTCCTGAAAGCAATAGACTAAGTTAATACAGGATAAATTAAAATAAGAAATTAAAAAATGCAATCTCACCTATTTGTTTAAACCTATTGGGAATAAACTCTGGTACTTCTGGATTCAATGTTAGAAAACGATCTCGTATTGAAGTTGATGCCATTGTATCTTCAAGTTCTGGTACGTCCAGCAAAACAGAAGTAATAGGAGTAAAGCTTGCTGCAGATGGTAATAGAAACTCATTTACCGGTAATACAAAAGCCGGACTTCTTCTCTCTTCATTGCTGCATGATTGAATTACATCTAACGATACAGTTCTTGATCGAACTTTTAATCTATCTGCTGAAACCTCTAATTTGTCCGATTCCTGCATTAAGTCTATGAGAAGATCCATATCCAAATGTTTAATGCGATTAAAAGTTACAATATCTGCAGAAGCAGCGTATCCCTCTGCATCCATAATAGACCTCATATGAGCGGAACGCCGTATATGATGTTCGGAGAAATAGTACTCTCTGTAAAATATAATATGTTAATATTTGATATAAACAAAAACTTTAGCATTATGAAACCATTAAACTATTTAAAAATACATACAATTGCTTTATTATGTTTTCTCTGTCTGTAGCAGATATATTCGCTGGATCAATATTTGATAATACATTTACAGGTGTGGTAAAATGCACAGCCCCTTGATAAGGTAGCACCGTCGAGTAAACAGGACTTATATAAGTTTGTAACTCAGTAGTAAGATAACCTGTGTCGTTTTCCAATGCGGGCTCTAAAGCATAGCGTGCGTCCACGCCACGTCCTCCACGATATCTATTTGCACGACTTTTATTTGATCGTGTAGAACCTCTAACTGCTCTTGCAGAGCTATTTCTATCTCCAGAATTTCTCCAGTTTTCATTGTCGGCATAATGATCTAAAATAAACAATAAAAAATATTACAATACAAAACATTCGATTATTATGTAAACCATTTAAAATATGTATTTGGCAATAGGTACTAAAAGTATTACCACCATTGCGTTGATCTCTAAATTTTTCATTTTTTGATCGTCCAAGATCTAGAGTCAAAACATTCCATTTACTTTTTGGAATCTTTTTACTTTTTCTTTCCTCTTCTTCAGTAGATCTACCATTTGATGTAGGTGGTGGTGGTGGAGGAACTGATGCTGATGAAGTACTAGCATTATTATTAGATGAAGTACCGGTATTATTTCTTTTAGGCTGAAAAATTATTTAATTTATTTATTTTTGATTAAATTTCATTGAAAATACAAATATTTTGCAATTTACAAAGCAAGCATACTTCAATTTCATCAAGTGAAGGCCAGATTTCTGCTCTATTCGTAAAGTCACTTGCCTGTAATAATATGAAAATTTATCAAATTGTGTGAAAAAATATTTTTATCATTTTTAAACACAACGTACTCTGCGCAAATCGTATCTAAGCTGTTTAAATAATTTACAGTTGTTTCAAAAAATACCTGACAAAACAAAACCTGTGTAAATTTTTCACAGTACGTAACATCTGAAAAATCTGTATGTATACTATGCATGTAGCTAAAGTAAAAGAGCATGCGGATAATAAAAAATAAGTATGTGTATATACAATCTTAATTATAAATGAAGTATTATTGCAACAAACTCAAAATTTATTTTATAAATTTGAAGAAATTCTGTAAAATTTGATCAAAACAAAGCAAGAAAGCATTGGTTTACTGCTTAACCATTGAAACATTCCGAAGAGATAAATTCTATAGACAGATGTACTTATTGTATAGTGTTCTGCAACAGTTAAGAATAGGAATCGCATACTCGTAAATTGAAGAATAAAGATATTTTGTAAATTTTTAAAATAAAGCGAAAACAATTATTCAAAATTTTTGGGAAATATTTAAACAAACTCGTATTAGAAAATTTGATAAGCATGCCAACATTAATAAAAAAATTAACCATTCAAAAATAAAATGCATTTAAAATTAAAGCTTCAAGGACTCCGGTTTTGATTGCTTTTAACAATAAAAGTGCTGCCACGTTGAAGAAATCCAAATGAAATTTATATAATAGTTATTAAAATAATATTTCGTAACATACCGTTTTTGAACTATTTTCATATGAGTAACGGTATAAATTATGGCTAAATAATTTAATGTATTTAAGCAATAACTCTACTAATATTAAAACTGATCGAATATTTTTAAACAATATGGCATAAAAATATTGAAGAGATATAAAAACTATTTTTACCGAAATTTGTTTCCACTTAAATGTAGTTCGCGTAACTGCAGTTTCCATTATTTTAAAAATATATTATATTTATATGCAAGATCTAAAAACACTACCACATCATGTCAAAACGAACAATACTTGTCGCTTATCAATAAATAAGCGATATGTTGGAAGTATGTGCCTGGCACTATTGTGTATTTATGAGCGTAATATGAACATGTGGCAATCAGAAATACAAATACAAGTAAAACAAGTATTGAAAATATTGTAACAAAAATTAAATTAAACAATTACTATTCAAATAATTTGAATAACCACTTATCAACAAATTTTAACAACTAATAATTTTGAAAGTTTTATAAACAGAAAGCAATCTGTTATCATTCTTATCAAAGTTTTAAGATGCTGTTATTATCAGACTAACGACGTAGCGTTTGTAATAAAAAAAATTCGATGTTTGATTTACAAGATTGAAATATAGATCAGGTAATGTCTTTATCACTAAGTGAATGTATTTTAAATATATTAATAATTAATTAAATCGAACAAATATGATATTTAGTATTGTATTTTTGTAATATTGCATGAAATATATGAGTTCTTATTCATTCATATTAAATTTTTTAGCTGTATTTATCAAGCATGTAAATTATTTAAACTAATTATTAATTAGTATACGTACTGGAAGAATGTAAAACATATATCAAAACAATTCATGTGAAATAGGCCCATGTATACCAATTGTTATTTAATATTATATTTATATCAAAACTATATTTACGTATTATCAGACCACATTGGAATATTAGATAACTTATTTTAATAGCAGTTATGGTGTAGGTTTAACACACATGTGCAAATAAAAAATATTACTTGGAAATAAATTATTATGCATAATGATATATATAATCACTTTCATAAAATAAATGATCTCCAGATTTCAATCCAAAAGGTTGGAAATATATCCAATTGAACACATAAGATATGAAAAAGTGGCACTTATGTGGAACTATTTTAAAACTTACTTTTCCGTTGTCCTTTCTGCGATCTTTATTCGCCCGATCTGTTGAAGATTGTTTAGTGCTTTCGGTTTTGTTGTGAAATTTATCATTTTGTTTTGAAGAAGCCTCATTTGCCAAACTATTATCTGTGGAAAAAAATATCTTAGTTTTATTAAAGTAAAGATTTAAATAAACTTTGTAACAAATTATCTGTATAGATAATACTAATGATAAGCGAAATCTGTTTTGATTTCAATATTTTAATCCAATTAGTGATCAGATTTGAATAAATTACTTCTAGTTAATTAAAATAATTAATTTATATTATTAAATATTAACGAAACTTTTAATTCGCGATTCTTGTCTGATTTTAATACAACTTTGTGTAACATTTCAAGTATCTATTATATATAGAAATAAAATTATACCTTGTGCTTGTGGCTGCAAAACACGTTTCCTTTCCGGCTTTCCTAAAAATATGGGACTTGGAGGGGGTACTTGTTTTCTTATTGCACCTGTTGAAACTGATGGAGGTCCTCGATACTGAAATAAGTTTATAAATAAATTGATCAAGCTAATAGACAATATCCATCTTGAAGTCTTATGTGCAAAGAAACAAAGTTCATTTTAAAAGCTTACATATTTTAAAGGCTGTGAGAATTTTCAATTACTACCAATAAGATATAGAACTATTAAATTTTAAAGAAATTTATGATTTTTATTGTTACACACATTAAGGAAATAAATATTACCTGCTGTAAGAAAAATAAATAAATGAATATTGCTACTGTAGTTACTGAGTAACATGTGGTTTTAATTTTTATCAAAATTAAAGAGAAAGATTTTGAACATTTGAAATAAAGACGTATATAAGTGTTCTAAAATCTATTAAGAAAAATAAATAGATGTATATAATATTTTCAAACGCTGGACAAATGCCAACTTTTTATCACAAGTCTAAAGCTTTTTTTCTCGTAAACTTTAATTATTGCCTCTATATATAAAATAAATAAGATTGCTAGTTGGAAAATATTTTAAAATATAGAAGCTATATCACAAAATTAGCGTAACTATTATAGCTTTATGTAAATGCAAAATTTGTTTACAGTGACATAAGCGCCATCAGCTGTACAGCAATTTTTAAACAAGTTATATAAAAAACGTGATTACATAATATTATACAGTCTCTCACATACAGATAAACGTATAAATATTTCTAAAAGAAAACTGAGACAAATAAAAAATAATACCGTAGTTTTAATTACAGAATAAAAGCTTAACTACGAAGAGAACATGTATCACTATGAACAGCACACGTTTATTATTATATTTGTTTTAAATGAACACTTAAGATAGATAATATATAAAAAATGTTAATAATTATATTCAAAACTTAAACGAATGTTGTAAAAAAAATACTAACCTCCCAAGGGTTGGTTTTTGGTAAAGGAGCCTCCACAAATTTCTTTGGGCCTTCATCTTCTGCTGCTTCTCCATTAACTTTATTGTCAACAACCTCTCTATGTCGTGATTCGTTTTCATTTTTTGTTACCTTATCATTTACGTGTTTGACCTCTTTGGGTTCTTTTCGCTTATTTGAATTTGTATTAGTTCTGTATCTTACATCTTTGTGTCTTCGTTTATCATTTCTTCGATCATGCTTAGTTCTGCTATGCGAAATAACAGGTGTGAAATCATCATCAGCTTCTTGTGGCATATTCTCTTGTAATATCTTATCTTCGGTAACAGTGGTTGTTTCTCGTATACTTTTTGTAACTTGCGTTTGTTGAATAGGCACGTCACTAATATTTTCCTTATTATTGTCCATAGCTTTCAAATTACCTACAGCACCTGCATATGAGGACCCCCCAGCACAGTTTGAAATTGAGTCCGTTTTTAACTGAGTCGCCATTTTTAATACAAGTCTTAGTTTCCACTATCAACATGCACAAAAGTTATTATTTTTTTAAATAACTATTGCAGAAACGTTATTTACTGTTAAAAATTTATTTAAAAATAATCATGCGATCAGTATGGAACCATATTGAAAAATTTACACACGCATGGTCAGCTGTAGCACACGTTGGTTATACCTTAGCAAGATCTTATTATCAATAGTTACGTTTAATAAAAATACACAAAATATTTAATTAAAGAAGTTTGTCAACAATACATTAAACAAAAACACTTAAAAAAATCCGCAAGGCAAATATTCTTTCTGCGTCGTAATCACATATAGCACAATCACTAATATTAACACTACACAAAATATATATATAAGTGATCTAGTATTATAAAACTAATAAACAACCGTGTCCTTAAAATTAATTATAGTTCGCGTAACAAATATTGTTACAAGTAACTAAGAAATTATTTTTAACAAAATATTTAGAAACAGCCATGTGGTTTGGTATAGCCACTATTTTGTATTAAAATAAACTAACCTCACTCTCTAGTCTCTACAGACCATACGGATACGTACTGTACGTTACCAAAGACACTTTTGGAAATGTGTGAAATGATACTCCACAATACTTCACTACAAATATTGTGAAGTTTGATCAGATACTTGGTAACGTTTCTACGTCTCTGCCCATGCTATCAGTTAGTTACTTTAGTCTCAATAGATGGCGCTTAAGAATTTTTATTTTACTAAATTCAAATAGTTTTACTAAAAAAAATTATTCAATTAAATTAGTAAGTTATATAGGTTCTACTAATTAATAAAAATATACGATCTAAGTATGACAAGAAAATAATTTTATTGTAGAAAATAAATACTTTGCCTGTTATTGATATTGTACATAAACTCCTAAACTAATTTTCTGCGACTTATAAATTACTTAATATAAAACTAAATATTAATTAAAACAAAATCAATATTTTAAATATTTATTTACAAGCCTTTTAATAAATGAAATTTCTAGTGTTTGAAAAATACAACAAAATGGTGAATGTAATTCATTTTAAAGAAAACTAGAAATATATTAATCAAAACGATGTGGATGAAGATTTATTTTACTGCTTGTCTTCGTTAGTAGAGACCTCATTACATTCTTTAGGAACATACTTTGGACAAAATATGTAATGAATTCGTTCCAAATTCAACGCTTTTGTCCAAACTCCACAATCGGGACATGGATAGAACAAGCACCTAAAAAAGATTAAACAAAATATAACGTTAAAAAATAAATACATATTATACAAAACTTTCATGTAATTAAAAATATTCTGCGACCTTTGTAATTGTACTTTAGTAAACCAAAACTAATTTAACACATTTAAAAATACCGCTTAAACATTGCATTATGGGTACGCTATTATCTACAATAAAGCACTTTATAAAATTTTTGTTGGAGGTATCAAGATAAACATAGAAACTTTATACACCTTTATTATCAAAATGGCGGACAATGTGGGTGCATTGAAATCTGAAATGAAATCGTCGTTTGACTTATTTACATGATACAAAAATTGCTGCGTACCAAAAATACATCGTTGACCATTTTTAAACAAGGTCCTTACCGTAGTAAGCGGGTTGGTAGATAAGATTTCTCTATAATGCAGCCACAATCACTGACGCTACATATTCCTTCAATGCCACAGCGCAGGCAGGTGATATGACCATTCTCGCAAGCGTAGAGCGGAGCATCTTTGTCCTGCTTGCAACGAACACATCGCAATACCGGAATAAATTTCTTACTTAAAACAATATCAAGTTCACTTGGCTTTTCATAAAAACGATTATACTTTTCCTCGTCTAATGTAAAGTCAACGTACGCCATATTATATATTGTATACAACAAATTCACTTATTTTTATATTAACAATTTATTAAACAGAGAACTACTTTAAACAGAGTATGAACTAACATGAATAAGAGCTCGAGAACAATTAATCAAATAAAATCAATAATTTTATAATTATATAATTTGTTATCATTATATTAAATTGATCCTTTTGTCTTTGAGATCCAACAAGAATTTATAATATTTCTAAAACCATTTGTTTTCATTTCTTTGTTAAAGACCTTTGCATTCAAATGGGCTTGTGTCTTATGTCTTAATTTCTATAAAAGTGTACTCTATATTGATAAAGTGGGTTACTAGAACCTCAAATATTCAATTATTTTTTAATAACTCCTTATATGTAAAGAGATATTAACAATTAAAAAAGTTATTTTGCCTCTTTAATTATTAAAGGGATTCAACGTTGTACACATTTCAAATGCATGTGACATCACAACCGCTGCCAACCTTACAGCTCTAAATCTCTCCTATATATCTCGCCTATATCAAAATATCAAATATTATTTACAGCTATTTCAAGGAACAATAAAATTTCAATATTATGTCTGCCGTAACAGAGTTAAATAAATAAAAACTTATTATTCTTTGACTTGACTTGATTATTTCGACTACCAACAGCTACAAAACATTACCACAGCACTGACCTACTCAACAAATACCTGACGTTAAAATGCATTTCACGTCATACAAATATGGCCGATCATTTCTAGCGCTAAAACTACAATTCGAATTTTTAATTGCTATATCTCCGTCAACATTTAGATATTTAATAAAATAAACACGTCAATACACATTTATTAAATTGAAAAATCGTGCACAAAAAAGTGAGGACACAAGCCCATTACAAAAATATTTAATTGGTTATCTCAAATAGAAAAAAATCTAAAGAAAGTTTCCTACAAATATTAAACATATTAAAAATCATAGTTTCATAAAAAAACGCATCACCGGTCTGGCGACGTTCTGCAATATATCATACTGCGAAAAGCAGATATCTTAACAAACTAAATATAAAACAAAACAAGGCAATTATATTTTCACCTGGTACTTATACAACGAGCTGAACAATCAGTTTATTTTTTTTTAAATTCCAATGCATGGTACATCACAACCAACGATTTGCCATCTTATTTATACAACAAGGAGACATACGAGTGTATGTGTATCCCATGAAGTATTATATTGAGACAGTTATGAAGCAGGAAGAATAATCTCGAATACTTGTTTGTTCTGTGACATATTATGTGTAGTAGCTAAAACATGCCGCAAAACTGAAATTCAAATTTGATATAGCTATAACTCCGTGTCAACTTTGGGATATTTAAAAAAATAAAAACTCCAATATATACATATATTAAAATTTATTTCAAGCGCCATTGATTTTGGCAGGTACTTAGTCTAGATATAAAGTGAAATTGAAAAATACTAAAGCTTTATTTTGAATATGAAATGTTTCTTTAATTAATAACAAGATTTACGTATTTACTTTAATTTTACATTCAATTTAAAGTAATGCATTCCACTTGTATTAAAGTCGACCACATAAATGAACTAGGAAACCAGCGCTGCATATACAAAATGAATTTATTATTCTGTCATTCAATGTTATTGGCCATGTTAATATCAGTGATTACACTATCATTTGGATCTAATTCGTTCAGCAATACATATTTAATAGAATGGGATCACGAGACTAGAAAAAAGCAATTTATCAAATTCAATCGGTATTGCTTGTTGACATCGCAAATGTGCTGGACGACAAAATAATAATACATTTGATTTATGAATATGTTTATTATAATTTGTTTAGAATACTTTTAATTTACATTACAAGGAGGCTCTCAATATCACTAAAAGTCTAATTAAATCTAACTAAAAGCAATTTAAATTATCACGGTCAAGAGCTAGGGTACAATTAATTTGATAATTATATCATTTATTAACATTATTAATGATTATTAAATAAACGCTTTTGTCTTTGAGATCTAAAAAGAATTTATAATATTTCTAAAACAATTTATTCGTTTTGATTTCTTTGTTATTATATTTCTGTTTATATTATTTTTATAATTTCAAAAATCTGAAAATGTGGCGGTAGTATTCTTCTTTTTAAAAAGTCATATGCAATTTGTAAAAAAGAAGAAGACGTTTCTGTCGCATTATCCTATGGGTCTGTTCGAAGGTCCCAAGTTGACTGCAGCTTCCTGGTGGATCTTAAGCAATTCAAATTTGAAATTATGATCCAGAATCTACGGTATACAACAAAACTGTGAGCTAGTTTGTTACTCTATTATTAATTTTAGGTTATGTACTCTTTAAATGATCAAGTTAGTGATACAACTATTTCAATTAACAGTGCTGACTAATTATATTAGATTTTAAGCCGATAATAATAACAATTAAATGCACTAAGGGTCTTATTTTGAGTTTTATTATCTCTCTGGCATCATGCGTCATAAATTGGACTGGTGTAAAATTCATTTGTTTGTAATGAGATTTGTTGAACTTCATATTTACTTCGTGACGCATGATGTGATTACAAAATAACGTTCTAACCTATAACACCGCAGAATAGTGTTTAAATAATTATACAACTGCATAAATAGATTCATTTCTTTCTTAATTTATTAGCGCTGTTATTTGTTTGAATACTATTGTCATAATTCATTTAATGCCTTGCGAGATACCCTACAATTCACGTATATTCGTGATTATATTTCAGTACATATACAAATTAAATTAAAATGAAATTAATAACTTTAATTTATAGAAAAACACCATTTACATATGCTTTTTAATTTGTTTTCATTTCATTAAGTTAAGATATTTAATTTAACATACGATAACTACCTAATTCGCTACCTAAAATGCTAAATAATTAATCATGTTGAAGTTGACTTTGTATAAAGAGTGGTAAATAGACAAATTATTGACTAAAAGTCAATCAGCGGTGATATAAATAACACCGAAAACATAGCACATTAGCCTTTGTTAAAGTTTCTTTCGCGGTCGAAATAAATCATAAAATGAATTTGTTCTTATTCGTGTGTTGTTACTTTTTAATTTTAATTCGTGTTCATTGTTTTAATGATACAGTAAATTGTTATATAAATGTTATAACATCTCTTAAAGCATCTTATTTATCATCTTGGGTGTTTTTCTTTTACACTGATAGCATTACAGGTATGTATTTTCTAAATACGTGCATTTGTTAATGAGCCATAACCTAAAAATTATCTATTTTATCTGACAGATATTTTCAGTTAGTTGTTTCTAATTTTGCTAATGCATAAATAAATAAAAACTATTTTCAGCTGAAGAAAGAATAGTTTTATGGCATGTTCAGAAATATTTTTCGAAAGATTTGCAAATACCAACTACATCTGCTAAACTATCTCAATTAATTAGTCAGAGAGGGATTCCTCTTTCTGGAAATGCTAGCCCGTTGTATATATTATTAAATCCTGATAATATTACTAAGTTAGAGTTTAATGAGGTAAAAGATATATACATTATCGATTCCATTGGCAACATCTTATTGTGTTATTGATTTGGTAACCTATTTTGCAAGGACAACTAAAAGATTTGGGAACTACGCATTTCTACTGATTTGACAAGGATAAATCATTTCATGCGTTGTTGCCAAATCAAAAATACAATACGTTGTTACCATTATTCGATTGCGTTGTTGCCAAATTGTTTAGTAAAGTTTCTGACTATATTTTACGTAATTTTTACAGACAGTGGGTACAGATACGACCACTCTCCCCGTTTGGATATTATTTGTAAATTCCACATTTTCATTTTCGTGGTTTGATGATATCAATGTTCCATTTAATGTTCGAATGCTGGTTGCTACATTTCTTGAAAATAATACAGTAATTATAAATGAAGTTTTTAATTACGCATCTTATTTACCGTTACATATAAATGCCTGGGGATCTTGGAGGTAATTATTTACAGTATATATAATAAAACCATTTTTATTCGACAAAACACATATTTCTTCAGTTATTTTTAGTTTCAAAGCCTATAATTATATTTTTTTTTCAATGTCTCATGTTTTAAATTCTACAAAATTGTTTTATATATTGATAAAGTTGACTACCTGAACCTAAATCATGGTCGGATTTACTTTCTTGTATTTACATACAGAGAATAATATAATATTCAGTACATACAACTATCTCAAGCAACTAGAATAAATATTAACTTTTCTACAGACTATAATTATCAAATTTTTAAACATAGTGTAAATTTTATGATTTTAATTTCAGTAAAAATTTTGGCTTAATTTCTCCAGTCGTTCCATATTACTGGAGACGAAGAAATTTAACTGGGGTACATTTTAAAGCGGCTGTAGCACATCACCCCCCAGGAACGCAAATCATTTTTGGGCGCCATGGGGAGGTTCTCAAAATACAAGGATTTATTGGCCGTCTTTGGAATCATATGGAAGAATTTATGTATTTTAAGTAAATATATAGTTTTATTAAAAATTTGGGTCGTCAAATTACAAAAAAAATATTCGTAATAATGTTCTTTTGCTTCTAGTACAAGCTACGTGGTACCAGCAGACAACAGTCTTGGTTCCATGGACGAAAACGGCGTTTTCAGTAATGGAATGCTAGGTCTACTAGCTAAAAATGAAGTTGAGCTAGCTTTAGGAACATTATCTATAACAAAACAACGTGAAACTATTGCGGACTTCAGTAATCCGCCTTTACAATCTGTGTTAGTATATTTACTTAATTTGCTAATTTTATTGTTTTTTCTTGTTGTAAATCGTTTTTAAACATTATTTGAAATTGCTTTTAAATTTTGAACCTATATAAAAAGTATTGTTTACAATTTTACACGTTCGTTCTCTCAGTAACAACACTGTTCTTATTCGGTTCAGGCAGATTCGCGGCTAAGGTTTGCAATCAGTCGGCTCATGTTTTTACTATAATAAAAGCCTGTTTTTACTAAAATAAAATATTTCAAAGAATAAATATTTTGCAAAAGGTTATTTCAGGTAATGACCAAATAATTTACCAAAAATTAACAGTTCCTTAAAACAAAACGATATTACGTCTTTATTTAATAATAATTTTTATCTTTATTTCATAAACTATTATATTTATTAAAATTATTTTTACTTCTCTATTATATTTTAAAAGTTGAAACTTACATTTTTGGCTCCCAGTGGAATGAATTGATTCCAAAAATTCTATAAATATTGTAAGTCTATTTTTGGAATTCATGCAAAAAGGTTTCAGATTATATCTGCATATTTACACAGGTTTACGACTGTTTGCTGATTATATAATTTATTTAAAGGTATGTACGACCAGTATTTGGTAAATATCATGGGTAGTTAAAAAGAAATAGCAATAAATCGTTTGCCCGTGCCGAACGTTTATTGTTTGTTGCAGGTATTAGAAAGGTTTTGTATATTTCTAATATTAAATGTATGTACTTACAAAATTTCACAGAATACATAATTTTAAGATTGTATTGAGCGGTAAGTATCAAGCGATACTTATAACACTTCCTTTGTACAAACAACCTAGGCAAACGAGTCATGTCTGTTTAAAAATGAGTACTTATAATTTAGCGTCAAGAAGTAGTTTAGATGAAAAATACCCGTGTAATAAATGGGAGGACCGGGATCGAATCCGGCTTCCAACTGATATTTTCATACTCATGTTCTCATGAAAAAGCACTGTCTCACTAATTTTACCATAATGTATAGGAATATAGGAACGAATAAAATAAAATTCACCATCGTATTGTAGATTACATAGCATGAGCTACCGCCGAACTCTCGTAGTTTAACTTATATCAATAAAAATATACTTTGAAGTAATTATGTTGATAAATATACAAAAATCAATTAAATGACAACGACCTTATCAAGCTGACATCTTTAATAAGGTCTGTGTTGACACATTGGCATTCAAACAACCCTAATGAGGACATAAAACATTGATTTGTTTACTAAACAATAAAGGACTTTTGAATAGGACGGGGAAGTTATATTTTAAAGCCTTATTTTCTAATTTTTTCTTTGACATTATGCGTCAAATTGTTAGTCAATTTGTAAACGAAATGCATTTGTAAAGAAATGAATATCACAATAGTCTAATTTATGACGCATGCCGTTAGTAGAAAATTTAAATATAAGGTCTAAAGAATATGTAATATTAAATAGGAATAAAACACATTTCACCATGTATAAAATCTACAACTCTTCTGACACGTAGATACAAAATTGAAATTTGGTATATAGGTTTTGATTAGAATATTATTTAAGAAAAGAAGCAACTCTACTTTTTTTCAGAAAGTAACGCGTATAAGTTGAGGAGCCCGTAAATATAGATTTAACTGAAAGATAAAGATGAATTTTGCATACAAATTTCTTGAATAAAAGTATAATAGATTTCTGATTCTAATATTGGTTTTAATGGTCTGGTTAAAGAAGAGGGAATTTCGTATTTTGCGTATATTTTTTGTATTAATTCCCGTGAGAGTTAAAAAAAGATCATTTCTATTAAAAACTTAAAAATCATTCATTCTGAAACAATTTTTATTTTGTGGTACAGTCCCCTTCGCACGTGCCTATGTCGCCTATACTTAAAAGCAGGCCTGTACATAGTCTAAAAGTTCAGTCCTGATTAAATACCTATAAATCTAAAGTGGGCATAATATTGATCGTGTTCTACCTAGGAACCACACTTATGAACCACTTATAATTGAATTTGACCACTTCAACGTCATGTTACAAGGACACTGCGCCTTACAAAAGTCTAATTTACTATTGCCCACTTCTAATTTACATGTATTTTTCCATTTCAGTACTTATTTATTTATTCGCCAGCCCGAGAGTTCAGAGTTGAACTGGTTAGCGTTCACTCAACCATTTCATTGGGGGACTTGGTTGGGCACCATTATTGTGGCTGGTGTTTTACCATCTTTAGGGGGCGCACTCTGCAGGTTTGCTGTTGTTAAAGGGTACTATGCAGTTCCTAAGAAAAAGACACCACCTAGAGGATATTTTGAAGCTATGCATTTTTCTTTTGCAGCTCTTTGTCAACAAGGTAAACAACATTCTTATATATTAATTAGGAAAATTTTGACTTGTTTTAAGTAAGATGAAAATAACTTCATTTAAAAAAGGCTCCTTAAAAAGGTGGCTAAAAAATGACATTTTTATTTATAATCATAATTTAATTGCAGAATCATTTATCTATCCTTGATATTTGAACTTAAAAATATATATACTTAAACTTAAGTTGCATTTTTACTACAATTCTATTTACCAATATTACCAAAAAAAAAGAATATCACGCTAATCCAATTCGTGCAACATGGCAAATTGCAAAATACGGCCCTGAGTTGCATAGTTTAAGTAATTTTTCGTACCAAAATTGTAAATGTATTTGTTTGCAATTACTATCCCCTTGTATTAGAAAGGACAACATTATTTCTACAAAACCTGGGCATTTCTAAGAAAAATAAAACTGAAACTATAGTTTCAGTATATACTATAGTAAATAACTATAGTTATTTAATCCACTTACAAATACATAGATACCGTTAGAAATAAACCAAAAGAAATAATACAATGAAAAGTTGCATGGCTGCGTTAACAAACAAAAGTATTAAAACAGAATTATTAATAATAAACATCAAAATATTTTTGTTACATTTAATGCTAAAAATACTATACATACTTTTAGGGTAGTTTAGGGCTTAGGTATGTGTTTAGGCGGAATTGGAGCAATGGTTTAGGCAGTAAAATAAATGTACTAAAGCATATTAACTGAAAACAATAAAAATAAACCATATTTTTATGTAATAAGGAGATTAAGCAATATGTTCATGAAGACATTCAGCAATATTAATTTATATAATCTAGAATAGACTTGTGCGGTATATATCCGATGACATTGTGCACAATTTGTGATGCTAAGGGGCACACTATATCTAAGAGTTCAGAAATCGGCTCTAGATTCGTAACTGCTATGGCGTTAATTCTTTAATTTTGCCTACTTCAGATGTTTCTTTTTATATTTGCTACATATTTCACTATGCTTTCCACTAAAGCATGTCTGAATTATTGCAGCAACTTGTACATCTTAAGATATTGCCTGAATTGTTACAGGTGCTTTATGCTTCGATGGTCCATGGGCTCACCGCGTGATCATGATGTTCAGCTACATCACAGCCGTGGTGCTCTACACAGCATATTGCTCCTCCCTAATCTCATCTCTAGCTGTAAAACCTCTTCTCTTACCATTCAACACGTTAGCTGAATTTGTCAGAGATGGGAGCTACAAATGGGGAGTTATGGGCAATAGTTCTGAGCAGGATATGTTCAGCGTAAGTTTCTCCAGAATCTTGCTTATCACAGTTTTATGCCAGTAGTTGTTAGAATAATTTATTTCTTACAGAAAAATGCAATAACTTCAGAGACAGATCGAGTTACAGCACGTTTATCTGCACTGATGGATGAATCAGACAATTTTCCTCCAAGTAACGCGCTAGGTCTTCAATATGCTTGCACCAAGAAGCGATACGCTTATCTCATGACCACGGTTAGAGGGAAAGGATGGGCCTACTCTAATACTCTTCCTGAGGGATGCGAGTTATACCGGATTCCAACTTATGTGACAGGACCCATTGCTTTTGCTTCGCGAAACCATTGGCCATATATGAAAGTTATCGATAATGAGTAAGTTGTTTATTTAGCGAAGCTAGCTACGAAATATATAAATGCAACATCGTTATTTTCTCTTCAGGATTAATATCCTCCGAGAGAACGGCCTTCTAAAGCGTTCTATTCTAGAATCGTGGCCTTTAAGACCACCAAAGGAAGCACAAAAGTGGGTCCCTGTTTTCTTCGAAGATATCATACCATATCTTTGTATGCTAAGTCTAGGTTTTATTGCTGGTTCTGCTTTTTTGATTTTGGAGTGGGCTTGGTTTTCCACAAGGCAACCTCCTGTTGAGGCTGTAAATATCAAAACAATAAAAGATTGGAATCCACCAGCTAAATTTGTTGGCAAAAATTTAGGAAATATTGAAAAAAGTGAACTGTATTATTAATCTTTGTTTGATTAAATATTCAATTATAAATATGAAGACTTCGGCTTTACAATCTCTTTAAGTTTAATTCACATTTCATTTTCTAAATTAACAAAAATTAACCAGTATATATTTAATTAATTCCTGTTGTTTCAGTGTTCCTTGCTCCACTTGTCCTTCTTTTTTCTCGTTACTTTCGCTATCCATCTTCTTATTAACTCACTCCTCTTCTATTTCTATCTCCTCTTCCGTTATACCTCTTTTCCTAAATTCGTAAATATGAATATGAACTTAGCATAAATAAACTTGCAATTTTTCATTCATTGTGACGGCGCATCAAGATAAGTAAATCAGTTTCTATTATTCAAATAGTTCCGCTAATAAATTACAGTTTCGCGTGTAAAAAAATTAATCAATTTTATTTAAAATGCAAATATTTACACATTGACCGAGTGACCAACTTACAAAAGAATTCTGCCGTTTCATATTGTGGTGACCATGTTTGATTTTTCATTTACTTAATAGATAATTTAATAAAGTGGTTTGCTTGATGTTTGGTTTAATAATACATGTGATTTAAAATAACTTTATAATAACCAGGTTCGCGCAGAATATTACATTTAACTTAACGTAATAACAGCAATTTTGTGGTGCAGTAATAGAATGCAAATTATGCAGTAAATATTACTTAAAATAGCTTGTTAAAATCGATGATGGATATATTAAATATGTGCGAAATTACTTCATATGCAATAATATAACTAATTCTTCTTAAAATATGAGAAATCTTTCCTAATTTGCATGGACTTAAGGTGAAGGAAGAAAACGAAACAATTCGACTAATATGACCAAATTTTTGATGATTGTCTTACTGACGTCATTCTTTTTTAACTTAATGTCAAGCTCATTTATTTCAACTCAAATTCAATCAGACTTTGTAGTAGCAATGCAGAAATTCTTCTCCTCTCCATGGATATGTATCTTATACAGCGATCAAAGTAAGTAAATTTATATAAAATTATATTAGCCAATGCTACTTATTGAAATATAATTAAATCCATGTTTCAGCTGACGAAAATTATCACGAATTACTTAAATTCCAGAAACAATTATCGAATTTAACTTCTTCAGAAATTGCTATAATGTCCGTGGAAAATTATAGATATAATTTAATGAGAAATTACACATTTGGGTTCACGCGTCCTTTGATTGCAATCCTTTCTGCTGATAATAGAACGCGAAATGCTTTGAAAGGTAGGTATAATTCATAAAACAAGTCAAAACCAATTAAAAATACTTTTAATTTAATTGGGCTTGTGTCCTATGTCTTAATTTCTATAAAAGTGTACTATATATTGATAAAGTGGATTACTAGAACCTCAAATGTCCAATTATTTTTAATAACACCTTATATGTTAGGAGATATTAACAATTAAAAAAGTCATTTTGTCTCTGTAATTATTAAAGAACGTTGTAGAACATTCCAAGACATATGACCTCATGTCCCTATGAGCGTAAAAGAGATAGCATATTCATGACAAAACTCTGACAAGTTTTCAGCTTACCAACCTTACAGCTCATAAATCTCTGCTATATGTATTTATATATCAAACTTTCAAATATTATTTCCAGCTATTTAAAGGAACAATCAAATTTCAATATTATGTCTGCCTTAGCAGGGTTAAATAAAATAAAGACTTATTTTTCTTGAACTTGACTTGATTATTTGGACTACTAACAGATACAAAACATTACCACAACACTGACCTAATCAACAAATAACTGGCCGACTATCTCTAGCGCTAAAACTACAATCCAAATTTTTAATTGCTATATCTCCGTCAACATTTAGATATTTAATAAAATAGACACGCCAATACACATTTATTAACATCAATTACAATCAACAATTGAAAAATGGACCACTAAAAATGAGTACACAAGCCCATTGATAATATGTGTAAGTCTCTACATTGGTTTCCAATTTTTCTTAATTTCTAGATGTGACTAGTTGTTTACTTCTTCAAAAACCAATTTGGGTGTTGTTGGTACCAAATAATTTTAATATAGAAGACTTCTTTGTAAATATACACATACCAATGTATGCTGTGTTTTTAATAGCAAGGCTTGAGAACGCGAACAAAACTGTCATCCTACATGAGATATACAGGGTAAATTACAATAGTTTGATAATTAGCGAATGCAATTCAATTTGTCTTTGGTTTTTAGGTAAATAGTAATTTGCCCCTTCAAATACATTTTTACGGAACTTGGTTAAAAGGCAGTGAAGTAACTTATCCTTCAACTTTCATACATAGAAGGAGAAGAAATATGACAGGTCTTGTGATGAAAGCGACTTATCTTGAGGTGGCTATTTCAATATTTATTTATTAAATATAGCACTAAATTTTGACTAAATATTTCACTGATATGTTGCAGAATGATCCTGGGCCAAAAGGAGATCCGATTCCAGCTTCAAAAGATTTTTATAGAGGATTTTGGGTATTTCTGGAATCAAACTTGAATTTTAAAACTATATATTCACCATGTCCTGATGGGTTTAGAGGGAAAGCAGGAAAATCTAATGAAATTAGTAACGGTATGATTGGAGTTTTAGAACGACAGGAAGCGGATGTTGCTGTTGGAATGATGGCAATGACACCACATCGTACTAAAGTTGTCGATTTCCCTTTGCCAATTCAATCGACTTCGTAAGTGGTTTTTGGTTAATATCAGGTATACCTTCTTAGAGAATAATCATTATTACAACAGATAAAACTCTAGCTTTAATATTTTTTTATATTTTAAACATACTTGCTGTACTAACTTCTCCAAGATTCAAACCAAATTCGTAAAAGGTTGAATTTATGAAAACCAAATACCTTATAATTTACTCATCTAATAATAAACATTGCAGATAATATTATATTAATATTGTATAGTATTAAATTTATCTTATAATATAATGAAGAAAAGTTTAATATTTTTCAAATTAAGTAAGATTCAAACCAAAGACTGAGATTCAAACCTTCAGATTTATATTAAATAGGCTTATGTCTTAATTTCTATAAAACTGTACTATATATTGATAAAGTTGGCTACCAGGACCTCAAATGTCCAATTATTTTTTAATAACTCATTATATTTTAGGAGACATTAACAATTAAAATAGTCATTTTTTCACCTTAATTATTAAAGAGATCCAATGTTATATTAAATTCCAAGATATGTAGCATCACGTCCGCTAAGTAGCTATTTAAAAATACCTTACCCCACTAAATACTAAAAACTGGAAAATTCTGACCTACAAAAGAGTAACCAGAAAGAGGGTTCTTGAAAAAGCAAAACCCCACATAATAACTTAAAGTTCAATTAATTTTTTTACAATATTAATTATTTTACACTCTTTTAAAACTTATTTTTATAGGTACGTCATCCTCATCCGCGAGGAAGATAGTATAACGATATCTTTAGCTGGTTTCAACGTCTTCGACAAATCTACTTGGATGTGCATCATCCTCCAAATGGGAACGTTGATGATTGCTGGTGCCCTGTGTTGCTGGTCGCTTTCATTATCCCAACCGAAAGATTATTTTGAAAGCATATTTTTTGTGTATGCTGCAATGTGTCAAAAAAGTAATATACCTATACCAGAACTCTTTCTATAAATCTGTCAGATTACTCTGCTAGTCTTTCTCATTTAGGTTCACCAGATCCAGCATATTCTTGGGCACTACGTTTTCTTCTGTTATCAACATACGTCATGATGCTCGTCATCTTCACCGCGTACTGTTCATCTTTGATATCTGCACTAGCTGTGAAACAAACGACTCCATTTAACAGTTTGGAAGAGTTTGTTCGTGATGGGTCATACAGAGTTGGAGTTGTGAAGAACTCAGCAACTGAAGATATATTTTATGTAAACCTTTGCTACTGTAAGATTATAATTCTAAGACTATAAATTTATAACAAGTTATCTCTTTTCTTCAGCGAACAGATATGTCACGAAACATTCTGATGCATCAACTGTCGTTCATGTTGGAGCCTATAGAGAAATGTCCTGTCGATGTTTGGGAGGGTCTACTGGAAGTTTGTGGCAATGATCATTATGGGTTAATTGTCCCTCAATTAAGAGTTCCCACGACCATGTTGAATTCATTACCGTGTACTTTAGTGGCTATACCAACGGATGTGCGAGCTGGAATTTCTTTAGCTTTCTCTAAAAAGAGTCCTTACATGGATATAGTTAATTACATGTAAGTAATTCCATTAATCAATTTAAAAACATCTGTAAACTATAATATATATTTTTTTAGAATCAAGATTGGCCTGGAAACTGGAATAATATCTTACTTTACAAGGAGAAGAGATGCTGATAACTATAACTTGGAAGATGCTGAATTTTTTCCAGTACAATTTAGAGATATTCTTACATTTCTCTGCATAGTAGCTGCTGGAATATTTTCATCTGGAATGCTTCTCTTGTTGGAGTGTTTATGGTTTCATAAGATTAATTTCATGAATATTAAAATCAAGAAATTGTTTCAATTTTGTAGACGACATAACAAACCTAAGACTGTCGTTAGAACAGTTAAAGTTAAACCTTTTCCTTACCTAAAATAATTTATAGGAATTAATCCACCAAATATAGATAATAATAAAATAATATTACAAATAAAAAGGCAAAGAAATGGTACACTAAGTTTTCTTTTTCAACTGAAGACACATTTATTTGAAGACAATTTGTCGTTAAGAGAGAGAACAAATAGGGAAAGAATACTATCATTTTTGTCTTAACATAGTCTTGTCTTTTTTGTGCAATAAGCCTAAAATCGTTGAAAGTATTGAGCTGATCTCTCACTGAAACATACTACTTGCGAGGCCGTCTATATTTAGTAGGATATATTGGAGTTGTCTCCAATTCAATCATGACTCAAAGTTCTATTATAATGTTTATCAATACACCACTGTTGTGAAATAAGTAGTGGACGTACAATTTCTATATCTGTTCTTAACAATTGTTATTGAATACACATCAGACAAAAATTTAATACAAAAAATTAACTGCAGACACGCAAAGTAGTGATTGGTTCAATAGATAGTGAAAAGATTACTAAAATAAATGACTTGTCGCTTACTGATCAATAATCTAAAGGTCTTATTCTCCTTACAAACAATTTAAATGTTAAAAATCGTATAAGACTGTTTGACATCGTCAAGTGATCTTAAAATTTCATCGCTGACATCATACGACACACACCTGTCATAAGCTCATAAGTAATTTATAAAAGCAATATTATGATAGCATCAATGCAAATTGTAAATCAGAATATCCCCTTATATGTATTGATGAATTATCAATCAATTCTCGTGACACGGCATAATGATGTCAACCAATCACTAGTTTGCGTGTTTACACTCAATTTTTCTATTAAACTTTTATTAAGTATGCAAATGATGTCTATAAAAAATGTACTTAAGAAATATTATTAAATTCAATACTATAAAGTATGTCAAATATCGCAGTACTTTATTTGCATTTTATCAAAGAACACCTCCTTGGAATATTTCTTTTAAAATATAACCTTTGACATTTGCATTTCTTTTTAAATATGGGTATAGTATTATTGGTGATGATTTTTGTAACTTTAACTAATTCAATTTGTTTAGCTTCTGATAATAATTACAATGAGACTGCTGGGATGCTTTATTCTTTGAAAAAACATTTTTTGAGTCCGTGGGTTTGTTTACTGTACTCCAATAAATGTAAGATCATATTTATTTTATCAAATTTATATTTGGTAAATGCATTCTTTAATTAATGCTGTGCTAATTTCTATAATATTCAGTTCATTTATATCTAGTTACAACTTTAGTTAAATTATAGTTATATAATTATGTATTACATATTATTATGTAGTTATATAATAAATTATAGTTTCATATCAAGCCAATGCCTTTGGCAAAAGTATACAAATAAAAAATTCACAGTAAATTTATATTTCATTTAATTTTGAAATTGTTTTTCCAGCTGAAGAAGATGATCGGGTATTATTTAATATTCATAAAGAACTGGCCAATAAACATCCAATTTTAATAGCTTCAATGCCATTTCGGTATTATTTTAATACCTTAAACAGACCCTCATTCATCGATTCAAGTCCTCTACATGCCATTACAAATGCAGATGAATTGGCAAGGAAAGCACTGCCAAGTAAGTTAATTATTATTTGTAGTACATGATATGCAGCCATAAAACCAGTTATTTAATTTGTAGGTTTAATTAACAATCCGTTTATGTACAAGGCGTTATGGATTTTATTTGCCTCAAGCAATTTTAGCTTTGAGGAATATTTTGATGAAATAAATATTCCCATCAACACACTGTTTCTTGTAGCTGGCGAATATAATGCCACAACTAAAACTATACCGCTGGTGGAAATCTACAAGGTAGTATGGTCCCTATATGTAGAAGTATTTAATATTTAAAGGGCTATTTCTATCCTTAACAAAAATCCACAGGTGGCTCCACATTTGCCTTTACAAATAATTAAATATGGTAATTGGTCTGAGGCTCATGGACTTTTTGCTCCGAAGATAAATTTGCAAAGAAGACGAAGGGATTTAACTGGAGTTATTATAAAAACACTGTATCTAAATGTAAGTTACAGAGTTTATTTTTCTAATACAAAAACTATGTAATAAAATAATAATTTCAGGAAGATTTATACGCTCGCGGTAAATGTAGAAATGATTCTTGGAATGAAGGTATTTTTAAGAAAGTTTGGAAACAGTTAGAGGAGACACTACATTTTAAAACTGATTATATCACTACTGATCAAGTTGAGGTAGGGGGTTCCAATGGAATGATACGGGACCTGAAGAACAAACGCGCCGACGCTGCACTGGGGATAATTGCCATGACTCCAGAAAGAGCACAAATTGTTGATTTCGCTATTCCTGTATTATCATCTAGGTATAATAACATCCTATATTATAATGTTCCAAGTGTATATTTATATGTGTATTTGTTTATATGTTTACGCGATACGTATGGTGGCTCGAAAACGGCTTTGCGCATTTTCTTGAAAATTGTCTATTTCGTAGAGAAAAAATTCTAAGACTTTTGGTGTCCTCGAATTTTATCCTGAATTTCCTGGAAACCTGTTATTTTGGAAAAACAAAATTTCCTTTTTGCTCTATAAGTTTTAATTCATAATAGATAGAAAGTTGAAATTTTGCAATGAGTTTAACATTTCAATTTAAAAATGGAATCAGAATTTGAAATGAAATTCAATTCACACACAAAGACAGTCATCGGGGATAACTCTAGTAACATTTTATTTAATACATATGTCCACTATGAATTAAGATCAATAGCTAAAAATATTGATTGATATCATAATGGCTGATTTATCTTATATTTTCTATAGTTATGCAATCTATATGCGCCACCAGGACAGCGTGATGTCACTCACAGGATTTACCAAAACCTTTGACATGTACACCTGGATTTGTCTAATGATTCATCTATGTTTGTTTATCTGTGGAGGAGCTCTTTGCTATTGGTTAGCACCTTTCCAGAACACAGAGGATTTCTACAGTTGCACATTCTTTGTCTGTGCATCAATATGTCAACAAGGTAAAGTCCAATATTAGTCGAGTGTAAGCAAACAAAGGACTCACTAAGTCATTGGTATTTATGATTGTATTCTTCGTATCTAAATAATTTAAAGTTAATATTGATGATTAACTTATTTTAGGTTGCAGAGATCCAAAAAGACCATGGGCGCTTCGCATTCTGATTTTCTTTAGTTATCTAGGAGCTCTGGTGCTAAATACTGCATACTGTTCTTCACTTATTTCTTCTTTGACCGTCGCAGATATTCAACCATTCAGAACCTTAGAAGATTTTCTAAATAATGGAGCCCATCATGTTTCCTGCGTGAGAAATTCAGCGGAAGAAACCATATTCTATGTAATGACTTTATTTTACGATTGCAGAAAAATACTAAAACCGGAATTACAGAATATATTAAGTTACACCTAATTTAAATATTAATTTTTATATCTACAGTATATGAGAGATAATTCTTGCACAATTAATTTTAGGGGAATAATTCTAAACAGCCTTTACATCATTTACTAAAAGATATGATGGCACCTTTGGAAGAAAATCCGACCACTGTTAGAGAGGCATTGCTTAAAATTTGTACAATTAGAAAATTTGCGTTTATTGCAACACAAGCACAGGTTGAACCCAACATACATGACTTACCATGTAGGATATTTGGTTTAAATACATTTGTTCGAGTTGAGTTAACATTTGCGTTCGTGAGGGGGTTTCCATACTTGACATTCATAAATAAAGTGTAAGTATTTATTTTAATAAAGTCTGCTTTCTAAATTAATACTATTTCCAGTAATTCTGTTCACTGTTCTTAAGATGAATAAAAAAACATTGAGGTGTTATTTATGTTGCATAACAATTAGGCGCAAAAAAGTTGAGAAAATTTATTAAAGCTAGTGAATAATGAATAATATTTTTACAGGATTAAAGAGAAGTTGGAGACTGGTATAATCAATCATTTCTTAAACGATTTGGCCGAACCTGAAAACATAAAGCAGATGACTGTCGACGCTATTGATATTAATGATATTGTTCCCTTCCTTTTGATTTTATTGAGTGGAGTGATTCTCTCTATGGTTTTCACTTACTGTGAATATATTTTCCATGTAAAAGGTTTAAATAACACAAGACGAATATTAGATGAATCAAGTTTGCAAAATGAAGCTAATGAAATCTCAAGACCATTGCCGTATTTACAATAATAAAATATTTTAGGAATAATGTAATATTATAATTAATAAATACATTTTGTTATTTAATAAACAAATCAAGTGTTTAATTTCTTAATCATAATTTTGGTTACTTTCATTCATAATTTCTTAAATAATTTAAAAAAATTAGTTATTTAAACGAAAAAAGAATAATTCATATGATACCTAGTGCCATCTATTAAAGAATAGCATATAAATGTAAGGGGTTAATAATTTTTTAAAGTCAGTATCATTGCGCCTGGATAATATGCAACTTAAGTAACACCACAAATGCAATGCAAATTATAAAAGTGTTGTTTTTTCCAGTACAGAACCACGTTTGTTTAAATCAATGAAAAGCCTAATTTTTTATATAAAAATATAAAAATTTAATTTAAAAACTGCATTTTCTGAATTTCTTCGATATGATAGAAGTTTATACTCTTGTTAAAAATGATAAAAAAGTTGAATAGATAGTTTTTAAGGAAACTACATTTTCTTAATTTCTTCGACATGATAGAAAGTTATAACCTTACTAGCTGTTCGGCCCGTTGCAAGACAACGAGTCTGTCTGTCTTTAATGCAACCTTTTTTAAAGTCATGGACAATTTTATGAAGAGATTTTTTTTGAATTATTTGAAAAGTTTTGATGCAGTTATGCTCCTTATGCTGTAAAATAAGAAACTGCTTTTTTTTTGGATTTCTTGAAATTTTTTGATGCAGTTATATTCGTTAGGCTTTATATTAAAGAACTGCTTCATTACATTTTAAATATCTTTGCAATTCTGGCTTTTATGCGATTTTTTTTAAATTCAAGGACTTTTATTTCTAAACATTTTTTTTGGATTTCTTGAAATTTTTTGATGCAGTTATGTTCACTAGGCTTTAAAGTAAATAACTGCTTCATTACATTTTAAATATCTTCGCGGATTTGGCTTTTGTGTGACCTTTTTTAAATTCATGGACTTTTATTTCTAAAATTTTTTTTGGATTTCTTGAAATTTTTTGATGCAGTTATGTTCACTAGGCTTTAAAGTAAATAACTGTTTCATTACATTTTAAATATCTTCGCAGATTTGGCTTTTGTGCGACCTTTTTTAAATTCATGGACTTTTATTTCTAAAAATTATTTTTGGATTTCTTGAAATTTTTTGATGCAGTTATGTTCACTAGGCTTTAAAGTAAATAACTGCTTCATTACATTTTAAATATCTTCGCGATTTTGGCTTTTATGCGATCTTTTTCTTTTCCATGGACATTTTTTTTCTACATTTTTTTTTGGATTTCTTGAAATTTTTTGATGCAGTTATGTTTGTTAGGCTTTAAATTAGAGAACTGCTTCATTACATTTTAAATACCTACGCGGATCTGGCTTTTATGCGACCTTTTTTAAATTCATGGACTTTTATTTCTAAAAATTTTTTTTGGATTTCTTGAAATTTTTTGATGCAGTTATGTTCACTAGACTTTAAAGTAAATAACTGTTTCATTACATTTTAAATATCTTCGCGGATTTGGCTTTTGTGCGACCTTTTTTAAATTCATGGACTTTTATTTCTAAAAATTATTTTTGGATTTCTTGAAATTTTTTGATGCAGTTATGTTCACTAGGCTTTAAAGTAAATAACTGCTTCATTACATTTTAAATATCTTTGCGATTTTGGCTTTTATGCGATCTTTTTCTTTTCCATGGCCATTTTTTTTCTAAATTTTTTTTTGGATTTCTTGAAATTTTTTGATGCAGTTATGTTTGTTAGGCTTTAAATTAGAGAACTGCTTCATTACATTTTAAATACCTACGCGGATCTGGCTTTTATGCGACCTTCTTTAAATTCATGGACTTTTTTTTCTAGAATTTTTTTCTGGATTTCTTGAAATTTTTTGATGCAGTTATGTTCACTAGGCTTTAAAGTAAATAACTGTTTCATTACATTTTAAATATCTTCGCGGATTTGGCTTTTGTGCGACCTTTTTTAAATTCATGGACGTTTTTTTCTTAAATTTTTTTTTTGATTTCTTCAAATTTTTTGATGCAGTTATCTTCGTTAGGCTTTAAATTAAAGAACTGCATCATTAGATTTTAAATATCTCCGCGATTCTGGCTTTTATGCGACCTTTTCTAAATTCATGGACATTTTTTTTCTAAAATTTTTTTTTTGATTTCTTGAAATTTTTTGATGCAGGTATCTTCGTTAGGCTTTAAATTAAAGAACTGCATCATTAGATTTTAAATATCTACGCAGGAACTCAAAAAAATGCATTGCTCTTCAAATCATAAAAGTGAACCTTTTCATCATTTTTAACAAGATTATAGTCTTCTTTCTATATGGAGATTTAATATATTGATATATCATAAACTAAAATACATATTTAAAAATAAATTAAAATTTTGAAATCAGCATTCAAAACTACGTTGAAAACCATTAAAAAATAAACAAATTATTTTTTTCAATTTTCATGAAAAGTAACAAGAGTATAACCTTCTTACTTTTGTTAAAAAAATCAAAATTTATTTTGACGTATGATACATGTTTTCTAACGTAGTTTTGTATGCTGATTCCAAAATTGAAATCCATTTTTAATTACCTCTTGCGGTTAATGAGTAATAGACGTTTAAAGTATTATTTTATTTCGATTTTATATTGCAAATATCACATAAACAAATGTACTTACTAAAAAATAAATTACTAATTTGAAATCAGCATTCAAAACTACGTTCAAAACCATTAAAAAGTTAACAAATTATTTTTTTCAATTTTCATAAGAAGTAACAAGAGTATAACCTTCTTACTTTTCATAAAAATTTTAGAAAAAAATATCTTATTTTTATAACGGTTTTTTATATAAATTTCAATGCTGATTTCAAATTTATAATTCATTTTTAAATATGTATTTTAGTTTATGTTATATCAATATATTAAATCTCCATATAGAAAGAAGACTATAATCTTGTTAAAAATGATGAAAAGGTTCACTTTTATGATTTGAAGAGCAATGCATTTTTTTGAGTTCCTGCGTAGATATTTAAAATCTAATGATGCAGTTCTTTAATTTAAAGCCTAACGAAGATAACTGCATCAAAAAATTTCAAGAAATCAAAAAAAAAATTTAGAAAAAAAATGTCCATGAATTTAGAAAAGGTCGCATAAAAGCCAGAATCGCGGAGATATTTAAAATGTAATGAAGCAGTTCTTTAATTTAAAGCCTAACGAAGATAACTGCATCAAAAAATTTGAAGAAATAAAAAAAAAAATTTAAGAAAAAAAAGTCCATGAATTTAAAAAAGGTCGCACAAAAGCCAGAATCGCAAAGATATTTAAAATGTAATGAAGCAGTTCTTTAATTTAAAGCCTAACGAACATAACTGCATCAAAAAATTTCAAGAAATCCAAAAAAAAAATTTAGAAAAAAAAGTCCATGAATTTAAAAAAGGTCGTATAAAAGCCAAAATCGCGAAGATATTTAAAATGTAATGAAGCAGTTCTTTAATTTAAAGCCTAACGAACATAACTGCATCAAAAAATTTCAAGAAATCAAAAAAAAAATTTTAGAAAAAAAAGTCCATGAATTTAAAAAAGGTCGCATAAAAGCCAGAATTGCAAAGATATTTAAAATGTAATGAAGCAGTTCTTTAATATAAAGCCTAACGAATATAAATGCATCAAAAAATTTCAAGAAATCCAAAAAAAATTTTTAGAAAAAAAAGTCCATGAATTTAAAAAAGGTCGCATAAAAGCCAGAATCGCGTAGATATTTAAAATGTAATGAAGCAGTTATTTACTTTAAAGCCTAGCGAACATAACTGCATCAAAAAATTTCAAGAAATCCAAAAAAAATTTTTAGAAAAAAAAGTCCATGAATTTAAAAAAGGTCGCATAAAAGCTAAAATCGCGTAGATATTTAAAATGTAATGAAGCAGTTATTTACGTTAAAGCCTAGCGAACATAACTACATCAAAGAATTTCAAGAAATCCAAAAAAAATTTTTAGAAAAAAAAGTCCATGAATTTAAAAAAGGTCGCATAAAAGCCAGAATCGCGTAGATATTTAAAATATAATGATGCAGTTATTTACTTTAAAGCATAGTTTAAACTTTCACTTAAAAATTATAATATAGGATTAAAAATGATTAAAAGTTGTTTTTTTAATTTATGAATATTTTAAACTTTCTGCGACGTATAGCTCATCCATAATCTTATTAGAAATTGAATAAATTTATATTTCAGCAATAAAGTGATTTTGAATAGAACTCAACGAGAGTGTAGCCCAAAAGATAAAAATAAAGAAACTAAAATAACATCTATTATATGTTTTATAAGTGTATCTTTTTTAACCGTGTAAGTTAAGTTGCCGATTGTCCAGGGGAAATGCTATTAGTGTGCCATCTGTTGAGGTAATCATGAACAACATATATTTCTTAATCTAGTCGTTAATAGATGTCGTTAACAAGTTCAGATTTTCTTAAAATAAATTATTCTTGTTAATTAAATGTGGCATTGTTAAATTACTTTTCTTTTTCTAACATTTAAGAGTAAGCCGCATTCCGGATGTGAACTTTCCGTTTTTATTTATCTGGGATTTAATCCTTGCTACACAGCTATGTGCGGAGTCAGTCAAAATAAAACATTTGTATAGATTCATTTGGTTTTCTGATCTCAAGTATAAATATACTTTCTATTCATGAATTACAAGTAGCAGTAGTTTAGCTTTTGTGAACTATCTTGTTTCGGTTACTGTTTCAAATATTTCTCCATGTATCCACTTCCCAGCACTAGTTTGTTTCCGATTCTTAATATACATCGTAAAAGAAAATACTACACCTTTGCAAAAGACTGTACAAAAATAAAACACAAAATAAATTACAGAAAGTGTATTCTATTTAAAAAATGAGATCTCTCTTGGCACCAAAAAAGAAAAAATTTAACACAATGTTGTATAAAAATTTACAGATTTCTACAGAAATAATAATAATAAAAGAAATACTTTTATTTGATACATGTACTGTCTTATATATTTTTACTAACACTCCAAGAATAATTAATATTACAACATAATTATTTTTTTAAACATATTTACCATTTGCACTTATACGCAAAACTAATCAACTGAAAATTTAAATTTAAAACACCTGTGGTAGTTTCATTTAATCATGATCATACATTTTAAAAATATATTAGTTTTTAATTTATGTTATATAATATATAACACAATTATATAAATGTATTTTTTTAATAATAGGGAGTTGCTTAAAAATATATTACATTAATTAGAAATACAAACACTTATATAATTCAATTTAATTCCGAATACTTTCTAAAATATATAATACATAGGACATTAACGGAATCTTTTGCAAATACAATTTGAATAACCTTTTATTTGGCAATAACTTATTTTCCTATTTCCATTTTAAATTCATCTAAAAGACATATAACATGGGTTTTAATAGATGGTGTTGCAAGAAATTTTAAGTTTACGCACTGCTAGTTTCCTAAAACTGAGTCGTCGTATGCGCTGCAGATTCTCTATACGCTGGTCGTTTATTTGTGCCACTTAAAATTAATTAATGACCACTTGTAGCAGATTTACTTAATATTCGTTTCAGGTATTTGCGTATATTTAACGTTCATTTATTGGTGAGCCATACTACATCACTCGCAATGGACGATACCTAAAACTAAATGTCTTTTGAGCTTGATAAATGTACTGAATATATTCCTCATTGCCAAGTAAAAGGTTACAACGATATAAGTAATGTGTTCTTCAAGTTAAGAGTATACAGATTTGCTTTGTGAGTAGAGTATTCACAATGACAACTTTTTCGGAATACTTATATTCTTCTTATTCTTCAATTATGTTCTTATTTAAAAGTTAGGATATAAATACACAACATTAAAGTTACCTGTATAACTTAAAAGTATTCGGAGAATTACTCTGTACTCCATTCCTTCAATAACTTTACAAATTAACTATTACATTTTAATCATACAACTAATGTTAGACCGTCACTTGAGCGTAATTGAAATAAATATTAACAGAATTATATTGATTTGCTTTGAAATATTGGTAATGCGTTTAAAAATGCAAAATATTTATTATTAATGATTTTTGTGTTATATTTAATGCTTCTTTATTATTCAAGAGAACCATACAGATAATTTTATTATACAAATTGCTTAGTTAGATTTTGTCAGCACATTTTTTTCATTCGCTTCGAGTTGATAGAATTAATGTTTTAAGTAGTTGTGTACTGCATCAGGGTTCTTGTTCTTGATTCTCTCTCACTAGTAATGTGACAAAAACACCTTTCATCTCATTATTAGCAAGCGAGAATTAAGATTAGAGGGCTCCTGATACTAATTCGAAACGGCTGAAAGAATGCTCTGAAAGACCATCTTAATATGTACAAAATAACAATATATCTAATAAACACAGCTTTACTTAACTAAATTGCAACAGACCTGTACGTCACACGGAATATCCAATTTCGCGTGCAACACGTACGTAAACGTATGATTGATTATACCATCTCTGTGTTTACTAGGTATATATGTTTCTATATAATTGTAATTAATAATATTAGGGATTGAGAAAATCAAGTTCTGTAAAGTTAAGTATATAATAAGTTAAAATATATATGTGTTAGATGTTATGTTGATACTAAAACGAAATTTTTTGATATATATTTTTTTTATTGTTTTTTTTTTTATAGAATTTTCTTATTTGCAATTTTCACTATGCATATACATATATTATAAATTCACAGCAACTTATTATAAACTATAACTTTATATAAATAAAAGCTATAAATTAAAAAATCAAACAAGTATATGTATGTATACAAAAAATCAAGAAATTAACTTGATTTTTCATATAAAAAGATTTGTTTCGGTTTTGAACATGATTTGTTTGAATACAAGAGTTCTTAGTGGTACGGACATCGTGCTGACAATATAGATACTAAGTTTAATTTACCATAAACCAATCCATTGTTTGCATATCATTATTACCTATGCTTATTACTCTGTATTGAACAAATCATAATTTCTTTATTGAATTTTGCATACAATCTTTGAACATTTAGCTGTTACATAAAAAAAATTAAATTATCCTATTTCACATTCATTCCAGCAACTAAAAAGGAAAATAATGTTTTCATTTTATATACAAAAGGAAAGGCAATTTTCTTATCACCTGATAATCGTTTTTTTTTAGATTTTTAATTACATTTTTATCTTACTTATTATAAAAATATTTTCACTAAAATTTTTACTGCAGTTATCTACTTGTTATGTTAAAAAAACTTAAATACAATATTTTTTAATTCTATGTAATTTTTTAGTTCGATCAATAAAAATTCCTTGTATTTTATTTATTATTATTTTCATAAAACAAAAATATGATGTCAAACAATAAAATACATATTTATCTTGGCGTCCATTATAATGGACAATTAAAAAGAATTTCACTTCTTATATCAAATTATGAAAATAATTTGCAAATTTTATAAAAAAGCTCTTTGTAAAATAAAAATTACATAGACGATTTTTAAATACAATATATGTTGTTAAACCCGAGACCCCTTTCGAAATTTTTATTTCATTTTAAAATATAACTTCTATATTTTGTTTACTATCAGATTTTAAAATAATCCCAAACATACACAATTCAATCAATGTGACGTGACAACTTTGAGATATAATTAAGAACCTGATTAAAATTATCAACACTTTTTGCACAATATTTATTTCACATATTAAGAGTGAGTTCATTTTTGTTAAATTTTAAAATTAAACATTGTCTATTTCAATAAAATGGTTGGTGGACAATTTTAAATAAATTGGTTTGTTTCTTGGCTTCATTTTTCTAATTTGAAGATTGAAGATTATTCTTTTCGTTGTTGATTATGCGGATTTCTGCTGTTGCTTGATTGGCTGTCCGAACTATTAGAGCTGGAGCCAGATTGGTCCAGTATACTGTGATTAGCTCGGGGTACAAGAACAACAGATCCATCAGCACTCTGCTGCAAACTGTACTGATATTGTGAATAGGGGTTGCCATCTGCATCTCTTAAATTCTGGAAGAAATATAAAAATAAATGTTATGTTCTTGTAGATCTTCTCTATTTGGAGTATTATTATATGTTCTACATATTAAAATATCTGATATACATAACACGTCTCTAATCAAGTCATTAAAAATTAATCAGACGAGTAAACAGAATAGCGCCTGATATTACAGCAATCAGTAATACACGAAATGGTTCATGGGTGACTAATTTATAGATAACATATATATAATTAATTTCTTTGTTTACCTGAAATACATGTCTGTATAATTGTGCAAATTTATCTTTAACGCGTTGTCTTTCGGACATAACTTGATCTCTTTCACGCAGTAATCTCATTTTACGATCTTTCATATCTTTAACTTCATCAGCCAATGTTACAATTTGATCAAGTTTTCGTTTTCGGCAATTTTGGGCGGCCACCTTGTTCTTTCCTCGGCGTCTGATGTCTCTAATCAAAGACAACTGAGGTTCACTGAGATCGTATTTTGAAAGACGTTCATTGAATTCATCCATTGGCAGGTTAATAATGTCTTGAACCAGGATGGGGACATTCAGAGCACGGGCTCGCTTTTCATCACGGGTCAAGTGTTCTTCTTCTGACCTGCGACCTGGAAACAGGAAATTGATATTTTAAAATAATGTTATGTCCTGGAGTTTGGAAAACACAAACATACAATTACATTTTAAGATGTTTTATTATCTTTTATGTAAATTTTGCAACTTACTTTTCTTATCTCGAGCTTGAGGTCTCGGGGTAGCTCCATTACTCTGCGGAAGGTGGTAAGTGTGGTTGTGACTAATATGTTCCATGGAGGCACGCGTATTTTGTTGCCTTGCAAAGTCCATGGTACATGAATATTTCATCTCTGAAGATTTGGGTCCAACAGCTCCCTCCAAAGCACCCGGTGTATGATGGGGCATTGTAGGATAGTGAGAATCATATTCATATTTAATCGTTGGTAGTGCACTAGGTGTACCAGTAGCAGAAGGATGTGGTAACAATGCAGATATTGGAGGAGTTGCAACTACTGAAGTATTTTGTTCCTGGAAATATCTCTTCCCAAACATATGATGTTTCTTTTGAGCAACAGGTGCTTGTCTTGCAGATGTTGTATCAGAACTAATTCGTCCACTGTAGCTGTAATCGTAAGGTCCATATTTACTTTGATGGTAATCTTGCGCTGAGTCTGATCCCGCATCTCCCCATTCACCATCTGACAAAGATGGTACACGTTCTGATCCCATGGAACTGACTGCACTGTCACTCGATGCATCTAGACGATCTCCTACAGTAGTTGCTCCAAGACCTGCGCTAGCTGCTCCTGATAAGCTGGTGGCTCCTCCAACGGCTCCGAGCACTGATGAATTGCTACTGGCATTATTATGAGCCGAGTCCAGCATTCGCATTGTGTACATGCCTGGAACATAATAAACAATTATAAATAAAGGAAATATTTTCTGTTTAACTACTTAGAAATATGTATTTTGGGTTTTCCAATAGTTTACACGTATATTTATACTGTGTTTCTTTGCAGAAAAGAACTTCTTTATATTCGATATGACAGCAGCGTTTCTAACCTCAATATCCTTTTATTAATTGTTTTACCTTTTGTTTACATACTAACCTACCTTGTCTAACCTAACCTGTACCTTAATACTTTTAATCACGAACACCTGACTGAACAATTATTTATTCGGTTCAGGGTAGACTTGAAAAGACCTGTTGTACAAACTAAAGAAGTTGAACTTGTCGAAAAACTTAAAAAACTATTGATTTATCGTTGCGAATATCATTAAGAGATTAGCAAGAGTATGGTTTGAACTGGAAAAATTGAACAAACAATAATTGTGTTATCATTTTATCAATTTGCGTTGCATTTATTAATTGATAACCTACAAATGCTAATATATGAATATGTAATATATATATATAATCCTGTGTGTATAGAATCACTATTTTTTGGACATATTTATGAATATAGAAATTTTATTGAGAAAATCACTTTAAACTTTTATTCTAGCGAAAAAGAACAAATACAAGATAATAAATATAGTTATAAGTATAGTATGAGATAGTTATAGTTTCTATTTTAGATTTCTATCATTGCTTGCCCTGTTCGAGTATACTTCAATTTAAAATCTGTTGCCAACAAAAAAAAAAAATAAAATGCATTGCATCAATTTGGTTACTAATGGAAAAGGAAGTAAAATAGAATCCTAAAATGAAAGTTTGAAGTGATTTTTTAGGAGTAGTAGTAAAACCAATGCCTCCCTAATTTTTGGCAAAGTTAGTTATATTTGAATAAGAAGAATATAAAACAATTACTACACGCGCATTACTGATTTTATTATCTAAGGAATATATTATTATTTATATTCATTCATTTATTCTTTAAATATAATACAAAAGTCATAGGTAAAAAATAAAAGTTTTACATATGTTGAATAAATTGTTTTTTGTCAAGTCATTCACTTATTTTAACTGCTGAGTCAGCTAGATATACGAGTACATATAAACATACAGGTAACCTTTTATTTAACCAGTATGTATTAATTAAAATGTTGTATCAATTTACAATTTGTTCGCAAATATTAACGTGCGATAAGAAAACGTAATATCTGGGTTTTTTTAAAGTCACATGATATGAAATTTAATTACACGAGTATTTTTAATAATACATAATTAAAAATCAAATAAAAATATTATTGTAAGGTTTATTTAAAATAGGTTAAGGTAATAATTGTGACATAAAATCTTATATTAATGGAACTTAGAAAGATTACAAGTCTGAGTATAATAAATTTTTCTAAATTAGTATATAATTCATACACCTGTCGTTATATAATTATTACTTTGTTGCTAATTTGATAAGCTGTTATTTACTTTTGATAAGATACACATTTTTAAATGTGAAGCAAGAATTTAAAAGTATTTTTATGTGAGAAACATTGTTGCTAAATGCTTATTATAGAACATACTTGAAGAAAATTAAATTGCAGAGAGTTTTAAAGTAGTACTTATGCTACAAATTAGTAAAATGTTATACATTTTTATATAATTATAAAGGACGTCATTTTCTAATTATTCTGTAAATTATAAGTCGATGGACCGTTACGTTTTGTATATATAAGAACTACGCAAGGATAAAAGTTTTTGTATTTTGTAAAAATTCAGCAAAAATTCTGATAGCAAGGTTTCGAATCATAAAATTGTCAGTATCTGTAACAACCACCAAATTAAATATTTTCTAAATTGTTAAAATAGTTGCTAAATAATTTTTGTAGGAGTAATTAGTGTAGAGGGTTTGTTCCACTTATTTTAAGTGATGATTAAGACATTGATGATTACTCATAGATATTTTCATTTGATGTAAGTCATAATGACAAGCAAGGATGATCTGCTACTTCATATTTAGAACCGGCACGTGTCAAAGTTGTAATACTTGAAAAATTACACATGAAGAACGATCAAATAAAACTGTAAAGTTAGTATTATCTGGCACAAATTGACAATGACGATTGAAGAATTTAACCTGATATATATAATCAGCACTGTCATGATGATACGCATATTTACAAATCAATGTTGAAATATTTTATCAGAAGAGCAGCCAAAAATTGATGAAACAACATTTTTTTTAGATAATACTGCATAACAATAATGATTAGAATAATTTTATTATTTACTAAATTTAGCGGAGACTTAGCATTACATGCAAAAAGATTTTGTTTGTTCATGTTGTCTCCTTTTGTTCAATGGTGCTGTCTTTCAGTCTATTCAGTCCAAAGAAAGGTCATTTTATGATTATAAAATAATAGCAATGAAATTGATCATAGAACTGAAGTTGATAAACTGTTTTTGACAGTTAATAATCAATTTTAAGGTTATGTAGCAATTTCGATAAAATTTTGATAAAAAATAAATGTTTTCTCATCGAGATATTTTAAAAATGAAGTAATTATTTAATTAAACCACCGGAAGTGGTTATTTAATTCTCTAAACACATGAATTGCATCAACCACCACAAAACAATATGGAATAACGAAATTCATAGAAATATTTGTTCACCACATAGTGGAGCATGCATAAAATCACGTAGAGCATTGTATTATTCAGTATCCAGTATCAAATATATCTCATTGTGATACATAAAGCAAAAGATAAAAAGGTGTGAATCATTGTTTAGAATTTATACATATTATGGATTAAATACATGGAATGCTGTTATATAAATATGCGTATTTATTCAAGAAATACAGTAGTAGTGGTAACAAGTATACAGCTGCTTTACTTTATAGCTAATTAAAACTGAACAAATATTTGGATGAATCAATATTCCATATAATTTAAGGATAAAAACGTTTATTAAATAAATATTTCTTAACTTAAATCTACTTCACGGCTTATACGAGTGACAAGACGTTACGAGATATAGGTATTTAAAATTTGAATTTCTATTTTATTTTATTTCATCATAGTGGAATAAATATGACTGTTATAAAAAGAACCACCTAGATATTTCTATAAAGATCTGTAGATCAGTTCAAATAAGAGACACGTGTCGAAAAACATGCGATTAATATTGTCTTGTCATTACTGTTGTCATCGATATATCACTGATAAAGAGATTAGACAAGTAAACATTAAATTGTCATAGTCATTGTCTAATTATATGTGCTTATTAACCTTGTTTGACTAATAAATTTATTTTAAGTTTACTACTTCCTTTTATTGTGTGTTTAAATAGCTCAATGACTTATTTACTACGGAATGAATGACACATGTTATGCTAGATGTGGATCAAACTTAGAAGGGGCAAGATTTACTTTTAGAGGTTCATCTCATTGTTTCTTAGGATTTACGCCTTCGCAAACCGCATGATTTAAAACAAGTGTCGCTTCATCCGGCCTGTGACAATGACATTTATTGAAGAATACAATATGTAGAATAGTTATGCAATAACTGTAGTTTAAATTAAAAAATGGGGTTTTCAATTTTAGTTTGATCAATACACAATCACAGTTGTAACCGCGGTATTTGCTTGGTTAAACTGCAGTTATGGCAGCTGAGAAACAAAATTAACGAAGCACAATTTAAATAAAGCATAATTTAGAATATAAATTTATTCAATATTCAAACCATTTAAAAAAAAATATTTTACTTTTGAAATAATAATATTGTTACAAAGAAAATTTGGGGTTTTTTTTTTATTATTAATAATTCACGGGCTTCTTAGGACCACGGTCCTTTTTTCGCCCTTCTTAATTCATGAAAATTTGGGTTTTGCTGAAGTAATTACAAAATGAAATTTATATTTGATTTAAAAGACTTTATTCTAATATAATTCGCAAGCACTGTTGCTTCGTTGCTGTCTAGAGATTTATGTAAGAAATTGTAAAACAACTATCTACTAATAACGCTACTAATGACAAAGACATACTATTAAAAGTTAAACGCTGCGATAACGAGCAACGAAATAAATATAATGAGTAAAAAAGTAAATAAACAAAAAAAATACATCGAACAACTTGGATATAAATGATTCCAAGTATATAAAACAAATTTAAAATGTATCTTAATTTTTATAAGATTAAAAATAATAGTGTACAGTATTGTATTTGTATTTTCTATTTAATTTAAATTGTTTAGCATATGGAAATACGTGTAGTCATTCACAGTACCATTATTAATTTAATTTATTTTTTAAGTTTTCTTAGTTTTTTTTAGAACCTTACACAAGGTATAATGTTTTAAATTAAAAATATTAAATTAAGAAAAAATATATTATATTTTAACCTCCAAAATGTGACAATCTGTCAAAATGCAGTAGGATTTATTTTTAAGAGAAGTTTAATGTCGTTTTAGAAAAATATAGAAGTGAAAACAATTTCTTTTACTAATTGTTATTAAATATAGCAATTTTAAATATTTCACATACAATTTTGTCAAACTGTCAAAATTTATATTACTAACGGTGCATACGCACCAACTTAACTAACTAAACTTAAATTAAAACACAAATGTGAAAAGGAATACTTAAACGAGAACCTGAAATCTAGATTACAATATTAAATAAAAACAGTAAATTAAATATCAAAACAGTGAGTGGGAATGAGGCTTGAATACGATTAAAAAATTAGGTCATTGAAAATTTGGATAATTGAGATAGGTAATGGTTTAATTTTTTGAATACGTACTTCTAACATACATAGCAAAGTCCGTTGGCGGGATTGTTGCCACAGTGTATGGGAACATATAAACTGGAGGCTCCATATAGGATTTCATGGAAGCACACATTGTAAAACAAAACTAAAATCCAAATATAAGTTTTTTGTTTTTTTTAACACAATTTTAACACCGCATCAATAAACACAACATTATTAAAAAATCTATAAAAACTTCTCACACAAATGTTTCTTTTCATTAATTAATTCTTTTTAAATATAACTAGATTAATTTATTTAAAGATGGTGATTTAAGAATGAACGAACTATCTTAAGCCACTTGTAATTGACAACAATAATTGTTAATTAAACTGGATATAGTGTGACCCGTGTTATAGCCGTGACGTTGCAAAACAAAATGTGTTATATGTACTGTATTAACCGTGATGGTCCGGTCTGAAAGTCAATTCCAATTCAACATAGAGGCGTAGGTCGACGCGTTGTGTATTTGAGAATGATTACATATCAATACACACACTGTACACTAATACATATAAAGAATTCGTAACGCAAAAAAAAATTATGCTGAACAAGTGCTTCAGTACTTCTGCTGATAAGGCTTTATGACTGTTTGTCTGATATACAACTGCTTGGGGTCTCGTACTGCTTATTGTTCTGCCCTGGTTTAACATTTCATTATAAAATACATTGTCGTTACTAAGACGAGTATTTATAAAAATGAGGACATCTTTGTTATGTAAACATTATGTTTTACCTCGTAATAAGTAATTAAATTATATATTAAAGATATATAATCACGATACTCGTTAACTGTACCCCCTCTTCTCCCCCTAATTTATGAGTTACGTTTATCAAATGAGGAAAAATCTGAGAACAATAAGAATGTGATGACTGTTCCATGGAAAATATAGTTTGTATTATTATTTAAGGGGGGAGGCTTAATATCAAAACGATAAAAAAGAAGCATATTTTCGATAATGTTTTTTGACGACACAATTAATATATAATTATTTCTATAATTACTATATGATAAAATAACATTTGAAGAATACTTTGTGAAATTTTCATTAGTAAATATCAAGAAATGAGGGATTGACAGCTAATCTCCGCAGACATTACGGTGCCACTCATAACTCATCACTGGATTTTCTGAAATCGAAAATCCAAAATGTTTTCATTAGTTGATAAGATTCTCCAGGTAACGTTGTCGAGTTTTTTCTTTTTTATTTATTTTTCAATTTTTTACAGCACTTAAAAGTTAAAATACAGATTTTTCATGAAACCTTGTTATTTTAAAATATGATAAAATTAAATTTTTTTAAGCGTTTCCTCGGCATTTATGTAAAGAAAGAGTGTTCAAAATTTTAAAAGAATCGGTCCAGTAGATTTTGAGATAGAGATGGCACCGACTCTGTAAAAGCTAAGTGTGAGAAAACGCGTTTAAAAGTTCAAATTTTCACACAATAAACTTAATATGTTGTACATTAATACAGATAAAAAAAAAATGAAACAAAAAGAAGTTGAAATTTTACTCCCCCCTCCCCCTCACCTTAAATTTGGAGTGTTATAGCTTAACGGAGTAAAAAGATAGAGACAACACTATATGGCTACAATGAATTAGGAGAGAGACAACACTAATAATTTTGTTTTATGAAACTTGTAGCAAGTTTGCAAGTGCTGATATGTTCCCATGACCTATATCGAGTTGCCAGACTGTCTCAAGACTTCAGAGTCTTTTTTTATTTATTAAATATCCAATACGCGACACAGATATAGCTATTTAACATTTCAATTTCTGTTTTCCCCATAAGTCCGCCACTGCACATGTCTAAACATATCAGTAAAACACTCAGGATATCCTACTGATAACACAAAATACTTCATACCAAAATTAACTGACATTATACGCAACTTTATTTTAGTTTCAACAAGATAGATGACAAAACAAAAAATGGTTAAAATGTGATAGCATTGTCACGTGCTCCAGAATTAAGTAGTAGCCTGTAGGTGCAAACAAACAACGGTGTGTTGCAGATGACTCGACTTAATTAAATTATAAATAGATGATTTGTAAATTTTTTTCAACATAAGTTTAGTCTGTCGTCAATTACTGATAAGGTTTGATGAATTAAGGTCCGGCCCGGCCCTTGTACTATGTCCTATTTGTTGAAGATAAGGAGTAACGTCATACTTGAATATTTTCTAAGGAGCATTGCACGTAGTTTGTGGTAAATACGAGTTCCTATGTACGGTTTAAAGTTTGTGTGATTCCATCAGTTGCGCAAAAGTTAGATCAATGTTAAGATAATGATAACATAGTGATTAAAATAAGTATTTCCTGATTTAAATACGTAGACGATTTCATAAAAACCAGTGGCGGGTGTGGAATGTTTTCAGTCAATATGTCAAGCGCGTCAGTGTTGCATATGTTAAAAGTACATTCACTTCTAAAAGAAACCAACATGTGGCCCCACACCCTTTAGTTAGTCTTTGTATCTGTATATATATAAATATATATATATACACTTATATCTATGTACAGAAGAACGGTGTCAATTTTCAGTTAAATATTAGCACCCGTACAACTCCAATGGCTCTGATTGAAATTAGGAACTTTATTATTACAATTTTTACCAGCTGTAAAATATTATGAGTACTTAGAGGTGTACACATGTCTGCAAACGATGGAACGATCTTGATGAAAAGAGTAACTCCCCTATTTGAACAATTCTGTAAATAAATTCCAAAACCATCTGTCGAACATAACCAGAGAGACAGTTTTGAATACAGTTTTGTTCTCAAAAAACAAAACAAAAATATTTTTCGTTTTATTTTAAAACTGTTCTGTTTTCCGAAAACAAACTGTTCATACTGAATAGACTGGTTCTGTTTTTAATGTTTTTCTGTGTGTTTCATAAAAATTATAAACATGATAAACAACAACTGACAAGCGCAAATGTTCACAAAAAACAAAACTGTGTGTTCAAACCAAGCAGACTAAAAAACAATAACAAATGGGTTTTGTTTACTAAAACAGCAACAAAAGAGAAAAATGTTTTGAGAACTGTCTCTTTGGTGCAATCAAGCTTTTGTTCGTGTTTTATTGAACTTTCTTTCTGGTGTGAAACATATTCAATATTATTATATAATTAAAAATATTGTTTTGGTACTAACATTTTTTCTAAAACATAGGTTATAAATCGCCAGCATGTTCATGTGCAAAATGATTAAAAACAAACCGATCGAAGCTCATTAAGAGCGTAACTTTGAACCATCCCTTTGCAAGACCATGGAGTAAACTAAATGTGAAGGAAACTTGATTGAAAATGATTACTTTTTTATGCGAAATTTGGTTGCACAAGTAACGCATGCGTCGTTGTTGTATATACAGCAAAGAAACAAAAATAACTTCAATCGAAAGATAATTAACAAAAATATATGCTAAATAAACAAGCAACTGCCGTAAATTCTATCTATATTAAAACAATATTGATAACGCTGTTTAAATAATATTTAAATTAAAAAAATATATACGTTATACGTTGTATCTTAACAACACGTGTATGGCTAAAAAATATTTGTAAATATTATTATTGTTAAACAATAATCACTCGTAAAAGATTTTAAAACTTTTAAGTATGTATAAATTAACGTAAGATTTACTATTAATATTACAATTATCTAATGGAATTATTGTGTAATTAAGAATACATAACATGCATATACTTTAGCAACATTGTTATCTTTGGACTTTCAATGTCTTGAGTTTAAAATAGATATTATATAATGACGACTCTAGGATACTCATAAATATGTAAATAAAAAACTTATAATCGACAATTTATTTTGTCTAAATGTTACTTTAACGTATAAACTGAGATATGAAGAACGTTAGAACGTGATAGATACGTTAAGAATTTAGATACTTTTTATTATATGTGAAAACGTATCTAGATACAAAATATTAGAATACTTCTTATAAGAAATAATGATATGTTTTTTTTGTTTTACGAATCACTAGAATTGACTTTCAGTCCGTCCTGTATATACATATAAACATACCACGACATATAGAACTGCTTGATAAGCATCCATTAAATGTAATACAACTTATTCACATTTTAAACGCGTGATATTTTTTTGAACTTTGAATCATAAAATGATCCTTTAATACTTATCAGCAAAATACACACGTCAACCAAAAATTTTTTATTGATAACATTTTTTTTTTGCATAGTAATACAATAATATAAATAAACTATAAATGTTATAGATTTAGACGCAGTCTTGTAATTTATGCTGTAGATACGTTAAGTGTTTAGATACTTTTTTTATATATGAAAACGTATCTAAAGTACTGTTTATGTATCCGAAACTGAATGTTACATATACATAAGCAGTGTTGTAATGTATTGTGTTGTAGATACGTTAAGTATTTAGATACGTTAAGTGTTTAGATACTTCTTTATATATTAAGACGTATCTAAAGTACTGTTTATGTATCTGAAATTGAATGTTACATATACATAAGCAGTGTTGTAATGTATTAGGTTGTAGATACGTTAAGTATTTAGATAATTTTAGCATCCAAAACGTATCTGAAGCATTATTTGTGTATCTAAGCCTGTACTATAGTATATATATAATACTATAACAGATAGCAGCGTACTGAAGATATATCATCAGCTGTAGTATGAGTGTAATGTCATTCATTGACCCCATCCTGTAGCCTCGGGCCATAGGTTACTAATCACTGCGGTAATTCGTGATTAATAAAATCGAATAAGTACAACAAACTAATGAAAAATCCATTGCAGACATTTTTGTTTATTAGTTTTTTTAGAACATATTTCGATACATTTTAAAAGAAAGAATATGTCAAGGTTCTTTATAAAGTCAGGCGATTTAGCTGATAAGATATGAATCGACCTCAATTCAATTACTCATCTGGACAATATTTGTTGAATGAAATAATTCTATGAAATCATATGACATCTTAATAAAATCTTTGAAACTAAATTTCGGTGAATCCCTCTTTTTTATCAGGATGATTATGGAAAAAACCCAATTGTTATTTACAATTTATATTACTTCCTCTTAAAGAAGAGATAATATCAATTCAAATACGAAATTCTTGAAATATTTTAGGGTTATTTTGTTTATTATCTTACATACAGTGTGTCCCAAAAGATAGATTCGATTTGATTCATTCACTGGCACTGCGAACGCAACGAACAGGCCGCAGGGCGCATGTCAGATTTCGGGAATTCAGTCGCTATGGAGTATTATCATAAAATAAATAAGAAGAACTGTGAGAACTGCAGCAGCACAAAATGAAAAGCAAACACAAGAAATCCCTGCATATAGAAAAAGTGCATATTTTTAGTGAAATTTTGCCTTTTGTTTAGAAGAGTGACGTGAGGATACATACTGTGGACCACCTCCACTACCCCCCCCACACACTTTCACCTGTTGTGACGTCACAAATTTTCTTTTTCATTTTGATTTTTTTTTTGGGAACCAAATTTTAGATTAGATGTAACCCCCTCCTCCCTCTCCCTTTATATGTGACGTAATTAATAGTCCGTATTCGTCACATCGTTAAATTCAAAATTCACTAGAAACAATTGAATATTTAATATACAATGTTAAAAGCAATTAAAAACATATTAATTATGATATTATTCAAAGTATACTCGTACATTTATTATTAAGAAGTGATAAAATTTCAATTATATAATTGTTGAGTCATTAAAATTATTATTAAATGAGAAACTAGCTGGAGGAAACTAGTTTTATGATTAATTAGAAAATTATTAATTACATAGATTTGAATAACATTATTTAATTTTTTTTTTTTAAATTCTGAATTTCCAATATGTTACATACTTTATATATATACTTGTTGTATATAAATGGGAATGCCATGCCGTGGTGTGCTTTCCCAAATCGTCTACCAAAGTAGCAATTCTCTTCTAATTATATCTTTCGTTTAGTTGAATCATAGTGCATATATTTATAGCTTTAGCAGAATCCTACAGTGGTCCATACAGCTTCTTACGAATAAATACAAAAAACTAAATTGTTGATAATTGCTAGTGATAATTTTGTTGCTATATAATACGATATTTTCTGATAAGAATCAGAACTCATACGATTTAAAAAAAAAAAAAAAAATCAGATGTTAAAAATTGTACTTTGAATCTTTGAAAATGTGATTGTCAAATGAATGAATATCTTATTTGCATAGACATGGGATGACGTAATTAATAATGACGTCATTTATTCGTACAATAGATACATTAAATAATCATCAACTATGCGTCAGAAATCAACAGGTTATCACGTCAGTTGGAAGTAACGTGGACAGGAAATATTAATTAGCATTTAATATTTAAAATTATGGGATCGATTCGAAAATATCCAGGACTGACATGGAGATGGTTTTCATATATTAATTTTTTGATTATGTTACACGTTGGTATCATCCATCATGAGGTTACGTGTGATACTTCAAGCCAATACGTTGCTTGGTACATATTTCATATTCAGCCAAAAATATTGCTTTTTTATCTACATCTAAAACTTTGCATAAATTTGCTATGAAATAAGTTGCAATATTATAGGAGATAGTAATTAGTAATACTTATTAAGTATTACTCTTCCCTTCTAGAAATTGCCATCTCTTTTATACAACAGAGTGTAAAAGAGATGCATTAAAGTGTACACAATTTACAGGTAGTTTCAGCAAGACGTAGACCGTCCCCACAAGGGGTCAACTGATTGCAAACCGATCTGCCCGAATCGAATGAGAATGGAACTGTGTTGTTTGTGAGAGAACGCACGCGTATACGAGTAAGAGAAAACACACGCCATGAACGAAACTCACTGATTTTGAGCACGTTTTGAGCGACTATGTTTCTCAGTCATGCTTTTGATGGTGACATCCTGAGCAGAGATGTGCACAAATACTATTCAAAAGTATTTAAATATCTACATGCATACAAATACGATACAATAAACACCCCTATTATGCAATTGTTAAAAATTGTAAAGAGTCACGAAACACAGCTCGACTAGTTTGCAATTCTGTGCGGAGTGCCTAAAAGTGTTGATATTATTAAAGTTGTGACCAATGATAAATAAAATAGATCATTCATTAATACCTATGTCATGACGTTAAAATTAAGCGGCAAAACAGAAATTCATATAGCAATATATCCGACAACTTTTAAATAGTACAAAAAACAAACTTCGACTTTAAAAAATTAGTTAACAAGTCTATTGCAACAAATATTACAGTTTGTATAACAAATTTATGTAAAATTTTCACTTTATTCACATATTTATATAGTGTTAAGTATTTTACGTAAATTATATATCACAGTTTTATGTAACATCTACGTTTCGTATTTAGTAGGATGTATTCAAATGATATCGGCTTCATTTTGTAAATCAATTAAAGAATTATAAAGTAACATTACAAATAAATCTAATTTTAACCACAGTAAACGAAATTTAACGTTCAAATATTTATAAGTAGGTTAAAAAACCACAAAACAAATATAAAAAATATATTTACCATTGATAGGTTACGAGGAAATGATATAATACAAATACACCGATAATATCCTTATTAATAATTAAACTAATACACTATTAGTAAAGCTAAATCAAAAATATAAAACTAAACCTAATAATATAACAAAATAAAACGCGAAAAACTAAAAAAAAATTAAACACAAGAACTGACTAGAACAACCACATGACAAAATACACTAAATAATAGCAAAAACTTTGAAATACGTCTTGTGTTTGTATATGTTAATATGCATGTATAGATTTAAATCAGTATTGGTGTGTGATAGATATGTGCATTAAATGTTTGACCGTGTGTTAAGTATATGTAAGTTTGCTTAAGTATTGGTAACACATAGTAATGACTCAGCAATAAAAATAGTAAACACGCGTGACTGTCCGCAAAGAGAACATAATAATCCTTCACTATCTTAGTCCAGCCAAAGTATGATGTCTAAAACGTAAAATATTTCAAAGTTTTATAATTTTGAAGAATAAGAATGTTGTTGTCTATAAATCAAGCAGATTATGGGGAGGAAATAAGAAATACTATACGTTGGAGATCGACGACAATGTAGTTCTGACGGAAATACGAAAGATAATAACTCTAGATAAAAATTAAAGCGACTAAAATATGTATTTGATATATTTCGCACATTCTGAGCCTGTCCAAACGATAGAAATATCCGAAAAAGTTGAATTAAAAACATTAAATATCAGATTTGCCCATTTTAATTCACTCCACAACTGCCCCTTGGCCAGTCCACACTGCAAAGCATCCGGCGCGCCGAGATATAAAAAATATATTGGCTTTTATTTATTGGAACAATTTTGTAAATGTAAAATTCTTTATTAACTGAATTGCTTGCATACTATAAACTGTTTAAAACAATCTTGCTCTTTAAAGTCTCACACGAAATAAATTGTATCTAGTCAAAGTTCCAACCGATTGCGTGCAATATTATACTTGTCTATTGTTTAATCTGGCAAAAAAATTAAAAAAATTGTTTTCAATTCATTCCGCATTTATTTGTAATTAACAGTTGTTAAGAAAATATTTTAATGATATTTTTACTTAACTAATTAAAAGTATATTCAAATAATTCTTTTAATATAAGAATCCCTTCTTGTAAATAAAGTGTCTGTCTATTTAAATGTTAAATCGATTAAAGTATCTCTTGTAGACTATTACTACATAATATGATATTAATAATAATCCAGCTATAATATTTAATACTGACTTAGGTAATTTAGAACTGATTACACAAATGTCCTACAAGAGTACTTTGTATAAAAGTGGATAAATAATAAAAAAAGAAAATATTAGTAAATAATAAACAAATACTAATTAATTCAATGTTGAAGGCGCCATCTATTTGAAAACAAGTAATATATATCTTACACTGGTGTGAATCCTTGATAACGACACATCTAAACTTCTATCTTGGAAATTAATAAAAGTTGCAATGATTTCTAATTATTAATTAATTATAAAGAAACATTAATTACATAATTATTTAATTAAAATATGTGAATATTGGATAAGGTGGTGTGTTTGCAAGCTAAATATTTTCTTACGCGTTCTATATTACCGACTAAGCGCTCCCTGCATTATCATTTCTGCTTTCACGGATTGGTATATTTTTTTAAGATTTTAATTAAAAATTCTTACCTTCATTAACGGCCATATCCATAAGCTGCAAGTCTTCATCATTTAGAATGGAATTAAGAAATCCATCAGTAGTTTGATTCAATTCTGAAGTAGCATTCTGTCAAAGGTAGAATTATCTTGTAAGAAATTGTAAAAATAGTAAGAAGTTTAATTATTAGGATATGCTTTGTTGGTTTACCTGGTAGTACAACAAATCATGCCCTCCTTCAAGTTTGTAGGAACCTCCAGAAGCTCCGGTTCCAGAATCAAGCGTCTCACTACTATTAGTGAGATGCATTGAAGATGTAACAGCAGCCCCCAAATTAGTGCTGCCTGTAATTTGGAAAAAAATAATTATTATTCGTCAAACATCTGTCTAAGGTATATATGTTGCAGCAATCAAAAGAGAAAAGTATCCACGTGTCTAATTCAAGTAAAATTCAACAAGAAATTGATTCTTCACATATGTAGGTTGTTTTTATCGCCATGTTAGACCAGTTGTTAAAAGTAACTGGTTTTATGTGATATACTTTTATTGATGTTATTATTAAAATTGCATTATATATTTATTTGTTTAGTTTAAACAATAATATCAAATCCTATTTTTCTTCTTCTTGTATGTATGTTTTATGGCATGAGTATGGAAAAAAATAACAAGAAACAAATTATATTTCAACATAAAAAATATGATATTATACTCAATGCAAATATTTCTTTGATTATAAAAATAAAATATACGCGAAATAATAATATATTTAATATTGATAAAATTAGTAGAATCTATATATTTAAAAAATATGCAGATTTTTACATTTAATGACTTGCTTAATTACGCATTATAAAATGATTTACAAGTAGAATAAATGAATGCATTAATACAAAGTATTAGATTACATTGATAACCTTTAAACAAGTGCAAGACTGCGTAGTGTGACTTTAAAAGTAGTTTAGGATATTTATCTAAGACTCTAACCATTTACTATTGGCGCGAAATTTGATTATAAATAATAACTATACATTATGTTCTACTATATAGTACTGTATATATTATATACGAAAGATTTATTTTTGTATAATAAATGGAATATGCAGCTAAAATATTGTCATAGTCCTAAACTATCAGACCACTTGGTGAAAGATTTTCTTTCTGGTCTCGTATGTTTAAGACTACGACAGTGTAGACTAGATTGTAGAAATCTATTGTCAGTAGAGTGTGTACGAGTTGTTTCACATTAACACACTTTATCATGACAACAAGCTTCTTCTACTTTAATGTTTATTAATTCACCACTATATTGAAAGAGATAAAAGTACATATTATAGCACTCTGCATGATTCACTGTCCATGATCTCGTACACGCAACCGTCGTAAACCGAGGACTGTCCTAAGTTCTGTCTGAAGTTATATATATCACATCTAGCTTGGAAATCTTGCAAAATCATGAAATAGTGTGTTAATGCTAAACAACTTCAATACACCCTACTGACAATAATCGAAATTAGTCTGTTCCAGAGTGAGAGTAGTCTAAAATATTAATTTTAAGATAATGTTTATTATAGTAGAAGAGGAAGCTTGTTGCGCAATAAAATGTAATTCTAAAACACAAACTTTGCGCCTGGAATATCTGCAACATATACAACGCTTAGGTGATTAGAACTCAGTAAATTGTGATTTAATATAATTGGGTTTTATATCTTGAGGGGTTTTATATTCTTATCTACTATTACAATATATTATACATTTATTTTCATATAGAATTGAATTATATTTTATAATTTTTGTCCAACTCTGGAAATATTAATAGAAAATACTTAAAAAATCAAGTGTCTATTTAAGCATTCTTCGTTGTTGTTTTTCAAGACTTGTCAAGATTACAAGTTCGACAAATATGATAAATAAACATTTGCTTAAGCTAGGTACAAGGCTAAATCAAATCACGTGATTGGCGCTAGATTGGCATTACTAAGAAATTATACAAATTGGCGAATTTATAATAAAAATGATGCAACACCACGACTCCACGTTGGTCAATAATAAAAATAATGAATAAATATTACCATAACTAGAATTGGCTGCATTCAAATCCCCCATAGGTGGTGTCAAAGATGCATTATGTAAAAGAACCCCTGATCTATCCATGTACCCTTGTGGAGGGTAGCTGCCAGCCCCCGAGCCAGGGGTTGCTGCAAAAGGGGAGTGTCCATAATGGTGGGGTGACGGTCCATGATGAAGGGTAGATGGGTGTGTCGCTGCGTGCGAATGATGCGCAGTAGCACCACTACCAACGGAGGGATGATGTGGTCCTAGAGAGTGGTGGGGGTGAGATAGGGGATGATGTGGATGTGATGGATGGTGGGAAAGATGGCTTGAAGAGTGGGGAAGGGATGAATGATCTCCGTGAGGTGGTACTGGAACTGGTCCTGGTAAACTTAACAGATTTGCGAGATCTTGCCAACGTTGTTCCATTGACATTGTGCGAACAAGTGGCATACGACCCTGAAAATTAAAAAAAATATGTATTAGTATATTGTAGATAACAGTAATTTCCCTGTAACGGGTCGACGTCGTCTGACGTAACGATAGAGGTATAAGAATAGAGTGCGCAATATTGTGCATGTATTGGATAATTGGACGACACTCTGAACTAAACATTGAAACAAGCTGTTCATATTTAAAAAAGTGCTAAAGCCAGGGTGGACGAATAGAGTGCAACTCTGGGGTTGCACCAAGAAATCGAACATTAAGGAAATCCAAACGTTCCAAAATAAAGTTCTGCGAGAAATAGTTAATGCACCGTGGTATATCCGCAATGACGACATACATAGAGACCTGAAGATTAACACAGTCGGAGAAGAAATTAAAACTATAGCAGCGAAGCACGAGTTGAGACTTCATAACAACGAAAACATCGCCGTGACGCAAATGTTGCTTGATAGTAATGATGTTCGAAGACTTCGCAGGACTAAACCCTCGGACCTAGTAACCTAATCATGGAGAATTGTTCATTAGAGCAATCTCTACCACACCGTGTAATTATTGAAATGTAAGCTACTAGATAAGTATATCTATACTTAGTTGTAGTATATGAGAGATCTTCCCAGCTGTCAAATATTTTCCAATTTCATAACGTTATAGGCGTTATATACCGTAACACTAAACTACGTAACATTAAAGAAACGTTAAATTTTGAGTTACGATAACGAAATTAAATTTTTCTTAACAAATAATAACAGGTTTGGGTCCTTGCTTAAAAACTAATCGTGTCTACCTAAAATGTGTAACCAAGGATCAATTCAGTGTTGTTGGGACTGCTATTAAAGCCTATAACTACTAAAGAACTTAGCACACTCCTTACTACTATAAGATATGGCATATATTATTGTTTCAGTAAAATATTCCGCATAGCACTAGAACATAAAACAAATTCTATGATAGAAGATAATGAAATGAAAAAGGAACTATGAGTATATAATACACCTACAATAGAACTAAAAGTTAATCTATTTTTTTCACATTATAAATAAAGAAAAATTATTTTAAAAAGTATATATTTTTTTTTTTTTTTTTTTTTTTTTTATTTAACGTCGGCCTATTTCCGATGCTGAGTCCTATCACCGACGACCTCCTTCAATGTTGGCAGTATTTATGGTGTCGTGGCCTCATATATGTGGGCTACACCACTGCCTAATAACTGTACGATTATGTATGACCATAATCAATATAAGTTCATAATAACCAAACCCAGAAAATATATATCTGGTCCGGGGATCGAACCCGAAGACACAGCAGTCGGCGTCAAGCATCAATGCTCTCGCCCACTGTGTAAAAAGTATATAATATATTCGCGATTGTATATAGTAACAATAAAAAATCAATAAACCAAGTAATTGTAATATTGTTGCTATATAAATATAATATATTTTTATAGAGGTCAACATATATTACAATATCAATAAAAATATAATTATATTAAATGTTACATAAACATACATTTGACATGAGTTAAAAAATAAACAGTTTTGTATGAAAAAAAGAGAGCAAGCATATTGTGTGATGTTTATAATGTACGTATACGTATTTTCTAGTTCAATAAAATAAACGTCAAGAATCAAAATATTTTCACAACAGGGAAATATTACATTCGATGTATATTCTATGTATATACATATCCACATGTAAAAATAAAGGGTGAAAAAGGAAAGGTGAGTAACATGTGTCTACTATCCTTATTTTAAGCAGCGATTGCAAACTATTTATAGAACGGGCCACATGTCTAATTTAGTGATTTTTTAACATTATTTTATTACAACCATTGCAATAAGAGTATCAAATTTAAAAGAAAATTTAAACTTTGAAGAATTTTTTTTTATACACAGTTCATCACTTTCATCTAATCTCGGCCTTTTTTTCAGGTTGACACTACTAACACCTACACTCAACAACATTTTTGCGGCAACTAAAATGTTCAAACAATCGCATTGTAAATAATTTATATTCACATTTATTTTTCCTTAAAACATTCGTTTCAGTTCGGCTACAAAATGTTGTAAAAGACAAAATTATAAAATAAAATATTTAACAGATTGTTGTTTACCAAATTTTATATTTCGTTTTTGTAACAAAAAAGGTTGAACATTTATGTTACTGTTGTTAGTTTATTTTTCGCGACATTTTTTTTTTAATAACGTCAACGAGACCAGAGTGCAAAAAAATCGTGTGAACCCAATCTTAATCTTTCTACCAAATAATCATTTAAAAAGTTTTGTTATTAAATAAATTTATTCGGAAGTGTATTTGAATAATATCATAACAATTCTTATAATTCCAATTACAATACGAATTTTAATAAGGTCTAAGAGCCAAACTCTGGAAACACCTGCTCTTACTAATACATAACGAACAAGAAGTTACCTGAATTTACCTGTTCCAACTTGTAACAGTAAATACTAAAGTTAATATTGACTTAGAATAAAAATTGACTATGTGTGCTCAAATACAATATGGGTTTATAAAACATGCAATCGCGTATGTGTGCGTCAGTATGTGTGTTAGTGTATTAGATATGTATGTATTATAAGAAGAGTGATAGGAAGTGATCTCCCGCTGTACAGGTGTTACAATGTACTAATTTCATATAATATAAATTGAAGTCAGCAAATAATGTGTTTAATCAATGAATACGTTTTATTAACTAAGATGGATGAAGAAAGAAATTATTTAGAAAGATAGTTTTATATAAAGCCGTTATAAGCAGCTAACACTTGTGCAGCTCAGTGGAAAAACCATAAAAACAAAGAAAGTTGCAGTGATATATGAGAAAACACACCTTACTCAAAAAATTGGCTTCGCAAGCAGTCTAGTGATTCACACGAGACGAGATAAGCCATCACATTGTAAATAATTTATATTCACATTAATTTTCCCTTAAAACATTCGTTTCCGTTCGGTTACAAAATGTTGTAAAAGACAAAATTATAAAATAAAATATTTAACAGATTTTTGTTTACCAGATTTTATATTTTGTAAATTACGACTTAATCTTTTTTATAATAAACGTTGAACGTTGATGTTGTTTGTTAGTTTATTTTTCTCGGATTTTTTTTAAATAACGCGAACGAGACCAGAAACAAAACTCTCGAGTCTCGCCAAATATAGTCTCGGTACCGTGTCAATAGTTTTCAGAAATGTCTCGTCTCGTCGCTTTTACGAGACGAGAAAAGTGTCTTGCTCGTGTGAAGCCTTTACCTGCATCCTTGAATATGTACTGCTCTTGATAAATATTTCACAGGCAGCGGTGTGATACACATTAGTTTCTTAACCCCATTAAAAAAGTAGGTTCGTGCGATTATATTTTTATTCCTAAACATTAAATAACATTTTGAGTTATTTGCATTAAGAGAAAATATGCCTTTGTTTGCTTAGATATGATTCAGGTGTGATTTTGTGTGTGTATATGTTTTAAAACATTAGGTATATTATGTATGTATGTATGTATAAATATAAATACACAAAAATAATACTTAACATTTTTCCTAATTTAAAATAATAATAATATGTTAAATTTAAAATTGAAGAACTCTCCACGTCCACTTTGATGGTGATATATTATTTATAGACAACTTAGAAAATCATGCCATGCCATATGTTAGATACTTGTTATAGGTAAGTATTATAAAAAGTAAAAACATTAAAATAATATAAAATGTATAGAAAATTAATTTACGAGCAAAGCTAATACTATTTCATCGTTCGACGAGATATACCAAGATATAACAGAAAGAAACACTGCTATTATTTATAGCAGATTATTGTAATTTGTTAACTATAATAATCGAAACTAATGTTAACGTATTTATTAAGAAAGTGCGGTGAAAATTAGCAGTGAAGATAATTTGACAACAAAAAGGATCCCAAAGGACAAACTCGTGTTCTCATCTATATAATATATGTAGGATAACTACTTAGGATACAGATTATGTGTAATTCAGATTAGTGATTAATTTTAAGTAATAAGAATGGTATAAAAGCATAACGATTCTTCAATCGTTCTCTTTTATATAACATTATAAATAAACTTACAATTAGTACAATAATTTTTTTTTTAATTGTATATTTAAACGCGTAAAATCTTGGCTTCTTCGGGCACCTGTTATATATGATATATTTTTTAAGAAAATAATTTTTGGAAACAAATTTATAAAAAAATAAAACTATTTTTAATATAAATATTTATTTAGTACAGTAGCTTCTGAACTAGCTTCAAGTACTCAGGATATTGTTCAATTAGTTGTTGAGGACTCTTCTTCTTTTGGCCTACAACAACAATCATGGTAAGCCAGATGACGTAACGTGTTTATGAATATTATATGATAAAACTTACATAAACTTTAAAAAAAAAGGCTCTTATATTGTTATAGTTTATATATATATATAATTGTATATTGAAAAGAATTCCAATGAATTGGGGGAACGATGAAGGAACAACATATGGGAAAATGCATTTAAAAACCTGGAATCTTCAGTGAATGGTCCACAATTATCTGACCGATAGACAAGCTAATAACAGATTAGAATTATACCGGAAATAATTATTGATCTGAATTGATAATATAACATCTCATTTCTACATTTGCGAGATATGTTTCTTAATTATGAAATCGATCATTCTATTCATTTGAAAGATAAGCAGTGGCGGATTTACCAGAAGGGTAAGTAGGCTGAAACCTAATGCGGAAAATTTGAGGTAAAAAAATTTCTACTTATTAAGTTATTTATTGGTTTTTAAAGTTAACTAACGTGTAGTAGTACAAGATCCGACTGCGTGATTACTATTGTTACAGATGCATAAGAGGGAGAGAGAGTTACCGCAGCATACCGTACATCAGACAAGGACGCAGTATGCCAGTTGTTAAATTTAATTTAAACTAAAAACAATCAAAATTGTATTTTGATTAAAAAACGTATGAATGTTTACTACATATGAAGTCAGAGCTTACTGGGGGCAGGAATTAAAGTACTATAAAGATTTAACAATAAATATCTTAAAATATACAATTGTTTTTTGATAAATACGTATTCTCAAGATTCGCCGACTTTTGATTTCAATAAGATACCTTCATTGATTGGAAATTATATATATTTATAACCAATAAATAAATAACTAAAATGCTTTAATTATTTTATTGCCTCTAATTACATTTTTGATTATCTATGTATACAAATACCATACAAAGTACAAACACCATGTGCTAAGAAAGTTCCCGTAAATTTGTAAAACTAGTTCATAAATTTCTAAAATAATAAAATCTTAAAGTAACGTTATGAGATACCAATATAAAATAAACATACTTTTTACTATATACTCGTCAGAGTAAGTTTATTAAAACATTAGAGTTTTATATAGATTTACGTTCGTACGTATATCTTTATCGATGTATGCGTATGTATATAATAGCAAGAGCAATACCGTTCCTCGATGATTGATAATTACTAATTACTAATGAGAAAGCATCCGTGTTGTATCTCTATACAATCACTGTTTTACAAGTCTATTAAGTCAGTGATAAACAACATAAGGTCCTATTTATAAATTTAATTTATATAACTTATGTATTTTTAATATTGGATTAAAATATGTTTGATGTGGGCTCAGCACTACATTTTCTCGGTTTGGTGGATCATCTAGGTAGTACAACATTTACTAATATTTGCAAAATATATGCAGCCATCCGAAAGAAAAGGGTAGCATAAAAAGATAATTACAGAATGATATAACTGGTGATCCGATCAAATTTGTAATCTTTGTTGCCGGAGGTTAATTCCATTGTGACATATTTGTTGCTGGATTCACTAACTTTGTTGACAACTAAACTACACTATTAACGACCAAAAAGTAGTGTCATACTGTATAATATTAACAATCTAGTAACAATAACGATAACTTAACGATAACGCATATTATCACAGTAATTAAAGAACTGGCGAACAAGATATAAAACAACTCGATGAATAAGATTAGTAAACGTAAAAAAAAAAATATAGATAGTATATATTTATCCAGTTTTAACAAATTTTAATGGTGTTGCCCGATTTCTTTATTCATGTGCTTAAGGTGGATGGTTAAGGTGGATGGTTAAAGACACAAAGAGTCTAGGAACTTTTCAAATGATGCTGATATAGCCTTGAATAATAAATTTAAAAGTGTGTATTTGACAAAGTCTTAGCACAGTGACCTAAAAACTGCGTTTTTTAATTCTAGTTTTGTCAAAGACCGACCGTAGTTACTTAACGAAAAACGTAACCGAGGTATTTTGCTTAGTTAAGCTACAGTTATGTTCAACTTGCACAAAAATGAGAGCTGAGAATCAAATGTTTGTAAAAATTCTCAGGTAGTTAACAATTGAAAAAACAACACTTACTGTGATAGATTTATCGTTGGTATACGACTTGGCCCCCTTTATTAAATCAATGGCAATCTCTGTATTAAAATAAACCCAATAAAAAACAAAACTTATATTACGATAATAATTTATAAGTTTTTTCGTGTGAAATTAAAAATGAGATAAATGATAAATCGAATTAGGATTACTTTGGCCGTGATTTCTCTAAAATAAATGATTTGTGAATTGTAATTATCATTAGCTGCGATAGAGATAGAGATACGAGAGGCATACGAGTACATGAAACTGATAGCAAATTATAAGGCAATCTAATAGCGTATTAAGCATCTGTATAGAATCATAATTAGGTCGATTTCAATTTAATTATTTTAATTTGATCATTATTAATAAATATGATTAATTATTAATATATTTTGGAAAAGTTTAATAAACTGAATATACATATTATATATGTGTATATAATTTGCACAATTATTTTACCGGATTTACATATAATTACTTGTAGTTTAGAGATCTGCATCTGGTCGATGGGTTTATAATTGTAATTTGCGAGAGTTTAATGTAATTATATATAGCTGCATTAGATTCAAGGTTGTTCTATTGCATATATCTAAGTTATACAGTTAATGTGTTAATTAAAGGCACTATTTATCCATAAATTACGTCACAAAAAGCATAGACACGTCTTGTCACACATTGCAAAAAAAAACATTTTTTTAGTCTTATTTTTATTTTTCTTTTAAGGTCATTTAAGATTAGATGTGACGTCACGGAGCTTATGACTCTAATTAATGATAAAACCACTACACTTTCAGAATCTAAACGACAAAACATTTAATGAAAATTAAAGCAGATTGATTGAAAATCCAGCTAGCGACGAGTTAGCACTCTGAGAAAAATGTAATTTTCTCAATTAAAATTTGAACCAGATGTTTTGTAGTATTCAGTACATAAAATAATAAAATTTAAAAATCTATTATGATAATTTTATGACTTTATTTATGCATATTTTAAATAAATAAAAGCTTAGGTTATATAAAAAAAAGATTTTTTCATTAAACTAATTTAATTAAAAATCATATGTCTATGTGGAACATTAGAAATTTAATTTAATGAAAACTGAACAAGTATTTTAAACAATAAATTGAAATATCATCATCCTTGTATGCACTAAAGCTTGTACCATATTTTATACATTTTAACAATTATAAAATTAGTTTCTCTTGCAATTTAATAAATAATATAACTAACTTTCATTTAATTAGTTTTTTTTTTCGAAAACTTTTATTTATGTTATAAGAATAAGACATTAAAACATTATTAATATTAAGCCAAAAAATTTAAACCGGTTAATAATATATCTTAAGTAATTATATAATTATGATTCAATAATAAATTTCAGTTATAAATTAGAAATTAAAAATAACGGCAAAATGAAAATCTAATTAAATTTCAAAAATAAACTAAAAAGATAAATCATTTTAATAATTCATTTTAAATAAGGAAGTGGATAGAATGAAAGAAAAGAAAGGCTATTTATTCAATTATAACATTAAAATTGAAGATAATTGTATAAAATTGTGAAAATAGTGCAAGCAAATTAATACGGCAGATTCATTGTGCTAAATAATCACTAAAACCGTAAAGACAGACGCATACTGAACTGACAGCATCTCCATTAGGTCCAGTTGGTTAGTGAGATATCTCTGAACATTGAGTTTTGAGATAACTACTAAAACTATATTCCAGTTTATTTCCGTTTGGTTTAATTTAAGAGTTATCTGAATATTGAGTTAGATAAAGGATACAGTTTTACATATTTAGTTTTACATACTTTTCAGGGTTGTCTGAAGGATAACTGACTTTGGCTACCTAAGAAAGAGTTACTTTTCGAACCAATCCTTAAAACTGCCGACAATGATACATTTGTACGTCTAAAGATGCAGATTATTCAACATAAATAAATAATAACAAAATAAAATTAATCAAAGAAACTACTAAAAAGTGACCATTTAAGAATGCCCTCTTCAGATTGGGAACTGGACATACGAAGTTAACGCATCAATATTTAATGAACAAAACTACAGGTCAACAATGCACCACGCTTTCTGCGAACCTGTGGACGCTTATCTTAAGACGTCATTAAATATCTATCACATTAAGAACGACAATTTGAAGTATTCTTTTGCAATATATAGACATTGCGTGACACTTTAACCCTAGTACCGACAAAAACAATAATTAATTTTAAAAACACATTCATACAAGAATATTAAATAACCCTGACTTAAGACATATATGTATATGTATATAAATATATAAATAATGTATTAATAATTACTACTAGAGATACATTAAAATAATTAATAGTATAAATTAATTACATTAGACAAAAAAGAAATGCTATGAGCTATAATACTATGTATATAGTAAGAATGCACAACTCTCATGTTCGAGAATATTAGTGAGATTAAGACTACTTTGTTAAGAAGGCAGTTGCTACGCATTTAAATATATGTGCGTATATATATATTATCAAGGTTCAAATGTATTTGCCTCTCCTTTACTCTCATTACTCCATATGAATGATTCGAAAGTTTGCACTCTGATTAAATTTATCAGGAGTCCGAAACGGTCAATTGACATAAAATTTTCAAGATACCAAGCTTGAAACAATGTTCTATATTTAAATGAAGCTTGAAATTAGCTAGTAACAAACTTACAAATTAGAAACTGCATTCTAAAACAATTATGTACTTTTTATTCTATATTTTATAAGATCTACAAAGGTCAATAGGTGACTACAAATAATCAAGATAATTAAAAAGTTTTCCGGTAACGTGTGGACTTAAAGACGTAATTAATGCATGCGACTAACACTTAAACTGAGAACTCATTAAGATTTATACGTATGTGTGTATATGTATACATAGCATACATGTTTATAAATGATATTAATTATTGTATAATAAAAAATACTAGTATATCAATTATGTTATGCGATTAATAATCCTGTAAGAGTTAAAAAGAAGTAGGTGATAAAATTATTAATTGTTTATATGAAGATTATAAGCGTTACCTAGAATTTTACTTTGTCTCTTCTTGGTGGACTTGGTGGTTCCTAATAAATACATGAGAAAATTCCAGAACGCCAAATGTTTTCTTCTTCTATGATATGAATATGATAAATTAATTTATTTTTCTACAAATTGGTAAATTTACAAAAGTATTAACAGCCGTTTTCGAGCCACCATACATTGGAACATAGAAGACTATTTATATTGGTAAAGTTACACCAGTGAAGACGCCTTTCAATATGAATGTGTCCTTAATGACAGATGATCTGTACGAGTGAGTACGTTGTGTCCATCAAGTGATTGGCAGTAGCCCTCAACTAAGAATGTAGGCAAACAAAGTACCACACACGAGTATTGTACATTGCGTGCTTGTATGTCAATAAAACTGTACACAACAATCGGTTGCCTAATGTATGTATTTACCAAAAAAAAAAAAAGAATAGTCCCAAGGTTACATTAGGTAAAAACAATTCGGTAATACACGCATAATGTATATGTTTATTTTATAATAATATCGCTGAATTAATAAATGCACAATATAATTTGATATTTGTCGTTTAAAATACAAATTATTGTTTAGTTTATAAATTATAATGTTGGCTACTATGTAATTTTTATATGAGAAGGTCATAAGAGTTTCCGGACATTTTATTTTATTCTTATTCTTTTTTTTTTGTTTTGTTTTGTCAACAAATAAAAAATACATATTTTTTGTTATAATTATGAATGTATTACAAATGAATTAAGATATTTCATAAGAAGTGGTTTTTAATAAGAGTTTCGACAACTTAACGAAAAAAAAGAACCTAGTAATTGTGGCAGAGTGCAAATTTCCGGATATTACTTCTTTAGAAGATTTTTAAATTGTTTGTGAAAGTTCCCACGACTGTTAAGACTTCTTTAATTTCCCAATTTGTATTAATCATTAAACCACTAAATTTGTGTCATTTTTTATTATTCAATTTATAATTTACAATCTGTTCATCAAATTTTGTTGATACATAGTTTTTTATATTTGTAACATTGACCAGATATATTATAACTACATTCTGATGATATTTGGAGTCGAGAGAACTCACTGTGCATAATGTTAAGTTATTATAAAATTAGATAAAAAGGAATTGACAATTTAAATAATAAACTATGAATATTGTTCCTTTGATTTCAGGTAAGATGATAGCATGATTTAAGTAAAACAGTAAAATTATTATAACTTGTATGTAGATTACTAAAATAAAAGTCTTTGATTTCAGAAGCAACACATAAGTTTGTTTAAAAATTTACAATTACTAAAATGTCTTATATATTTATAAAGTTGGTAGGAACGTAATTTCGGATTTCAAAAAGAGATAGCGTTACTTGTTCTTCAGTACTTCTGTTACTCTTATGATTTTTTTGCTTCGATATTTTGAAGATTTCTTTTACCTTACATTAGAAGAAAGTTGATTAAGATTAAGAGATTGCAGAAAGGTTAAAGTTCGCAGCGTATTTAAGCAAGGGCGCATAGTGCGGTTCATGCTCCAATTTTCGAAGAGCACTACCTCGGAAGGCAATTGTGATTAGGTACAATTTGGCAGAAAAGTAATTAAGACAAGATACACTTGATGACGCAACATGGGAGCAAAAAATTTGACATCCAAAGATCAAAAAAAAAAGCAAGACAAAATAAATTTCTATGGAGGGGGGAAGGCAATATGTGACACTCATGTGAGGAGAGGGGGTCAGAAAATGAAATATGTGTGAAATAATTAACGGATGACTCTGGTTAATGAAAATGCAAAAAATATAGCCAAATTCGTTTAACACAAAAAGAGAAGTAGCTAGGTATATAACAACGCGTTGTAAAACATTACGTAGGTAAATAAATTCGGGTGCCTCAACATGCATGCTTATGAATTCGAGTATGTATTTATATAAATGAGTGTGTTGTACAATACAATATAGTCGAACAAGTAGCGGGCCAAATGTACAAGGCTTTTTAAAACATGATGAAATATACTACATGGTACGTACTTGAACATAAAACGAAAAAAAAATGTAAATAGTTGTAGTAAGTCACGTGTTTAATACTGTACGACTGTAGAGAAGTTATCTGTCTTTGTATGTAAAGATAATAATTATCATAAGGCAATATACGTTATATAGAAATAGAGATATGCATCACAGACTGCCAAATATATGGTTCAAAATATTAGATAATTAAAAATATATATATATTATTTTCAATTTAAATTAGGTAATTTAACAATCTTTCACAATGATGAGTAGATTTTCTGAAAATTGAGCTATTGATTTGAGAGTACTGATCCAGAGATTCACTTCCTCCTAATTAATTAACTAATACTACTATGTAAAATAACATGTTTATAATTCCCCTAATTGTCGCTAATGGAGTGTATGTAATAAATTTTGTATAAATATATTTAATTTTTAAATATGTTTAACCAGTAATTATGTAAAGTAATTTAATTGTAAACACACAATTTTCCAAATTTAGTTATTAAAGAATCAAATATCACATGAAGAAGCTCTTTTACAAGGTGATTATAAATGTTTTTACTCAAAGCGTGAAAATTAAAAAATAGTCCCGAAAATAAAATTAACTTACCACGGAAGGAAAGTGAAAGAGGTAAAAGGCACCGAAAGTTACACATACACAAATTTATTTCTTCGTTTCTTTTAATTAAATTTATTTAACGTTGGTTTATTTTCGATGCTGAGTCTTATCATCAACGACATAAAATGTAAGGCCTAATAATTTTATGATTATGTATATAAATATATAACCAATTAAACTTGATGACAACCAAGTTCAGAAAATATAGCGTTGTTCCGGGAATCAAACCTAAAGACACACAAGTCTGACGTTCAATATAAATGCTTTCGGCAACTGTGTTGTTTTGATTTGTTATATAAATAATATTTTCAATACATTTAAAATCAGATCTGATTTTTTATTGATGAATTAATGAAAAATATGTTGGGCTCTTCACTTATCTATAGAGTAAGTGGGATTGGGACCATTACGTAATAAAAAGCTTGTAAGGTCACACAAAAGTAAATAACTTGTATCATTTATCGTTTTTACATTACCTTAATCAAAAAATGATAAATTTATGATTATTTTGGTAAATAAAATGAACATGAAGAGATTTTACGAAACAATATATATTTATATGTATATATAAAACCATGGGAGTCCGAAACTAATTTGACAGAGGGTATAATGTATGGATCAGCTTTAATATTCCGTAATTTCGTGAGATATCTCCAAATATTGAGTTTTGAGCTAACAACGAACAAAATATTCTAGTTGTAAGTATTCGAGCGATGTTCAAGATTTCGTTTGGTTGCAATAATGATTCAGATGGAGGATGCAATTTTACTTATGAGTGAACAGTGATCATATAATTCGGTTATTCGGAGTTGTGGTTGGAGGAATGGAGAATGGTATTCAATATTAATTTGAAGGAGCAGATCTCTACCTGTAAAGACACGATACTGTGGTGGACTCGGGAACATAGCCAAATTGACGTTAGATATACGCAAGAGCCCAAGAAAGATTTACCTGTGTACGCCACTGCATTTATAACTAAATATAAAAATAAAGTAAATATACAAATTGAGTGATGCTAGTTTGTAGAAAAACAATTGTATAAAAAAAATAGTACTTCTCTATAATTATTACGTCATTTGTTGTAATTAGTATAAATTGTACCTCAGGCAGTTCGTTAATACACGCTCGAAGTACATACGCAAAACGATGGAGCAGTACGCGGCCTGGACTACCTATTAAATATGGTACTACATACTATTATTATTCTAGTTATGTAATCAAAAATAATGAAGATCTAATGTTTATATCAAAAATATTACTATACAAATATATGTACGAGTATATCATGAATTATGACATAGTTTAAAAAATGTAATTGTTTTGTCAAAACTACTGAAACTTTTGCTATGTGGGGAGGAAGAATCAATAGAGAATTTAATGCGGTCGCAGACTAGTAACAAGACAAAAACTAAAAAACAATAAGTGTGAATGAGGATTTACGATTATATAAATATGTAAATTAATTAATCAGCGATTAAAAATAATAAATAGAAATCTGTTTTATTTTGTAATAATAATATAAATTTTATGCACGTGTAGTTTGTTAATCTGATAGTATGTGCGTGTGTACACTTATTCATATCTTATCTATCACACTAGTTATATGTATAAACAAAACACCAAATTATGTTAAAATTCGTAATTTTTTAAATTTCTATTTATAATATGGTTTTATTTTAATGAAAATACTTTAGCTTACAAAAAGACACCAAACAATAGTTACTCCTTTCACGTATGACAAATCCTATCAATGGCTTAGCAAACTAACCACGTAGTTTTTTTTGTGTCAGTAGTATTAATGGTGTCGTGGCCTTATATTTCTTTAGTTATTCGTCTGTTGGTAAAACAGTGACCGTTTAGTGAAAATATATACTCATGGACGCAATAGATGTCACTGTAGGATATTTGGAGTCAACTGAACCGACGTTTTTAGTTAGTTAGTCAGCTAAGTGCACATTGTGAGGTTATAATAAAATTAGATAAAAAGGAATTGACAATTTATGATAAAAAATAAACTTAATAAAAATTAAAATATGTAAATTACCAAAATAAACTTCAAATTTCAGAAGCAACGCATGAGTTTGTTCAAAATTTATAATTCCTAATCAAACTGGAGGCATTATCTTAGCGCTGGTCCGAGGATCGAACCCCAAGGTGACGTACCATCTACCATCGTTTACTCGATATAATTATTTGCTATAAAAACACTTCTGCGAATATTTTTAATAACTCGTGTATTATTTGAAGGTTTTTATTTGTATACAACGAACGCGGCCCGGAAATTACCTGTTTGTATATATATATATATACTTTTTATTAGCTATCGTGTAATATAAAAGAAATTATTTTATAAGTGATATAAAAATAAATAATTCTACTTATAAGACACTACAGAATTCAAGGTTATTTGGTATTCAGTAAAATACTAAAAACTAATTAAAAAAAACATACATTACAAAAAGAAGAAAAATTACCAAATGGAAAAAAAAACCATAGATAATATATTTATAATTTGTATGTCCATTTTACTTATATTACTATACTCGTATTTTCGTATGGAAGTAAGTGAATATATTTATTACATCTATGTATTTGGGCAGATTTTTAATAGATAAATACTGTAGAACTTCTCTTATTAATTAATATAGTGAGCTATCGGAACAATCGGGACTTATAAGCAACTAAAGTTAAAGGGTCATATGATACGTCATTCTTGAAATATGTAAATATGACGAAACGCTTGCAAGTTGAAACTTACACTGAAAGGCAATTTTCTACTTGAGATACATAATGGTTTCCGATTGATTGAATTGGTATTGTTAATAAATAACATAATAACGTGGCAAACTGTCCTATCTATAATATTATCGATGTCCTATTTATTTTTCTCTCTTATTTTACAGCATTTTTAATACTTTGGCTTATATTTCCAGTATTGTTGAAAAGGTCTTCCTGTTTAAACCCTAATGGCACCATTTGTCATGATGTTCTGTAATTGCCATTTCTACCATCTCAACTCATTAGAAAATATAGCGCTAATCCGGTTTCAAACACGACCATTTTAAGTTCCTATTATCCCAAATTATTCAGTGATGTCATTGTGATAAAAGAATAGCATCTTTAGATTGAACGAAACCGTCAATTTTCCGTCAAAATTTTCTCTAAGATTTAACAAGAGTTTTAAAAACATAAAAAAACTAATAGAAATACAAATTAACTTGTGAGACAAGGTTCATACTAGCTAGCTTGCCACAAGCTACTTTCAATTCATTTCTACGTCTCATATAAACATTCTCTTGTACTGTAAGATTTACATATGCCACAAGGCTCATTTTTTACCTAGGATAGTAAACACAATTTCAAACCTACACATTATTATCATTACTAAAACCGTAAACATGACGTCAGACCAAATTTTGGCGCGAAAAAGTAATTTCAAATTCTAAATAGATATATTTCAGTAATTTTTTGATTTTGATAAATTAAACAAAAAAATGTACATAACTTTTACTAATATAAATAGAATATTATCACAAATATTTGAATAAAAAATAGAACACAAACCTCAAATAAATCCAAAAATAATTATCATTAAAAAAAAGTGTCATTTTGCACACACTCAAATAATTAAGAACAAATCACTGCAGATCACACATTGTCAAATCACATGCAGAATATATATTTAACATAACACATTTACACATAATAACAAAATAATTTAAAAGTCTAATAAGAGTAACAAGAACACAATACACGATCTTTTAAAAATTCCACCCTTTTTTTACCATATAATATTTTAAAGATATTCATATATGTACACGACATAAGACATTTTTGTAGCTCTTTTTAACCCACGAGTTTTTGATTTATCGTATTTATTTTTTGTGTATTTTGACAGATATGTTTTTTTTACGTAGTATGAAGGTGGCACCTTCATTGACGTGACATTCTAGTACGCAGATCGTTGTACAACTTCCATAAGCAATGTGCCAGCACAAACTGATGTTTGAATTCGAATTTGTTCGCTGTGAAGCTTGGTACGAACGTAACGTTTGTACGTCGGTCACTGAAGTTACGCAGATCGCAGATAATAAATACGTGGATAAGAAACTGTGATTATAATGATTGAAGTTTGAAGGTAAATATTTACATATATACATTATATTTATTATTAATTATGTTCAAATTATAGTAATTGTTATTTTAATAACGCAAAGACAAGGAGTTTATATAAGTACTGTGTCGGAGTGATTTTTGCAGGAGCTCTAAATAGTTTAAATGAGAAAAAATTGTTTTTTTTTTTTCAAAATTTAAAATACGTATTGCAAACAAATGAAACAGACTTTCTACTTTACGTCAATTGAAATTAAAATCATTTTAACTACAAACTTTTGTCTCAGTTCCAAATTTGGAATCTAATAGAATAAACGAAAATTTGTCCTTCTAATCTCTAAAGGGTCATCCAAATTTCCTAGTTTTTTAACTCCTCCAGTACCTATTCTCATACATTCCTTTCCTTTTGTGACGTCACACATTTTTGAAAAAAGTTTTAAATCATTTTTGTCTCTTTCATTATAAAAGGGTTAAAACTTCATGCCTGTTTCCCATTCTTTTTTGTTCTATGAGTTGCCATCTCTGTTATTCACAGAGCCGCATTTGGAGGTGCTCCTAATTTTTTTCCGTCAAGTCTTACAAAAATTTGTTGCTTTTATCTCTATTGTAGGGTCCCAGGTAGTAACTCCGCCTGCCCTACCGGGCCTGGTTTTACAAAAGAGTGTAAAAGAAGATACATAAAAACCAGAATACTTAAATGACTTACACACTCTCTCAAACATCATATGAGGTGCTGAGAAGCTAACGCAGTTGAGTCCCAAAACCGCATTGGGTTTTGATATTATAAAAATGATAAACAAGAATAATTAAAATCTATTATTTATTAGCCGAGAAACTTGGACACAATAGAAATTTGAGTAAAATAGAAATTTAAATATTGAAATATACATTTCAATAGAAGTTTAAAATTTAATCCATAAAAAAAATATTTACAATTCCATTTATTTACAAAACAAAAAGAAAAAAATTTTCCTATTGAATGATTACCTACGTTTGTTTGTAATAACATTTATTATTGATATGTTTTTTATGTAAAACTTATATTTACTTAATAATTACAAAAATATTTTTTTTATAATCGTTATTCTGCTTACTGTGTTCCACTTAATATGCTTTATTTATTGAGCTGTTTAATGTCAATAACTACTAATATCTCAAATACCCAGACACTTATTGAGCAAAATCTTAAATTAGTCTTAGATAGAAAAGAAAACAATTTTTGAACCGTTAAACTTAAGCTTATGAAGGATGAATCGTGCAACAAAAGTAAGTTTATTAGTACGAGTATATTAACTAGCGCCATATCTATATGAGAATTTTTTAAAAGATCCTCGTACATATTTCTTTTAAAATTTTCACAAATCTATAATATCTTTGTAAGGTTTTGAAAATATTTATTTAATATACTTTTTCTCTGAATATCATCATAATTTTTTAAGAAGATCCCAAGTCAAATAATTGTCAATGTTTTAGACTTGAATATGTGCTTGAAATTGACAGGTAACACGCCAGAGAAACGACTAAGGTAAATATTAAAGTGTGTGGCTGCTTGTTCATGCTCCCCTTCCACCACTTCCGTCCCGTAACTGTCCATCGAATGCTGTCGACTTGAATAAAAAGAAAAATCAGGTGCTTATTGACATAGGTTCGATTGATACGAGTAACCGATTGAAGAATCTTAAAGAGAATCTGTTGGGATAGGCTCACAAGAAGAAATTGACATACTGTGCTTGAAGGAGGTGCGTCTACACTGGTGGAATTTTTTAGTATAAGGTCCGTCGCACACTGCAAGCGTATTTAAAGCGGACATATACGCGCTGCTACGCTATCCGAACCCTGTAAATGTAACCCTCGCATACAGCAAGCGACAAGGCCATCCGAATACGGGCTCTCATACTGGACCATATATCAGCAAATTTTAATCAAGCGAATACATGCTACCAGAGGCTGCTTTAGGGGGTGGCAAGCAGGGAACCGCTTGAGGTCTCTCTCTTGTACGGGCCAGGCACCCTCTCGGAACAAGTAGAAAAATTCATAACTATACATGTATTAGAATCTCGCTCTTTAGAAATCACTTATAAATCACGCGTATATCTTTTAAGGCATTCATGTGCCTTAGTTTATCATCATTAATATATTTGGCGTCTTCGTGCTTGTTAACTTTTATAAATCTTCCAATATAAAATTTTAAAACTCTACGTTTATTTATTTAAAACTTTTGCATATCTCGTCAATCATCATCAAAAATACATACTTTCAATTTACATAATGGCCTCGCAAAGTTCTGCCGGCCGGGGCATCGCAATTATCTGCCGCAAGGGCCTTGCAATGGCTAAGGCCGCCCCTGCATGCTACAACGCTAAACCTATCCCTACTTTGTAAATACAATCAGCCGTCTCAGACTGGAAGAAATATGGAAGGAAATTGGAATTGGAGAAGGAATTTTTTTTTTTAATTTATTGGGCTTTGGCTTGATAGTCTCTTTCATAACAGGTGTATCGATAAAAATTATGATGTTGAACTCTTTATAACCCAATCCCAAAAAGCACCAAATATCTTCAAAGTTACTATTTTAAGTACCTCCAAGTAAAATATTTTCCTAAATAAGAATTACTTTTTTGTTGCTTCTATAGCAGTATTAATGTTTGAGAATCTTTGATATTAATGAAAAAAACACACAAATACTAATGATTAGTAAATATTCATTAATAATAATTAATAAATCGAGTTATGGTTAATCAAAATTGAAGAACATTTACGCGGAAATGATGACGTAAGTGTTATATGATTACATATGTTGTAATAATGAACCTTTTTTTTATGTAGTACGTTTTATTTAGTTTTTAATTTGTAATTATTTACCTAATTAGCAATATTGTATTTATAAAATAAATACAGAGAACTTCACAATGTTTCGAGAGCGTAACTTGTTTTAATACAAGCGCCATCTATTATTGAAAACCTAAACTCATTTTTATATTATTAAATATCTAAATGTTGACGGAGATATAGCAATTAAAAATTCGAATTGTAGTTTTAGCGCTAAATATGTCGGCCATATTTATGACGTAACATGTCTGTACTATTAAGGGTAGGTCAGTTATGTTTTCTATGGATAAGAGTTCTGTGTTTAATATGCTATCTCTTTTACGCTCTGTTGTATAAAAGAGATAGCAACTTAGTGAACGTGTTGTCACTTATCTTGGAATGTTCTACAACGTTGAATCCTTTTAATAATTAAAGGAACAAAATGACTTTTTTAATTGTTAATATCTCCTAACACATAAGACATGGGACACAAGCTCATTTCGCAGAAACAATATGTCTTATATACATATCTGAAAGGCGTTTATTGTGTTAACCGCTGAGGAATAAATATATGTGCTATGGTAAGAGTTACGTTAAGCTAATTAAAGACAAGGAGGGGTTCTAAAGAAGCCAAAATAAAACCATGTGGTTTATGAATTATCAATTAGATTTATTATCAAACAAACACTTACTATTCTACCTGTCAAAGTTTTTTAGTCAGCACAACGTATAAAAATCATCTTATTAAACATATGGTTGTACAAATAAAGTAAATAAGCCCATAAAATCAGCTACAGGTAATTTACGCAGCTGTTTACAAAATAGGTTAAGTAAAAGTACGAACGCAATAGGAGTACGGTACCATTCGTCAATTAATTAAGACGCATAACCTACAAGATATTAATTAATATAGAATACCGTAAAAAATAATAAATTTTAGTACACCAGAATTCTAACACAGAATTTGAGTCAATAAACAAATTTTATCGGTAAATAATAAATAAATAAAACTGTTATATGCTTTATAGGTACAAACAAAATTCGAAATTATCATAAAACTATTAATGACATAGTTAAAATAATTAAATTAGATTTATATTTATTTTAAACGTATCTAAACATTAAATTTTTGATTTACAATTAGTAATTAATATTTGTTCTACATTTTAAAGAAATAATATATTGCCATAAAGTTCAAATTAGGAACAAAATTTAAAATTTATGTAGAATAATGATTTATTATGGTGAAAAAGGGTTTTTTTGTTGGTACACCTTTCTCCCATAAATTTCTTTTAAATTTAAATCTTTTTGGCAAACCGCTAATGATGTGGTTAAAGAAAGGCTTCTATTCAGACTCTTAAATTTCTTCTTTCTCTCTTGTGTGCGTTGCCCATGGGGATGCCATTATTATTTATGGTTCTGTTTTGACTTTGAGGTGGACAGTGGAATACCGGTAAGCCACATGATATTGCTAATAGTCCATTTTTTTACGGTCAGGTAGGTTTATTATTGTATTTATCTATTAATAGCTTGTAACACTTTAGGATTTAAATATTTGTAAAAGAATTTTTGTCTAATATGGAAGTGAGCAAAATACGAGTATATTTACAGTTATGTTTCAAAAATTACATTTGCCCTAGACGACAGAAAGTCAGAATATACGGGATTAATTCTCCGACTAGCGCTATCACAAGAAAATCAGTTTTCTAACCTTGAAATTTTACATGTATATATTAATTAATGACCTTTATACGTTGAAAAAGTTTCAATACTCTTTGCGGTACTAAATTTTCAGATTTTGACTGTTTAAATTTACATTTTTAACATACAAACCCTCGGAGTAGGGTTGACTGACTGACCTATGTTGAAACGGATGTTTTGTGATATTACAATGGTAATCTTCTTTATATTTATATAAAGTATATATTCTGGTTTGTAGAGAACTTGTAGTGACACCTAAAAGTAAATGAAACGGGCAGGAATCTATCAGGGTGGCCACAAAGAAATGATTTCAAATTTTCCTGATAATTCCAGGTTTTCCAGTCAAGCATTTCGTACTTTTCCCTGATCTTATTTTATCACATTTATCACGTTTAATAACTAATTAAATACGATTTATTACTCGTTAATAAGAAGTAACTTAAATTCTATAAGACATAAATAAGCTAATAAATGTATAAATTAGAACCAATTAACTCTTAATATTTACCAAATAAAATTATTAAAGATTTTTAAATTGATCAATTGAAAAATGAAGAGGTGCTATGTGTAAGTCATCAGTGGTATAGTTTCGTAATGAAATCCGTAACGATATTATTAAGAAATTCAAAATTTACAAGTGAGACGCCCATTATTTGAAAAACTAATCAATATTTTACTGTAATTTCATTTGATTTCGTATTTATAACGACCCTGAATCTAAATATTCCAATTACGTTTGAATGAACTTGTTAAATAATATCACGATTAGGTTTGCAGTAATTGTACCAGTTACTACAAGAAATGTTAATGTCATACGGCAAATTTTATTGCATATTATGAACATATAATGATTAATCCGGGTTAATTACTACAACAAGCATTGAAATCACCGTTCTAAATTATTGATTAGCGTAGAAATGTACAAGTAATACGAGTAAGGTAATAACCAAGTACAATTAAATCATAGTTAGGGTATTTGCAACATCAAAATATAATTGAAATATGTAATACAGAAATATAATTAGATTTTTGAGTGTTAAGTACACGTGATCAGATTTTTGACAAATTTCTGAAACAAGATGTTTTTTTTTATCTTTGGTTTTGTATTTCTATCTTATAAATAAGAAATAATAAATTAAATGAGACTGAAGACGGCACAAAAGCTGAGAGCGTTATGCCGGTTTCACACCACAGAGACAGTTCAATAAAACACGAACAAAAATTTGTATTTCTGAAGAAACACAGTAAGACAGTATAAAAAAACGCTGTGCAACTAAATCACGAAACACTGTAAGAAATATACAGTAAAAATTACTATGCAACATAATACCAGAGTGCTTTAATAGTTTCATAACAAAAATATCTATGCATTTAAATAAAAATTACTATGATATTAGTAATTTTTAATATTTGCAAAGTAATTTTTGTTATAAAATCATCAAAGCACGTACAAATAGTATATTCACATAGTAATTTTTACTGTGTATTAGATAAAATTAATTTAGGTAGCTTTTTAACTTACAATGTACATTCCATAAAAGGTGGCCCAATTTTAATTAAAAAAAACAACTACATAATACTGCTACCATTACAACTACGATCATAAGCAAAACTAAATCAAAGTTGTCATTTTAAACTGACTTGACCCATAGGTCGTCTGGCGCTAGTGTTCCTTCATAGAAATATTTACTTTATGCACTTAAAAAGAATTGACAACATACAATTTCCCACAATTAGTCAATTGTAATCACAAGACTTTCATCGTATTAACAGTGAGTGTCGCGAAACGAAATTAAAAACCTCAAACCAGGATATAAAAAATATTTAGTATTAGATATTGTTAACCACATTTAACTATTCCATGCTTACGTAGAAATACGTCACACGTCACGCGTCACGTGTTACGCAGGTTTGTCTAACAAAGTGAGTCACACTCAGGGTCTTTCTTCAATGAACTATATGAGCTCGATTCAACTATTACTTTTTTATAAAAGGACCCCCACGTTGTTCACGACTAAATGTTAAATATTATAATAAAAAAATGTTGATCAAATGACAGATTAGATTGATAACAACTGCTGATAAGAAATACAACTAGAGAAACTTGTTATGTATATTAATATTATATTTGAATGATTCTGTAAATAGAAAAGAACCTGAAATAACTTATTTGTAACATATATTACTTCTGTAAATGTTTTTATACAAAGAAAAATGAGAATTTGAACGGACAAATATTGTCCTATTCTGGTTTCAATGAATTTGTGAATCATGTCTTAATTTCTATAAAATTGTAATATTCAATTTATTTAATGTTAGTCTATTTCCGAGACTAAGGTACTTATTTTGTAACTGCTTCTAACGTCTGACGATTTTTCGAAGCCCTATAATTTACAAATAAGGCTGCTTATGCCAGTTTCAAGGTATGGGATCCATTTTGCTCTTTATTTAAGGTCTTCTGATAGTTTTGTGGAAAATTACATAAACTAGAATGCAGAAACTAGAAAACAAAGTAGTAGATCCTTTAATAATATAAAAGGAACAGATAAATCCTTTAAGAAGTAAAAAGAATAATATTTATTTCATTAAAATTTACAAAAATTAGTAAATATAAAAAATGGACTTAATCGCATTGGCTTCTGAGCGACTCAAATTCCGCAATGTCAGTCTGCAAATATTTTTGTAAAAACCTTGATATTCTAATTTATCATTATGTTAATATCCATATACTATATGTATTCGATTTTATTTTTTATTATGTATTTAACTTTTTGTTAAAATGACCTAATTCGAATTACGTTTTGTAGATATAATAACTTTTGATTTCATTTAGATTCATTATAAATCGATCGCGCTAACTGTCACTCGAAAATTCGTGCCGATCAATAATAATACATTGGCTTTTATTCTCGTTTAATTTTTTTTTCTTTCTTACAGCCAGTTGATTGCTTAACACATTGACATATTATTCGTATCTGACAGTGATATAACACGAGAACGAGACTCAACGTTTTGTAAAGCAAACCACAACATAACTTCTTAACGATAAAAACGATTTTAATTTAAAAAAAGAATGATTTAACACGGCACTGAATTATTTACGGTTCTACTAGTGAGATTTATATTGTATGTTTTTAGATTAATTAGAAAAAGGTAATTATTTTTACTTTCATAGATTGATAAGTTCAATTTTTGTCGTTGCGAATGAGTAGAATGATACTCTACGTATGTCGTTGCGTGATCTATATCTTTTCTGTTTTTATTTAAATTATATTTCAACATCAGAGCTAGAAGCATCTAAAATTTAACGTCGAAACCTCGGTTGAGCAACACATAAGCTGATACATCGTTATAATCGCTAGAATTCTTTAATTTGATAACGATAATAATTAAAAATTAATTTTCACCGAATTATGAAGAAGCACGGAGAGGAAGATGATGTCGAAAGTGAATTAATAAAAGACTAACCTGGTGGAACGCATGTGCAGCTGCCGCAGCATGATGATGTGCCGCTGCTGCATGGTAGTGCCCCGAATGAGTTCCTGGATGTCCTCCATGTCCACCATGCAAATCATGAGGATGATGCTGTCTAGGATGATGAAACTGAGCCGTTTGAATCATATCGCACAATAAATTCAATTCCTCTTCGTCAGTGACAAGATCAGAGCAGATGTTGCTTGAAAGAGTTGCCTCAGGATCGTCACCTTCTACAGCGGCTTTCAAATCAGTTAAAAGATTTGATGAATTAGAATCGGATTCTCCTAAATTTAAAGGAGATAGTGATAACACATTAGATTCTAATGATTGGCTTTCTTCAGGCTCCGATTTTAATACGTCAGCGGTGCTGATGTCAAGAACCTGGAAAGGAATTCATGAAATAATTTATATGTATATGTGGGATTCTGAAAATCGCTAAAATTAATATTGGAAGAGTTGCAGGCTATAATGCTTGGTATCTCTTTGTTTAGTGGTCACGGTTTAGAAGAAATTCGCCAAGATATAAAAACAAATTAAAGAATAGTTAAATATTTCGAAGCTAATGCTGATGTTAGTGGGAAGATGATCTTTAGTGTGAAAATCACTTTCATTTAAACAATCAGGATGATTGAAAGAGGTCTTCAATAAGGTCCATAGTATATTTAAAAGTTACGGTTTGGCCTTATTGTTTGCAAAATGAGAAAGAATCTGCAATATCTGAGATGATAACGAATTTCGTCGATGATTACATGAAGTGGGCGCAATCAGCACGTCTACGACGAAACAATACTTATTAAAACAAAAGGTAGATTAAGAAATAGTGACATTGCAAGGTTACAAGAACGTATTGAGGGGCGGGTTTAAATCAAAGGTCTATGCAGATATTCTTCGAAGACATGTCACACACCAATGACTAACTAAAATGTTAATACAACTCATTTTAGAAATGTATTTTAGAATTACCTCTTCTCCAGTATTTGATGCTGCTTCCAATCCAGCAAGCTGAAGAGCTTCCTCGAGAAGGAAGTCGTCCAAGGGCAACGAAGGCCCCTCGGACAGAGGCTTCAACACATATTCACCTGGAAAGATCATAAACGTGTTATAACAATTAGATATTTAATAAATTTGAAGGTCTTATTCAAAATATCATCGAATAGGTGCAGGAATTCGACTTTTACGATATTATAGGATTTAAAATAAAGAAAAATTTAACAAAGTTTATTTTAATCAGAGTGTATCTGTAAAAGAAAATCACCTTTCAACTATTTCCATGTTTGGTTATCCCTGTTACAAGATTATACGTATTTTAAAATAAAATCAATAATCAATCAATTATTTTTTGTACTACAACCAAGGTTATGTCAAGACATCTTTTAAAAGTGAACGATGGCATTTCGTTATAAACAATACTAAGTAATAACATTGCAAATAAACACATACTCAAGAAAGACTTTGATTTGTTGAACAAATAGTATTCTTTTCTATAGACGTAGTATCTTAAGAGGTTTAAGAGACGGGTATAATAAATATATGTAATCTTGGAGTACAAGGAAATAAATATGCAATTATTTATAATATATTTGTACGGAGAGGTATCCGACGGAAGTGTGAGAGAGAGACCTTACATTTTTATATTTAGTAATTACAACACAGTACCGTACTTCTAGTCGTTAATACTTTTTACTTGAACTATGATAAATTAAATGTACAAATTGTTACTAATTCAGTAAAAATTTCTATATCTCAAGTTATATTAATAATGAATTTAATTTAATTGTATTGCCTTAAGAGTATTCTATCTACAAATATTATGGCCACTGGCAGGATTACTTTCAGGGATTAAATTCATTGACAAGTTGTTGAACAAATTTGGGCAATAACCTAGACGTCTTAGGGCTACTGTCCACGTTGCATGCAAACTACAAATGAAGCCAGACATATTCTGCATCTCAATTCTATCCACGTAACATCATACAAGCTGCAAATAGGATCATTTCTCAGAAGTTTAGCATTGAAAGAAAGCACGTTTTTTCATTGGGAAAATGTCAAGTGATGAAACCATAGAAAAAATAAGAAGTTTCTTTTAATAACTTAAAACACTTTTTGATAAAGAACAAACACAAACCCCTGGTGGATAAGCATCACCTCTTACAAATTATTCTAACTGATCAAACTTATTATTACAACTTTTTTTCTCTTTTCAATATGTTAAAAATAAATGTAAAAAGTGTTTATATAATTAATGATTTGGTTAGTCCGCCATTTTATAAATAATAATGACTTTATTATGTCTTATTTAAAACAATAATATATCACCTGTCTATTAATAAAGAGATTTTAGAGGATGAATTACAGCTTCTTTATATAAATATATCCTATTAAAATACAGTATATAATAACAGCAAATGGCGGCAAAGGTCCGACGGTTGAAGAAATACTTTAAAAACCTATTATATAATAATATGATTTGTATATAACAAAAAATATATATTTTTAAGATTTCGAAGAATTTATTTTTGAGTCTGGTCAATATTTTTTTTATTATTGAAGTTTTTTATTTTTTAGTATTTCTTAACAATCCCTTGATTTTTATAAAACCGTAACTAAAAATCTTGTCTGGATCGATGGCGCCAGCATCAGACATCTTGAATTCTACAGATTAATATTTTTAAATACACACTGTTCAAATAAATAAATAGTTATTTCTTTTGAGTACTACACTTTAGCATAATTTTAAAAGAATAACTTTTGAAAATTATTTAAATTATAAATCTATATAACATTGACGAAAAGACTATTGTCAGTGGAGTTGTTGCGCCATTAGCACACTTTACCATGAGCGCAAGCTTCTACTTCAATGTTTATTAATACACAACTGTATTCAAAGAGATATAAGTAGATATTTCACTTTTCTCCGATCCTCTGTCCATGATCTCGTACACGCAACAATCATACATAGAGGACTGCGTGCGTTCTGTGCGCACTTGTACAAATCTCATCTAGCTAAGATCTCCAATACACCCAATGGCAATAGATAAAATGTTATGAATTTTGTACAATTATAAAGAATCTAATTATAAAGATAATTTGAAATCGGTTGATCGTTTCGGACTGAGATAAATATAATCTAAGTTCGAATCATTTCCATGGGGAGTTACTATACGTTCAATCCAACAATTCATACAACATAATACTTCAAGAGCTTTGTAAATATAGAGCCATATATATTACAAATAAATAAAATAGGTTGTATGAATAATAAACCTAAAATTTGATGTAACCCGAGGACCATAAATTACGACACCACGCCCAACCCCTATTACTTTTATTCGTTCACTGTTTGTGTGAGTAGGAAATTACAGGGGTAGATAAAATGAAATAGGGTAGAAATTGATTGAGGTGGTTCCATTTGAATTAAAGTTAACTTAGGGTTATATATTTCACTATCAAGTTGAACAAAATGGCGAACAATATATATATGACGGTTATTTGATAAGTTTCGGGTATAACATAATGCCCAAGATCCGATTGTGTGTATTGATTACTACTTGCATCTGTTTTTTACATACAAAATACAATTTTTATAGATTATTGTTAATAGCGAAAATTTTGTGGTACATTTATGGTATAGTATGTTATTACGAATAATGAAGAAGAAGAACAAATAGCGAAATATATGGCAGATATCGAGAAAACGACATTGTGACAGAAATTAGAAAGAAAATGATCCAAAGGTTAAGACAAGTAGAAATAATGGGCCGGAGCAAAACTTCTAGAAGGAACCCAAGGAGAGTAAGATCCAGAACGAGATGGAAAGGTAGCGCAATAGGGATTTGTAAAGTAGAAGGCATGGCGAAAAGTCTTAAGAAAGATCAAGCCTCTACTCGGGCTGTATCGCCACAATAATGTACTAAACACCAACAAAAAAAATAAGCATTTAAATTTAAATAGAAACTATTCTAAGAAAACAAATTCTGCAGAACTGAATATTTCCTAAAATACATACCACAAACACCTTACCCCATGTACTATACTTCAAAAGGACCCTCAATTTTTTAGAAGAGACATTTTAGTTTAGTTAATATGTGTGTAAATTAATATATAAGTATATATTGAACAAAGTAAAAGAGATACCGACTCCCTGGTACAATAGATTGCTTGATATCAAATCAACTAATCTTGTATCATACCAATGATTTCGAATGTTCCTATGTCGACACCTTTTTTTTAAGATTTCAGAAAAAAATATATATGTATACATACATATATGTAGTAACAATAATAAAAAAAACGTATCAAACTAGTATAGACGGGATTCGAGTGAAGCCGTTCCCACTTTACCTCGAAAATTAACAATAAATAAGCTATTGTTACAAAATGAATAGTCTTCGTCTTCTCACGAATTAAAATAAACCTTTTGGAATGGATGGACACTTTTTAATTCTTTGTTTTTATTATTTTTTTGAATTTTTTCTTTTAATAATAATATAACGACGATAAGTTGAGGCACTGAAAGAAACTTCTAAAGTGTTTTCATTTTTGATGTGGATTTGACATTTCATATAAATTTTGATGATTTTAATCGATATGATGATGATCTTTGAAAGATTTTTGTTGTTGTTAATGCATTCGGTAGAAATCTGCGGTTCAATTAGTAAATTAATGTATGTCACTTTGAATTTGACAAATTAATAAAAAGTTCGTTTTAGTTGTTCAGTTGCCGACAGAAAAAATGTCATTAAGCGGAATTAAACAGTTTAATTAGGAGGGTTATTAGTTCAAATGCTAGTAACAATATAATTATAATGTATATACTTTAGTTAAGCTGCGCCCACACTAGATCACCGAAATTTTTGTTTTAATAAGTTCTGTTGATTTGCGTTAGATCTTTGAAACATTGTAGATTCTTTTTACAGTTAGTAAGCTTTATAAATATTAAATAAATATAAAAGATTTGAATTTAGTATGTTGCAATCGCTTAAAAGTTAGGGCGTCCACATTCAAGAAGCATGAGGGTTTTTGAAGACTATTTGATCTTCATCTTAGAAAGATAACGACACCATTGAAGAATCAGAGACAATGTTTACAATTTAAAACTACATGAGTGATAGTTTCTTTATTTTAATCGATTTATTTTCGAGAAGCAGAGGTTATTGCGAAGGGCGTTTTTTTAACTTGCAAACTGCACAAACCATTGTATGGTTGAAGTTACGAGAGTTCGGCGGTGACTCATATTTAAAACAAGTCGTGGGGTATAAACTGCTGATATAACTAAAAAGCACTGACTCACTTACTTTTCTATAATGTATATAGAAACAAATAAGACAAAGTTCATTATCGTATTATAGATTTATACTGCTCTTATAACCTCTGTTAAGTATAAGTCACCGCCGATTTATCGTGATTTTGACTAGATCTACACATTTATTTAAATTTTTAAGTATAACAATTGTAAAAGATACTTAAATCAATACATATGCTAATAAATACTAATAATGTGTATGTAGAACGTGTGTGCAATTACAATTGACATTTTGAAATATTCATTTAGCGAAAACAATTATTACATTTGATGCTCTATAGAAATTTTCTCGATAAAATCATTATGCTTAGCTCAAAGATAAGTAATATTTAATTAAAATTTCTCACCATATAGAAACTCTTCTTTGACAAGTAACTTGTAGCAATTGAAATCTTAAGTGCATTATAAAGTAACTAATTAAATTTATTGAAATCTTTTTGTAAATTTGTTAGAAACACTTTATTAGAAAATAATAGGAGAATAAAGTTAATAATTATATACAACGTAATGTATACTAGTAACTAATTATTAGAAGAAAAAACACGTTAGATTTCTGGTTCACCAATCACAAGGCTAACTACTGTGTGAAATGATTTTTGATCAGAGATATTAGAAATGAAAACGTAAAATAATCGAAGTAAAATAAATGAGAAAAAATTATTACATACAAATATATCAGAAAATATATATCAACAATTACATGCAAGAAAATGCAACATAAATTCAATATAAATTATACGTTCATAAACAAATTGGATTTAAAACAGTTAAAACAATTTTATATGCTAAGTGTTAGAAAATAGGAGTAAAATAACAAACAAACAACGAAGTTTGATTTCTGTCGTATGTTAAAATATACTCGAATTTCTATTGTTTTTGTGTGTTTTGTTATTTAGTTAACTGGATCCTTTTTCATTTGATGTTGTTGATTATGTTATTAGCTATCTATTACAAAATGGCGGATCTAAATGTAAATTTCAATTGTTTTTACAATGTCCTTTTATAACGCCCAGAACGCCTCTTAATGTTCATCCTTAAATAATTATAGCAGATACGTTTAGAGGGAAATGGTAAAGAAAAATATGAAACACATTTCGATTCTTGTTAAAGTAACTTTACTAGAATTTGAAACATATTAAAAAAAACCCGTCCACTAGCTTACAAGAAAAAGGTTTTATTCTTAAACAAATGAAACTGTTGCAACAATAAGTCAATAAAATAAAGTTTACAACTTTGTAGAAAGTGATGACAAAGCGAAAGATTTTAATAAATGTATGCATTAAAACAATCAATAAACAAACCTAATAATGACGAGTTGTTTTTTTTTATCAAATAAATTGAAATACTCTTACAACCAATGTAAACATGAAATATATTATACAAAACAAAACTAACAAATGAAAAAGTAGTGATCTTTTATTATTAGTATTCTTTAAATCCAATTTAGTGGACCTACAAACTACCTATTAACAGTATGGTGGCTACAGGCCCAATTTCTGATTTTCGTTCGTGAGTTTTCATCTCTAGTAAGTTGACTAAGGAAAGTTAGGAATATCCTAATCAAAGACAACCACTTTGATTAGGTTTACCTGCCTTAAAATTGAATTTCTATATAAGAGAATGTTAAAGCTTCTATTTAAGAGTACTTTCCTTAGCATGAGTTGTTTACGAGATATTTTTAAAGCAATAAAGTTTCAAAGATAAGATTCCCTAACTAAGCAATATAAGGAAACTATGCCAAGCTACGGAAAATTCATATAAGACGCGATCGGGTAATCCTGAGATCATTATCAGGTACTCTAAGAAAGCCTTGGCAAAACTAAGGATCATATTTTGTCATTTTTAAGTGCCGTTTAACATTAAACGATCATACGTTCGTACATACGCATTCTACATACGTTCATTTAAGTTTGAAACCTAAAGAACAATAAAATAATCTAATAATATTACATTTAGTAATTTTAAATATCGTTTAATGTTAAAGGGCGTCTTAAAAAGTTTCAAAGAGGAGTCGAAGTTAATTTCATTACCCGCACAATGAGTTATGCCTGACAAGAACCTCATCAGGGCCTCGAATTCTACTCGGGTGAAGTGTTATTATCACCGCTAGCATTTTCCAGTCTCATAATAAAGAGTCCAACTGAATCTCTACATGTGGTAAAAGTCATCGTTTCAAGTTATATAAAAACAGTATCAAATATGTAGAATTATGAAAAGCATAAGACTTTTAAATTGAATCACACTCTAGGGATTTTACTACTATAAATATTTTGATAACTCCTAGTATAATATTAAAATATTTTTGAATTATATATACATGTGGTAAATTCAGTATAATGGAGTAAAATCACTAACAATAGAAAGTAAATTAGAAAAATCAGATCTGAAACATCTCAATTCCCCGGGGACATATGAATATTCGTATTTTTATGAGTATAAAAGTAAATGTAACAATATGCTCGCTTTTTTGTAATTCCGCAAAATAAAAATCATTTGTCAAAGTAAAAAATATCTAATAAATTCATAAATCAAAATTGAAATGCATGTGCAGGCTGGCATAAGCAGCAGCGTAATCTTAAATAAATGTTTCAAATCATAACTTTACTAAAAATAAAAACTATTAATCAAAAATATTATTTTTGACATCCAAAAAAATATCTTCAAAGATTTAAAGAAAAAATTATACTAAAACCTATTTCAAGGTGTTGAAATTTTTGTAATATTAATGGTAAATTTTACCTTTACAAAAATAGCCCTTCTTAATTCTTATTGTATATATTATTATTGTAATTTACAGACGGTATCTTTTTAAAAATGTGTTCCCTTAAGTTCTTATGTTGCTTAATTTCATGGAAGCCAAGCAAAAAGTCAGAGGTTTAAGTGCTTTGGAAGATTAAAAGATATGAACAGTTTTAAAATGCTAAAAGATCAATATTAGAGTAATATTAGGGTTCAATGTATTTTCAATAGAAAACATCATAACTGAGAGAATTGAGAATATTTTAGACCAGTATTTATTTCGTGACTGGATTTTTAACATAAACGAAATTTCCGACGTTAGCTACCGACGCTCTCAAATTGTTAGCGTACAAGCTAATGTTGAATTAATCATTAAACGTAAAAATTTCTACTGCATTTGAACACGCTTTTGCTATATTTATTGCAGTTCTTAATTACATATCCATAAAATACAAAGATCTAGTTTTTAGCTTATATTCTTCTGCATTAAACACAAAAAATGAATGTTTTAGTTCAAATTACGAGAGTTCAGATGTGACTCATGTTTAAAAAAGGTTTAGCCGTATAAATTTACGATATAATGGTGAATTTTATCGTATTCGTGTCTATATACATTATAAAAAATTAGTGAGATAGTAATTTTTCAATAAATCGTAGAGTTATACGACTTTACCGAGTCGCCGCCGAATTCTTGTAATTCGAACTATCCGCTACATTCATGTAATATTTTACTTAAACAAGACCTAGTAATCTTATTCGTAAGGGGTCTTATTTTATTGATTTATAATTTTAAAAGCTATTAATCCATGAAAAGGCGGTGTTAAGAATTTAAAATAATTGTTAAGAAAATTCATGAGTTTGTTAATAGACACACAGGTAATTTTCTTTTTGAAATAGTCATAAAACGTTGTATATTAGGTAACATTGTTACGTAACAAATAATTTTTGTACCAGGGTGAATCTAAAATCACACAAATTTAGTTTTCAAGCGGTATATTTTTAAGTATGTTTCATTTCGATTGATTATATCGAATATATATTTATTAAACATCGGTTTGAGAAGGGTTAGTACCATACAATCTGATAACAGTACGAATAAATCGACATTTCATCAAATAAATGAGAAATTCATACCTTAATTAATGTAAATATGGCCGTCTGAGTAATCCTAAAGATACAACTACACAAAATAATTAAACACTTTTTTGTTACAAAATGAAAATATTGTCAGTAAATTTGAGACAAATTTTTAAAATAATTAAATACATTTTTAAACAAATTAAAACTGACACGAATGTATTTTATTAATTAGCACAATATAAATTTATAAAACTTAGTTCATTTATCACAAAAACTTTAAGACAATGAGGTTTTATTTATATTTTTTCTATTTAGAACTAACAAAGGTATATTACACAATAATTTATTTCATTTATAAACAATAACTTTTCAATTTAATGAACACAATATCACTGTACACGTTCTCTATAAATATTAAAAGCAATAAGTAAAATAATGTAGTTATTATCTTTGTTTATGAACAAACACTCTTGTTTCGAACAATATTCAAGAACAAACGACACAAGAACTAAACTTTAAATATAAACCATACCGTGGTGGTAGGCTTCACTTGATTGTATTTTTTTAATTTTATACATTTACTTGATTGGTATATTGGGTGTATATATATGCATATGTATATATATAAATATATATTTTTATTTGTTGATAGTATTAGTTTATTTCTGTATAGACTGGTTGTATTATACAGGCGAGAGAGCTGTTGTAGAACTATAGCTCATAGTTAGCTTGAACCCACTGTAGAAATTTGAACGGGGGAAAGGTTTTGGTCCAACCCACTTTTGTTGGTGAATAAAAAGGGAGGCATTCGTTATTTATGTAGTGATATGTTTTATATTAAAAAATAATTGAGAAATCTAAAGTTAAATGTAAATACATTTTTAATTTATAAATGTGTTTTCCAATTTAGTGGTTTTTGCGGTAGTAACTTTTGAACAAGTTTCTCTACATATAAGCAAATATTGGAAAGCAGAGAAAATCTAATTGATTTCATCGAAATATATGACTTTAGTTCATGTATGTATTGCTTTATTAATAATTACTATCGTAAACTGTTGAACACAAATAAATATTTAAAAAAAATGCACAAAATCTCTATTGGAAGCATCTGTTATAAATGTTTTACTTGTTTTAAAGCTATTTTCCGTTTTCAGGGCATACATTTCTGAGAAAGAAATCCTAGTTGGACACTGGTAGAACTTGTTATGTAATGTAACACATTAACTAGCTTGTAATAAGCTAGCAAGTGTGAAATTTACACTACAAGACAATTTTTTACCTGGAGAATTAAACTTAAAATATGATATTTAAAAATAATTAAAAGTAAAATTTAAAAAATCGTAGTTGAAAAATTGTCTAAGTCTCAAATAGTCATCTATCCATTGCACAATCTAAAGGTAAGCGTCTACTCAAACATGAACGGGTTTTTAGTATTATTTATTAGTGAGTCATACAAATTTTCTGACGTTGCTATTGCCAATGAGGATGGTACTAAGAGAAACACTTGCAATATATGCAATGGCGACGACGTCATTTGAATAACCAATCTCAGTTGCTGTCACAGTAGATCCGTAACGATCGTGTATACGTTTTTTACTCCCACTTTTCAAAAAATACAATGTATGAATTTACAAAAATAGAAATAGTAATGCAACAATTATATAGATTCATAAATAATTCTTGTTCTGACTTGCAATTTTTTATGTGAAATATATTCTTATAAAATGCAAATAAAACTATTTTCCATAAGAAAACGGAATTTCTAATATCTTTAATTTTCTATATACAAATATGTACATACAATAACAGATTGAACTAAACATGTTTTAAATTAATATAAGAATAATCGACAAACTGCTTTCTAGTTCGACACTGTACATAGCGATCTTATTGGAGCCAATCAACATTCAACACACCACGCTGTTCAAACCAACATGGCCGCCTGCTCTACCGTAGCTGGTATGCATACGAAACCCACGATCCACGACTCCGACTCGCTACGGTTTGCGGAGAGGGGCGACGGGTACAAGGGGGAATGTGGGGAACTCGCTCAACAAGGGTTAGCGGAGTAATCGTAGTATTAGCCATGCTTCAAGCATAAATATTTAAAGCTCTCTACACTGATATGAGCTTTGTTTAGATAATGCTCTATATCGCAGATTAGATATTTACACTTTTTATATTTCTCTTATTTGAATTTAATTTTAATAGAAAAAAAGTTTCATGTACCATAATAAAATACCGATAACAAATATTTTTCTTACATCAGTTAGACTTAAATGTTTGTACGTTCGATATTGAAAGAAATTAGGTATCAATTAAAATATTCAATAATGAAAGGTAATTATGGATAACATTTTAAATAGCTTTTAAAAAACTTGTCCATAAATATATTTTTTAAAAAACATTCTTTTAATATAATTTATCATTTTATAGAATAGATTCTATTCTAGATAAAATGTTCTAGACTTAAATATATAATTATATACATTTAGATCTTAGTTTCTTTACTGTTGAGTGTTACACAATGTTTTTATCTTGTAGCTAGCAGAGAAAACATCATTTCCCACGTTATTTAATAGCGACATATATTTGCCTGATAAATTTACTGATTTCAATTGAGATTATTTTAAACCGTTTAAATATAGAAAAGCTAACTGATTTTTATTAGTTTCTTCTTTCGTTTTCACAGCTTAATGTTTTGTTTATATGAATTAAAGTATCTGGTTCACATTGAACAAACACTGATCTCTCGAAAACCGTGACATTTTGTTTAGTATATCGATTGCGCCATTACAGTATCACAAATTAATCTTAAATGGTGAAAAGTGTTACATATATAACATAATATTATGTATTTGTACAATTTCGATATGTGTTAATTTTAAATAAATAACGCAGTTTCTTTAGTCTTCTAAAAAAAAATGATTTTGTATTTTTAAATTTGTTTTTTATAATCTTCTAAATGTGTGTAGTTCGTTTGATCTCGAATTGAATTCATCTCATCATGAAATAAGAAACCCTTTTGAATTCAAAGTCATTTAGAAGCTTAAAAACAAATGTGTCTTTCATTTTACAAAAGTATTGTTCGTTTTACCGACAGAAAGATGGGACTATCAAATTATTACAAACAACAGGAGCTCGAAAACAATGTCTGCCATGTTAGTAATTACCTAAACTCGCGTCTTAAGGTTGCGGAAGATGTCCTAATTTTTAGTGCAAAGTAATTTAGTTATGAAACTAATTATTAGCTTATATGAGCATCTAATATTTGAGAAGATTAGATTTCTTACTGATTCATGATTTTCTAATTATTTTCAAATAAATTAAATTTGCGTAACAATGATAATTGATATTTCAGGCATATCAGTGTTAATAAACTATATTCGTCACAACCCGCAGACATTTCCGGAATCTAATTTTACACTCAGTTTCCTGTTTCTGCTGTGCAAAATTAATATATAAACAACCCATATATTTTTTTTGTTATATGTATTTTTTTTATATGGTAGTTATGAATATACTATGAATACTATGTAGGTATATATATTGAATGGTCATTCTGACTTGGAAAAAATGTTCGTCATCTTCTGCGGTAATACTTACATGAAATTAAAGCGTTACGGGAAATTCTTTGCGTTAGGAATGTAGTAACTGTTGCATGAAAATGAAGACTACTGTCTAAGAAATTAAGCTTAGTAAATTTAGCTATTGTTGTAATTGAGCAAAGTACCAAAACGATGGTGAAGTACTATCAGAGGGTGTTGCCATCTACTGTTGAACTATTTTGGTGTTACCAGATGATAGATATTCGTATTCTGCTAATTGGTTATGGTATAAAAGTTGTACTGCGTATTCTTAGCAATATATCGAAGAAATATTAGTAACTAAGTAAGTAAAAACATTTAATAAAAGTTTGTAGCAGCACAGTCGTTACACAGTAAACATTTTGGAGTCACGTTGACAACATATTGAACATGTATATGATTTTTTTGTCATGAAAGAGTTCATTTACAGTTCTCTCACAATCGTTCATATGAAATACCTATTTTATCGGCTACAAATGGTGAAACCATTCCATCTGTCGTTAAGTAAATGAAGATAAAGTTAATGCGAACTATAATTGAAGTGCAATAGTGATAGAAACGTCACAAAACAGGACACTTCACCCAATTGTTTACTGGGTACATATACAATATACACCAGAGACGCGATTTGCGTAGCACAAATCAAATTAATGTTTTTCTTTATGTAGCAATGTATTGTAACAAATGTTTTTTAAGTGTTAATAAACCTGAATATAATACATACTTAATGAAAAAATTCAAATTACTAAAATAAACAACGCAACTTCGAAATGACTAGGTTTTATGAATGACACAACTTCGAAGACGACGCAAATCGGTGGCCTGGTGTACGAACATTTAATATGTAGCACCGATTTTACCGATTAATAAAATGTTGAAGTTTACGTTGGTATATTTTAATAACGACACAGCCAATAATGTTGGTTTTTCTTTTATAAATACGCAAAATATAGCACTCTATTCTTAGTTAGTTTTCTTAGAATACAAGTGACCACAATGTTAAATGTATATTCTTCATTGATCATACCATGCAAATGATTCAAACTTTGATACAATTTCACTCAAGCCTTAAACGGATAATCGACTTTAAATTTTGAGGATTATAAGAAATGATAATTCTACAAATTTATAACATTCTAACGAAGAGCCTAGAAAGCACAAAAACAATTATAAATAAAGTACGTAAAACTTTTAATTAATAAAATTCATAAAATGGAAGTTGTTCTATCAGAATTCAATAAATTCAATTTTCTGATTTAGCAAAAGAATGTGGAACAGATCCGGTATCCGTTTGGCATTTCACAACTGTTACAAAACCTATAGTTCGATGAATTGAAACACTCCTTGTAATTATTTTTCTATGGAAAAGTTGCCGCTGAGAACTGAGCCTTGTTTTCAACAGTACAGCCTTCACCCACTGTTTCTCTTTCTACGTTCATTTTATAACATTTTTATTTCTTTGAAGAACACAATGTTCTTTTAGTCATAGTCTAAGAGCTGGCAACCTCATTTAATAAAGATTGTTTCTACAACAATTTAATTTATTAACTTTAAAGTTTTTTAGTTTTATAGACAGAACATTTTCTGGGATTAATTAAAAATAGTGAGCAGTAAAAAGCCCCAAAATGTACAGAAGTTATGGAAATCTAAAAATTCATAAAAAATTCAATAAATTACCTCAATCAAAACATTTAATTTTGATGATTAATTAAAAAGATATTTAAGTTACAAATACCCAGTTGCTGCAGGCTAAATCCAAAGTTTCATATAGATATTATGCAATGTGCAAGATAAAACATGTTAGCGTGCTACAACCTAATTTGAGCGTTACATTTCTGTCAGGTATATATTATCAAAACTATATTATCTCATGTTAAACATTAAGTTTTAATTTCTCAACCTTGCGAAAGTGGCTATAATGGGAAAGAAAGCAAGCTCTCTGTCTAATACATCCAGGTATATATCTTATAACATATATTTAATGTTTATTACATTGTCTTCTGATTGGTTCATATTCTCAGGTTATAAATAATACTTCGATACAAATGTTGGCACCCCATTGTGACTTGTGATCGTTTCATATTTTTATTTTTTATTATATTTATATACATATATATATATGGATTTATATATATATATAATCTGTGTGAAAGGCGGTTTTAATAATTTTATAACATTAATACATTTTATTATATACAAGGACATGGACATGTTTCTTTTAAATGAAAATAAAAATACTTTTAAATGAGAACAGAGAACTTTGTAATGTTTATATGTATGCAAGTATGTATGTGTATGTTTTTCATTATGCGTTTAAATTAATTATATAATATAATACTATTGTAATGTTAATAGCATAACTATAAAGTCAATTAAAAATCTGTATGGAATAGCCAGAGATATTAAATAAATTATAGAAATAAAGAAAAATGGTATTTATAAACATATTTTTGAATTAAACTCACTTCATGTACAAATTATAAGATGGCATAAAGCTAAGATAAACTTCACTTTCGAGGGGCACTAGTTATAGTTTGTATATTAATTGACGTAGGTATTATTATTGTTTCACTACATTTATTAATTGAATATTGACAATACAATTATTTTCTTATATCTAAACTTATTTTAATTTGTTTAAAAATGCACCACTAGCTTATATACTCTAAGCGTGGTTGTTTTTAATTTGTCTGTGCCGTGAAGAAACTAAGTACGTTAGTCTTCAGAGAGGTGAACTGATCAAGAGAGAGAAATAGTTATTGTAGTTTAGAGTTTCTCATCTATTGAGTCTTAAACTAAATCTGAAGTATTCTTTACTTGTTTAGCCTATGGCAACTTATGTAATCAATATTACCTCTGATCATAAATTGTAAGTTAAGTAGTATTGCCATAGTTTTAGGGGTACATGATGTCTAAGTATTGCCAGGTAATTTGTCTGGTAGTATTACCAGTGCAATAATATTGTTTAGTTTAAAAATAACAGCGCTGTATTCAGATAAATGTACACACAAAGTATACATTCGTTAACAATATGTTTTTAATAAGTTTTGAAATTAGCAGTCTAATTTCGCAGCAATATATTTACTAAAAGCTTGTTAATTTCTTTAAATTCAATATTCGGAGATGTCTCACGTATAATTACATAAATGTGTTCAATGTAGGAGTCTTTAACAACAATTCTGACAATTCTAAAACCTTACTAATATTTAAATACGGTGAAGATAGTCCTTGTACAACTTGTATACGTAATCTATATGATCTAATCGAGCCCTGGTAATTCCAATGTTCTTCGTGCCTCTCTGGCACCATGGCACCGCCCTACGCCGCATCCATTCCACTGTTCTTGATTTCCTACGTCTCACCCCCATACACATTATGTTAGAAACCTTATTTTTACTTCACCCCCACCCCCTTGAGCTGAGAGACTAAAACTGAACCCCGCATGCAATTATCGAGAACAAAGAAGAATTGTGGAGACTATCATTATACAAAATCCATCACAGTACAATGGATACCACATACACATACTCGTAAATTCAAATACATATATATTGCATATATATAAAACCTACACATACACCTACACTAAACTTACTAATATAAATGGATAAAGAAGAATATACGAGTATATACACTTCTATAGATGAGAAACTGTGAAATATAAAAAAGTTAAAACTGATCGCGGACAGTGCAGAGAAGAGTAGATTAAAGTTTAAGGCGAAAATGGTGTATCCTCTTTATCTGAAAATCAGGGTTGGGTATTTTAGAAACAAAATAAAAACTAATCATCTGTTAAAGGTGGAAAAATATTTAAATTTTAGTAAACACATTGCTGCGAAATAAGACTGCTAACTTCAAATTAGTTTCGTGATTAAAAGTATTGTATTTATATACCTTTGCTATATTAAGGTAACAATTTTACTAGAATTATCTATATACTATGCATATCTCTTTAATTCGGCATCGGAGTTATGTTCTGTAATCCGTCACCGATCAAACTGTTTTTTAATTCTTTCTTGCCAATTGTCAATATGATTTGAAACCGACGTGAAACGCTTAAATCGTTTGCCATTTTATCTAGGCTTATTTAAAAGTATACTTATTGATATTTCTGTCAAAACTAAATTGACGTTCGAAAATCCTGTACGACCGTGATCCCGAACGTGGTTGACTAAAAAGAGGTTGAATTTTAAGCGCAGTTTTAAACTATTTGATGCTGGTACATGTTCAAGTTACATACTTATTACCATTGTTTTGGTACATGAAAACAAAAACGGTTTTTTTGAAAGAAGAACAAAATATAAAATCTGTTTTCATCTCAACAAAATAGTGTCAGTTTTTGTTACAATGTCCCATCCTTGTTTTACAAAAATATTTTTTTTCGAATGGGTCTTTACTTTATCTTTAGGCCGCCATCGCAAAAAAATATATAACAGATTGGTACATTGTGCATTGTAACAGAACAAAAGAGGCGATCGCAACAATCAAATAAAAATAAAAAATGTTGTTATTAATAAAAATCATCAGTGCTTGAATTCAATGAAGCAATACTTTAATCAGTGGAATCACATAGAGTCAATGATGTGAATCTGTCGAATTCGAGTCAGGAAAATCAGATCGATAGGAAAATGATAATGTCTAATCAAATATAAACAAAGGCGTGGAAAACAAAAAGAACGAGAGCGTAAACGTATGCAGCGACTAAGGTGTTAAGTTTACTCATAAAAATGTGTTATTGTCGTGTATAAATTCACTGCTCCAAATTTCAATCCGGTCACCTGCTTAGAACCAGCCTTGATTTACAACAAGAGACAAATTAAATGAAATAAAATATGTTTGGCAAAAGAAAAATGTCTTTCTTCAAAGAAGTATACAAATTTAAAAAGTCAGTAGCACAATGTGACAACCATTTTGTATTCTCAAATAGATATATTATCTTGAAATGATATTTAACTTTTTGTGAATGTTTTTGATGTCTCTATTTCATATCATATGAACATATATATAAATGTATATCCCTTATACTCGTATACGATTCGAGAATAATATTATTCATTTATTTGCCTTCAAAAATCAAATCCATTGTTATTTTGAACAGTGAACCAACCAAAGCTATCCTATATGGTAACCAAAGAACTATAGTTGTCATTTGCGTTAAAAAAACTACCAAGTCATCTGAAATATTACTATTTCCTTAATATATTTATTATTTTCCTATAACAATTTTTCTTTTATATATCGGAGAATAAGAAAAAAAAACATTTTTAATTTTTTCTTATTTCAATAATGGTTAATGTTATTATGTGTATATACTCGTATATATATAAAACGAAGAATTTTGAATTGTTGGTGTTAAATAAACTAAATTTAATAATTTGTACTTAACTTAATTTAATGCTATCAATTATATTACAAAAAATTTCTTATAAAATACTGTTAATTTAAGTAGATCTCTTCGAAATTAATTCACCGCGATGGTGTTTGATATGGTGTAACGATTAAAACAAAATGAAGCTTTGTTTTTATTAAATTAAATGTGTTCAACATCAATGGTTATGGTTACCCAATTTCGTGGATTATTAAATGTTTTACTTTTTTCTAAATCGGTAAAGTTTATATATAAGTCACAGTAAATGGAGAATTTACCTAAGGTGATGATATAGACTTGTACACATATATTTTTTAGTGTTTATCAGTTGCGCTGTTATTAGATAATTTTATTGTAGTGTAGGAAAATTAATATACACTTATTAAACACAGAAAATATAACGCTGATCTGGAATTCAAACTAAAAGATACACCCGTCTCTTATCAAGTTTAAAAATGCTCGTCAACTGCGCCATCCCATCTATCATTATTTTACAAATTCTACTAATTATACAATGTTTTTACTTATTTGAAAATTAATTCCTCTTTGGATATTCTTGTTCATCTCTCGTTGAACATATTTCTTAAGTTAAAACCCAGGTTTATCAGAGACTTTCCAACTCTCTTCCTTCTCAGCTCTTAGGCATGTCGCAAACTGCAAGCGTATTTAAGGTAGTTGTATCGTGGAATGACTTTCAAAGGATTTTAATAAAACTTCATTTAATTGCTCTTTAATTAATTATAAGACATATTGACCTCAGGTCGATTAAAATTTACCACTCCATTATTGAGAAAAACGATATTAAAGTTTTGTTATTTTAACACAGGCTCTTATGAGAAATAGTAATTTCAATGTTATTTTTATCGAATAAAATAAAAACGATTCAAAGGAATTCAATAAAAATTTAATATATTATAGAAACAGTAGTTATTAATCACATAAAAAAAAATGGAAATTATTGTCCGTCCACGCCATTACAGAAATAAAATTTTGTAAACATTGAAAATTTTTATAAAATCAAGAAATGACTGTGTATGTGTATGTACGTGTAGATACTATTTACATGTAGTGAGAACAGTGAGACTGTACTTTCACAAAAGTTTTTAACGAGACTATTTGACACTAACGTTTCAGCTACATTATAATTTTAGGTTGCTGAGTTATACTTTTGAGCATGACTATCACGATACAACTACCTTAAGCGAACTTTAACCGGACGTATACGCGCTGCTACGTTTTATGTATCCGAACCCTGTAAATGTAATGAACATTGCACACAAACGACAAAGCCGTCCGAATACAAGTGTTACGTAGTTCTCATATTGGAACCGTATTAGGCCGTCCACACATGAGGCGACTGATTGCAAACCTTAGCTCCGAATCTGCCCAAACCGTATGAGAATAGAACTGTGTTGTTAGTGCGAGAACGAACGTGTATACGAGTGAGAGAAAACACACAGCACGAACGAAACTAAACTAGGTTTGAGCACGTTTTCAGCGACTCTGTTTCTCGGTCTCAGGACATGGTTGGTTACATGCTTTTGATGGTGATTAAAAAGTATTTAACTACATACAAATACGACACAATAAAATCTTCTATTATGCTATTGTTCAAAATTCTATAGAGTCACGAAACACGGCTCCAATCAGCCGTCGCAGACTGGAAGAGATATGGAACGGAATGCAATAGTCTCGTTTATAACAGTGGTGTATCGATAAAAATTAAAGTAAAAGTTTGCTCTCATGGTAAATTATGACAGTGCTAAATAACTCCAATACACCCTACAGTACACAAGTTTGACTTGGCGTACAGTCGCATCGGTACGTGATATTGTGACACAACACAGGAGTTGGCTTACTGTCAACTAAGCCGAAGATTTACGCCCGAATTCGATGTCGTTTAAATACGCTTGCAGTGTGCGATAGGTCTTATGCAGTATATCTTACGTTGAATTACGTATATGTGATGCACAAATATATAAAAAATAAAACCTGCCAAGTTCTATATGAATTAATTTATTATTTATCCAAACATTTCATTGTCAATATAATTAGGACGTATTTGAAAATAGTATAAATGTTTTGATAGCTTGAAAATGTCCCTCTCATTAAATAAATAAACATTACATTATACAATACATCACACATACTATGAAACTCACATAATTTAGGCTTATATCTAATACTCCCTCATATATTTACATATATAGATGTATAGGTGCGAACAAAAGTGTTATAAATAAAACTTAACTCTTGTCTACGGTTCGTCTCGCACTCTTTATTTCACTTGGATCATACTCGTACATATTTGCTGATCATGATGACTATTAGAGAGTGAAGTCTTCAAACCTTTTACAATGAACTCTGTAACTCACCATACGACTGTCTATCTGATGTTAAAAAAAAGTATCAACAAAATATTATTTATTGTAAATAATATAATTATATAATAAGCTGAAATAATATTCGATTATATCGATATTATAATAATCTTAGCATACGAGTATGAGCTATGTGTGAGATTAATGTATGTAATGTTGTATTCTTCTATCTTTTTAATGAGATGTAAATGAGAGTGAAAGAGATAGACAATTATATATACATTTTTTAAGATATTGACAACTTCATTTTCAGATGTAAAAAGCTGCTCGTTGGATTTATGACCGGCACCGTTTTTACGGTGTATAAAACTGATCAAAGAAGATTATATATATAAAGAAATTATATTTTTTTAGTTAGTAAAAAGCTCGTTTGTTGGTAAAACAGTGACCGTTCAGTGAAAACATATACTCATGAACGCCATAGATGTCGCTGTAGAAATAACGGTCAACACAGTTAATATCTGGTCTCGACAGAACTCACGTTTTTAGTTATGTTTACTATGTTGTGTGTTATATATTAACAATTTATTGTAAATAATAAACTTTCAATGTCGTTTCTTTAAATTCCAGGTATGATAATATAATCTAAGTGAAATTACCTTCATATGAAATTTTTAATATAATCAAAAAATTAAACTTCAATTAGAGAAATCAAGGTTCCATTAACAAAAGTCAGTCAAAAGGAAGAGATTATTATATGTTTCATCCAAATTTAAGTAAGAAAAGATGGTTCAGAAATGGGTCCCGCAAAATTATATCAACTATAATCAGAATCAAAAGTAATCATTGCAAAACTCCAGCTCACCTTTACAAAATTAATATTAAATCTGATGATACATGCCAATGTGGTGAAGAAGGAACTTTGGATCATATTTTATTTGAATGCATAAATTATAGTCTAAAAAGATCAAAGTTTAATAGCGAAATATTAGATGTGATTAAAGCTTTTCTTGTTAATACTAAATTTTTGTTAAGTGATTCAAATTTAATTAGTGAATTATTTAAATATTTAGAAATTTGTAAAATAGAATTATTTATAATATATTAAATAAGTATAAAAAATGTTAGATGGTGGCAATGACGAATAAAAGTCAAGGCAAATAAATAAATAAAAATAAGTCAAACAATGTAATTATTAAAATATGTATGTCAATTACCAAAATAAACTTTAAATTTCAGAAGCAACACATGAGTTTTAATAAAATTGGAGATTAGTCTTATCTATCTATAATATAAAATTAAGTTTTTTTGAAATGACAGATTCGTTAACATATTCAATATAAATTAGTTGTTTTCCTAAGGTCATATTTTTTGTTAAGCTTAACACTTCTATATATCCTAATACCTATAGACATTCTTGTCTACATTCTAACATTTTTGGTCTGCCAAAGTAAGCACTTGAAACCTTATAAAAAATGTAGAGGTCCTTCACACTGAAGTGGTACTTGTACTTCACTTTTAACATTTTCGATATTTCCACCCTCCAAGTTCGACGACGGGTAAAAAATCGTTGTCCATACGCAGTCAAAACACAAAAACGCGCAGCCTACACTTTCCTACATTGTTATCAAACAATGCTACATTTGAAACGTTAACCCAACTCTTTGACGCCTTTTAAAAAATGTTATTTTTTGCTTTTCTTTTTAATTAAAAAAAGAATGACTAAAATTTGACAAGTGGTAATTTTAACTTAAGTATTTTTAACAAAAAATATATCATGTTCGTTCGATCATTCAATCTGTAAGTAAATGTATGGATTGGAATTTGTTTTTTTATGTGATTAATAATATCGATGTGTTACTGCATATAAATGACCTAATTTTATAAATTAGCAATTATTTTTTAAACTGTTGCCAAATTTGTAAAAATTAATTAAAATATAATTAAACCGGAGGTGAATGAACGATAGATTTTATATTTAATATCCTATGCATAATCGATTGCATAATAAAGTAAACTAGGTTCCTTTAAGGAGGGTTTCTGCCTTGCCTACTATCTAAGTAGATGATATTTTAACTTAAAATTTGGTGTAAAAATATATTTCTTTCTCTTCAAACCATGAAATACATAATTCGATTCTATATAAAAATATCTATGTTTTTAAGTCAATTGAAAATATTTTAGATAGGAACTTTTAAAGCGCGAAACTTTTCTAAATAAAGCTAACTTCGAATTGCTATAAAATTAATTATATATTCGGAAAATTCTGAAAACTGTAATTAATAAATCTAAGCAAAAACAAAATCAATTTTTTTCTAAATCTCAGAGTGGGGTAACCCCTTAAGTCTTTCATATATTACTTAATATTATAATAACAAATATTGAACGGTCAAATTAGTATTGCACAAATAGTTAAATATCTCAACGTTATGGCATTGTTTGTTCCATTCTATCCTATTTCACGCCAAGCAATCTGAATCCATCCATGTCTCGTAACTCATACTTCTTCAGCATTGTTACAAGTGTTTGCCTTTACTTTGGTTCACTGGAATTTTAACGTTTTTTTATTTATTTATTTATTTTATTTATACTTTTGATTTGATTTTTTATTTTTATTTTGTTAAATTTCTCACACTTTTAAGTAAGTAATGTCATTTTATGTTTAAAACTATTCGATTTGGTTAAATTTCATTTTATTTGATTATTTTGTAATAAAAATCAAATAATTCAAGGACATAGCCTTAAAATTAAATCAAGGCTACACGTCTGATTGATTTCTATGGGTAACGTGTATTTTATTTGTTTTACAAAAAATCGATTTCTAAATAAAAGTTTTTTTTTGTTTAAAAATGAGTTCTACTGTAAATTTAACTTCTTTTTTGGTATTCAAAATTACTTTATAAGATTTATCTCATATTATTAAAGAGATGTTTAGCACCCTGTGAAAGATGAGATCAAAATATAAATAAATATCCCGCTAAACAGATTTACGTGTATTTATGGTTTATCTAACATAACCATAGTTACCTGTTATATAAACGATTTTACCTAATATCCTAATTTGCTGCTTATTTTACTGCTTCTTGAAAAATAAATCTACCCTTTTGAACATTAAAGCCCATTTCCGCTTAAGCCTCATTTCCACTCACTGTTTTGATATTTAATTTACTGTTTTTATTTAATATTGTAATCCAGATTTCAGGTTCTCGTTTAAGCATTCTTTTTCACATTTCTGTTTTAATTTAAGTTTAGTTAATTTAGTTGGTGCGTATGCATCGTTAGTAAATAAATTGTTTAAAATAAAATAAATATGAAAACCGGAAAGCAGAATAATGAAAAGTTGTTTTAAAGGCTTTAGCTTCTTCTGAAGAATATTTTCATTATTATTATCAACTCTGAAGAAGTTTTTCTTTAATATTAAAGGATTTTTGAAAAGCTGCAATATAATAACATATGAACCTTTTAGATGAATTATTAGTAGGTTTTGCTTGAGTAAAATATTACATGAATGTTTTGTGGAATAAAACGTTTGAAATTTAATTTGTTTATATGTAGATTAATTAGAAACAATTACATGATATCATTAATCTAGAAAACAATTTAAAATAAAATAAATATGAAAACCGGAAAGCAGAATAATGAAAAGTTGAATAAAAACAACAATAGAATTATCGGACAAAACGGAAATATTTAACGAACCGTAAAATAAGAATAGTTACATTTTAATGCAGCTGCAGAAACCTGTAAATTTTGTCACGTTGCTTAAAATACTTCAGAAAGCATTGCAATTTGCTGCTAAATTAAAATTTCATAAAAAAAAAAAAAACAATAATCGTGAAGTCTGCAGAGGTTGGTTCAAAAATAAGACAGCTAGTGTTATTAGAATTATAAGTAAATATCGTCAAGTAAATGCATCTGCATCTGCTGCAACGACCAAGATACAAAACCAGCTCAACCCAACCAACAACATGTCTTGCAAGATGTTTTTTTTTTACTTTTTCATTTTTCAAGTTTTTATAATTTATATAAAAAGACAGTTGTTATACTGTATTCTGTGCCAGTTGGTTATGGTATGAGCCAATTAAAACGAAGAACCATAGTCCGTGGCGACCGATGCAGTCAAGAGAACAGAAAAGCTCTACTCTGCATTCTGCAGGTTCAAACATGTAGACATGTCGCTGGACGTTGATGGCGGATAGAAGTAAATGATTGTTAATAGACCTGGACTTGTGTTGGTACACATATTGAGTAGTCCGTAAAGTGTTACTCAGAAATAATGAAGAAAAAAAAGTCATCTGTTAGTATGAAAAACTTATATGTAAAAAGACACATTCAATTTCTAATTCTAGTTATTTTATTTTGGTATTCTTGTACTTTCAAAGAAGCAGTGGTACTGGAATACACGTATGTTGGGTTGGTAACTGGCTCGGCCAACATGCTTGATGTGATCGGTTCACCTTGATGATCACTGACATATGGATATGATAAAATCACAAGTTGGTCATTAATAGTTAACGTGACGTAAAATGTATCTCAAGTTTTTATTATTCTGTAATAGTTGGCATTAAATTTATAATGCCATTTTATGACAATAGGAAGTTCTAGAGCGATTTTTTAAGTCTGCAAATATCACTTTGGTATATAAGAAACAAAGAGTACAAGCCTATAAAAAGAGAGAGATATTATTCTTTGATGATGCAGGATTTCGTCGCAAGTGGTACAATAAAGTTATCGAACAGATATTTAGTTAAGAAGCCGGCCCTAAATAAAAGATATCAGTAGATGATAATATATTTTAATAAATGATATACGATATATTTTTGTAAATGATATATAATTCGTGTTTAACATGGCGGACAATTAATATTCATCAAGGAAAGTATGGAAGGCTGGGTTTTAGCTTTGGCTTTATTCTTGTAGAACGAAATGAACCTTGGTATAGTTTTAATTATATTTTCAATGTATTATATAAGTTTATTATACATATATACTAATATAACTTTATATATATATATGCGCTAGATTAGTTTTCAGAATTATTATTCATGTTATAATATGGTAATTCTCATTACATTAATATTAATCGAAAAATCCCACACAGAGAGCTAGATTATGATTGTATTAGACACAGTATTCAAAATATTAAAAATTATATGGTACATTCACAATTATTATGATTACAAAATTATAATATAAAATAATACATACTCAAATTTTTGGGAATAGTTATAAATCTAAATCACGAGAGAATACGTAAATACTGTATCTAAATTATCTTCTGTTGCAGAAGGGGTCGTTGAGAAAATTAGGGGGTTCGGCATGGAACTTTGGAGAAAGTTCATATTTTGGATTTTAAAATAATTAGGTATATTATTAATAAAAGAAAATTCAAAATTAACGTTTTTATATTTGAAAACATGGAATGCTGGTACAAATTTGTAAATCGATTGTCATTTTAGTACACTGTCGCCATCTATATCTAACTATATAACCATGAAGTAATGTTTCACTTTAAGAAGACTACTCTTATAGCAAAGTTATGAAATTTTGTTATATATAAACTTCTACTCAAGTAGTAAATGAATCTTGGAATTAATTAGTAGCAAGCATGCAAGTGTAAAACTAGCTCTGCAAGACAATATCTCTATGTAAAGTATAAAATGAATCTTAGAATTAGCTTATAGTAAGCGAATGTTGTACTGAAAGACAATAGTGATATCAAAGTAGATATTTTGAACCCTTTAGAAGGCCTTCTCTGTCTCTAATATAAATTCGGCAATGAACATGTACAACAATAAGACTCACTTTTAAGTAAATGTTAAGTTTACGGTATCTGGACTATTCTTTAACTTTTTAATATTCAAATTTCTAAACGTAATTTCTAAATTAAAACAAAAGCACGGTGGTCGTAAGTGCAGAGGCCATTTGACATATATGACAAATGTAACAACATGCACGATGAGTTGGTATAATAATCTGTATCATTTTTCATAACAATAAATTAAAACACACATATACTGATACATAAGTACATATATATGTTAAATGTTGAATGTGTGGTCAGACCATCATTTCATTGTATCATCATCATGTCATTTAATCATTTTATAAAGTCATTTATTAAATGAATGGACATTTAGAACATTAAACAACAAAAAAAATAGAAAAAACAAAGGACATGTTTGCCATTGGTTTAAATGATGTTGTAGCGTAGGGTACGGGTACATTTGATTGGACAGACCCACCCGTTTTTCAAATTAGATAAAAGTCAAACATGATGACAGATGTGATGACCATGTTCCAGATATAATAATTAAATGTAAAATGGTTTTAAAAACATTACAAAAAGAGAACAAAACATAAATAAAATTTATCAAATAATCTGTGTGATTGTCAGTTGTGTTTGTTCATTAGAGACTGATTTGAAATAGATTGATTAGATATTAAATATGATTTTCTGGGTGATTGAAGTACTCTCTTACCGTTAGGATAGTTTCACTAATAGGATTATATTTTATTTAATGTATAAGTCGCTAGTCTTCCAAGGAGTTGAAAAGGTTCCTTCCCAAACTTCATTTTTGAATTTTTTTTAAGGTAGAAAAATTGACTGCTGAGAAAAATTCGGATTAAGATATTGGATTTCCATAGAGCACCATTTCTTCTTAGTACAAACAACCATTCTTGCTCTTTCTCCAAACTCATTGTATCTAGATGCATGACTTTCTCAATATACAGCACCCCTTTTATAGAAATTAAGATATGGTTTACAACCCTATTGTCAACTACGCTTTAAATAGAAGACCAGCAGTAATTACAGCTATGATTGTATTCCAAATTGCGTCTTACATTTAATTATAAGAAAATATATTATGGTGTCAGATGTATATATTATAGTACACACTTTTTTACCACAAATTTTTGTTATTATTTTTAACTGTGTATCTAGCAATAAATTTCCATATATATGAACTCGGCATTTTAAAGCTATTTATAATGTATGTATAATAAAATAATTATTTGCAAAATTAAACATCAAGAAATAGTAATTAATAATATCTGAACTGGGACTGGTACGGGTATGGGTATGGTTTTACTGTATGTACTGCTACATTTTCGTGTTTTAATCATTAATTTTATCCACTAGAACGATATTTCTTATAACTCGGACAGGTAGATCGTGCTCAGAATACACAGTCACACTCGAACACATATAGAACGTATATAAAAATGAAAACAATACATGTATTAACAAATGACCAATTATAAATTACCCGTAAATATTATTAAAACGATGACCAATCAGAAATAAGAAACTATATACATTAATAACATGAACCAACCTACTGGGTTATGCATACGACTATATAATATGTATGTAGAATTTAAAAATGGTTAAATTCATACTACAAGCAATATTTATCTCGAACCGAGCCAACTTGTAGTATTGAAAATACAATATGCAGCTGTTGTTACTAGAGAATGAAACAATTTCAGTTCAACACGAATTAAAAGTTTATTTAATGAAATCACAATATTCAATAGTTTATGAAGTTCGTCTTCACTCTAGAGAGACAGTTCAATAAAACACGAACAAAAACACCAATGTTTACACCAACTTAAAACATTTTTGTCTTTTGTTGCTGTTTTAGTAAACAAACACACTCCCATCTGGAGTCAGTAAGATCAAACGAAAACACGTTTGTTGTTGTTTTTTAGTCTGCTTGGTTTGAACACTCAGTTTTGTTTATTGTGAACATTTGCGCTTGTCAGTTGTTGTTTAACATGGTTATAATTTCTATGGGGCACATAAAAAAACATTGGAAACAAAACCAGTCTGTTTTCGAAAAACAGAACTGTTTTAAAATAACACAATACATGTTTTTGTTTTGGTTTTTGACAACAAAACTGTATCTCTGGTGTGAAACTGACATAAGACAGAAAAACTTAAATGATACTTTATAATTATCAGTAAATCTTGGACAAATAAATGTAATGGTTGTTTCTAATAACGATTGATTTTATCCCGTCACAATACTTGTTATTGTTAAACATTACAACTGATTTGTATTTAAAAAGAACTTATTATAAAAAAACATAGCAAAGTCACTAAAGCATACCAGTGATAATAATGTAGAAAGATATACATTTGATAGGGGATGATCATTTGCCCCCACCTGCGGGCGCCCATGTATAGACATAAATATGATTACCAATTAAAATAATTAACAAATAGAAATTAATATTTTAAAAAGTATCTACCCAATTTTTAATTTCTCATGAAAGCTTATTACATTTTTATTTAAATTAATATTATTTATTTAATATATATAATTTAGAAAATTATTTTTGTATTTTTTTAATAGTTAAATTATATATTTTTAAATTAATAAACTATAATTAAAATTAAATATTATAAAAAATTTGTTTAATCATAATGAGTCGTCAACTTTTTTTTTTTTTTTTGGTCTAGAATAGTTGTTAGGTGTATTTGACAAAATATAAAGTTCACTAACTCCGTTCTCAAGCTTATGATGTCACTAATTCTGTTAGAAATATAGGACAGTTAAAAATAAAACGAAAGTTTTTTATTTGTTATAGTGCAAGTTGCTATTGGTATTGTCTGATACTAAAGTTAAATAAAGATATTGCCAGTTTCTTGACCTGCGTTTTCCAGCTTCTATTTTGTTAATTTTAAGTGCGCCCGTTAAATTAGGCTACTTAAGTTTACCTAAAGGTATCAGTCGAATTTTAATAAAATAGAAAATAAAGTGCTTTGAAAAAACGCCTAAGAACATAATCACTAACCGCTGGTAACACTGTTACATTGCTTAGTTTCGGAATCCTATTGCTGGCTCTTTTATTGATTTACTTGTTTAGAAACGTCTTGAGCAAACGATTGTTATATAGAAGTTTTAAAATCCGTTATATAGAAATTTTATTGCAATGAGGTTAAACCATGGGAGGATGCTGGGTATAGGAGACTTCCAAGAATGAGTACTACTTATATCAAATGAGTCACTCAAAAACCAAAGCGTCCATTTTTTATATTTTCTGATTTTTGTAAACTTTAATGGAATAATATTTCTTTAACTTATTCAAGGGTTTATTCTTTCTCTTTATAGTTTCTATTATTATTATTTATTTATTTAATGTTTACCTTTCGGCATTACATTGTTCTGCCTTAGTACAATACATTTTATTCCTTAAATATATATCTATTTCCTTCTACCAGAACCAAAAACAAAAAAATAAACAAAAACCTCAAAACTCCTAATATCTAAAAGAAAATAAATGGTTAAAATGGTAAAAATTTGCATTAGATACTTTTAACATATAATATACAAGTAACTACTCTCCTATATTTGTATCTATCTATTCACAGTCATAATGAAATAGTTCAGAAATGTAAATGTGTTTGTAATTATTTATGTACATATATTCTTAATATATTTTATAAAATATTCTTTGTATAATTCTTAAGAGATTTATGAGAAATATGAATACGAGTATATAGTGAAAGACATTAAAGTGATTTAACGGCTGTCGAAACAAGATGGCCGCGACCACATTATGTGCATAGCAGGGTGTCAGACTTGATTGTCGACTGAGGCAGAACTTTTTTAGTTGCGTAAAACCGCAACGCCATTTTAAAAGTAAAATGATTTAGAGTTAATATGTTAAAATAACATATATAACTAAGGTTAAATATTATATAGAAAATTATTAAAATACCGGTAATAGAAGGTTCAGTTTTGGTTAGTATTAAAAAGTTCTATGGGGAATAAATCGTAAAATTGAATAGAATTTAGTTTCTATAATACAATCCCTAGAGATTTTTCAACAATATAATAAAAGTTTTAAATTTAAAATATACGTTTGTTGTGACTGTTGGTATAGATACAAACGTATCTTATATGTCACAATACATTACATTACTTAGTATTCTTTTCTAAATCTGCATGTCATAAAATTCTTTGATAAATGGCGCGAAAAATCGTTTTGAAGTTTTGTCATCTTAAAAAATATTATAACACAAACTGAGAAGAACTCTTTCTCTTTAAATCAATAAATTATACTCCTACTCATAAAGTAAATTTAAAAGTGAAGTAAAATTTCCTAGATTGGACTAGATTGTGTTAATTATTGCTGAAAGATATGTCAGTGTTCTGATAGCATCCTAAATGCAAGAGAAAAGCACCGATTTCTCGAAAACTTTGGCACGTTTTATATACCATTAAATGTATGCCTTTTGACAATCATCCTTTTTAAAACTCACATCGAATATACTTGTATTTCGTAGTTTTGAATATAGAAGGTCTAAAATAAGAAGACACCAAAGATAAATTATAAAATCAAAAGAATAAAAGCAGCACATCCATCACATTGTAAATCCATGGAAGATCGAACATCGAAATTCAGAATTATTAGAAAAATCTAGGAATGACGTTGCGTAAAACACCCCCCAAAAATGAAACAGAAGACCGGAGAGCATTGGCATTGGTAAATAGTCAGAGATCGTAGGCATCCAGCATCCAGGATCAACAACTGTATACGATATCTTTTGGCAAACAGTTGAACGAGAACAGAACAACGAATATATATTGTTCGTATGGAACCTATAAACACTAAGGGAAAAGGGGCTCCAGGATGGAATGGAATGGATATATACAATAAGTAGAGTACAGCGGAAAACTACACGGGGATGGGAACAACGACATCACCAACCAACCAACCCTCCCTCTGGGGGATAGAAACACACAATTTATATGTATGTATAGGTTCAGTATCATTACTCAAAATGTCGGGGGTACTTCCCAGAGGGTTGGAGACCGTAGGAAAGGGGATTTGACGAGATTGGGTGATGCAGAAGGGAGGAACAGGGGGTTGTTTAAATCGCGTGCTGTTATAGATACCCCCATAGTGGATTGAGAGATTTTATGTATGTGTGTTTGATATATCAAGTTAAATTTATTGTATAGTCAGAGTGCAATTTGTATAATTTGATATCCTTTTTTAATTATATTCATTCTGTGTTAATATAACAAGCAGATGAAAATACTTATTATATTACGCACTTGAAAATAATAAATGCAGAAATGGGGTGAGCTGGCTAATATAGGAATCCAAAAATAGGAATATTACAAACTAATTGGTTTATTTCTAAGGATTTGTTTCTCGCTGTAAAAAGGTCTTCCTCACAAACGCTTATTAGAAGAAATGAGTTACAGAAATGCAAGTTTATTTCAGGTTCTCTTGAAATTGCAAAGTGTAAGTTATTTAGTTAAGAACTGATGAGAATCAAAACCATGATCCTGTACATGGAATTACCAAGGATGGAATGATCTTGATAAAAACAGTAACGCCCTTTTAAGGGCACAAACCACTGCGGCGCTGTGAACCAAATGTACTGCTCTTGTGAATATGACACGTAATATAAAAGCTGGGTGATATCCTGTGTACCAATTTTCTGATATTTACGTAATTCTAAAAACATAATACCCAATAGGACGAATAATAAAGTAATCTTAACAGCTTGCGAAACAATGCTTAGTAGTCCTGCAATCCTACTACCCGATAATGCTTGTATATTGCATTAATAGAAGTTTTAAGGATTAATGCACAAGCTGAGAGAGTCGCCAGGCTCTGCCAGACCAGGGTAAGCCATGTTAGCCATGCCGACACGGCTAGAGAATCATTTCTAAAACACAGTCGAGAGCTAACAGTATTTCTGCCATGTAATGTTCACTTCATTATTCATATTTTCCCATAACATTTTTTTTTTATTCTATTTCATTTTTTTTTCTTTATTTATAAATCAAAAACGATCCGTTTGTCGGAACGGAATAATAATAATTTATATATGTATATAGTAGTTTTGTATATATTTTTATTAGTATATAAGGTAAACTTAGGTGTTCAGGAAAATGTAATATACGTGTTTATTTTCTTTTCATTGTGGAATTACTATTTTTAGGTATCTAGTTAAAAGACTAAATTATAAGATGGAGAAAATTTGACCGCTGAGAAAACAAGATGCAATTATTTATTATCCCAGGACGAATTTAGACCAACTACCCCTATCAATCAAAGCCTAGGGTACTTTGTAGGAAAACATAATTATAATCATAATTTGTAACTGGAGTCCTTTAACTTCTGACGATTTTTCAAAAGGGTTGAGAAGAAGGGGGCATCGTTTGAATGTCTTTCAACAAGAGCGGTTATATTATTATTATATTATATTAATTGTGTGCCTTTCGGCTTTACAATCTACGTTATTATACTTCTTAATGCATATCATATAAATTCAAAGTTAAAAAACTAAACTTAAACTATTCAAGACTATTACTACTTCGAATAGTACTTTCTGTTTCTTCTTTTCCTGATCCTCTCTCTTTATGTCCCCTACTTCTCGTTTATTCTTTCCGTTTCCTGCTTCTCCTTCCTTATTGCCTATATCTTCATCTATCACCTTTTGCCTTCCTTGTCTCCTCTCGACAAACCCTCTATTATCTTTTCACTATCCCTCCTGCCTTCTCTCTTCGTTTTCACTTCTCCACTTATGTCTATTACGCTCTATATTTACTATTTCCTCTTGACTCTCTTACTTTACTCTTTCTTCTTGAATCTCTACCTTTACTATGTAGAGAGCGGTTATATTAAATGTATAGAAAAACGTAATATTTCCATAACATTTGGCATATATTGTTCTTCATTATTAACCTTAGAGTTTGTACTTTAGATTAAACTAAAAATATCATCACTTTTCAAGGAAGTATTGTGTTTTTCTATTTATTTAAAATGACCGCTCTTTAACCGGATATTTTTAAAAAAGTACAGCAAAATTTTAAAAGTAATACTAGAGAATACCGCGACTCTAAAACAAAAGTTACCAAGGAATATTCTAAATCGAAGCACGTCTTTAATTCTCATATAAGAAACGGATAAAATAAGTTGGGACGTTAGCAGCTTTAGCCTGAGATTTGACTTGGAGATTGAGTCTATCTCTCCAAACGTATTCGAGAATAACTACTATAGTTCATATGCTAACCACACATAAATGGAATGGTTGGCTGGGTAGTGCCTACAGCCTGCCAGCTCTATTGTTAACTTTCTTCAAACAATGGGCTGTCAGTAGGTATTATTCAAACGCGACAGATATTATTAATAGTATAGATTTAGTGGAATGCATATTTAAAAATATATTATAGAACAATTTTTAATAGAGTCTTTTAAATGCCGCATTCAAATTATTGTTTATAATTAAAACTTTATATATCTAGAGATAATATAGTTTATTATTAATAATAATATATATGTACTATATACATCTCATATTTAAATACATACTTTAAATTACCATATAAAAATAAATGTGTTCGAAACATTAGATAAGGAATCTCATTTTGTATTGTCTGTTAAGGTTGATGACAACTATTGTCCGGCCGGACATTAAAGAAGATATGATATATATATATATATACCTGTATATGACAGGCTTTTCCCACTTCTGAATTGGTATGCCAAGCGGCGTGCTTTAAAACCGACGCCAAACGATGCTACTAACACTTTCCAACATTGGATGCATTGTGTGGTCGATGCTGGAACTAAGTATGCCCAACGTTGGAAGAAGTTCGGGCTGTTGTCGGTCTTTTGACCCGCGTCAAAAGGAATTTTTCTACCCCCACCACACACTGAATCCACATGTCATACACTGCTGCACAAACCGTCCAACAAAGGCAAGTGTTATACTTGAAAGATTTTTTATTTACTTGAAAGTTTTTGTTAAACAGTATCAGTGTCAATAATATCAACAAATTAATAAAATAAATAAATCATTCGGATCAAACATTCGTTCCACCGTGTAGTAGGAAACTTGCCAAGTCAATCTTCCAATATTTGACTTACGCGTTGTAGGCAAGTATTTGAATCGTTTGGTACTGGCTTGTTTTTGGCGACATGTTTTTCGACATCTTTGATTTCGACATCTTAGTTTTCTGCTCGAAAAAAGCGCGTCGGACGCGATTGATATGTTATCTACGCCTTATATAGAACGCGCCTTAAAAGGAACTCAGGTATTCGCGATTCAAACGCGACGAAATGTCGATGAAAGACATTCAACGCCCGGAACGATCTTCTACGTCCAGAACTGAAGATTTGCAAATGAGATGAATCCCGACGAAATTCATGCTCCGCTTGTTGATTCCTGATCTAAAGACGGCTTGTGTCGCAACTTACCGTGACTTGTTGGATGCGATTTCTTTTTGTTTCCCGGATGAAAAATTAACTGAAAGATAAAAGGGAAGAATCCGGAAATGAAAAAAGAATCTGGCGTTGTTGACAAATACGAAAGCTACAAAAAGTATTACTAAATTATCCACGTAAAAATTAGATTCATTTTGTTATTAACGACTTATATACAGTCTGCTGTATTCAATGGATGAAATTTTGATATCTCAATTACAGCATATGTTTTCAAAGAATTAAATGCAATTATATACAATTTTGAAATGTCCCTAATATATTCATTCATACCCATTATTAAACCTATATATATAAATTGTATATACATATCAGAGAACAAAAGTATTATATGATATTTGTATATAATATATAGAACGATACAAAGATATACGCAATGGCACGGCTCTATATAATGGTTTCCATCCATGTGGTTCCACCCAATGCTGTAAATCCAATAGGGTATTTTCAGCGACATGGTATATCATTAATCTCTGTCCCACATGGGCTGTTTTATATTCCCTCCAAAATAAAAAACGCGATTCTATATGTAGCACTACACACTCACTCGTATAGATTTATATATTAGAGTTGTTCTACAGCTGTATATATGTGAAGTGTATCCTATATCGAAAATGGTATGAATATTTATATAAGATTTTGTTTATAACCTGATGTAAGTAAGACCTTAATAAATTAGAGATAGTTATTAAAGTAATGAACTAAAGTATAAACTAAATCGTGTTAAAAGAATATCTAGAAATTGAGCAGTTTATTTTGAAAGCAGTGTAATATCATTTGGAGAAAAAACAAGAACGATCTTTTTAACTATAAATAATCAGCAGTGGGGTTCTGAAACCATATCTTAATTTCTATTAAACGGTACTACATATAGATAAAACTGAACGTTGATCAGAAATTCAAATGTTTACTTATGTTTTAAGTAAGTAAGTTTTTCGTAGTAATTGGACAATTCACACCAGAGACAGTTCAATAAAACACGAACAAAAACACCAATGTTTACACCAAAGAGACATTTCTTAAAACCTTTTTGTCTATAAAAACTGTTTTAATAAACAAATTACATTCCAGTTAAAAATTTTACTAGAGACTTACCAGTTTCGGTGTCAATGGTATAAGAAAGCCCCGCCCAAGGATCGTCAAGAGCGGGAGAAACATCCTCCTGTGAATCGCAATAAATTTCAAATATATTTCCTAAAATACATGAAAAGAAAATTTTTACGGAATTGTTAAGTTTACCTTCTCTTCAATGGTCTCATTTTTCAGAGACTGTAAAGCCTTCAGTTTCTCTGTCTCATCTGTGGAAATTTTTGATTGTTTGCCATCCGTCTAAAGAAAAAAAGATTAAAAAACTAGTACTATTCTTTTTAAATATTTATTTGTTTATTGGAAATTGATTGAAAATTGAATTTATGACATTCTTTATACGAATAAGATGAAAATATGTGTAACTTACATTTTTCGAAAAGGGTGACACATCCAATGAGAAACCAAGATCAACATCCTGTTTCCACAAGACCTCGATCAAATCCATCTCCTGAAATAAAGAGAAAAACTAATTAGGTACAAGTTGAAACTGAAACAGTAGCTGGAAAAGGGATTAAGAAATTCTAATTCAAATATTAGCGCCAAAAATAATTATCATTTTAAGAAATTATAGAGCTATATATAACTTATAAAGTCTATACAGTTTAGATAAGAGCATTTCGTTATCAATAACTACGAATTAGATATTAATCTCAATCGATAGATAAGTGAACGTGCCATTCTCGCGACGCTATGCATATAACCTTGATACATCAAAAGGACATAAGGCGTTAAACTGATAACTGACTCTTTTGAGTCACTTGTTAACCACGTGTTCTTCTTAATGATAATACATATCAATAACCCGAATTTTCGTACTGTTTGTCAAACATTTAATACGAAAGAAATCAGATATTTGATTTATTATTATTTACCTTTATAATTCAAGTTTTTTTTTGTCAATTTTTGACATTCCCTGTATTGAGTTATATATTTGAGATAAGAGATAATACATGATAAGAGTTATCACACTAATACTGATGGCGTGAGAATATACTAATTCTTCTAAAAATAATGATCTTAGCAAAATTAGTCAATTTTAAATAATGATCAAAAATTAAATATCAAGTATACGAGTATGCAAAGATATTTAACATAGAAAAATTTACATAATTTTTTTATTGTTATTATAACGTTAGATTACATAAAATATCTACTTTTGACATAGGTAATATAATGTTGGATACTAATTATAACGTACTACAGAGACCAAATTTTGAAAGTTTGGGTTCCCTATATTTAATATTAATTAAAGTGGATAAATGTTTGTCTTAAATTGTTAATTACTGCGGCCAGATCAAGAGTTCTGCAATATTTTTATATGACTGGGATATTATTGAATACTCTATATATTTTTAAGTCTTAAGCGTTAGTTTGAGAACCATAATAAAGGTTATAAAATTTATGACAAACCCTTAGAAATGTTACCAGTTATATAAAAATTGGAATTTAATTAGAAAATATAGCAATATTCATTTTCATAACTTATTTTTGCGGTTCCCAACTCATTAAAAGTCAGTGGAAGAAAGCTTAAAATGTAGATACGTTATTCATCTAATTAATTGCAGCTTTAGATTTTGATTCGCGTTTATAGTTACTTACATAAAACGATTTAAACATAAAAAACATGTTTTTTTTTTATAATATTTAAACTGCTGTAACATATAGTATCGCCATTTACATTTCGCGAGTCAAAAATGTCCAAGTATCGTTTCACCTTAAGTTAAATGTAGTATACGGACTAGATACGTTAACCATTTAGATACATCTGCTATATAAGATAACGTATCTTACTCTGTATCTAAATGCAATATTTAATTAATGCCATTATTCAATATTTATTTATGATTGCATAAACAAAATTATTTTGTAATACCATAAACTAATTCCACTGACCAGATTGTACGTCTAAACGTATCTGATAATACGTAAATGTGACGTAAATACCACGTTTTTAAGTGACATATAAAAAACGAACCTCATTCTGCCAATTGTTCTTCTTTATAGTTTCCATTTCACGTAATTCTCTTTCCAATCGCTTTTCTTTCATAGATGTCACTTTATATAATTATTTTTCACAATTTTTTTAATTATTGCACAATTCATTTTCATTGAATAATTCCACGATAACGTGAACAAAATGGTTTTTGAATCGGTTCGCTTATTTCACGTCATTTTTAATTGGTGTTCATATTAAAAATGTATGAAGCACTATCTCAATTTTACAAAAACACCAGTACTAACTAATATTTTTAGATTTATCTTATCTGAGTGTTTTAATAATTAAATAGATAACTAAATAAATAGTTGAAAAAAAAAAATTGACATACGCAAAAGAAGCAAACACATATATAGAGTACGTCTCAGTTTTGTATATTTTGAAACTCCGAAATCATAAATAATAAAAGATTATTAATTGTTTGCTAAATGTGTTGCTGACTAAGTTTCTCAAGCTGTTTCTTATGATATACTAAAAGTACAATGCATTTATGTACACAGTGACATAAACACAGTAAAAATTACTATGTGACACAGTACCAGAGCGCTATAACGATTTTATGTCCAAAATTCCTATAGATTCTAATAAAAAAAATTATTTTATTTATTTAATAATTTAATGTGTGTGTCGTTAGACTTTACATTCTTTCAATATTAAATCACGTAATTACATCTCATTGTTAACCTAAACTAAAAACTATTCTAACATTTTTAATAATTCCAACAGCAATTTTCCTGCTTCCTACTCCTCATTGTTTCTCTCCCATTAGTATTTCTTTTTGGCTCTCTTCCTTTACTATTTCTATTTTCTTTTACTATTTTCTTTTTGGCTCTATGTCTTCCTTATATCCTCTCCGCAAATCCTCTATTTTCTGAACTCAAGTTTAACTGTTTCTACTCTATTCTTCTTCTCTTTACTCGCTCCTTCTCTCTGTCTCCACCATCCACCGCTTCCTTCACTGCCTCCCTTTTATAACTGTACAATCTTTTACTCACTATTTATTCTTTTCTCTCTATTTTCCCAGTATCAGTTGCCTTTCTCTTCGTTTCCGAACCTAAATCTAGTAGTTTTTAATATTTTCATAGAAATTTTCCTGTATATTTTTTACAGTATAGAAAAACCTTAATTTTTCAACTCCATAACAGCTTTAAAACTAAGGTCACGATTTTTTCTTTGTCGTAAAAAGAAGCAAATAGAGACAATACAGATAATTTTGTCTTACGACAGATTGGCCGCAACTGTGCATACATCTTTGTCTTTTTGTTCATCTGTTGCTTAGTACTAAAGGGGCCAATGCCATTTTTTCGCTTCAAAATATTTTATTCTTCAAAACTTGAAGTACATAATCAAATTCTTTGCAAATATACTTATTTCTTAAATAATTATATAAAGAATGCAGCAATCTTTTTAACATGGTTTTGCTCTGAATTTGTTTAATGAAATGAAACAGACGATTTATATATACACTTTAACAGTAGACCACTTAAATAAATTAACAATAAAACGGTGTATTATTAAATATTATTTCACTTAAAGTTAAAGCTGACAATTACGATATTCAATTATGAATAAAACATGTAATTGTCTCGCGTTAAAAGTCACGACATACCTAGAGCTTGAATTAAGTGATAATTATGTAATTTATAAAAGCTGTATTTAAATTAAGATAAGGTGAAACCAATTAAGCGTTTAAATTAAGCGACTGAAATACTTATTTTTATAAATGTATATTAAAAGTAATTTAACTATAAAAAAGCGATAAAATCGTATAAATTAAAGTAATTAATCTAAAGAGTATTATAAGTTCATAGGACACTGAGCAAATTTGAACTTTGACATGATATTAAAGATGGGTATGAATTTTATATCATGAAACAATTCAATTTGATTTCATTCGTTCAAAGGAAATGTCAGTAATATGAACTACAAATGGCAAAATCACTTCACCGTACCAGTATTGAATGAAGCTGCAAATAAACCATTTATGTGTAACAGAAACAGATATATCTTGTTTCTTTTTCTATGATATTCTGGGGAAATGAATAAGAAATTTTATGTCCACTAAAATAAATATTTTCAAATGTAAAAGAGACAACATTTATAACTCCATTTAAATGTATGGTGTTGGAAAGAGAAAGAATACTTTTATGCAATAAGGGTGGAGTATTATAAATTCATGGGATACCAGATAAATTTGAATTTGGGAGGCCAACAATCGGTTCCAGTGTAAGACAACCCTAATCCAGGGAAGATATACACATTCGACCCTTTTCTTTAAAATCTATGACGATTTAATAATTTATATATATTATGGACCAAGTTTTAATTAAAACATCTAATAGAAATTTACATCTATTGAACCCTACAATTTTTTTTATATTTCTAAATGCTAAGCAAACATAATGCATGTCAATTGAACACAGATTCAATAAATAAATTCTGTAATTAGGTAAAATCAATAAAACCCATCTCATACGTTTTGTGAAGTATCTATTTGATTGCTTTTCCATTTTCTATGCTTTATAGTTCAAAAGTAACCAGTCATTTTCCTTTTATAAAATACAGTGAAGTCAAAATTAAACTTCTTTTAGAACTATATACTCTTTTTCTAAATTAGATAAGGTGATATGACGATGACTGTACATAGAATTTGTCAGGTAGCTCCTGTAATAGATAGAATAGAATACAATGTTAAAAGGATGTAGTAAAAAGGATTACTATTGAAGAAAATAGAAGAAGGATTTAAAAGTATTAAAGTATTCAAATATTTTACAGAATAATAAGTAACAATTGTATTTGAAATTTAATCCGATAATTGATTGATTGTGAGTAACAGATTATTTTTATTGATTGTTCAACAAGTGGTAGCTTTATTGTTTTATGAGATAAACAGATTTTGAATAATAGACCCCTATATTTTAATAATTGTATTTACTGTATAACATATAAAAGATGTAGTTCTCGGGTTCGTATATTGGAACTCCCAAGTGGATAACTCCCAACAAGAATAACCAATTGTTCAAGTACAGCGTCAAAATTTTGTAAATAGAATGAAAGAATGAATGATTTGGACTTCAGATAAATTTAGGGCCGGCATTTTAGGGTATGTCGTAGTAATTTAAGAACTTCTATATAAGGAACATATGAAAAACACACATTTCTAATGCAATGAATCAATATAAAGATTAGTAATAGTATTCCCGAACTAAACGCTGCAACTTTTAAACATATTTCCCGCAACTGAGTTACCTTTGGCAATACATTCTTGTGCCTTAACTCCTTTAATTAAATATCATTGTGCTTAATTCAATTTTGATCGTTATTATATCTAAACATTCTCACTCCTTCCAAAAGAAAAGAAAGAAAAATATTATCCTTATAAAAATAAAAACAAAACTGCTACTGCTTCGATCCTCCTGGTACTCTCCCTCCTGTTTCTACTCTGTCATTCTTTCTCTTTCCTCGTTCCTTTTCTCTATTTCCACCAACCATCTCTTTCCTTCATAGCCTCCCTTTAATAACTGCCCAATATTCTTTTCGCTTATTACCTTTTTCTCACATGCTCCAATGTTTCTATCTCCGTTCCGCATACTCCGCACATCTTTTCTCGCTATTTTCCTAGTATCTATTTCCTCGCTCCTCATTTCCCAATCTGAATCTGGCAATCCTTCTCATGTTTTTTTCCTTTAAGTATTGTGGTATCTCTCTGTTCCAAATCCTTTTATAACTTTTATTATAATTGCTCTTCTCAATTTTTTCCATTCTTTCCTGTTATTGTCTCTTCTCCTTAGCTCCTCTTTCACATTTGTGCCTTCTTCCCTTCTTCTCTCTACGAGAGAAATTGAAACGTATTTCAAGCAAGTCTTTTCTATTATAAACATGTTGAACATACCAGTATATATATATTTTACTTAATCTTTTCTTGATGCTATTCATAAATAACTTAATAATTATTTTATAACATTTCTAGTAATCGTTTTGGTTATCAGCTTTTGCGATCTCTCTCATTTCCATCTTAATTAGCTGTCAGACGTTACAATGATTGGTACGGCATTGATTATTCCGGCACTAGTAGTAACTTTTTTTATTATATATTTACTTAAGATTATATAGAACTCTTTCTTAGCATGTATTCTCTTTTTTTAATCTTTCTTTTTGTAATTAATATTGCCAATACTTTTTGAAACTGTAGATATTTAATATAATCAAATAATAAATTATGTAATAATATTGTTTAATAAGATACAAACATAATTATAGTTTATGAGTCATGTACAGCTAGTATCTAGATACAGGTACTAGAACGTAGCTAAATAAAAATAGCTTAATATTATAAGAGATATTAACAATTAAGATAGTCATTTTTGACCCTTTAATCATTCAAGGTATCCAAAGCTATAAAAAAAGAAATCTGCGTGTGACGCAATGATTAGCACGATGAACTAATATTTAAGTTGTGCATCCCATCAAGTTTTATATTATGCTTGTTGTGATGTCATACGCAGGCTAATACAAACGGAAAAACTGAATTTTAACTAGCTACATTAAGTTTATGATATTTAAATAAATAGAAACGCCAATATACATATACAAAACGACCACAAAACCGAAAAAAGTACCAACACAAAAATATCAGGTATATTTAAGTGTACTTTACTTAAAAGATTACATCAAACCCTTGTCTACTACATAAAAACCTTACAAATTGTGGTTTTGAGGTAAATAAGAGGTTTAAAGTATATTAAGGGTGAATAGAAAAGGGTGATTTCACCTGCTAAGTAATTGCGTGTCCATTTTACACACCTTGCAATTTGTTGTAAGCCAATAAGTCCATCACAATCAGATTGTAAGTTAAAATCTTTCTGTGTTGCAAAAAAAGGGATAATGCTATTGAAATATTTGTTAATTGACAAATAAAAGACATTTAAATAGAGATTAAAATTTGTTCTTGTAAATACTTTAGGTGTTGACATGTTTTGAATGAAGGGTATTTCACATATTAGTTTCCGGTAAGGTATAGGAAATGAAGCTTGATAGTTTCGTGATTGAAAAGGTTGAATTCCTTAGGGAGAGGGGCCCTACACCGATAACTCAGATAGGGTCTTTGTTTTTAATTGTACTATTTACTAATAATTATCAAATGTATTATATATAATGTGTACAAATATGTATTGATGCTACTTGGCTGTGTGTGAGAGTAGTGAAACTGTACTTCGTGTGTGCATTGAACAACTACCTTAAAATGTTTATCTCTAGATACAAACACATAAAAAGTTAGTCGTATAAAGTAAAATCCACAACTCCAAGTATGTATTTAAATCAAAAACTAATTATTAGAAAGATATTTATGTAATATTAATTTAAATAATAGTTAATATCCTTAAAACTATGAAAAGGCGTGCCACAAGGCGTGGTTTCTCTTTTTTTTTTAAACTATCTCCCCACTTTCTAGATATCTCAACACAACAACAAAAAAAAACTCATGATATAATATATCATGCATCCTTTTTTAATCAATACATGTTTTATAATACCCTCTCTTATTTTTTTGAATAAAAAAACAATTAGTTTTTTGCATTGTATTCTATATTATACTGGTATTAAATATCTATGTTTTGAATTTTAAATATTCTGAGTCTATTAATTATTCTGTATACATATTATTTGTTCCATACTAATGATTTGGTGCGTTGCTTTTAGTGTTGGTGTTAGTGCTTACTAAACACATGTATGTTACATATTTTTTTAATTACATTATTAAATAAATGTATTTGTGTCATTCACTTATTAAACTATGCAATGGAATTCAATTAGAAATCATTGACACTAACTGAGATGGCGAAAAAATGAACAGTGAATGTAATTTTTTTTGCTAGATGGCGCTCTTAATTATATACTAGGTGGCGCACTTAATATGATACTAAAGATACGATTGTCTTATAAGCTTTATTTTGTAACTGTTTAACTGAATAATAGATAAATAGAAATTTGATTTTCAACACGCTATATGTTTCTAAATAATTGATATACTAACTAAAGATCTTTTTATAAACAAAGCTTGAACATTTATCTGACTCCTAAAGTTTATATGATTTAAATAGCTCAATCGTGTGCAAAATTATTAACGTTTTTATATTTGAAACATAGAGTGCTAGTACAAATTTGTAAATCGATTGTCATTTTAGGACACGGTTACCATCTATATCTAACTATATAACCATGAAGTAATGTTTCTCCTTAATTTCTGACGATTTTTCAAAGGCCTGTATTTTCTAGGCTAAAGCTTTGAATAAGAAGATTGCAGTTGTTCACGTTGAGGAAAAACAGAAGCTAACTGTAAAGTTGTATTGGTATATGATCTAAAAAAATATTCAATTATCAACTGAGGAAGGAGGAAGCAACATTAAGAAGAACAATTGATTAAGGATGTTACTTGAAAACATACCGGGTTAGTTAGATCCGAAAACTTGTTACGAAAGAGTGCGAAGTTAACAACTTTAGAAGAAGTGCAAGCTCCAATGAAATCTTCTAAAGAAGGACTGTTCTTAACCAAAATAAGGAACAAGGGAAAGTGTTATACCAAATGTTCTTCTAGTATTTCAGTACTATATTCAGATGTTTTGTGATATTTTAATAAATGCTTAACATAATATACGCATAAAAGGTGCTTTCATTAATAAGACCCTCAAAGTTATCTCATAATTGGAAAGAGTAGAGGAGGACACTGAATTCATTGACAAGGTCTAGAACAAATTTGGGCAACACCGTAAACGCCTTAAGTTTTTATTAAAACAGTGATTTTGAGCATGAGAGGAAAAGGGATAAGAAAGGATAGCAACAGGAAAATAAAGAGAAAGTAAGAAAGAATTGGAAAAGGTTCAGAAGAAGTGAAAAACAAAGTTAGCAACAGTAGGAGAAGAGTGAAGAGATGTGGATGGTACGGATTAGACTAATTTTAAGTTTAATTTAAGTGAAAAATGAAACGTAATTAGACGATCGGTTAATATAAGTTTGTATTGACTCCGCTGGCTAAATACTTTACCTACTCTACTACATTTCAGTGTGACTGTATTTTTGAAGATGTTTTCTTCTTTTATGGATGTTATGTAAGATTATCTTATACAAGATATTTGAAGTATGTTGTAGGAAGATATTAGCACATCATTAATAATAATTGTCAATAGAGGAACTTTGTTAATAGATATAAATATACAGATACGGACAAGAAGAATCGTATGCGGGACAATCGGGATGGTCGAGGGCTGTCAGTTAGTCGGAACGTCAGATCAGAGGGCAGTGGACACCCAATTCATCTTTTATAGTGTTGTCGTTATATACATACATATGTATAAGTATTTTTTTTTGTTATTAATAAGAATAAGATGCAGTAGGTTTATGAGTTATATGATGTCAAACATGTCTCGCATGATTTATGTTCTTGTGTGGTCCTTTAAAAATTAAGATAATTTTAAATGGATACATAAATGCACAGATAAGTTCTATTTCTACAACTTCTTGAAAATTATCGGGAATACCTATTTATAAAAGAGAATATAAATACTGCAGAACTGTAACTGTTTATTGATTCTTTTTTTTTAATTACAATTTTATTAAACGTCGGCATGTCTCCCATGCTGAGTTCTATCACCGACAACTATCTATATTGTTAGTAGTATTTATGAATAGCAATGAATAGTGTCATGGCCATATTTATGAACTACACTGCTACCTCATAAGTTTTAAGATTATCAAATTAATTTTGATAACAACCAAACGTATCCGGAGTCTGGCATCGAGCATCGAAGTCTATTGCTTATAATAAATACGCTACAAGTATGTAATATACATTATTTGTGATAAATTGTAATTAAGTATCCTTGATCCCATAAGATTCACATTTCATTTCAAATATGTCTTAGCATAGACCGTTTAATATCGCGTATAGCCATTGGGTGACTGAAATATAAAAAGTGTTACAGAGAAATGTCAAGACAGTGGATTATTGTATATATGAAATTAAAATACGTATAATTTCGTGTGGTTATACGTGCGGTTCCATCTATGGAAAACTAAACAAACTTATATAAGATTTACTGCTGTTTAGCAAAGATCACAACCGAGTCCGAATAAGATTTATCAAGTCATTGCTTTGCGTGAACGGTTTCTATTCTCAATAAAAAGCAATGCTTTATCAACACAAAAAAATCAAATTTTCCTATTGTTTTGAAAATTACAAAAGTATCGTCATTAAAACTACTGGTTTCACACTGCATTGTACTGCACGTTTTCTAACAGTATAAATATTACCGAATAAATAGTGACGCATACATTTTAGATGTTTGTACTGCAAAAAAACGTACACATACATAAAATGTATACGTCACTATTTATTCGATAATATTTATACTACAAAAAAATGTGCATTACAATATCGTATGATAAAATTATATGATAAAATTATATGAAAAAATCATATGGATTTGTCGACGATAGTGGTTCCATCTATACGTCACCCTACGAACTTATTGAGTGATGTGTTATATCACAATTGTGTGAGTTATTAACATATTTTGTTTATATTCAAAGTATATATAACAAAATTACATATATTACTTTCAAAAGATCCTTCAAAATATTTTTGCGTGCAAATAATAATAGTTCATTGGACGCGTAATTTTCTATTTTATCTATTTTGCTATTTATAATAACTATTTACTATACAAAATGATAATAGATAAGATAACGTAAGCATAAATTAATAAAAAAGTACATCAAAATAATTTCTCATTTTTTAGTTTTAGAAATATTATAAATCGCAAATTATACAAATGGTGTAATATATAAAATATATGTGCAACAAAATTAATTTTAAATAATGAATAATTTTAGTTCAGATTTAAAGAGTAGTGCACTTATTTAGCAAAAATATCAACTTTTAATTGTATTCAAGTTATCTTTAAATATAGGGGTACCTGTAAAGTTTTATCACATAGAAGCTGAACCGGCTAATACACAACTAAATCAATTTTCCGTCACTATTAGCTTGATACACAATTTGACAATCAAAGATAATAATTGACAAAAATTTTTCCAGAATTATCCGGGCAAAATTTCAAATCTTATTCAAGCTATTGCGAACATTTAAAAAAGCCATATTAATTTTTATTCACATAGAAGATAGATACGCTCAGATGTGCAGGTAATCCTCTCAGGTAAACCTATCAGTTAACCCGTTATTTCTATGACCTACATTAGACATATTGCTTAGAAAGATATTTAACCTATTACCCGATCTTCAAGTAATAGACCACCTTATAATTCAATAAATTATTACTGATTTACAAGAAATACACTTTTTAAAAAATCAATTGACCATGAAATATATTGAACATGCAATGCCAATTGCAAGTACAGGTATAAAAGTATCCACACAAACAGAATAATTAATATTTAATAACTAATGACGTATTCCAAGGTATTGTAAAAGTATAAAAAAGTTATATACTCGTAATTTACTAAAGCAACTTTGTTTCTGAGTACAATACAATTCGAAGGAGAAATCAGTCGGTATATTTCCGATGCTGACTTCAATAATCAACGACGACATTGTACTTTCTTGGCAGTATGCTGTAAATGCATCAAGCGATTCTAAAGCGATTCTTAAAGCGTACCACCTCTCCCCTTCATTACCTTCTTATTTTGAGTCGCCGAATAATTTGGTTCATAGAAGATACATCAATATATGATGTCGCAAAAACCGGTTATTTCAGTGTCGAAAGATTTTACACTAACGGAAGGTCCCCTGGTTGGAGCTTGAATGAATTAGCTTGTAGCAAGCTAGCCAATTTCGTACCTGGGATGCTAAACTCAGCAAATATAGCGTTGTCATTTAACTGAGACACTGTGAAGTTGAACATTTTAGTAATAAATTAAGGTGTCCAACTTTGAACGAACGCACAGACGATTTTGTATATATATATAACAACTCTGCTAGTACAAATTCGTCAAATGTTGTTGTTTAGTTAGCTTTCCTACAAATACGCAAACACAGATTTTAAATCATATTGTAGCACGATTTATTCTATAAAAATATTACATGAACTTGAAATAATAATTGTTTTATAACAAATAATGTATATGGAAATGTGTAAATGGAAAATACCCGTATAATTATATTATTTTATTATACTCTTCCTTACTAATTAGTAATTACTAACTAAGTAATACTAATTGTTTGAATATATTTACAAGAATGCATTGTAAAAATGATTGATTAAATCTTTGCTGGTGAACAGCACAAAGGAATTTTTCAGGGTAAGTCTTGTTATAATTCTATATTGTAATTAAAAGTGATTGGTTAATTTACAAGATGTGAATTAATATTTTCTAAGAATTAATTAAATATTATATAAGAACTATTCAATTATATTTATTTTACTGACTTTTTGAAGTAAAGTTTCAAACCACGTGTCTCTTAAAAAGGTTGGAAACTTTGATTAAATATAATTTCAAATCGTGTGCTACGTCTCTGTCAATCTAAATTTTATTGTTTACCTCATCATAAATTAACTATGAAAGAAATCCAGCATAAATGACTTGCCAAATGATGGTGTAAGTTATAACAATCGCTAGATAAGATAACGTGGATCCATTGATACAAAGTAAAGCTTTACTTATAGAAGCCATACATTATCTCTCTACTAGATACAATTCCAAAAATAATTAATATTTATTTATTATAAAAACAACTTTCGAAAAGGTCTACTATTACTATTATTAATGATTATGTATTTAACATCATTTGCGGCATCAAAACTAAAAAAGTTATTAATTTTTACTGAAGAAATTACAGAAACTGTTTTCACAAATTGTTTGAGATAAAAAGCCAAACATTCTCAAACTTTTAAGTAAAAAGCTATTGTAGAAAAACATCCTAATTCAGCAATTCGTAAAAATATTAAATTTTGCAAAGCAAGAAAGTTTAACTTAAGCCTAGAGTCACTGCAGTACAGCTACTCCCATCGTGTGACTGTATTGTGCGAGTTACTGTCGTGCGAGTCAGTCGGTTACTCGCAATCGAGTTACTGCAAAAAAAATTGTTTTCACTATTCGCGAGTCGAGCTACTGACATACAAATGCAGTATATGTCCACTGTCATGTCAGCAACTCGCATTGCGTAACACAGTCTTTACATATCAGCTATAATGAATTTGCAATATTCATGACAACAAACAATATAAATCACTAGGTTTTGATCCCATTCACATAACCTTCTAAATCAATATCAATAATCGATTTTTCAATTTAGTTAACTAGTTGTTTTCACAATTTTCTAATAGTCTATAAATAATTTAATCTAAAATTACATATAGATTTGTATATACCTTGTAAACATTACATTTATCATAATACTACATTGGAATCAAATTATAAAATATATATGACAAACATGTTCTATATTTTATTAATTTATATTTTAAATAACATATGTAAATAATATTTATATTCTCTTTGTTTGTATAATTTTATTTTTATGTTTTTGCATTATATTTAATAGTGTTTTGTAATTTGATTTTGCAGTTTTTCTCACAGAAACTGAAAGTGAAATTTTAATTGGGGTGGGCCAATTGTTGGTTTCTTTTTCAAATCGCTATTAAAGTTACACCGCTAAATATTTTTAAACAATTTTTACTTTATTCTAGAGAGTACACCTTCCGATTATTTATAGAAAAAAAATTGCCGTTACTAGTTTGATAATACCCCATTCTCGTTTATTTAACTCTTTCACGATTAGCTCAATGCATGTTTTACGTCAGTGTTTTAATTGTTTGTGATTCGTTCGATAACAAGCAAGAAAATGATCAATTCATGTCTTACTTATTCAGATTTGATGCTATACATCTGTCAATATATCAAGCGCGTTAGTGTTGTCAGTGTCGAAAAAATAACTTCTTCAAAAAGAAACCAACCGATGGCCCACATTACATTTACCCTGATTCGCTCAGCCTTTTTACTTTTAAGTACTCTTAAATAATTATTTTATTTATACAATTGCATCGTATATATATATTAAGTGAAAGTAAAGTTTAAGAACCATTTTCAAATTAAATACCTTTCTTTATTATATCTTTTAAAATATCTGTCTAGCTAGAGTAAACGGCATCTTTCTAAATCACGAAGAAAGCATTTTGATCATTTGTCATTCAAGTCAAAACATCGACTTTACATCGAAATAACCCCATACTGGTCAATAACAACAAGGGTGGCCCGCTCCCTCACTCACTTTACGTAGTTTGTCAATTAGTGATACCACCCACTAGTGTGTTTCTTTTATATTTTATCGAATATCAAAATCTTGAATACATCATTTCTTTAAGATCTATTTTCTTAAATCAATTATACTTTGACGTCACGCAAATGATGTCAGACTACGTCTCATTACGTAGAAACAATTTCAAATTTTATAAAACAAAAAATTGATATAACTTTTTTTAAGAAATGTTAAAATATTCATTAAAAATAAAGTCTTATTTATAAAAACATTTAACTATGCTATATAAACTCAGACTGAATCCTGTTTTATTTTAAAGCCGAGCGCACACTAAACACACGACCGTACTAAGTATCTTTAGACTATCAGATCTTCTATCAGATTCAGATCAGATTTTAGTTTAATTTTATTACTTATCAGATTCCCTCCTCCGTTTATACAATTTTCCCGACATAATAGTCTTTAGACAAAATCAAAATGAAACATGTAAAAAAAAATATTTGAAGACAAACGTATGTTCAGTGTGCGCCTAGCCTAAGGAAATGCAAAATAAAGGGGAATTACCTACAGTTTAAATAAATATTTTTCACATAAATATATTTAACGTTAAATGTAAATAGTTGTTAATTATTAACAAAAGAAAATAAATATTGATATTTATAGATAACAAAATATAGTGTGTAAGTCAAATAAACATTACATAGAGAGAGACAGAGAGAGTATAATAATCCTCAGAATCAGAATCTGTTACATAATCAGCAACTTGTACAATACGTTTGTATTGTCAGTTATTATTACAATAATTATATGCAATTTACAACAAAATTAAAATTCTATATTATATGTACGAGTATAATATTTTGTTTACGTTAAAACATAAACAGGAAATACATAATTAAAACTACATTAGTATAGAACATTATTATATTTTCTAGATTTATGTATTTTTTATGCATAGGCTTGTTAACAGGACCTCAAATATCCAATTAGTTTTTAATAAATCGCAATATTATAGGAGATATTAACAATTGAACCTTTAATAATTAAAGGGATCAAACGTTTAAAAAATATTTCATCTTGTGACGTCATGAAAGTTTCGTGTTCCCTTCCCTTCTAAATATTTTCCCGTTCTGTTATGCAACAGAAAGTATAACAGTGTATAAAGGTATACGTTTTGGATATCGTATAAAACGTAGAAAAGGAGGAAAGCGGGAGAGAAGTCGTCAGTATGATTACTCGCATAAATGTGGTTTTGTCAATATTTGCAAAGAGATTGCTTCGAAGAGCAGCTCAATCTCAGATAGTCGTTCAAATAATGAATAGGGTAGTTGTCTCAGTAGATCCGTAATTGGCGTGTCTTTCAAGTAACTGTTTTCTTGATGTAGTAGGCAAAGCTTTACGTATATAAAATATTCTTTATAAAATTTAAAGCAATTTGCATTACTCATTAATATTTTATCAAGGTGTATTAATATATAAACAAACTTCACTTAAATAATAGAATTATGTCTAAAACAAATCTTTCATAACTTAAAGTGGGGATAACACTTACGTAACTTTAAAAATATATTGAGTAACAATAGTTGCATGCTTGCCAGGCGTTGATATATATATAATATGTATGTACTACTGATTTTTTCTTTAAAGATAAATTATTACAAACAAACAAATTGACGTAGAACCAATGACTTTGCAAATATAAACATAATTTTATCAGAGTTTCGACATAGAAAAATATATTTAAAAAATTAAAACTAACAACATAGGTGTACCATATATATAATTTTAATAAATTAATCAAAAAATGAGTAAAAAATGATATTTGAAAATTTTGATATAATCATTCCAGAGAAAAATGAACCAAAAGAAATAATAATAGCTTAAAAACATACCAAATCAGAGATCATTTCAACAAAAATGTAATAATCCAAAAAAAGGGCACAAATTGAACTGCACAAATCAACAGTAATTATTAATAACTTATATCAAAAAATAGAGTAATATTTTAATTTGAAAGAAATTGCTATTACCGACAAATTAATGATAACAGTCGTGTGTCATTCATACATCTGACCATGATACATTGGAGGGAGACGTCTACATAGTATTGCTTGTACAACGACGACGCAAAGTCGGCGGTAAACATTAGATACCAGAGGATGAAGTGTGGTGTACGAGTATGTAAGGAATTGCATGGTTTACAAACGTGGGTATTTACATACTGTTTATGACATACAGATCACGTGGTGATTTACCATTAACACATAATAAACAACATTTTCAATATGTGTAGTAATATTTTATATTGATTTAACCACTTGCGCTTCAAATTACTCACTGCAGTGACTAACCAAAATCTACAGACACGTGACGTAGACACGCAGATGTGGATACTACTGAAGATAAAACTATAGTCGGATAAGCCATACAAAAGTATAGAATTTTATTTTTTTCGGAGACTGTAATATATAGGGTCTCTTAATAAGAGCGATAATTTTATGGATGCTTCAACAAAAGCGTTTATTTTAAGTTAATAGAAAAACGCAATATTTCCATTTAAAAATGGTGGTAGTTTATTTTAATCTAAATTAGAAACTCTGAGGTTAGTAATGAAACCCAATATCTGACAAAAGTCAGATTTTCTTTATTGAAACATCCATAAAATGAGAGCTCTTGTTGAAAAATCCATAAAATGACAGCTCTTGGTATCCATAAATTGATCGATCTTGTTAAAACATCCATAAAATTACCGCTCTTGTTAAAACATCCATAAAATGAGAGTTCTTGTTAAAACATCCATAAGATGAAAGCTCTTATTGAAACATCCATAAAATAACAGCTCTTGGTAAACATCCATAAATTGACCGATCTTGTTAAAACATCCATAAAATTACCGTTCTTGTTGAAACATCCATAAAATAAGAGCTCTTGTTGAAACATCCATAAGATGAGAGCTCTTTTTGAAACATCCATAAAATTACCGCTCTTATTGACAGACCCTATATTTGTATATATAAAGTTAACTGATAATTAAAAAAAACTGGATATAAGAACGTCTTGATTCTATATCACAATTGTGATGTCAACAGATTTTCTTAACAATCATGCTTTATAAATTATTAATTTGTTTATTCTATTTAAGGCAATAACCGATAACAATATCTATAGAAAATAGAATTGTATAAGTTCAATATTTGATTTCAAAACAATAGGTATTTCGACTTAGGAATAAGGTAAAATTCATAGATCGTACATTATCCATATTATCCCTGAAATATTTAGTTTTTCTGTTCCGAAACTGAAGTACAGTTTGAACTCCGGATATCTGAAGAGTATTCAAATGAAACTAGAACCGAATCTGATCGGGTAAAATCGAGAATCTGGTCCTTAAAATAAAGAATTAAGTAATTTATAAACAGGCAACCGTTCACATTTCTTTCACCAGACTATTAGCAAATCTGTATGTAATGTAGATTTACTTAGAGAGTTACTTAGATAGTTTAAAAATGATGTCATATTGTCTAACTACTTTAGTCAACAAAAGACGTGTATCACAATGATGCAATCTTAAGACACATAACATAATAAGAAAATAAAAAATTAAGAAAACTAATTACGTGTCAGTTTAAAATATTATCGGTTAATGTCTATAAAAGAATCCCTCTTATTATTTGTCATCTAAAAAAGAAGGATAATAATATAGGTCAAACTTATGTCTAGAATATTTTTGATTAACGATAACTGTTTAGGATTACAGTTATGTGTAACCCAGATCAGTAATTATATTTAAGCACAAATGGATTACAATTGTCTGATGAAGAGTAAAGGCGTGTTTTTGTACCTGCTGAATAGTATAATTTAATAAATACTTTTAATTGGTAATTTTTAAGTTATTTTTTGTAAAATACATATGCATAATATCTAGATCCGGGTAGACAAAATCCATCATAAACCTAGACGATAAAACTACAAATACATTCAAATCGATAACGAAAACATGCATAAGTTGATTCATTCTTATCTTATTGGTTACTATAATTTGAAAAACACATCCCGGTTTAAGCAAACACTTTTAAAACGAAATACAAATTAATAATGAGTCTATATCACATGCAATGTTCTGTCCTTCTAAGTAATACTATACTACTTCGAGCTATACTATACAGTGCAGTACTAAATTAAAAATACCCCTTCAAAAATAGAAATGCAACAACTATAACATATATTCAACTATTAACAAAAATTATATATATTTGATGACGTTTTAAATATATGTTTTTTAATTAATTAATTATTTGAATTTTAAAATTTGATAACCGCTGACACAGAAGACGTTGAACTCTCTCAAAAAAACACAACACTATTTTATCTTTAAAATATTCATTTAATCATAAAGTAAATATGTATGTGGCAAATTCAACATATTAAGGTGAGAAATAATTTGCTTATTCAACATTAAAAAACGGTCTTCTGAAACGGAGTTATAAATTATGTTAAATTGAAACTAATAGAAAACTATGCGGATTCCATCTATCAATTTATTCTTGAACTTATTATACTCAAAATATAAAAGCACATTTATTAGGCAGAGGTGTAGTTCGTATATTTAAAGTACATCACAAAAACTACCAAAACTAGTGCTGCTATCTTAAAATCAAATACTGAACTAGCATGTTCTTTGCAACCCCTAGTTCAGAAATAAAATCGAATTTATCAAAGATTTGAACCTTATAAATATTTTAAAGAACATCATTATTCCTATAGGTGATAATTTAAATGATTATGAATATAAACGAACATTATTGATATCATCATACCAATACAAAGTCCCTGACCTCGTAATTAATTAAATTATCGTCTAGTAATGTATGTGTGTAGTAACCAGCTTGAAAGTCTGAATAAAAATTTGAAATCAGTTCAAAAACAATGACAACTCATTTAATATAAATTTTGTAAAAATATATCAAATAGAGATAAGAAGTCTGACGTGTTATCTATATATTAATTATTACAAGTCATTAGTTCTTATTTGATAATATTAGCAAAGATTGAAACCTTTATAGTGTTGTATATTTTATTTTATAGATGGCTCCACTATAAACATTTACCGTAGTATAAAAAGGAAAGTATGTTTGTACCAAATGTAAACGTTTTTTATGTTTTTATGTATATACCCATAGAAGTTATCAAGATATCTAGTGAATGTATACAAGGTCATGAACTTGGGAATAGATATTAAAATAGTAATGAATAAAGTAATTCTCTATAAGTATTAAAAGATGACATATGTCAATAAATATTGATTGATTCTGAGGACTAAATTAACAAACAATACTGGTTGTACTAAGTCAAGAATGATCACTATTTTTTTTTACATCACAATTATATGCAACAATTTACAATCTATTGTTTATAACACGAATGTTGAAATAACAAAAAAAAAACGTTTTTATTAAATTACTTCAGATGAACCTTTATTACTATTGGCTAACAAATCGAACTCAAAATAAATAAAAAAGCAATGTACATAACTTCTAATAAGGATTTAAAATATCAAATTAAAAATTCATGCAGCAACGCAATTATCAGGTTTGTAAATTATTAAATGATGATTACATTACCATTGCTATAATTCAAATTAGCGAGCAAGAGTTTAAATTTAACATAAATAAAAATTCGCAAAATTAGCAATTGTGTGTTCGACGTATTTTGTAAACTGAGTTCAACAATTATATATTTCAGCGAATTCCTAGAATTGTGCTTATGTATTTACAATAACATCTAATATATAATTACATACGCATACATACATAGAAACTACATACATATATATATCTTATATACCCATATATAAGGATTTACCAAATTGCGTCTAAATAAAAAAAAACACGAATTTAAATATGTTAAGATAAATAATATTAAGTTAGAAATTTTATACGTCAATAAAATAAATACAGAAATAGGAAAATGTTTAAGTTATACATATTTTAACTGTCTGAGGTCAAACGGTCATAATCGAAATGATTTTAAATTTCCCGCCTAAATATTACACACCAGAGACAACTCTTCCAAAGCAATGCAGTTCTAATTTCTATAAAAATGTATTACATAATTATTACATTTTTGTTCCTTTAATTATTACAGTGATAAAAAGTCATAAAAAATAAGAATGCCGTAGATGTCACTTATAAAAACAGAGTGTAAAAAAGATAGAAATACATCAGATACTACTAACAGCAGCCTCAAAACAACACATAAAGGTTAATATTATGAATATGGTGAACAAAGTAAAATAAAATCGATTACGTATTATTCTACAGACTTGAATACTAATCCTTTGCCGTCATAATCTCTCTCCTTTCCTCTTTGCCTTATAAGTGACTATTATAATGAACAAGCACAAAAAACCAAGATAATTTAAGCACAGTGTATGGTGTTAAAGTCTTTGATAAACCTAAACGATCACCAAAATGATTCACTATCCCACTCCCCATCTCCTTCTTCATACGTTTGAATCAACTCCCAATAATAGTTCAATAACCGCATGTTGGAAAATAAGAAAATCACAAAAGTTCTTTGTTGCATTTGAAATAACCTTTCGTCTTTCAAAAGTGTAGACCGATCTATATAATACTTGTAGATAGATAAAAGGTATGTTTACATGCGTGGGCTGAAGTTTTTTAAGATAGACCATACGACTCTCACACACACACACACACACACATACACACACATACACAAAACATGCACATCGCAATTTCAACAACACATACAAACCATTTTACTGCAGATAAACGTCTCTATCTAGATAGACTTTCAAATACAAATACAGGGTAAAATTTATATGTCGTATATAGTATAAAATGCTTAACGTATCTAGATACACTAGAACACTGTTACCGTGGGCTTCAGTTACCATTTAGATACTTTTACTAAACCTAAAAATGTATCTGCTAGCACCCGTCATAAGTATCTGAAACTATAACGACATTGAAAAGATTAAAACACAGCTGGTAACAATAAAAACAACAAAAGGTAAAATATAAAATTCTAAGGCTAGTCGGCTAGTAGGTTGTCTCTGTTTTGAAATTTTGTTGTCTCAATTTTTCTACAACACATAAGTCTATCTAAATATAGTCTTCTTTCTAAAGTGGCCATTGCAGGCAACGTATATGTATGAACAGACATTAAATGTATCTATATAAGTTCTCTAAGTATCTCTATTGACAAAACAATATAATATTTAGATAATACCAACCTTTAAACTATATGAGTCAAAATTTCATGGCATTCCAATCATTAGTTTACGAGATATAGTGGTTTTAGTGACACTACTGCTGCAATTTTGAAACCACGAGAAAATCTTAATTTAGTATTTTGATAAAGCATTGTTTCTTAATGGGAAAACATACCGCAAGCCATAGCAAGCCATTACTGTTTGCCATTGCGGATTCGTTATAATATATAAACATATATTAGATTTAACTTGAATTCATTAAATAAATAGTGATTCCATTTTTATTATTTACTAAATCTATCGGTAAAAATAAATAACTTTATCTAGTTATGAAAATATATCTTATCTATTCTCGAAGATAACTAATTTTTTGAATTCACTCCTAAACTCCTAAGGAGAAAAAATCAATACGCCGGAATTGCACACTCCAATTTTTAATCAAATATATATTAGGCGTCAAAGTAGTTAAATATATAAAAAGGTAAAAAAAATAATAATAATAAATAAATGATATGTGTGGAATATATG